>JAMXDD010000001.1:24453464-25893812 GCA_024733475.1 Syzygium grande
TTGGTGGATTAATATGCTAAGTTAATGGAGGATCGGTGGCCCGAGAGGCCACGATGAATGGACTGGACAATTTGGATTAAATTGACCCGAGTTCGGGTATGTTCGGGTTTATTTATGTGGAGTGTAGTCTTGCGCCGTGTTTGATTTTGTGGTGGTCAATTAGAGTAATGTTTGGGGAGTATGATGGAGTAATTTAATGACAATTATTAGCTTGAATTTGTGGTTTAGTGACCGGTCACGATTAATTTGGATTGGGTTTAATTTGGGCAAGGCGCGATCAATTGAGGTTTAATTGGGCAATTATCGAGAATGATCACCGTGCAAATGATTGGCTAATTGAGCCGTAGCTGTAGTTTATTTGATGATGCCATGGTTGAATTGAAATTGATTGTCCGAGTGGGCATGCTGATTTGTGGAATTGGTTATCGTGGTGCAAGCTGAGCTTGTTACATTACGATTTGCGCATGTGAATGCCCAAGTGTGAATGAATGACCATGAATGTGTATCTTCACGATTAGCACAACATGTCGCATATACGGGCGTGCCGAATGATGTGCATAGTGATCACTTAAAATGCCCTTTCGCGTGTAACGCGGGTCCGGGGATAATAATGAGTTGTGTGATCACCTAAGGACCTCACGAATTCGTGACCTTTCGGGTCGAGACCGCCCTCATGCACTTTGAGCGGGGCGATGCAGGTACATCGGAGGGCGACCATCCTCATGCACTTTGGGCGAGCTGCGGGTTCGCAAGGAGACGGTGTTGCGCCTCATGCACTTTGAAAGCGAGGCTAGACACCTTTGGGCCGGATCAGTTCTTTGCGCCTCATGCACTTTAAGCCGGGCTAGAGCGCACAGGCCGTGAAAAATTGATGACTCGGTCGAGATAATAATAATTTGGGGCGGTGTGCCGGTGTGCGGTACAAGGGTATGGGCGATTGGGCGGGTATTTAATGTCAAGTCCATGGCATTTGCATACATGAACATACATTGACCCGGCATGCAAGAGTGTGAGAATCGGTGCATAAGCGTGTGATTGGCATATATGTGATTATGAGTGCCACTTAAGTCTTGTGATTACTATATATGGATTTGCCTAACCTGCAGGGGTCTAGTGGGATTAGATTTAGGGCGAGGGGCTGAGTCGATTTTTATGTGTATCGTGCGGTTTGTTTAGTACTTGTCAGGAGGTGCATGTTAGCCTAGTTTAGGTTTAGGGAATTACTCGCTGAGATTTATTCTCACGGTTGTTGTAAAACCGACATTTCAGATCCCCGGCCTTGAAGGTCACAGGCGCACCGAAGCATTTTTGGGAGGAGCGCGAACCTGAGCCACTTACCCCTTTTTGTTAGTAGTGGCCTTGACCCGCTTTTGATTTTTGGTGGTTGGGCTGTATATGAATATTGTAAATGATTCTCAGCATTAGTACAAGTGTTGATTTTGGTGGATACCCTTGGTCATGTATTCATATTTGTACGGGTGATTCTAATTGCTTCCGCTTGTGCTTTATATCTCTGTATTGGGTTTGGGTCGGCGACGCGTCCTGGGACGTCGCACACGAATCGACCTCTGCGAGGGATGTGGCGCACCGGGAAGTGCGGAGCGTGACAGCCAAGATTTCGGTGAGATTAATATATATGCATAAAGGTCTCTTTCGAGTTAAACCTTTACATAGTGCAAGTATCTCAAAACTCTATCAAAGGGACAAGTAGCTCGGTTTTAAACTTGTACTTTTAAATAATAGAATTGGACATACCGCACATATACTAACCTCTTATTTCAGCGAGAAATTCTATATTACTCTGCACTATTATGGCCTTGTGCTTGATCCTGTTTCATGAGCTCTCTAGAAAGCAACCCAAACTTTCATAAGAAGCGGCACCACTTCTAAGTTCATATAGGTGAAGTGTCTATCATGTGTTTATGTTACTATTAATACATTACAAGTTTGTACTATACTTCATTAAGAATTCAATTCATCCTCTAAAACGTAACAGATGATACTAACTTCTCATATTAGGGCTAGCGTTAGTATCAAACAATCACATTCAGTAACTTGTTCTTACCCATTAAACCTTGTAACTAGTGATATTCTAGAAAAAGGTTGGGTTACCATTACTGGTGATTTCAATTAAAGGGTTTCAACCCCATTTCTTTCAAGGTTGTAATTACCATCTCTCTTGGTAAAGCCTTTGTAAAAGGATCAACTAAATTATTACTTGACCTCACGTAGACAATTGTTATGGTATCATCTTGAATCAATTGTCTCGCGTACTCATGTCTTAGACTAATATGTCTAGACTTACCATTATAAGTGCTATTATAAGCTCTTGCCAAAGTAGCTTGACTATCACAATGAATAGAGATAGGAGGCATAGGACTAGGCCATAATTTGATATTCAACAACAAATTCCTAATCCATTCAGCCTCTTTCCCAGTTGCCGCTAACGAAACAAATTCGGATTCCATCGTTGAGTGAGTTATACATGTTTGTTTCTTGCTCGCCCAAGAAACAGCACCTCCGCCAAGTGTGAAAATCCATCTAGAAGTGGAATGTTTATCACCCATACTTGTAATCCAACTAGCATCGGTATATCTTTCTAATACAGCCGGATAATTATTATAGAACAGATCTAAATTTTTAGTTCTCTTAAGATAACCAAAAATTCTGGTAATATCCCTCCAATGTTCTATACTTGGATTACTAGTATACCTACTCAACTTACACACAGAATGAGCAATATCAGGTCTAGTACAATGCATCGCATACATTAAAGACCCCATAGCACTCGCAAATTCAAGTTGTGCTACCGCTTTACCAGTATTATAATTTAACTTAATACTGGAATCAAATGGAGTACTTATTTCCTTGAAACCAAGATGCTGAAATTTATTTAGCATTTTTTCAACATAATCACATTGGCTCAAAGAATAACCCCCACCATGCTTTTTAACTTTAATACCTAAGATAGTACCTACTTCACCTAAATCCTTCATTTTAAACATGGAGGTTAGATACTTCTTAGTCTCAACTATTCCAGTCATATTCGTTCCAAAGATAAGCATATAATCAACATACAAGCATACTAAGACACCATAGTCTTTAGTGAATTTAGAGTATATACACTTATCAGCGCTATTGTGGATGAAACCATTAGAAAGAGACTTCATCACTGCTTAGGAGCTTGCTTAAGCCCATAAAGAGACTTCGTCAATTTACATACTTTCCTTTCATTTCCAGGAAGAATGAAACCCTCCGGTTGTTCCATGCAAATTTCCTCATTTAAGCCTCCATTTAAGAAAGCAGTCTTGACATCCATTTGATGAACACAAAGATCATAAATGGAAGCCATAGCAAAAAGAATTCCGAATAGAAGTTATACGTGCAATAGGAGCATACGTATCAAAATAATCTATTCCTTCTTTTTGTCTATACCCCTTGGCCACTAGTCTAGCCTTAAAAGCTTGGATAGAACCATCAGAATGATATTTTCTTCTAAAAACCCATTTGCAACCAATAGCCTTGGATCCTATTGGTAAATCTACTAATACCCAAGTATTATTGGACATAATTGAGTCCATTTCATCATTTACAGCTTCTTTCCAAAAAGAAGCATCTCTAGAAGACATAGCATCATCAAAGCTTTTAGGATCATCTTCTAAATTGAATACTAAAGGGTATTTATTTACCACGTTATTATCTCTGTCTCCTTCAATAAGGAAAACGTGAGTAATATAATTTGGACCTAAATCCTTAGATTTTCTTGCTCTAGAGCTTCTTCTCAATTCAGTCATGTCTCTAGAATCATTTGTTCCTTTCTCTTGAGAATCTACATGAGTTTCTATAGGTCTTGAATTATTTTCAATAATTTCAGAACCTGTAGAACATTTGTTCTCAAAGAATTCAACATCTCTCGATTCTACAATGACATTGGATTCTAAGTCAAGAAGCCTATAAGCTTTACTGTTTTCAGCATATCCAATAAAGACACTTTTGATAGCTCTAGGACCAAGTTTAGTTCTTTTAGGGTCCGGTACTCGGTAGTATGCCAAACACTCCCACACTTTAAGATATGAAATGTTTGGTTTTCTACCTTTCCATAATTCATAAGGGCTTACGTTATTTCTCTTAGATGGTATTCTATTATGAATATAACATGCAGTAAGCAATGCTTCTCCCCAAAGATTAATTGGTAGCTTTGAATTCGAAAGTATACAATTAACCATTTCTCCAAGAAATCGATTTTTCCTTTCAGCCATACCATTTTGTTGTGGGGTGTATGGTGCGGAAACTTGATGAATAATACCATGTTCTTCACAAAATGAAGAAAATTCATTTAAGAAATATTTTCCACCTCTGTCTGAACGTAGAACTTTGATTTTCCTTTCCAATTGATTTTCTACTTCAGCTTTATATTTCTTGAACATGTTAAATGCTTCATCCTTCGACCTCATGAGATAAATATATAAATACTTACGGCAATCATCCTCAAAGGTAATGAAATACCTTCTACTGCCACGAGTCATCATTCCATTGAATTCATATTTTTTTTTTTTGGTAAAGTTGAATTCACATATATTTGTATGTACTAAATCCAACAAACTCGAATTTCTTTTTACACTTGGAAATGGTTTCTTAATTAATTTAGACTTAGCACATATTTCGCATTTATCAAATTTGCCATTGAAATTTATCAAGCCTAACCTTTTCATATTCTTTAAATAACGAATATTGATATGTGCCAACCTACTATGCCATAAAGATAGAGACTCAACAATATAAATAGAAGTAGCGATATTATTATTGATACTCAATTGATACATGCCATCATTGGCATAGCCCTTTCCAACAAATAGCCCATTCTTCGATAGGATAACCTTGTCGGATTCAAACAAAACCCGAAACCCCCTTTTACAAAGTAAATCAATAGAAACTAGGTTTTTCCTAATTTTAGGTACAAACAACACATTAAGAAGAGTTATTTTCTTTTCAGAAGTGAAATCTATCTCCACTATGCCTTTGCCAGAAACCTTTGCAAGAGCATTATTCGCCATCAGGACCTCTTGAGCATTTGTGTTGACAGTCTCTTCAAATTGCTTGAACAAATATTTGTCCTTGCACACATGAACCGTCGCTCCAGAATCTAACCACCAACCGGATTGGACAGTGGCAGAATTGATCTCAGAAATCATAGCCATTGAACCATTAATTTCAGCAATGTTCATATTTGAAAACTTAGTTGAAATCATGGCCACATAGTTCTCTTCAACCAAATTTGCATCTGTTTTCACCGTTGGAATGTTTTTGTCCTTTGATATGCTCTTGCGGTGAATGCAGTCCTTGGCATAATGTCCCTGTTTGCCACAAACAAAACAACAACCCTTCTTCTTCTTGTGTGTCTTCTTAAATGTATGCCCGTTCTTTACTTTAAAGTTCTGGCCAAATTTTCTTTTCCTCTCCACAGCATTTACCTTGGAGTTATACAAAACAGAATTATCACGTGTACATGACTCTTCCTCAATACGAAGATGTTTCTGTATTTGCTCCAAGGTGAAGACCTCCGACTTATGCATCAGCTTTTTTCCATAGTCTTTCCAACTTGGAGGTAATTTTGCAATAATTGCTCTGACTTGAAAGGCTTATGGAATTTCAATTTTAAGGGCATAAATTTTGTTGACAAGACACTTGTAATTCGTGGACTTGTTCCAACAAGGGCTTAGTATCAATAAACTTGAAATCGAAATACTTTGCGATTAAATACTTATTTGTACCTTGCTTCTCCGCTTTGTACTTGAATTCAAGTGCGTTCCAAATTTCTCTGGCCGATTTCATCTCAGTGAATAAGTCATACAATCTATCAGACAGTGTATTTAGAATGTGTCCACGACACAGCAATTCGTCCTTCTCACGTTTCCTTTTGTCCTTGTTATCCCTTTCAACGGCTTCGGCGCTCGGTGGTTCTCCCTCAACAGTAGGCTTTGGATCTTCAATAGGCACCAATTTTGGATCCAGAATATAGGATATCTTCAGGGCAGTGAGTAGGAACATCATTTTATCCCTCCAGCGAGCGTAGTTGTTCCCATCGAACCGATCCAGTTTGACCGTGTCTTGGCTCATGATTTTGATTGTCTCCGACTCCATTGTTGAATAGATATAAATCCTTAAGATTGTTGTAAAATTTGAATGACTTCGAATCAAAAGAGCAATTGAGTTGAACTTTGAGGTGTGATATTACTTTCCTTAAGGATTTATTTGCCCCACAATATTGTTAATAGTCACCGGCAAAAATCCTCCAAGATACAACAAAGTCTCAAAATGAGAATACTAGATAGTAATTCTAGGATTTCTCCAAGGTCTTTCTGAGAAACAATTGAAAATGATGGCTATAGTTTTTCTTGAAAAATACTCGAAATGATGTCGTTCTTATTCTTGCCGAAAAACTGACATATATAGAAATCGGTCTTAAAGAACATAGGCAACTCTTCACGAAAGGTTGCAAAGTTAACAAAGATATCTCTTCGGAAGAAGTTGCAAACTGAACAAATGCAACCCTTCTAGAAAGATTAAAAACTGAACAAGTATAATCTTCAAAAGTTGTCTTGAAAAGACACATGTAAAATTCAGAATAAAATAAAAAATATAAATAAAATTCAGAATTTTCATAATTTCAAAATTTATTTAATAAACAAAAAACAACCTTTCAACTAATAAAGATTAATGAGATAACCTTACGAAATAAAATAAAATAAAATAAAATAAAGGGATTAGTGCTAATTAAACCGCGGCTGCGCAAGTGTGCCTAGTGCTAAGTGCGCCTAATAATCGCATCAAAATCGCGCAATTATTCATGCACCCGCATGCGGGTATTGTGTGGATTAGCACACACCCCATTGTCTTCGCTCTAAGGAGCAAGAAGATATTCACAGTTATAAAACGGCCCACTTTGTCAAAACTTTCCTATGTGAGACAAAGGAAAGAGCATTATTTTGTTTGTTTTACAAACAAACATCCAACATTTTTGAACACCAAATTCATGTAGATCAAGTCAAAAGTTATTCTTGAACTTGAGTTGTGATTTCCATATTTGGTTTCTACTGGACCTTTACTACTTTCCAATTTTGTAGAGATTTCCGTGGATAGAATTTTGCAATACTTCCTAGGGGTGAGCATCGGTCCAGGGTCAACCCTGGACCGACCCTGGACCGGCCCAACCCTGCTAGTCCTGGTCCGGTTCAGGGGAGGACCGGGTCGGTCCTTGGTCACGATATCCCCTGGACCACTATATTTGTTTAGGGTTGGTCCTCGGTCCGGATAGTTTAGGGTCGGTCCAATCCGGACCAACCCGGACTATATATATTATATATAATATATATTTAATATATTAGTTATAAATTTTTGGTTGATTGGACTCTCCTTAATCGAATGTAGGAAAACGTTTTTTGTGTATGGCGTTAGTAGTATTATTTACAGATGATTACAGAATTTTCCATCTTGTTCTATATCTCTATGAGTGGTCTTAATCATTTTATGGTTTTTTACTTTTAGTAGGTGTGAAATTTCTATTTTGCCTTATCTTAAATTTGTTAAATATGTAATGGTATTTATAGTTTCATCGCCGCATTGTCGATGATATGTAATTTGAAATAGTAAGTTTTCCTTTTCAAGGAGTACAAAAAATAAAACCGGTTGGTTTTGGAACGGTATTAGAGCTCAATAATTCGGTCCTTGATCCCAAAAATTAAGGACCAACAACGTGCGGGTTGATCCTAGGGTTAGGGGGTGGACCGGCCCAACCCAGACCATGCTCACCCCTAATACTTCCTTCATGAAAGTTGTTCAAAACATTTGGAAGTATAACATATTTTAATTTCATAATTTTTGGAGTTGTTTGTATAGCACGAACACCAAATCTCTAACCCATGCTTGACTGCCCAGTTGCTCTGTTTCAGTGACCTTTCCACATTCTTGAATTTTTATAAAATTTTCTAAAATGATTCTGAATAAACTTCCTTCACAAAAGTTTTTGAGGATGTCTTTCTCTACAGTATATTTAAATTTTAGAATTTTTGGAGAGGATTTGGATACTGAAATGAACTCATTTTGAGAGGCAAGGATTCTGTCCTGATGAACAGTTTTTAGTCTGACTTTAAGCTCCCGTATAAGGGATTTAAAGAAATAATTAGACTTTGAATCCTTCATGAAAAATGTTTATCAAGGTGTTTTCAGTGACATATCCAAAATTTAGAATTTTTAAAGTTCATTCACTATTTATTTAAGTCTGATTTTAAAATTGGTGCAAGGCTGCCCTGTTTTACCAATTTATAAAGACTTACTATTTTCCATATGAAATTGCTGGAATCTCAATTTGATGTCTTCTGTAGATGAAATGTATAAACTCTAATCTTTCCAATGAGTCATGCTAGACCTTGATGTGGTTAGCCACATGTCGTGGGATGTGTTGTTTACGTTTAGTCAAGACAGTGCTCTAGTGAACGAGACCGCGAATGCGACTTATGATATGTCCTACTAAAGTGGTAAATTGTGAATTATGTGATATTGAGAAAGAATGATTGTTGCTGACGAACTGTGTACTGCACGAAATGATTAGTTTGTGTGGACTTACTTGGTTATTAAATGCCGTCGATCAGTGAATCGACGATGCCCCGAGGAGTCGTAGGGAATGCGGTATGCCGTGGTTAGTGGACTACGATGCCTAGGATGAGAATGCCCTAGATGCCCCGGGAGTTTGATCGGGATGTCGTGGTCAGTAGATCACGAAGCTTGCGCAGGACGTTGAAAATTCCGGTGTGCACCGCAGTGGATCAGAGTGCGCACCGAATCTCGCTAGACGGGAGTCTTTCTCCTTGCGTGTCCGGCGAGAGCACTGGACATGTGACTTGGAGTGAGATAATGATACCCAAGCAAGAGTGAAATTGTGTGTGTGTGTGTGTGTTGAATCGTGCTATTGATTTTGATCGTGGAGTAAAGTATCTCACTTGAGATGGTTACTAACATAGGCACAACAAAATGTGTTTATTGTGATTAGTAAATCCAGCTAGAAGATTGTTATACTTATGCCTGTTGATATGCATTATATTCTTGTTAATATGGGTTTATAGATATTTTACTTGTTGAGCCTAGCTCACTGTTGTTGTTGATAACTTTTACAAATTTTTAGCTATGCCTATCCTACCCGCCTCCTCCTCAGTTAGCTGTGGGGCCTCGATCGACTTCTCGGGATACCTGTCAGAGTTCAAGATTCCTGATGTCCCGAGATAGTGTTCATGCGATGTACCTCGGTATTGACTGTAGATGTTGGGCCCCTTATCGGATCTATATTGTTAGGTTTTTTGGTGGTGTATGCTTGTATTGGTGGGCGACTGATAGGGCCCCTACCGTACATGTCCGACGACGGGGATGACGATGCTTCTAGTGGGGTGGAGTGAACTATAGTTGGAGGATGGGGAGGATCATTTTTTGGACATGTGACGACACTTTTGGGATAGGGTCACGTGATAGGTGATACGCTTTTGATAGATGAAATGGTGAGTCTCATGTTGATAGGATAGTGATGGGAGTAGCACTGTACATAGCCTCCCTAGTATGAACTCACTCTTGTATCATCCATGTATATAAATAAAGAAATGTTGAAGTTCAATGCCAGTGATATCTTTATATTTTTTATTAGTTATTAATTCAGGATTTAAATGCTTTAAAAAAAAACGTTTTCGCGTGCAAACTTTTATCATCGCGTGAGGTTAGAATGACATATAGGAAGGGGCATGCCTGGGATGCCACATCATATAAGACATCGTCTCAATTTCTCGCATTCGATAGTGGTTAATCCAGTAGGAATTGCAAGGGGTTAGCAGTCTTTTGGAACGGGGAGTCGACAATGGAGTTAGTTTCCACAAGCAAGGATTTCATAGATCTTGTTTGCACAAGTCAAAGTAGTAGCATAGTTATGAGGCTCACCTTTGTACAGGCTTTGAGAGATTTTCAAGAGAGGAGGGTGTTATGGGAGAAAATGAGAAACATTCACTCATCAAGCTCCCTCCCTTGGGTTTGTATGATTGATTTTAATTAAATATTATACCATCGGGAGAAAGTCGGGACATAAAAGGGTGGTCAACTACAGGTTTGTTGCTTCCCGAGAATTCTTTAACGAATGCTCCTTTATGGATATTTAAAGTAAAGGTTGTGCATTCACATGGCTAGCAAGAGGAGGCTCCAGTGAAGAAAGGCTTGATAGAGCACTTTGCACTTTAGAATGGAGAGTCTTGTTTCCAAATGCTGAAACTTCTGCTTTTCCGGCCATATTCAAGCCACGGCCCAATTTTTTTGTCCTTAGGACCTGAGGTAAGGAAAAGATGAAAAGCCTTTAAATTTGAGGCATTTTGGTTAGAAGACAAGGGGTATAGGGAGTTGGTAGAAAAGGTGTGGTATGATCCGCTGTTGAAGAATGAGGGCTTGTTGCGCAAACTTAAAGAAATAACTGGGAAAGTACAAGCGTGGAGCAAAAAGAGTTTTCCAACGGCCCCCGCCAAATTGAAGCTTTGAAAAGAGATTTGATTGAACAGATGAAAAGGAACTTGAAAAACTCAAGCGGCGAAGCAATACAACAGATTAAATGGGATATTGAGAAACTATGGAGACAAAAGGAGATGTATTGGGGTACGAGATGACAGATTCAGTGTCTGGAGTGGGGGAATAGAAACACAAAGTTCTTTTATGCCACAACTGTGCAAAGATGACAAAGGAACATAATTTCCATGCTAAAAATTGATGAGCTATAATGGAGCCGCTACCCAACCCTCTCAAAACAACACAACCCAATTTTTCCAGCACCTGCATTCTTCCGGTGGGCCAAGAAACTTTCAGCCAGTTCTAGACCAATGCCCGTGCGTGGTAGTAGGAGAGCACATTAATGAAGTTTTAGTGGGTCCACTTACCAGGGAAGAAGTGGAAATGGCAATTTTTCAATTAGGAGCAACAAAGGCACCAGGACCCGATGGACTTCGCGACCAATTCTTCCACTATCATTGGAAGGATATGAAACAGGATGTGATCTAGAAAGTTCCACGATCCTTCGATTCAAGTATTCTTAATCCTAAACTCAATAGGACCTATATTTCCCTAATTCCCAAAGTTTCAAATCCAAAAAGTTTTGCCCAGCTCAGGCATATTAGTTTGTGCAACTTTGCATACAAAAATCATCTCCAAAGTCTTGGCCAATCGCCTTAAACCCTAGCTCTTCGAGATAATTGCAATAGAGCAAAGTGCTTTTGTGAATGGAAAAAAAATTCAGGACAATATCATGGTTATCCAGGAAGTGTTGCATCAATTAAGGATAAGGAATTGAAAAGAAAAGTTCTAGGTAATTTTGAAATTTGATATGCAAAAGGTGTACGACCGGGTGGAATAGGAATTTTTGGAAGTTCGGATGAAGAAAATGGTTTTTATTGTGAGAAATGGGTGTCTTTGATCATCACATGCATAAAATCGGTGACTTTCAGCGAAAAATTCAATAGTGAACCACTAAAGTTTGTCCAACCCACGAGAGGTATAAGAAAGGTGATCCATTATCTTCCTATTAATTTATCATTATGGCTAGTGCACTTTTCTATACATAAACAAAGCAATGGAAGATCATAGAATTAAAGGAATCAAGCTTAACAGGTTTTGTCAAACCTTATCTCACCTGTTGTTGGCAGATGATGCTATACTCTTTCTAGACAGGAAGATTATGGAGTGTCAAAACCTAGCTGCATTGTTGAACCAATACTGTTTTGCTTTAAGGCAAGCCATTAATTTGAACAAGGCGGGGATTTTTTTCAACAAGAGATGTCCGGAAAGCTTAAGTAGAAACATGGCTTCCAAGCTCAATGTCTCAGTGATTACAAAAACTGGGAAGTATTTGGGCATTCCCTCAAATTGGCGACAAACTAAAAGGGACATGTCTACCTGGATCTTGGCTAGAGTAAACATGAAACTTGAGGGTTGGAAAGAGAAGCTAATATCTAAAGCTGATCATGACTGTTGTGCAAGCCTTGCCTAAATATGCCATGTCCATCTTTAAAATCCTGATTTCGGTTTGCAAGGCCATTGGACAAAGAATAGCCTCCTTCTGATGGAAGCAAAATGATGTGAAAGGGGGTTGCACTGGAAAAAATGGGATATCCTGAAAAGCAAGAAAGATAGTAGAGGGATCGGCTTTCATGACCTTGTCTCATTGAACAAGGCAATGTTGGGTAAACAGGCGTGAAAACTTTTACAATCACCATCAGCCCTTTGGTGTCAATTGTTCAAAAGAAAATATTTTCCCAATGGATACTTCTAGAATGCAAGGAAAGGCTCGAGAGCCTCATGGGCATGGCAAAGTTTAGTTATTGGTGGGGATGCTAACGATGGAAGTGTGAGATGGACAGTAGGTAATGGTACATCGATCAAGATTCAAGAGGATAGATCGTTGAGTAAAGGTATCATCGGTGGTCTGGCTAACCGAGACGAACCATAGAAAGACGAGGATCTAATTAATTAGGAAACCAAAACATGGAATGAAAACAGGTTGCGGACAATGTTCAATGAGGAAATAGCCTACAAAATTCTGGCCATTCCTACAAATAGAAATCCAATGGAGGACCGCATGATTTGGATAGGAAATAGAAGCAGTAATGCCGTGGCCTTTCCGAAATTCTTAAGGGGACCATCCTCGAGGGGAAATAGGTTTAGAAGTATTTGTCAATAGATGTGAACATCGGTTGGTCCGGTCGAAGGATGAACCAAAAGGCTCATCTATCCAAGAACAGAAGCGCTCCCAAACCTCATACCTCGCGTGACTTTAGCTTCTAATCTACGCATTCAATTGGAGTCGCCACTAGCCATAATCAAAGGTTGGCTAGAAATCTTAATCGAGACGCAAGAGTATCGTCTCGATACATGCGCAACTAGAGATCCTAAAGATCGGGGACTTGATTACACTAATCATTTAACTAATGCCCTTTTGATACCTAAACTTAACAATTTGCTAATTAACTAGTCAGGGTAGCCTATTGAAGGTTCATCCTAACCATTTTAAAAATGAAAAATAACAATCAATATATTAAAATGCGCAATCAAATAATCATAATAGAAATAAACAACTAGCGACCTAGCACCGTTTCTATAAAAAAAAAAAAAGGCAACAAAAAGCCCTATGATAAAGCCCTAATGGCTTGTTCAACTTTTTGGGCTCAATTTTCAAAGGTTTTCACCTTTTTTTCTACTTTTTATACTAGGTCTAGAATAAAATTGACACTAAGATCTAATGAAATTAACCCCAAAACTAATTTTAGACCTTTCCTTATTTTTCTGAATTTTTTGAATTTTTCGGAGATTTTCTGAATTTTTAATTATTTTTAATTTTATAATATTTTTATTATTATTTTAATTCGGGAAAATGGACTTCGGACCGGGTCAGGGAACCCGGTCCGACTAGGTGATCCGACCCGGCCTGTGGGTCCGAGTTATGTCTGGAAATCAGACCGGCCTTGGGCCTAGTCCAAATTAACTAAATTCAGCCCAAAAATACTCCATGGTTCAACCCGATCTAGACACCGACCCGGATCTGTTAAATTAGATCAGATCTGATTTCTATTATATTCAAATTTTTATATTTTCTGATTTTTTTAAGATATTTTTATATTTTCGGATTTTTATAATTTTTTTCTATTTCTTTTTTTTTTTAGTTCTGTTCTTCTTCTTCACGTTGTTTCTTCCCCGAGGACTCCTTCACTGAAGCTTCACCGAGAGCTCCCACTCTCAGTTCTTCGTCGGGATTTCCTTCCCCGTCCATCGGCCACCACCTCCAGTTGTCGGAACATCGCTGCCCATGCCAACAACCACACCCAGACGGTTGTCACGTCACCCCAACGGCTACCACTCCGACCCACGCCGAAACCATTCCGGCAACGTTAATGTCGCCAAAAACACACATAAAAAACAAACCACATTCCAGCATATCAAAAGATATATGCACACTATAGGCAAGGAAATAAAAGAATGACTGTGGCAGCCTCAAACCGCGAGCATCGCCTGAAAAGGGGTTGCAGCTCCGGTAGGTGTTCAGTCACAGCTGATGACGGGAATCGACAAGTATGCTGGTTCGTGGACGGCTACAGAGTACGACCGCTTGGCAGGTCGGCGCGAGAGGACGTCGGAAAGTGTCACGAGCAGGAGCTACCACCGAGGTCGACGCTAGGGAAACAAGGACCTCTTTTTGGGCCGAGCGATGGAGCGACGGCAATGGGATCTCCGGTCGTCGGTTGAAGGAATAGCCACCACCACTACGTCCGGGAGAGGCTGGGGGTCACGATGAGAGAGATGGGGGGCGTTCGCCTGTGGTGGCTGGCGGGGAAGATGGTCGGCCGAGCGAGACGGAGGAGTGGGTGAACCTGGGAAGGAACGAGAAGAAAACTGAGAGCTGCGTGTCCGCTCTGTCTTTTGTTTTGCTCATGGTTGTCCTTCATGCTCACGAAAGAGAGGACAAGAGGATTGAATGGTTGGGCCAAGCTGTACAGAGGAAAGAACAGGCCCAGTTGGGCTGGGGCTATCGGGCCAGAACAAAGAACAAAAAACAGGCCGAAAGCGGGTCGGTTCGAACAGGCCCAATTTTCCTTTTTTTCATATATATTTATATATTTTCTAATAATTTTATAATATTATCTCTATTTTGCACAAATTTGGTCCATTTAGATTTTTAGGCATCAATTTATCGGACTGGCAAAAATCAGGTGTCAACAAGTAACTACTCGATTAAGAGCGCCTTCAATAAACTAAACCAACCAAGTCTACTGAAACAAATAGCCACATCATCATCCTCTTTCCAAAGGCCTAAATCCTTCTTAACAAAGTTATGGCAACTAGAAACACTCCCAAAAATTCGAAACTTCCTTTGGATTGTGTGCCAAAATGTTTCACCCACCAGAGAGAACCTTCATAAGAGAAATATCATACATGGATCCCATATACCCTATGCGCAACCAAGCGCAAGAAATAGTTGAGCAGAGATAATAATAGTAAGAGTGTCATAACTTTCATAAGGCAATCAGTTAAGTACCATAACTTTTTTTTTTGCTTGCTTAAGTGCCACAAATTCGAAAAATCAATTATTTAAGTGCCATCCACGATTTGCCTCACTACACAATTCGACGTGGATGTCAATTGTCCTACGTGGCACCTCCAGCGACCACATGGACAATTTTTGTAATTATTTTTGCTCACTTAAGTTTCACAAATTTTAAAAATCGATCACTTAAGTGCTATAATTTTGAAAAATCAATTACTTAAGTGCCATCGACAATTTATCTCTCCGAAAAATCTACCGTCGGCCTCACCCAGATGTGGCAAGGGCCTTGACACCCTCGCCCATGGCCAGTGAGGCCATCGCAGCCTCGCCACGAAGGCCCTCACTAGCTGCCAGTGATGGCCTCACCCAGGGCCTTCGTGGCTCTATTGGTCGAGGGCAGGCCTTTGCGGCCAACAAAAAAAAAAAACAAAGAAAAAAAAGGAAAATAAAATTTAAAAATAATTAAAAAAATCAATTAAAAAAAAAAAAAAATCCATGTAGGATGATTTGCCAAAAGCAGTACTCAAATAATCAATTTTATTCCGATGTAGCGCTTAAGTGAGCAAAAAAAAAATTATAACATTTAAGTGAGCTTTATACGAAAGTTATCACCATTAACCACGTGATATGAATATCACCATATTTGATGCCATTTGTCTATGTATATCATTTTCAATTGGTTGGGTATATCATGAGTGACTCTTAGGAAGTGTACTTGTCATATGAAATACCTTTCCATTCAAGTGGCGGTGAATACAATTTTTTTACTAGAAGAAAATCCCACAAATCACCCTCAGCTTTTGTGTTCTATTTTTTTTATTTGCCTTCGGGGTAGAGATTTCTTAATTTGTCTCTTAATTTAAACTACCTCAGAATCAAGTTATCGTTATAATTTCAAACAATCGTAAGTGAATTTATTGGCTATTTTGATCATTTGCCGCTTACAATTGAAAACCACTCTAAAACAATACTCTCCACTATCGAAATGTCGTTAGCCATTGGCAATTGCATTCACTACAAAAAAACTAGATTTTTGCCACGAAAATTTGCGACGAAAATTTTTGTCGCAAATTTGCGACAAATTTTCCAACGAAAAGCAAATTTCGTTGGAAATTTCCAACGAAAAATTTTTCGTTGCAAAATTAGTTAGAAATTTCCGGCGAAAAATTTTTTTCGTCGAAATTTTCAACAATTCAAAAAAATGGTATTGTTCCGCATTTTTTATATTCATGGGAAAATTCGTTGGAAATTTCCAACGAATTTTCTCATGAATTTCAATTTTCCGGGCAATTATTTCAAGTGTGTACAATTTTCGTTGGAAAATTAGTTTGGAAATTTTTAACAATTCAAAAAAAAACTCGGTATTGTTCGGCATTTTTTATATTCGTTGGAAAATTCGTTGAAAATTCCAATGAATTTTCCAATTGTGTTCTATTTTTTTTATTTTGGCACTTCGCATCATCTAAATGTGAAAGTACCATACTATATCTTCGGGGGTAGAGATTTCTTAATTTGTCTCTTAATTTAAATTACCTAGAATCAAGTTATCGTTATAATTTCAAACAATCGTAAGTGAATTTATTGGCTAGGCGATTTTTTTTTTTTTTTGAAAATCACGATTTTTTGACCGTTTTACAATTGAGTTTTCCAACGAAAAAAAAACCTAAATTTCAACGAAAATTGAAATTTTTCGTTGGAAAAAACCAATACAACTAATTTTTTTCCGTTGGAAAAATTTCTCCACTATCGGAAAAAATTCGTTTGTCGAATTTTCCAAAGCCATTGGCGGAAAAAAACATTTTTTTTTTGTAGTGATTGTAGGCGCAAAATGATAATTAAAGCGTCCCATTTTCTCTTGACTTAATCAAGTAAATAGAAATGATGTGTAATGCCCAATGGTAGCATCTATAAAGGGTATTTGCTCACTAGACTTGCTCATTGGGCGGGTGTGGGCAGGCTTGGGGTCGGGCCGGAGTCGAACCTCTTGCATTCCTACCCAGGCCCCGCTCAAGGGAGCAACATAAGTGAGATGGCCCGCCTACCGAGCCACCTTTCTTTTTTTATCTTCACATTTTCTAGCTAAAAAATATAAATTGAAATGGAAAATAAATTAAAAATAACTTTAGGTCTTAGTGTTATTTTATTTATTATTTTACCATGATTTTTATATTAATTATTTCTCCTATATTAGATTTTTGGGCTTATTTTATTGGTGTTTACAAATTCTAAATATCAAGGTAAAATTATCATTAAAAGGAAAAATACTAAAACATAACTCATTTTTCATACAGCAACCACTGAAATCCCTCTGCTTTTGAAAATAAACAAAAAAAATACTTGAGTTTTACCTTTAAGGATCATTTTGTACCTTCGCATCAATTATTCTCTTGCAAATATCCATGTCAAATTTCCTAAAAAACCCTTCAATTTAAGATCAAGTCCCATTTTGCCCAAATATTTTTTTAACTATAATATAATAACTTTCCCATTATTTCCAAATCTGTCCCGTTAACCCTCGACGTGCTATTTCCCTGTGTACATTTCTCTCGACATGTCATTTCACGTCATCTCTTTTTTTTTTTTTCCTTCTTTCCCTATCTACGAGTGGCTTCATTCCCAGGACTTGATGATGACCACCAATAACTTAAAACAATCCGCCTCTTGAAACCTCCATCAGCAACTTCTTGTGGCAGTAAAAAGAAGGAAAAGAAGAACAGTTAATTACAGGAAAATTCAAAATCGAACACAAAATTCTCTTCACTTCACCTCTAGAACAACAAATCCAGAAGAACCAAAGGGGGATATGTTGAAAATTAAACTGTGAAGGCGGAATTCCGCGAAGAAGACGATGAGCTACTGCTCTTCTTTCCCCATTAGCTATCGGTGAAATCTGTTGTGAGTAAGACAGCCACGGAGGAGCTCTCCGCGAAGCCGGCGCATAAGCCACTGCGCAAGACCAAGTCAATGCCCAGAGAGCCGAGGAGAAGACTGAATCGCAAGTCAAGAACGACTAAGTCGAGGGTGTCCGTGATAGATTCAATGTCGGTGAGCTCGGATATCTATTCTCATCGGCTTTGGGTGACCCCAGATCTAGGTCGCTAGATGTGACACCCCAGAACTTTACACACGACACGTGCCAATTAATATTATTATAATTTAGCCAGCGGAAGTCAAAGTCTAAACAAGTATTAACCATGAATATCACACAAATTTAGTCAAAATACTTTTGCTTCTTATTAACAACCTTTGTCATATTTACAAGCCCAGATCAAACATCATACAAGTACAAAAAAAACCAAAGTCTGGGTTGGTCGAGGGTCCCCATCTCCATACTAGACTTCTACTCTAAAAGTATATCTAAACAAAAGTTTGAGGACGTCACGGATTGATAACTTTGCCTTCCAATGCGGAATCACCATTGTCTAAATCAAAGCCCCTCAACGGGCCAACTAACTTGTCATCAAGGTTAAAGTACCATGCAATAAAAAGATAAGGAACCCATTCCACCAATCCCACGTCAACCCAGATAGTAGAGCTACACTTTGTATATATTGCTGTAGACTCAGGCGCAAACACATTTTCTTACACAGCTTCATGATATACGGGAACTCCAAAACGTAGGGGTTGAGGAACATCCATCATACAAGTCCAAAAAATAATGAAATGAGCCGAGACCTAGTAATGAAATTTTTAGTTTTAAGTTAGAAAAATTAGCTTACCTCTTCACCTGGCATAACCAACATGCATGCATAACAAACAATATGTATAGAACTTGAATGCATGTTATACCTTTTTCTTATGGATATGCCACAAAATCTTAGCAATGCCACATTTAACAATACTTTCACTCAGACGCAAGCATATGATGTAAAACGCTCATACTCACGCATTAAGTTCATTACTTCATCCTCCCAAACTATCTCGAGGCATCCCGATCAATGGGGCATCCCGATACACCCTCTAGGGCATCTCGACTCCCAAGGCATCCCAAAACACTCCCCAGGACATCCTGACTTACGAGGCATCGTCACACACTACTATATGGGCGACGGAATTTATATTATTCTCATGTAAGTCATGATAACAAAATATTTGCATGCATATATTCACCTTCTTTTTACATCACATATCCTTTAAAGCCATGAAATGCACCATTCGAGATAATAAGTATGAAGCAATACAGATTCAAACTCAAAAGACTATAAAGTCTACTCAAGTTCAAAAAGCACAAATCCAGATTTTGAGATAAAACTTCCTCGGTTTAGAAAATACATTTATCCAGACTTTGAAAGTAATGTCTATTCGACTTTAAAATACATACATCCATACTTTGAAAATAAAGTCTACTTGGTTCAAAATATAAATATCCCGACTTTGAAAGTAAGTTTTGGTTAGTTTTAAAAATAGACAAAATCAAATTTTGACCGTAAAGTCTGAGCAATAAAGTCTAAAGTAAAATCTAAGCGGCAAAGTTTAAAGGCAAAGTTTGAACGTAAAGTCTGAGCTATAAAGTCTAAGCATAAAGTCTTAAGGTAAAGTATGAACGTAAAGACTCAGTGATAAAGTCTGAAGGTAAAGTCTAAGCGGTTTTAAAAGTAAAGTAGACAGGTAAAGTCTAAGCAGTTTTAAAAGTAAAGTAGACCAGAACTAGAATTTAAGGTTAAAATTTGCTCATTTAAGAAGTAAATAGAATCATTATTTACACTCACCTAATATACACTAGTTGGAGTAAAATGATTTTCTACCCTTTTAAACATACATAAAACCAGTAAGAAGAATTCAACAATCACTTCAAAGATAACATTTACACGTTCAGATTTAACTGTTTCACCTACCGATTTTCACCACACTTTAAAGAAACAAATCCCATCCATTTGAACATGTACATAACCAGCAAAAATAGATTCAACTATCACCATATCCTCACTATTATCATATATCATAAAAGCATTTCTCAAGCCACCAAGTTAAAAAGTGTCAAGAAGATTTATTTAGCTTAAATCTAGAGTCTTCACTTACCATGTGCAGAATCTGAACATCCAAAAGTTAAAGCTCTCCCATAGATTTTTGGATTGGGTGATGGTGAAAGTAAAAAGTAAAGATGGGAGTTACAGTTTGGGGTAAAAATTCCCTTCGATGTTTACCTAGATAAAATGAAACAGAGAAGTAGACATTGAGGTGGATAAATACATTGTATTCACAGGTGACACCTTCTCTTTCCATCACGTCCAGGTGTAAGAAATTAGGGGCTCATTCGGTAGGAGTAATGGCCAAGAAAATGATTGCTTAGGCTAGGTGTCAAACTAAAAGCTTGGTTTAAGTGGATAAGTGGCATGCGGTCAAGTTTACTCCTTCAAGGGCTACGTGAGAAGAAGAGTGCTGAAGAGATATTTTGCGAGAATATCTTCCTCCACCCCCCTTCCCTTCCCCCTCTTAATGGCAAATTAGCAAATAATAAAATGGTTAACACTACTTAACCAAAAACTAGCCAATAATATTACCCACTAATGGTAAATTAATTTATACCGCACTACTAGCAACGTACACGATAATGTTTAAAATTTTAAACACGCCGAGCTTGGAACGATTACGTTCCCGAATTAGTGCCTCGTAATTTATGGTCCAACGACGATTTCTATGCGTTCGCATGAATACTAACTTAATTAATACTTAGCTTTATTGTCCAAGTATCATTTCGAACATGGAAAACTTCCAACGATACATACATATTATTACGAAATTTCCGGATGTTACAATTTTTCCCCCCTTAAGAAATTTCCTCCTCGAAATTCAAAGGTACATGATCACTCAAAGATATGTAGATATTTGCGTCTCATATCCTCTTCACTCTCTCATGTTACTTCTTCTATGTCATGATATTGCCACAAGACCTTAACCAACGAAATGGTCTTGTTTCTCAGAACTTATTCCCTTCAATCCAAGATCTATACTAGTTTCTCCACATATGTTATTTTTTCGTCTACCTCGATCGTTTCAAAATCCAATACATGAGTAGAGTTTAGTTCGTATTTCCTCAACATAGATACATGAAAAACATTATAAATATTGGAAAGTTTGGGTGGCAATGCCAATCGATAGGCCAAGTCACCAATCTTCTCAAGAATTTCAAAAAGACATTTAAATCTTGAACCCGGCTTGCCTTTCTTTCCAAATCACGATACTCCTTTCATCGGTGACACTTTAAAAAATACATGGTCACCAACTTTGAATTCCAATGGTCTTCGACATTTATCCGCATAACTCTTTTGTCGACTTTGAGCAGTTTTGAATCGTTCTCGAATCACTTTTATAGCATCTAAATGATTCGTACTAACTCCAGTCCCATCAGTTTTCCTTCGCCAACTTCACTCCAGTAGATAGGAGTTCTACAGGCTCTTCCATATAATGCTTCGAAAGGAGCCATGCCGATACTTTACTGAAAACCATTATTATAAGTAAACTCCACCAAATGCAAGTGTTCATCCCAACTACCTTTAAAGTTAATTATACAAGCTCGCAACATATCCTCCAACGTATGGATAGTTCTTTCTGGTTGACCATCCGTTTGGGGATGAAATGCAGTGCTATATTGGAGTTTAGTGCCCAATGTAGTTTGGAGACTTCGCCAAAAGTTCGCAGTGGATCTTGTGTCTCGATCTGACGTGATAGTTACAGGTGCTCCATGCAGTCAAACTATTTGTGGACATACAGCTCCGCATATTTCTCCAATGTATAGTCTACTCGCACCGCAAGGAAATGAGCAAACTTAGTCAAACGATCCACTATCACCTAGATGCAATTGTGGCCTTTTGATGTCCTTGGCAAACCTTGGACAAAGTCCATTGTCACGTGCTCCCATTTCCAATCAAATATTTCTGACGATTTCAACATTTCACCCGGCTTACGATGTTCTGCTTTCACCTGTTGACATGTCACGCATCTCGAGACATGTTTGGTAATATCAACCTTCATTCCATTCCACCAATGATGTTGATGGAGGTTCTAATACATTTTCGTGCTTCCTGGATGTACACTGTAATTACTTCCGATGTGCTTCTGACAAAATTTCATTCCTTAAGTCAATATCATTAGGCACACAAAGTCGTCTATGAAATTTTAAAACTCCATGTTCTGATACTTGAAAGTCTGGCCTTTTTCCTTTTAAAGTCTCCTCCCGGACTTTTGAAATTCTAGATCTGTTTGTTGTAGGATCTTGATTCTTTATACAACCTCAAGTTCAATTCCAAGAGTAGCTATTACATTTGAAAGACTACTCATATTAAATCTAAATTCAGAATCTCGAGCCGCTTTAAGTAATGTCCATTCCTTGACCATCATCTAAGCAACCATTTGGATAGACTTTCGGTTGAGGGCATCCGCGACTTCATTTGCCTTTCCGGGATGATACAAAATCTTGTAATCATAATCCTTTACCAATTCTATCCAACGTCTCTGCCTTATATTCAATTCTTTTTTGGGGAACAGATATTTCAGACTCTTGTGGTCTATATAGATTTCAAACTTCTCCCTATATAAATAATTCTCCATATCTTCATAGCGAATACAATTGTAACAAGTTCTAGGTCATGTGTCAGATAATTTAACTCATACGACTTCAACTGTCTTGACGCATAAGTAACCACCCTTCCATGTTGCATCAAAACACAACCAAGCCTCTTATGAGATGCATCACTATAAATTATAAAACCTCCATATCCTGCCGGTTTCATCAATATTGGAGCCGTAGTCAATCTTCTTTTAAGTTCTTGGAAACTTTGCTCACATTCTTCTGATCATTCAAACTTCACTTTCTTCCTCGTCAATTGAGTTAATGGAGCCGCAAGGCTAGAAAATCCTTCGACAAATCTTCGATAATATCTAGGTAGACCCAAGAAACTCCGAATCTCCGTTATCATTGTCGGTCTTGACTAATTTACTATCGACTCAGCCTTCGATGGGTCCATAGAAATTCCTTCACCAGTTACCACATGACCCAAAAATACTACACGATCCAACCAGAATTCATACTTGCTAAATTTCGCATATAACTTGTGTTCACAAAGTGTTTGAAGCATAAGTCTCAGATGTTGCTCATGCTCCTCTCGTTCCCTTGAGTATATAAGGATATCATCGATAAATACTATCACTGATTAATCCAAAAACGGCTTAAACACTCTATTCGTTAGATCCATAAATATTGCTGGTGCATTAGTTAAACCAAAAGGCATAACTAAGAACTCATAATGTCCATATCGAGTTAAAAAAGCCGTCTAAGGAATATCTTCCTTCTTAATCCGCAATTGATGATACCTCGACCTTAAATCAATCTTGGAGAATACTGACGCCCCTTGTAGTTGATTAAATAAGTCATCGATCCTAGGTAGTAGATACTTTTTCTTAATCATGACTTGATTTAATTGTCAATAATCAATGCAAAGGTGCATTGACCAATCTTGCTTCTTTACAAACAATATCGGTGCACTCCAAGGCGATGCACTAGGTTGAATAAAACCTTTGTCAAGTAATTCTTATAACTACACTTTTAATTCCTTTAGCTCCGTTAATGCCATCCGATAATGAGCTTTGAAAATAGGATCTGTTCCAAGGGCTAGCTTAATGACAAATTCGATTTCATGATCTAGTGATAATCCTAGTAATTCTTTCGGGAATATGTCAAGAAATTCTTAAACTACAGGGATTTCTTCAAGCTTCATTTCTCCCCTTGACTAATCCTCTACAAACGCCAAGTATCCTTGACAACCATTGTCAAGAAGACGATGTGCCTCGAGTGCAGAGATGAGCAGCATTGAAGGATTTGCTCCATTTTCGCAGAATTCAAAACTAGGACAATTAAAGGGTTGAAACTGGATTGTCTTCCAATAGCAGTCCACGTTGGCTCATTTCTTACTAAGCCAATCTATTCCTAGAATATCGTCGAAGTCGTACATAACCAGTATGATCAAATCTACTATTGATCATGTCCACTTATAGTGATCTTGCAGTTTTTACATATCAGCATGGACATAATTATATATTTTAGCGGTGTAGACACATAGGGATATTTTGAGTGGTCTAGGACTTAATCCAATCAATTTCACGAATCGTGCAGATATAAATGAATGTGTGGCACCCGTATCAAATAATGCATACGCATTCTTGTTGCACACAAAAATAATACCTAATATAACTATCTTGGAGGCTTCAGCTTCCTACTGTGTGACTCTATAAACTCGACCTTGAGCTGGTAGCCTCTGGAAACTTCTCCGTTGCGGGGTCTTGTTTTGTGATGACTGTTGCAGTTGTTGTGAAGGTATGATACATTGTTGTCGTATCACTGGACACTCTCTTAATATGTGACCTCGCTGTCCATACCAATAACACTCCCTTAAAGCTAAGCATGGCGTATCTCCGTGTTGCTTGCCACAAGTGCGACAGACATTATTAGGAGACTGCATCTACATTGCCAGTCAGTTGTTCCGTGCAAATCCCAAAACCTCCAACATTATTCCTTTTATTTGGAACAAATGGCCACTTTCCAGTTTGCATATGTCTCTTATCACAACGAAAATTAGGTTGGAAAGTTTGACAATTAGGTCGTGCCTAAAAAGTCAGTGTTATCTCTGCTAACTCTGCCAAATATTTTTCCACAAGTTGTGAGCGTTCATATAACTCATTATAATCCTTCAAATTCTAGGGCACTAGCTTTCTTCTGATATTTAGTCTTAATGCATCCCGAAATCTCTTGGCTTTGTCTTCCTTGTCTTCAACCAACTTGGGGGGCAAACCTTGAAAGTTCTACAAACTTTGGCTTCATACTGATCCATCCACAGTTAGATCATTCTGTTTTAATTGCATAAATTCCATCACCTTCTTATCTCGGGCACAATCCAAGAAATGCTTCCCGAAAAATGCCTTAACAAAAACAGACCAAGTCCCATTAGTGCCAGTTGGAAACATAGTTTCCTCGGATACCTTCTACCAGTGTCTGGCATTTCCTTAGAGTTGATATTCTGCTAGGGCTATTTTGTCAACATCATTACAATCTAGAAGATTGAATATCTTCTCCATCCTGTTGATCCACGATTCTGTCTCTTTAGGATTTTCAGTTCCAGCAAACCGTGGTGGTTTCAGCTTCAAAAATTGCTCGATCAGACTTCACGAATGACGTTCACCATTCCCTAAGCTAGAGGCAGCTCGTTGTAATTCTGGCTTCTCCATTAGACTTCCGACATTGGCAAGCACCTGAAGGATTGCTTCCAACCGAGGATCCTTTTCCACATTACTATCCGAACTCATCTTGCAATACCTACATGTATTGCTTAACTTAGCCGTAAACAAAGACATAACAAAAGTTACTTGTAGTACAAAATCAATCAAGAGCAAACACACGCACTTTATTTTCTACACTTGCACGGTCTAAGTCAAGTCTACTACTCCAAATTCTAAGCGCACCTTATCACTCTATAAGTAAAACTTGCTCTGATACCAAACAGGCTATAATGACCCAGAACGTCACGCGCAACACGTGCCAATTAAAATTATTATAATTTAGCCAGCGGAAGTGAAAGTCTGAACAAGTATTAAACATGAATATCACACAAGTTTAGTCAAAATACTTTTACTTCTTATTAACTACCCTTGTTAGATTTACAAGCCTAGATCAAACATCATACAAGTACCAAAAAACAAAGTCTAGGAAGGTCGAGGATCCCCATCTCCATACTAGACTTCTACTCCAAAAGTCTATATAAACGAAAGTCTGAGGACATCACGGATTGATAACTTGAATGCATGTTACACCTTTTCCGTTTAGATGTGCCACAAAATTTGAGCAATGCCACATTTCACAATACTTTCAATTAGACGCAGGCATATGATGTTAAACATTCATGCTCACACGTTAGGTTCATTCCTTCATCCTTGCGAATACTCTCGGGGCATCCCAACTCCGAGGTATCCTAAGACACCTTCTGAGGCATCTCGACTCCCGAGGCATCCCGAAACACTCCCTGGGGCATCCCGACACATGGGGCATCGTCACACTCTACTATATGAGCGACGGAACTTATATTATTCTCATGCACGCCATGACAACCAAATATTTCCATTCATATATTTACCTTCTTTTTACATCACATATCCTTTAAAGCCATGAAATGCATCATTTGAGATAATAAGTATGAAGCAATACAGATTCAAAATCAAAAGACTAAAGTCTACTCAAGTTCAGAAAGTACACATATCCAGATTTTGAAATAAAACTTCCTCAATTTAGAAAATACATTTATCCAGACTTTGAAAGTAAAGTTTACTCGATTCAAAAAATATATATATATATATATATATCCCAACTTTGAAAGTAAGTTCTAGTCAATTTTAAAAATAGACAGAATCTAATTTTGACTGTAAAGTCTGAGCAGTTTCAAAAGAAAAGTCTCAACAGTAAAGTCTGAGCGGTAAATTCTGAATGGTAAAGTATGAAATAAAGTCTGAGCGGTAAAATCTGGACGTAAAGTCTGAAGGTAAAGTCTAAACGTAAAAAATGATCGGTAAAGTTTGAACGTAAAGTCTGAAGTTAAAGTCTGAACATAAAGTTTGAACGTAAAATATGAAAGTAAAGTCTGAGCGGTTTTAAAAGTAAAGTAGACAGAACTAGAATTTAAGGTTAAAATATGCTCATTTCAGAAACAAACAGAATGATTATTTATACTCACCTAATATACACCATTTGGAGTAAAACGATTTTCTACCCTTTTAAAACATACATAAAACCAGTAAGAAGAATTCAACAATCACCTCAAAGATAATATTTACACGTTCAAATTTAATCGTTTCACTTGCCGATTTTCACCACACTTTAAGGAAACAAATCACATCCATTTGAACATGTACAGAACAAGCAAAAACAGATTCAACCATCAACATATCCTCACTATCACACATCAGAAAAGCATTTCTCAAGCAACCAAATTGAAAAATGCTAAGTTGATTTACTTAGCTTAAATCTAGAATCTTCATTTACCTTGCGCAGAATATGAACACCCAAAAGTTAAAGCTCTTCTATAGATTTTTGGATTGGGTGATGATGAAAGTAGAAAGTGAAGAAGGGAGTTACGGTCTAGGGTAAAAATTCCCTTCGATGTTTGCCCAGATAAAATGAAACAGAGAAGTAGACATTGAGGTGGATAAATACATTGTACTCACATGTGGCACCTTCTCTTTCCATCACAGCCAGGCGTAAGAAATTAGGGGCTCATTCGGTAGGAGTAATGGCCAAGGAAAATGATTGCTTAGGCTAGGTGTCAAACTAAAAGCTTGGTTTAAGTGGACAAGTGGCATGTGGTCAAGTTTACTCCATCAAGGGCTACGTGAGAAGAAGAGTCCTGAAGAGATATTTTGTGAGAATATCTCCCCCCCCCCCCTTTCTTAATGGAAAATTAGCAAATAATAAAATGGTTAACACTACTTAACCAAAAATTAGCCAATAATATTACCCACCAATGGTAAATTAATTTATACCGCATTAATATCAACATACACAACAACGTTTAAAATTTTAAACACGCTGAGCCCGGAACAATTACGTTCCCAAATCTGCGCCTCGCAATTTACAGTACAACAATGATTTTTACGCGTCTGCACGAATACTAACTTAATTAATACTTAGCTTTATTATCCAAGGATTATTTTTGAACATGGAAAACTTCCAACGTTACATACATATTATTACGAAATTTCCGGATATTACACCAAATCTAGGGTCGGTCGAGCCCCATGACACCGTCACGGTGACAAGGAGTTGAGGTCGCGAAGGGGTTGTGGGGAGGTTGTGGAGCGTGCGTCGGACATCTGGGTGGCTATGGGCAAGCACCGATAAAATTGTGGTCAAGTGAGTCTGAGCCAAGACGACGATAAACACTAAGACGAGCAGCTTGCTCAAAAGGGTAGAAAGGGAAGGACAGAATGGAGAAAAATAAAAACTTGGACTAGAACGAAAATTGAATATTTTTTTAGATAGTAAAACATTCCGTAGTGGAATTAGAACTGAATTTATAATTTTGAGTTATTTTAAAGAAATAGGGCATATGAAGAATTATTTTCTACTATCATTTGCCAACATGTACTATAGACAATATAACATTGCCTTTCAAGACATACTTCTATAAGAAAGTATAAGAGAAGAACGATAGTCCTATAATATTATCAATGAATCTAGCAAATACTACGGAGTTTGATGAATATTCAAAACAAAAGACAAGCATTTAGAAGAAATTTCTTATAAGCCCCGTCGTCTTCGTCAACATGCGTTGGAGTTTCATTGGGAGCTTCCTTTTTGCTTTTTCCAGCAAAAACATTAGTTCCCTTATCCCTCTCGAGCAAATCTCATCGTGTGTGACAATTTAAGGCAAACATATAGTTCTGTATTCTTAAATGACCTTAAGAGAATGTCAAAGTGTGGTGATTCAAACCCAGGTCTTGAACGAGGATGGCAAACACCCTTATGATTTGAGCAACTTGGGGTTCAATTCTGAAGTTGACTTATAACCATCCCGAGTCTTGGTCAAGTCTCCCAGTCAACCCGCTTTTTTGTTAGGGTAAGCAAGCCAGGAAAGTTCATGCTCATTTCTTCTGAGAAAAAGAAGCCAATTGGGTAGTTTTTATTGATCACGGAACTTGAAATTGGACTAGTTCATCGTTATTGTTCTTGGTCAAATCAAAGAAACGAAAGACCTTAGCGGCAGCGACGCGACTGAGATTAAAGAAGTTTTTTTTACCTCGCCCTCCAGAAGTTTGCTTATTATCTTACTCCTCTGGAGTTGAAAGCCGTTGGCGTCTCTGAACTTCTCTTACTGTACTTGCGTTCTTTCCAAATTAAAGATCAACATGATTATCGACGCACCAAGAAGAATTTCCTTCGCTTTCTGGATTTCATGCCTGATCCTCTTCATCCCATGCACTCCTGTCAGTGCACAGACATATCTTCGAGAGCGGTGCGGTGATAGGGGCAACTACGCTGCTCATAGTAAGTTTCAGGACAACCTCAACCGCCTCCTCTCTGCGGGGGCTCGACAACAAAGGACCCATTTACGGTTTCTACAACACGACGGAAAGTGAAGATCCGGAAAAAGTTTATGGTCTCTTCCTCTGCAGGTGAATCACATTCAAAAGATACCAGAAATTTCAACTTTTGAGTAATACCTTTCAATTCAATCATTATAATCTTTGGAGTCGGCTCACTCGGCACTAGGATTTATAATGGACCTGATATATTGGTCTTAATTGAAATCCTCTACAAAGTACGGTGATCCAATGCCAGCCCAAAAATTGCTATCTATTCCTCTTTAGAGGGGATGTTGCCGCCAATCTCTGTCAGTCTTGCATCGAAAAAGCTACCAGCCTCATCATAGAAAGATGTCCAGGACAGAAAGAGGCGACCATATGGTACGATGAGTGTTTTGTGCGCTACGATAATAGATCTTTCTTCTCTATCATGGAGACATTGCCGATTATTTTCCTTGTCAACTCCGTGGACACTATTGTTTCCTTCAACTGGAATGCAGTGGAAGTGACGAACTTGGCGAGGAAAGCAGCGGACTTGGCAGTCTCCTCAGAAAGCTTATACGCGACCATAAGCGTTAATGTCTCGAGTTTAGTGACCATGTATCAGCTCGCACAGTGCACCCCGACATCTCAAAGTCAGATTGTAAGAGTTGCTTGCTTTCTGCTATCAAGGAGTTTCCTACCGCTCTTAATTATAGAAGGGGAGGTGTGAGAATTCTTCAGGTTAGAAGATGGTCATTACAATGGCAAGCAAGATGAATTCACTTTTACCTTTCTTCAATCTCTTTCTCCTCTTTAAAAAAATGCACAAACCCACGATACTTATTAGTAAACACGATCCAATTACTGAGCTAACAATTGCAATCCATGGTGCTCATTTGACCCCTGTCAAGACAGAGAAATTCCTTGCATCTACACATACCTCAAATCTGCAGATTTTTTTTTCACTGAGTATAAATAGTACCAAGAACTCGGTGAAAGCAAGAGAGTATGATCATAGTTTAGATCGTAAAAGCAAGTCAAGTGCATTACGATATACAAAACAGCTTATATCGAAAGCAAGAAGCAAAGGAATGATACCGTTACATGCTTACCATGACAAATTGAGTGCACATTTTGAGTATTATGTAACTCAAACCTTTACTGCCGGACTCGGTGCTACCTTACGAGAGTAAACTCTTGGATCTCAGAGAAGGAAAACAGCCACGAGGTTCAATTACTTCATCTGAGACAAGAGATTGGAGAAGAGTTTCCAATGGATAACCATCGAGGAGAAAACCGGTGGATTCTCATGAGTTCTCTCTGATATGATTAGACGTCATATGCACGGCCACTGCAAACTTCTCCAACGAATGTAAACTAGGGGAAGGCGGGTTTGGCCCTGTGTACAAGGTAAAGCAAATTTAGTGACTCAACAACTAATTTTGGGGAAATAAGGAAAATCTTCTAATGGTAGCAAACTAGCAATGCCATTAGCCGTAACATGAAATGAATCGAATGGGGTTATCCTTTGTAATTCTCAAATAAGGATTTCACTACTGACTTGACCCTGTTTCAGGGCACATTAGCAGATGGAAAAGAAATTGCAGTTAAGAGGCTTTCAAGAACCTCAGGCGAAGGACTTAATGAGTTGAAGAACGAAGTCATCTTGATTGCCAGACTACAACAAAGGAACCTCGTCCAATTATGGGGATGCTGCTTGGAAGAACATGAAAAACTCTTGATATATGAATACATGCCCAACAAAAGCCTAGATGTCTTCCTTTTTGGTATGAGCTTTCACCGTTGCAATGAATTTTTTAGCTAGTTAATTTTAGTTTTAAAAACTTGAGTTTCATCTAAGTCTCTCATCATCGACAGATTCAAAGATGAGGCAATCTCTAGATTGGAAGATGAGCATGAACATCACCTGTGGGATAGCTCGGGGACTTCTATATCTGCATGAGGATTCTCACTTGAGAATTATCCACAGGAATCTAAAAGCCAACAATGTTTTGCTGGATGGTGAGATGAATCCAAAGATATCCAATTTCGGAATAGCAAGGATCTTTGATGTAAATCAAGACGAGGCCAACCCAAACAGGGTTGTTGGAACCTAGTAAGTGCTTTAATATCTTTCTATGTCCGTTACATGTTTGAATGATTCACTAGGCCAACAAAGAACTTCGATGATCAGCTCAACAACACCAAAATGAGCACATTCATATTTCAAAAGTTTCCTATAGAATATCACTTTTCTTTGTTTCTTACTTCCATGTAATTGCTCTTCATCATATAATTCTGATTAGTGGATACATGGCACCGGAATATGCGATGGAAGGACTCTTTTCTGTTAAATCAGACGTCTTCAGTTTTGGAGTTCTCATGCTTGAGATGATAAGCAGGCGAAAGAATGACGATTTTCATCTCCAAGAGCATGGTGAAACCCTTCTCGCCTTTGTAAGTTCCTAGTCACCAATATGAAGTCCAAGAATTTCGTGCTGTTGTCCTTGCTTATTTCCCTTGCAAAATGACAGGCCTAGAAGTTGTGGTCCGAAGGTTGAGGGTTGGAACTTACCGATCCGTCAATCAAAGAGTCATGTGATGTAGTTCAAGCACTAAAATGCATACACATCGGGCTATTGTGCATTCAAGAAGACCCGGCGGATCAACCAACCATGTTGCTCATGGTTCATATGCTAGTAGGCAATACTATCCCACTTACCCAACCATCGCAGCCTGCATTCTCAGTGGGAAGATATGTGAAAATGCTCGATCCTATCGATCTGGTTCACAAAGCTTCTACCGTTAATGAAGTAACTCTTTCGGATGTTTCGCCTAGGTGACCAAGAATCATCACCTTGCTTCAGTTGATTGCCCTTTTGTACAATGTCTACTTCGCGATTTGATACAATAGAATTAATTACAGTGTGTGATCGCTTTCGTACAATGCCTTTTCTTAATCCTTGATTTCTACAATCATCAATTAATAATTGTAAGGGTGAAAAGCCTGTTTATTAGTCGTCGTTCATATTCTAGTTCACCACTTATGTTCTATCAAAATGATACATATACTCACTTGAATAATGTATCAAAATTCAATTCTATAAGCACCCCATTGATATATAAAAAAATATACATGCACAAATTCTATAATCTACCTCGAGTATATTTGCCGAAATCTAATGCTTGAAGAGTGATAGAGTATTTAGATATTACACAAGCCTGAGCCAGAGTTCCTGGATTTAAGTTTTTCCAGGTTCATATTTACCTCTCTAATTAGATGTTTCTACACCTTAGTCTTAAACCAAAATTCAGTTTATGCGTGGGGATAGTGTTAGAGTATTTAAATATTCCACCGCACATTTATTGAATAGTTTAAGTTTTTAGAAAAGTTGGCGGTGATCACTCAAAATTTGACATAGAGAGCTACCAAGTTAGGACAAACTTACTAGAAACCTGTTTGATGTATAATTTTATAATGTTTCGATTCAATCTTCTCGTCATTCTCTCTTGAGTTCATGTCACTCATAATTATCCTGGGATGCATGAACGATTTCTTTGTAATCGAACTGGAGAATTAAACAATATTTGATCTTCTGAAGTTGAACACTAAATGATAATCGAGAACAATTGAAGTAACTTGAATGTAACGATCATAGTTTTTTTCCCTCCTTCCTGCTCGCTACACCTTGGGATGGGTTAGCTTGTCCTGTTAGGATGTAATTTGGGAAATTACTAAATCAATCTTCAACTTATTGTATGGATACTAGTTTAATTCTAAAATTTTCAATTTTACCAGTTTAGTTCTAAATTTTTTTTTTTATGATTTTCAAGTATAATCCATTCGACTAATTTTCACCGAAAATTACTAACATGGTGATCCAATCATCACATACCATCCTACATGACACGGCCAACAATTTGAGATGGACAAACACGGCATTATGTTTATTATGATTTTTTTAATTTTTTTCCTTTTTTTTTATCTTTCCTTCTATTAAACACATAGACTGCCACGTCATTATACGTGGGCTATGAATATCCATGATATGGTTTTTTTTTTGGGGGTCAGTAGGATGACATGGACTAAAATATAGGAAAATAAATATTAAAAATGAAAAACAAGAACAAACACACACAGAGAACATGCGAATGGGGAAGATTGCGGTGGTGATGGCGGTAGCGCTCAGCCGCCGGTGTGGGTTTGTCATCTTTGATCCTAGGTGAAGACAACTATACACACGGGAATGCGCAGATCTTGCGCAACTCAAAGAGTTTAGCGAAAGGACACCTTGATGTTGTTCGACATCATGATCTTTCATGCCCTCAAAAGGCCATCTCTCATCGCCCGCCTGGCCTAGCCCGTTCGCCGGCCCTTCGCCGACAATCTGTCCTCGCCCTCCACAGGCGTGTTCTCGGACCCCATACCTCTGACGGCATCTCCAGCTTTCTCACGCTTGCCGATGCCCTACTCCCATCGCAATAGATAGATCCAATCAGAAACTGCACTTCTCCATGTCTGTCTTCCGAGAAAGTGAATTTTTTGTGCTTTTTGCTCAAGATTTTCGTGGGTGTTGCTCGTTGAATCATATAATAGAGAGAAGAGTTGATTTTGTGTGTGTTTTTTAATTCGAGTTAGTTGATGCATTCTACTTTTTGATAGAATATCCAGGAGACAAAATTACATGTTTCGGGCAAAGTTATAACATTCATATATTCAACATCACCGCAATATTCATTAGACAATGCGATCTTTTCCCAGATTTGTTGCAAATCTACAACGAGGCAGCATTCGGCCCTGAGTGCCGATGTCTCCGTGATGAATGTTCATGCCTCGAAGCTCGGTTGTGAATTGTAACAACCCAATCAGATAAGGACGGGAGTGTTCACCTAAACCAGAGGGCCAAAAAAAAAAGCGGATCCTAGCAGGCTTTTAAGATAGTGAATGGGGTAGAAATGAACTAAACTGCACACCAAACAGTTGGAAAACATTTATAGGATATATATGTGAAATTAGAATTAACTCACAAAAAGCATTTTTTGACACAATGGTAACTCTTTTAGCATTGGGACTTCAATGTTAAACATGATGAGGTGAGAGCCTTACTATGATGGGTGACATCCTGAGAAAGTGCCCATATATACGCCAAAGAATAAAACCGCGAAACTTGATATGGGATAAATCAAAACAAATAATATCTCGAGTAAGTTAATATAAGGGTCTCATAATATGGTATCGTAGTCGGATAGTAGGTGTGTGGTTCGGGGACGAACCATGCGAAAGCTGGTGGGCCGTAACGACTTGGTCCGACGAGGGCGAGGAGTACTCATTTGGGCTAGAGGGACCAAATAAGGAGTGGCTTTCGGCAGGCTTCTATGATAACGGAAGGAGAAGGAATGAACAAATAATATGAAATTGGAATTAACTCGCAATAGGCACCCTTTGACAAGTCCGATGTTAAAGGTGCTCAAGTAAGAACAATACCAACATAGTTGACCTTTTGAGAAAGTGCTAACCTGTACGTCAAAAGATAAAACCGTGAAACTCGGTATGGAATGAGAATGGGCCAAAACGAATAATATCTCAAGTGAGTTACTTCGGGAATGTCATAAAATCTCACTGTGTAGCCATAGACATCGATGTGGCAACGGCTCTCTACTTTCCTATCAATAATGATGGAGGTCGCAGCAGCCAACGAAAAGACTCCCTGCTTTCCTAGAACCATCGTCGCTCATTCGTGCTTTGGCAAAGTAAGTCCTAAATTTTTCACGAAGCTAAGTAAATCCATTCAGTGCTCTGGCAATAGTGGGCTTCAACGGACGAGCAATGGAAGAGCTTTGGCCAAGCAACCGAGAGGTTGAAGATGATAGTAAAAGGAGATCTTAGCGTTGAAAAGAAGGAAAGAAAAGACAGAAAAGGGAAGAATAAGAAAAAAATTAGAAAAATAGGAAAAAACAAAAACAATGTTGTTTTGTCCACCTCATATCACCAACCGTGTCACGTAAGAGGGCGGCAATGATTAGATCATCATATTAATAATTTCCTGTGAAAATCAATATGAAAGACTACATTGGAAATCCATAAAAAAGGTTTATGATTAAATCGAGAAAATTGTAAGGTTTAGGACTGAATTGATTATTTCTCATTATAATTTAGTAGCTTTATGCGGGACAAATTAGAAGAATGCTTCTAGCAAGTATCAATCATGCAGATAATCTACGAAGGTCAAGTAATCCTCAACATTTTCCAACAAGTTAAGCTCATAATTCCTAAACTAGAGGTTTTCGGGTGGGTGATATTTAATACTTTCTCTTGACTAAATGAAGAGAGCCAAAAAGAAATCTTAAAATAGGAATGTATACATCTCACCAGCTAAATCATATTCGAATGAGCAAATTGTACTATACATCTCGTGTGACTAATACAATTAAGCCCAACAAAAAGTAACTTTTAAAATATATACGTACAAATATCTCAAAACTACTACAAAAGAGTCAAAGCTCCCAAGAAGTCCCCATTGATGACAACTCTCGTCCTATTATAAAAACATTGTATTTTAGTTTTTTGTTCTAATTCTTTCAGTTTAATATTAAAAACTCTACTTTTAAAAAATTTATAAATGTTCTAGTAATTAAAAATAATTTGAAACGCTTTTACATGCTTACTTTGTTATAGATATGCCTATAAAATAAACACCAAATGAAGGAACTACATAACCAAATCTATAATAAAATATATCATGTGATCGATCTGAATCATAAGAAGCAAAACTGCCTTATTACGAGATATTTGAATGATTAAATCATAGAAAGAAATAGTTGGTAAAAAATACACACCGCGACTAAAGTGATTGAGGACATTCAAAAAAAAAAAAAATGATTAAGATCTATTAAAAGTTGAGGGTCCTCTTTACTTTATATCACCTATAGATGACTTTATGCAACAATTAACACGATCAAATTCAAAAATAAAAAATTTGTGTAAATGCGTATTCAGGATCTTAATATTTTTTAGGTTCTAATTGACAATGTCAAAGATTAGAAAGTTCATATTCTAACTTTACTTATCTATGTACATAGTTGTCTGCAATAATTAGAATTCAACATTTCTTATGGTACAAAATTTTCTTTTTTATCAATTATATTATAAGTTATTTATATTTTATTTGTTGATATATGCCACGTTTATGGTATTAGTTGAAAAAACTCAAATGAAATAAATATTTAATTATTGTTGCAACCTATGCTGGTATTGTCAAGTTTCTCAATAATTGATGACAAAAAAGATTAATCTACTTAAAATTAGGGGTGTGCAAAACAGATCGCCCAAATCAGGAACCGCCCAGACCGGATCAAACCGGCCAGTTTGGTCCGGTTTTCGGGAGTGTCGGTCCGGTTCCCAGTTCCTAAAAGTGGAACTAGTGTTCGGGTGGTCCGTTTCCCGATTCCAAGGAGGAACCAAACCGGACCGACTACAAATACTTTTTTTTATTTTTTTATTTCTTAAAAAGTTAGTAAAATGTGAAATAAACCCTAAGTTTACTTCATTAACAAATATTCATTGACAAAAATTAATAAAATGTGAATTAAATCCAAAGTGAACTTCATTGATATAAATTAATTGACAAAAATTAGTTAAATATAAACTAAACCTTAAGTGACTGATTCCATTAGACCAAACTGGAATAGCCTGTCCGATCTGGTCCCCTGTTTCTAATTTTGGGAACTGAGAACCGATTAGAAACCGGGAACCGATCCACCCTCCTTAAAATAGCAAAGTCATTTAATTTATCGAAATTACAGATATAAGAAAGAAAACAGAAACGCAATAGCTACCCTAGGTAGTGTAAACAAATGTTCGAACCTCATAATCGATTTACAAGTCTAGTGCCGAAAACTTTTTAAAATCAATAGATAAGAAGTTATGCAATTGATTGCATTGATTTTTTTTCTGAATAACTTTAAAGCTAGCTTGTCTGACTTCTCGCGGTTAGAAATTTGCTAGTTTTTCCTATTATACAAATTAACAATTATTCCAGCTTTACTTACATATCTATATAAGTCATTAACCATCTGTAATGATGACACTTGTAATATACCTAATCATCATGATTATAACATTTCACTAGTAATACCACGTGTCCAGTTAACAAAGTAGAAATATATATATATTTAATTTCCGTTTGCAACCAATGTGTTAGCATCAAGTATATGTCTGTGATGACTAACACAATTCATTACTACTTATATCATCTTCATGTTACAAATTTGGTACTATCTTCTATCCTGTTCAAAAAAAAATTCCATCGCCAAGACAAAATAAGTCAACAAAAAATTCAATTTCTTCGCCTGACAGTATACCAACAGTGACAAAAATATTTTTACCACCTTAAGGTACACCCTAAGGCGACAAATTAGATGGTTCATCGCCTTAATTGTCGTCAATGGCAACATAACTTTTTTTTGTTACCTTAGGCGTACCCAAAGTGTTGGGAAAACTTATTATGTATTTTGATATTTTGAAGATGACAAAACATTCTTTATGAACTTCTATGTGTATATGAGTGTGCAGACAAAGGGTAGTAATTAAATGAAAACATCTTCTTATTAAGTTTGGATAGGGCACTCGTCAATGAAAGGAAAAGATTAAATTTACCAATAATTTATGAGGGGAGTGTGACAATTGAAACTTCAGAGTACATACGCGTGCTATCTTCAAAATCAAGCGGCTTATGTGATTTTGGATTTTGAAAAGTAAAGTGCATCGCACATAAGAGAATTGGTGCCAAAGGTAAATTGCAAATGCTCATAGTGATTTTTAGGTAATTTTATTTAAAAACAAAGAGAAAGTCACAAAAAGCCAAAAATATGTTTATGATAACACATTTACCGTAAACGTTTTTTTATGACATCAAAAAATCTAAATTGTGTCCACCGTGACACATTTACACTAAACTTTTTCGCGTGATATAAAAAACTCCAAACTTGTACTTGTAGAACACATTTACCCTCTGTCAATATTTCATTAGATGATTTTTCAGCGAAAATAATATCGTTTTTAATTCACATGGATATCATGTCAATACTATTTCCTTTTCAATGATTATGCATGGCGATTTTCAACCGTATTCATTGACGGAGCCTTGACCGAGGATAAATATGTCACACATATATAAATTTGAGATTTTGTGTCACGGAAAAAAAGCTTATAGCAAATGCGTCACACTGAAGCATGATTTATGAAATTTGGTGGCCTTTGAAAAAAAAAATAATCACCAATATTTGCTCTCTCCGACAGGTCAACATTGAGAGTCGACAGCAAATCCCTTTCATTTTCCCTTTTTAATCTCTGCCAAGAATTTTGGAATTTCCGTCCATTATTCCCTTCGGTAGTAATAACGCGATCCACCTCCGTCGTCACGGGGCTTTGCAACGTTAATATGTAAGCTTAAAAAACTAAAAAATCCAATTTTTTTTATAATTCCTCCTTATTATGACGATGGATGGCTGTGCTTCGGCCGTCGTGTCGTCGTCACCGCTGCGAACGAGAACGGAGTAGTCGGTCAAGCCGCTTTGACCCTCCTCCTGTCTCTCCTCTCTCTCTCTCTCTCTCTCTCTCTCTCTCTCTGCTGTTCTTCCTCTGCTCTTCTCGCTGAAGCCTCAGCGTTGGAGGCCGATGTCGTTCCCTCGGGGGCTGTGCGCGGTTTCGAGGTCCGCGAGGCGAGCCTTCCATGGGTGCCGTCGCCTTCTCGCTTCGGATCACCAGTCCCCTGCCCTGATGCAGACCCACTTCGCCGGCGCTCCGAGGACGACGGTGCGTTCCCGCTCGCAGGTCGTTTCCTTTTTCGTTCCGATTGGCCGGGTCCGTGCGAGCATTTGGGGGTCGAAGTGCTGAGCTTACTGATTCTTTCTGGGCGATTGGGGAGCTGGGATGAAAACGGTGATCTGGGTATGCGCGCTTTCTGATCGACTTATTGTCTGAGAGGTTGCGCGTTGGTGCTCGATCTCGGGGGAGGTCGGTGCGGCAACGACTTGTTGGGAGGGTAAGGCAGTTGCTGCTGTTTCGTGACTCGACGGTCTTGTTTCGTTTGTCGTGAGGCAAAGGAGCGTCGCCAACATAACCTCATTTAGTGTTCGCTGAGATTGCTCAATACTTGGTTTTGCATTCTGGATTATCATTAGCTCATGGGAGGTCTTGGGTGAATCAGAAACGATTGCGTGGGGGTGGGTGTTGGGTTGCCGGGTGGGTTTCTCCATAACTAGACCTGTCAAATGGGTCCAGAACCCTAATGTTTATTTAAATGGGTCGCTAATGGTCATTATTTTTTTTCCAGATCAATCTTAATGGGTTTTAAACAAAAGAAGACCAAAATATATGGATCTTAAATGGGTATATTCTGAACCCATTTACGACCCATTTAATAACCCATTAAGGAAAAGCCTGGCTCATGGTCTCCCTCTCGCTTCTTGATCTTCTCTCCATCTTTTTCGCCGATTGCTTTCACGAATCTAATTCGCAGCCACCTCCGCTGCTTTCGCCGACTTCGCGCCACCCATCTCCGGTGCGCCGCCCATCTCCGTCATAGCCGAGGTTCTCCGACGACTCAATATCGCCCGTCCTGCACTCCGCGCAAACCCTAAACTCCGTTTCTTGCGGCTAAATCTCAATATTCATTAGCTCATTCCCTTGTTTGATCGCCGGTCACTCCTTCATCTTCGCCGGAAAAGTTTTGTTCGTCATTTGGTTTCGTTACTTCGGAAGTGCGAGTCGGTGTTGTTCGTCACTGTTTAGCCGCACCGGAGGACTCCCAGACCTGCCGAGTTCCTTGTTCGTAGACGACCTTGAAGACTTCCTTCCAAACCAGGTAAGCCTTCTTCTTTCTTTGTGCGTATGTACATTGTTTTGGCCGAGAGAAGTTGATCCGATTGCTGAGTTTGTAAAGAATCTTGCTGAAATGCGACTGATATGTTATAGAACAACTCGATTTAGATGCTTATACATCGCTTCTCGATTGAGAATCATGTTCAGATCAAACTGGAAGTTCATCCTTTAAGCCGCGCAACACCTGCTTGACGAAATGCTTAAATGAAGAACCGCATTGATTTTTGTGAAATCGATGATCGCAGCTAGTTCCCTTGTTCTTGATTTGCCCTTTGATTGATGAATCAATACTGAATCCGTGTTTTCCCTTGATCCTGTGGCATTCGTGCATAACGGTTCGGCCATGGATGAGGCTTCCGTCAAAGATATATTCCCCTCACCGGAGCTAAGCCAGCGGTTTGAGGCCGCTGCAGTGAGCTCTCTATCCTGTCGGCTCTTTTGTGCGAATGCGCCGTGAGCTCGGTGTTATGTGGGTCATTCCCATTGATTGGTGTGGTCACAGCGATTTAACTGAAGAAGAGAAGTCAAGAGTTTGGGAACACGAAAGGAGGATCATAGGGAAGTAGAAAAGAAACAGAGGGAGAGGAGAAATAAAAGAAGCCCATAATGAGCACTGAACTTCTAGTGACTTAGGTTTTCTCCACTGAAATCATCATAGTCAATGAGGGGTCCTTATAGATTGAGTGCGCCCGATCACTGATTGGTTTATGAAAATGCGACCAAAGTGATCCATCACATGAAAGAGTGGTTCACAAACAAGAGTGCTTCTTCGCTCAGCCGCTCTAGTTCTAATCATCCCTGCTTGTCTATTCTTTCTTAAGGCATCGGAAATATTATCTCTTTTTCCTGGCTGCATCTCTTCCATGTGTGAGTTTCTCTATGGCATTGTTGAATCAATAACAAATCCAGATGGGACAGGTTCACTTTGGATTATCCTCGGAGAGGTTTGTGGTACATGTTTCTGTGCAGTAAGCTTTAGGAAATACCTCTATTCTGTTTAAGGATGTACGGGGAGGAATTCGTTCACCATTTGATAGCCAAATATCCAACCGTTATTGTACAGTGAACTACGTTTCTGATTCCATTGTCTTGAATTTACAGTATCACTTTTAAGTGTCTTTTCGAGTGCTTAAAAGTTTCATGTTTGCTAGCTGCACATGAAGGTCTAATTGAGTTTTTAATTGCAGTTTCGGACACATAAGGTTATTTACTGGCGATATGCTAGACTGCTTTTCTCGCTCTGTGTTGACATAACATATAACGAGCTTGCATACTTGGAGTCCATGCGCTTATTTGTAGAGATTTTGGATCACTTCCTCAGCAGTGTCTGTGAGCTAGACTTGGTATTTAATTCCATAAGGTTTGTCCATAACCATCAGCTCTACTTATGTCTGAACGTGCTTCTTTATCACATCTTACAATTGTATGCTATATTATTATACGAAATTAGTTGTCAGATCTTGTTTGCCTGTCTATTTCTATTGGTGCTGCTGTCTAAATATGTGAGTAGAGCTGGACCTTAGAAATATGCTCTCCTGTATATGTTTTACGTATATCTTTCTTCTCCGATTGTTGGTGGACTGGGTTTCTGGATTTTATGGAAAACCTCCATTGGATAAGCTATTTTTTCGTAGTTTTCTTTAGTTTTAAATGTTCCTCTCATATTTGACTTTACACCGAAAGTCTCATTTGTTGTTGCATCCACTCCTTTGTCTTAATGTTCCTCCATAAGGTTGCTGTTTGTTTGGAGCTTTTTGTATAGTCTTGTAGGATGGGCAGTTGGATGCTGCAATTTTTTGATGGATAGTGGAGACTTGGGTTTTGGGGTTTAAAATTCCAAGTGACTCATTATTAATTTGATTAACATTTCCATTTATGAACTCGGTCTTTACCCCTTATGTTGAACTCATAACGTGCAATCATGAACTTGTTATAATTTATGTTTTCTCCGACTAATTAGCTAAAATGTCAAGAGCTAACGAGGATCGAGAAGAATATTCAACTACCAAGCAATTCGAAAGGCGTAGAATGCATCATTAGTTCATGAGGATGAGGAAGATAACTCTACTTGCTCTAAGCGTTCAAGAAAATGTACTTGATTGTATGGTTTAAATTTGAAAAATTCACGGATGGTGATAGCATGAGAAAGGCTAAATGTAAGTGGTGCGAAGTAACTTACATGGCTAGCCATGGGACAAAAAACTTGTTGCGTCATTTAGATAATTGTCCCAATCGCGAGGTCAATGTTGATGATTCCACTGTACAATTCAACCAAGCTGTTTTTAGAGACATGCTAGCAAGAGCAATAATCAAACACAATTATACCTACTCTTTTGTAGAGCATGAAGCTACTAGAGAGTTGTTTAGTTACCTCAACCCTAATGTGAAGCACATATCAATGAATATAACAAGAAGTGATGTGATCAAAGTTTATGAGAAAGAGAAGGGAAATTTGAAATCCAACTTAGTGTCTCTTTCGAGTCGGATATGTTTAACTTCTGATCTATGGACTTCTGTCACTACTAATCATTATATGACAATCACTGCCCATTACATCAATGAGGATTGGGAATTGCATTCAAAAGTCTTGTGTTTCTCCTATGTGCCGCCCCCGTATAGTGGTGCCATTCTTTTGGAAAAATTGCTGACTTTGTTAAGAGAGTGGGGTATTGAGAGAAAGATTTTCGGCATTACATTAGATAATGCATCATACAATGACAATATGGTTGATATTTGGAAAAATACACCTTCTGGATGAGGAGTCTCTCATCGTCGACTTTCAAGACTATTTGCATTAGGTACTTTTTTCATCTCATTCTTTTGGTTTGCTCATATGATTTAATGCACTTGTCTTCATAATGATGTATTCTTGGTATACTTGGTGGTGCCATGACTTATAATCAGAGTCAATGCTTTTTCTTTTTCCGGTGCTAGTCTGGGTGTTGGGTTATAATGAGGAAGTACACGAAAAGCTACACTTTTCCACAAAATTCTTGCATGCAGATGGGTTCAAGAAAGGAGTTGCATCTTGACTTTCTCATGGTTCGTTTTTTATATTTACGATTTGTGATTATGATTTCTGAATGCTGGCAAGAGAGGTGAACTCACTCATGATGAGACCGCAATCATTGGTGGAGCTCTAGATTTGAGTGAGTAGGTTTAGAGCTACTAAATCTAGACATCTTATTTTCTTCTTCATGTAAATTTTAAATTCTTGCTTGGCTAGATTATTTCTTTATCTCATCTATTAGGTGAGAATCTTTGTTTCTATCTGTACTACAACAGCTAACATTGTAGACATTGTGACACCTTTCTGATATTTGATTGATCATTGCAAAACTTGCATAGTCTGTCACCATGGTAGCCATAATCTAGCAGTGGATGAAGGATTCAAGAATGCCTTCGCACCAGGAAGAGGAAGAGATGCGGCGGGAGAACAAGTGGGCATTTAAGACAAATATATTTTGGCCTTCTTATTTTTAAAACCCATTATGGCTGCTTTGAAAAAAAGGAATAACCTATTATCGACCCATTTAAGCAAACATGAGTGGATTTTGGACCCATTTGATAGATCTATAATGTATATGCTTTTGAACCTAGAACCTGATTTTATGAATTTATTATTATAATTATTGATTTTATTATTTTATATTTGTGCACTTCTTTATGGGCAATTAAAATTAAAAAATATTGTATCAAATAATGTATTATTAAACGGGTGTTATCCGACTAAAAAAAAACAACAGGTGTTAATTTTTTAAGATCTCATTTATATTTAATTCAAAACTAAAACTCAAATCCATTTCAGGATTTGTGAAAAAAAAAATGAAAAAAAAAAAGTTAAAAATTAATTTTTTAAAATTATAACAACCGTCCACAAATTAGCAATATAAATTTTTTAAATCATAAAAAATTATATCAAGTTAAATATGGAAGTGTTTTTTAGCAATACGGGTTGGGTCGGGTATGGGTGAGTATGGGTGGGTCGGTCGGGTATGGGTCAAGAAAATTACATTGCGTATAAAAATATATAAAAGCGGGTTAATGGGGTCGGTTTAGGTTGGACCATTTATGACCTTACCCAAACCCAACCCAGCCCACCCATTTGACACCACTATCTAGAACGAGTGTTTTAGGCGGCGCCGGTGATTTAGGAGGGGTAATTTGGTCTTTTCAATGTGAAGATTTGCTTAGGGGCACGTAAGAGGTATTTAAAAAAATAGAGGTGTGTTAGTAGTTATTGGGTTAAAAGTCAGTATCCTACTTGTACATTCTCTTTCAAATATCCATCAATTGGAGGCCAAATTTCCTAAATGACTCTCAATTTTAGATTCAATCCTAATTTTTTCCTGAACATTTCATTTTGTTTAAAAAAATACTAGAAACTTTCGCTTTAATCTTAGAAGTGTCCCTTTAACTCTTGACATGTGTACTCTTTTCTTCTTTTTTTAACTGTTTTTTCTTCTTCCCCTTTCTATGACGAAGCGTAGTGTTTTAGCTTCATTCACTGGACTTGAGGATGACCACCAACAAGTTGGAACAATCCGTCACTTGAAACCTCCATTAGCAACTTCTAGTGAAAGTAAAGAGAAGGAAAAGAAGAACAGTTAAAAAGAGGAAAGTGGAAACTCCATCCTTAAAAGTTACGTAGCACCGACACTTGACATGATATGACACGACACGATATGCGACACATCATTTTTCAAAAAGTAAAAAATTCCAACACGTTGAGATACGCTGTATATTAAATATATATTTTTATATGTACATGATAAATTATTATTTTATGATTATTTTAATCAAATTAATTTGATAAAAATTCACAAATAAATAATAAAAAATTAATATAATATAATAAATTATATATCACATATTTTATTATGCCATGTGATACAGTAAAAGTTCTGTTATTTTGGCCGTATATATTTTTCTCTTGGAGTACCAATTTTCGTTTGCTTCTTCCAAGTCGTGTAAGGGCTCCCGTCTGCCCACGTGCCACAAAAGGGTAACCTTTCCTTTCCCCTCTCTCTCCCTCTCGCAATCAGACGAAATCGCAAATCTCCTCCTCAATCCCAAACCCTAGATTTCTAGATCCTCCCTCCCCCAATCCCGACCGATTCCCAGATTCCCCCACCTCTCCATTTCCCATTTCTCTGAAAGGATTTGTCGTGGGGTTCGCAGCATCGGATGTCCAACAGCTGTTGATCGCGTGTCCGAGCGTGTCGGTGTCGGACACCGACACGGCGGCCTCCGTAACGGGTCGGTGCTACCTAGCTTGAAAGTTATCATCAACAATTCAGTCTTTAGGCGACCCCAAAATCAACATCCATTAGGAAAAATGAAAATCAAACGCTGAAATTCTCTTCACCTCACTCTCTAGACAACAAATCTAATCGGAACCAAAGGGGGACTATGCTGAAAATCAAATTGTGAAGGCGGGATTCCGCGAAGAAGACGATGAACTCCTGCTCTTCTTTCCCCGTTAACTGTCGGTGAGATCTGTTGCGAGCTAGACAGCCGCGGAGGAGCTCCCCGCGAAGCCGGCGGATCAGCCGCTGCGCAAGACCTAGTCGATGCGCAGAGAGCCGAGGAGAAGACTGAGTAACGAGTCACGGCCGAGTCAAGAACGACCGAGTCCGAGGGTGCCCATGATAGATTCAACGCCGTTGAGCTCGGATATCTAATCTCATCGGCTTTTGGGCGACCCCAGATCTAGGTCGCCAGATCTAGGGTTGGTCGAGCCCCGCGACACCGTCACGGTGACAAGGAGTTGAGGTCGCAAAGGGGTTGTGGGGTGGTTGTGGCGCAGGCGTCGGAGATCTGGGTGGTGATGGGTGAGCACCGGTACACCTGTGGCCGGGCGACACTGTGCCGAGAGGACGATGAACACTGAGAGGAGCAGCTCGCTCAAAAGGGTAAAAAGGGAAGGACATAATAGAGAAAAAAGAAAAATTGACGTGGAGGGAGAGAGAGAAATGTGCACATGGAACTGCCATGTTGGATAATTAACTTAAAATTTTGAACTCAGAACTAACGGGACAGATTTTGGACTAGAACGAATATTGAATACACATATAATTTTCTACTAAACATATAAATTTTTAGATAGTAAAACAGTTCGCGATAGAATTAGAACTAAACATATAATTTTGAGTTCTTTTAGAGAATTTGGCCATCTGAAGAATTATTTTCTACTATCATTTACCAACACATACTATAGACAATATAATATTATCTTTCAACACGTACTTATATAAGGAAGTACGAGGGATGAACGATAGCTCCGTAATATTTTCAATGAATCTATGCAAATACAATGGAGCTTGATGAATATATAAAACAAAGGACAAACATTTAGAAGAAATTCAAAAAGACATCAAGAGCTCTCAACATACACGAAGACTGTTGACTTTCGAAGAGCAAGAACATCTGCGTGCTTCCAAAACGTGGTGAGCTGAGAAGTCTGATCGGATCAATCTTCCAAGCCCCGTTGTCTTCGTCAACATGCATTGGAGTTTCATTGGAGCTTCCTTTTTGCTTTTCTAACAGAAGCATTAGCATCCTTATACCTCTGGAGCAAATCTCATCAGGTGACCGAATTATTTACACGAGACTTATGTGGCTTTATGTTCTTAAATGACCACAAGAGAATGCGTAAGAGTGATGATTCGAATCCAAGTCTTAAATTAGAAGGTCGGACAGGCTTATGAGTTGAGCAACTCTTGGGGTTCAATTATTAGGTTGCCTTATAACAATCGCCGAGTCTTGGTCAAGTTTCCCAATCAACCCGCTTATTGGTTAGGCTAAGCAAGCCAGGAAAGTTCGTCCCCATTTCTTCTGAGAAAAAGAAGCCTGCTGGTAGTTTTTCTTCATCACGGAACTTGAAAATTGGACCATTTCATCATTGCATCGGAGAAAGCTGCTGCAAACGCGTTCTTGATCAAATCAAAGAAACGCAAGACCTTAGCGACAGCGACGTGACTGATATTAAATAAGTTTGTTTACCTTGCCCCCAGAAGTTTGCTTATTATCATACTCCTCTGGAGTTTTGAAAGCCCTGGCGGTCTTTGAGTTACTCTTATTGTCCTTGCGGTCTTTCTAAATTAAAAGGTCAAGATGATTATCGACGCACCAAGAAGAATTTCCTTCGCTTTCGGAATTTCATGCCTGATCCTCTTCATCCCAGGCACTCCTGTCAGTGCCCAGTATATAGCCGCGTCGTGCTCAGGTGACAACTACACCGCTTTTAGCAAGTTTCAGGACAACCTCAACATCCTCCTCGAAAGGCGGCTTTACAATGAAGGACCCATTTACGGTTTCTTCAAAACGACGGAAGGGGAAGATCCGGACAAAGTTTATGGTCTCTTCCTCTGCAGGTAAATCACATGCAAATGATCACCATAGTTTCAACTTTTGAGTAATACCTTTCAATCCAATCAGCATAATCTTTGGAATCAGCTCGGCACTAGGATTTATATTGGACCTGATATATTGGTCTTAATTGAAATCCTCCAAAAAGTGCGGTGATCCAATGCCAACCAAAGGATTACCACACAGTTTTAAGTGACTACTAATGCAGCTTCCCTATCCCTCTTTAGAGGCAATGTTGCCGCCAATCTCTGCCAATCTTGCATCGATTCAGCTACCAGCAAAATCTTAGAAATATGTCCAGGAGCGAAAGAGGCGATCATATGGTATGATGAGTGTCTCATGCGCTACTCCAACAGATCGTTCTTCTCTATCATGGAGTCAATACCAGGTGTATACGTGTGGAACGCTACGAACGTAACAGATCCCAATCAGTTCCTCAAGATTGTGGCGGAGACTTTCAGCAATGTGACGCACTCAGCGATCTCCTCAAAAAGCTTATATGCAACCATCAATGTTAATGTCTCGAGTTCTGTGACGTCCCTATATGAGCTTTCGCAGTGCACCCTTGACTTATCAAAGTCAGATTGCAAGAGTTGCTTGGATTCTGCGATCGGTCAACTTCCTACCTTTATCTGCGACGGAAGGCAAGGTGCAAGAGTTCTTCTGCCGAGTTGTAATGTGCGGACGAACTCTATCCTTTTTATGGGGAACCTAGAGGACAAGCGCCAGCACCTTCTCCAACTAACAAAACGAGCACTGGGCCTGGCATTAAAGGTATAAGTTATATAAGACACGACATGTGCACTCATTTTGTCACGGTAAGCTGCTTTGTGTATCATAATGCACTTGGCTTGCACTAATGATCTAAACTATGATCATTCTCTCTTGCTCTTACTGAGTTCTGGTACTATTTGCACTCTGTGAAAAAAAAATCAGCGGATTTATGTTATGATTAGATGCAAGGAATTACTCTACCTTGACAGGTGTCAAATGAAGAAAAGCTCCATGGATTGCAATATATTATTTTTATATTATATTATTATTTTAATATAAAAAAATATAAATCTACCGTGATTGCCTTGACGTTTCTTTCATGGAAGCCATGCGCGCCTGCCGTGACCCTTAAGAGCCGATCCGAGGGCAAGAGGCAAAAGGAGGGAGTTCCGGAGAGAGAGAGAGAGAGGGTCCCGAGAGAGAGCGAGTAAGAGAGAGTGACCAAGGGAAGAGGGGTCGAGAGCAAGAGCGTTCCTCTGACAACCACCACGCTGAATCTTTCGTCAACGAGATGGTCGTTCGACGTTTCCCCTCCCTTGAGCCAAAATCACAATAGATTTATATTATTTTTACATTATATTATTAAAATAATACAAAATATAAAAAATTTAATTTAAAAAAATTCTGAAAAATTTTTGAAAATCAAAAATTAGGAATTGAGCTTTAGAATTGCCCTTCTTGCCCTTTTTTGTGTAATTAGTGTCGTGTTTGATTACACGTTACTTGGTTCACACACTTTGAATTGCGTGTTTAAGTTAATCTCGCGTGTGGTTGAATATGCACATTAGGTTCATGTATTGATTGTGGACTCCCTTAGCCTGGTTAAGGATGGAATTTTGAGACTCCCAATTAGTATGAACACGTTAGGTGGTAATTGAACAAGGTTAGGTACTGAAAGGGCACTAGTTAGTCAATTAGTGTAATCAAGTCCCCGTACCTATTGAATCTCTCGTTCATAGAAGTGAAGTATTTCTCCCGTGCTTTACTTGGGTGTCTAATCGACCCACCAAAAACTGGTTAGTGGCGACTCTTAGTTGAAATTGATTTTCTTGTTAATAGCTTAAACCTTAAGTCGTGAGTTGGTATGGGCTTGGGAGAGCTCGAGTTAAGTTTAGCTTAGTAATCTATTAGCCAAATCCCTTAGGTGGCGAGGCTAGTTCGAGGAGGTCGCGACAGCTTGGCGACTCCACTAGGGAATTGAATAGAATTCTTAGTAGACTTAGGCCGTTTATCTTGTTTAAATACATCTCTAGCATGAATGTTTTTGCCATTGACCCCTTATTTTGTAGGTTTGGGATTTGGGGAATGAATGTTTATTTTTTCGAATGCTCAAAGCATTGTTTGCTTATAACTGTGGTGCATGCCTTAGATGTTTTAGCACTACACTGTTGCACACACAACCACGCTACCGGACCTGGGCCGCGATAGGACACTTTAGGATGGTGTTAAAAAAGATACAACCTCGAACGCGAGATTGTGATGTAGAAGTTGCCTTTCTTCTCCCCGAAAATTCTTTCTTGGTATTGTAAGTATTTATCCTTGTTTGCGAGATCGCGTGACTATAGGATATCTCTTTCGACTGAGCCGGAGTTAATTGGGCCTGATACCAACACGAGACTGCGACGGTCAAATTACCCTCTTAGCTTCACTTTGTTAAGCTGTCTAGAGTAGGAATCAGCTATACGTTACATTCGTATGTTTATGTGATTGAAAGTTTGTCATCCACTGTAAGTATGGTTTTTCTCTTTACTTGTTCACTTTTGGTTGAAACTTTCATTTGTGAAATTCGTGGAAATCAACCAAATGCCCTAGGTGATCTAAGCTTATAATTGAAAATTTCGGGCAATCACTTTTGACAGTGAGCCTGGCGTAAATTTCAAACATCTCCGATTTGGCCCTACAAAACAGATGATCTTGTCTAAATTTTCAATGATGCGCTTAAAATCACATTTTGTATAGAAATCCTTCCAAGTTAAGATTGTATTTTTGGGCATAAAATTGAAATCACATTTTCAACAAAATTCTTTCTTGTTCATATTTCAGAATCGGAATTCAAATCATATTTTGTGTATTTTTCTTGAAACAAGAATTGTATCGTCTTTCCAAAAATCGAAATCACAAATCAGTCTTTCACATTTGATGCCACATCTTACACATGAAACTTTTGGAATAGAATGGGCGTTTGATTGATAGCCAAGATTTGATCTTTTAATGATGTCTCCTCTTACTATGAAATCTTGATGAAATACTAAATCCCCGCAAATAGGGACCATGGGGCACGTATTGTCACCTTGCTTTCGTTATAAGAGGTGGCTTCATTAAGAGATCACTTTTTTCATTCACGTACTAACATTATCTTCCTTTCGAAGATTATACGCAACGGCTCTTCTTTGGAATCTTCTCACTCGACCATGCCAAGAAGTGGACCTAGAAGCTAGGACGAGATTTGTTTATTGCACTCTTTTATACAAGAGTTTTTCGTACTTTGTCATCGTCTTTATTCTTAGTAGGAATCATGTTTCGCATTTTGGGCATTGATTGTGAACCCAATTGAATGTTTTTGTAAATCATGCAACTCAAATTCAAGGTCATAAGTAGCTTTTTGCTTTGGGTCCAATTGGAGATGCTGCAAGCTACCCATATGGATTGAATTTCCACGGAGACTTGGGAGAAACATTCTAGGATGGTAAAATGTCGTCGTTCCAATAAGAACTTCTCATGTAGCGATTGACTTGTTTTCCATTTTCTTTCATGAAACCAGGTAAAATGAAAGGGCTATTTGAGATTGGCATTCGCTTTCCCTACAAAACAAAAGTGTGGGCCCTTTGAACTCGAGGCATAAGCGTCGAAGCAATTGCGTCGTAGAGAGTACAAAGTGATTCTCGTTATACTTGCCAGACGGATAACAGAAGAAAAGAATCATTACTCATAATGGGTTAGCAATGAAGTTGGCAGGTCTAGAAGACATAATTTCTTGAAGTTTCAAAGTTTACTATCTGTCTTCTCAAACTCCATAAATAATCTCTTGGAACACACATTGGATTGGCGTTTGATTCATGCAAACATTTGCATGATGAAGTCTGCTCGCATCCTTGAGATTTTAAACTGAAAAAGAGATAGCTTCTGGATTCAAAGCAACTAAGGCTTTAGGCATGTTAGCCTTCTAGATTTCCATTTGATGCACATGCATAAATTGCTAAAGCACTACCGCACACTCTGTATCCGTAGTGGCTAGCTCTTCGATGGTGGGTTCACGATATGAACTTGGAATTTTTGGGGCTCACCAAGACACTGTTGATTCATGGTATTGTAGGGTTCATCAACGAAAAACAACGCAGCAAAATATAGAACCCTAGACAGGATCCATGTGTATATTGAAATCAAAAAGGAATTTTGAAACGTACCTTTTGCGGATCGAAAATAAATTGACAACCGATTGTGTCTAGATTAGCGCCCCGAATGTTGCGCCTCTACCAGTATCCACACACACGAACGGAATTCTCCAACGATCCACGTGCTAGCGAAAGATCTTGAAGTTCTCTTTTTAACGCCTTTTGATTTTCGATACTGTATCGAAAAAACCCCTAGACAGAGAACGATTCTCTATCTATTTATATAGCCTCATTATCCAGCGGAATTTAAAGAAGTGGGCCGGACAATTTGGGCCCACGTTCAATCGTTATCTCATAACGCGCACGACCGCATAGATAATTTAAATAAGAGAATAAATTAAAATCTACTTCTTAAGTAGATCAAGGCACATAGAAAATATTAAATCCGTTCGCTATTGTGTGCGACCCTATAGGTTCACTAAACATTAGTAGTGTGCTCAAAACCCTTTTGGCCCACAAGTCATAAGTGGTCTCTAGCAAGACATTATGACTATCTAAGTATAGTGAAGGTCGATTAATCCGACACAACCTAATTCACAACTAATATTAGAGTATCAACATTGATTGATTCTTAGGGCAGACCACTAACTGGTACAACTACAAGTGCCTATCAACATTGGTGCGATAGATACAGGATCTACAAAAACTACACAAAGCATTTCACCTTGAATGTGATGCATTCCGAGGATGACTGAATTTGCTCGTCTAGGGAACAGCTTCCTAATTGCATATGAGAACTAAGTTTTCTAAAGAACATTGCTCTCGATGGTTCGGCAATCAAGGAACTTCCTAGTTCAATAGAGTCCGAAACAGAACTTGAGAAACTAAGTTTCATGTTGTGCAAACCGCTCGCGACACTTCTGATACGATTGGGAATCTTAGATCATTGACACAACTTTTCCTTGGTCGTTAGTCGCTGACAAAGTTACTAGTTGCTGTGGGTCAGTTATCCCTGTCAAAATACAACCCATTGCAGATATGTCGAGCCTCATCAATATGTTCTGGGATGACACCGTGATAAAAACACTGCTAGAGTCTAGGAATGTTTGAAAGGTTTCGCACCTTAAGACTAAGTCAATACACACAACTCTAGCAACTACCTGCTTCACTTGGGAAGTTGAAAAGTTTGTTTACTTACCAGGAACTTCTATCACAGAATGACCCCAGGAATTTAAGATGCTCACAAGCTTGACATCATTGAAAATGAGAAGGACAGCTTCTAAATGTGGAAGACAATCCAGAACTGGCTGAACCTAATCAATCCGATGCCCTATATCATATTGTTCTTCTAGAGTCATTTACAAACTGCTGTCTATTAAAGGAAATTGGTGCTCATGCTTGAGGATTTTTAGCAAGGATCTCCGACAATTTTGAAAGGACTGCCTCCTTGCAGGATTTGGATTTGGGTCATAATGATTTTTCCAGCTTTCCATCCAGTCTGCCCATTCTCTCTCTCCTCCATTATTAAGCTGATCAGTCTCACTCTTTCTCACTCCCCTTTGGCCGTGTCCCTCACTAGCCATCAACACCACCACCAACCACTTGCATCACTGTGAACCACCACCTCCAGCCGCCATGAACCACCGCCATCATGCCACCACTGGCACCACCATACCGTGAGCCACTAACACCGTACACCATTGCACGCCGCTTCACCATCCGCAGTTTGCCGGAGCTGCTACACCGATCGTGACTGTCGCTGCTGCTTAGGTGGCTTTCTTGCTTAGGTTTAGTGGTAAGTAGCTTTCTAAACCTTGATTGCGTTGATAGGTTACTAATGGATGTGGTTTATGGGTTGATTAGTGGCTGATCATGTTAGTGTAGTGGCTAATCTTGTGGATTATTGGCCTGACCATGTGAGATTAGTGGCTGATTAGGTTAATCAAGGCCTGATTGTGTAGTAGTGGCTAATCTTGATTGATTAAATGTTGATCATGTGGTTTGATTTGGTTGATCATGTGCTTAGTAGTTAATCACATGGCTTGATGGTAGATCATATGGTTAATTGTTGATCGCGTGGCTGATCTTGGATAATCATGGTTGATCATGTTGACTTAATGGCTAATCTTGTTAATCAATGGTTGATCTTGGCTTATTAATGGTTAATTATGATTAGTTATTGGTGTTTGATCCAAAAATGAATGTGTTTCATGACATATTTGTTCGTAGAGAATTGCATATTATAAACATTCTGCATTGACTAATTAAGAAAGATGAAAATTGACAATGAGTGATTGTACGCGTGCATGGTCATGGAAGTATCGTCTAGATAGGGGTTTTAGACGATGCCTGACGGGGGTTCGAATGCCATCTAGATGGGGGTTCTAGATGATGCCATGTCGCGGTTAATACCGGACCAATGCTCCTTTTTAAATGTCATCTAGTACCCGACTTCATATGGCGGGAGGGGTGGATCCTAGATGTTGCCATGCCCGACGGAGCAGGACGATGCTCGGTTATACTGGAAGACACCGGTGGGGGTTCAATTGTGAACCTGAAAAATCATTTAATAATCTAGACAATAACAAGTGTGATGTGCATTGGGGAATGCCATGGGTTCAAGAATGATGTTTGAGAATGTCTAGATTATTAATTATTGATATGCATGTTTATGCAATGCTATGAGTTGTATGTACCTCGCGAACACATGTGATCTTGTTGTGTGCTCGTTGGAGCATTTGCCATGTAATGCAGGTTGGATGAGCCAAGGTAAGTACATTGCTTGTAAATTTCCGTTTCAGTTAGAATTGCATGATTAGGGTGATCCAAAGGTACGTATTATCCTAAGCGAGGTTTAGGGAGTTTACTTATCGAGTTTATCCCATTGTTGTTTACTAACCATTTCTGAACCCCGGGTATGAATAGTTCTTACCGACATTTTGGAGTACCTATGGATATGGACTACATGGTGGTTGAGTACCATGTAGGATAGGATAGGGTATATCTAAGACATACGACGATGGTTTGGGTAGATGAGGGCTTCGTGGTGTGGAAGCCGCATACTTTCCCAGCTTGGTTTATTCGGGATGGAGATGTGTTATCTGGCCCAATCAGGGGCTTTGATGGACCCCCAAATGGCGAAATAGGGGATGAAGTGTGGGATCCCATGGAGATAGATCCTCCAGGGTATCACGGGGTTTGATGATGGGTTTGGATACCCCATCTTTTTGGCTGCCCCTTTTGGATAGCGAAGCTAAGTTTACTCGATCACCTGATCCCTTTTTGTTTGAACATGGTCTGTGAGGAAGTGGTCTCGTATTAGGCTTGTAAATTGTATCTTTTGCAATTAACAATGTGTTAATAAAATGGCTTCGTTTGTTTGTGTATCTAAGTGTTTTCCTTATTATCCCGTTTATTGATTTGTTGATTTGGTGATTCCAGTTTGTTTATTGATCTACTGATTTGGTGATTTGTTTATAAAATGGCTTCGTTCAATCATTAGTATGTTGTCTGGGTCGGCGACGAGTCCTGAGACGTTGCATTCGAACGACCATAGGTGGGATGTTGTGTGCTCGTAGGGTTCAGGGTGTGACATCATCACAACCACAGGAGGACGCCAAGGAAGATCGCTAGAGGCTCGAAATCGCCGGAGGGAGTTATCGGCCAACCGGTTCATCTGGCTGAACCAATCGATCGTATTACAGGCACCTACGCCGGTATGTTGCCGAGGAAGAAAAGGCGCCGGACAAAACAGCTCCAGCCACCAGCAAGGGCGGCTGATCTTGCGACCAACCTTAGGTTGCTATGGAGGATGGCGGTGAGGTGACGGCTTGCCGTAAAATGGCTGGCAAGGGGCCAGTGTAGGCGGAAGAACTAGCGGTCGAGAGAGATCACGAGAAAGGGAGAGAGAACGTGAGCTAGAGAGAGAGAGAGAGAGAGAGAGAGAGAGAGAGAGAGAGAGAGAGAGAGAGAGAGAGAGAGAGGGAAGAGAGGAGAGAGAAAATTTTCTGAAAAATGAGAGTTTTCCCCAATTTTTTGAGAGAAAAAGCTTATATATATCCGCTAATTTTGAATTCTAATCCTTAAATCAATCTAATGACCTTGAATGCTTCCTTAATGATTAAGTATATTCCTTAGGGGTTAAGGATAGGTGACGTGGCATTATGGATGGCCATGATCTATTCTAAATGAATGGCCATGGTTTATTTGCTTAACCTCCAAGTAATTTGCTTAATCCTTAAGTAAGGGTATTTTAGCAATTTCCACATTGGTGCATTTTTGTAATTTCCAATGCATGAGAAAGAGAGGGGTAGCTGACCATGCCATGAGCCGGCTGGGTCGACTGGACCGGTTGGGCTGATTCGGGCTAACTGTACTGGCTTTGGCTAGTTCTACATGGTTCAGCTCATTCTTTCAAATTTTTTTTATGCAATTAAACCCGATTTATGCTTCGGAGGACTAAATCGCAAAGAATTTTTGCCTTATTAGCCAATTTGTGTGCCAAATCAAAATAATCTACTCAAACCCATTTGATTAAGCTTGGCCCAATTCATTCTCGATGTCTAATTGGTTAAGTTTGTCCAATTTTTGACATGGGTAATGCCAATTCCATCTCAATTGTCTTGTTTTGCACAAAATTAGGGATTTTCATCAATTGATACAATTTGTGGAATTTTTATCCCTAATTGGCAAAATTAATTCTAATTAAACCTAATTGATTCAAAGAATGATCAGTTGGTTCGATTAGATAGGCTTGAAACCTTCCAATATACTCAAATTGGCTTTTACGTAATTACTCGATTTAGACCTCAAAAAGGAATTGAAGTCTAATCGTCAAATTGGAGCTCAATTCATCAAATTAAATACTAGATTAGAATAGGTCAAGTCAAATTGTATCAATTGAACCAATCTAGCTTGACTTCGCAAGCTATCGATTGGTCAAATTGATTAAATTGACTTAAATTCATGTGAATTTCTCAAAATTGATACCAGATTTGAGATTCATATAAGAAAATGGACTTATTGATGGCTTGAACACGCTATTAATGAATAATTGATTAGAATCACTAATTATAGCCAAAATTGAGGGTTTTCATCCTAAGCTCAAAATTATGAAATTGGTTTAAAAATTGAATGTAATACAACCTCTAAATCAAATGTCATAAAGGAAACTATCCTAAAAAATAAATAGAAATGAAGTAATTTCATTTTTGGCCGATTTGAAGCAAACTTGGCAAATCGGAGAAAAGTTGATTCAAAATCTATTTTTGTAAGATTAATAATGCCAAAGTGAAATTAAGCTAAAAATGAGTTGATTTAGGGTTTTTTGAAATTTTTGACTTTTTTTGGACAAAAAGTCAACTAAAAGTCAACATTTTAGTAATTATGGGTCAAACTTTGAATTTTTTGAAAATTGATAATGCAAAAGTGAAATTGACACTATTTTGGGGTTTTTTATGCCAAAAAATCAAATTTTGGCTTTGGGTTGACTTTTGGTCAAAGTTTCATAAAAAAAGTTAACTTTTTGACTTATTTAAATTGAAATGCAAAAAGCTAGAAAATGAATGGATATTGCTAATTCAAATGCTAAATCACTCTTTTTGGTTGAGAATTGGGTTCTGTCGCGATCAGAAACCCTAATCTCAAGATTTTACCTTTATGACGCGTCGACTAAAAATCAGGTGTCAACACATATTCTCTTATATAATCATAAAGCACAACATGAAGTGAACCAAAGTTCAAATAATTCATGCAAAAAGTATAATCAAATGCGGAATACAAGAAGTAAATAGAAAATGGATCTCTAGCCATTGTTCGAGTTTGCTCGAAGCTGAAATTGTAAGCACATTAAGCTTTATATGTGTCATCGATGAACCATGCTCTACATAATCTATATGTGGCCATTTACATGTAAGCTAGCTTCTATATTTCCAAAATCATAGGAAAATATAGGTAAAATGCGATAATACCCCAAAAAATACACATATTTAGGGTTTTGTACGGATTTTTGTACCTTTAAAAACTTTAAACATGTAAAATAACTTTACCACAATGCAAAGAATTTCAATTCGAACATTCTGGTACCAACCTCGCTCCAATCAGAGCTTGCACGTGCCTACGGGTGCCGCCTAAATGCATGGCGTGTGCGCAAGCTCGTAGGGAAAAGTCGTCTCTTACGCTGGTCTAATCGGTTGACCGGTCAATGGGTCAGACTCTCGGGTCAAGTCATCCGTCGGGTTCCCAATCTAGGTAGATGACGTAATCATTGATGTCACCGGGTCCAGTCACTCCGTCGGTTTCACGATCTGGGTAGCTGACGTCATTGAGTCGGGTCCTCAAGTCTGGGCAGATGATGTCAACAATGACATTAGCCCTAGAAGTGCCGTGCGAGCACATGGCCAACGATGCAGCGGCTTGTGCCTGCACATGGGGGCGTGTGCAACGTCCCCCAGAGGCGCGCTACCCACCGTTTTGCTCGTCTCAACAAGATCATATGATCAAAATCAATTTTCACTGAAAAAAATATTTCTACAAAAAAGCCAAATAGAATGGTCGTCTTCAACCTCTAGATGGGTTTACCGTACCCAGTTTGTTTTGACCATCCATACAGCAATTTAAGCGCATTGAACATGCAGTAGATTTGAAAATTGATTTCCTAATGATCTCCTTATTAAAAAAACAAGCAAAAGCTCGACAAAGAAATAAGGCAGAGATCATAACGCAGGCTCTTGATACAATTTAGAGAAAAAGTCACGAAGAAATGGACTAATCTTTTGATGCACGATAAAAGAATTACACAGGAGTATATGTTGAATCACCAGCGAGTAATGGACGAATTTACAACTTCACAATGGGCCGAATATAATCACAAGGAAAATATTCTTACTTCGTAACGTTAATGCCGATCGTCTTCTCAAAGTAATGATGGAGACCTTTTGTGTGTTATTCTGATGGAGAGGAGAACATTCATTTCACTATACGTTCTTTTCTATGTATGTGATTTTTTTTTTCCTCATCAAGAAGTTATTTTAACTTCTCTTAAAAGACAACCGCTCACACCTCTTCAAAGGGTGCCTCTCAAAGATACCTCATCATGGGTGAACCAGTGCCTCTTGAACACACCCTATCATGGGCAAACCACCGAAATATAATAGATATAGTTACAAGTTTTAAAATCAAAACCGTTTGTGCAAAACGTAATTTATATGAGGTGATATACTGGTTTCTATGAGGTATCGTGTTCATATGATCTTTTACTGTCAAATTGAAATGTAATAAATCTCGGTCATTCAACAAATCCGTGTAATATGATGAGAAAGTCCCTTCATCATAAAAGTTCAAGTACGTAAATCTTCGAGTTGGGCTAGACTTTATTCAGGCTCTTCATGTGTATCATGATGAGAATCCAAGACTCACAAGGAGCTAGACCCATGAAGACCGAAATAGTAAGTCAAGAATTCGTGGGTCGAAAAAAGAAAAAAGGAAACCACAAGTTAAACGAATTGAGGCCCTTATAGCACCATAATTTATTTCAGTTGGATCCCTAGTTGTCATTGCTTTAATAATTGAGTTCAATTTGATTATTAAATTGAATAGCTTTGTGCTAACAATAACTTTATTAGACTATTTGAAGGGTGGAATTCAGAAGGAGGTATAAAGTCAAGGATTTCATCATCAAGGCCGTCCACATGATTAAGACATTGATTGGAAAAAGAAAAGAGAGAAGCACAGCAAAAAGATATTTTCGAGGAAATTGGGGCCAAAGAAAGTTCATGTTGTCGAATCTATTCCCATAATGCGAAACCAGAAGGCAAATTTAAGGAGCTGCTCGGTTTTCTGCTAGTCAAGCTCGTTGTTGCTATCGCTTGACTTCCATTGGATCCCAATTTCTAGGTCTCAGCATTCACACAGTGACAGGGACACCTCGTCGCGTGCTTGCTTCGATGAGATCGACGCGACAGAAACGACAAATGATCTGAAAAGGACAAATTTGATGACATTTCTTGCCAGCGCGTGATGAAGATGATTTGTGATTGCACGAGTTTGAATTCTCTGTCAACTTTGTTGTCAGATGATCATCAAAAGTTTGAAATAGTTATGACACTCGTAATATTCTTAAATTTTATGTGGTGGTAGATTGTGATTTTATTGTCCATACAATAAGCATAATAATTTTAAAAACGAAAGCCTGCTAATTGTTCCAATAATAACTTTAATGGGGAGCCATGCTCCTCATTTAAGGAATGATACACAGTGCAAATAACATGCATCGTTCGAAGTAATTGCAACAATAGCTTGAACACTTACACTACAAAAAAAAATCTTTTTTCTGACGAAATTTCCAATGAAAAATTTAGAAAAATTTGTTGGAAATTCGTCATCGTAAATTTTTCCAACGAAAGATTTCAATTTTTGTTAGAAATTTGACATGAAATTTTTTTCGTTGGAAAATTCGTTTCTAAATTCATTGCATTAAATTCATTGGAAAAACTACAAAATTTTTTTTTGGTCAAAATCGAATTTTTTTTTTTTTGTCAAAAATCGCAGTGGGTTAGGCGAGCCCCGCCGGGCACCCAAGAGGGCTAGCTGGGCAGCAGGCGGCAGCTCGTCATTTAAGATCGGCGAGGGCCCGCGCGCTGACCAAAGACGCTGGACGCAGGGAGCAGTGGAGTAGGTGGAGAGAGAGAGAGAGAGAGAGAGAGAGAGAGAGAGAGAGAGAGAGAATGTGTAAGTTTCAAATTGCCCGAATAATGAGCGCGAAAATGGCGAATAAGGAAGGAATAGGGTTTTCGTTGCAAAATTCGTGGAAAATTTCCCACGAATTTTGCAACGAAAATTGTACACACTAAAATAATTGCCAGGAAAATTGAAATTGGTGGGAAAATTCGTTGGAAAATTCCTTAGAAATGTCTCGCGTTTTATTTATTATATATTTCAAGTGATCATATTGATTTATGAATTGCCATGTACATATAATATCTCTCGTCTTATATATAAAATATACTAATTTTGTAAATTAATCTGTTAAATTAAATTGACAGCAGGACGTATAGAAATTGTTAATTAGCTGTACTCCAAGCTTAAGTAACAAGCCTACGTTGAACCCCATCAGTTTGCCTATCCACTTGCATCCAAAAATAAGAAAGACACGATAACAATATAATGCCTTTTTCGCGAGACATTTAAATGTAGAAAAAAGTGGTTGGCCTGAAAATTCATTGATGCAGCCTGGTGTGGGCTACTCGAACATTCGGATCGGGAGAGTGACTTGCATACGCAGAAGAGGACGAACAGTAATTACAGTCCTGCGCAAGCTCGGGAAAATGGATGTAACTTCGTCGATACAGATCGGAATGACCTGATTCCAAAGCCAAATGAACAAAGACTTCTGGATTAACAATTTCTCTGTTTTGAGTTTTCTCAAATAAGTACTATAGGAAGGACGAAATCGGGGTGGAAGTGGACAGATGTAAAGGGACAGAACAAAGGAAAAGATAGCACTTCGTTGGTTGCTCTTCCAGGCCTCCAAGGAAGTGGATAGGGCACCGATTTTTCTAGATCGATGACTGCAACTCTTCAAGGATGCAGATTTGAAAACCTCCGACTCTTCAAGGACGGAGTGAAAACTCTTCTAGGTTTTTTAGGGATAGAAACTCTTCAAGGTTCAAGATAATTGCTCGATGTAATATTTTCATTAATCAAATTCGTCTCCCGAATACATAAAGTAGATGGACTTATATAGCTAAAGAAAAACAAATGAAAAGACTCAAGCAAATGAAGAGACTAAAGAGCATTAAAGACCCTAGAAAGCATAAAATATTAAAGAACTTAGAAACTAGAAACTAGATAAATGCCCAATGTCTTCTTGATCATCCCAAAGTATCTTTTAGGTTTCTAATGTATAGGGAAAAACAAGGACTTTATTGTGGCATGGACTTCCCGAATGAGACTCTTGGTCTTCGAATTGCATCCCTTCGATATCTCCAAGGCTAGTCGAGCGTCTTGTTTGAGCTCGGATGTGGGCTGATCTCCTTGGTCGAGTGAGCTCGTCTTCAATGCGGGCGACATTATCAATCTGGCCTGCATCATCCTCCCCTTCTTTAAAAGAATTCGTCCTCGAATTCATGTCATCATCAGAGGAATCACCAGCATAAGGTGTTAAATGTCGAATGTTGAAAACATCATGTGTTTTCATATGAGAAGGAAGCCTTAAACGATATGCATTGGGATTGATGTGCTCAAGAATTTCAAGAGGACCAAGCTTTTGATCACTAAGCGTGTTATAGCTTCCAATAGGATGATGCTCTGGTGGCAAGTAAGCCCAAATAAAATCTCCTGGTTCAAAGATAACTTCACACCTCTGCTTATCGACATTCTTTTCATAGGACTTTGTCTTGCTTTCTAACCTTTGACACACATCTTCATGAATTGCTCTCATCTCATGCACATTTGATGGAGTCAGCCATTCTCGAATCACCTTGATCTTGGCATCATCCACTGAAATGCTCTTTGTTGAAATATGAAATCCCAAGAAAAGGATTTGCGGTACCATGAAATAGCACTTCTCAAGGGCTGCGTACAAGCTCCTCTGTCTCAACACGTGAAGTACTTCTTGAAGAGGCTGCAAGTGCTCGTTAGTAGACTTGCTAAAAATAAGAATATCATCGAAATAGACCACAACAAATTTTTTCCAAAAAGGGTTTTAGAATTTGGGTCATGGACCTCATGAATGTCGATGGTGCATTTGACGATCCGAATGGCATGACTAGCCACTCATACAGCCCATCTTTCATTTTGAATGCTGTCTTCCATTCATCTCCGGGCTTGATTCTGATTTGATGATATCCACTTTTCAAATTTGGTAGGGAAGCACCAGGCATCAAATCGATTTGGTGCTGAATGTCTCTCATAAGTGGGAGACCTGCAGGTGAGTCCGTTAGGAAAACAACCTTGAATTCTTCCAGAAGTGGCCGAACTTCAAGAGGTATGGAAGAAGCAACTTCACGTGCTTTGTGAAGTAAAACATATACAATACGAACCCCTTTTAAAGCACCTTTCATATCCTTCATCGAAAGTAATGTAGGAGATGAAGACTTTTCGACAACAGGATTTTTCAATGGCTCCTTACTAGGTGCTAATATAATCTTCTTTCCTCCAAATTCAAAAGAATACGTATTTCGATAACCATCATGAGTAGTCCGCCTATCAAACTGCCATGGTCGCCCAAGAATAACATGAGTGGCATCCATCGGTAGAACATCGCACCATATCTTGTCGAAATAAACAAAACCGATGGATAGATTAACAAGGCAGCGTTTGGAAACGGTTACCTCGATGCCTTTCGATAGCCACGACATCTTGTAAGGTGTGGGGTGCGCCTTTAACTACTACTTTAGTTTGTTCGCTGCCATTTCAAAAATTATATTCTCACAACATCCAAAGTCAATAATCAATTGACATACCTTCCCCTTAATCGTGCAAGCTGAATGAAAAATGTTGATGCGCAACCACCTATCTCCAGTCTCATCACGAGGAGCTAGAAAGATTTTTCTCACCATCAGAAATTCACCAGAATCAGCATGCACTATTTGCTCATCACCTGCGGACTCTTCAACATCATTCACCTCTTCTTCGAGCAGATCCTCCACATGCTCATCAAAATCGTTATCCACTAGGAAGGCTTTGCCGGCTTGTCGATTCTTGTTCTTTTGGCAATTGCTAGCACGACGTCCCAACTCACCACAAGCATAGCAACAACTATCGGACGTAGTTGGTTGCTTCAAAATGTTGGGCTGATTAGGAAACTTACTAGCGGTTTGCATCATAGCCTCAGCAACTTTGGTGGTGCCGGGGGTACTCCTAGCGGGTCGATTGGTCATGATAGAGGATTATTGCCTCCTTGAGCGAGAACGCTCCACCTTGAGTGCTCGTTGGTGTGCATCTCCTAAGTCCCAAATGTCAAGAACTTCCATGGCATCTTGAATATGAAGTTGAAGGCCATTTAAGTACTTGCTCACAAGCATCTCCTCCAGATCTTGAATGTTGTTGCGAATCACCAACTCATTGAATTCGTTGGTGTATTGGTCCACCGTTCGCGTACCTTGTCTCAGATTTTGATACCGTTGATAGAGCTCTCTCTTGTAGCCCTTAGGTAGGAAATACTTTCGGATCTTGTCTTCCATCTTCCTCCACGAGGTAATTGGCGCTTTGCCAACGGATTGGCGAGTTTGCTTCTCACGTCTCCACCAAGCGATGGCTTTACCTCTGAATCGCATAGCGATGATCCCGACTCGACGATCCTCCGGAACATTTCGATGCTCAAACACTTCATTAACAAGTGTTAGCCAGTCAACAATTTCTTCAGGAGAATCATTACCTGAGAATTCCGGGATATCCTTTTTAACTTCTTTTTCCCACTCCGGTTCACGAATGTTTTGCTCGTGACATCGAACATTCCTCCAATTGCGAAATGGTCGAGCATTCTCCGAAGATGAAGAGTCACCATTGGAATTTTCAGTCCTAGAACGAGGTGGTGAATTGTTTCTTTCCGCCCTCAGACGCTCAACCTCCTGCGTCAACTCATCAATTTGTTGTTGCATATGTTGCTGCAAATTGTCACCGAGCATATGCACTTCATTCAGTGGGATGGTTCTGCCTCCACGACGTCTAGCTTGTCTTGGCGGCATGGTTCTCTCCTCCAAAGCTCTGATACCAAATGATGCAGCCTGGTGTAGGCTACTCGAACGTTAGGATCGGGAGAGTGACTTGCATACGCAGAACAGGACGAACAGTAATTATAGTCCTGCGCAAGCTCGGGAAAATGGATGTAACTTCGTCGATACAGATCGGAATGACCTGATTCCAAAGCCAAATGAACAAAGACTTCTGGATTAACAATTTCTCTGTTTTGAGTTTTCTCAAATAAGTACTATAGGAAGGACGAAATCGGGGTGGAAGTGGACGGATGTAAAGGGACAGAACAGAGGAAAAGATAGAACTTCGTTGGTTGCTCTTCCAGGCCTCCAAGGAAGTGGATAGGGCACCGATTCTTCTAGATCAATGACTGCAACTCTTCAAGGATGCAGATTTGAAAACCTCCGACTCTTCAAGGACGGAGTGAAAACTCTTCTAGGTTTTCAGGGATAAGAACTCTTCAAAGTTCAAGATAATTGCTCGATGTAATATTTTCATTAATCAAATTCGTCTCCCGAATACATATAGTAGATGGACTTATATAGCTAAAGAAAAACAAATGAAAAGACTCAAGCAAATGAAGAGACTAAAGAGCATTAAAGACCCTAGAAAGCATAAAATATTAAAGAACTTAGAAACTAGAAACTAGATAAATATCCAATGTCTTCTTGATCATCCCAAAGTATCTTTTAGGCTTCCAATGTACAGGGAAAGACAAGGACTTTATTGTGGCATGGACTTCCGAATGAGACTCTTGGTCTTCGAATTGCATCCCTTCGATATCTCCAAGGCTAGTCAAGCGTCTTGTTTGAGCTCGGATGTGGGCTGATCTCCTTGGTCGAGTGAGCTTGTCTTCGATGCGAGCGACATTATCAATCTGGCCTGCACCATTCATGCATATAAAAGAAAGTCTTTCATTTAGCGTTTATGTTTTTTTTTGGGTCAAAATGTAGCATTTATGTTACGTGTCACGTTATTGTGGTATCAATTACAATATAACAATCCATTGTTGGTCCAATGAAGATGAAGGAAAAAAAAAAAAAAAAAAAAAAAGAAAAGAAAAGAAAACTAAAAAATTCGAAAATTAAAAAAAAATAATATTAAAAAATTAGTTCGGGGTAAAATTATCACATGTGTGTACTGGGTTTGGGGTTTTGGTGGTCAAAAAAAAAAATAGTTCGGGGTAAAATTATCACAGGTGTACCAGTTTGGGGTTTTTGGTGGTAAAAAAAATAGTTTGGAGTAAAATTATTACAGATGTACCAATTTGGAGTTTTTTATGATCAAAAAAATAGTTTAGGGTAAATCTATCACAAGTGTACCAGTTCAGGGTTTTTCGTGGTATTAACCCTTATTTTTTTTATAAAACAAATTGAACTCTAATTACCATGCATTGTAAGTGCATTGATATCCAATTACAATGCTTGGCTTGGGTGTATTGAACTCTAATTACAATGCTTGGCTTGAATTTTATAAACAATCCCTTTGATAGTCTCTTCATTCCCATTCGATGTGGGACTCTCGGCTTGCCTTGAACACCTTCAATGTGAGACTATTGGCTTGTCTTCATGCAAATGCCAAGAGTCTCACATCGAATAGGAATGAATAGACCATCAAAAGGGTTGTTTATAAAACCCAAGTCAAGTCATGAGAATGTGAAATTGTATGCCTTTTGTGGCTACGATCTTTTGCTAGTTAAGAGTAAAGGGTTCCATTGGACCACCTAAAATTGGACCGGACCAATGGTCCAGTTCTATGATTTGCCGGTCCGGTTCCTAGTTCTAAAATTAAAGGACGGTCTTACCGGTTCGGTTCCCAGTCGGAACCGGAAACCGATCACCACTACAATTTTCATTTTGATTATAATTTATATTGAATAATTCATTATTTCATATTTTTCTAATTTATTATTTTTTTATTTCATAATTTATTTTTCAAATTTTTAAATTATGAACAGAACCGGCCGGTTCCGGTTCTCACATGGCCACGAACCAGAACCGCCGGTTCGAACCGTGGCCATGACTAGGCCTAGATGCCAAGTTTTTTTTAATTCTTCTATTGTTATATTCTTTTTGCAAAACTTTCACGATTTTCTCATTTAATCAAAACATCACGTTCGTCGTAAGATACATAGCCAGCAGAAATCAAATGACAACTGGTAATTTTTAAAGAAGAGGTGATTTTCGAGCAGCGGGATATTTTCGGACAATTCAAATCCGAAGTCACAATTTAGTTCGCCCCGAGCGACACGCTGCCCTGGACTTGGGGCCCATTGACTTGTCCATTTTGGGGAAAGGAACTCCCGAGCAGAAGGTCCTGCTTGCCCCTTTATTATTATGTTCAGCCTACTTGTACGGGGGAGTCTTAGAGTATTCATACAATAAACAACTCTTCATCGGGTAACTTAAGTTTTTTAGAATAATTAGATGTGATCTCATAATATCTTACAAAAAGAACTACCAAGTCGGAGCAAACTTACTAGAAACCCTATTTGATGTATAGGTCTATGATATTTCGATCCAATCTTGTGGTGTCATTCTTTCCCGAGTTCGTGTCGCTTGAAATTATCTTGGGATGCATGAACAATTTCTCTTTAATCGGACCGCATAATCAACCAATATTTGATCATCCGGAGTTGAACCATAAATGATAAAGGAGAAATAATCGAAGGAACGTGAAAAATAATGATCAGAAATCGATTTCCTACTTCCTGCTTCATACTCCTTGGGACAAATTACGAGAATGTTTCTAATTTGCCGGCGGTGAGGAGCTTGGGGCACATGACGAAGATCCGGGCCAAAATCCATCTGGTGGATGCCCTTGGACTGGAGGAAGGAGACGAAGGAATTGATGGAGTGGAGGGAGGCGGAGGGGAGGGACGGATTGAGGGCTCGGGCTCGGCTCGCGTCGATGCCTATGATCTCGAGGCAGAGGATCTTTTCCTTGAAATGGAGGGAGATGTGGGGGTGGGTTGGGGTGTAGAGTGGGTGCTTGTGGAGGAGGCTCTTGGGGGGCTTTGTGGCCAATTGGGTTGTGGTGGAGGTCGAGAGGGACGATGGCCGCGGTGGTCACCGCGGTTGTGGTGGTGATGGGTTTCGGGAAGAGCAGGGAATGGGAGAATCTAGTGGTGATGCTATCATGGCTGATGGCGAGTGTGAGCTTTTCTGTTTTGTTGGTCGAGGAAGACGATGCTCCCTCTGGTTATATTTTTCTGGACGTAAATTTTTTGTGGATTTGACACGTGGAGATTGGGCAGGAAGTTATTGGCTGTTGATGGCTTGCGCGGATTATTGGGGTGGTGAAAAACTTAAAACTAGATAGTCAAGGGACTCTCTTTTTCCTTATTTTAGCAGGCTGTTCAAGTGAAGAAAGTATTTTATGAAAGGGAAAATGACATAGATGTCTTTGAAATTTGGTCTGATGTGCAATATTATTCTTGGACTTTTAATTTGTTCAATGTGGTCCATGAACTATTAGTAAATGTTCAATATAGTTCGTAGACTATATCAAAATATTTAATGCCGTCCTTCCATTGATTCAAATGAACGGCATCTGTCGATATATCTTCCAACCCGTTAAATTTGAACGATAGATAACAAAAATAGAAGTTATGCATGAATTATCCAATTTAAATATTTATATTAGATTAGGATATATTTATTCATCCGTGAAGTAAATCTCATCAAGTATGACAGTCCCCGCATCCCACATATCTGGACTTGAACGAGGAGGAGGAACACGCATAGATTGATTTATAACCATTGTCGAGTCTTTGTCGGGACTTTTAAACCCGCCTTTTGGGGTAGGGCACGCCACCAACGTTCATCCTCATTTCTTCTGGAAAAAAGAAGCCAACTGGGTCGTCTCTGTTGACCCCCGGAACGTGGAAATTGGACTAATTGGTCTTTGCTAACCCCGGCATCAGGGAGAGCAGCTTTAAAACTTTGGTTCTTGATCAATTTCTTTACCTCGCCCTCCAGAAGTTGCTTACGATCTTACTCCTCTCGAGTTGAAAGAAAGTCGGTGGCCGTCTTTGAAAAGATGATTATCGATGCACCGAGAAACGTTTCCTTCGCTTTCTGGATTTCATGCCTGATCCTCTTCATCCCAGGCACTCCTGTCAGTGCACAGACATATCTTCAAGAGAGGTGCGCAGATAGGGGCAACTACGCTGCTTATAGCAAGTACCAGGACAACCTCGGCCGCCTCCTCTCAGGGGGGCTTGACAACAAAGGACCCATTTACGGTTTCTACAACACGACGGAAGGTGAAGAACCGGACAAAGTTTATGGTCTCTTCCTCTGCAGGTAAATCACATGCAAAAGATACCAGAAATTTCAACTTTTGAGTATTACCTATCAATTCAATCATTATAATCTTTGGAGTCGGCTCACTCGGCACTAGGATTTATAGTGGAACTGATATATTGGTCTTAATTGAAATCCTCTACAAAGTATGGTGATCCAATGCCAACCCAAAAAGTGCTATCCAGATTTAAGTGACTGCTAATGCAACTTTACTATTCCTCTCTAGACCGGATGTTGCCGCCAATCTCTGTCAGTCTTGCATCGATGCAGCTACCAAACTCATCGTAGAAAGATGTCCAGGACAGAAAGAGGCGACCATATGGTACGATGAGTGTTTTGTGCGCTACGCTAACAGATCTTTCTTCTCTATCATGGAGACATCGCCGATTATTTTCATTGTCAACGCTGCGGACATGGAGCAAACTTTTGATAATGAGGACTTGGAGACAAAAGTGATGGATTTCGCGTGGAATGTCACAAACCTGGCGATCTCCACAGAAAGCTTATACGCGACCATAAACATTAATGTCTCAAGTTCAGTGTCCCTGCATGAGCTTGCACAGTGCACCCCTGACATATCAAATTCAGAGTGCCGGATTTGCTTGCTTACTGCTATTGGACAGTATTCTACCGTTTTTAATTATAAAAGGGGAGGTGCGAGAATTCTTCAGCCAAGTTGTAATATGCAGTACGAACTGCGTCGTTTTCATGGGGAACCTCAAACTAACAAAACCGGCACCGAGTCTGGCACTAAAGGTACGAGTTATATAATACTCAAAATGTGCACTCAGTTTGTCATGGTAAGCGTATAATGGTATCATTCCATTGCTTCTCATTCTCAACATAAGCCGTTTTGTGTATGATATTGCACTTGACTTGCTTTTACGATCTGAACTATGATCATACTCTCTTGCTTTCACCAAGTTCTTGGTACTATTTACAATTGGTGAAAATAAATCTGCAGATTTGTGGTATGTTTAGATGCAAAGAATTTCTCTGCCGTGACAGGGGTCAGACGAGATCCATGGATTGCAATTGTTAGCTCAATAATTGGATCGTGTTTACTAATAAGTATCGTGGGTTCGTGCATTTTTTTAAGGAGGAGAAAGAGATTGAAGAAAGGTAAAAGTGAATTCATTTTGCTTGCCATAGGAATGACCATCTTCTAACCTTTACCTTACGAGAGTAAGCTCTTGGATCTCAGAGAAGGAAAACAGCCAAGAGTTTCACTTACTTCATCTGAGACAACAGATTGGAGAAGAGTTTTCAAAGGAAAACTCTCAAGGAGAAAAGCCGGTGGCTTCTCAAGAATTATCTCTGATACGATTAGACATTGTACGCGCGGCCACAAGAAACTTCTCCAATGAATGTAAACTTGGGGAAGGCGGGTTTGGCCCTGTGTACAAGGTAAGCATTCTAGTGACTGAACACCAATTTATGGGGAAATTGGGAAAATCTTCTAATGGCAGCAAACTGGTAAAGTTGTTGTCCATAACATGAATTGAATCGAATTTGGTTATCATTAGTAATTCTCACATAGGGATTTGACAACCGACTTTACGCTATTTCAGGGCACAATGGCAGATGGGAAAGAAATTGCAGTTAAGAGGCTTTCAAGAACCTCAGGCCAAGGACTTATTGAGTTGAAGAACGAAGTCATCTTGATTGCCAGACTACAACACAGGAACCTTGTTCGATTATTGGGATGCTGCTTGGAAGAACATGAAAAACTCTTGATATATGAATACATGCCCAACAAAAGCCTAGATGTCTTCCTTTTTGGTTTGAGCTTTAGCTGATGCAATGAATTTTTTAGTTTTATAAAGTTGAGTTTCATCTAAGTCTTTCATCATCGACAGATTCAAATATGGGGCAATCTCTAGATTGGGAGATGCGCATGAACATCACCTGTGGGATAGCTCGAGGACTTGTATATCTGCACGAGGATTCTCGGCTGAGAATTATCCACAGGGATATGAAAGCCAGCAATATTTTGCTAGACGGCAAGATGAATCCTAAGATATCCGATTTTGGAATGGCAAGGATCTTTGGTGTAAATCAAGATGAGGCCAACACAAACAGGGTTGTTGGAACCTAGTAAGTGCTTTAATATCTTTCTATGTCCGTTACATGTTTGAATGATTCACTAGGCCAACAAAGAACTTTGATGAAAAGTTCAACATTACCAAAATGAGCACATTCATATTTCAGAAGTTTCAAATAGAAAATTAGCTTTCTTAGTTTCTTACTTCCAACTAATTGCTCTTCATCACATTATTCTGGTTAGTGGATACATGGCACCTGAGTATGCGATGGAAGGAGTCTTTTCCGTAAAATCGGACGTCTTCAGTTTTGGAGTTCTCTTGCTAGAGATAATAAGCGGTCGAAAGAATAATGGTTTTCATCTCCGAGAGCATGGTGAAAGCCTTCTCACCTTTGTATGTTCCTAGTCAACACTCCTTTTTAATTTAAAATCCAAGAATTTCATGTAGCTGTCCTTGCTTATTTCCCTTGTGTAATGACAGGCATGGAAGTTGTGGTCCGAAGGTCGAGGGTTGGAACTCACCGATCCATCAATCAAAGAGTCATGTGATGGAGTTCAAGCGCTAAAATGCATACACATTGGTCTATTGTGTGTTCAAGAAGACCCTGCGGATCGACCGACCATGTCGCTCGTGGTTCATATGCTGGGAGGTGATACTATCCCACTTGCCCAACCATCGCAGCCTGCATTCTCAGTTGGGAGATATGTGAATACACTCGATCCTATCGGGCCGATTCACAAAGCTTCCACCGTTAACGAAGTAACCCTTTCAGAAGTTTTGCCCAGGTGACCAAGAATCATCACGTTTCTTCAGTTGATTTCTCTTTTGTACAATGGAAATGCTTCGGGATTTGATAAAATAGAATTAATTACAGCGCGGGATCTCTTCAACATTGTGAGTGCCATTTATTAATCCTTGATTTCCGCAATCATCAATTAATAATTGTAAGGGTAAAAGGCCTGTTTATCAGTCGTCATTTATGTTCTCTCAGAATGATACATATATACTTGCTTGAGCTGTGTATCAATATTCAATTCTATAAGCATCCAATTGATATATAAAAAAATATACATATTACAAATTCTATGATCTGCCGAAATCTTATGCATGAAAAGTGAGTATCTAGATTTTAAACAATACCTGAGCCGGAGTTCTTCCATTCAAATCTTTCCTGGTCCATATTTACCTCTCTAATTAGATGTTGCTACACTTCAGTCTTAAACCAAAGTTAAGCGAACGAACCAACGTCCGTTGGCCCAGGTGGTAAGGAGCCTGGGTTCCCTTAAGCAAGGTCTCGAGTTCGAGCCTTGTGTATGGAGCAAACGGCGCTGGGAGAGCCACCCCCTTGTGGGTACGACAGTGCTCGCTTCCGGAATTAGTCGGGGATACCCCGGATACCGGAAGGTCATAGACCAAAGAAAAAAAAAAGTTAAGCTAACGAGTGAGGATGGTGTTAGAGTATTTAAATATGAGACCACACCTTCATCAAATAGCTTAAATTCTTAGAAAAGTTGGCCGTAATCACACAAAATTTTGCAAAAGGACAAAAACGTGAGACTTGGTATAAAACGAGTCAAAGCGGACAATATCTCAAGTGAGATTAATCCAAAGCTGTCACAATATAGTATCATAGTAGGACTATAATTACTAGGGACGAACCACGCGGAGTTGGTGGGCCTGTAGCGACCCGAACCGACGAAATAAGGGAGTTCTTGTCGGAGCTAGAGGGCCGGGACAAGAGGCAGCTCCTAGCGAGCTTCTAGGATGGCGAAGGGGAAGAAATGAATTGAATTATGCACCAAATAGAGGGAGAGCATTCTCGAGATATATATGTAAAACTAGAATTAACTCAAATAGGTGTCTTTTGACGTAACAACAACTCTAATGTTTAAGCATGCTTAGGCGAGAGCAATAGTAGGATAGGTGACCTCCTGGAAAAGTGTTCATATATATGCCAAATGACAAAATTGTTAGGCTCGATATGAGACGAGGGACGAGTTAAAGCAAACAATTGTGGGTTTCACATAATCTCGCTGCACAGCCACAGCTATCGATGTGGCAACGGCTCTCTACTTTTTTGTCAACAGTGGCAGAGGTGGCAACGGCAGACGAAAAGAGCCCTTGCTTTGCCTAGAACCACCGTCACTCGTGCTTTGGCGAAGTAAGCCCCTAAACTTTTCCCAAAGCTAAGTAAATCCATTGCGTGCTTTGGCAAAAGTGGGCACCAATATATGAGCACTAGAGGAGCTCAGGCCAGGCGATTGAGAGGTTCAAGATGATAAACAGGAAGAGGAGATCTCAATGCAAAAAAGAAGGAAAGAAAAGAAAAAAAATTTCAAAAAAAATATGAAAAAAAACATCGTTGTTTGTCCACCTCAAATCGCCAACTGCATGCAGCGGCATAGGGCGATCAGCAATGACTGGACCGCCACGTCAGCAATTTCATATGAAAAACTATTGATAAGACTATATTTGAAAATTATCAAAATATTTAGAACAAAATTAACAAAATTATAAGGCTTAAAATTGAATTGGCATATGGACAATGGGTTTAGGATTGATTTGGTAATTTCCCATTGTAATTTAGGAGCTTTATACCGGACAAATTAGAAGATTGTTTCTAGCAAGTAACAATCATGTACGTAGTCTATGAAGGTCAAGTAATCCTCAACATTTTCCAACAAGTTAAGCTCATAATACCTAAACTTGAGGATTTCGGGCGGGTGATATTTAATACTTGCTCTTGACTAAATGAAGAGAGCCAAAAAGAAATCTTAAAAGGGATATATACATTTTACCAGCTAAATCATATTCAAATGATCAAATTGTACTATACATCTCATGTGACTAATACATTTAAGCCCAACAAAAAGTTACTTTTAAAACATGTATGTACAATTATCCCAAAGCTACTACGAAAAAGTCAAAGCTCCCAATAAGTCCCCGTTGATGACAACTCTAGTCCTATTATAAAAACATTGTATTTTAGTTTTTTATTCTAGTTTTTTTTCAGTATATAATTTTAAATACTTGAATTTTAGAAATTTTATATATATTCTAGTTACTAAAAAAAATTGAAATGCTTTTAAATGCTTACTTCGTTGAAGATATTCATATAAAAACCAACAAACGAAAGAATTACGTAACCAGATCTACTATTAAATATATTATGTGACCAATTTGAATAATGATAAGCAAAATTACCTTATTACGAAAATTTGAATCATTAAATCATAAAAAGAAATAGTTAGTAAAATACACACACCATGAATAAAGTGATTGAGAACGTTTCAGAAAGGAAAATAAATGATTGAGATCTCTTAAAAGTGGATGGCCCTCTTTGCTTTGTGGTATGTATAGATGATTTTATTCAACAATTAACGTGATCAAATTCAAACAAATAAAATTTGTGTTAATGCGATATTCAGCATCTTAATTTTTGTGCGCTCTTAATTGCCAATGTCAAAGATTAGAAAGTCCGTATTCTAACTTTACTGATATGTCTACGTAACTGTCTGTAATAATTAGAATTCAACATTTCTTATATTACAAATTTTTTTACCATAAATTATATTATGAATTATTTATATTTCATTTGTCGTTATTTAATGTATATGTCTGGTATTAGTTGACCATATAAAAATGAAATAAATCTTCAATTATTGTTGCAACCTATGCTATTATTGTTATGATTCTCTATAATTGATGATAAACTCGATTAATCTACTTACAGTAACGAAGTCGATTAATTATTAGAAATGCGTATATAAAAAAGAAAACAGAAACATGATAGCTACCCTAGCTAGTGTAATTCGGCAAAAACAAAAAAAAAAAAAACTAGTTAGTGTAAACAAATGTTCGAACCACAGAAAAAAAAAAAAAAACAAATGCTCGAACCTCATAAAACGACTTACAAGTCCAGTGATGAGAACTTAATTTATAAAATCAATAAATAGAAGTTTATGCAATTGATTGCATTGGATTTTTTTTTTTAAATAACCTTAAAACTAGCCTGTCTGACTTCTCGTGGTTAAAAATTCGCTTGTATTTCCTATTATACAAATTAACTGTTATTCTAGCTTTACTTATATATCTAGATAAGTAATTCACTTGTAATATATCCAATCGAGCGACATGATATTAACATTCCACTAATGATCCCACATGTGTCGAGTTGAGAAAGTAGAAATACATGTTTAATATCCGTTGACGACCTATGCGTTAGCATCAAATATTTGTACGTGATGACTAACACAGTTCATTAATACCGATATCATCTTCATGTTACAAATTTGGTACTATCTTTTATACTGTTCAAGAAAAAATTTCGTCAGCCAAGAAAACATAAGGCGACAAAAAATATTCAATTTCACAACCTTGTGGTATACCAATAATGATAAAAATATTTTATCACCTCAGGGTATACCTAAGGTGACAAATCAGATAGTTTGTCACCTCAATTGTAGTCAATGACAACAATTTTTTCTTGTTACCTTAGGCATACTTAAGGGTGATCGATTTCAAGGTGGGCCGGTTCCCACTTTGAAATTGAAAAACTGTCCACTAAGGATTGGTTCCACAAACTGTGAACCGAGAATCGAACTACCAGTCCGGTCCTATTCCTAGATGGGTCCATGGAACTGGTTGTGTCTTGGGAGGCTGGGAAAGGGAAATGTTTCATTAGCATTTCATTATTTTGCCTCGATTCTCTTGGGCAAATCGAGGCCGATTTTGATGACATGAGCTGCATCAAAGGAGGCAGCACCCCAAGACAGACGAGGAGGAGCAAAGCCGCCATAGATGGAGAAGCCATTTGAGGGTTACAATACAAAGCGGTGGAGGATGCACAATACATGAAGGCAAAGAGGAGGAGAAGGAGGCTGAACCCAGGAACAAACGAGGAAAAAGAAGATAAAAATAAGAGTTAAGTGTGTGGAAGTCTTAAAACTTATCATTATAGTATAATTGAATTCTAAAATTTTTAAAAAGTGCAATCAAATCCTAAAACTTATCACAAAAGTGCAATTAAGTTCTAAAATTTTATAAAATGTAATCAATGGAATGATTTAATTGAACTAATTTGACAAGTTTTAAAACTTGATTACACTTTTTAAAAGTTTTAGCACTTGATTGCATCTTTTTGATAAGTTTTAGGACTTGATTGCACTTTTTGAAAGTTTTAAGACTGGATTGTATTTTTGTGACAAGTTTTAGAATTTGATTATACTTTTTGAAAGTTTTAGAATTCAATTGCACTTTTATAACGAGTTTTAGGACTTCTAATATAATTATCCCTCAAAATAAAATAAAACAAAAGAGGGGTTTCGCAAGCTGACAAGACGGGTGACTATGTCTCTCATTTATTTTCTTGTCAAGAAATAGAATGTAATATGATCAAATCCAATGCTTCTTTTTTCTTCTTCTTCTTCTTCTTCTTTGTCTCTCTTCGTGCATGCCTCAGAGTGATTTGATTGGAGATGGGGATTTGATTCGGTGTGTGTTGTGGACCATCAGTCCGGTCTTAGTGGTACGGGTGGGCGGATCTACACCTGAAAATGAGAACCGCCCAAAATCGGCTAGTTCAAGCGATTCCTATTTTGATTTGGTTCTTTTGCTCACTCCTAGGCATACCCCAAAGTATTGGGAAAACTCCTTATGTATTTTGATATTTTGAAAATGATAAAACATTCTCTATGAGCTGTAATATGTGTATTTGAGCATGAAGATGAATGGTACTTATTAAATGAAAACAATGCATTCAAAATGAAAACATGTACTCATTAATAGTCCGTTTGTTTGAAGGAAATACGTTTCTGAAAATTGTTCCTTGACTTTCTGGTGTTTAGATGACGGAAAATTAACGGATTTATAAAATCATTTTCCATGGACCGAAAACAACAAGTTTATTGGTGGAAAACAACTTCCTTCTTCTAGCATGAATAAAATCAATTTCCATAAATCACCAAATAAATAAAAATTAACTATTTTTCTTAATAATGATTTCCATGACAAGTACTTTATTTTATCATAAAATTTTCAGTGAAACAAATGCACCTTATGATTATGTCACTCTTCAATGAAAGAAAAAGAAAATTAGAAGAAAAAGACAATTTTATCAATATAAGGAGAGCGTAACATTTGAAATTTCGCGGGACCAACGTGTACATCCTCTAAAATCAAGTGATTCATGCAACTTTTTACTTTTGAAAAGTGAAGTGCAAATAGCTCATAATGGAATTGGTGCAAACCGCAAATTGCAAACGCTCGTAGTGATTTTAGGTAATTTTCTTCAAAAAAAAAAATTTAATTAATTAATTAACCACCGATATTTTTCTCCCTCCGACAGGTCAACATCGAGAGGGTCAACAGCAAAATCCCTTTCATTTTTCCCCTTTATTTTCTCCCCCAATAATTTTGGAATTTCGGTCCATCTCCTCCCCCTTCGATAGTAACAATGCGATGGTTCACCTCCTTTCATCACGTGGCTCCTAACGTTAAATTAATATTAAGCCGTGCGTATGGACGGCTGTGCTTCGGCCGTCGTGTCGTCGCCACCGCTGCGAACATAAACGAAGCAGCCGGTTAGGCCGCTTTGACCCTTCCCTTCCCCTCTGTCTCTCTCTCTCTCTCCGCTGTTCTTCCTCTGCTCTTCTCTAGCGTTGGAGGCCGATGTCGTTCCCCCGGGGGCTGTGCGCCGTTTCGAGGTCCGCGAGGCGAGGCTTCGATGGGTGCCGTCGCCTTCGCTCGTCGGATCGTCGGTCCCCTGCCCTGATGCGGACCCGCTTCGCCGGCGCTCCTAGGACGACGGTGCGTGTTCCCGCTCGCGGGTCGTTTCTTTTTTCTCGTTCCGATTGGTCGTGTTCGTGCGAGCATTTGGGGGTCAAAGTGCTGGGCTTACTGATTCTTTTTGGGTGATTGGGGAGCTGGGATGAAAACGGTGATCTGGGTATGCGCGCTTCCTGTTCGACGTATTGTCTGAGAGGCTGTGCGTTGGTGCTCGATCTCGGGGAGGTCGGTAAGACAATGGCTTGTTGGGTTGAGCTTTTCTCTAAGATTTTTGCAGCTGATTTTTGGAGGGTAAGGCAGTTGCTGCTGTTTCGTGACTCGGCGGGCTTGTTTCGTTTGTTGTGAGGCAAAGTAGCGTCGCAAACATCAGTTGGTGTTTGCTGAGATTGCTCAATAATTGGTTTTGCATTCTGGATTATCATCAGCTTGTGGAGGTTTTGGGTTAATCAGCAATGATTGCGGGGGTCCGGGTTGTTTCAGAGCAGCACAGGAAGGATCTCCAGGACGAGTGTTTAGGCGGTGGTGCTTTGGCAAAATGAAGCGTGGTTTTTTTTTTTTTTTTGGGGGGGGGGTGTGTGTGAAGTTTCTCTATTTGCTAAAGGAGGACATTTAACAAACCATTAAACTGTTAAAAACTTAAACTTTGACTTTTAATCTTGTTTCTGAGGGATCTATGTTTTCGAGTCATATCTTCTCTGTGACAATAGGCGTTGGGCTGCAAAGATATCTACTCATGGTGTTTACCTTCCTCATATAGTATCAGACATCAGATTCATCATCAAACAGTGGTTGAGGTATTCATGCCGTCTTCTCTTATTTATTTTTCTACATATTTCGGCACAAGATTGCTTTAAATATTGTTTGATTAAATGTACATTCACGATTGTAATAGTGCTGGAGAGAGTATGTGTTTTTTTTTCCAGTTGTTTATTTGCTTGAGCTTCTGTTTGAGGCATTGCTATGAGTATGAAATTGTTCTAGTCAAATGAGTAATTATTAATCTCACTGGGGAAGATAAGTTTTGTGGGGTTGTCTGGCTTGATGTAGTATTGTCTTTTTTTGTCCTTTAATGAAAGCTTTCTTTGTGTTGCTTATGGGTTCCTCTTTCAGTTAATTTGTATAAAGCTTTACACTTTTATTTTTGGGTTTAAAATATAATTTTTTCCTCCTTGGCTTTTCAAACAAGTGAATATACATCCGTGCATAATCGTCCAATCTGTTTATTCTGTCCATGATCAATTGTGCTAATTGTACACCTTTTGTCTTGTGGTCATCACTATGCAAGCTCTTTTTCAGTTATTGTTTTTGAGGTGGCTTGGGATATTGTGGTTAAACTTATTTTTCTGAATTAAAGTTTTTCTCTTTCCGTGGCATGGTGACGAGTCTCAACCTTTGTGATACTTATGCGTATAGTTGTAGCTACTCTCAAAGAGCTTTTCAAATAATTTCAGTTTCTCTTATTGTGGATTTTGTTGCTTTCTTTTACTTCATTGCACGCATTTTTTTCCCTTGATTGTAATTTCAAATTAACTTTCTTGTGTGCAATAACATTTCACGAGATATAACGATCTCCTTGATGGGGTTTTTCTTCAGTTTTTTTGAGTTGATTATGCTGTCAATTGACTGAGAAAACAATATCTAATCTGGGTATTCCCCTCCACTCTCTTTTCCTTTTTGGTTTTTTCAAATGTAAGAGACGGCCGGTCAATATACTGCAAAATCCAGCTTCTCATATGTGTGGAGCTTCTTTATTGGACTTACTGGCACAAATACACGATGGCTTACTAGACTAAACTATATGGCCACATTTTACAAGAAAAGCTGATGAAGCTGCGTCATGTCAAGGGATTATGCTGCAATCACATGCACATGTAGATGTGTGTGATATGTATCTGGATCCGTTTGTAGGGATACATGGCGCTGTATTAATATCAATATGGCATGCTTAACCCACTGACTGTTTAAGTTTGCTAAAGGCAATTTTGGTATGACACATAAGAGTGGGTATTAGATGATGAAGCTTTAAAGTGTGGGATTTGTAGCCTTACCATTTACTTTCACTACAGAGACACAACAAATCATGGAGACGCGTGGGAAGTCTTAGTCTGACTATTCACAATAATTTCAGTGTATATGTTGAAAATGATTACTCTTGTCTCCCCATATAAGTAAACTTCAAGCATTTCTTGATCCAAAAACTAGGAGTTCTTGACAGTGAAGTACTCATCTGGGTAAGCTTTTCATCAATCAGCTTGGGAAATCTTCTATACAAACTAAAGTTGAAAATTAGTTGAATCTTATTTTGTTGGCTAATGCAATTCCCCTTTAAATAGTTGATGGAATACTTTGGCATCCATCATAATACTTCCTTGTTCCGCCATATGTCTGGTGTGGCATGGCTTATTCTTGCTGTTTTCCTCTAGCTGGTGGTGTTGCGGGGAAAAATGTCGTTTTGTGATGAGGTCATTTTGTTTAGCCATTCTGATGCTTGTGAATGTTCTATTTACTATTCACATATTCGATCATGTATGGCTTGCTTTGCATTTTGCATTCTTACATTCTCTGTGGCTTCTTTCAGGAACAACTTGACCCATTCTCACTTGTTGCAGATGAGCTATCCATACTTGCTAACAGATTGCGATCAATGGTTATTGCTGAGGTATCAATATTTGCTTTCTTCTCTTTTGTTTCATTTTAGGAAGTAGGAATGCTTTGGATGATTTCCCCATAATAAGCTAACATTAGGAAAATCAATTCTTCAGGTCCCAAAACTTGCCTCGGCTGCTGAATATTTTTTTAAATTGGGTGTGGAAGGGAAGAGGTTTCGCCCCACAGTATGTCCTATACCTTTTACTTTCTAATATCATACTTCTAGTTTGAGGGAAATGTTAACACGAATTTTTATGCAAGGCTTCCCTTCTGAAGCCATTTTGTACAGGGGTGGTGCCCACTACCTCCTTGATACCTTCTTAACAGAATTTTGTGTATCATTAGAAAAAAGACCTTGTTTTTACTATTTTGGAATATCAGAAGTTTGGGGTTTGCCTATTGCTTTTATTGCATTGTGATGTTATATTTCATTGATGTATTACCTATGCTAAATGTTCATGCTTTTGCAAGGTTTGCATTGCAGACCTTTAACTGATAAGTGTGTTCCTAAGCTGTGATGCAACCACTCTGTTTGTTTTGCTGATCCACACCATTAAGTTCACATTATGGGAATGTTTGAGGTGTGTTGAGTTGGGAGAAAATGTCTCGAGGATAACCAAGATTTGCTTGCCTGAGAACTGTGATATTAAGAGATATACATAATTCATCGTCATCCAGCTTGTTTGCTTTAAGAGGCTTGAAGGGGGAGAGGGAATTGTGGCAAAAGTCCTAAATGTTTTGTACCTAATGCATTCAAGTTCTAAATTGAAATTCATGCGATTAAGTCCTCTTCACTGGTATATCTAATTGCGGAGATTCAACCTGTCAGCAAAATCATGACTGTGCCGATTATACCCTTGTAAAAAAGCATATTGATATGGTTGAGTATTGATTGTATGGCTTGGTTATGAGATCAATTAAAAGACAAGACTCAAGTCTCATGTAGAATTGAGAAAAATTGACTTTTGTGAAAAACCTGGAGACCAACCTTCAAATCTCAAATTTAATCACCAAAAATGAATAAAATTCTTATTGATCTATCATTTGTTCTTATGATCGAAAAAAAAAAAATCATCTGTTCTTAAAACCATACATAAGTTGCTCGTGTATTCAATTTAGTTATTCCATAAGTTTTTTCATTTATTGAATGACAATTTGATTGTCAGTCTCTAGTGTTTAGCTAACCTGAATCTATTTCTTCAATTCTTTTGGTTTCTTATTATTTTATTGAAATTAGACGCATGTGTCTTATTACTTTAATGATTTTCCTTATTCATGGATGATTAATTCAACAATTTGATGAACCTTTTGTGGTTTAATTTAAAATGGATGGCTAGTTTTCGTTTTCATGTAAAAAAGACTTCTTCTTGGCTTGACATAGATTTTGAGTTTTGTTTGCAATGTTTACCTATAATCAAGTCAGAAACTCAATAATTGACAAAAACCACATGTTTTAATACGTGATTATGGTTGAATCATGCTTTATTTTGTGAAAATTGAATACTGTCCAAAATTCTGGTGTCTAAATGCCACCATTAGGCAGTTTAGGACTTTGTTGCCTGTCAAAATTCTGGTGTCGAAATGTTTATGGCTTGATTACACTCCGTATGAAACTTTTAATGCTTTTGGTGTAATTTCGCTTGAAGGGGCTAGACACCCTTCCTAAGCCCAGTATAATTTGTTGAACGTCAGGACAAATTAATACTAGCATCTAGCCCATGAGCTTTTTTGGACCTTGTGGAACTAACGGCTTTTAGAAGATGCTTCGAGGCATATTGAAACTCAACTTCCCCTTTTCTTATGTTTAAATCTTTGGTTTTAATTGATTGTTGAGCATGTGGATTTCAATTTCTTTTTCTTTATCATTTTCCATGATTTGATTTCTTTTTCCATACTTTCAGCTGCAGATTTATTTTGTAGAGAAAGATTTAGGTTTCTAGTGATATATATACTTCTTATTTTTTGGAATCCACCTTCTCTTAAGTTTTGTCCTTTATCTGGCACAGGTTTTACTTTTAATGGCTAGTGCTTTGCATGTGCCTCTGCCAGAACCAACTGATGGTAGTTTAGGAGATGCAGTGTCTTCGGAACTACGTACAAGACAGCAGTGCATAGCTGAGATCACAGAGATGATTCATGTAAGTTATTTTTTCATCTTCCTGTTAAATGTGCTTTTTTTTTCTGTGTCTATGGAATCAAAGGAGTAGGAAATAACAGGCTGTTGCTGCATTTGCATATGGATTATCTTAAATTATTCTCTTATATCCCCTTTTGTTCTTTTAACATTTAAGCATCTAACTTGCTGATCCTGTGAACCTTGGAAACTTATTATACGGTAGATGGTGGAGAAAATTTGTCTGTGAGTGATCTACAATGGCTTTGACCAGATGAAGTTGTTCTTTAAATGATGTCTGTGATGCTACTTTCTGATTTGCCTACGTGCCTTTCTTTAAATACTGCATTGATATATTTGAGTTCCCTTTCCATCTCACCACCCCAATAACCTACCCACCAACCAAGAAAGAAAGTCTGTTGTCGGTAAATAGAAGTAAATAAAACAAGTGAGACTCGATAATTGCTGTGAAGCAAGAGATGATTCTGTGTTAGTAGGGAAGTTCAATTTCCCACTTCAATATTCTGAAGCGGATTTTTATAGGGGTAATTCCCCCTTCGTACCTTCTTAAAGGAGTTGTGTCAACCTATAGAAAGAAAGGGAAGGAAACACACCCTGCACATATATAGCATGTTTCTTAGTACCAGTAATGCGGAGAAAGGATTACATCTCTTTTGCTGTACAATGTCATAGACTCAAATGATGTTTCTCATAAGTTCCGCCTATTAAGGAACCCTTTGATTTCTTGATTAATGCACATGTTATTTGTTTCTCTTAGGTTGCAAGCCTTCTTCATGATGATGTCTTGGATGATGCAGACACAAGACGTGGTATTGGTTCATTAAATTTTGTCATGGGAAACAAGGTGCTCATATATCTCCACCATCTTCAAGAGATATTGCTGGTTCTTATATTTGTTATATGACTAGATTTGTATATGTATGCATGTAAGTATTGTACCGCCAAACTTGGTGTTTATCAGTAATGGACAGAGAAATCTTTCTTCTTTTACATAGACACAATGTCTGCACCTTTCCACATTAGATGTGGTAATATTTTTTAACAATCCATGCCTTGATTTTCTTTTTCACAGGAAAATAAGTTTTAGTCCTACCATATTGTTCTTGCTTTTTAAAGAAGATGCATTGTGAAGATTTGTGACTTCATTGTGGTCCTTATAGATGTTAGTACATTAAAAATCTAGGCATCAACAATTTTTTGTTTGCTATTCAGTTGGCAGTTTTAGCTGGGGATTTTCTCCTTTCTCGAGCTTGTGTGGCACTTGCGTCCTTAAAAAACACTGAGGTATGTCTGGGTTTCAGTTTGATTTGACTTGATTTTGTATTGATCTTTAAAGATAATCTTTTTTTCAGTGATAAACACCACCTGAAAGGGCTTATTTTGTCTAGCCCATAAAAAAGACATACTTTGGGTACTGGATTCTGGGCTCTTCTTTTGTCATTTAGTTGTAAATCTGTGGATGCAACATTCTTGAAATCTAGGTATATATTCCTATATAGAGTGTGTACAGTTTCTTTTTTTTTCTTTCCGCAAGATCATGGTTCCCTAATTATGTGTGGACATTCAAACTTAGGTTTGGGCATCAGTGTTAGACATCAGGTCCTCTTCCTTGTGGAGTGATAGATGGAATTTCTTACGATGGCTCAGGATATTCATATGAGTCTTGCAAATGCTTGTTCTGTATTTGCACAAACTGCCTTCGTTTAGGATTGACAAGGAGATCCAGCATCATCCATTCTCTTCCTCTTTTGCTCTACAATTTCGTCCACTATTTCACTTTCCATTTGACAATTAGTAGAATTCAAACTCTGAGCAGAGAGAGCTTTTCTGACACAGCTCCAGTCGGCATATTTTTCTTCTTGTATCTGTCTACTTAATTGAGAAGGACCAGATGAGTTCTGGAGGATAATCCCCTAATGTGTCTTCTCTATTCGTTTAGTTCAAGACTCATAAATAAATCTTGCTTCATTTTCCTTCCACTTTTCTTTTCATTCAGGATTTCAGTCATTAAGAGGTGTAGTTTATGTGCTATGACTAGGATTGCACTGCCATACCTTGAGCAGCATAAAAAATGTCATATTTTCATTATATTTCCATATATGTAGGTTGTATCGTTGCTAGCAACAGTAGTAGAGCATCTCGTTACGGGTGAAACTATGCAAATGACCACATCGTCTGATCAGCACTGTAGGTATGCTTCTGTTTTATCCTTGGTGCACTTTTAATTTTCTTTCCCTGGATAAGCTATGCCTTGCACAGACTGGTGCTTAGGTGATATGTAGTCATCCATGTGCTCCCTAGACGTGAAATGGGCACATTTATATCGCAAACATCTTTATGTTAAATGGACATTTTACTCTGTATGTCATGGCTGTATGCTTTTGTGTTGCTCTATTGCTTCCTGAAGCAATTGTTTGTTCTGGCTCTCTGTGGTGCTATACATCATAGAATATAAAGAATCAGTTTTTTTTTTATTCTTTTTATCAATAGCTAAGAATGTGTTTAGCAATGAATGTGCCTGTTCTCTTGAAACTAGTTTTTGGGCTTGTGGTACACATGGGTTACTTCTCAATATAATTTCTTAGAATTTTATTAGTATCCATTAATATTGGGCAAAATTACAATCATGATATACTAATTTATGATTTATTAAACCTATCTCACTTTCTTGTATACGACTTTCACGTTTTGACATAAATAAGTTGTAAAAGTTATAGATGTTTAGAAAATTAATAAGACAATGGCTAATTCTAATACAAATTTGGGGTGAATTTTATATTTGCGCTTCATTTGACCTTGCCTTTAATTTAAGTTTTATCTAATATTATAAACCGTTTATTTTTTGAAGCATAGAAATCCTAATATTCAAAATGATCTTTAAGTAGTTTCTACAAGTTAAATTCAACATATATGTTCAACATATGAGATGGAACATCGAGATCTCTCACAAGCTATCCCAAGTTTCCAACCACTCCATTGCCATTCTCCCTATATCGGAATATTGCTTTCTCATCCAAAAGTGGGACTTCACTTTAACGATTAAACAACCAAAAGTGAAATTCGCAAAATGTGAAATACTGATCTATTTAATTAGATACATGAGCTATGGAAGCTCTATATTTTCAAGTTCACTCTCGACTAGATTTGACACTCAAGCTATTCAAAATCGACTTAAACCTAAAGTTATCAAGTCTTGTTCAAGTAATTTATGAGTAGGTGGACTCATTTATGCCTCTAATGATCATGATCAAAATCATTAGCTAGCTTCACAAATCACAATATAGTTGGTGCACAAAAAGTAGTAATGTGAAATATACTTACCGTTAAATTGTGTGAAATTTTGTGGGACCACAGCCAACTGTTCTAAAAGCTTAAACTGTTCTATGAAGACGTGATTTAATATTTAATTACTCTAATACTCCCTCTCACGCCTAATCTAGTCTTTTTGCCTAGTACTAAGCGTGTATATATTTAATTGGGGAGGCAAATGGGGCCTGGAAAAATTTGAACTCAGGATCGCCTGCTTTGATACCTTGAGAAATTTTGTGGGACCACAGCCAATTGTTCTAAAAGTTTAAGCTATTAGATGAAGGCATGGTTTAATATTTAATTACTCTAACAAATCGGAATACTTTTCTCATCCCATTAAAATGAAATATTTAGTATTTAAGATCATGTTAACTTCTTTTACTTATAACTCAAATCAGGATAATATGAAATTGGCACATTTAACATCTAAAGTTTTTCTTTGTATTTTATTGACTGAACTCAATGTATTTTTGACTCATATATATATTTTAGGATATTCTAAGAAATTTATATCACTTATCATGAAATTCATAACTAATTAATAAATACATTAACTTATCAAGATTAATTAAAAACTGGAAAAGCCACTAAAGAAAAGGTTGTGGACTCACCTAAGTCTTCTTAATAATGATCCAAATTTAGTGGGTGGGGCCCACTACAAAGTTATGGCAGAAACTTGTCTCGTACAAGGAGATTCACTGAAATGCCCTTCTTTCTGCTTCAAATGACAACTTTCCAAGAGCGTAGGAATTGAGAAATAATCAGAGACTGTTTATGGCTGTACAGAAAGAAAGTGAGTATTTTGAAGACCTTAAAAATATTTAGAGTCAATAAGAAAAGTGTAGAAAGACAATCACCTGGTTTACCTATGTGCGCTGGCGAGGTAAGGCAATGGCACTTCTCTTCTAGGAAGTCCAGCAGGGCACATGAAGTCAGCCATATGCCTTTTACCACATTTTGTGCTGTCTTCATCAGACACAAGCTTAACTTGTCACCCGATGAAGAAAAATTGGTTTCACTCAAGTCAATTGGCTTTTCCTGTGAAAGTATTATTTGATCCTTTTATTATGGTGGGGTTGATATTCTACCTTTTTCAAGACCAGAAGTACTTTTCAGATTTTCACAGCAGAAGAGCGCCTGCACATTTGTCATTATTGTCAATGTTAGCTACAGATAGGCTAGTGTCTATCAAAAGAACTAGACCAGTACCAACTCCATGTGTGTGCGTGCGTGTGCATGTGTGCCTTTGGAAGCAAATATACGAGATTGAGCTCTACATTTTACTAATTATAATTTCTCTCTTTGAATTCATCTTTTCTTATCTGTCTTTGACTCAATCATCTAGAGTGCATGTTCTTCTTGATCACCTTTTTTTTTCCCTTATTTTATGTAGTTTGAACTCTTGATGTTTATTTTTGTTGAATGCTAATGCTACTTCCCAATGTTGAGTTTTTGTGCCCTTCTTTGCTGGGGTATACCCTTTTTTCATGCCTTTTGCCTTAGGCATTTTTGAGTGGTAGCTCAAGTGCGCCTTTTGCCTTTGCCTTTGCCTACACTGGATAAGATCTCCAGGACCCCGCGCACAAAGCCACACTTTAGAGAAGAAAAAAGGTGTACTTATGGCAATTTGAAGTTTGTTTCCTAATCTTGCCATCTACTTTCTTGTCAAGAGAGGCACCAAGTATTGAGGACCCTGATAAGGTTTTGATATGTAAACGATTGTGCATGAGGCTGCAAAGTGGCCTTTGATTAACAGTGGCAACTATATTATGCTGTTATAATTTTGCATAGTTTCCCAGATTATTCCAGTATATGCAAAGAAATTTCTTTACCTGACTATTGATACTTGAGTTGTTTAGAGAAGCTGTTGTGTTTTTTTTAGTTAAAGCAGTTTCCTTGGGGACTCTAGCTCTGTATGCACTTCCAGGTAAAGAAAATGGTCTAACTATCCTTGACATCAAAGAAAGATTCAACTTCCAAAATGTCTTCCTGGGGATGACTAAAATTACCCACCTTGTGAAGTGGAATTTAATAAGGTAAAATTGGAAATAAGTCAATCTGATTACCCGGTCTTGTGAATCTGTCACAAAATCAAGGACCAGCAGGAAAAATCTATATAAAGAGATGGGGCAGCTTGACAGAAGTGTGGCACTTGGAAATTGTACACCAGCTTTAATACTAACAGAAGCAGCATAATGACATTAAAAGTTAGTAATTGTTCTCCAATTCCATGCTATGATGGTGCCTCAAGTAACTCATCCATTAAGAACCACCTACGACAGCAGAATTAAGCTGCACCCTCTAGCTATGATTTCCCTTAATCCTCCTCTTAAGTTATATTTTGTGGATGCATTATCCCTCCCTCCTTTGCAACATCTACTAGCTTTCTCTTTGAAGATGTGGCATTACTTTTCATGCTGCTATAGTTGGCCTCCATAGAAACATTCCTTGTTTGTATTGAGCCACTGCCAAGGTCAAAATTTCATCCTGCGACCATGTTTTTACTGTTATGTAAAGGTTAAATTTTGCGTTGGGAAGGTTCTGATCCATGAGATGTTCATGAGCATTATACATGTTATAGTGATCTCATGCAAAGTTATTGTTTAGAGGTAATTCCATTTCTGGTCCTATGGCTTAGGTGGATGGTGTAATCCAAGTCATGTAACTCTTAATTTGTGCAATAGAGGTCCCGGAACTTTAGTCCATTGTTTAATGCAGTCCCCTGATGACCGGAGATCAGAAACTCCAATCAAATCAATGACATGGGCTTACATATATATATATATACATATATATATATATATCAAAAAGAAATGATGTGGAAAGTGTGAGATTCATGCAGACTAACGTCACTCAATGTGGACTATTTTCTTGAGAGAGGGTGATGCATCATAAAAGGTCCACTAAGTAAAACCCATAAAAAATCAGAAAGCATGGAAATGTGCTTGAAAATAGAGAAAACATCTGGGTTTAGTTTGAGAAGATGAAGCTTGAAATCACCTTCAATCAGTGAAGGTAATCACACTGAGCTTGAACTAACCCAAGAATTTAGGAAGGATTGAAGGAGAAAAGATCGTTTATGACATTTCCATGTAACTGAACTTCTAGCTATAACTTTCTGCATAAATGAACTTCTAGCAATAATTTTTACACTAAAAAACCGAGGAAAACATGCAAAGTTTGATGATCACCTAGGATCTAGGAAGCACGGACACTCTCCGGGGGCCTACGTGTTGTGTCGACACGTGTCGGACGTGTCGAACGCCAATACTCGTCTGACACTTTTTATTTATTTATTTATTTGTGGATTTGAATCAAATTAATTTGATTGAAATAATCATAAAAATGATAATTTATCATGTGTATATAAAAACATACATTTAATATACAATGTGTCCCAACGTGTTGGAATTCTCATTTTTTGAGAAGTGATGTGTCAGCATGTTGTGTCGTGTCGTGTCGCGTGTCGGTGTTGGTGCTATTTAGCCTTGGATGAAGATCAGTCAATTAAGTTAGAACACTAGCTACAATCTTTATGAGCAAAAACAGAAAAAAGCAAGAACAGGAATAATGAAAATAATAAGAAAGAGAAAAACTTTTCGTCATCTTCCTCTCAATGGAGTTGATAACGAGACTCCCAAATCTCAGTGAACACCTACAGGACAGGAATGGTGATGGTGGCATGAGTTCAGCGACAGTAAGCACTCAAGAAGCTTCTGCAGCTCCTCCCCTGCAAACGTCTCCTTCTCCACTATCATCTCGACCAATAATTGGCTGAATTCCCAGAGCAGGTCACTTGACTTCAGCATCGTGAAGCTGTCTCAGTGTTCCTATTGCTGCTGCCACTCAGTGGCAACACTCTGACTCTGGCTGCGCTGCTTTTCATCTAACAAGTCCAAGGAGAGGGAGCAGGAGAATGAGAGGCCTGCGTCGCTCTCATTGCTGCTCCTAAACCAGTCCTCCAGGGACGTAGTTGATGAGTTATATGGACACTTATCTTCCTGCTCCGTCCTTGTCGCCTTCTTCTTCTTCTTGGTGGTTTTGACTCGTGTTTTGGGGTCAATTTCTATAAGCTGGTGAAACAATGGCAGATCGACATTTTCTACATCCCCCAATGGAGCCTTGGCGTGATTTTAAGCTCAATCTTCACTGGTTGAAGTCGATTTCAAGCTTCATCTTCGCCAATTAAATCTGCGATGGTTGCTCTGTTTTCAAGCACGATTCTGAGCTTTTTAATTTTTTTGGGTTTTGCTGTGTGGACTTCGTGATAAATCACCCAAAGAATACACATCCTGTGATGTATGTCCACATGGATTTACAGTTTCGATGTCATTTTCTGGAAAAAAAAAATATAAGTCCGTGTCATCAATTTGATCGGATTTTGTGATCTCCTGTCACAAGAGGACTACACTGAACAATTGACTAAAATTACAGGACTTGATTGCACGTCCACCTTAGTTATAGGACCAAAAAATGAAATTATACCTTTAATTTAATTGCACAGTGATCATTCTACTGTTCGTGCCTTGTTTTGGAGTGCACCGTGTCTCTTTGTAGTTGATGTAAGATAAATTGCTCATTGTGTGCAGCATGGAATATTATATGAAGAAGACATATTACAAGACAGCATCATTGATTTCAAACAGCTGTAAGTCTATTGCTATTCTTGCTGGACAAACAGCAGAAGTCACCGTGCTGGCTTACGAGTATGGCAGAAACCTGGTTTGTCCTCTACTATAAGCTTAATTTGTAGACTTCTATATATATAATTGTTGTATTGATAACAACTGCAGTTGATTACTTTATAGGTTACACTCCTTGTCAGTCATAACTGGAAAATGCAAAAATAGCATCAACTTATAATATAGCTAGCACTTGATGAAATGTCCTCATTAGTTGATGTCATATGCGAGGCAGCAAAATATATCTACAAAATCATATATGTATGGTGCCTGTCTAAAGTGATATCCAATCTAAGTGATATCACGCCTATTAAAAGGAAATCAATCCAAATCTTACGCTCCTATCACGTGGTCTGTTCTTAGGTTATTGTTATGCAATGGTAATTATGTAGGATAATAAATGGCTCCTTCTGTTGAGTTTACATGAATTGCAATCAGCAGTTCCCCAACTGGCCTTTGTTTTGTTGGTATAAGCATCAGGTCCTAAATCTGCTTGGAAATCCTTTGTCCTTTGTCTTTGATCCATGTTGCAAATACTTTATGTTTGATTAATAAGTATTTCTAGAATATGCTTCAATCACAATCAACATGCATGTTGCCTGGAAATACCTTATATATAGGAAATAGGCACGTAACTGTTTAGTTTCCTCGGTATTCAAATTTCTTATTTGTCTTTTCTGTTCCCAGGGTTTGGCATTTCAATTGATAGACGATGTTCTCGATTTCACTGGGACATCAGCATCCTTGGGGAAGGGTTCTTTATCTGACATTCGCCATGTAAGTTGTACTCATTGTGAAACTTCATGGTTCTAGGATTGAACTGGATGGAGAGTCACTTTTTGTGCTATTATACTTACTAGATAGATTGCTTTGTTTTTTATCCCAGTTAATCTGATACTAGGTTGTTTTTTTTTTTGTTTTGGTCGAATCTGATAGTAGTTCAGCAGATGATAATTTTCTCTGCTGGTAAATCTTATGCTTGAATTTATGAAAGTAATTGTTTCATGCATTCACACAGTCTTTCTGCTCTGGTCAAAACAACACTGGAGCAATAGTAGGAGGAAACAATTTCGATAACTGGTAATTGTTTCCTAATGTCAACTAATAACTAATTGAGAAGCAGTTTTGCAATATCTTAGTGGTATCATTTGCAGAATTCTTTGGTAGGAAACAAAGATGTCCCCGGAATATTTTCCTGGATAGTATGTTGTCGTCATGTGATTGCATTTGACTAAATGAGGTGGTGATTCCCATACACATTGCTGGGTACTTGAACAGCTCCGGAATTATATTTGCTATCTTTATAAATGTTTGGTTGAGTCTTTTGCCTGATTTTAGTTTGATGTTCCTATTTGACTGGGTCGCGTCATTTTTTGTTGGGATAATGACACAAATAGTTCCTGAACTTTGACTTAATGTGCAATTTGGTCCCTGAACTTTTAATTTGTTCAATATAGTCTCTGAACTTTAACATAATGTTCAATTTGGTCCCTGAACTTTTTGTTCAATGTGGTCTCTGAACTTTTAATATGTGTTCAATTTAGTCTTTGAACTATATGAAAATGTTCGATATAGTCCCTACACTTGAAGTAATGGAAGGACTATTTTGAACATTTTCAAATAGTTCAAGGACTAAATTGAACACAAATTAATTTTCAGGAATTAAACATTGAAAAAGTTTGGAAAAGTTTAGGGATCAAATTGAACAAATTAAAAGTTCAGGGACCAAATTGCACATTGGGTCAAAGTTCAGGGACTATTTGTGTCATTTTGTCTTTTTTGTTCTCATGATTTTTAACTTACATTAAGAGCTACACAACAATAGTACGGAAGTATTCCTCTTGCATGTGTTTTAAGTGGCCTGCTTGCCAATTGTCCAAACCAAACATAACATGCCTTACTCTTTTTCTGAATTTGTGCACAAGTGGATAAGAATATTCGTGACAACTGAAATTTCTTTTATTTGTGCAGGGAATCGTAACAGCTCCAATCTTGTTTGCCATGGAGGAGTTTCCCCAGTTACGCACAGTTGTTGACCGGGGCTTTGATGACCCGGCAAATGTTGATCTTGTAAGTGACACTGATTGTCCATCAACTAGCTAATTGAGCAATCTCAGATCTAGAGTTGATGCATGTTCATAACATTTTCTTGCGACTGCTACAACAATATCATCCTTTTGAGCGGGCTAGGTTAGTGATGGCACCTTTTTTCGCTGCTAAAGCATGACAAGCCTAAATTGGAGGGGGGAGAAAAGAGAGCACTTAGATTGGATGTCATTACTAGTAAGATAGGGTTGAAGCTTTTGTCGGAGCACAGGTTACATCCTCATTTAGTGGTGAATTATTTTGTATCCTATTTTAAATTGAACTTTTTTTGTCCTTGCGGCTTTGAGATTGAATTATGTTGTCATTTCACTGTTTATCTTTGTTATTTTTTTTATTTGCTATTAAGGGCTAATCTATGGCACAAGCAATGTTTGACTGAGAAGCAAACTCAATAGCACTTCCCATTTGCATAAATGACCTAATGGGATGCTTCTGTCCTCATTTGAGATTGCAATGAAGCCAGCTTGGTTAAACTCAGGGTTTAGTTGGTACTGCTTCCTCCTCAATCATGTTCTTTTGCGATGCCTATGTTGGTCAACTAACTATTCTTCTTTACCATCTAGTTCGTATCGCATGCAATGAAAAGTGTTCAGCATTTTAAGGTTACCTTGAAATGTTTCAAACCTAGCAATATTTTTTCCCCTCTTATCTGCAGAACATGTTCTGATAGGTGGATTTTGTGTGAGATGATTTGGTTACAAATGTAGTCAACTTTTTTCTGAAATCGCAGGCTCTTGAGTATCTCGGAAGGAGCCGTGGAATACAGAGGGCAAGGGAACTAGCCAAAAAGCATGCAGAACTTGCCGCTACAGCAATTGACTCTCTTCCTGAGAGCAACGATGAGGATGTCCGGAAATCAAGGCGAGCACTCATAGACCTCACACATATAGTCATTACAAGAAACAAATGATGCAGGGGGCTCGTTCTTCCTTCAATAATGAACACGGCATAGGGGAGGTTTTGATCTTTTTGTAATCATTCCTTGAAAGGTGGGGGGTAATTTTGCCCTCTTGTTCATCAATATTCTTTTAATTTATCCAATGTGTCCTAATAATCATCTGCATTGGATATTGTTCATTGTATAATAGACCCCAATTAGCGAGTAGGATTTGAACTAATGTCCTTTAGTATAACACAAGCTCCCTTAATCATTTGCTGTAGTGCTCTGCTATTTTACCCGCATGCGCATGGCTCACTTCAGTCTCTGAGCCAGCATAAAGAAAGTTTAGTCCGTTATCAAGTGGCTGAGTAGTGAATTTTCGAATTTTGCCTATAACGTGTTTGGTGTTTTCTTGCGGCATCTTGTCTCGACAGTTGGCAAACGCAACTTCAATTTGGTTTTTCATGATTTAGCACAACTGAAAGGAAAGAATAATAGTTGAGCGTGGATTCCAGTTAGAACGTCGCTCATCCTCGTCTGGCCATTAGCTGTACGTAAGTCAGTATTGTATCTCCAGACTTTTGCCTAATCGTATGCTCACATCTGGGTGTCTCGCTTTTGCCTAATCGTTGGCTTGTCATGAAAACAATAATCAGCATGCTTGTGGCGTAGCATACTGGGAAAACGAATTCTGCTGTATCTGCGAACGGTAGAACTTGGATTGTGTTTTGCAGGATCGAGAGAGCTTGAGACAAGGGGTGAGAGTCATGGGATCACTGCCATGAGTGGCAAGGGTCGCGATCCTTTGCTGCCCTGAGTAGCGGGGGGTCGCCACCCTCATTGCTCTCAACGGCGAGGGTCGACCCTAGCTAGAGATCATACCACCTGACCTCACCTAGCCCTTCTCTCATTTGTTCTTACTTTGCTTTTTAACAATTTCGCGAATAATATCTTTCGATTCTGTTTTTGCTTTTCTTTAAGTTTTATTTGCCATGTAGGATGTGACACGTTACGGAAATCTAATTTTCAAATCAATGTTTCACTATGCTCTTCAGTAGAAGGATCTGGAAGGATCAAGGTTATAAAACCGTATAGCTCAAGGACCAATGGAAGAAATTTTTTTGAATCATGCTCGATTGAACCTTCGGCAATAGTGCAGGATTGGCAAAAGTGCATGATCAAGATGTCTTGATCCCTAGTGTCGAACTATCCTGAGACATGAGATTCCAAATGCAACTATGCAAGGATATTCGTCGGAATCTCTCTACTAGAGATTTTTTATCGCTCTAGTATCAGTTTAATGTCAAATATTTACGCATTTTCGTAATCCCTGTAACCCCTAGATAGAGGATTGCTCCAGGTGGCGAGAAGCCCACATAGTGGTGTTTGATCGTGATTAAAGAAGATAAGCAAGAAATTTAAAGAACTGGAATCAAAGAATTCACACGTCTGCATTGAATCCCTTGTGAATTAATGGATGCAAATGGCATATCGACGAAAGCGAAATTTCATTCTCGCTAAAGAAATCATGTTTTTCTTTCTATATTTGGTGCTTGTGTGGCGGTAGACTGACTTTAGACATTAGTGACAGCAATGAGACCTACTCTGTTAGGATGCATTTGCAGGCCGTCCAATTTTATTTTATTTTTTGAAAAAGATGACAAGTCATCAGATTAAGACCACAATGCAACTATTCACATCAGTGATGAGTATTTTAGAATTCCGACGGCGAAGTGCTGCAGGAAAACATTAATGTATGCCGATTCTCAGCCAATATAATCTTTCTATCTCTCATTTATTTGCGCGATTCCCACTGACATCATATTGTTTAAAACGATAATAATGAATTCCCTAAAGCGGTATGCTTCGGTGCATAAAATAATCAGTTGCTTCTGAAAATTACATGTACCTCCACAAAAGTCCTGCATAGTCTGTCTTCGCAATTCATCACCGTCTTGCAAAAGAGTGCCAAACATTGAGCTTGAAACTCGTGAAGAATCAATCTGAAGTCGCTTCTGCATAGCAGTTCAGGCAGAAACAGATAGAAATCCCATCTCCCTTGATTGGTCCAAGCCCCAGATCCAGACAGAGGCAATTGTAAAGATTTTCTTTTGCTGCAGAAAATCATCAAAGACATGAAAAATACCCAGTTGCTGATTGTCTGCATCGCAAAAGCAAGGAAAATGCCGCCAATCGTATTCTTAGCTGTAATGACTGGAGAAGACCTGACACTGGAAATTGTGAGTCGGGATTTTGAATCATCAATTACGCAAAAGACTATCTTCTGCGAGTGCATGACTCGTCAACATGCAAAGAATACACCTGTCCTGCCCATTCTTGAACCTGAGTAGCCTTCAAATTACAAATAAGCTCACCAGAAGTTCCTACACATAAAGCTGAAGGTAGATCAGTTAAGAGGCGGTTTGAATAGCAAATTAGTGACTATATGATGACTTCATGACAATGACATATAAATAGTTAAATTCACCACAATTGACCAAATAGGTCTTCATTGACCACCTCCTCGAGAGAAAAAATCAATTTCCAGAACCACAAACAAAAATGCATGTAAGCTACTTGTTAAGAGGAGAGAAATCTTATAGTTAGCTCATGATGTCAATTGGTGGACAAAAAGAAACACGACACTAAAATATTTTTACTGGCTTTGGTATACTTGAGTGTCAGGCTGTATCGAAACTAAAGCCTATTTTTTCTATTGACCATTTTAATGGAGCACTAAAGGCAGGTGTATGACTTCCTTAAATGTCACCATTTGGATTAAGGCCATCTTCAAGCACTCTAATATGAGTCGCCGAAAAATTAATTTGATACCATTAATGCTGCGGATGAGATGTATAATAGTGAATGCGTCAAGATATCTATTGTCATGCTCACATGCATTTTCTTGCTAATAAACCGCCCCTCAAACTTCCTGCAGCTCCTTTTCTATTTAGTCCTAAGAAATTCATTAACAGATATGAAAATCAGAGTTGAATAAGGAGCATGTTATGATTTCAACTACTTCATGATCCTTAAAAAAAAGCATGGTCACAAGATCAAGCAAATCCCACCAATAGCAGGTAAGTAATGCAAGAGGGTTATGCTCATAACTACCCTCTGACCTAGCTGCCAATTGAAAATCCATGTAGAAATAGATGAGATTTGGGTCTGAGTAGAAGTGCAGATGAGTTTCCAGTTGGAAGTAAAGAAGCAATAGCCAATTTCTTATTAGGATTTTCCCTGTGAGGATGGGAAATTATAACACTATAATGTGGAGACTTTTCTGGTTCAAGTCATCATCCTACGAGTTGCGGTAGAGAACTCACATTTATTGCATATTAGGCAAGATTCAAACAAAGAACAATAGTATCATAATGAATTAAAAACCATCATAAGAAAAAAAAATCTACTTCCAGTCGATCTGATTTAGAGTCTTTAAATGTTTATCTGTTATTTAGATCAGAAAAGGAGACTTGAGTTGATAACACAATAAACAGATAACAAGCTGACTACGGGGAAGATTGATCACCCACCCGTTGGTATTATCCTATAGTCTATTGCAAAAGTGTTAACCAACATACTCCCATGTCTCTGCCGGAAACAGGAAATTATGATCATGACATTCACCGGCTACATCTCACATTCTGTACTTCTGATCTTGTGTCTAGTCTGAACGGGCATCCTTCTATAAGAAAGTAAGAACAAGCTCAGAAAGAAGGATAACACCATGTTTTTCAGTATCAGCACATAAACAGTTCACCATCATCATCCATGCAACCATCAATACTTTTCTGTGTTCAAAGAAATGACTATGACAATTGCAATGGTATAATTTCAACAGGCCAATGTTGTACAGTGACCTAAATGTAATGGGAAACAGGACCACTGAACAGCTTAGAAGACATGCTACATGTTCAGGCATAGGGCAATTCAATAAAACCACTGCTTCTTTAGGCAATCATCATTACCAACTTGACAGCCACACACAATCTCTCCTCATATCATCGTTTGTCTACTCTAGATCAGAGTATTAAAGTTCTATGTTGTAACCATGTCAGAACAGCACCTAACTACTCCATCCTATGTCCTAATATGGCTCCCATTCAAGTCGCCAATCTTAGAGTGATGCACAAACAATATTTAGTTCCCTACTTCCAGGTTGGGCCTTTATGCTCAAACGAGTTCTATCTTTAGTGTTTCCAGGAAAAACACACAAAATAAGCCCCTAGATTGCTAGCTTGATGGCATGATGATGTGGGGTTCGCTTGTTAATTTCAAACTTGTGTCAAATGATAGTCTGTAAGTGGCAACATATAAGCAGGTCCAGAAATGATAGGTAAATTAGGGGCAAAAGCCCCAAAATAGGCTGCTAGACAGCATAATTAGAATGCCATGAGCAAAAACAATCAGTAGAACTTTTAATGGAGAAAAAGTAGAGGTCCGATAGAAAGTTCCACCATAATGCAGAGGAAAAGATGATGATAATTTCAGGGACATACCATACTCCAAGCCCATCAGAAGAAAGGTGATAGTTGGGTTGTATCAACTCCATTTCAGTGTAGAAGGATGCTTCACAGGATTAGTAACGCTTTCAACTCTGAGGCATGATGTGTCCGCGTTCCACAAAGAGTAACATAAGCTTATCTGCCTCCTCCAGTTTGCCTTCTGACATAAGTCCTTTGGTCACTCTCTCACATAGTTTTAAATCAGGAATCAGATTCCGACGAAACATTTTGCATGCAACTTTGTATGCTGACAGAGGGATCCCCTTGCTCAAATAACTCTCCATTAAGACATGGCATGTATTGGCATCAATACGAGAAGCTGTTGTCAGAACCTTACCCAGAAGCTTTTCAGCTGCCTCTAAGTTTCCAAAATTACAAAGCTTCTCAATGACTTGATTGTATGCTACTCTGAACTTTTGCCTTAAAAGCATCTTTTCCAACAACTTTAACAAATCTTCCACCTGACCCCTTTCACAATAACGGTGTATGACTGTCCTGTATGTAACTGGAGTAGGAAGCAAACCCTTCTTCAGCATCTTCATCATAAGGTCGGTTGCCTCTTCAATTCTTCCCTTCTTCCCCAATGCATCTATGAGTGTCGTATATGTGAATACATCAGCATGTCTGTTGCTGAGGTACATGTCATCGAGCAAAGATAGAGCCGCATCCAAATTATCTGTCTGACAGTACCCATGAATTACGGTGGTAAAGTTCACAACATTAACAGCACACCCTTTCTTTGAACATTCTTCCATGAACCTTTTAGCCTCGTCCACTTTTCCCTTCTCGCAGAGAGACTGAAGAAGTAAGTTAATTTCAACAGGAGTGGGAAAGAATCCCTTCTTCACCATCTCTCGAGCTAACTCACTGGCCTCTGACAACTTTCCCTCCCTGCGCAGCCCATGCATCACCACACTGTAAGTAATGGCATTAGGACTCCACCAGTTCTCTTCGCTCATGTTCATCATTTCTCTAGCTTCTGAAGACTTACCACTTCGACAGAGCCCAGTTAACAAGGCTGTATAAGATACAGTGTTTGGCTTGCAGCCATGCTTTTCCATCTGCTTCAGCAGCTTTCTAGCTTGATCTACTTTACCTACTCGACAAAAGCCATCAATAACAGAGGTATATGTCACCACATCTGGCAAGCAACCCTTCAATAACATCTCATTCACTATTTCCTTTGCCTTATCTAGGTTCCCCTCTTTACAGAATGAATCGACTATGGCGCTATGCCCTACTTTATCAATCTGAAAGCCTCTCTGTTCTGCTTCCCTCACAAATTCAAGAGCCTTGTCTCCATGACCATGCTTGGCAAGCACATGGACTAGATGATCATAAGTAACCTGGTCCGGCAATAAATTGCTGTCCCTTACCATTTTCTGCAACATCTCCCTCACTTCTTCAACCCTTTTTTCTTTACATAGAAAATCCATGACAGTATAGTAACTGACCTTATCTGGAGGACAACCCTTCGCAGGCATTCCATCAAGCAGCTCAATGGCATCGTCGACACGATGCAAATCACAGTAACCCATGATTAAACTATTATAAGTAACCACATTTGGCGTAATTCCAACAAGTTGCATTCTCTCCATGAACTTAAATGCCTTTTCAAGCCTGTTAGCCCTTGTGAGGACATTCATTGCCACGTTGCATATTGATAAATTAGGTTCAACACCTGCCTTCTGCATCAACGTCAGAACCTGCAAGGCGCGCCTTAACTGGCCTGCCCTACTGTAGGACAGCATGAGATATCCAAAAGCTTCAGGCTCACGCACGATGCGCCTTCGGCGCATGAGCCGGATAATTCTCCTAGCGCCTTGGCACAATTTGGTCTTGCTCAAGATCCCCAACATCGTATAATACACGATAGGATCATGCCGGTACCGCCACTGTCGATCGGCCCAGTAGAAGAACTTCAAGGCGACCCGTTCATCCTCCTGCGCGCGAAGCACGGCGCACACTTGCCTCGGCTTGAGGCTCCTCAATAGATGCCTCAGCTCACCTTCAAGGTTCGGGTTCCAAACTGACTGGAGCTGAACTAGCCTACAAACTTCCCTCACCAAAGGGTGTCTCAATTCATCTCCACATTCTTCAACACTTCGAATGAAATCACTCCGTCCATTCTTCAAATTGAGCGGTTTCACCACCGGAAAACAATCCTCTGCTTCCGAGCCAACACTTTCCTCTGCTTCGTCACCGCTCGACTCTTCGCCCACCTGAAAATTTCCGAAGTCAGGTTTAGTGTCATATCCACAGTCACCTGGCGTGCGCTCAAACGCTCCATCACCGACGCCGCCGCGACCCATCATCCTTTCAAACGAATCGAACCCATCAAAACCATCCTTTCCCCGAGGCCGGACAGCGGAATCCCGACCGGGAACGCGAGGAGAAGCAGGAGTTTCGGACGAGGTCGATGCACAGGCCAATGGGCGTAGTACCCACAAACGATCATGGCGTGCAATGCCACTGCGCAACCGAGAGAGACCCGCCAAGCGGTGATGATTCCTGGGCAGCATTCTTTGAACCTATCCACACGAAGCGCTACGCTGGAACATGTCGATGCTAACGAAGGCGAACTTCATTCGCCGGAATCCCATCAGACGAACTGCTCCGGAGAGTCCTTTCGCCGGCGGGCTACCATGGAACCGGGATCGACAGACGAGTCGGCGGTGTGTTTATATGCCCGTGTGTCCAAAAGCACGGATCTTTCCCCGGCCATGAAAACCGGCTCCGGTCGATTTTTCACGTGAGCCTTTGTGGATAGAAATCGACATAAGGACATACGAAAAATTCCAAATAATAACGCCAAGAATTCTCATTTTCTCAAATCAATGTCTAAAGTGAATATTATTTTAAATAAGAGTTTAAAATAAATATCGCAATTTCAAATAAAGGCATGACCATACCGACTAGCTAAATATTTCAGTAGATCGAGAGCATTTTCACCTAAAGATAATTTTAATTTAAATTTTAGTTAAGTTAGATTAAAAATTAAGCATGCTAAAAGTTCTTAGAAACAAAATACAGGCCAGCTCTCCTGCCTGTGGCCACTGCCCGAGGCGTTGGCAACAGCTGGCGAGGTCGTCTACGACTCTCGCTAGAATCGGGAGTCGCAGCCTTCTCCCAGTTCACTAGGCCCTCGCTTTTGGTTGACGAGGCTCGCTGGCCATCACCGTCACTCACTGGCGATCGGGCACAGGAGGAGGGCCTGAGTTTTTTCTTTCTTTGTGCGTGTTTGATTTCTTTTTCTATTTTTTAGTTTTAGCTTTTTTTTCTTTTTCGAGTTTGTCTTTTTTATGGAAATATTTTGGATATTTTAACGTAATTTAATTAAGATTTTGTGTAAAAATTAGGATTCTGATCAAAACAACATCGTTTTGGTGCTTTAGTTAACCTTAACGCCACGTAGGACGCCACATGAGAGAGTTAAAATATTTTTAAAATTATGTTGGCATTTTCCATTAGAGTTAGCAAAAGACTCGATTTTTACACAAAATCGAATCCTAGGCAAAGGCCTACAAGCCCTCGTCTGCCACTAGCAAGGACCTAGCGAGGGTCACGTTGCTCAGGTCCTCGCTAGCTAAGCCTCGCCCAAATCTAGTGATGGTCGGCCTTGCCTATGGCCAACGAGGGTTGCCCAAGTGAGGTCTGGCTCTCGACTGTGGCTTTCAAGGGCGGCCTCGCTTGGGTAAGGTAAGGGTCGGTTGCTGGGCCCTCTCCGAGTATCATTGAGGGCCGGCCATCGCCACCAGCGAAAAGCAAAGAAAAAAAAGAAAAAAAAAAAAAAAAAAAAAAAAAAAAAGTAAAAGATGAAAATGCCTTTAATCAATTGGTGAAGTCAAATTCTTCTTTGAGACTGACATGATTACTTTATACTCTTATTTGAAATAATGTTCGCTTTATGTTCTTATTTGAAAAAATGAGGAAACTTTAGGCTCGTATTTGAAACAAGATTCATTTCGTGTACTTATTTGAGAAAATAAGAATACTTTATGCCCTTATTTGGAATTTTATTTATGAATACATTTACTTCAATGGGTTCAAAAATTACTAAATCGTTTATTAATGTTAATAAATACTAAAAGGGCATAAAAAAACTAGAAAAAAAAATATTGTAATTTTCAACATATTTATTATTTTTGTGATATTCATTACAAGTGCCCCAAGCAAGATCCTATCATTAATATATGAAAACTTACTACTCACGTTAAAGTTACCGAGCATAACGAAAGTTACTCATTAAGTTTCTGTTTGTAAAAAACGAATTATTGAGAAAACATTTTCATGAAAATGATCGTTTGTACCACTTACAAAAATGAATGAACGAAAAATATTTTTATCGCTTACAAAAATATTGAGACATAAATCGTTTATCTATAATGAAAATAATTTCTACTAACTAATTATTTCAGGTGATACAAACTATCGTTTTTAAGGAAAATATTTTTTAAAATTATTTATTTTTCACGAGACAAAAAAAGAACTTAAAGTTGTTACATTCACGTGGTAAGAGTTACCAATCATATTCAAAGCTATTTGGATAGGTACACCAACCAATAATTGCTTACGTAGCCCCTTGAATCTTACAAGTCGCATGTAGTTCCATCACAGCTTCCTGGATCCTAGAACCTTTCCAAGTCTTGCGTTCAAGTTGTCTACTACACACATCAAATACGTGAATTGAAAAGTAGAGAGGAGTCGCCATCAATTGTCTTGTGTTTAAAATATTGTAAGGAAATGTAAATAAACACATCAATTTAACACAAGGAACATTTTAAATTGCTCAACAAATCGAGTTACAAGCGCGAGGGGTTGTTTCGGTTTATCTTATCGAAAATATGATGATCCTCACCATACTCAAGCGAAGGCTAATAGAAAGAAAGAACCTAAATATAATAATTTAAATAGGAAATTGGACATATAAATAAAGTTTAAGAACAAAATTGAACAAACTATGATAGATTAGTAATTTTAATGGCATGTCATCAAATTTTATTAAATTTTAATGGAAGGACTACACTAAAATAAAAAGAAACTTAGGGAACACACTGGACAATGAGGAAAAACTCAAATACTACCATTGTCATTGGCCCTAAAATATACTTATGTTAACCCTTGTATGTAGGGGTGAGCTCGAAATTGGTAATCAAATGAAGGGGCATTTGGTGAAAGCAATAATGTTTCGGTAACTCATTTTGGTGTATTTTTTTTTGTAAAGAACTTCGAAATGAAAAGAAAAAGAAAAACAAATCTAGACGAGCATTGGTAGAGGCAGGGACTGAGCGAGCTTTTCCAGCATTGACCATAAACGAGCATCGATGGTTACCAAAAGCGACCATTGGCTGAGGTCGCGCGAACCCAGATGAGGCAATCGTTGGGGTCGGTGACCTCTGCAAGGTGAAGAGGCTTCATCGGCAATTTGCAACATCATAAGTAGGGTCTTTTGATTTGGAGATTTGTAATGTTAGAGCTTCATCGGCGACCATCTCACAGACCATTCGGGCCCTTCGACCATTTGCAACCCAGGCGATGGTCGCCGAGGATGTATGTAGAGGTTGCACGACCATGGTCAAAGGGCCAGATTTGGGTCAATCGACCCTTGACCTCGACCTCGACCCACAGCAGCTCAAGCAAAGACAGTAGCTCCTGCAAAGATAGCGGCTTGATGACATGTGTGACCCTCAATCTCGACGGCAAGCGACCTCGACTTGGACCTCAACCTTAATGACAAACCAGCGAGCACAATGAAGAAGATGAACAGTATTTTTTAGGGCAAAAGTAGAACACGTAATTATCAATGAAGATAATATTGAAAAGAAAATAAAAGTCATTAAACCCTCACGATAGCATTCCAAAAATGCTGAAAGCCAAGCAGGTCTCTATTTGCGTTGGGCTTTCAACTTACTAGCATTTGACCAATGGATCTCAAAAACACTTACCAAACACATCATATTTTCTCCAAGGGACTTTAGGGGCTCAAAGCTCATTGGGAAAGTTGAACCAAACAAGGATACGATCTAGTTTCCAGTTCCTTGTACGGAACCAAATTGACCAAACTGAATCGATATTCCTTGTTTTTATTTTTCTTTCATAATTTTTTTGCTCTTGTAGAACTAATGCTGCATTGGGGGCACATGCAATATGCATTGTGAAAATTTTTCCTCAGATCCAAAGCAAAACTCCAAAATCATGATTAAAACTCGAAAAAAATAAGACTGAATCTCTCTTCTATTTTCACGAAGGGATAAGAAACTCATGCTAAGTTTTCACATTAACATGCGTTTATTTTCGCAGAAAATGTACCATTTTTGAAAAAATACTTTTTAGGAAGTCATTTTTTAGGAAAATGATTTCATCTTTCGCTATTTGGCTAAAACCTAAAAATGACTTGAAAGCATTTTTAGTTATTTGATGAGAAAAATTTAATAGTGAAAATTATCAAAAAAATTTATATTTTTAAGTTATTTTGAATTATTTTTTTCTCTTTTTCTCTTTCCTTCTTCTTCCTCACATCCGCCACTCGACCTCAACCGTTGCTCCTTCCTCCTCTCCACCACCACAGCCATCTCCGACGACCTCGCCTCCCTCTGTGCTGACTCCATCCACCTCAGCCACCTCATCCTCAACCTCAGGCGAGCTTAAACTCGCTGGGATCTAGCAAGGCCATGGGCGAGCTTCTCTCGCTAGATCGACCTCAAGCTTGAGCCAAGGCCGGCGAGCTCGTGGCATGCCTGGATCGGCTGAGCCTCGAGCTTGCTAGGTTGCCTCGCTGGCCTTAGTTGAGCCTCGAGAGCTGGGTTGGGCTAAAGAACGAAAAGAAAGAAAAAAGAAAAATAAAGAAAAAAAGAAAAGAGAAGAAAAGATTAAAAAAAAAAAATTTTTTAAATAAAAATAAAAAAAGATTTTAAAAAAGTAAAAGAAATAAAATTAAAAAAAAAAAATTCGACTTTTTTTTTTCAAATAAAAAATAATTAAAAATTTGATTTTAAAAAATATATATATTTTACAAGAATAATTTCATTAATCAAGGACCAACGCATGATTTTTGTGAACCCAACTAGAGCTTAAGCATCAAGGACCAAGCATGGCTTTTTGTAAACCCGATTAAAGTTTTTTTTAAACATTTTTGTAAAGCATCAAGAATAGGCCACAAGGGGTTTATGGGCAAACTCAACCCATTTTTGATGGTCTTTAAGGTTTAGGTTGATATTTTAAAATTTAGCCTATATGGCCCATTTATTTTTTAAATGTGCCTTGTGGGTTTATGACCCATTTTGATGGTAGCTAGTAAGTTTAGCCTCATTGCCTTACGCTTGTGGGTGGCAATGGGTGTGGAGGAAGAAGGAAAAAAAAAAGAAAAAAAAAGAAAAGAAAAGAAAAAATATTAACAAATTCAAAATGAGTAATTTCAAAAAGTATTTTCACCTTCTTAGATTAGAGAATTCACTTTCCTAATTTTATACATTAATATTATCCTTGATCAGAAAGTATTTTCACAATCTTATATTAGGCAATTCACTTTCCTAATTTTATACATTAATGTTTTCCTTAATCGAAAAGTGTTTTAAATTAATTTACCATTTTCGGCGAACCAAACGGATGAAAGTCTGGAAAGCGGATTTCCGCAAAACACTTTCTCTCAAACGAACGCAACATAAGTAGAAATCCATTTACACTAGAAAAGATAAGTTTAGATTATCAAATTCCAATACAACAAATTTGCGTACCAACAAAAAGAAATATATACTCTAATTAAGAAATAATCATAGCGTGAAAAAAAAGAAAAAAGACTCTACAGCCTCTCAAGCGGTCCGGTTCTCGGGCGGACAGGTACCTAGTGACACAAAATGGGAACCGACCTTGCCCAATTAATTTTCGAGGGTGCGAATCGACTCACCTTGCAATCAATCGATGACCCCATATTTACATGGGCCCAAAACGTAATTCCCAATGTAAAAGCAAACGAAAAGGAGGGTGTGAAAAATCAGATTTCCCACCGAATCCGATGTGAAACTCGAAAAGCGGAGTTCCTGCAGGTGAAATGCACAGGCGCGCGCACAAATTTCATTCCTGCATTTTGGGTTCCTTTCTATTATAGTAGGCTTTACATTCTGTCCATCTGTGTCTCTCTGTCTCTCTCTCTCTGGGCTGATCATCAGGGTTTTTGAGGGGGATCTTCAAGGCACGTTTGTCGTCTCCATCGAGAACGTGTATCTGGGTCTCCTGCTCCGCCTCGGCCAACCACTGGGTAGCGGCGAAATGCGGCTGGTTTTCTTGAGGTTCGTGGTTCACCCTCGAATGGATATTTGCTTCGACGTGGCGTGTTGATTCGTGACGTTCGCTGATTTTTTCGATTTCGGTTTCGGTTTCCATTGTTGCCCAGGTGTGAATTTTCGCGGGGCGATTCCGCCGATCGGGCGGTTAGGTTTGTCGATCTGCATTGATGGGTCGATTTGGTTTTTGCCGCATGTGTTGAGGAGGTGCTTCGATGTTGTGGAGACGGTCTCTTGGGTTTGATTTTCGATCTGTTTGCGAGATGATTCTGGGAGGCAGTTGGTGATTTTGTTTGGCATGATTCTTGTTAGGTGCTGATAAAAATGAAGAGACTGAAGTTCGAAACCATGGGTGCCAGAAAGCCCAAGCTTTCGCACTTATTACTGGTTCTAGGGGCATTATACTTGCTTTTCATAACCTTCAAGTTCCCAAAGTTCTTAGAGATGGCAACCTCGATGAGTGGAGATGATAGCCCCATTGGGTCGGTGAAAGAGGATTCTAAAGATAGGACCCTAAGCAAAACATTCATCACTTCTGTTCACGAGGATAAATTTCACCAGAGCTTGGAAGATTTTCAAAGCCAAAATGTTTTAAAAATGCCTAGGAAGGAACGCACTGAAGTGGAAATAACTGGGTCTAGGCCCACTAAGATATCTCAACTCCGCTATGGTCGAATAATGGAAGAAATCATGAGGCGGAGGAATAGGACGAGAGAACTATCGGCCCTTGAGAGGATGGCAGATGAGGCTTGGAATTTGGGGCTAAAAGCATGGCAGGAATTGGGCAGGTTTAATCTGAATGAGACTGCGCAAACTTCGCTCTTGGAGGGGCCAATAGATTCGTGTCCTTCGTGGGTTTCAACGAGTGGGGAAGAATTGGCGCGGGGAGATAAACTCATGTTTCTTCCTTGTGGGCTTGGTGCAGGATCTTCTATTACTGTGGTTGGAACTCCTCATCATGCCCATCAGGAGTATGTCCCACAACTTGCAAAGTTAAGGCGTGGTGATGGTGTGGCTATGGTCTCGCAGTTTATGGTTGAATTGCAGGGGTTGAAGGCTGTAGATGGGGAGGAGCCTCCCAAAATTTTGCATTTGAACCCAAGAATAAAGGGGGATTGGAGCCACAGGCCAGTTATTGAGCACAACACTTGTTATAGAATGCAATGGGGAACAGCTCAAAGGTGCGATGGTTTATCGTCCAAGAACGATGAAGACATGCTAGGTAAGATTTATCTCCAAAGTGTCTTCAGACTTCGTCTGTTTAGTATCGGTGAGTTTATATCTTCTATTGACTTTTGATTTCTCAGGAATACTTGCTGTTTTTGTATGTTTGATTTTCATGTCTTACTCCAGGAAAATAGGGCTAATTCTCTAAGAAAACCTCAACTTTAGGTCCAATGTCAATTCTGCTCCTAACTTTTTTTGTTTGAAAAAAATCCCCAACTCTCACTCTAGTCCCAAATCTGCCCACATGTCCAAAAATTGCTACTAGTTTCTTCAAGATTATCAATATTAGGAGACTCTTTTGTTCCATGAAGTTGAGGGGCTTGATGAAAACACAACTTTTGATTATGAACCTCTAATTGGCCCTGATGTTGAATCGTTGATAATTTTAAAGAAACTAATGGTTATTTTTGAACGCATGGGAATATTTGGGACTAGAGTGAAAGTTGGGGATTTCTTTTTTAGACAGAAAACAGTTCGGGGCAGGATTGTGATTGCACCCAAAGTTGAGGGTGTTTTAGGGAATTAGGCTTAGGAAAATGTGAAAAGTTACGACTATTAAGAGTCGTTATCTAATTTGAGAATCTTGCTTCTATCTTAAATGGTTACCTTTACTTTTATTAAGGTTAAGGGGTTAAATGGCATCAAAGTGGGTCTAGAGTTGCTTTTGAAGTCTTGATCTAGATGTTAGAATGATTGATTATCTAAAGGTTTGAATAGAATTCTCACAGAGTTCTAATCTTAATTGATGAAATCTTATGATTGACTCTTTTCTATAGATTCTATCCAATAACCTCAATATAGTTTATCTATGGACTTGTATAATTTGGGTTATATGATTTTAAACTTGATTTAATGTTCTAGTTTTATATATGATCATAGTTCTTAAATAATGATTTTACCAGCAATATCATGTATTTTCTTTTATGTGCTTTACATTCTTTTCCCTACTTCTGGGTGCTTAAAGTCCTGGATTCTTTCTATTTCTGGATCTGATCCATCAGGCATCCATATTGAACCTAAATAAGATCCTATTTTCCGCTTTGAGGCATACAAACATCGGCATAATCTGTAATCCTGTTAACTCAATAGTCTAAAAAGGACGTCTACCAATAAGAAGTTATATGAAGGGTAGGTATGTTGACTCATGACAAGCAGTCAAAAAGAAGCATTCAAAAAGAGGCTATGTTATATTTGTTAATGGATGCATGGATCAACACTTTGCTGAACTCCTTACGAAAAAAAACACTTTGCTGAACTTGTGGGATGTTTACTGCCTTCTTTTTGGTCCTGTACAAGGTAGTTTTGTATTCACATTGTTGATTTTTGTGCAATTACTGGTTTTCTCCATGGAGAGGCTCACTCAGTGGCAATGAGAGTAAAAATTGGTTTAAATCTGGATTTGTTCCCTTGACTTGTGTTATTTTCATCGTGTGGTTTTTGAGTATCCTTATTCACAATGCCATGCTCCAATTTGTTAAAAAAAGAAGGGTTGATTTTGTTTCTTGCGACATAGTTCTCTTTAGAGATCGGCAACATGGATAAACTGGAAACTTTGGTTAGGTTGTATAAACGATCTCGAAGCCCTTAGAAGTAGTAACATAATTTTTGATGAATTGGTTGATGTTGCCTGAAAAATTTGTTGGAGGAGGTCAGGATCAACCCTTTGCACAATTTGGATGGTACATCAGTGAACAAAAGGGTTTGTGGACTACATGTGAAAATGGCAACAGTTGAGGGACCAGATCTATAATTGAACCGTAAAAGTTTGGTCTCTCATGAACTTCTCCCCATTCTTTTTTTATACATGAGCTGTAAAAACACAATAGTTGGTACTTGTAATATAAACATAAGAAACTTTTGAGCAGAGACAGATGGCTGATAGTGGGGTAGGGCTTTTACAGAAAGAGTAGCTGCATATTTTTTCTGTTGTCAGTGGTTTTCAGAATGGTTAGTTTCCACTTGGTACTTTCGTACATTGACTCTTTAGCCCAAGAAAGCAATGGTGTTTGTCTTTCTTGGATGCGTTCTATATGGACTCACCAAGCTCTGTTTGGCTCTAAGAACTTGGTGTAGAAACTAAGATCAAGGTGATTTGAGAGTGAAGTGGCATCACCACTGCACCGATTTTATCTGGAAAAGCTTGTAGAACCTCTTTTTATTTGTTTCGGGTTTTCCTAGATGAAGGTTAGGAGTCATTTTACCAATTAAGCCTTTCAAAATAATAGCCCTGTCTGATGATTCCAGTTCATTTTAGATCCGTTTGACTGTAGGTGTGTATCATTGGTCGCACTTTGTGTCATGTGCCAATGCATTTTGGTATTTTTTTTTCTGCTGGAATTGTGTTTTATCCTTTTAGCATTTTGTAAACTATTGTTCATTGATTGCTGTATATTCTTTTAATTAACCATTATTTTCTCACTTGGTTGCTCAAATTGGTTAAATATTGATGGAAGGGAAATTTTAGCATGGAAATGGCCAAGGGAGACAATTTAAACCTTGGGTGGAAAGTGTAACATTGGAGAGGGGCAAAAAGCAATACTTATATATGACTGTAAAGATAGAGAAATAGAATTATAAGCATACTTTCTGTCTAGTAGTTCATTGGTCATCTTTGCTGGTTAGCTCACTGTTTGTTTGTGATTTTTCCTTCAGATTAATCAAGTTGGACCTTTATTGGTAATTCCAAGTAGAATTTCTTGCATGGTCTCTTTCTTACTTCCTATGGTGGTGTTAATTAATGTGTGGATATTGATCTAATTGGTATGGTTTAGAAGAGTGATGATAGTGGATGTTTGGAACTAATAGAAGCTACATGGTTATCACATTGTATATATAACATTTTTCTTGTGAATACTGGCAGTTGATGGATATGTGAGGTGCGAAAAATGGATGCGGAATGATAACGTTGATGCAAAAGAGTCCAAGACAACATCATGGTTTAAGCGATTTATTGGACGTGAGCAGAAACCAGAAGTGACATGGCCTTTCCCTTTTGTGGAGGGTGGGCTGTTTATTCTCACACTTCGTGCAGGTGTTGATGGTTACCATATTAATGTTGGGGGTCGGCATATTTCTTCATTTCCTTATCGGACGGTATGTTGTTTGTCATGAGAGAGACTGATCACATGAGCTTTACTTCTTGGGGCAACTCTTCCAGTTTCATTGAATGAATGCTGAATATTTTCCTTTAGATGGAGATCATCAGCTTTTGCTTTAACATCTAATGCCATAGTAATTCTTCCTGTGGCTTTTGGTATAACTAATGAATCTCTCTTCATCTGGGATATTCTTATTCGATTCTGACGATTCCTAGTTATTAGGGTGATATGATGCTAGATCAATTATTTGTCTTGAGTTGCACATGCGGTATCTTCTAAAGCCTTTCTTTCTCCCTTGTATCTGTAGGGATTTACACTTGAAGATGCAACTGGATTAGCAATAAAAGGAGATGTTGTTGTTCATCAAGTTTATGCTACCTCTCTCCCTACTTCCCATCCAAGTTTTTCTCCTCAAAGAGTTTTGGAAATGTCTGAGAAATGGAAAGCTCGTCCTCTGCCTAAAAGACCAGTTAGGCTTTTTGTTGGAGTTCTTTCTGCAACCAACCACTTCGCAGAACGCATGGCAATCAGAAAGACCTGGATGCAATCAGCAGCGATAAAGTCTTCAGATGTAGTAGCTCGTTTTTTTGTTGCACTGGTAAGGTTGCTGGCATGCTGACTATAACTATTGTTCGTCAAGCATCAAATTTTAAATTGAGTGTGTTTAAGTTAGAGAGAATCAGATGCACCCTCAGAATTTTACAATCTATTGGGCGGGTGTTTGTGTGACATGTGGTTTCTTGCTAATTGGAGTTTTTGTAGTTGTTATTGTTTGTTAGTAATCAAAGTTATAAGCTTTACTGAAGGAGTTATTCAGGGAATACTTCATAAAGTTGGAATAATATGGCCAGAGACTTTCTGGATTGAATATAACACTAACACTATGGGAACTTAGAAAAATGACTTTGGCACCTGCGGTGCTGTCTTTTCTCTTGGTAGTGACTCAGACCCTCTTGGAAGATTGTCTTGGACAAAATGGGTAGAGTATACTGACAAAGTCTTAAATAAGCCTTTATGTTCAAATAAGTTGAGTTTGATGATGTGGTTCAGTTTTATGACCCTTCAGGCATGAAAGCAATCTATATAGATTCTGAATGGCCCAACTTGCTTGGATCAGCAGCAATCCACATGACATGTTTGTGTTTCCACTATATCAACAGAGTGATGACTGATCTCTGTCTGTTTAGGTGTTATTCGGCATCTTCTATACGCTTTTGGTCCAATAATTTAAGGGAGTCAAAGTCAATGTTTCATAAAGTACTGGAGGGGCGTCACAGTCTCTGTCATAGTTTCAAATGAATGGGTTGGCACTGAAATGTATTTAAAATTGAGGGTGTATTGGAGTAATTTACTTAATAGTAGCAGTAACTAAAAGAATACCGGAAAAAAAGTAAATTAATCATTTACGTTTTGAGATAGCCGTTTATGATGTTTTTAAGTAGTTATCATGTCATCATTTGTTGAAATCTGTTGCTGACAATGTTCACCGTAGAAACCCTTATGTGAAAGTTCTTTTCCACGTGAGAAACTAATGCCAATTGTTACTTTTGAGATGGATGGAATCATTCACCAGAAGAAAGAGATGGAAGGATTCAGATGGCCTTAGTTAAAAGATTCACTTATTAATATGGGTAGGAGTGTTGACTTGGAGTGTGATTGTGTTATGTGTTGTAAGCAGTTGGTCATCAACTAACAATTGAACAGATCTATTGGAAAATTGAAGTTCACGAATTCTTTAATCTCTAGACGAATGCCCTTTAAATGTGAAGTACTATGATCAAATGTTTGTACGTGAGCAGATAATTTTTACATCGAATTATATCCATAAAATAGTACAGATTTATGCTTTCCTGTTCTATACAGTCCGTATGTAAACTTGTAAAATATATTAGTCTCTTTTCCGCTCATATTTTTAGAATCTTCGCACAATTGCCAACTTGCAATCTGACTGTTATATACTGTTTTTAGAATCCAAGGAAGGAGGTGAATGCAATGCTGAAAAAGGAGGCTGCCTACTTTGGTGATATAGTTATTTTGCCATTTATGGATCGCTATGAGCTCGTGGTCCTCAAAACCATTGCGATATGTGAGTTTGGGGTAAGATTTTGTTTAAAAATCTACATGAAATAGTCTACCCACTTTGAACATTGTGTAGTAGGACTCTTCTTTTAACAAGCTCATCATCCTGAATGCAGATTCAGAACGTGACAGCTGCATTTACGATGAAATGTGATGATGATACATTCGTAAGGGTGGATGCCGTCTTAAATGAAATTGACGGCATCTCTTCCAAAAAGTCTCTTTATATGGGCAATCTCAATCTCTTGCATCGTCCACTTAGAAACGGAAAGTGGGCAGTTACTTACGAGGTAGGACGCTTCTGTGGTTATGCTGATTATCAAATGCAATACCAGTTTGTTGTTTTGTTTGCTACTTGAAATTAGATGATTATTGTTCCATTGCTAGACATTTTCGGTTAGCGAAGGTACTTGGCCGCTCGATAGTCACTCATCGGATCTTCCATGTTCTCAGATGAGATAACCAACGAAGTTCACTAGATGTTATGGCCTTGAAGCTGGAATAGAAGACATTTGACACATGCACACATGCATTCACATATAATTTCTGCATACTCTGTTGATGATTAAGTTCAGTTTCATTATAGTGGACCTTTTGCTATGCATCTTGCTGAACAATTCGATGAGTATATTGAATGTATAGTAGATTGTCTGCATTCTTTGCATGACATGATAATTCTCTCAAAGTGATTATTATTGTCCAACGCGACAGGAATGGTCAGGAGATATATACCCTCCATATGCCAACGGACCTGGATATGTCATTTCAAGTGATATTGCTAAGTTTATTGTTTCTCAACATAGAAACCGAAGTCTCAGGGTGAGTTTATCCAACTCCTTTGTGGTTTTCGTAAGAATATATGTTCTCCAAGCTTGTCTCATTAATGGCTGAACTGTTATATGTTTTGCCTGTGGGTAGCTCTTCAAGATGGAGGATGTGAGCGTGGGGATATGGGTGGAGCAATTCAACAGTTCTGTGCCGGTACAGTACTCGCACAGCTGGAAATTTTGCCAATATGGTTGCATGGAAGACTATTACACTGCACATTACCAGTCTCCTAGGCAGATGATCTGTTTGTGGGACAAATTGGCGAGGGGTCAAGCGCAATGCTGCAACTTTAGATGACGAGTAACAGATGAATCTCGTCTTTAAGGTTCAGTCGTATATAGTCCTCTTCGGCTTCTTGTAATTAAGCTTACAGCTGGTTGGTTCCGCTATATCATGAAAAAGGTCAGGCTGGCAATCCCGGTGGAGAATGTGGTAAAGGAAATTTTGACCGGGATATATTGTACCATTGCACTGGCTGTTTGATCGAGCGGAGTAATTTTGGCTCAGTCATCTTGAACGGAATCCATTTTGCACTACCGGGCAAATGTCTTAATTGAGAATTGAGTAGGCTAACGAGAGAAGCATGAACCAATAGGATGAAATGGAAAAGATGGGTTCAGGTCGATGCCTTATTTTTCGATCTCAGTTCTGTTTGACATCATGGTCTGCAGGCTGAATATGCCTGGACTGGACCCAATATTGTAGTTTCTTTGTTATCAATTTTGATGACCAAATTGTTATTCCGATCCAAAAGTCCTGCTAGTTCGATTGATGAAATTTGCACTTTCACAAATCGGGCATCCTATCAAGTTACACAATTTGGATAAGTATTACATAGATCCGAGTCCATAACCCATATACATTGTGGGCATCGATAATGTTTTGGAGAAATTATTTAGTGGTTTGTGAATGACACGTTACTAGCTCATGTGGCGAGTGTTTTTTTAAAACAGATTCACTCACAATTTGACACTTGTCTCAAATATAGAAAAAATTGAAACAGTGGTCCTTTTCTCTCTCCCTCCATCTAGCTACCGCCTTGCCCAAGCTCCATGCTTACCATAACCGTCACCACCGGCAGAGTCACCGGCGCCACGTCCAGGTCGACCACCGCCACTGGTGGAGTCGCCGGCGCCACATCCATGTCGACAACCGCCTCCATTGTCTTCGTGGCCGCTCTGTCTTCTCGAGCATTATTTCTCTTCCGTTGATTTATCTTTTGCCTTTTAAGTTTGCAGTGCTGCCCATCATGGCAGCTCGTCCCTGGCATCTTGAGCTCGTCGTCAAGACTCATGGCCATTGATGAGCCGCCGTCGCCAGATCTGGAAGTTCGGCTCTGTTTTTGGTCTTACATCGTAGATTTCGTGGTCAGCTTCGTCAAGGGTCTTCACAAAATCTGGAAGTTTTGGGCTCTATCTTGTATGGCAGTCTCTGTGGTTGGCTCCGTCAAGGGTCATGGTCGTCGCGGCGGCCTCCGTCGAGCCAAGCCATTCCCTCTATTTTCCTGTCAAGCTCGCGGTCTCCGTCGGGATTGTCCAAGCTAAATGTGGAGTCAAGAGGGAGGTGGGTAGGGTGGGTGTCTAGGATGGAGCAACTCGTTCTTGGCGCAACAACCATGGTGGGGCGGTGCGTGTCGAGGATTGAGATGGTGTGGAGATGGCGGAGTCAGATTCTCAAGTGGTCGGCAGATGGTGGTTGCCTGGTTGGATGGAGGAGGAAGACAAAGAAAAACAAGGTTGTTATTTTTTTTTTATTTGAGACACGTGTTAAATCATAAGTGAATCTATTTAGAAAAATGCTTGCCACTTTAGTTAATGAGGTGGCACTCGCAAACGATTGAATATTTTCTTCATGTTTTGGGTGTGTTGAATGTGCCTGTTAACATCATCATCATTGAAAAACAGTCGAGCTCTATAGGTGGTGGGCTCATGGACACAATGTTGCCAACATAAGCGTGTAATGGAAATTAGCACAGCTGGGTTAAAATTTCTCCATCCGAATTTTCTCAGCAATTAGGAAGAACCTGCTGAATTAGAATCCTAGTCAGAAACTTTGAAGTGCCTAATGAGAGTGCGTATATGAAGTTCATCATCAAAACTTCAAATTTTTAAACGATTTAGTGTATTTCTAGTTGTTCGAATTCGTTACATTGTATGTGGTTTTATTTCGTGTAAAGAAGAGAGCCGATGTTGGTGTAGCTGTGGTGGTGCTGCCGATGGCGGTGATAGCGTGCGCCGTTGGTGGTGGCTGTGTGATGGTTTTGGCTTTCAACCATAGTGCCATGTGGCCACGTGGCTCGCTCATGTATGAATTTTATTTAGCAACTTAGTTTTTAAGGTCATTTTATTAGAGGGCTTTGCTAGTATAAAGTTTTTGGGTTACTGTGAAAATAACAACATATTGTGAGTCACAAATTCTTGAAGGAGTAATCCCTTAACAATTTATAATTATTTATTATTTATTTTTTGTGATCCAAAACAAACTGTTATTCTCACAGTAAATTAAGGACTATCACCAAATTATTTCTTTTGAGCAAATTTTTAACTTTGCATCTCTAAGTCTTATGCATGTATTGGAAATAAATCAGTAATTAATATAGGAGTGATTAAAATAAGTATTTAACATATATATGTACAAATATATCAAAATACTTATATATTATATGATTAAATATAGTTGTTTATTATGGAGTTTTGAAAGAATTAACAATGTTGGTTTACCTATTTCATATGTGACGAATAAATATAATTAAGAGATCAACAAAAAGTATTCTTCATCACAATACACACACACACACACATTCATTACGAAGAAAAGTATAATAAACTCACCCATAACGGGTTCTATAACACAACTGCATATATTTCAACAAGCACAACGGAATAAACAAGAAACACTATTAACATAAGCAAAATTTTGGATACTCTTTACAACGAAATATTTTGTCGTACTTCTTAAGTAAATGATATTAATAAATTGATAAAGAAATCATGATGGCCCATATTTAACGTATAAATGACATAATTATGTGGTAATTCTATGCTAAATAAATTGCTCACTGGGATTTGAACAATGCAGAAATATGTATATTATAATATGGTAGTCTATATTCGAAGATAAAAGACCGATAAATAGAGTATATAACATCACAGTGCGTATTTAACAAATATTGATATAGACATGTATTAAAGCTGTACTAAAAAGATGCTCACTAAGAGTTGAACAATCTAGAAATATCTATCATAACATAATATTTTTTTATATGCATTGTAATATGGAGACTATCATGATTGAAAAATTGTATAAATAATAGTTATGCTTCGCGGTAGCCCGTATTTAACGAATTTAATATAGTTATACTTCCAATGCCATGCTCTCTTAAGACTGTTTTTCAACTTCATTTCTTTCCTTTCTTCTTATAAAGATTTAATTGCTTTCTGTTGACACCCAAAGTTACCCTTAATGGGAATGGGCCACCTGCAAGTTACAGAAGATATAAAATACGGTCCACAAGGCAAAAAAAAAAAATGAGAAAGGCTATAAGTCAGTCCTAGAGGCAGTTGTCGACAGAACACATAATAAAGGTGTTGGCAAGTTTAAAATCACGAGTTTTGCATGTGATGTCGACAAATCTAAGCCTTGCACGTAACGTTGATGAGTCTCGGATCACGAGCTTTGCACGCGATGTCAGCCAATCTGAGCCTTGCACATAACGTCGACGAGTTTTAGATCACGAGCTTTGCACGTGGACGTCGACAAAGTTCAAAATCGCGAGTTTTGTGCAAAATCATGGTGATACATGGTGAAAAATTCATTTACACGTGTCAAGGGGGGAAGACACGACCGTGGGCATCAAGAATAACAAGAAATAGAATGACACGTGGAAGAAAATTAGCTGCTACGTGATGCACAAGGGCGTAAGCGATACCAACAAGTCAAGAAGCAGTTGAAGCACTAAACGTAAGGAAGTGGAAAATGATTTTCAAGGAACGGTTGTCAAGCTGCTCTATAAATAATCAAGGACTTCCAACGTAGAAGGGACCTTCTTCAACAACACAACACATCCTTTATTTAGCATTTCTCTTTAAGCATATTAGGAATAGTGTAAGTCTTAATTTCCAGATTCTGTGTTGTAGATTCAATTTCGATGAGGGTCTTTATCAGGTTCAGTATTGTTGATTAAATTTCAGTATTGAGCTACTAGCTCGGTGTAAATCAATTAAATTCTGGCGCTATGTTTGGTATATAGTTGTCAATTAGATTCCAGCCATATTCCTTCAAGTTACGTCATTGATTAAATTCTGGCGTACTTTGAAGTTAATTGTCGTTGATTAAATTTCGGTATAGCTTAATTTTAACATTTGCAAGCTGTCATTTCATGGTTAGTATTGTTGAGCTCGACATCATATCTAGTCAGGGGTGTAAGATCTAAACTAGGATTAATAAACGCATTTGACATTCTCTATCCAAGCTTGACTCAAGACCCTAGTCTCCTCTAATAAAATCCAAAACGTAGCGTTCGGTGAAAGATTTTTCACTAAAATAACAAACCGGCAAAACATCTTTTTTGGCGTGCCTGGTGGGACACCTATTGAGTTAAGTTGAGAGAGTGCTATTGCACGCACCGGAGTAGAACCAACTCAGATAATACTATTGACGAGCAAGCTGTATCGATGGCAAAAGATAATAACCGTGCTGAGACATCATCTGCACAATTTCTTCATATCGAGGTGGCGAACCAGTCTCGAGAAGAGGCCGCCGATATGTCGAGGCAGCGTGTTGAAGAAAGAAGGCAAACTGAGCTCACACTAGTTGTACTTTCTACCATGAGGCGAACTATTGAGGAAACTCAGAACGAGCTCACTGATTATGTGGTAAGGCGTATGACTGAAGTGGTTAGGCCTTTGATCATTAACACTTATCATGAATGCACGCAGGTCAACATGGAGGGTCCATTGCACCAACCCAACTGACAACAGGGTCCCCATCAGCATTGGGGGTCCTGCTATACAGTTCGGGACAGTCATGCAAACTACTTCTACAATTCCACCCATTCGTATATTACCAAGGAATGAAACCTTGCCAATAGCAACCAGCGAAGGATTACTACACGCTAGCGCAGACCCGAATGGAGTAATTGCTCGACAGTCGGTGATAGACGAAAACTTCCGAAGAGGACATCAGGTTGCTCAAATACAAGGCCCATCTACTATCCAGGTAAGTCCTCTACCGGTAGTCCTAGATGCTCAGAATCTTATAGCGCCATTCCCTAGGGGGTAAGAACAAATTCAACAGATAAACATCCAACCACAACGTTAGGCACCTCAGCATGTGGTGCCTAACGTGAATCAGCATTTTCCACCCCCTATGGATCCAAATGTTCAAGTCCAGCAACCAATGCCAGCACAGCTAAACCTACCAGTTAACCCACCGTTGGTTGCTCACAATGTACCACCTCAACAGCTGCCACAGTTATCACAACAGCCGCTCTACCAATTACCTCATCAAAATCTGAATCAGCCATTGCCACCCAATTATGTGGTAGCTCCTGCGCACCGTCGTTGGTCCAAGACGAAATCAATTATTCTTGGACCTGTCTTTGAGGGGATATGGCTATGATGCGGGATACCTCCAAAATATTTATAGGAAACCATATCCTGATTGGATGGATATAATACCATATCCAAGAGGTTTTAAAATGCCAGAATTTACATTGTTCACTGGAGAGGAAAACCAGTCCACTTTTGAACATGTTAATCGTTTTCTGGCTCAATGTGGTGATGCGGCTCACGCTGATTATTGGAAATTGAGGTTATTTCCTTTGTCCTTGTCGAAAACCGCTTTTACATGGTATACTACTTTACCTGCGAATTCGGTTACATCATGGGAACAAATGGAGAGGTTATTTCATTGTCAATTTCAAAGGGCCGTGCCGGATTTGTCTGTAGCTGATCTCTCAACCATGAAATAATTAGCTAATGAGTCTGTCGATCAGTTTATTTCCAAATTTAAGATGGCAAGGAATAAGTGTTTAGTCCCTTTACTTGAGAAGACTTTCGCGGACCTCGCTTTTAATGGATTAAAGTTTGAAATCCGAGAGAGAATGGTTGGACAACCATATTCGAATCTGTTCCAATTGTCAACCATTGCTACTAAGCATGAAAGTCTTCTCCGGATAAAAGACAAAAGGTATGGTCAACGGGTGAAGTTCATTGGGCCGATGCTGATGAGAGCGAGGATGAAACCGAATCAATAGATATAGCAGATATGGCTCTCACGAAAATGGTGATTGATAAGCCGTACATCTGCAAAGCTTTAAAACCAGCAAGAGTTAGAGAAAAATCTAACCTCATGTCAAAGGCTAAGGAACCCATTTTTTATTCTTTCGACATCAACAAGACAGAGGAAATATTTGACTTATTATTAGCTGACGGTCAGATCAGGCTGACGGAAGGTCAGGTTTTACCCACCAAAGAAGAATTAGCCGGAAAGAAGTATTGCAAGTGGCATCATTCGTGGAGCCATGCCACTAATGACTGCCTCGTATTTAAAAGAAACATCCAGGAAGCTATTAAACAAGGGAAGATAAAATTCTCTAAAGACAAAGGCAAGTCTCCAATGGAAGTTGATGTCGATCCTTTTTCCCGTAATGGCATAAATGGTGTCATTAAGGACGAACACCAGGGGGCATCCGTCACGTCGATTTTTGCGAAAAGTGTGAGCAACTCTTGGAACAAGAGAAACATTACTCCAAAAGTCAAAGGCCTCTGCCTGGTAAAGTTGTCGACGAATTCCGTAGTTTAGCACTCATTGATTCATATAACGAATAAATTCCTTCTAAGGGTATTAAGCATCATAGAGTTTCGTCGAGGCCATAATAAAACCATTAAGTCATTCAAGCAAAGGTATGAAGAAGGTGATCCAACTATTGACACCTTGGGAGAGCCTAGTGGTAAATATGATTATTATGTAAGTTATGCTCCACCACCTTCATACAATGGGAAAATTGAGCCAAGTGGATGGGGTCCTGATCTCCCTGATCGGGAAGATCTTCATATAGACTTTCATCTACCATATTGACGAACTCTGAAGGTGCCAAGAGACCCACTTGTTGGTCAATGGTATGAGGCCAGCCGAACTCGAAATCATAGCTCAAACCTAATGCGGACTCAAAAAAGGAGAATGTTGCGAAAAAGAAAGGAATATCAGCTCCAACAATGAGTAAATCAAGTTCACGTCAAGCAAGTGAAGCCAGCCTTAATTGCTGAGCAAAAAGCCAGGCCGAAAAATCCTAAGCATGGGAATTTAGTCTCGAAAAGAAAATCAGGAATTCAAGCGTCAACATCTTGTCGACCTCAGCATTCTTCACCAAAACAAGATGCCGAGTTTGCGCGATACGAACCACAGCAATTGTCAAGATCAATCTCATCGTTGAGTTCTTGTATGGTTCGAGTATGTCTTCCATCGAACCTTCGAGTAATGACGATGGAATCAGATCATCCGCAAAGGGTGCAATGGAAGAAAAAGAAAAGCAGAATTCCACTTTGACATTGAAGAGGTAGTGGAATTTGAAAAACCTCCACCCAAGGGTTCAAATCATTTAAGGGCCCTGAATATTAACGCAAAAGTTTATGGTCAACCAGGTATCTAGAATCTTTGGTAGGCGGGGGATCTACATTGAACCTCATCCCATATCGGTTTTACAAGAAACTGGGAAGACGAGATGAAGAGATTATTCCGTCGAACATTCAATTGTCCGACTTTACTGGAGAAATCTCTGAAGTTAAAGGTATTTTCATAGCAGACTTAACCGTGAGTACCAAAACTTCCAGAACGTCCTTTTGCGTGGTTGATGTAGATGGATCTTACAATTTACTATTGGGCCAGGATTGGATCCATGGTAATCGGTGTGTACCATCAACCCTTCATCGGATGCTAGCATTTTGGAATGTGGATAAGGTAGAGTACGTCAAAACAAACACCAAATCACAAGTAACATATGCACATGCATCTCCAATTAAATCAATTAGCGTTGGAAGACAGTATATCAATCAGCAAGCCACCTCTTTTTGACCCCGATAGTATTGCGTTCTGCCTTTTCGACAAAGGGATCGTTGAATGGGTCCCAAAGAGTCAACCGACAACACAATTAAATGAGGTTGTCTATGGAGAACCTTATATTGTCAAAAGACCTCATTGAGAGGTATTCGCCTATTGGGTCGAACTTGCGGAGCAATCCATGAGAAATTGTCGATGGAATCCTTGAATTTGAAGAGTCACCCATAAAAAGAGTGGAAAATCAATTGAAGCTCAAGACCTGTTACAAGAAGTCAATCTTGGATTAGGTAACGAACACCGTCCTATTTATATAAATTCATTAATCGATGACAACTTCAAAGCTCAGTTGATAAGACTCTTGAAGAAGTATAAGGATTGTTTCGCCTAGGATTATAAAGAAATGCCAAGATTGAGTAAAGATGTCGTTGAACATCGATTGCCTATAAAAAGGGGTTCATGCCTCATAAGCAGCCTTTCGAGACAATTTGTCCTAGAAGTAATCCTTAAAAAAAAAAGAGGAAGTCGAGTGATTGCTAGCAGCGAGGTTTTATAAGGACAGCATGGTACGTGGAGTGGTTGTCTAACATAGTCCCAAAGAAAGAAAAAGAATGGGAAGCTGCGTGTCTGCATTGATTTCAGAGACTTAAATGCAGCTACCCCCAAGGATGAGTATCATATGCCAATGGCGGATATGCTAGTTGATTCAGCTTCTGGAAACGAAATTGTCATTAATCGATGCCCACTCAGGTTACAATCAAATATTTATTGCTAAAGAGGACGTCCATAAAACTGCATTCAGGTGCCTTGGGGCTATTGATACTTTTGAATGGCTCGTCATGCCATTTGGATTAAAGAATGCAGGGGCAACTTATCAAAGGGCCATGAATTTTGTTTTTCATGATATGATCGGAGAATTTATGGAAGTCTACATCGATGACATAATTGTTAAATCAGACTAGGTATGTCATTTAAACTATTTAGAGCAAGCTTTTATTAGGATGCAAACATTCGACCCGAAAAATGAATCCATTAAAATGTGCTTTTGGAGTAAGGGCTGACAACTTCTTAGGGTTTCTGGTTAATCAAAGAGGATTGAAATCGACAAGAATAAAGCTAAGGCTATCTTAGGCTGCTACCCCCCACGACCAAAAAGCAACTTCAAATGATTTTAGGAAGGTAAATTTTTGGCAAAAGTACACCACAAGTGCCATAACTTGTGTACGGCCATCACTTTGGTGCTATAACTATTTTCGGATCACTTTGGTGCCAAAAAACGATCATTTTAGTGCCAATGCGGGCGTGGCTCACGGAAATCCGATGTGAGTACCGACATCGCCCGGAGAGATCCACGACTTGTCGGAGAGGTCCATCAAGATTAAAAATGATAGCGTTTAGCCTGGCGGCGTGTATTTTTAAAAAATATTATATTATATTATATTAAAAATTTGTTGAAATCTATTTGCCGGGAACAATGTTCACGGAGAAACCCCTTATGTATAATATAATATATTTTCCATGACTAAAGCGGCATATTATTTCCGATGTACAAGTCATATCATATTTTTTTTAATATAAATGCCAAGTCAGCGTTTTGGCGGAATTTTGGTCAAGTCACTAAAGTGATCTATTTTCCTCCGACTTGGCACCAAAGTGATCCAAAAAAGTTATGGCACCAAAGTGATCGCCAGACACAAGTTATGGCACTTGTAGTGTACTTTTGCCGTAAATTTTTGCATCGATTCATTGCTAACCTGTCGGGAAAAATTGAGGTATTTTCTCCGTTGTTGAAGTTGAAAAGTCATGAAGAGTTTGTATGGGAAGACAAACATCAACATACTTTTGATCAAGTCAAATGGTATTTGGTTAATCCGCTTGATCTTGATCTTTGCTAAGAGCAGGTCAACCATTGAAATTGTACTTGGCCGCTACCAATACTACCATCGGATGTATGCTGGCACAAGAGAATGGTGAAGGCAAAGAGCAAGCGGTGTATTATTTAAGTCGGATGTTGAATAATCCTGAAACAAGATACACTGTGATTGAGAAGCTATGCTTGTCATTGTTTCATGCATGTACAAAATTACGTCATTATATGCTGTCGACTACGGTATATGTGATATGTAAAACAGACGTGATTAAGTACATGTTGACTCGGCCTATTGTTAAAGGCCGAATCGCCAAGTGGGCATTTGCTTTGACAGAAATAAATTTGGTTTATATGCCACTTAAAGCAATAAAAGGACAAGCCATAGCAGACTTTATTACAGAATACCCTAGAGCTCGAAATGAGAATTGTCAGGGATACGTTCACGTGGTCCCATGAAAACTCTACTTCGATGGATCCAATACCCTTGGATCTGGTGGGGTTGGGATCATGATAATTTCTCCTAATGGACAGAAAACGAAACTTATGTTCAAAATGAATTTTGAATGCTCCAATAACTAGGCCGAATATGAAGCCTTAATTGTCGGCCTAAATATATTGGCCAACATGAAAATACGTTTCGTCAAAGTTATAGGGGATTCTCAATTGGTGATAAAGCAATTATCCTGGGGAGTACCAGTGTCTTAACGAGAATATTGTATTTTATTACTCACTGGCCAAAGAGCTCCTAAATCACTTCGACGATTTTGACTTAGTCCATATTAAAAGAGAGCATAACACGGAAGCCAATGAGTTGGCACAAATGGCTTTCGGTTATAAAATATCAAAAGAGCTTGTTGACCATATGATTACTCAGATCAAGGTCCTACCATCGATGGACAATAGAGTCATGTTTACACAGTCGATAGAAATTTCTGACGACGACACGACTGTCGACAAAATGGTAGTCCAAGATTGGAGAGCCCCATTTATAGAGTATCTCAATAATCCAATCTCTACTAATAAAAATTTCAAAAGAAAAGCCTTCAATTATTTAATGGTTAGGGACGAGTTATATCGTAAGATTGTGGATGTGTTATTGCTCAAGTGTTTGGGACAACAAGAACCTCGATAGCAATGGCTGAGGTTCATGAAGGCATATGTGGGGCCCATCAATTAGGGATAAAAATGAAGTGGTTACTCCGTCGACATGGTTATTTTTGGCCGACTATTACCCAAGACTGCATAAGTTATGCTAAGGGTTGTGAAGCACGCCAAAGATATGGACCTATTCAACATGTTCCCATGCGGTAGTAATGAAACCCATTATCAAACCTTGGCCGTTTAGGGGCTGGGCTAGGGATATAATAGGAAAATCTATCCTCCTTCGTCAAGAAAACATAGCTTTATTCTGGTTGCTACTGACTATTTTACCAAATGGGTTGAAGCGGCCTCATATAAGAATATAACACAAAAAACAGTGAAGGAGTTCATCGAGGAGCGTATTATTCATCGATTTGGCATTCCAGAATCTATAACTACAGACCAAGGCACGGTTTTTTATCAAGGGGAAGTGATTAGTTTCGCCAAGTCTAGAGGCATTAAAATGATTCATTCAACTCCTTATTATGCCCAAGCCAATGGTCAAGCTGAAGCCTCCAACAAAGCTATTATTGCATTAATTAAACGACATTTGGAGAATAATCCCAGAGAGTGGGATGTGTTGTTGTCAACTGTATTATGGGCTTATAGAACGTCTGAAAAGACTGCTACCGGAACTAGCCCATACATGCTTACTTATGGACAAGAAGCAGTCCTCCCTGTCAAAATTACGATTCAGTCTTTACGAGTCAGACTTCAGAATGATTTGGCCAAGGAGGAGTATGACGTGTTAATGTTTGCCAACGTCGATGACTTGGGGGAAAAGAGAGTGATTGCCCTAGAAAAGCTAATCCTCCATAAAGATAGGGTCGCCAAAGCATATAATAAACATGTAAAGTGCAAACAGTTTGAAATTGGTGACTTAGTATGGAAGACCATTCTACCAACGAGTTCGGATAGCGAAAAGTTTGGTAAATGGTCACCAACTTGGGAAGGACCATTTATGGTAACCGAAGCATTTGTTGGAAATGCTTATCGACTAATGCATATCGACGGAAAGGAATTTTCTCGTACTATTAATGGTAAGTATCTGAAAAAGTATTATCTTCTGTATGGGAAATCACGAGATATGAAGGAAGGAGAGACTGAAAATTCTGAGTAGGTTTCATTCATAAGCCAAAAAAAAAACATATTCATAAAAAAAAAATTTCCTACGACCGTTTTTTCCTTCCTTCTCCTTCTTCTTTCCTTCCTTCTTCTTTTCCTTCCTTCCTTTCTTCTCTCCTTCCTCCCTTCTGAACCCAGACCTGCTAGCCATCTTCATTCTCCCAGGCCGAGAACGACATGCTCTCTAAAACGGATCACAATCTTTTCGCATCCGCTCCTCTAAGCTCGATTCGCCACTTGCCCGTTCTTTGGCCTCCCGAGTTTGGGGAGTATCTTATCCAAGTTCGATAGCTATTTGTTAAGCTTTCGGATAACTTCAAGGTGGGATTCCACCAATTCATCGGATTTTTCGCCATTCGCCCAAAAATGTGGAAGTGGAGGTGACAAAGGTTTCAGAACGAGAATCCATCGAGATGTCCATCTCGAGTTCATCCTTTTTAGGGCTGGGAACTCATCGCCTTAGCTTTTCTCCGCTCTCGGATCCGCTCAACAATCAGCTCGATATTTGTCAAGATATTCATGGGAAGAGTGAAGTTGGCCTTGCACGTCCGCAGTGTGTTGTATATTACATCGGCGTGTTGAGCTTCTTCCTTGATGCTCTTGGATAAGCAGTCCATAACAAAGTATGTATGGATGACCCTCCAATTGTCCCCGAACCGGGACACCCGTGCTTGAAGACGGTGACGAACTCGTCATAGTCAGTCAAGAAAGGATGGTCAGAGGGCAGATCATTAGGTCTCCCCTCACGGCAGCTTCTCAACCTTAGCTACTGCCTGGGGTTTAACCACCAGAGCAGCGTAGGTCAGGCTCAGGTAGGAGATGATCTCCTTCCATAAGGCCTTCAAATTCCGAGCACTTAGGCTTGGTGACGAGGCGCTGGATTCCATCGATGATCGGCACGAACGAAAGAAAGGGTATTATTTATAAAGGTTAAGGGATTGAAATTCAAAGTCGAATGGTGAAGTCTTGATCACAATAGACGCACTATTTATAGCCCGCAACTGGAGTCCCGAATCATCACGAATCGGTACGAGAAGATTGATTGACGTAACGAATATCTCGGAGGGCACGATCGTATCCGATTGATCAGTCCAAGATACAGGGATTGGAACGTTGTGAGTAATGGGTATTTACTCTTTGAAAGTTACGAAGCAAGATTCGAGGAACAACGTGACGATAATTACTCATAGCCATCCGATGATTTACACGTGTACCGATGGGATTCAAATACTACTCAGACGGATATCCATATGACGACCGAAGTAAATCACACCGATATAAAGTGATTACGCATCGTACTGATTCATTGAATGCAAGTACAGAAGATTGTGCACAAACGTCTTTTCGAAGATATAAAGAGAGGGTAGTTCAGTCAATAATGCTATACAGGTCATCAAAGCAAGTGCAGACTATGATTATTCGGGTAAGAGGAAAAAGCTGAGCAATAAAGATATTTACATCAGAGCCATTCTCGATATTAATGATATGGGAAAAGAAAGCAACAGATGGTACTAGTTGTAAACTAAGCGAAATGTTGTTCAAGACCCAGGACAAAGCCGTGAAGTTGGACTTCTCGATCACAGTTTAGTTCTAGGGCTTCATTCTTTCTGGCTTGGCTATCCTCCACCTCAGTGCTCAGCTACTTTATGGTCGCTTCGAGGTTCAATATGGCCTTGCTTTGATCAAAGAGCGTCGACAGAGAAATATTTTCATTAACACGGAATGCCTCAAAGACCTTACGGGCCTCGACTAGTTCTTCTTTTTGAAAATCAAGGTTTTCTCTTTGCCCTCAATGAGGTTAACATATTCAAGCCCTACCTTAAAAGCCTTTATAGTCACATCAAGCGAATCAGAGAATTCATGGAGTGCAAAGTCTAAAGCTTGACAAGGTAAAGGGTATGGTAAAGTAGTCAGATAGTCAAGCAAGGACCTAACTTTGTTTTCGATCTCTCGGGACGTCGCAAATGATGTCATATCCTTTTCTTAGGAGCTCACAAAGTTTAGCCCCTTTGAGCAAACTTCATCATGATTAGCAGGGGAAAAGAGTTGCTTACCAAACGTTTACCCTCGATGACTCTAATATTGTTAACTTGAGGAGTTTTAAAGGAAGCATGATCCATAGTAGAGCTTACTTCATCCATCGATTCGCCTAGAAATTCATCCACGTCGGAGAAAGATAATGATGGCGTGCTCAGAGATAAGGGTATGTCTGACGTAGGAAATCTCCGGAAAGGATGAAGCAACCCCATTGGGAGCAGGGTTATCCTCGACAAGGCAGAATCTAGGTCTTCAGGAAAAATCAAGACCTTGTATTCATCCCAACATTGATTAAAAGATGTCAAAGCGTATGCGGAGTGCGAAATTGTCGATAAGCTTGAACTGTCCCTGGGATATATTTGGCAACCTCATTATAGCATGATAGAGTATCATTCTGAGGAGACGGAAAATAAGGGAAGTTCATCGAGTAGACGATTGGCATAAGAATACCTTGCACCAATCCAAATTGACGGGCACAGTAATGAGGGTTGTATGCCTCAAAGCCAATAGAAAATCTTCCCCCAAAAGTGAATTCTAGTGGAAGATCGGTAGGAACAAGGATGCTTGCCCAAAATATTGAGGTATCATGTTGAACGGTCGATGGATCACACACAAAGTTTACGCCAAACCTATGAAAAGTAAAGTCCTTTCAGGGTAAGCAGAATACTCAGAAAGTATTCTAAGACCGGAAGTCCTCCAATTGGCTGGAGAAAAATGCTACAGAATTTCCAAGGTCCAAAAACAGTTTCAATGGGTTGCTTATGTGCATCATACCAGTCGACGGGTGTAGAACCATAAGATGTGAACAGATGAGGAAAGTATGATCAAATCCAACCATGCAATATCCACAGCGGACCAATGAAAGGGTCAGGATGCGCACTAAATAATGAAGATTGTGCATCAGTTAGGCCTTTGTACAAGGTAGACAAGGCCATTCGACCTAACCCCACGTCAACACCCTGAGTAAGGGCATATGCGATGTCCATAAGTCCGCATGATACGGAAGCAGTACAAAAGACGTATCGACAAAGCCAACAAAGCAGAAATGCAACATGTTCTGGAGGCATTACGGGTCCGTCTGGCTGGCTAAATTTCTTGATGAAATCAGGAAATGAGAGATCAGCGAAAGAGGAGCCATAAAAATCTGGACATGACCATGACTTTTGATTATAAAATTCCACAAAAGGTGATAGTCCAGTCAGTGACCACATATCAAGCAAAGTAATGGTTACCGGACCGGGGGGTAAGAAGAAGCAATTAGTTGATAGTGACCAGAGACAGCAAAGAGCTCCGATAAGCCCATATTCCACAGGATCTATGAAAAGACAGCTCAGCGATAAGGCCTCCTCCATCTTTGCCGCCTTCCAAATGCTGGACATTTCTAGTTTCATCCTTTGGTACCACCGAGAGAATTGCTTGTCGTAGCACGGATACGAGTTGAAGTGAGAATTTGGCGTTGCCCAAGTAGAGATACTAAGTCGAGATCGACTAATAGGAAGTACTTCCTTGTAATGACGAGGGAAATGCTCAGTAAAGGTGGACGGTGGAGGTATCGATTTGAAGTACGGACCCAGGATCACGTGGCGAGCTTTTGCGTCGTAATCCATAAAAGATAGAGAAAGGCATCCTTGTCGTTCGAAACTCCGAAGTTTCTCAAAACAATTCAGACGAAGGAGAGCTTGAGCATTGATTGGGGAAGAAGAAGAGTTAGCCATTATGATGGGCCAAGTGAAGAAATTTACTAACGGCTATCAGGTATTTATACTAATCTATTTGGCCGACGAGTTAGGCCCACTAACTGGTGACGTGCACATAAATGAAGGCTCGAAACCCATTATCAAAATTAGTTATAAATGATTATGGCACACGTGGGACATTCAAGGAAAATAAGGATATTTCATTAAAAAGAAGAAGGTTTATCCGATAGAAAGTCATGAATCCCTCGTTGGAGTATAAACAGTTGGGATTCTAATCTACTCATCTCTGAAGTACATGCGCCTTTAGTTTGATGGCGTTCTATCACGGAGTTTACTATTCGTATGTGCTCTTGTTGCTTCAAACTCTTCAAGACACCGACATGGTGACATAGTTCCTGCTCAATTTCTGCCTGTTGACGAAGCTTCGCCTCCCCGCCGTCGACAAGTACCTTCGAGGATTTTCGAAGACGTCTTTCCTCCTCGACAAGGACACTTACTTCGTCCGCGATAGCCCGAAGGGACTCACGACGAGTGCTTACTATTTCACTAGCCTCCTTCACAAGATCAGCTGGCTCTTCATGTACTTCTATGGGAATAGACGCCTCTTGTACGTGACCCAAGAGTTGTTGATACTTATTGAACATAGTTTGAAACTCTTGGGAGAAAACCTTGAGTCGTTCTCTGAGTGCCAAAGGAAGAATAGACACAACTTCGCATCGTCATTCCCAAGATGCTCAATGAGGAGTTTGAACTGCTCTAAAGCTGCGGCATCATATGACATCCTCACAAATCCTCCTATAGAAAAGTCTAAAAAGCGTGTCAACTCCATCTTCTTCTTAACAATGGTCAGTTGTGATTGGCCAAAATGAGGTGATAAGTCATATGGATTAAATGCCAAAATAAATTCAGCTTCATTTTATAGCATGTATTGCCTTGCCCGTATAAGCAGCAGTCGATTGATGATCAGGAGTTGGTGAGACAGATGTTGATGGTAAAGCCTCGGCAGAATTAGTCGTGAAAGCCGAAGTTACGAATACTAGAGTAGACGTCGACGGAGAAACCGTGGAAGGATTGACCACAGTGGCTGGAATAGTGGTCCGTTGAGCCATAATACTTGTCGACGGGCCGCATGCTATAAAACCAGAATGATGTATTAGTATGGTATCAAGATTAAAATTTAAGACAACGTAAGGTTTGAAAGACATATACCAGTCTCAGGCATGGTTGTCCCACGTCCAAGAGCGATAGTGGTAGAATCAAGGATCGGAGCAGAAGTGGAAACAATAGCTGGAAAGAAAAGAAGAACAAGTCAAACAAATAATGCGAGCAAAATATACCAGACAACAGCAAAAGCTTACCAGGAGTCGTAAGAGTGGATGAACCAGACTGAGAGAAGAGCTATACTCGGGATGCCATCAAACTGGTAACAATGTCGCTGGAAGATATCAAGGTAGTTGTGACTAGAGTGGTGCTAGAAATACCAGTCGATGGAATTGAGAGATTGACAACCCGCTCGACGGAAGGAAGGCCAATAGATGCCGAGATGGTAACAGGATTCTGAATGGGAACCGAGATATTATCCCTTGGACCTTTATCCGAAGAAGCAATAGCTTCGAAGAAACCACATCGCGTGCGACCGGCTTAGCAGATGGTTCGACAGATAAATTTTTCCTCGGAGAAAGAGGGGAAGATCTTTTCCTTTTCCTTTTCAATAATGATACCATCTCTTCCAACGTCTCCTCTTTATTTATCCCAAAGACAATCCAAAAGGGAGAAAGACCTTGTAAGTAACCAACTAACACAAAGAAGAACAAAGTGGGCACGCATACGAGAGGAAGAAAAAAACAGAGGGTTACCATCGGTTGGATTTTTTGCGGAAGGTTGTCGACATTCTCTGCATCCAAGTCTTCTTCTGGTTCTGAGTTAAGAGATAGAAGATTAGAAGATGCGCTAAAGTGAGATTGAATAGGAACATAAAGTGATGATATTTGTACCTTAAGCAATCGGTTTCTTAGAACCACTTCGCTTCACACGACCAATCGCAGACCGGAGAGCCTCTTCGTATGTACTTTCAAATGCAAAGGAATACCACCAAGTCTGCCATTCAGCAAGGTGTCCTGGACGAGCTCTGAAAACATTAGGGAGGTCTGCACTATAACGGGTACACATTGTGTTGGCAATTTTAATACAACAGAGAAGTGGGCTTCGATTCTTGAGAGAATATTCCTTCTTCTTGGTTCCTTCGAGAAGCCCATTGAGTAAGGAATTGGCATGGGAATTGCTTACTAGAGTCAAAATTGCCTAGCACAGTATTGCGAAGAATATACCTCAAACCCAAGATAGAATCGACCCTTCAATGAAGTCCATATGGGAAGATCTACTGCAGATAAAGCGCAAGTCCAGAAAAGCCTATAGAGGTTGAATCGAGCTGGATCGAACAAATAATCAAATTCTCCATGGCCATACTTAAAGAAAATGACTTGGTCATGATTTAGTTCAAGAAGAATCCGAAGATAAAAGATAAAAAGAGGGCTGAAGAAGAGATATGTCGAGGAGAACGACTCAGCAACCGACAGCCCAGAGGTAAAGGTATAGGTTGTCTATATCCTTGCAGAGATAGATGGGGAAGATGACGAGTGTTCTTACCAAAAAGAGAAGGGAAATACAAAGCTATCTATGCTTGAAGTATCCAAAAAGCGCCTGAAATGGTTCAAGAATCCCCAAACTTCATTGCTCGAGAGGCGTGGGTAAAGCCTCTATACAAAACTGCAAGAACAAGAGGGGCCAAGGCAAGACGTTGTCCTGTGGCTAGGGCCACGGCAATTTGCAAATAGTCCTTGCAGACTTTAAGGGTAGGACTGTAGAACACATATTTTGATAGCCAAAAGAGCAAGAAAAAGATATGCTCATCTTGGGTAACAGGACCCAAGCTTGGTAAAACCGGGACAAGAAATTAGCGTCCTCGAGAGATGAAAGGAGTGGGACAGTATGGGCAAATCCTCGATTTACATAACCAACCAATTTAATGCCTGTTATAGCAAAGACATTGAGCATAGTGATAGACATGCGGCCCAAAGGGAAAAAAAAGCGATTCTTTGGAAGAGAACCAGAAAGTGATGGTAGAGCCCAATAACCCACGTTCTAGGTCATAAGATGACATACTGACCTCAAGAGCGATGTCGATTCCAGCAGCTGTCCATAAAAGTCAAGTTTCTTGGTCAGCCTTCAGCCGAATAAACCATTTGTGAAAATCCTCTTCGTAAGAAGGGAAACTTCGAAATCGAGAAGACCCAGTGGACCACACATCCGTAATAGAAGAATGTTGCAGTGCCAAGGTCTCACTGTGTTTATACGGGAAGTGGAATTGGAGATTCACAGGTATATTGAGATGGTCCATGAAACTGGGACCCAGAGAGAAACATTCACCCTCGACGGCTTTCAATAAACGAAAGAAACAATTATTAGCATGTGGATCGTCTTTAAACTTATCAAAGGCTGTGATGTAATTGCTAGATGAATATTCGGACTTTTTGGATGCCATCGAAAAGGTTCAAGGAAGGATTTTTAGAGTTGAAAGAAGAAGACGCGATGGTGAAACATGGTTTTTTTTTACAAGAATAAAAGATGAAGAAGACGATTGAAAAAGTCAAAACTTTTTGAGGAAGATACGAGGTGATGTGTCCAATGGGTATTGGATGAGGAATTCGTAGAGATTGCTCGAAAGGACATCAAAGGACATAAAAGCGTGATCATTACCTAGGGATTTGTACATAGAAAGGTACACATTTAAAAGAAACAAATTCAAATTTATTCCTTTTAAAGGGGGCATATGTTGACACCCAAAATTATTCTTAATGGGAATGGGCCATCCGTAAGTTACAAAAGATATAAAATACGGCCCACATGGCAAAAAATATGAGAAAGGCCGTAAGTCAAGCCCAGAGGCAGTTGTCGATAGAACACATCATAAAGGTGTTGGCAAGTTTAAAATCACGAGTTTTTTGCGTGATGTCGACAAATCTAAGCCTTGCACGTGGCGTCGACGAGTCTCGGATCACGAGCTTTGCACGCGACGTCAGCCAATCTGAGCCTTGCACATAACGTCGACAAGTCCCGGATCACGAGCTTTGCATGTGACGTCGACAAAGTTCAGAATCATGAGTTTTGTGCAAAATCATGGTGATACATGGTGAAAAATTCATTTACACGTGTCAAAAGAGAAAGACACGACCGTGGGCATCAAGAATAACAAGAAATAGAATGACACGTGGAAGAAAATTAGCTGCTACGTGATGCACAGGGGAGCGTAAGCGATACCAACAAGTCAAGAAACAGTTGAAGCACGAAACGTAAGGAAGTGGAAAACGACTTTCAAGGAACGGTTGTCAAGCTGCTCTATAAATACTCAAGGACTTCCAACGTAGAGGGGATCTTCTTCAACAACACAACACATCCTTTATTTAGCATTTATCTTTAAACATACTAGGAGTAGTGTTAGTCTTAATTTCCAGATTATGTGTAGTAGATTCAATTCCGACGAGGGTCTTTATCAGGTTCAGCATTGTTGATTAAATTCCAGTATTGAGCTACTAGCTCAGTGTCGTTGATTAAATTCCGGCGCTATGTTTGGAATATAGCTGTCGATTAGATTCCAGCCATATTCATTCAAGTTACATCATTGATTAAATTCTGACGTACTTTGAAGTTGTGTCTGATTAAATTCCGGCATAGCTTAATTTTAACATTTGCAAGCTGTCATTTCATGGTTAGTATTGTCGAGTTCGACATCATATCGAGTCAGGGTGTAAGATCTAAATTAGGATTAATAAACGCATTTGACATTCTCTATCCAAGCTTGACTCAAGACCCTGGTCTCCTATAATAAAATCCAAACGCGGCATTCGGTGAAAGATTTTTCAACGGAATAACAAACCGGCAAAACACTTTCTAAATTAATGATGAGAAGAAGGAGAACAAAAACAACAACAACCGTGTCTGATCATCCCAACATAATTACGATTTCACGTTACACTTGGTGTGGGACTAGTTCAGTGAGTATCGCGACCACAATGTATACATGCTGACTCTACCCACATAACCACCTGAATTTGACGACGACGAGACACAAATACGACGATGGGAGGAATTAGAGGGTCGAACATCATCAGGTAGTCCCTCTTTGGGGATTATATGCCATAACATTGAATTCTGACTTCAATTCGGCCTAAAATTAGAAGGGATTCCCCATCCCTAAGGGTGTCGTCAATTCACTGAGTGAACCACTCACCTCGTTTTATCTTTGTTTGATGATGTTGTGGTTACTGGACTCTCAAACTACACCAGTTACACGATTTTGAGTTTCAAACTGCTTATGGATCCCATAATGGTGTGCTTGCCTTTTCAATTGAAGACGAAAATCAAAGTTGAAACAATAGGCATAGTTGGGGAAAAGTGTTTAAATAGTCCTAGACTTATTGCATTGATACCAATTTAATCCTAAATATTTTTTTGGTGCCAATTTCATCATAAACCTTTTGATATAGTGCCAATTCAATCTTTCCAGCTAATTTTGGACGGATATTGATGACGTGGATGCCGGTCAGCCTACGTGGCACCGTCGGCCTTGACGTGAATAATTTTTAATAACATTTTAGATTTTTTAATTATTTTTCTTTCTACCTTCCTTTGCCAACAACCGTCCACCGGCCATTGGCCAGGTGAGGCCTGGCGTGGCCTAGGTGAGCCTCGGCCAGGAGAGGGTGAGCCCTAGTGAGGGTCCCCTTGCCAAATCCAGCTATGGTCGGGCGACTCTAGGCGAGGCCTCACCGGCCCCAGGTGAGGGCCAGTGACCCTTGCTCAAATTTGTGGTGAGAATCGCGCCCTCCCCAATCAGGGGCTGCAGGCCCTCGTCGGGACCCTGGCGGGGGGGTCTTACAGGGGCCAATGAGGGTCGCCGAGCTTCGGGAAGGCCTAGGCGACCTCCACTGGCCCTTGCCGATGGCTGTGGCGGTGGCCACCGGCAAGGGCTTAGCCACAGCCACAGCCTCTAGTTGTGGCTTTATGTTTTCCTTTTTTTTTTTCCCTTTTTTATAGCTTTTTATAATTTAATTTATATTTTTTTGAACTTTTCTAGCGTGGTACTTGTTGGACACCATATCTTGCCACATGTCTCGAGAAAATTAATAAAATATGACATGTTAGAGCTACGTCAGCATTTTCTGTTAATAAATTAGATAGTGTTAACTTTAGGGCTCAATTGAATCAATTTGACAAGTTTTAGGACTTGATTGCACATTTTGCAAGTTTTAGGATTCAATTATACGTTTCTGACCAGTTTTAGGACTTCTAGTGCATATATCCCAAATATACAAAGATTTAGTAGTGATTGCACGTGCTGTGCATGGGGTTTCTCAATTTGTGTCATCGGGCCAATCTGCTTCCAATCCCAGAAATGGCTTGCATTCAATCTCAAACGCGCACCTATTCAAAAACCAAAGAATTTAGGATGACCATAGTTAGACACCTTAAGACAATATGTCAACAAATTACCATTTATTAGGGTAATCTAATATAAAGAATAAGGGAAAAAAGTAAAAAGAGAAAGAAGAAAAAGGAAAGAAAAAAGAAACAAGGAAAAAAATCAGAAATTTAAAAAGAATAGGGATAAATGTACTTGAAGTCCTAAAACTTGGCACAAAAGTGCAATTGAATCCTATAACTTTCAAACAGTACAATCAAGTCCTAAAACTTGTTGCGAAAAATGCAATTGAATCTTTAAATTTTCAAAAAATGCAATCAAATCTTAAAATTTGTCAAATAAACCCACATTCAACAACTCCAACGTTATCCTCATAACCCATACGCACCAGGCGAGTCTCCACTGTCTTTCCCCTCGCTAGTCACCGTGATCCTCCTCGCTGTCAATCGTCGTTCATATCAAAAGCCAAATTAAGGTAGTTTCCCAATTTATGTTCTTAATTAAATATTTAACTGCCTAAATTGAGATTATTTGATCCTAACTCGATTTGATTTGATTTGATATATGTTGGATGTCACCGAATAGGCAGTTTTCTTATTTGAGTCATTTCATAATATGTTTAATAATTGGGAATTTGATCTTTGGGAGTAAAGATTGGACCATCAATTAAGTTTGTTTCCTCATTTCGACGTGATGATATCTATTATAATCAATCATGTAAGGCGTTAGATTTTATATGTCATTAGATCAGCAACCTGCATTATATATATTATTTTCTAATTGGTTTAAGTCATCATGTAGGTTTAGGCGGATTCCTATATTAACTCGGAGAAAATCTGAAATTTTTTTGGATACGTATCTCACATAGAATTAGTTAGTTCTATAACATGCACGTCACATATTGCATGTCATTTTAGTGACACACTTGACTTATTATTAGTGTCTTGATAGCAATCACATCATGTAAATAGCTTTAATTAATAATTATATGTCATGCATGGCATATATTTTATTTTTCATAAAAAGAAAAAATCCAAAAAAATTAATAGATATTGCATTGAGAAATCATGTTTAGGGCGTCAATGCATTTTTTTTTGTCCCTTGTTAATATATTACAGAACACTCGGTGCTTTGGATAATAATAAAGCTCTGCTTTTGCTTTGCGTAACACATCAAGGTTCTTTACCCTTTCCTAGCAATTTGTTTATTACTTTGATTTATTGAGTGTTAAATAAACTTGCTTGCACACTCACATGATCACCCATTGCATGTCAGTGGCGTAAGAATAAAATTGGCCACGACTGCTTGCAAAGCATTTTTGAAATACAAAGAAAATGTACCGAAAAGGCGTTAAATTTATCTAATGTAACCAAGTCCATTTATCCATAAAATTTATAGTTCGGAGAAGTAAAATGTTCTCTCACATTTTGCCTCGGGCTTCTAATCGACCCATGATAGATTAATGGCAACTCCAAAATGAATTGATTTGCATGTTTAATTGATTGAATTAAAACCCCAAATTTGCAATTGATATGGACTTGGGAGAGTCTATGCTAAGTGTTTCTTTAGTAATCCATTAGCTTTCTCTTGGTAGTTCACCTCTGAGAATGTTGCGACAAAATGAGACAATCAAAACATGAAAAAGCCCCTTTAAAAGTTCAAAATCACAGGAGGGAATGCTGAGCTGTTCGTGAATCACGTTTGCAAGAACATTGGTGTCTAGGCCCAACTATCCGAACTTTAATCCTCTACTCAAATGAGCCCGAACTGAGCTTATTGTTATGAGTAGCTCACTTACTAATCTTTCGAACTAAAGATGTAGGACGAGAGATATATAAATATTCGAATTTCATAGGCTATAATAGTTGTAAAAGGTTTTTTAGGATCCATTTGTTTCGTGAAAAATATTTTATTGGAGAACATTTTCCTCATTTTTCAGCGTTTGGTTTGCTAAGGAAAAAAAGTCAACGGAAAATATTTCCTTACCAAAGCTTAAATTCAAGGAAAATGATTTCCTCTTTGAAAGTATCGAAAAACGTTTTCCGAAGCATGACTAGTTTTTAGCGCTAGGACTCGAAACTCTATGCTTGGCCACAAAAACTCCAACATTGGTTCCCGAGTGCTGACATTTAGGACCAGGTCTTGGTGGCCAGGCTCGAGACCTTGGTGTCCAGGGCTCGCTCCCCCGGCCCTTGGTGCCCATACCCGATGCTTCAGCACCCAACTAGGGTCCATAAAGGCCATGCTCAAATCCCTGATGCTCGAGCTTTAGTCTTGACCCTCTAGACCGAGTCCACAAACGCCATGCGCAAGTCCTCAGCGCTCGAGCTCCGGTCCTTAGTTAATAAAACGTTTGTTCTTATAAAAATATTTATTTAAAAAAATTGATTTTTTTTTTTTTAAAACATCAGTTTTTATTATTTTTAAAAAAATTGAATTATTTATTCTTTTATTTTCTTTTTTCTTTCTTTTTTTTTTTTTTTTCTTTTCTTCCTTTTTCCTTTTTCTTCTTCCACGGCCGATTGCCAACCATGGCAACGGCCAGCGAGCCTCAAGCTCGCACTAGGCCGGTGAGCTCGCGGCCTCTAGCGGCAATCCTCTAGCTCTCCCTAGGTCGGTGAGCTCACATCAGCCTCTAGTGGCGTACCTCGAGTTCATACGAGGCTGGCGAGCTTGCAGCCTTTAGTGGCGAGCCTCGAGCTTTGGGGGACTCTCTGGCTATGGGAATCCTAATACCTTAACCTCTCCTTTCCGTGTGGCTTGCTAGGTTATTTGCGATCCAATGCATCCGGAGGGCAGTCCTGAAGAGAACAGATTTGATATTATGAAACTTAACGCTATCAAGGTACTCTTGCATTGTATATCATGTTGCGACTGTTTCGTCATGTTTAATTTTTGGTGATGACCAACTTATATACCCCCAGTAAAGTCCTAGTGTTGGGACTCGTAAATGCTTGATGATATCACTTTTGTTCAAGTACTCTGTTTCTTGAGACCATCGGCACTTTCTAAATGTAACGTTTGAAGAAGCTGAGTCGGTTGAATTCAATCTGACATACAAATTATTGTTTTTTATGTAATCTATCGTCTCGTTGGTATATGGTATGGTTAACCTCTTCTTTGGCTCACGACAGGTTGCAAAGACATGCTTCATTCCAGTTTTGATTGGGCATGCGACTGATGATGACTTTTTACGTCCTCCATCGACTTCATCCTTTCCCCTTCATCTCGATGAGATCCAGCAGTTATGCTTCTTAAGTAACTTCCATCGATCTCATTTGTTCTCCTCTATTCCGCAAACCTTATTAGTCCACGTTTTGAATAACCACCTTCTCGTGTGGAGACAGTTTCCTAGTTATCAACAATTATCCCGTAACTGAGTCTCTAAATGGTAACCGTTCCCTCCACGGCGTATATCTCCGATGCTTGTTGCTTCAATAGATTTCAAGTTTCCAATGGTATCAGAACTCATCGCCAGCACCAATATTGGTGGTTATGGCTCATCTGGTATCATACTTTGACAACTGGATATGTGACATTAAAGATCATTATTGTCGATCAACACGTGCTGGCTTCGGTACCCTTCGATAGACCAATATGTGCAAGATCTCACTCATGTGCTACACACGTGATTATCTTTATCCTTGCTCATGTGCCATTCACATGCTTTTTTTATTCACATGTCATACATGTATAGACGATCAGATTATTTTGGTGTCAACATATACCCCTTCAAAAGGATTACATTCAAAATTTAATTCTTTTAAAGATTATACCTTGTTCGCACGCGCCTTTTTGCAAATAACCCTGACATGCATCCTGTCTTCTAACGCTTCATATTTTGTGTGCAGCCGACCAACTCATGATCTCCTATAGTGTTTTGACACGTCACACTGATTACTTATGGATAGTAAATCATGATTACAAATCATACGGATTGTCATCTTTAGCTTTGCTGTTTATCTTGGGCAAGTGTATGTACGTAAAGATCTGACCTTTATTCCTCTTTCGTCTTCTTCCTAAAATCCTGTAGTCTTTCCATCTAAAACCCTTGAGTTCTCCTCTGTTTTTACCTCGCTATTCCTCATGGCGTCCAACGCTCCTCAATATTCCTCATGGCACTTCCCATCCAAAGGCCTTCCATCAGCAAATCGTGTTGCCATGTCATTATTTCCACGTCATCATATTTTCACGTCATTAGTCTAATTATTTAAATTAGATTAAAATTGCATATAGTTTAGTTTTCATAAGCAAAAAAGAAACAAAAAGAATTAGATGTCATTAAATGTAAAATTGATGTTTAGGATATGCATGCATTTTTAATTAACATCTTGCAAATATTGGAAATTAATTTTACTTAAGCTGTGATTTGCTTTGCATTGATGTTAATCCTATTTCTAGCAATTTATTTATTGCTTTGATTTATTAAGTACTAAATTCTTGATTGCACACCTGCATAACCACCCATCACATGTTAGAGGTTTAAGGTTAAAAATTAGCCAAGGCTGCTTGCAACATATTTTTGAAAATAAGGAGAAAATGTATCGAAATGGCATTAGAATAATCTAGCGTAATCAAGTTCCCAAACCAATTAAATCTCTGGTTTGTAGAAGTAAAATATACTCATACATTTTACTTAGGTGTCTTGATCCTAACTGATTAGTGGCAAATCCAAAAGGTGAGAAAATCGCATGTTAAATCGAGTACTAAGTTGCAATTGGTAGAGCTTGGGAGAGTCCGTGCTAAATGTGAGTAATTGCCTCGTGAGAGGAATTGTAGTCCATTAGTTTTTCCTTTGGTGGTTCACCTCCAGGAAAGTCGCAACACTATGCATACTATGCCCCTTGAAGAGATGAAGATTAACTTCTCCACCCGGTACAAGGTCATCATCCGGAATGCAGATTCATAATGTGACAGCTGCATTTACAGCGAAATGTGATGATGATACATTCGTAAGGGTGGATGCCGTCTTAAATGAAATGGACGGCATCTCTTCCAAAAAGTCTCTTTATATGGGCAATCTCAATCTCTTGCATCGTCCACTCAGAAACGGAAAGTGGGCGGTTACTCATGAGGTAGGACGCTTCCGTGGTTAGGCTGATTATCAAATGCAATACCAGTTTGTTGTTTTGTTTGCTACTTGGAATTAGACGATTATTGCTGGATTGCTAGACATTTTTGGTTAGCGAAGGTACTTAGCCGCTTGATAGTCACTCATCGGATCTTTCATGTTCTCAGATGAGATAACCAACAAAGTTCACTAGATGTTATCGCCTTAAAGCTTGAATAGAAGACATTTAACACATGCACACACGCATGCACATATAATTTCTGCTTACCCTGTTGACGATCCAGTTCAGTTTCAATATAGTGGACCTTTTGCTATGCATCTTGCTGAACAATTCGATGAGTACATTGAATGTGTAGTAGATTGTTTGCATTCTTTGCATGCCATGATAATTCTCTCAAGTGATGAATATTGTCCAACGCGACAGGAATGGTCAGGAGATACATACCCTCCGTATGCCAACGGGCCTGGATATGTCATTTCAAGTGATATTGCTAAGTTTTTTTTTTTTTTTTGCTAAGTTTATTGTTTCTCAACATAGAAACCGAAGCCTCAGGGTGAGTTTATCCACGTCTGTGTGGTTTTCGTAAGAAGATATATCCTCCATGCTTGTTTCATTAATGGCTGAACTGTTATATGTTTTTCCTGTGGATAGCTCTTCAAGATGGAGGATGTGAGCGTGGGGATATGGGTGGAGCAATTCAACAGTTCTGTGCCGGTACAGCACTCACACAGCTGGAAATTTTGCCGATATGGTTGCATGGAAGACTATTACACTGCACATTACCAGTCTCTCCTAGGCAGATGATCTCCTTGTGGGACAAATTGGCGAGGGGTCAAGCTCAGTGCTGCAACTTTAGATGATGAGTAACAGACAAATCTCGTCTTTAAGGTTCAGTCGTTTATAGTCCTCTTCGGCTTTCTTGTAATTAAGCTCGCAGCTGGTTAGTTCTGCTATATCATGAAATAGGTCAGGCTGGCAATCCCGGTAGAGAATGTGACAAAGAAATTTTGACTGGGATAGATTGTACCATTGCACTGGCTGTTTGGTCGAGCTGAGTAACATTGGCTCGGTCATCTTGAACGGAATCCGTTTTGCACTACCAGGCAAATCTCTTCATTGAGAATGGAGCAGAGGCTATTGAGCAAAGCATGAACCAATAGGTCGATGCCTTAGTTTTCGATCGCGGTTCCGTTTGACATCGTTGTCTGCAGGCTGAATTTTCCTGAACTGGACCCAATGATGTCATCTCCATGTTCTCAATTTCGGTGACCCAATCGTTATTCCGATCCGAAAATCCGGCGAGAGTTCGATCAATGAAATCTGTGCTTTCACATATCGGGCATCCTATCGAGTCCCACACTCCTGTGGGTAAGTCTTGCATAGATTTCTGACTCCATAACCCAAATCCATTGTGGGCATGGATCATATGGAATTCACATGATGACGGCCAATCCATGTGAATCCCGGTCTAGATGTTGACTGGGTCCACTTTATGTGGGCCCCCAGCTTGCATAAAGCAAATAAAAAGAAAAGGAAAGAAAGTCAAAAAGTGAAAAAAAAAACAAGGAAGAACAAAAGAGGGGCAGCTTCGTGCGGTCAGGTGTGCCCAAAGAGGAAAAGAAGAAAAAGCACCGACAGCCCACAGAGGTGCACGAGAACAGGAGAGGAGAAGGGAGCTGAACTTCGCGGTCCCAATTTAAAGGCCAAATGTGGTCGAAATTGGCTCAAATTTTAGTATGTTGTTCGTGAGACCGAGGGTTACGAGTTGATCGGTTTCGTTCGTTGAGAATCTCTTCCGAACTCTTCAATCACGATTTAGATTTTCTCCTTCATTCTGTATAAATTCACCTTTGTGGTGAAGAAATGATGTTGAAATGTTGATGTTGTACCTCTAGTGTGTGACTAGAGAGGAAACTAGTGTGTATCCTACTATTTTTGGTGATTAGTGGAAGTTTTGATGTGTGGGGTGGTCCATGATTTTTCCCTCGTTGGGTTTTCACCTTAAATCTCAATGTCGTTGCATTTGTTTCCTGATTATTGCGTGGTTATATTGCTGGAATATCCTTGGTTGTTATTGAAATTAAATCGATTTTGGTCGATTTAATTATGGGGGAGATATTGATCCTGCATTAGTTAAATTCTTGACAAATTGTTGCTCGCGGTTCTCCCCAACACTAAACAAGTACTTAGCCTCTCCTCCTCTGGCCTCACCTGAACCACCTTTTTCTCATTGCTCTGGACAGCTCCACTGTAGTTTTGTCCTCTGAGCCATCTTTATTCGGACGGTACGACCTGCCAGCCCCTGTGCAGGTCATGTTTCGGCCATTGGCTTACGGATCACGTCGATCCGTCGACTCTTTCGAATCTTGAACGAGCCCACAAATATCATTATCACGTATAAAATCACGTGAGCCCTGTCGGTGGTGGGTTCATGGACACGACGTTGCTAACACGAAGTGTGGAACGGGCATTGGCACAGATGGCTTCAAATTTTTCGATCGGAATTTGTCAGGATCAGGAAGGAACTGCTAAAGAACTCTAGCCAGAGACAATGCCAAATTGAGAGTGAGTATACGAAGTTCATTAAAGATTTCGTATTTCGGCGTTTTTGTATGCGTTCGACTGTTCCGATTCGTTTCATTGTACGTGGTTTTGCTCCGTGAAAAGAAGAAGTCAATATTGTGTAGTCGTGGTGGTGCTGTTGATTGATGCGGGCGTAGAGCGGGCAAATGTGTTTTGAGTGATAATGGTAGGATGTATCATAGATGAACGATATATTATGATCACCACAAGGCCTAAAGGACATGTTACCAACCAAAGATAAATATCAGGATTAACCAAGTTCACCACCAAGGTTTAATATCGGGACTCGATTGTAACTTCGTAATAAATTTTAGGACTTAATTGAACTTTTTGAAAGTTTTAGGATTCGATTGCATTTCGTCGATAAGTTTCAGGGCTTAATTGGACTCTTTGAGAGTCTTAGGACTCAATTACACTTTCATGACAAGTTTTAGGAATCGAAACAACGATGCTTCATGCCAGCTCTAGTTTCTTGAGCAAGCAATGAAATATTGAATAGCAAAACTCATGCTGGCATAAAAACATCGTTGTTTCAATTTTATAACAAGGGTTAATACCACGGAAAATCCCAAACTGGTAAACCCGCGATAAATTTACCCCAAACTAATTTTTTGATCACAAAAGACCTCAAACTATACACCTATGACAAATTTATCTTTCATTAGTTTCTGTCAAATTTTACCATTAAATTGTTTTGTTATATGACACACTGCAGTTGACGCATGTACCGGTTTTGGGTTTTATTATCTATTTGTCATAAGTGTACTGGTTTATGATTTTTTGAGGTATTAATCCAATCTAATGGAAACTAACAGAGGGTAAATTTATCACAGGTGTATCGGTTTAGGGTTTTTTGTAATAAAAAAATTAGTTTGAGGTAAATTTATTATAAGTGTATCAGTTTGAGATTTTTTATCATATTAACCCTTATAACAGTACCGTTTCAGTGACATGTTTCAATTGTAAGAGATGGACCACCGGAAGAATCGTGGACATAGCCCCAAAGTAGAAGGAAAAAGATACCGAATGTAATTCATCAACTTATATTCATCTACATACTTTCTTTTATTTTATTTTCAGCTATAACGAGTACTAATTATGATTTTATTTTCACGAAAAACACTTAATCATCCATTCACTACTTAATCATATGAAATGGCATAGGATCGGGTATTATGTACTTAATATGCATATGCTCATTCGCAAATTTTCTTTGATTTCTTCTATTTGATTAGGTCCTAAAGCATCTTTTCCCATTATGGCACAAATAATCCCTGAACTTTGGCTCAATATGCTGCAGTCCCTGAACTTTTAACTTATTCAATGTGGTCCCTAAACATTAATCTAATGTGTTATGTGGTCCTTGAAATTTTAATTTGTTCAATGTTATCCATGAACTTTTGGTACTTATTCAATTTAGTTTTCGAACTATATAAAAATGTTCAATATAGTCCCGAACTTGAATTAATAGAAGGACTACATTGAAAATTTTTATATAATTCAGGAACTACATTGAACATATACCAAAAGTCTATAAACCACATTGAACATTAGGTTAAAGTTCAAAAACTATATTGGATAAATTAAAAATTTAAAGATCACATTGGACATTAAACTAGAGTTCGAATTGTTTGTGTCATCGTTCCTTTCCCATTTCGAGGGATTTGTCTTCTGCCAACTGCCGAGTACCGGACAACAATTTTGACGGAAACGGGGTGACCAGGTTACCCGGATGAGGTGTAGATCGCACCGTCTTTATGGGAAAATAAACATTGCGTTCAGAGAGTTATTTTCTCAATGCAGTACGGGCATCTCTTCAAATGCAGACTCTTCACGTGAAATTGCTCTCTTCAACCTGTCCTTGCTCTCTTCTGATCTGCATTAATTTGTTTTGGCCTTTTCTTTGGGCGGTTCCTACCCTTTTTTTGTCGCGGGGCTTCCTCACACGTTAGTTTTTTGTAAGTTGGACTGATTTCATTAGGGATAATGATAAAAGAGTCCCTAAACTTTACCTCAACATATAATATGATTCATGAACTTTTAATTTGATCAATGTGGTCTCTGAACTTTAACCTAATATTTGATATGATCCCTGAATTTTTAATTTGTTCGATATCGTCTCTGAACTTTTAGTACATGTTCAATGTAGTTCCTAAATTATATGAAAATGTTTAATGAAATCCCTGCACTTAAACTAATGAAATAACTACATTAAACATTTTCAGGTGAAGGATAAAGCTTTATCATTGGGACGAATTGCAGACACACCTATAAATAGAAAATTACAAAGGAGCTAGGACCTTTCACCTTCCATCTTTTCTTAATTTGGTAGTGTAGTTCCTTCTCCTGTGCCCTTGTTGGTTTGGTGCTTTTGCTTAGCCTTGTAGAGTGGCTTCTTCCCCTCTTGGATTTTTTTGTTCCTTTGGGGCCTAGGGCCTTCTCTTGTGTTTCTTGTACATGGTGATTTTGAAAAGTAATACAAATTCTTACCTTTACCAAAAAAACAATTGACGATATTGAATAAATTAAAAGTTCGTGGACAACAATGCATATTGAGTTAAAGTTCATGGATCATATTGAACAAATTAAAAGTTTAGAAATAATATTGTATATTAGGCCAAAGTTCAGGGACTATTTGTGTCATTTTCCATTCAATTATGCTATATTTTTGCTTAGCCAAAAAGGATGGACAAAAAAAAAAAAAGAGCACGCTATTCCCATCTCAATCTCACGAAAAATTCTTGAATAGCTTGCCAATTTATGAACGCGATGAATATGAGCCATTGAATTATGTAGGCCTCACTATGGTTGGAAACACAACATTTATATTGTATGGACCAATCACTTATTATTAGTTGGTCCAAAGATAAGATTTTCTTCCCAGTTGAAGGCAGACCACCCATTACTTATCTACATGTAAGGTTTATTTATTTTGTGAAAAATGAATAATTTCAAACACATTTTTCTAAAAATCGTTGATTATATCGCTTGAAATAATTTATTAATAAAAATATTTTTTATTATTGATAATAATTTATGTTTAAGCATTTTCTTGAACGGTGAAATTTTTTTTTTCATTCGTTCATTTTTGTAAGCGATTAAATCGATCATATTTTGGAAATTTTTTTTTCAAATCACTCATTTTTCGCGAAACAAACGGATCTTTATACTCTTCGGCAAAGCCCTTGACCCATGTACAAAAATCACCTGTCTATATAGATCAAGCCGCATACACAAAAAGTGATCATCTCGAACTCAGCTAAACAAAAGCATTGGCAGCAACCGCACTTCATTTCGCTCCCATCTCCAAGCTACAATTGCAACTACATTATGGACAGCCGTCAATGCGATTGTGAGCACCTGCTCGAAAACGTCGTCGGCAATGAGATTGCGATGAACCCTCTCGATCTTGGAGAGTTCAGGCGTCAAGGACACATGGTCGTTGATTTCCTAGCCAAGTACTACGAGAACATTGAAAAAAATCCAGTTCTTAGCCGAGTCGAGCCCGGCTATCTTTCCGAACGCCTCCCGAGTTCTGCCCCGCAGGATGAAGAACCCATGGAGGCCATACTCGACGATGTGCACCGGCACATAGTCCCGGGCTTGACTCATTGGCAGAGCCCCAATTTCTTCGCCTACTTCCAGACCAACACTAGCACTGCAGCGATCCTGGGCGAGATGCTTTGCGCGGGGTTCAACGTGGCAGGATTTAACTGGGTCTCGTCCCCCGCTGCGACCGAGCTTGAGAGCCTAGTGATGGACTGGCTCGGGAAAATGCTGGACTTGCCAAGGCCATTCCTCTTTTCGGGGAATGGCGGGGGAGTCATTGAAGGGAACACCACCGAAGCCATCATTTGCACTCTCACTGCTGCGAGAGATAGGGTCCTGAGGAGGTTGGGACATGATTCCATCGTGAAGCTCGTCGTCTACGGGTCAGACCAAACGAATTGCTCATTCCAGAAAGCTGCCCGGGTGGCGGGAATAGACCCACGGAACTTCCGGGCCTTAAAGACGACAAGGTCGACCTTGTTTGGCTTGTCCCCGGACTCGCTAGGGAAGGCAATCCGTTCGGACATCGATGCGGGGTTAATTCCGTTGTACTTATGCGCCACGGTCGGGACAACTTCATTCGCGGCGGTCGACCCGCTGGCACCTCTATGCAAAGTCGCGAGCGAGTTCGGCATGTGGGTTCATGTTGATGCCGCGTATGCGGGAGCCTCGTGTATTTGCCCGGAGTACAGGAAATTCATCAATGGCGTGGAGTTTGCAGATTCATTCAGCTTCAATGCACACAAGTGGCTCCTGACCCCTCTCGATTGCTGCTGCCTCTGGGTGAAAGACCCAAATGCCCTCGTCAAGTCCTTGTCAACAGACCCCGAGTACCTCAAGAACGAGGCAACTGAGTCAAAACAAGTTGTTGACTACGCAGACTGGCAACTTTCTCTCAGCAGGAGGTTCAGGTCATTGAAGCTGTGGCTTGTACTCAGGAGCTACGGCGTGCAGAACCTGAGGAGTCACATAAGGAACCATTGCCGATTGGCGAAGCTCTTCGAGGAGCTTGTGGAGGAAGATCGCCGATTCGAAGTTGTTTTCCCGAGAAATTTCGGGCTGGTTTGTTTCAGGATTCGTCCTTCGGTGGTCTCTGGCACGTCCAATGGCCATGCGGCCGAAAACGGACATGGTGAAGCATGGAAATTAAACGAGGTGAACAGACTCAATGCGCAATTGCTTCACGCTATTAATGCTTCGGGACGGGTCTTCATGAGTCATACGGTAGTTGGAGGAGCTTATGTGTTACGGTTCGCCGTCGGGGCGACTTTGGTGAGAGAGAGGCACGTGATCATGGCTTGGAAGGTGGTGCAAGAACATGCAAATTCTCTATCATGCATGCCAGGGAGGGAGCAACACTCCGCATAACTGGCCTCCTGCAGTGCCCAAATTTCGTTGCACAATCCTTTATGTTGTGTTTTGTCATATGAATTTCTAGCTAAAATAGGACTGAATAGGATAAAATATGAAATCATGAGATTTTACTATATCTTATCCACTGTTTGATGCATCCCAGTAATAAAATCGGATATTTTTGTGTTCTATCAAATTTATTGTTTGGTATGTGGCATGTCAATGTAAACGAACCTGAAAATGCACAAACAAGATGGTAAGAATTTCTCATGATTCACTACTAAAGAAGTCACAAATGCACAAACGGAAATAATATCCATCAATTAATTCATAATTTTTATACAATTTACATCTAAAACAGAAAAAAAAAGGGCTCATTGTAGCATTCCGAAGCTACAAGTTCGACAATGACAAGAAATGTAAACGGGCTAAGCAACATCAATGAGATCTATCAATTAGAAGACGCAAAATCTAGTAAAAAGAGAAAACACGATTATTCAACTTCACGATTTCGATAAGTATAGTGTTTTGACTTTCTCACCACGTTCGCGAAACTTTAATATGAACCATAGAGTCACGGAAAAGAGGAGTTTCGACTCTTTTGCTACTTTCGTCGACCTTCAACATGGACGAAAGAGTTACAAAGGAGAAGGAGCGTTGACTCTCTGATCGTTTTCGTAGAGTTTCGATGTGAACAAAGAACTGCATAAGGGTCATAAAGCTTCAACATGAACTAGAGATATGGAGAAGAAGAAGACATAGTGAGTTAAAAATATTCCTTTCAAGTTTTTGTTCATTTAAAATTGGGCTTCTTCTACTTCATTTTTATTTACTTATTTTTTAATTATTTTCCTCTCTTATTATTTTTTATTTTTATTCCTTTCCATCATTCCTTAATCAAATGTAATTAAATAATAAACTATACTAACATAGCTAAAATATGTGATAAATATACTTAATATATATACATATATATAACATAATAGAAATTTAAATATATAAATAAAAATAGGAATAAATAAAAAAGAAAATTATATGTTACTTTTTTGTTATTATGAATTCTTTTATATTAGAATGCAAATATTATTTTATATGTAATTATTATTTGGGTTAATACAACGAAAAATCCTAAACTGGTACACCTATGACAATTTTACCCCGAACTATTTTTTTTGACCACACAAAACCCCAAACCGGTACACCTGTGACAAATTTATCCTGAACTATTTTTTTGACCACCAAAAACCCCAAACTGGTATACTTGTGATAATTTTACCCTGAACTATTTCTTTGACCACCAAAAATCCTACACTGGTACACCTGTGATAATTTTACCCCCGAACTAATTTTTTTACCACTAAAAACCCCAAACTGGTATATTTGTGATAAATTTACCCTCTGTTAGTGTCCATTAAATTATGTTAATATCACAAAAATCATAAATTGTTAAACTTGTGACAAACAGAGGGGTAAAACCCAAAATCGGTACACATGTCAATTACCACGTGTCATTAAACTTCGCAATTTGATAGTAAAATTTAACGGAAAATAATGGAGGGTAAATTTGTCACAGGTGTACCAGTTTGGGATTTTTGGTGGCCAAAAAATTAATTCAGGGGTAAAATTGTCACATGTATACCAGTATGGGGTTTTTTATGGTCAAAAAAATAGTTCGAGTAAAATTGTCACAGGTGTACCAGTTTAGAATTTTTGTAAAAAAAAAAAATAATTGGGGTAAAATTTGTCATAAGTGTACCAGTTTGGGGTTTTTCATGGTATTAACCCTTATTATTTTATTTTTTAATTTAAGAAGTTTGTTATTCGAGAAAATAGCTTTGATGCCATATATATAAAAAATCCTATCCACCTTTATCATTCCTCTCTTATGGAATATTTTTATTTGGGCTATATTCTCTTTGTATATGACTTTATCCTATCTTGAAGAGGAATCAAATACGAGATGAAATAAATTTTATCATATGCTGACTTTTATGACAGCTACCCAACGTAGCCTTAGAAGTGTTGGTTAAAAGCTCCAGGCAACATTTTTCAAGGGGTTGATTATGAGGTCATTGGCTAAAGATAGGGCAAGACTATTTCAGCATCAGGCAATTCTCCTTTTAATAAGCAAACTTTTTTTTTGCTAAATTTAATAACCAACACTTGTATAGTACCTTCAATTGCCTTCCCTTTTTCAATGCAACACAATAATTTGACGATTGTTGCCAAACATTTAAGTAGGGGTGTCCAACGGGTGGGTTGGGTCAAAAATGGTTTGGCCCATATTAACATATTGATCCATTTAACTCATTTTGACTCATATTCATGTAGTGCAAATATAGCAACCCAAACCCGATCTGATCTGACCTAAACCCGATCCGTTTTGCTAAAGACTTTAATATTAAATTCAATTTAGAAAAAAATAAATCTTATAATTTTTAAAAAATATGTATATTGCTAAAACACTGGATAATTTTTATAATTTAAATAAAAAATTATGATTTTTTAATATTTAATATTTAATATTCTTTTCTTTTCTTTTTTCTTCTATGCCCGATGACAACTAATGATGATTGACGACCACTGACCGTCGGCCATTGACAACCGGTGACGACCGGCACCGGCCAAAGATTGGTGATTGGCGATCGGCTGGCGAGGGCCATTGACTGACGACCGACAAGCGACCTTTGCCGAATTTCCTAGAAAAAAGGAAAAGAAAGAAAAATTAAAAAATTAAAAAATAAAAAATAATGAAAAATTAGAAATTTAAAATAATTAAAAAATGACTTGTCCATTTATCACTAACTTAAAACTTATTAAATAGCTAATCCATTTAAGACCCATTTAAGTTGTTTATATTTAATTAAAATATATATTTGAGCATTGTTATGTCGCATTTTTGCATGCACCGGAGGCTATTGCAAGAAGTTATCGTATGGTTGATAAACCGCGATAAGTAAATTCATTTGAAATATTAAGGGTTAATACCACGAAAAACCCTAAACTTGTATACTTGTGATAATTTTATCCCAAACTAAATTTTTGATCATAAAAAACACAAAACTGATACCTTTGTGACAATTTTAGCCTAAACTAATATTTTGACCACTAAAAATCTTAAACTGATACATTTGTGACAAAATTACCCTCTGTTAGTTTTCGTTAAATTGGATTAATACCACAAAAAATCACAAATCGATCCACTTATGACAAATGGAGGATAAAACATAAAACTGGCATATCAGTCGTCTGCCGCATGTCATTTAATAGAGCAATTTAACTAGCAAAATTTAATAGAGACAAATTGAAGGTAAATTTATTACATGTGTACCAGTTTAAGATTTTTCGTGATCAAAAAATTAGTTTGAGGTAAAATTGCTACGGACCTACTAGTTTGGAGGTTTTTGTGGTATTAACCCAAATATTAATTATGTGGGTTATTATAGGCTATGTGTTGACACCTAAATTTTGACAACTCATTTAATCATTCCTTGCATAGAAAATGGGTCGATCCCGGCCTCTAAACGAGAATATAAGTAATATGCATTTTAAGAAGGTGCACATGAGTTGCGTTTTAAATTGGACTGAAATTAGTGGACTCAAGTAGGGAAGCCCTAAACTCATCAAGCCCACACAAGCCTGGTCCCCTTGATGATTTCGGCCACGCCCATTTCAATTTAATCGAAGATTAAATGTGCTTATAGTTGGTTAACACATGGGGATGGATATAATTGTCAGCATGAAGGGTTGGAATCTCGGTTAAAGAACAACAGGAAAGTAGAGTGTTATTATTGCCAATTCCTGAGGGGAAAATCTTGGCGATTTTGGAGAGCAAGAATTGAAGAAGGGGCAAAAGATAATTTATTAAAAAAGAAACAAAAGAAGAAGGGTTAATATCATGAAAAACCTTAAACTGATACATTTGTGATAAATTTACCATAAACTAATTTTTTTATCATTAAAATCTCAAACTGGTACACTTGTGACAAATTTACCCTTCGTTAGTTTTCGTTAAATTTTACTGTCAAATTTTTGCGTTGGATGATACGTGATAATTTATGGGCGTACCAGTTTGGGGTTTTACCCTCAGTTTGTCATAAATATACAAGTTTGTGATTTTTCATGGTATTAATCTAATTTAATGGAGTGTAAATTTATCACTAATGTATCGGTTTGGGATTTTTGATGATCAAAAAATTAGTTTAGGGTAATTTGTCACAAGTGTACTAATTTGACCTTTTTTATGGTTAACAAATTAGTTCGGAGAAATTCGTCAATGGACCAAATTTGAAATTTTTCATGGTATTAACAAAAAAGGAAGGATCCAGAGAAAATATAAAACAAGCTCCTGCGGCCATCGTCACCTCCAGCACGTCACCTCGTCTCTGAGCGTCAGTGAATTTAGCCCAGCCTCCAACGGGCTTCCCACTGTCATCACGCCTAGGTTCCTGTCCTCGTCGCGTGTGTCCGGCAAGCACAACTTTCATAAGCTCACGCCCAGCGCCTTGTGACTCCTGTCATCGACGTTCACAGCTTCAGCGACATTGGGACCATCGCAGCTCGAACACCAACGAAACAGTTCCAAGCTTAACTGCAGCCATGCAACCTCGCTGCCAGTCAACTCCTGGCGTTTTGCCAGGTTTCTCGGCGGTCTCTGCAACGATATAGCAAGGTTCCAACGCCATCTCCATTGCTGCCATAAACCTTCAGCCCCCGCGACCTCCACCTTGCCGCGACACCAACAGCTGCGGTCTCCTCCAGCCACGAGCAGCAATGGTGGAGTCTAGCTGCACCTCTGCTCGGCCCCACTGCGAGCCTTAACGTCGGTCCCACGAGCCTCAACTCGAGCAGCATTGCCTTGCCACACCGTCAGAAGCTGTGGCAGCCCCTTGCCGTCACCAATCTTCACGCGACAAACCTCAATGCCGCCGTGCTTCATCACTGCAAGTCCTACGCCATCGATCCTCTTTGCGTTGCCGCCCATCACCGCCGGTCCCTTTTTTGATTAAAAGTTCTTATCTAGGTAATTGCCAAAACCATATTCAATTAATATATTCAAATTGCCTAATTCTTTTTTTGGTGAGAATTGCCTAATTTGAGTTAATTTTGTTCGAAAGTGTTTTGTTTGAGATTTTTAGGCATATCCAAATGAGTAAATTTCCCGATTTGAGTTCTGCATATAATAGAGAATTTGATCTTTTAAGAATTAAGATCAGGTTATCGATTACATTCGTTTCCTGTTTTGGGTTGAGGTGAACAATTATATGGGTTTGTTATATTGCATGTTATTAATTTAGTAAATGCCCATATTATGAAAAATACAAAAAAAATTGCATTACATGTTAAGATGTATTAGTTTCCTAGTTTAGAATTGCATATCTCGGAGCCATGTAGTAATTTAGGAAATTTTCCATTTTAGAATAGGATTTAATGTAAATTATTTCTTAATTTAAATAGGTAATCTCATATTTTAGTTAGTTTCCTCTTTTAAGAAAATCATAAAAATAACATGCATATGTCATATAGACTATCGAGGGATGATAAGGATACTAGAAGTAACAAAAATTTTGTATGACACTTACTTTAATGTCAAAAGTTTTTTTCGGATCACTTAACTGTCATTTAAAAAAAAACGATCACTTAAGTATTAACTCCAATTTAGGTTGCTAAAATATCCGATATGGTCATTTTTTATTGATTTCTTCATTCAACCTGGCTTGTCAACGTGCCCATATATAGCCCAAAACGACGTTGTCTAACACAACCCTAGATCGAAAGTGTAACTCACAAGGAAATTCCCAAATTGAAAAACCCTAAATCGGCCACAACCCCAAATCGAAACCTTTTCGATTTGCCCACAATGCGGATGGACAACTTGATGAGCCAATGCAGATTTCCATCTCGATGGACTACTCATGTGGACGACAGAGATCAAAGCTAGCGAGGGAGTAATGAACGAGCTCGAGGCACTTCATAACCCTTGACCGAGAAGCAGGGCAGAACAGAAGACTCGCGTGTGGTGGTAGAGATGGCCTCGAAGGTGCGATTGTTGGTCACAAACGGCGATCAAAGAGCTGATGTCCTGGAGGCGTCGGCAAAGAAGGATCGAGCAAACGCGAAGCACCCTACCGCCCGATTAGAAAAGTAGGGGCGTAATGGAGGAGGTCTTTGCCACGCCTGCACTTCTCGGTCGCCACATCCCCAGGCAGAGGTTTGTGTCGGTGCGACGCCCCAGACGCGTCGCCCGACCCAACACCCAACACAGAGATAAACAGCACACGAAGCAATTAAAACCACCGTACATATATCCACATGACCAAGGGTATCCCCAAAATCAACACTTGTACTAATCTTGGAATTCATTTACAATATCCAAGTACAGCCCGAATACCAAAAATCAAAAAGCGGGTCAAGGCCACTCTTGACAAAAAGGGGTAAGTGGCTCGGGGTTGTGTACTACAATTGATCGGGGGCTCTTCTCAAAAATGCATCGGGACACTGTCATCCTCAAGGCCGGGATCCGAAAATATCGATTTTACAACAACCGTGAGAATAAATCTCAAATGAGTAATTCCCTAAACCTAAACTAGGCTAACATGCACCTCGACAAGTACTAGACAGACAAAGACACACGGTCTAAGCAGTACATGACTCGGACCCTCGGCCCGAATCTAGAACTTACTTGACCTGCGGGTTAGGCATTAAGTCAACAATAGTAGCCACTTGACAGAAATCGGTCATAACACAATCAATCACGCGCATTTATATGTCACATCGCATGATATGCAAATGCGGTGCTCGCACTCATGCTCATGCCTCATTAATGCATTACCGCATACTTGCACACTAGCACTCAGCCATTTCTCAATTTCTCCTCCGACCCGCGTTAAGCATCGAGGTCCGACCAGCGTAAACGCGCGGGTCTATTACTTTAATCACAACGCCGTGGCCAGCGTTAAAAGCGCCTCAACTGGTCGGTGTCTCTGCCCAGCGTCAAAAGCGCATCAGGCGCAACACCGATCTCCTCACGAACCGAGCCAGCGTAAAACTCATCGGGTTGGTGCGTCTTCCGGCGTCCGGGCATCGTCCGCGTAACACGCGCATCGGGGCGGCATTCACTACCCGCGAAACACGCGCCGGGGTTTATTGTGATCACACATTCACAAACCTCAATTTTTCCCGAACCCGCGTTAGGCGCATCGGGGCAATTTAGGTGATCACAATGCACATGTCACTCGGGCAGCTTTTCGTATATGCATATGTCGTGCCAATGTTCATGATACACATTCATGACTGCAATAACCACACTTGGGCACTCATAAATTTCACAATGGCATTTAGTTCAATGAATCACGAACCCGAGTAAATCAAATCACCCCCACGGTCATGGCACAATTTCGACACATAAATTATGCATATAAAACACCCAATTGGATCAACATGAAATTTCGCACCCGAAGCCCGCCAAGCTAATCTATTTTTGGTCTCCTTTGGATATGCAACTAGGCACCCTCAAATTAATCAGAATTGAGGCTCAATTGTGTCGGTTGCACAAATCAACCAATCTCGGTATTCACACGCCTAGTCCTCAAATTAATCGCGTCGCGCCCAAATTTAATCCCGCCGTGGCGACCATCAAACCGTAATTTCTGGGCCAATAATTATCACCAAAATGTTCTATTATACTCCCCAAATATCAGTCTAATTGACCACCACCAAAAATTAATATCGGTAGTAGCAAATAATCCACAAATAAAACCCGAACTTGAGCCAAATTAATCCGAGGCCGACTAACCCATTTATCGCGCCTCTCGGGCCACTAATCCTCCATTAATTTATCAACTAATCCATCAAATTGGTGACAATCAAAACTCCTAATTAATTTCCATTAATCCCGACAATCTCGATCATGGCCACATTAACGTCGACACCATCCAATTTATTTCGACATCCTCGAAACTCCGAAAATCATTTGCCAAGTTCAAGGTCCAAATAACGACAAAAATTCGATCGAGTGCGATTCTAGCGAAATCTCTGGTTTAAAATAATAACCGAGAGTGATCAGTTCTCGGGCGAGATTTTACTATAAACACACTGACAAATTATGCATTTTATAAACCCCAAAAATTGGATCAAAATTCGGAATGTTACAATTCTTCCCCCTTACAAAAATTTCGTCCTCGAAATTTACAATCCCAACCCGACTACTCAAACAAATGGGGGTACTGGTGTCGCATCACTTCCTCGCTTTCCCAGGTGGCACCTTCCGTCCCGTGATGTTCCCAAATAACCTTCACCAACGGTATTGTCTTGTTCCTCAACACTTGCTCCTTCCTGTCCTCGACTCGCACTGGCTTTTCCACGTATGATACTCTGTCGTCCACGTCTATTACCTCATGATTCAGCACGTGGGTCGGGTCCGGTTCATACTTCCTCAGCATCGACACGTGGAAGACGTTATGAACTTGTGACAAATTTGGCGGTAAGGCTAGGCGATATGCCAACGTCCCAATCCTTTCCAAAATCTCAAACGGGCCTATGTACCTTGGACTCAACTTTCCTTTCTTGCCAAACCGAGACAGTCCTCTCATTGGCGAGATCTTAAGAAACACATGATCGCCAACTTGAAACTCCAACGGCCTACGCCTTCGGTCCGCGTAACTTTTTCTGGCGACTCTGAGCTGTTCTCAACCTTTCCCGAATAATTTTCACCGATTCCACCATTGTTGAACCAACTCACGGACCCGTTATACTTCTTTCTCCTACTTCATCCCAACACAGCGGTGTCCTGCAAGCCCCTGCCATATAATGCCTCAAAGCGGCACCATTTTGATGCTCTTTGAAAAGCTGTTATTGTAGGCAAATTCCACTAAGTGTATTTGTTCTTCCCACTTGCCACGAAAATCTAGTACACATGCTCTCGACATATCTTCCAAAGTGCGAATAGTCCTCTCGGATTGGCCATCCGTACATGGATGATAGGCCGTCTTGGTGTAACTTAGTTCCCATGGCGGTTGCGAGACTTTTCAAAAATTCATGATAAAACGGGATCACGGTCCAAAGTAATTGATACGGTACTCCGTGAAGGCGAACTATGCCCGTGCGTATAAATCTGCCAACCTTTCCAGCTCGAAGTCCTTTCGCCTTTGCCAGGAAGTGCGCTGACTTGGTCAGTCTATCCACTATCACCCAAATAGAGTCGTGTCCCCTCTGGCTCCTTGGCAGTCCCGTTACAAAATCCATTGTGATGTGTTCCCACTTCCATTCTGGGATTTCCAACGGTTGTAACATTCCACCAGGTTTGCAGTGCTGCGCCTTCACTTGTTGACACGTCAAACACTTAGCCACGTGCTTGGCCACATCCACTTTCATTCCATTCCACCAGTAGTGCTGACGCAGGTTCTGGTACATCTTAATACTGCCCGGGTGGATACTGTAATTGCTCCTATGAGCCTCCGACAAAATTTCTTCCTTGAGCCCCAAATCGCCGGGACACGCATAAAGCGTCCTCGAAACACGAGAATTCCATCTCGGGACACACGAAAGTCCGGCTTCCTCTTAACGTCATCCATACTCAATATTTTATGAATCTCAAGGTCCATGAGACTACAACGCCTTAATCTTCGTTTGTACTTCCGGCTCGATTCTCAATGTCGCCATCAGACCGGAGAGGTGTCCTACCTCAAACTTAAACTCGAGTCCGTGCTCTCTCTAATAAGGTCCACTCTTTAACCCAACAAATCGCGATGCTCGATTTCCGACTTAAGGCATCCGCTACCGGTTGGCCTTTAGGGGTGATACGGTATGTCTTGATCATAGTCCTTGACAATTCCATCCAGCACCTACGCCTCATATTCGGTTCATTGAAAGAAAAAGTACTTGAGGCTCGATGGTCCGTGTAGATCTGGAACCTTTCTCCACATAAGTAATGCCTCTAAATTTTAAGTGCGAAAATAATTGCTGCCAATTCCAAATCGTGGGTTGGGTAGTTCATCTCATGAGGTCTTAAGCGCGCGATGCATAAGCAACCACTCTTCCATGTTGCATTAGCACACATCCCAATCCTCTAAGCGAAGCATCACTATAAATCTCATACCGCCCGGTCTGATGGAATCGTCAATCAATCTTGGCCATTTGTCGTCAACCTCTGTTTCAGCTCCACGAAAACTCTTTTCGCACTTTTAGGTCCATTCAAACTTGGTTTCCTTCTTGACAACCGTCAGCGGTGTGGCTATCATTTGAGAATCTTTCCACAAACCTCCGATAATAGCACGCTAGTCCTAGAAAGCTTGAACCTCGATGGAATCGTCGATCTCGGCGGTCCATTCTTTGCTTCAATCTTTCTTTGGGTCCACGGAGATTCCTTTCTTGGATATTATATGCCCAAGAAATGCTACTCGGTTCAGCCAAAACTCGCACTTGCTAAACTTAGCATATAGTCGTGCTCCCTTAACGTCCGTAGAACCTTCTCCAAATGCACCTCGTGTTCCTCGGAACTCTTGAATACACTAAAATATAAATCGATGAAAACAATGACAAACCTGGTCTAAGAATTCCTTGAATACCGGTTCATTAAGTCCATGAAAGCGGCGGGGGCATTAGTCGGTCCAAATGGCATCACTTTGTGAACTCATAGTGCCCATATCTAGTCACGAATCTTTGTCTTTGGAATATCCTCCTTTTGGATTCTTAATGGTGATACCCCGTCCTCAAGTCAATCTTAGAAAACACCGAGGGCTCCTTGCAGGCGGGTCGAGCAGTCGTCAATCCTTGGGAGGGATACTTATTCTTGACCGTCACTTGATTTAGGCGGCGGTAGTCGATACACAACCTTAGCGACCCATCCTTCTTTCTAACAAATAAAACCGGTGCTCCCCATGGAGACGCGCTTTCGGTCGGATGAAACCTTTGTCGATGGTTCTGCATACGGACCTTCAATTCCTTCAACTCGACAGCGACATCACAGAGGCGGCTTCGAGATTGGCTCGGTCAGGTGGCCAACTCGATAACAAATTCTACTTCCCTTTCTCGGCGGCAATCCGGCAATTCACGAGGAAAGACATCGGGAAAATTGCACACCACTGGTATATTCTCAAGCGACACTTCACTGTGACGGATCAACCACCTTTGGCTAAATAACCTTTGAGCCCTCGTCCAACAATTTAGTTGCTTCCACCGACGAAACCCAAGGGATCGAGATTCCTCCTCGACTCCTACAAACTCAAATCTAGGGCGCCCGGTAGGGTAAAACTGGATCGCCACGGTACTATAGTCCATTACGGCGTGCAGCTTAACTAGCGGGTCCATGCCCACAATCAAATCAAAATCATACATCGGCAACACCGCTAGGTCTATATCCTTTTCTACACCACCAATCACTATCTCACAATTCGGGCATCCTAGAGATATGCATATCTTATCCTTCAATGGCGTAGTCACACACAATTGCACTTCTAACATAACAGGCTTTAATCCAGTCAATTCAACAAAGCGGCGGATATAAGCGAATGTGATACTCTGGATCGAATAATGCATATGCTATATGGTGGCACAGAGAAACCATACCTGTGACCACCCCTGGCGCATTTTCCACTTCCCTTCGCGCCATTGCATACACTCGTCCTTGTGCCGGTGGTCTGCTCATAATGGCTGGCGGGGCATTCCCAGGCTGGTTCCCAATTCGAGGTGGTTGTTGCATCGGGATTCCCATGGGGCGTTGTTGGGGGCAATTCGATCGATGATCCATACTCCCACACTTGAAGCAAGCCCAAAATACATTACATTGATGGTTCGGCTTCCCGATGTCCCCTCCTAATCGGTGGGACAAATCGCTTTATTTCCGCCATTGGTTTCTTCCCAAAACGGCGGTTGTCTCTAGCCGGGCGAACCGCGATCGAGGCGGGCGCCCCTATCGATCGATCCCGCTCTATGCTTTGTGCCCGTTCATACATCCATTGTAGTCCTTGATGTTGGCGATATCATTTGACTCCTCGAGTCCGGTTTGGTCCATCCACGAATCTCGCGCCTTGTCCTCAGGGTGCTCTACCATTCTTAGCGCGAACCTTGACAGTCTTGTGAATTCTGCCTCGTACTGATCAACTGTCATCGATCCCTGGCGGAGCCTCATGAACTCCGCTAACTTCCTCTCTCTAGCACTCTCCGAGAAGAACTTTCCCAAAAAGCTCTCAGAAAATCTGGCCCACGTCTGAGCGGTTCCCTCGGGGAACACCCTTCCTTTAGTGGCCTTCCACCAATCATTGGCATTGTCCTGCAGTTGGTACACGGCCAATGTTACCTTTTCGACCTCAGTGCACCCTAGCACTTCGAAAGCCTTCTCCAGCTCCTCAACCCAACGGGGTGCGGTCTCAGGGTCACCCTTGCCATTGAACCTCGGCGGTTTCAGTTTCAAGAACTGCTCTACCAATTTAGACATTGGCTTTGGTCACATTTACCGGGCGGGGCCGGGATTCTCCACATTTCCACGATTCCCACCATTTCCATTGTTCCGTTATTTCCATTATTTCCATTGGCCCCATTGGCGTGACAATGGCGGCCTCAGCAACGGCGGCGATAGTGGTATCTCTCTCTTGGGCCAATCTACCTCTCGAATTCCGGCTTCCTCGAGGGCTCTTAGGATTCCGTCAACCCTCGGATCCTCCGCCATCCTTACTTGCGGTTCTACGCGGTCCGGCTCAGGACCTCGACCTCGACCTCTACCTCTTCTACGGCCTCGACCTCTACCTCGTCCTTGGTTACTCGTCTCTCCAACTTGCATGTCCATCCTCCTGTTATAATTCCCACATCGGGATCAGAGACCTAACCCAAGCTAAACCGGTCTAAGGTCCTAGGCAGGGAGTTTAACGCTACAGCAATTAATCACTCAGCATGCGATTGAGTATAAATAGCACAGGACTTCAGTCACAGAACACATGTACTAACCTCGAGTCCCGACGCACCTGCACTTCACGGGTCAAATAACGCAACCAATCAATCAAGACACAGGCAGTCAGGAGGTACACTTAGCACACGAGGTCCACCTATTGGCTACCAGGTCATCGCCCTTATCACCTGTGCTTCGACCCTAATTGGACCGAGCTGACCTTGCTCTGATACCAAATCAAACGGGGATGTCACGCCCCGCACTTCTCGGTGCGCCACATCCCTCGCAGAGGTCGATTTGTGTGCGACGTCCCAGGACGCGTCGCCGACCCAACACCCAAACGAGAGATAAACAAAGACATGCGGAAGCAATTAAAACCACCGTACATATATCAACACATGACCAAGGGTATCCCCAAAATCAACACTTGTACTAATAATGGAATTCATTTACAATATCCAAGTACAGCCCGAATACCAAAAATCAAAAGCGGGTCAAGGCCACTACGACAAAAGGGGGGTAAGTGGCTCGGGGTTGTGTACTACAATTGATCGGGGCTCTTCTCAAAAATGCATCGGGACACTGTCATCCTCAAGGCCGGGGATCCGAAAATATCGGTTTTACAACAACCGTGAGAATAAATCTCGGTGAGTAATTCCCTAAACCTAAACTAGGCTAACATGCACCTCGACAAGTACTAGGCAGACGGCACACGGTCTAAGCGATTACATGACTCGGGCCCTCGGCCCGAATCTAGAACTTACTTGACCCCTACGGGTTAGGCATTAAGTCAACAATAGTAGCCGCTTTGACGTAAATCGGTTGCAACACAATCCCGCGCATTTATATGTCACATCGCATGATATGCAAATGCCGGTGCTTTCGACTCATGCTCATGCCTCATTAATGCATTACGGCATACTTGCACACTGCTTTTCAGCCATTTCTCAATTTCTCCTCCGACCGCGTTAAGCGCGTGGTCCGACCAGCGTAACACGCATCGGGTCTATTTCTTTAATCACAACACGCCGTGGCCCGCGTTAAAGCGCCTCAAGCGCCCGGTGTCTCTGGCCAGCGTCAAAGCGCATCAGGCGCAACACCGATCTCCTCACGAACCCGAGTCCGCGTAAAACGCATCGGGTTGGTCGTCTTCCACAGACGGGGGCATCGTCCCGCGTAACACGCATCGGGGCGGCATTCACTACCCCGCGAAACACGCATCGGGGTTTATTGTGATCACACATTCACAAACCTCAATTTTATCTCCCCGAACCCGCGTTAGGCGATCGGGGCAATTTAGGTGATCACAATGCACATGTCACTCGGGCATACTCGTATATGCATATGTCGTGCCAATGTTCATGATACACATTCATGACGCAATAACCACACTTGGGCACTCATAAATTTCACAATGGCATTTAGTTCAATGAATCACGAACCCGAGTAAATTAAATCACCCCACACGGTCATGGCACAATTTCGACACATAAATTATGCATATAAAACACCCAATTGGATCAACATGAAATTTATGCACCAAGCCCGCCAAGCTAATCTATTTTTGGTCTCTTTGGATATGCAACTAGGCACCCTCAAATTAATCAAATTGAGGCTCAATTGTGTCGGTTGGTTGCACAAATCAACCAATCCCGGTATTCACACGCCTAGTCCTCAAATTAATCGCGTCGCGCCCAAATTTAATCCGCCATGGGCGACCATCAAACCGTAATTTCTGGGCCAATAATTATCACCAAAATGTTCTATTATACTCCCCAAATATCAGTCTAATTGACCACCACCAAAAATTAATATACGGTAGCGCAAATAATCCACAAATAAAACCCGAACTTGAGCCAAATTAATCCGAAATCGACTAACCCATTTTATCGCGCCTCTCGGGCCACTAATCCTCCATTAATTTATCAACTAATCCATCAAATTGGCGACAATCAAAACTCCTAATTAATTCCACAAATAACCCCTAAATTAACCCCCCCTAGAAAAATAACCCTAATTAGGGTTTAGGGTTGTACTCACAGTGGGCAGAGAGAAATTTTGAAAATTTATACAAATTTAAATATTAAACGCGACCCGGGGTCCGATTTCAAAACGGAAAATTGCCCACTAATCCCCGAGTGAACCCTGCAAGAACTAAAAGGGACAAAGGTCAAATTAATTTGACCAAATTTTCTGAGAGGTCTACTAGTCCAAATTTGCACCCGGTCCGAAAACTCCAACTTTTCCATTAATCCTGACAATCTCGATACTGGCCACATTAACGTCGACACCGTCCAATTTATTTCGTCCTGAAACTCCCGAAAATCGACTGCCAAGTTCAGGGTCCAAATAACGACAAAAATTCGATCGAGTGCGATTCTAGCTAAAATCTACGGTTTAAAATAATAACCGAGAGTGATCGGTTCTCGGGGCGAGATTTTACTATAAACACACCGACAAATTATGCATTTTATAAACCCCAAAAATTGGATCAAAATTCGGAATGTTACGGTGCGGTCAGCGAGACTCGGAGGCAGTGAACAGCTCGATCATCGACGACTAGTACGTTCAGAAAGTGATGGAGATGGATTGCCGATGATGAAACTTCTCGAACTTTTCGAGAGAGGTTTTTTTTTTCGTGAGGTTAGTGGTGCATGTTTTGGAGGCTCTCTAGTGTGGTTCTCTCGGTCGTGAATCTTGTGACTCCGGTGACCGGTGACGGAAAGCAAGCAATGGTGGGTGTTAATGTGAAATCCTAGAATCACTTTGTTTGGTCATCACGAAAAACAACTTTTGGCACTAAAGCGATTTCGAGATTCACAAACGGAAATGTCACCATGGTTGAGGTTGATGCCAGCGACGGAGGAGGAGCAGAAGACGCAGAGGAGGGGCCGACACAGTTGGTGGAAGGTTGTTGGGGTTGGAGATGATGGCCTGCTTCAAGGCTTGGAGGCCGACGTAGGCATTGCGAAGGCGGGGCTTCTCGAAGGAGACGGAATCCGTTTGCACTACAGGGCAAATCTCTCCATTGAGAATGGTGTAGGCTATTGAGCGAAGCATGAAACAATAGGATGAAACCGACAGAAAAGATAGGGTTCAGGTCGATGCCGAACTTTTCGATCTCGGTTCTGTTTGACATCATGGTCTGTAGGCTGAATTTGCCTGAACTGGACCCAATAATGTTGTCTCTATGTTCTCAATTTTGGTGACCAAATTGTTATTCCGATTCAAAAATCCCGCAAGTTCGATCGATGAAATGTGCGCTTTTACAAACTGGGCATCTTATCAAGTTCCATGATCTGGTTAAGTCTTGCATGGATCCTTGTCCATAACCTGTATACATTGTGGGCATCAATCATGAGGACTTCACATAATGATAGCCGGCATCGGTCCAGGTGAATCCGGATTCAGGAAAGTATTTTCGTATTCCCCTGCCGAACCACCATTTTCTCAGTGCTGTAGTTCCGCTCGGCTCCTTTTGTCTTCTGTGCCAACTTGATTTGGACCGTACAACCTGCAAGCATTTGTGTAGGTCATGTTTTGGGTGTGTTAAATGTGCCTGTAAATATCATTATCATTGAAAAACAATTGAGCTCTATCGTCGGTGGGTTCATGGACACAATGTTGCCAACATAAGTGTGTAGTGGGCATTAGAACAGATGGGTTAAAATTTCTCCATTCGAATTTTCTCAGCAATTAGGAAGAACCTGTTAAATTAGAATCCTAGGACCGAAACTCCGCAACCATTAAGCATTAACTACGTGGCGGTGAAGGCTCCAAACAATACCAACAGCAGAAAGGAGTACTTCGTGATACAGGTTTTTTTTTTGAATCAAAACTTCCGGATGTATGTCACTACCGGTGTTTAAGAGTATGTGTGTGTTTTTTTTTTAAAAATCGAGGTGTCTGCACGACCGGCAAGCAATGACTCAAGCTATAAACCGGCGGTGATGCACGACTAGTCCTCAAGTGACGCTTAGCGCAGGACCCACCACCAATAAAAAGAGATAATCTCTAGCTTAACTTAGCCACTCAAAGATTGAACGAAAGTGACATTTGAAGAATATGACACCAAAATACGGAAAATCCGACATACTCTAAAATAAAACAAAATTAAATTTGTGAAGAAGCTAATAAAATTCAAAATCTCCTTTTTTATTTTTATTTTTTCTCGATACATCTATATAGCAAAACTTTCAGTTTAAAACTTTCAAGCGAGATATGTAACTTTTTCATTGGCGTTTTTTAACATTAAATGATGTTCGACAAAATTTCATAAGCTCTAAGAAGTCCATGTCACTGTTTCTTCTTACTAGCTGATTTCCACACATGAAGATGACCAATTTCTGGATTTTCTATGGCATGTTATGGCCTCATTCTGTTGAAGTGCTCGTGGTCGCACAGTTTCCTTTCTCTTTTCATCCTTTATTATGTAATGGATTTGACATTAGTCGAGCTATGCAACATGAACCTGTTTTTATTAGAGCGAGTTTGAAGAATGTGCAATAGCATTCTATTAATGGGATACAAATAGAATTTTGAAGTATTGTTTACTCATCATTTATTTCTATTTGAATTATTGATTTCTATTTGAAATTTGTTGATGAGTCTGAAGGGGCACTTGTTTATTTTGACGATTAAACTCTTTTGTAACATGGGAATTTATCTCAAATTTCAATAGGCTTTTAAATTGAAATGATATTTATATATTGACAATTAAACTCAAAAATGATTTTTTTAGTTGACTTGCAACACAAAGAATGTATAAAAAGTTACTTATTATTTTTATTACGAATTATTCTTCAAATTTTGAAAATAAGCACTATTATTTTATGTGTAAAAAAATCATATACAAATTTCAAGTGTCAATATTTTTCTATTTTGAAAGGTGCCAAGTGTTTCATATTAAATAAAAAACCAAATTATGAATTTCGTAACATTTATAAAAATGAGTAGTAAGAGCCCTGACCAGCAATTTGTGTGCGGTAGTCATCCAGTTGCATGAAGGCACAATAGGAGGAAGAGTTCATGAGTTCGCTCATCTTCTTATATTTTCATCCTTCCATAAGGTCTCTAATAAACATTAGGTTAAAGCTGGGAAAGTTTTTGCTCCTGTGATCGCCATGCGGCAATTCACTTTGTCTCTCTACCTTGCCATCCTATAAACATTGGCTTATTGATTATTATCTCCATGCTTTTATCTTCTTATCAAGTTGAATTTCAAAGGATAAAATGAATGAAGAGAAAGTATCTCAAATGTATTCTCCAATATCTATCTTTTTCAATAAAATAGTTTATTGACACTTCACTTTACTTCTATGATTATCACATGGCAAGAGCATAGGGCATAGTTTTGCCATGTGTCTCATGTTCGACCAATACACTTTGGTTTATTCATTTGCTTTCTCCGGACTCTTTTCTTTGATTGAGTTTGAATTTCAAAAACAAAATTGTTAAAAAGTAAGCATCTCAAATATATTCTCTCATATTTATCTCTTTCAACTTTTTTCTCTCATTGTTTTTAAACTTGGAAAAAAATTTAAAAAGAAGCGAGATGTTTTGAAAATTACTACTATCATTATCCTTTGAAGAGGTTTATCTTTTTTGATTTTTATCTCTAATTAATTTTAAATTTGACAATGTGGTATATAAGTATATTCTCATACATAATTTATTTTAGTAATTATAGATTTAGTTAGAAGGAGAAGTATATCTTGTTGGATAAATAAGATGCATATTTCGAAGTATAACATATTTAACATGTGATAAATACACAATTTAAAATAATATTAACGTAATTTGAAGAATAGCTAGTATTGTGAAATTTTTATTGAATATTCTCTAACTATAAACATTTAAACAACAATAATTTATCAGAAAAATAAGTTCAAAATGTTAACTTACTTGAAACATGCATATTGACATTTCATTCGATTTAGTTCCTCTTGAAATCCACTTGATTTAAATATATCTAACATCCTCTAAAGAAAATCTATTCAGTAAAAAATAAAAAGTGTATGTAAATTGATTTAAAGTCCACGTAATTTGAAATTTATTCAACAAAATAAGAGAGAACTCAATAAGGCATGTATTAGTTTTTTGTTTGATATATATTTTAAATACAACAACTCAAATAAAATTTATGTAATGGACAAAAAGAGATGATCCCGAGTTTTAATTTAGCAATTCAAAAGATTGACCAAAAATGACATTTAAACAATGCGATGCTAAAATAAGGAAACCGACATACTCTAGACTAAAACAAAATTAAATTTGTTAAGAAGAAGCTAATAATTAAAATCTTGTTTTCTATTTTTTTTATTGATACAAACGTATGGCAAATTTTTTAATTTAAACTTTCAAGCCGCTTGTGTCCAATTTATAAATTTCTGATTTGTTCTGTCCCAAATGGGTTACAAACCCAAATAATACTAATACATACGTGAAAATACATGTAAAAAGTGTCTTTATGTAAAATTCTACAAATTTTCACATTTCTGCATTCCTTTGAAATCGCTTTGGAGGTGGACCTTAGTTTCATAAGCTTTAATGAAGTCCCGTGTATCAGTTTTAATTTATAAGATATATTCATTTGAATTGTAGTATGTAATGTATCAGTTTCTATTCCACGTTCCAGAGTACATGGAGTGTCATAAGCTTACGAAGTCCATTTATCAGTTTCCCATTGAACAATTTTTATCCATACAGTGGTCAGCCTAAGCAATGTGAAATTGTTTTCATCAGAGTGAGGAGGATATGCAACAATTTTGAAGTGCCGCTTATTCATCATTTATTTTTAGCGCTTCTATTTCATTTCACTTTTTCAGGAATAAACTTAAACAATCGTACAGCGAAATGATGACCCAAATCTCACAGTTACAACTCTCAAAAAGAAGAAAGGTTTCCATTCGACAACTTCTATGGTCTACTACAAAGCAGATGGCTCTGCCCAAGTTGAATAGCAAAAGGCGTATCTATTTCTCATAACGAATCATATACAAGTCCAACCGTTGCTGTCAAAAAAATAATGTCTGTACAAAAACGATAGAGCCCAAAAATTGGGATTGCAGCGCAGACAGTTGTAGTTACAGCCATCCCGTTTCTTGCCCTAAATCACAATCCCAGTTGCGTCGGTGCATAGATGACATTGTCTTCCTTCCGAAATTTGACTCCAATGTCAATAGCTTGATTCTCTCTTCCACTTAGCATGACTCCATCGAATGAGGAAGCTGCTCTTTTTGGCTCTTCGGAGAATCCAACCATTTCCAAACGGTCAGCATCCCCGCAGCATCTCCTGTGAAGAATAGGCCTCCGGGAGCCGTCTGAAGAGTCCTAACTTCTCGTCTTGAATATATCTTGCCCCTTTCAGTGAACCTGGAGTATGATGCACAAAGTCAGCCAAGCAGAAGAAGAGAACAGTCTTCACTGAGAGACAAGGGTGTCAAAACCAATTAGACAAATGATTTGGACTTACGATGGGAGCTCGTGACAAGCGAACAGCGTTGTCATTGCATGCACAGAGAAGGACCGCTTACCACATGCATCCATCAGCCCTGACAGTGCAAGAATACCCTGTGCAGGACAAAGTGATATTTGCAACATCAACATATAGTATTACGTCACTTCCGTGAGACGAGGAGCACAGTAAGAAACTAACAAAGCACTGACAGGTGCAAGAAGAAAATTTATGTCTTCTCCACATAGAGCAAGCACATGGAAGGTACTTGACAGTATGGCGATAATAGCTTCAATCCACATTATCCATATAGTTATTTTTAGCGGCGTAAATAAAACTGAAAAGCAATAAGACTCATCTCTGCGATCTAAAATTGTAAAACAGATCCATGCACTTCGCACATTTGCAGTCAATAAAAGAAAACACAATTACACCCTTCTTGTCTACACTTTTGCCTATAGTACAATCATCAACCACAAATTACCATAATCCACACAACTGCAAAAAAAAATTTAGCAAGCAACATACATGGTCCTCATGATGTGTGTAGGCAACTTCCAAGCTGCCTTCTTCAGTGGCAACCCCCCAGACCTTAACTGTCCGATCCAGTGAACAGGATATCAAGTACTCGTCCCAGCAAAGAAGTGACATCACCACATCAGTGTGTCCAACAAGTTCCTGAACACACTCCAGAGTGTGCAAGTCCCACACCTGCGGAGGAGAAAAAAAGAAAGATGTGGTGGGGTCAGGACGATACTAAAGTGGAGCAAGGCAGAAAAATGCAGAGAGGACATAGCAAACCAATAGAAGTGATGCAAAAGAAAACATAAACCACAAGGGCAAGGTCATGCCTTCCCAAGAACACACAACTAGATATAATCAGCGGGAGAGACATCTAAGATAAACCAGCTTACCCTTATGGTCCGGTCGATGGAACCTGAATACAACCGGTTGCGCCCAATAGTTAATGATACAACGCCCTGAGTGTGACCCATGAGAGACGCAGCCATCCGAAAAGGATCGGCCTCACTACCTCCTTTCCACACCAAGATAGTGCCATCCTAGAAGGAAAGTTCGTTTAGTATAATCATCGAAAGCCAATATAATTCATCACAAGTATCAACAGAACGAGGCAGTCAGTGATCATATGAATGTTGACTTAGGCAGGCCACACTTAAAGAAGCAGAGAAGAATTTCAGGTCTAAACCAAAAATCCACTCTCACACTCAGCATAAACTTTTATATTACTTATTCTGCTAATTCACAAAGGAACGATATTCTAAAGAAACAGACTAGACAAAATTCCAGCTGATAAATCACCTAATCACATATCATTCCTTCTAATAATAAATTACCTGGGCTCCGGCAAAAAGCATGTTCTTAGCAACTTCCATAGCATGGACCTGTCCAACTGGTCCACTGATATCGTAGCTAGCACCATTCTGGATATTCCATGCCTAAAAGAGATACAAGAGAAAGCAATGAATTAAAAGCTCAGCAGCTCACTAATTCAAGAATTGCCAAAAAAAAAAAAAACGAAGGACAAAGGAGACACCAGCCAACCGCTCACCTTAATAGCATTAGGCATGCCAACAAACACCCAAGGACCTTCACAAGTAAAGCACCCAACTTCTCCTCCAAGGTTGATCACTTGATCGCATTTACCAGTGTGACAGTCCCAGATTCGTGCTGTTCCATCTTTACTTCCGGAGTAAAGCTTAGTAGATCCAGAAGGAAGTGCTATTCCAGAAACACCCTATCATAAAAAGCATCAGGTGAGTCCAGACCTACCTTTATGCCACACAGGCAATGACATTTCTACATCTTAATTAGTACAGGACGGAAACAAATTGGAGTTAAATAATACAAGCGATGCAACTAAATTTTCTCCAAATATAGTCTTGGATAGGAGAGAGAACGCAGAAGGCAAAAACTAATCTAAAAAGAGTACCTTTTTATGCCCGTCGAGCTTAGCCAGCATGGCAAAATCAACACCGTGATACCATGAATGCAAGAAAGGACATGTATTGCCTTTCACACAGTTGCCCGACATCCAGTAGTGGCATACTTTTTCCCCGAGCATATGAGGGTTTTTATCTTTTGGCGAATCACCTCTCTCTCCAGAAGTTGAACTCGCTGAATTCACCGGGCTAGATTCAGGGCCCTTCCCATGGCAATCCTCAGGAACATAACTCGACTGCTTTGCAGCTCGATGGTAAACATTGCGTGGAAGAGATGCATCGTGCAAAAACCGGCAGGGATTCCGGTTGCACCTCCCTTCTAACCAGTAACTGCAAACTTTGCGGCTGCTCGGTGCTGTCGGACGCTGATTATAGTGAGCACCTGATTTTTGCGGCCAACCCGCAGCAGTCCTTGCTGTCTTAATACCCATGCTATTATACAGAAACACGGACAATCAATCACTGAACTGAATAACCTATCCAAAGTTAACTCAAAGCATCAGAACTCGTTCTTGCAAGAGGACCGGTTGCAGAAAAACCAAGGTCCACTGTAGTCAGCAATTCCAAGAGATTCAGTTCCACTTAGCACCAACCAATTATACGGAGAGAATAAAGAACAATCCACGACCTATAAGAGAATGCAAGACCATCTCGATCCACCATGATTTTCCCATCTCTTTCGGTTCCAACCAAATCAAACACACCCGGAAGCAGAATAACCGAAAACCCAGAACGCGAACTAGAGACTAAATTCGGACAACATTAATGTCGCATTGTCGGAGCCCCTTCACGAAAAGGATTCCAGTTATCAAATCCTAATTTCCAAACTCGCCATCACCGTAGCTGAAGAAAACCCCCCGATTCCTTCGGGATTAAGAAACCTAACAATGCCCGCCGAATGGCTACCAAACGCGGGCCCGACGGCCCACGCCGTCACCTTTGGACACCCAACTTCTAGAAAACCCTCCGAAGGCGAGGGGGAAGATCGTCATCGTCGTCGAAAGAAGATGAAACCCTAACGGGAACTTCATCGCTACGTACTTGGGTAGAAACTGCAGGGATAGAGGGCGTCGAGAAGAGAAGCAAAGCGAACCTGAGGAAACCCGCAAACGGACGGTCGCCCTCGAATCGAAGTCACGAAGAACGTCGGCGGCGATCGAGAGAGAAGAACGGAAGCGATGATCGATCGATCGAGAGATGTCGAAGGAGACGAAGGCTTTTTTTTTTTTTTTTTGTTACTTGGAAAGTAAGTTTACGCCTGGCCTTCCTCTTCTTCTTTGAATATGTAAAGGAAGCCAAAGCGCGTTCACCTCACGCGGGGTGGAAGTTACCGTCGAGATTTTCATCAAATTAATAAATGGAACATCCGATAAATATCAGAAATGTTTATTAAATTATAAAAGAGAGAGAGAGAGAGAGGGTAAGAGAACATTGAATATGGTATAAACATAAATTTTTCGAAGATTTTAGTCGATTTAAGAAAAAAGCGATAAATATTAGAGATGTTTATTAAAATTTCAATTCAAATGTTTGAGAGAGATTTTACAATACATATTTAGAAAAGCTTTCCAGGGTGGAGAAAATATAAGAGTTGAGAAAAACGAGGTGGAAAAAGAAGAAGAGAGGGAAATTATTTTCGTTATCCTTATTTAAAATGGGGCAAAGATTACCTTTCGAGTAATTGTTCATTTTGCCCCTATAGTTTTAGCCCCTTCTCCTTTCGGCCCTATATGTTTCTTAATCGGACTCAACTTTGATTGATTATACATGTATATGAGTTATCAACAAGTTAGCTTGTTCAAAATACCTGATAGGAAAAAATTTGATTTTCAATTGTTGATTATGCATATTACGAAAATAGCCAGTGCATTGAAAATCGTAAATCATTCTTTATTTGATTGATTAATAAGTGTCTAGGGTACTTTTTCCGCAAATTGTATAATACGTATTTTTTTTATACATGATGAATGGAAATGCCATAGAACATGTAAAGTTATAAGATATGAAAGACATTTGGCCCTGATGTTGTGTTTGGTATTGTGGAATGATAAAAATGGAATGATGGTTCTAATATATTTGTTTGGTGAATCCGTGCAAACGAAATGGAATGGAAATTCATTAAAAAAAATGTTGTCAGAATGGAATTGAATGAGAATTTCTAACAGATATAATTTACATTGAAGTTCCATTTACTATAATTTTACGCTATTAAAACTTGTACAACCAAATAATGTTATTTATAATTGAATACTATGCTAATCGGTATTTTCGAAACATAATTCATAATATGCCATTGTTCCATGGAATGATCAGTTCTTCAAATCAGACATTCAATAATTAAAAAAGAAAAACATATTAAATTTCAATTCGAAGGTATTAGAGAGATTTTACAATACGTTTTTTTGGAAAAGCTTTAGAGGGCAGAGAAAATATAAGCATAGAGAAAACGAGGTGGAAAAAAAGAAGGTGAAGAAAATTATTTTAGGTTATCATTAACTAAAAAGGGGGCGGAAATTACTTTTACTTGTATATTTCTTGTATATATCATGGCACATAAACATAAATGTAGGAAAACAAGGTATAAAAAGGAGGCAAGGAAAATTATTTTCCATCATCGTTATTTGTAAAGAGTGGAGATTACTTTTGATTATATATTTCTCGTCAATATTGTGCTAATATTGAATGATGTTTTTATCATGCCTTTTACATTGTTACGTGGCTTGGGACAGACGCTCTATCAGAGCACGTCAATATTGATCTTCATATGAGATTGGTGGCTTAAAGAAAAACTTCGATAGATGGATCGAAAGCTGATCCCTAATGTGGAAAATCAAATAAACAAGAGTTTGAAAAGAAAAAATGTATTTGCTTCTTACCCGAACTTCCCTTACACAAGTGTTTTTCTCGATTGATGGATGGGATAAATGCTTATATTGCTTTAGAATGTGTTGGTTATGTTGATGCAGCGTGAACCTGACAATATGAATATAAAATATTCTTTTGTGTTTAATAAATGGCAGGAAAAAAAAAAAGGCACGTTCGAATTTATCATAATTAGCAACCTAACAAATATGACCATGATAATACAAGTTCAACTTTACTTTTAATGCATGCTATTCATTTTGGGATTGCATTCGCATTCCTTTAAAGATGACCATGATAATGCATATTAAAACGTTAACATGTCCTACCTTTAAAGATGCCCCCATGCAATGAGGCTTGAAATCCATGGTACAGAAGAATATGGGAAGAAGATCAAGTCTTCTGGCAATAATAGATACACTGTAATGACCTAACTCGCTTGCATTCCTTTAGAGATGACTGTGACAATATATATTAAAACGTTTTGCAAGATTTGGTTCATTTCCTAGCCTATAAATTGGAAATGCTGATTGATTTATTGAAATGGTGAAGAGTATAGAGACGCTAAGCAACGATTGTGGGTCTTTTTTCAAGTAAATTGGATGTATAGAGTACGAGGAGGTAAAGAAATGGCACTTGTCATTGTAAAACTCACAGACAACTGGTCTAATAGTTAGTGTTCTTGCCGTTGTAGAAGTAAAGATCAGTCAGATATGTTGAGCAGAATCATTCAAGACCATCAAGCTCGAATTTGACACCAAAAAGAGAGAGAAAGCCTTCATCCTTAGTTAATGTCATTTATCTAGCTTGCAGAATTACGATTTTATTTTTATGCATTCATATTCATTTTGGGATTGCATTCACATTCTTTTTAATGATATCAAAAATTTTCTTTCTGAGACTACTTTATGGAGGATTAATTATTCACTAAAATGCTTAATTTATGTGATAAATAAATTCTCTTGACACTTGTGTTTAGTCAACGTAAAAATATTACATCGATAATGTACAAGCTTGTGAGCTATCTAAAACCTCATGCGCTTGCACATGACTTGCACATGAGAGGGGTGTTAAAATATTGTTCCACATCACTTGACAACGGATCCTATATGCTCTTTATGTTCATGAGATATCAATTCATTCTTGTGTGAGTTACTTGTTTAGCCTCTAAAAAAGGAGTGGACACTCTTATTTCTCTTGTTCCAACTTCGATCAAATAATATTTGTGACATAGATTGTCTCTCACGAGAGTTATGAATATCAATTCACCCCAATGCAGCGATAAGCGAGGACTTACTTCTTGGACCAATTTGATATTTGTATTGATTTCAGTCTCCTTTTTTACTTTGTTTGTGATTTGTGTAGCCTCAAGGTACAAAGAAGCAAGAGGACTCCGTGTTACTCTTTCAATTTCTAAACTCACTAGCCCAACAATGGCCGGTTTACTTCTCCTTCTTGTTCTTCCATCCATTGCCTCAAGCGGGGGCCATTGGTCTTGCTCGGCACCATGGTGGTGGTAAGCCAAGACGGGACCGGGAACTTTTCATTCATTAACGACGCGATCATAAAAGCTCCGAACAATATTGACAGCACAAACCTAATACATGTTTTTTTTTTTTGTGAAAGCTTCTTGATACGTATGACCATTGGTGTTTGCGACGAGTGAGTGCTGATTGCTGAGAACAAGAAATATCTCACGATGATTGGAGACGACATCAGCCGTTCAAAGATTTAATAAAAAAAAGGGAGATAATCTCTAGCTTAACTTAGCCATTCAAAAGTTGAACGAAATTGACATTTGAAGAATATGACACCAAAATATGGAATTTCCACATATTCTAAAATAAATAAAATATTTAATTTGTGAAGAAGCTAATAACATACAAAATCGCCATATTTTTTAATTTTTTTCTCGTTACATCTATATAGCAAAACTTTCAGTTTAAAACTTTCGAGCTACGTATGCCCAGTTTATAACTTTTTTCATTGGCATTATTCAACATTAAATGATGTTCAACATAATTTCATAAGCTCTAATGAAGTCCATGTCTCTGTTTTTTCTAGCTAGTTGATTTCCAAACATGAAGATGGCCAATTTCTGGATTTTCTATGTCATGTTATGGCCTCGTTCTGTAGAAGCGCTTGTGGTTGGGTAGTTTCCTTTTCCTGTACATCTTTTATTGATGTAATGGATTTGACATTAGTCGTGCTGCGCGACGTGAATCTGTTTTCATCGGAGCGAGTATGAAGAATATGCAATTGCATTTCTATTAATGGGACAAAAATAGAATTTTGAAGTATTGTTTACTCATCATTGATTTCTATTTGAAATATGTTAATGAGTGTCAAGGGGCACATGAATATTTTGACGATTAAACTTTTTGTAACATGTCTGACCGAAAAAACAACTCTTTTGTAGATGGAAGTTTATCTCAAATTTCAATAGGTTTTTAACTTGAAATGCTATTTATATTTTGACAATAAAACTCAAAAAAAAAATTTAGTTGATTGCATCACAAAGCATATAAAAAAGCTACTTATTATTTTTATTATGAACTATTCTTCAAATTTTGAAAATAAAAACAACTATTTAAGCGTAAAAAAATCAAATACAAATTTCAAATGTCAATAGGTTTCTATTTTGAAAGTTGCCAAGTGTTTCATATTAAATAGAAAACCAAAATATGAATTTCGTTAACATTTATAAAAATGAGAGGTAAGAGACTTAAACAGCAATTTGTGTGCGGAAGTCATCCATTTGCATGAAGGCACAATAGGAGGAAGAATTCATGAGTTTGCTCATCTTCTCATCTTTTCATCCTTCCATAAGGTCTCTAATAAACATTAGGTTAAAGCCGGTAAAAATTCCTCCTGTTATCACCATGCGGCAATTCACTTTGTCTCTGTGCCTTGCTATCCAATAAACATTGATTTATTGATTATTATCTCCATGCTTTTATCTTCCTATTGAGTTAAATTTCAAAAGATAAAACTTATGTAGGGAAAATATCTCAAATTTATTCTTCAATATCTATTTCTTTCAATAAAATAGTTTGTTGATACTTCACTTTACTTTTATGCTTATCACGTGGCAAGAGCGTAGGGCATAGTTTTGCCACGTGTCTCACGATCAGCCAATAAACTTTGGTTTATTGATTTGTTTTCTCCTGACTTTTTTCTTTGATTGAGTTTCAATTTCAAATAACAAAATTGTTAAAAAGTAAGCATCTCAAATATATTCTTTCATATTTATCTCTTTCAACTTTTTTCTCTCATTGTTTTTAAACGTGAAAAGAAAATTAAACAGAGATAAGATATTTTGAAAATTACTATCATTATCCTTTCGAGAGGTTTAACTTTTTGACTTTTATCTCCAATTAATTTTAAATTTGACAATTTGGTATATAAATATACTGTCATACATAATTTATTTAGGTAATTATAGATTAAGTTAGAAGGAGAAGTATAAATTGTTAGATAAATAAATTGCATATTTCGAAGTAGAACATATATCAAAATGTGAATAAATACACAATTAAAAATAATATTAATGTAATTTGAAGGATAGCTTGTGTCGTGAAATTTTTATTGAATATTTTCTAATTATATACATTTCAATAACAATAATTGCTCAGTGAGCAGGAACGGGAGACTCTCAGACCTAGTTTGGATTTGTACCTTTGAAGATGGAGCTTATTATTAGTTCCATATCAGTTTTAATTTATAATATCTATTTGGAATTGTTGTATGCAATGTATCAGTTTCAAATCCACGTTCAAAAGCACATGGAGTGTCATAAGCTTATGAAGTCCATTTATCAATCTCTCATTGAACAATTTTTATCCATACAGTGGTCAGCCTGTGCAATGTGAATTTGCTTTCATCAGTGTGAGAAGAATATGCGACAATTTTCAAGTGCCGTTAATTCATGAATTATTATTAGCGCTTCTATTTTATTTCACTTTTTCAGTAATAAGACTTAAACAAACGTACAGAGAAAATAATGAACATAATTCCACTGTAAAATCTGTCAAAAAGAAGGGTTTCCATTCCACAACTTCCATGGTCTACTACTAGGAAGATGGATTTGCCCAAGTTGAATAGCAAAGGCTTATCATTTACTAATGATGAATCATATACAAGCCCAACCGTTGCTATCAAAAAATTCATGTCTATGCAAAAATGACAGAGCCCAAAAAGCGGGATTGCGGTACAGACATTAGCAGTTACAGCCATCCCGTTTCTTGCTCTAAATCACAATCCCAGTTGCGGTCGGGGCATAAATGACATCGTCTTCCTCGCAAAAATTGGTGAATAGCTTTGATTCTCTCTTCTACTTGTCATGACTCCATCGAATGAGGAAGCTGCTCTCTCTGGCTCTTCGGAAAATCCAACCATTTCCAGACGGTCAGCATCCCCACGGCGTCTCCAGTGAAGAATAGGCCTCCAGGAGTCGTCTGAAGAGTCCTCACTTCTCGTCTTGAGAATATCTTGCCCCTTTCAGTGAACCTGAGTACAATGCACGAAGTCAGCCGAGCAGAAGAAGAGAACAGTCTTCACTGAGAGACAAGGATGTCAAACCAATTAGAGAAATTATTGGGACTTACGATGGGAGCTCATACAAGCGAACCGTGTTGTCATTGCATGCACAGAGAAGGACCGGCTTACCACATGCATCCATCAGCCCTGACAGTGCAAGAATACCCTGTGCAGGACAAAATGATATTTGCAACATCAAATATGATATTACGTCACTTCCATGAGACTAGGAGCATGGTAAGAAACTGACAAAGCACCGACAGGTGAAAGATGAAAATTCATGTCTTCTCCTCGTAGAGCAAGCACATGGTAAGTACTTGACCATATGGCTATACTACAAAGTTTCAATCCACATTATTCATATTGTTATTTTTAGCCATGGAAATAAAACCGAAAAGAATCAAGACAGCATTTTTAAGATGTAAGATTTGAAAACAGGTCGTCCATGCACTTCGCACATACGAAGTCAATAAAAGAAAACACAATTTCACCCTTGTTGTCTATACTTTTTCCTATAGTACCATCATCGACCACAAAATAACATAATCCACACAAGTGCGAAAAAAAAAAATTTAGCGAGCAACATACATGGTCCTCATGACGTGTATAGGCAACTTCCAAGCTGCCTCCTTCAGTGGCAACCCCCCAGACCTTAACTGTCTGATCCAACGAACAGGATATCAAGTAATGGTCCCAGCAAAGAAGCGACATCACCACATCAGTGTGTCCAACAAGTTCCTGAACACGCTCCAGAGTGTTCAAGTCCCACACCTGCGGAGGAGAAAAAAAAGAAAGATCTGATGGGTCAGGACGATACCACAGTGGAGCAGGGCAGAAAAATACAGAGAGGACATAGCAAACCAATATATGTGATGCATAAGAAAACATAAACTACAGGGGCCAAGTCATGCCTTCCAAGGACACACGACTAGATATAATCAGGGAGAGAGACATCTAAGATAAACCACCTTACCCTTATGGTCCGGTCAATGGAACCTGAATACAACCGGTCGCGCCCAATAGTTAATGATACCACGCCCCGAGTGTGACCCATGAGAGGCGCAGCCATCTGAAAAGGGTCAGCCTCACTACCTCCTTTCCACACCAAGATAGCACCATCCTAGAAGCAAGATTTGTTCAGTCTAATCATCAAAAGCCAATGCTATTCATCACAAGTATCAACAGAATGAGGCAGTCAGTGATGAAATGAATGTTAACTTAGGTGGTCCACGCTTAAAGAAGAAGAAGTGAAGAATTTCAAGTCTAAACCAAAAATCCACCCACACACTCAGCATCAACTTTTATATCACTTGTGCTGCTAATTCACAGAGGAACGAGAGTCAAAACAAACATACTAGACAAAATTCCAGCAGATAAATCACCTAAATTGACATTAAATTCTTTCTAAAAATAAATTACCAGGGCTCCAGCAAAAAGCATGTTCTTAGCAACTTCCAAAGCATGCACCTGTCCAACTGGTCCGCTGATATCATAGCTAGCACCATTCTGGATATTCCATGCCTAAAAGAGATACAAGAGAAAGCAATGAATTAAAGCTCACCAGCTCACTAGTTCAAGAATTGCCAAAGAAATAATAACGAAGTACCAAGGAGACCCAGCCATCCGCTCACCTTAATAGTATTAGGCATGCCAATAAACACCCAAGGACCTTCACAAGTAAAACACCCAACTTCTCCCCCAAGGTTGATCACTTGATCACATTTACCAGTGTGACAGTCCCAGATTCGTGCTGTTCCATCTTTGCTTCCAGAGTAGAGCTTAGTAGATCCAGAAGGAAGTGCTATTCCAGAAACACCCTGTCATAAAAAGCATCAGGTGAGTCCAGACCTACTATTATGCCAGACAGGCAATGATATTTTGACATCTTGATTATTATAGCATGGAAACAAATTGTAGTTTAAAAAAATAAGTCATGCAACTAAATTTTATCCAGCTATAGTCTTGGATATGAGAGAGAACACAAAAGGAAAAAACTAATCTGTAAATAGTACCTTTTTATGCCCCTCAAGCTTAGCCAAGAGGGCAAAATCAACACCGTGAAACCACGAATGCAAGAAAGGACATGCATCACCTTTCACACAGTTGCCCAACATCCAGTAGTGGCATACTTTTCCCTGGGGCTTTTGAGGGTTTTTATCTTTTGACGAGTCACCTCTCTCTCTAGAAGTTGAACTTGCTGAATTCACAAGGCTAGATTCAGGGCCCTTCCCAGAGCGATCCTCAGGCATATAACTCGACTGCTTTGCAGCTCGATGGTAAACATTGCATGGAAGAGATACATCGTGCAAAACCGGCAGGGATTCTGGTTGCACCTCCCTTCTAACCAGTAAGTGCAAACTTTGCGGCTTGTTGGTGCTGTCGGACGCTGATTATAGCGAGCAGCTGATTTCTGTGGCCAACCCACAGTACTCCTTGCTGTCTTAATACCCATGCTATTATACAGAAATAAGGACAATCAAACACTGAACTGAATAACCTATCCAAAGTTAACTCAAAGCATCAGAACTCGTTCTTGCAAGAAGATCCGTTGCAGAAAAACCAAATGTCCACTGTAGTACAGCAATCCCAAGGGTTTCAGTTCCTCTTAGCACCAACCAACGATGCGGACAGGATAAAGAACAATCCACGACATATAAGAGAATGCATAACCATCTCGATCCTTCATGATTCCCATCTCTTTGGGTTCCAACCAAATCAAACGCACCCAGAAGCAGAATGACCCAAAACCTACAACACGAACCGGAGACTAAATTCGAACAACATTGATGTCGCATTGTCCGAGCCCCTTCACGAAAATGATTCCAGTCATCAAACCTAAGTTCCAGACTCGCCATCACCGCAATGACACCCCCTCAAATCAAGGCAACAAACCGCAGATCCTTTCGGGCGAAGGAAAACCCTCGATTCCTTCGGCATGAAGAAACCTGACAATCCCCGGCGAATGACTACCAAACGTAGGCCCGACGTCCCTCGTCGTCAAAGGCGGACACCCAACTTCTACAAAACCCTCCGAAGGCGAGCGGGAGATCGTCATCGTCGAAAGAAGAAGAGAAAACCCTAACGGGAACTTCATCGCTATATACTTGGCGAGAGAAACTGCAACGGAGAGAGGGCGTCGAGAACACGAAACTCTAACGGCCTATGCCTCCGGTCTGCGTAGCTCTTCTGATGACTCTGAGCTGTTCTCAACCTTTCCCGGATAATCTTTATTGTTTCCATTGACTATTGAACTAACTCTAGACCTGTTATACTTCTTTCCCCTACTTCATCCCAGCGCAACGATGTTCTATACGCCCTGCCATATAGTGTCTCAAATGGTGTCATCCCGATGCTTTGCTGAAAACTATTATTGTAGGCAAATTCAACAAGGTGCAATTGTTCTTCTCACTTGCCTTGAAAATCTAATACACAGGCTCTCAGCATATCCTCCAATGTTTGAATAGTCCTCTCAAACTGGCCGTCCGTCTGAGGATGATAGGCCGTACTGAATTGCAACTTAGTCCTCATGGCCAATTGCAGACTTTTTCAAAAATTCACATTAAACAGGGGATCACAGTTCGAAGTGATCGATACTGGCACTCCATGAAGACGAACAATCTGCCATACGTATAACTCTGCCAACCTTTCTAGCTCGGAGTCCTTTCGCACTGCCATGAAGTGCGCTGACTTGGTTAATCTATTTACTATTACCCAAATAGAGTCATGTCCCCTCTGGCTTCTTGGCAGTCCCGCTATAAAATCCATTGTGATGTGCTCCTATTTCCATTTTGGGATTTCCAACGGCTGCAACATTCTGCCAAGTTTACAATGCTATGCCTTCACTTGTTAGCACGTCAAACACTTAGCTACATGCCTGGCCACATCCGTTTTCATTCCGTTTCACCAATAGTGCTGTCAGAGATTCTGGTACATCTTAGTGCTGCCCGGGTGAATACTGTAGTAGCTCCTATGAGCTTCCGACAAAATCTCTTCCTTGAGTTCTAAATCATCGGACACGCACAATCGTCCTCGAAACTTAAGGATTCCATCCTCTGATACCTGAAAGTCTGGTTTCCTCTTAGAATCATTCATACTCAAAATTTTCTGAATCTCAGGGTCCGTAGACTGCAACACTTTGATCTTAGCTTGCACTTCCAATTCAATCCTTAATGTCGCCATCAGACTGGAGAGGTGTCCTACCTCAAACTTAAATTCTGAGTTCCGCGCTCTTTCTAATAAAGTCCACTTTTTAACCAGCAAATGCATAATACTTGATTTCTGACTTAAGGCATCTGCTACCAGGTTGGCTTTTCCGAGGTGATACAATATGTCGCAGTCATAGTCCTTCAACAACTCCATCTAACGCCTCTGCCTCATATTCAACTCCTTCTGCGAAAACAAGTACTTGAGACTCTGATGGTCTGTATAAATCTGAAACCTTTCTCCACATAAATAATAACTCCAAATTTTAAGCGTGAAAATAATTACTGCCAGTTCCAAGTCATGGGTCGGGTAGTTCATCTCATGAGGCCTTAACTGCAGCGATGTATAAGCAACCACTCTTCCATGTTGCATTAGTACGCATCCCAATCCTCTAAGCAAAGCATCACCATAAATCTCATACCCGCTCGGTCCTGAAGGAATTGTCAATACTGGCGCCGCCGTCAATCTCTATTTCAATTCCTGAAAACTCTCTTCGCACTTTTTCGTCTACTCAAACTTAGCCTTCTTGTTAAGCAACCTCGTTAATGGAGTGGCTATCGCTGAGAATCTTTCCACAAATCTCTGATAATAACCTGCCAGTCCTAGAAAGCTCCGAACCTCAGTAACGATCGTCGATCTCGGCCAATCCATTACTGCCTCAATCTTTGCCCAGATCCACAGAAATTCCTTCTCCAGATATTATATGCCCAAGAAACTCCACTCGGTTCAGCCAAAACTCGCACTTGCTAAACTTAGCATATAGTGCGTGCTCCCTTAACATCTGTAGAATCTTTTCCAAATGTACCTCGTGTTCCTCAGAACTCTTTGAATACACTAAACTATCATCGATGAAGACAATGACGAACTAGTCTAAGAATTCCTTGAATATCCGGTTCATTAAGTCCATGAAAGCGACAGGGGCATTAGTTAGCCCAAACGGCATCACTGTGAACTCATAGTGTCCATATCTAGTCCTGAACGCTTGGAATATCCTCCTTTTGGATCCTTAACTGATGATACCCTGTCTTGAGGTCAATCTTAGAAAATACCGAGGCTCCTTGTAACTGATCAAACAGTTCGTCAATCCTTGGGAGGGGATACTTATTCTTGACCGTCACTTGATTTAGCTGACGGTAGTCGATGCATAACCTTAGCGACCCATCCTTTTTTCTGACAAATAACACTGGCGCTCCCCATGGAGATGCACTCGGTCGGATAAAATCTTTGTCCAGTAGTTTCTGCATTTGAACCTTTAATTCCTTCAACTCTAATAATGACATCTTGTAGGGCGGCTTTGAGATTGGCTCAGTCCTAGGGGCCAACTCGATAACGAACTCTACTTCCCTTTCTGGTGGCAATCTTGGCAATTCCTGAGGAATGACATCGGGAAAATTGCACACTACTGATATATCCTCAAGCAGCATCTCACCTGCTGTCGGATCAACCACATTGGCTAAATAACCTTGACAGCCCTCGCTTAACAATTTAGTTGCTTCCACAGACAAAACCCAAGGGATCGAGGTTTCTCCTCGACTCCCTACAAACTCAAATCTAGGGTATCCAGCCGGGCTAAACTGGATCACCTTACTACTACAGTCCATTACGGCGTTCTGCTTAACTAACCAGTCCATGCCCGTAATCAAATCAAAATCATACATCGGCAACATGGCTAGGTCTATCCTGCTTTCTACACCACCAATCACTATCTCACAACTCGGGCATCCTAGTGATATGTATATCTTATCCTTCAACGGCGTAGTCACACACAATTGTTTTTCTAACATAACAGGCTTTAATCCAGTCAATTCAACAAATTGAGCAGATATAAACGAATGTGATGCTCCCGAGTCGAATAACGCATACGCTATATGATGGCACAGAGAAACCATACCTGTGACCATGCCTGGCGCATTCTCAATCTCCCTTTGCACCATGGCGTATACCTGTCCTTGTGCCAGCGGCCTGTTTATAACAGCCGGCAGGGAGGCTGATTCCCAAATCGAGGTGGTTGTTGTATCGAGGGTCCCGCGGGGCGTTGTTGGCGATAATTCCTAATCTGATGGTCCAAACTCCCTCACTTGAAACAGGCCCCAATTCTATTCTGCTAATGACTCGACTTCCTGATGTTCTTCTTGATCGGTGGGACAAATTGCCTATTTCCTACCATCAGTTTCTTCCCCAGACGACAGTTGTCCATAGCCGAGGCGAACCGCGATCCAGAGGCGGTTGCCCTATTAGTATGATCCCGCTCTATAGCCTGTGCCCGTTCATACATCTCACTGTAGTCCTTGATGTTCAGCGATATCATTTGACTTCTTAGATCCGGTTTCAGTCCATTCGGGAATCTCCGCGCCTTGTCCTCGGGGTGTTCTACCATCCTTGGCGTGAACCTTGACAATCTTGTGAATTCTGCTCCGTATTGATCAACTGTTATCGATCCTTGGCGGAGCCTCATGAATTTCGCTAACTTCCTTTCTCTAGCACTCTCAGAGAAGAACTTTCCCAAAAAGCCCTCAGAAAATACGGCCCACATCTAAGCAGTTCCCTCGGGAAGCACCCTTTCTTTGGTGGCCTTCCACCAGTCATTAGCGTTGTCCTGCAGTTGGTACACGGCCAATGTTACCTTTTCGACCTCAGTGCACCCTAGCACTTCGAAGGCCTTTTCCAATTCCTCAACCCAACGGGGTGCGGTCTCGGGATCACCCTTACCATTGAACTTTGACGGCTTCGGTTTTAAGAATTGCTTTACCAGTTTGGACATCGGTCTGATCACATTCACTAGTCCTGGGATTGGATTCTCCATATTTTCCTGATTCCCACCGATTCCATTGTTTCCATTATTCCCATTGGCCCCATTGGCAGCAGCAATGGTGACCTCAATAGCAGCAGTGATAATGGCATTTCTCTCTTGGGCCAATCTGCCTCCCAGAATTCTAGCATCTTCGAGGGCTCTTAAAATTCCATCTACCCTCGAGCCTTCGGCAACCCTTACTTGGGCTCTAGGCGGTCCTGCTCATGACCTCGACCTCGACCTCTACCTCTTTTACAGCCTCGACCTCTACCTCTTCCTTGGTTACTCGTCTCCCCAACTTGCATGTCCATCCTCCTGCTATAATTCCCATATCGGGATTAGAGACCTAACCCAAGCTAAACTGGTCTAGGGTCTTAGGCAGGGACTTAACACTATAGCAATCAATCACTCAGCACGCGATTAAGCATAAATAGCACGAGACTTTAATCACAGAACATGTGTATTGACCTCGAGTCCTGCCGCACCTGCACCTTACGGGTTAACTAAAACAAGCACTCAATCAAACACAAGTAGTCAAGAGGTACGCATAGCATACGAGGTCACTCTACTGGCTACCCAAGGTCATCACTCCTTATCACTCCAAGCTTTGACCAAATTGGACTGAGCTGACCTTGCTTTGATACCAAATCAAACAAGGATGTCACGCCCCGCACTCTTTGGCGCGCCACATCCCTCGCAAAGGTCGATTCGAGTGCGACGTCCCAGGATGCATCACCGACCCAACACCCAACACAGAGGTTTAAAAGCACATGCGGAAGTAAATAAAATCACCCGTACATAGATAAACACATAACCAAGAATAGCCACAGAAACCAACAACAACGGATGCAGAATAAACATTTGCACTAATACCGAAAATCATATACAATATTCATATACAGCCCGATCATCAAAAATAAAAAAACGAGTCAAGGCCACTACTGACAAAAAGGGGTAAGTGGCTCGGGGGTCAGTCTACTGCTAATGGTGGGGCGCTGGTAAAAAAGGTACTGCCCTACCAAATTGAGGCAAATGCTAACTCCTATGGTGCCCAGTCTGAGTCGGAATCAGAAGACTCCGAGGATGAAGAGCTATCAGACATCTCCTCCTCGGACCCTGATGAGTCCATCTCAGGCTTGGCCTCCACGGCCTCCTCCTCCAGAACCATATCCTCAGGCTCGGCCTCCGGTACGGGGTCCTCCTCGATCGGTTCCAGCTCATCATCGTCCAGCTCCATGTCCACCGGGTCGATCTCATCCATCTCGTACTCTACCGGTACACCGTCGGAGCTCGCACTCTCCTCGGTTGAAGAGCCAGGGTCAATCACCTCGCCGTCAAGGCATCGAGGGTACGGGGTGCCCAGCCCGGTAAACGGGACATCAAAAGTCCGGAGAGGATCATACTTTTTGAGATCGTCCCTGAAACACCACGCCACATACTTATGGGTCTGATAATGTGACTTCCCCACGTCTATCCAAACTTGAGTATAATATCTAATATAGCACTCCCCGTTTTCTCACAGGGGTGTATAAATCTGTCTGCTCTACGTGATGCGGAATCCCAAAACGCACTGGTACTGTAGGCATCTCAAGGCTGGAGGTCTGAAAATGTGGTTTTAAACAATGATGAGTGTACTCTCAGTGAGCAATTCCCTAAACCTAAACTAGGTTAACGTGCACCTCTTGACGAGTACTAAATAATGCATAATTCAAGACATAAGCTGACTCAAGCCCTCGGGCCTAAATCTAAATTTTGACTTGGTTTTGCAGGTTAGGCATTCTATATATGTAATCACAACTGTACCATAGAAAATTAGATCGCGGCATATATACACATATCACTCAGTCTCGATGTATGTAATGCACATGCTCATGTTTGCACTCATGTTCATGCTTCATCAATGCATTAACGCACCTGTGCATACTAGCATTCAACTATTGATCAAATTCTCTTTAGACCCGCGTTAAACGCATCAGGTTCAACACTTCGAGATCGATCTCTGGCCCGCGTAAGACGCATCAGGCTCATGACACACTACCCGCGTAAAACGCCTCAGGTTGGTCATCTTCCGGTAAACTAGTCATCGTCCCGCGTAACACGCCTTAGGATGGGTTCACTATCCCGCGTAAAATGCATCAGGGTTTATTATGATCACACGTTCATAGGCATCAATTTTTATTTGAATCCCGCGTAATACGCATCAAGGCATTTTAGGTTATCACAATGCACATGTCACTCGGGCCCACTTGTAAATGCACATGTCGTGCTAATGCTCATGACGCATACCCATGGCTACAATGTTCACATTTGAGCATTCACTTGCACCACAATACAACACACGCGCTAGCACCCTACATATTCAATTTTGTGAAACCACATACCCAATTAGACAATCAATCCAAATAAGCCATGGCATCAACTTGACACACCATCCACGCACAAATTCACGCAGCCAGGTCGACAAGAATTCACGCGTTCGAGGCCCGCCAAGCTATTCCATTTCTAGTCTCGCTAGACATACGATATGTCATCATAAAATCGATCACCAACAAGGCTCATTTAGCTAGTCAATTGATCAATGCGATCATTCCCTATAATTGCACAATTAAACCTCAAATTGATCGTGTCTCGCCTAAATCAAATCCTGTCGTGGCCAGTCACCATACCACAAATTCTAGGCTAATAATTATCTTCAAAATGCTCCATTATGCTCCCGAAATGTCCATCTAATCAGCCACCAAAACAGCCACCACCCGGTCTATCAATTTCATCTACTAAGTCTGCCATTTTGTCCGAATCTCGATACCTACGCTTCACCGCGTCACAACACTATACGGGCCACTAAACCTTGACTAAATAATCATCCTTGGTCACCAAAATGCCACAAAACCAACTCTTAACGGCCTCTACAATTTAACCCTTAAAATACCCTAATTAACCCCTAAAACCCATCTAAAAATACAATTTAGCCTAATTAGGGTTTATTGTCAAACTCACTGGGTGTCCTAAGCTTGAAATGAAGCCGAACATGCGATGAGGGATGAGGGAGGCGGGCGGGCGGCGATGGCGACCTCCTCGGAAGACGCTGACGGGCGATTGAGGGCACCCGGTCCTAGGGTGGGAGGAGGGCTGGTCGCAAGGGCGATGGGAGGGAGAGAGAGGAGGGGAGGGTGGGATGGGGCCAGCGGTGGTGGTGGTGGTGGAACACTCCCGGTGGCAGCGGAGCTCCTTCGGCGAGTAGCGACGAGGGCATGAGGAAGAGAAACAGAAGGAAGGATCAACATCGATGGGCAATGGGCAAAGGACGAGTTGACTAATGGTGGTAGCAACGCCGCGAGACAAGGAAGCTTTACAACTGGCGGAACGTAGCGACGGTTGGAGGTAAATCAAGAGAGAGAACAAAGGAAGGGGAGGGGAGGAAGGCGGCGGTTGGAGCAAATCAAGAGAGAACAAGGAAGGGGGGAGGAGGAAGGGGGGGCGGTGGGCGATAGCTCGAGGAAGGAGGTGGCGTTGGTGGCTGGTAGGGCGGTGTCGGGCGGAGGCATGAAGGCGGTCGAATGGTTGATGGTGGGCAGGGCAGAAACAAAGCAGAACCAGTCGGGGAAGAAGGAGAGAGGAAGAAGAAGGAGAAAAATAAAAAAAAAAAGAAGAAAGAAAAATGAAAGAAGGAAAAGGAGAGAGGGTGCGGTAGAAAGTGGGTCTGCATGGGCGTGGGCAGATGGGATGCATGCAGGGAGGAAACGTGTGCGCAGAGGAGAGAGAAGAGAGAGAGAGAGAGAGAGAGAGAGAGAGAGAGAGAGAGAGAGAGAGAGAGAGAGAAATAGAGAGGATATAATTATTCAATCAAATAATTATTGCGATCTGATGGCCCAAATTCAAAATTGAAAACTATCTACCGGTCCAAAATAAACCTCGAATATAATAAGGGACAAAGGCCAAATTAATTAAATTAAACTATAACGAGGGAGGTCTACTAGTCCAAATTCGTACCCGGTCCAAAATTTCACTTTCTCACTATTCCTGGTAATCTCGACGCTGGCCACAACAATATCGATACCGTCCAATCTATTTCGTCCTGAAACTCCCGAAAATCGACTGTCAAGTTTGGGGTCTAAATAACAGCCAAATTCGATCGAGTGCGATTCTAGCGAAATCTCTATTTTAAAAATAAGAACCCAAGAGTGATCAGTTTCCAGGCGAGATTCTATTACAAGCGCACTGACGAATTACACGTTTTATAAATCCCAAAAATGGGCTGAAATTCGGGATGTCACACCACCGTCGATACCTAATCCATTGTCCTGACGTTGAGTAGCTGTCCTTGCCGCAAACCTGGTTGTGGTCACTATTGTCGGTCAAGCCACCATAGAACTCCCCCACTTCGAGCCCACCAAGAACCCGTCGCTAAGCCACTATCCTCACTGCCATTGAGCACCACCATCGATTGAGTCTCGTGATCCCTAATCCCAATCCATCTTCGAGTTCGAATTTGGAAATTATTTGAAAATTAGGAAAAGAATCATGTCCGATATCAATTCGAATATTTTTAATGCTTAATTTGGTTGATATTGTTATCTATTAGGAATTTTTGTTATCTAGGTGAATGCATGATATCTGTAAAATTTGAAAAATCACCCAAAGTTAGGCTTGGACGACAATTCAATCTCTAATTACGAGACATGATACTCGGCAACATGGAATTGTTGACACCTAATTTTGCCCACCGCAATTAATTAAGGCTTGAATAGTAAATGGGCCAAGTTAGTGCAAAAGAAAGATAAAACTAAAATTAAAATAAATAAAGTATATATATCGGACCAATCTAGCCTGGCCCATCAACCCTAGTTCCGAACTTTTAATTCTCGCTTGGCTTAGCCCTTTTTGCTTATCTCTCTTTGGGCTTAACCCCTCATTTTTCCTCTCTCTCTTCAGCCCACCTTCGGATCCTCCCCCCTCCTTTTTTATTTTTGGCCCAACCTTCCATCATTTCTTTCTGTTCAGCCCAACCCAGCCGCTCAACCTCACTCTCTCCCTCATGCACGCTGGTACAAGATAGAAAGGACAAAAGAGAAGGAGGGGGGAGGCCTGTATGGGAGGTACAAAGGAGAGAGTGGAACGTTGTGCTATAGAGGGAACGTCGTGTGCAGTAGCAGCATCCATCATCGCGCGATGCCTAGTGTCAGGCACGTACAGTGGTCCCAAAGAAGTCCCCGATTTGGGGATAAAAAGGCGAGAAGAAGAAAAGAACAGGGGGAGACCGAAAGAAAGAAATAGGAAGGGGGTCTAAGAAGAGAGCGCTTGGGTTCCTCCCTCGGTGAGGATTACCGGCAAATCTCTTCCTCCCTCCCCATGGGCCAGCCACCGTCGCCAGACATCTATTATTTCTGGTCGTCGCATTTTGCCTTGGCCTGTCAGGAACCAAGGAACAGAAAAAGAAGAGAAGAACAGAGAGAGTTTGAGAGGAGATTGAGGTGGAAAAGAGAGATCTTGAGGGTGAGAAAGGAAGAGAGAGCTTTACTCGCTTGCCGGAGGGCCGTCTAAGTCGCCATTGGTCCTGCCAAGCTTCCGGCCGTTGCATTTCGTCTTGGTCGGTCAAGAACCAGAGGGACACCAAAGAGAGGACCGGGGTAGGAGAAGGCAAAGAGGACATACGGTAGGGGTGGAGCAACAGAAAAAGAACGTCAAGACCCATCTCGCTCACTGGAATGGCCATCCTCTTCGTTGAAGATCCACCCGCTGGTTGCCGTTTGCCATCACAGCGGATACCCAAGCTAGGTAACCCTCGAAACACCTTGTTTTCTTCTCAGTTGAAGGGAGGTTGAGGCGTTGAGACTCCTCCGACAAAACCGGTCAAAACCGAGGCTATTTTGTGGCTAGTGAGGTCCATTCAAAGTGTAACACACCATGTTTAAGTTGGATGTTTGCATAAAACCCGAGCTAGAAGCCCCTACTCTATTCGCACACCCTCTGCTCGATAAAAGGTCTCAATGGAACAACATAGGCTTAGGGCATCGGATTTGTTGGAGAGGATTTTTAGTGTTTCACTGTAAACTGAGCCTGGTTGGTGGTAAAATATGGCCGTTTAGATCTTTAAATATCACGTTTGAGTCGAAAATCGTGTTGATTCTCAGTGTTAAACTCTGGTTTGAACTTGCATGCTGTTTGTTCGACATAATGCTCGAGAGAACTCTGAATCTGTTTTTGCAAAACCGATACTCTAAAACTTTGTCATGCACATGGTGTTCTAATATTGTCACTGATGCCATGCTTCCTTTTCTTTTCATGTGATTTCGTCGCGATCCATGCTCCACTCTAGTTGACCGTGCATCACCTTCACCGATAATCCCCATGGTCAAGAGTTAGCTGTCTTAATCTTCAATTCGTTTCACTTTAATGTGTATAAGTATGAGGTTTTTTTTTTCTTTCTTTTTGCTGAGGGGTTGTTGTTTGAATGATTTGGTGACTATATGAAGCAATACAAAAGGGGTGAGAGCCGCTGTTGGTATGGGTCATTTGGTGGCCGCAGTTTTGGTGGACATCGAGGGGTGAGCCAGCGATGGCTGTGGTGACCGGGGGCAAGATGAGAGCCTCATATTGGCTGTCGGCGTCACCGAAGCCCATCGATTGCCGGGCAATGAGCGGTAGTTACATCTCGGCGTGGCTCCGGTGAAGAATTGTTGGTGAAGAACAATATGAAGGAGAAGGGGAGTTCTGGGAAAGACATGCGAAGGAGGGGATGAAGAAGAGAAGAAAAAATAGAAAAAGAAAAAGAAACAAAAAAAAAAAGAAAAGAAAAGGAAAAGAGGGGAAAATCAAAAGAAAAAAATACAAAAGAAATGAAAATGGGGTCCCGGGCGGGCGGAGTGCCAGGTCAGAGTTCGGGCGAATCGGGTCAGGGGACCCGGTTCGGAATCTTTATTTTATTAATAAAAATTTTCAAAAATTTAAAAATTCAAAATAATAAAAATATTAAAGTTCCAAAAAAATTCAATTTTTTTTAAATTCCAAAAAAATTTAAAAATTTTTAAAAACCCAAAAAATTAAAAAATCTGAAAAAATTTAAAAAAATATTAAAAATTTCGAGAAAATTCAAAAATATGAAAAAATTCGGAAAAATTCCAAAAAAAATCAGAAAATTTTGAAACGTTCAGAAATCAGTTTTGGGCTTAATTTTACTAGATTTTAGGTTAAAAAACTCAAAAAATGAAAAAAAACCTTTAAAAAATTTCCAAAAATCGGATAAGCCATTAGGGCTTTACTTTAGGGCTTTTGATTGTCTTTTTTTTTTAGAGACGATGCTAAATCGCTGGTTGTTTATTTTCTTTATGATTATTTGGTTGTGCACTTTTAATATATTGATTGTTGTTTTATATTTTTAGAACGGTTAGGCAGAATCTTAGTTTTTTCGATAAACTACCCGGTATGTTAGTTTGTGAATATTCAAGTTTAGGTACTGAAAGGGCACTAGTTAAATTGCCAGTATAATCAAGTCCCCGAATCTTGGAATCTCTGATTTTCGCACTTATCCAGACAACACTCTCGCGTTTCGATCAGGATTTTTAGCCGACCCTTGATTATGGCTAGTGGCAATTCCAATCAAATGCTTAAATTAAACAATTCTCGTCGTGTGAAATATGAGGCTTGGGAGCGCCTCGATTATTAGATTAATGAACCATTTGATTCACCATTCAAACGAACCAATCATTGTTCATATCCATCGACAAATACCTCTTGGCCTAAACCCGATTCGATCTTTGGCGGGGGTAGATCGCGACAGCTTGGCGACTTCACTGGGGAATTGAGGACTTAGGCCTAATATAACTTGATTGTTTGTTAGCTAACATGGTCTTATGGCAGCGCACTGTGAAGGCTAAGGTAAGTCCACTAACATTGTGTTAAATGGTTTTGTAGGTTAAGAGTTATAAGGGGTGGAGTGATTGTTGACATGTTTGTTTTGCAGGTTGGTGTAAAGGGTGTGAGTGTATGTGAATGAAAATTAAAGTGTTGTTTTGATATCAATTGTTGTGCATGCTTTTACTTGCTTTAGCACTACACCTTGCACACACAATCCGCGATTTAAAACCCCGATTGCTTGAGGAAATCCATAGGAGGTGCCAAAAGTGTGGAAACCATGCGGGGAAGGACCCATGGCTATCCCCTTTTGGTTCAGCCCATTTTCAAATAGTGATAAAGAGGATTGTCCGACTTAAGTGCGAAATGGGAAAAATTCTTTTGATTTATTTGAGATGGGGACCTTTAGCCTTTAGAACTCCCATCTTTAGTGAGCCTCACGAGTCGGTATGCAACTTGTTTTTGTGTTTGACATATCCACCATTTTTGGGTAAAGGTTTGTATCTCCTTCGCGTTCAATAATCGTAACCCCCTTTTCCATGCGAATTTAAATTTACTTCGTAATAAATAGTGATTGATTTAAATACCCCTAGGCTTAGATATCATGGGCCTCGATGAACCGAAGCGAGTGTTGTTGGACATGTGGGATGCTCTCAACCCAAGCAAAAAGAGCTACGTGGAAAGAAAGATCAGCCACCTCCTTTCTCTTTTACATATAGAACCCCAGGTGATGTTGATCAAGGCCTTAGCCCACTTTTGGAACCTCGAAACCTCAACCTTTGTGTTTGATCGTCACGAATTAACCCCTACTTTGGAGGAAACTCAAATCATCATAGGCGATGTCCCTTCCTTTAGTGTCGTCGATCCTTCTTTAGGCGTGGATCCAATCCCTCGTTTGAGTCAAATTCTAGGGGTCCCACCGCCCGAAATTAGGACACTCCTCAATAGAAACTCCAAGGGTCTCCCACTAGCTTTCCTTAAACAACGATTCCATAGCTTTCTTTCGAGTCTTAGAGCTAAATCCGCTAAAGTCTTCCTATTAGCCTTATTCGGGTTTGTCATCTTTTCCTTCACTCAAAAAACAATGGACCCCATTATCATCTATGCTATTGATGGATCCTCATCCTCAAAGGGTTTACCAACATGATCCTTGCTGAAATGTCCATCTCTCTCGATTGTTTCAAGAAGGACAAGCGTGTAGCCCTTAGAGCTCCCTTAGGTATTCTTCAAGTTTGGTTTGTGTCTCACTTGAAACAATTCGGTGGAAACTTAGCCATTCCTCATGTTAGTAAGAACATAAATCCCGTTACCTAATTCAAAGAGATAGAAAAATTCCTTCGTCCTCGGACCTTTCGTAATTGGTTAGACTTCCTCGAGAATCTTACACCTAAACAAGTTCTTTAGCAAGCCCTTTGGGTTCATTTTCCTAAAGTCTGTCTTACAAGCGGCCATAGTGACCCAATTCCACTCTTAAGTTTGACGGGATTGATTTCTTGTTATCCTTCAAGAGTCGCCCGTCAATTCTACGTGCTTCGAGAAATCACTCATCCTCTAAATTCGAGTTTATTTCGTTTTGATTTTCGCAATAGGGTTATCAAGGGGAGACCAACTCGAAGAATTGAAGAACGAGGTGAAACGAATCATCGATTTACTTTACCAATGCCAACCGAAGTATGTGGAGCGAGCCACCGACTTGGAAGGATCCATGAAGGAGCACCATGCATTGAAAGAATACATAGCGTGACGTGTCGAGCCCGAGCTCGTCGTCACCATCCCAAAATTTCCCATGATTGTAACCCTCGAGGAGACTCAAATGGGACGGATCATAAGAGAAAGGGACGAAGCCCTGGCTGAGGCAGAACATTGGCAGAAAGCTTACAAGCATGTCCGCAACATGCTGTGAAGAGGCCCTATATCCAAGACTAGTCATGTTCTATTAGTTTCTTTTAGGGTGTTCTTTTAATTATCTTGAAATTGATGTATATCGCTTTTTCTTTTCATAAACTTTTAGAGCAAATGTCTAGGTATGCTTTTTACTATTTAACGGATGTATAGGGATCTCTTTTCACAAATTTTGATGTAATCAGTGAAATTCCCTCTTTTGTAGGTTGAATGGAACACGACATGGGCATTTGAATCAATCACTATGTGTTACTCCCTCTTGATTGTATAATTTCTTACAATGAAATTTTTATAAGAAACTACTTACACGAGGTGCGGCTTGTGCAAAAAGTTTTTTTATTTCAGTTTCATTATAAGAAAATATAAAACTAAAAGGTGTGCAATTTCCGTTCTCTCGCTTTTCTGCGTACTAATTTCCTCCTTCTTATTTTATTTTACGAGTCAGGTCCCGAAACTACGGCTTTGTGGCGATCGCCTATTCGCATACGCTCGAGAGTAGTAAGGATGAACATCGAGGAGCAAAATGCCCGTTTCATCGCGCTTGATAACAAGATCAACGAGTTAACTGCTCAGCTCGCGTAGTTCGCAAATGAAGTTAGAACCGCACTAGCGGCACCGAATGCTAACCAAGCCGTGCCACAAGCTACCCTTGATCCTGAAGAGGGTTCTGTAAGGAGGAATGGTGTCGAGGAGACATTGAATGCCGCACCCGTAGTGGCAGAACTTGATCCCGTTTCGAAAGCTGTCACGGCCCGTTTCGAAGAAGAGCACAACAAGAGGTTTGTAAAGATAGAAGAGAAACTTCGTGCGCTACGGGGATATGAAGAGCACATGATCGAGGATCTTTTTTGATATGTGCAAATGAGCTTTCCTGAGAAGTTCAAGATTCCCGACTTTACTAAGTATGATGGGACCGGAGACCCAAAGATCTACTTGAAGTACTATTTGAACCAAATGGCGAGATATGCCTAGAATGTCCAATTAATGATTTAGACTTTTCAAGAGAGTTTGACGGGGCCTGCTTTGCAATGGTATGTGTTATCGGAGACTGAGAAGTTTGAGAAGTGGGAGGAGTTAGCCAAAGCGTTCGTCCCGCAATACAAATACAACACCGAGATAGCTCCTACACGTGAAGTGTTGACTCGAATTGAAAAGGAAGTGAGTGAGTCCTTCAGAGCTTTTGCTCAAAGATGTCGTACTCTCGCTGCTCAAGTCTGTCCTCTACTTGATGAAAAAGAGCTATTGGATCTCTTCCTTAAGGCCTTACTTAATGATTTCTATTTAAAGTTGGTGGGTTCTGGATGCCTGATTTTCTCTCAATTGGTAGATGTCGAAGAAAGGGTGGAGAGAGCCATGTATGATGTTAGATTGAACGAAGGGATTAGTCGGAAGATCTCGAATAGAAAAGAAAAGGAGGTAGAGATCGCATATGTACAAGCATTGATTGTGATGAGGCCCTCTGCCTCATCCTCTCAAGGACCGTCTGTGTTTCGAGAGAAGACATATCAGAGTTACGAATTCAAAAAGAAGGCACCAAGGCAATTCACCCCCTGCCTAGGCCTCTATCCAAGTTGTTGCCCATGCTGTTGAGAAAGGGAATGATAGCCAAAGAAGTAATTCGGGATAATCCTCCAAAATTCCCCAGATTTGACTTATCGAAGTCCTGCGAGTTCTATAGAGGCGAGAGGTAAGCAAATCTTTAGAGTAGATGGTCGTAAACTATATGAGCTATTAGTGTTGGTGGGACTTTTTGAAGAGGGGGAAGATATCCCGATGGAAGAGAAGCTGAAATATATCACTCGGATGGTAGACGTGGGCATAATCTATAATATGAAGGAGGATGTTATGATGCCCCTGGTAGCCGTTATAGATTCATTTTGTAAGATCAAGAAAGGGTCGGGGGAGACACCTGTCAAGCTTATAGAGACTAATGAACTGACCAATGATGGCATGTCGGAGAATTTAATTATGACCGATAGTGAAGGAGACAATTCATGTGATGATTACGAGCCTCATGCTAGAAATGTTGATTGGAACCATGAATTCATGAAGATCGCCCGCGAGAATGAGGAAGTGGTTGATACACTGGGTTAACTTAGTGGTAAATTCGACTATTTTGTAAAGTATTCACCCCCACCGAGCTTCTTCATCGATCTCAAGGATATTGTTCCTGATGGATGGGGAGGTATGGACGACCTGCTTGAGCCCGACTCGGAGATGGTCAACATGATCGCCCCCGTAGTCATTGACCTGTCAGTCGAAGAAGACCTATCAAACCCCGATGAATAAGATATTGAGCATGTAGTCATTGACCTTACGTCAGAAGAGTTTGCTACTCTAGAAGTTGAGGATTATGCCATGGAATCGACGATGATTGGACTCCCGCCTAAGGATAAAGAAGACATGATAGTAAAGATGGCCTCTAGTTACGATACTAAAGCGATTCCTTGGAGCTACAAGGTGAATGAAATTAATGTTGTTACTCGCTCTGGTCGATGTTATGATCCCACTAAGGTGGTCGAGAAAAAGGCTGTTTCAGATGAAGAGGCCGAGTAGTTTTTAGCAATTGTTAAGACTAGCGAGTTTGATGTTGTCAATCAGTTAAGGAAGATGCCAGCCCAGATATCACTTCTGGATCTTTTCAAATCCTTCGAGAAACACAAAAATACACTACTTAAAGTTCTAAATGAAGTGCACGTTCCCGAAACTATCAATGACACTCAATTGGAGGAGTTTATTAGGTCTATCTTGCTAAAAGATCAAATTTTTTTTGCCAATAAAGATTTTCCTTTATAAGGTCGCAATCATACTAAGGCACTACTTATTTCAGTTAAGTGTCGTGATAAAATGGTGGCAAGAATGCTAATTGACAATGGGTCTGTATTAAACATTTGCCCACTCGCCACCCTTCATCATCTGGGAGTGAGTGAAGAGAAAATTTTGTCATCTAAATCTATCGTTCGTGCTTTTGATGGTATGAAGAAGGAAGTCGTTAGTGAGGTCGAGCTTGAACTATTGATTGGTCCAGTTCTTTTTCTGGTCAACTTCCAGGTCCTAGACATTCCTAGTGCATTCAATTTTCTACTAGAACGACCTTGGATACACACCGCCGGAGCTGTGCTCTCGAGCTTGCACCAGAAGGTTAAACTTGTTGTGGATGAGAAGTTGATCACTGTTCACGGAGAGACTGATTTTAAAGTTTTTCATGACACTACAATCCCGTACATAGAGTCCGAGAATAAGGCTGAATCAAGCTACCGGACTTTGGAGTTAGTATCAATGGTTCATGTGCCCATGGGGACTATTATGCGTAGCATAGCAGTGGCTAAGCCTTCGATGATGTCAAGCAGAGTGTTGCTAAAAAATGGTCATATCCCTGGAGTTGGCCTAGGATTGTATGGACAAGGCATTAAAGAACCTATTTGGGTTTTCAAGTGGTATAAAAAGGCAGGCCTAGGTTATCATGGAGGCAATTCTGGTGACCGAGATAACCATGGAGGACGAGGCGATTTCGGAGGTCGAGGTAATCATGGAGGTCGTGGTGGCCGTGGAGACCATACTAGCTATGGGGGCCATGGAGTCAATGAAGGCCGTGGTGACTATGAAGCCCTAGCTACTCATGGAGGTAGCGGAGGTCATGGAAATCTATTTAGACTAAAGGAAGGTAAGAAGGGCTTGCTTCTTCTAGAGTTGTAAGAGATCTTCTCGGGTCCACACCCAAGCTGTTACAGGAAGAGGACGCCATCCTTAGTCTAGTTGATTTGTTTGAGGAGGAGTTTATTTGTGTTACCATGAGAAGTGAGGAGACCGAGCCCTTTGTTGCTGCCACCAACCCTTCTGAGTAGGGATGTTGCTTTTCTTTCTTGTTTCATTTGGTTTGAGTCTATGTTTATCCCTTGCATGGGAAGTTTGTTTAGGTCTAGCTACTGCTTTCTTTTGTAATCAAAATCTTGGACTACGAGCCATCGGTTCAAGACCTCGAGTCATGTAAACGGCCTTATCCTATTAATAGAATCATGAATCTGTTTTATTAAGGACGTGTGGAAGTACCTAAACCAGTCTTGATGATGATGCTTTGAGGCCCGGACTTCCACACGCTTCCTAGTTTTCAAAATTCTTTATGGATAGAGACGTCCGAGGATATGAGGACGCATCTCTCATTTTCTATGTTGAAAACTCTTTCAAAATGATTTCAAAATAAATGCATATCATCAATTGCAATAGCATTTGCCAATCTAATTACTAACCTTCTTCGTGGCATCTCAGGCATAGCATTCCACATAATCATGATAGGTGCATTTGTAAATCGGATTTACTTAACGGAAATTCCTCCGGGCTTAATGATGACAAGGAGGACTGTGATCAGAGAAGCGTCGAACGAGACTGGATTCGCCATGAAGAATCTAAACTATTGACCACAAAGCCCATAGTCACAATAAACCCGGGTGATTCGGAAAATGTTAAAGAAGTTAGAATCCAAGCTGGCCTTTCTGAAATTAAGGCTAAAAGGATGATCGGGCTGTTAAAGGAATACCAAGATGTGTTCGCATGGTCGTATGCCGATATGTCGGGATTTGATAAGGAAATCATAGAGCATGCTCTCCCAACTGACCCAAATATCTCACCTAAGAAACAAAGGCTTAGAAGAATAAGGCCTGAATTATCCAAGAAAATCGAAAAAGGAGTCATGAAGTTGTTAAAAGTGGGTTTCATAGAGGTGTCGCACTATTTTGATTGGATCGCTAATGTCGCCCCTGTCATGAAGAAAGATGGTCAGGTTAAGGTTTATATTGACTACCGCGATTTGAATCGAGCAAGTCCAAAAGATGATTTCCCATTGCCTCACATCGATGTGTTGGTCGACAGTAGTGTGGGATTCGAGCTGTTTTCCTTCATGGGTGAGTTTTCTGGTTACAATCAAATTCGAGTGAAAGAAAAAGATAAAAGTAAGACCTCCTTCATTACCCTATGGGGGACCTTTTGTTAAAAGGTAATGCCTTTTGGCTTGAAATATGCTGGGGCAACGTACTAAAGAGCAATGGTCATCCTATTTCATGATATGATGCATAAGGAAGTGGAGGTCTATGCAGACGACATGATTGCTAAATCCGAACATGAAAAGGATCACACCAAGGTATTGTAGAAATTGTTTGATCGACTCTCAAAATTCAAGCTGAAGCTTAATCCTGACAAATGTGTGTTTGGGGGCAAAGTATGAGAAGCTATTAGGGTTTATAATTAGTAGTTGAGGCATTGAAATTGACCTATCGAAAGTTAAAGCCATTTGTGATCTGAAACCTCCTTCAACTGTCAAAGAAGTTCGGAGTTTGTTAGGGAGACTGAACTATGTGGCGAGATTTATATCTTGATTGTCTGAGAAGGCTAAACCTTTCTTCAAGCTCTTGAAGAAGAATGCCAAAGTTGAGTAGGATACCGACTGTTAGAAGGCCTTTGAGGAAATAAAATAATATCTTTCTCATCCGCCAATTCTGGTGCCACCTATTCCTATAGTGCCATTGATACTCTATTTGACTATTCATGGGGAGCCATTGGGAGCCTTGCTAGCGCAGAAGAGTCCAAGCGATGATAAAGAATGTGAGATATACTATCTCAGTAAAAAGTTCACTTCCTCCGATGCGAATTACCTCGGGGTTGAGAAAACATATGTGGCCTTGGTGTGGGTGTTACACCGTTTATGCCAATACACACTCCATCATCGAATTCTGCTTGTAACCGAGAATGATACCATCAAATACTTATTGGAAAAACACGCATTGGTCGGAAAATTAGCAAAGTGGCAAATTCTAGTATTTGAATTTGATGTCCATAGCATGACACAGAAGTCCGTCAAGGGAAGAGCCATAGCTGACATGTTGGCAGAAAGCTTCGAAAGGTCGGAGGACCAGGATCAGTCGGACCCTATAGGGGAACGCATTTCAGAGGTAGTGAGTGATAAGTGGACCATGTACTTCGATAGTGCTGTTAATTTGACTAGTTCTGGGACTGGGGTAGTTCTTATTTCCCTGACAGGTCAACATTATCCTGTGGCCGCTAAATTGATGTTTCCTTATACTAACAACATCTCAAAGTACGAAGCTTGTAACTGGGGCTGCAGTTGACCGTCGATATGAAAGTTAGGAAACTACAAGTCTATGGTGATTCCACTCTCATCATTTTGTCAATGGCAGACCCGTGACCCCAAATTAATCCCTTATCACGAATTTTTGGAGGAATTAATAAAGGAATTTGATGAGGTCGTCTTCAAATATTTGCCTCGATCGCAGAATCAGTTTATTGATGCCTTGGCCACATTGTCATCGATGTTGCAAGTTACAAGAGGATTGGACATTGAGCCCTTGAAAATTGAAATTTTAAGACATCTAGCTTACTGTATGGTGATCGCCGATGAACCTGATGGGAAGCCTTGTTATTATGACATTATAAACTACCTTCAAAAGGGTGAACACCCTCGTGGGAGTGGACTAACAGATCAGAACTACATAAGAAAGTTAGCGTCAAAGTTCTTCATAGGTGGCAATACTCTTTATAAGAGGTCTTTCGACTTAGTTTTATTGAAATGCGTTGATGCTAAAGAAGCTAATCAGTTAATGAGAGAAATACATGAGGGGGAATGCGGTCCGCACATGAATAGTCATCTTCTAGCCAAAAAAATCATGAGACTGGGGTATTTTTGGATGGCCATGGAGGCTGACTGTATCCGGCATGTTCGTTATTATTATCAATGCCAAATTTATGCGGATAAAGTCAATGTACCACCCAACGAATTGCATCAAATGTTTGAGCCATGGCCCTTCTCAAAGTGGGGGATCGACATGATTGGGCCAATTAATCCTAAGGCCTCTAATGGACATCACTTCCTCTTGGTGGCCATTGATTATTTCACTAAGTGGATTGAGGCGAATTCATATGCCAATGTCACTGCTAAGAATGTGGCCAAGTTTATCAGCCGTGACATCGTTGCTCGCTATGGAGTCCTCGAAGCGATCATTACTAATAATGGCTCAAATCTGAACAACAAGATCATGGATGACTTGCTCAACGAATTTCACATTCGTCATCTGAATTTCTTGCCTTATCGCCCACAAATGAATGGGGCTGTGGAGGCAGCTAATAAGAACATAAAGAAGATTTTGTCAAAGACTAACGACAATTATCAAGATTGGCATGAACGGTTGCCTTATGCATTGATGGCATATTGAACCTCGATTTGTACTTTAACATAGGCAACTCCTTTTCGCTTGTCTATGGTATGGAAGCTATCTTGCCTATAGAAGTTGAAATTCCTTTATTAAGGATTCTCTCACAAGCTAGACTTAAGGCTTAAGGCTTAAGTCTAGCTTGAGAAAAGACTTAAGGCTTTGTGCCATGGTCAATGCTACCAAAAGCGAGTTGCAAAATCCTTCAACCATAAAGTCCGACCTCGACATTTTGAAGCCGGAGATCTTGTGCTAAAGAAAGTGCTGTCTGCTATGCCGGCACCGGGTGGGAAGTTTGCCTCGAACTATGAGGGTCCGTATGTAGTTAAAAAAGCGCTACCTGGGGGCGTCTTAGTTCTTGTAGAAATAGATGGCCAAGAGTTGTCAAAGCTTATAAATACCGATTCGGTGAAAAGGTATTTTCCTTGAATGAAATCCAAGGCTTGAGAGCCATTTCTGATTCGAGTCATTGTAGGCCATTCACATTGTGCATATCATGCATATCATGCATCCATGCACACAAATTCATTTTGTAGGTTCCAAATGATCCATGAATTAACCCGCGATTGACCAGAACAGTTTTGACAAGTATTCAACAAATTAAATACGAAGGAAGGGGTTACCAAGTCACGCTACTGCAGGTAAGTACCCTTCTTCCTAAAATCAAAGGGGAGTCAAATGGAGAATTTTCATTGCAAAGAAAAAGTCTTTGATGTTTTTGAGAAGCAACAAGCGATGAAGTGGAAATTAAAAGAGCAGCATTTGCGCAAATGTTTAGAACGTCGTTCCATCCAAAAATTGTCTTTATGCTTGATGAATCATTCATTTTGAATTAAAATTTCCTATGGAGATTGATCAATTCATGATGATCTCAACGAAACGAAAGGGAAATGTTAATCATGCCAAGTGAGAAACATTTAGGATGAGGAAAGGTAAGCTATTCCCAAACACGTCCTGTAAATACTTTGAGAGGAGAGAAAAAGAGAAACTCGTGTTGTTAAGGATGAGAGATTCATTCGTGAATAGTTCATAAACCAAAATGAAAAGATGCATTTTCTTCTTATATCCTATACACTATAGATGATCATAGTTAAGCCCCTTTGAGCCTTCACATGTGAAGAATTTCTATAAAATACCCCTGTCAAAAATTACCTCACAATGGGGTAAATTTGGATGTTTTGGTTGACATTCATTGGAAGAAAAGATGAGAAATATTTCTTTACTCTTACTCGCAATCAATCTTTTTGTGGTAATTTCAGAGGATTCCTTATGGAAGCTTGAAACATCCAAAATGAAGAAGAGCATTTATTTCTCTACCCAAACACTCACACTCTTTGTTTAGCCATATTGAGCCTGAACATTCATTTCAATAGCCCGAGTGGTGATTGTCTCCCTACACTATGGCAAGGCACATATTTTACCAAGGCAATTGGTGCTTATGAGATAGCGTGTAAAAAATCTTGAAAGTCCTCGGAGCTCAAAAGGTTCAAATGAGCAAGAGTCAAATGAAAGTTAGGGGGCATGAAAAAGCAGTGTGCCTGGTAAAAGAAAGATCAATGCCTATAAAAAAAAAGAGAGGAAAGCTGCATCAAGAGAAAGACTCTCGTGTGAAAAAAAAAGAGATGTCAAAAGAAAATTGTTGGCAAGAAAAGAAAAATCATTACAAATACAAAAGCGATTAGAGAAAGGAGTAAAGCTCTTGTGTTGAAAGAATTAGTCAATGGACTTTCAAGACAAACTGAATTTCAAACTTTAAATGCCTTCAAAAAGATTGGATGATATGATAATGATGCCATGATGATCACCAACTCTTAAACCCCTTTTGTGAATTTCTAAGCCTTTCGAGCCTTTACCTAAACCAATGTTACAATCTTCTCCAAAGTCTCTTCTGATTAGGATGGTTCAAGCAAAAATTTGGATGTCCAAAGAAGTTACCGCTTAAAGAAGTGGGAGCAAGATTATCTTATCTCATCTTAAGGTTTCTTGACTTGTAAATCTGGCGACGATACTGATCGATGATTATTTCATTTCTTGGTCGATAATGCTTATCCATTGTTGAAACCACAATCAAACCTACATTACAGTCTTTTAAAAGATCTCTTAGATTGGTTGATGCGTACTTATTGTGAATGATTCTCAAAGCCTTCGACATTGATAATGCGAGATACATTAGAGATCGGACTATTTCTCACATCAATGGATAGGATCAAACAGCCTTCTTGAGAGTTGTGAGAAGCCCTTTCCGACTATAGAGTTCTTGTTTGGCATGTTTAACAAGCCCTTTTCATGAGCTAAGATCATTTTGATAAAATACTTTCTTGTAAAGGAATTTGATGATTAATGACACTTTTCAAACCTGATGGCAGTCTTGTGGTATTGAATAATGTTGAATGTTTTTCGAACAATTGAATTTAGTTTGATTTGCTCGTGCAATCGACAATTTTTCAGTGAAGATATTCTTTTGATAGTGTCATTCATGACATTTGAATGACATCGATCTCGCCTAGTATGCTTTCCCTATCAAGGTACATGTTATAACATATTCTGTTAGATGTGCAGTGGCCATTTCGGAATCTTCTTGATTGATAGATTTATAGCCTCGAAATTGCACAGTGAGTTGTTGCAGCCTAGAGCAATGCATTGACCTGGTCTCCTCACGTGAAACCTCAATTTCGAAAGGTTCGTGGGTCTATCTTTAAACCATGCTTTTTACAATATCAAGTCTTGTGCGAAAAACCTTAGGCATTTCTTCAAGGTTTTATTCCCTTTGCCGTTCATAGGATTTTTGTCCTGATGTGAAACCTTTGACATTCATAGGGTTGTAGCCCCTATGCGTACTTTCAAGGTTTTATTCCTTTTGCCGTTCATAGGATTTTAGTCTTGATACGGAATCTTTGACATTCATAGGGTTCTAGTCCCTAAGCGTACTTTCAAGATTTTATCCCCTTTACCATCCATAGGGTTCTAGTCTCGATACGGAATCTTTGACGTTCAAAAGGTTTTAGCCCTAGACGTACTTTCAGGATTTTATCCCCTTTGCTTCATAGGGCTTTAGTCTCGATGTGAAACCATTGACGTTCATAGGATTGTAACCCATAGGCATCTTTTTATTTTATTTTATTTATTATTATTATCTTCTTTCTCGCTTTCTTTCTTTTTTCTCTTCTTTCCTTGAAAAAAAAAGACAAAAAAACCTCTCGCACTTCGGGCTGAGGCGCCATCTCGTACTCTTTGCGGGCAAAATGTAGGTGCCATTTTTGTCTTTGAACGAAACTTCGTTGAAATTCCTTTCGAAGAGGGCCAGCTGTTGACACCTAATTTTGCCTGCCGCGATTAATTAAAGCTTGAATAGTAAATGGGCCAAGTTAGTGCAAAAGAAAGATAAAACTAAAATTAAAATAAATAAAGTACATATATCGGACCAATCTAGCCCGGCAAGGAGGGGGGAGGCTTGTACGGGAGGTACAGAGGAGAGAGTGGAACGTTGCGCTCCAGAGGGAACGTCGTGCGCAAAAGCAGCGTCCATCGTCGCGCGATGCCCAGTGTCAGGCACATATAGTGGTCCCGAAAGAGTCCCCAATTCGGCGATAAAGAGGTGAGAAGAAGAAGAGAACAGGGGAGACTGAGAGAAAGAAACAGGAAGGGAGTCTAAGAAGAGAGCGCTTCGGTTTCTCCCTCGGTGAGGATCGCCAACAAATCTCTTCGCCCCTCCCTAGGGGCCAGCCACCATCGCCAGACATCCATTATTTCCGATCGTCGCGTTCCGCCTTAGCCTGTTAGGAACGAAGGAACCAAAAAAGAAGAGAAGAACATAGAGAGTTTGAGAGAAGATTGAGGTGAAAAGAGAGATTTTGAGGGTGAGAAAGGAAGAGAGAGCTTTACTCGCTTGCCAGAGGCCGCCCGAGTCGCCGTCGGTCCCGCCAAGCTTCTGGCCGTTACATTTCATCTTGGTCGATCAAGAACCAAAGGGACACCAAAGAGAGGACCAGGGGAGTAGAAGGCAAAGAGGACATACGGTGGGGGTGGAGTAGCAGAAAAGGAGCAACCAAAAAAGAGAAAAGAAAAGGAAAAGAGGGGAAAATCAAAAGAAAAAAATACAAAAGAAATGAAAATGGGGTCTTGGGCGAGCCGGAGTGCCGGGTCAGAGTTCGGGCGGATCGGGTCAGGGGACCCGGTCCGGAATCTTTATTTTATTAATAAAAATTTTCAAAAATTTAAAAATTCATAAAAATATAAAAATCTTAAAAATTCAAAAAAAAAAATTCAAAATTTTTTAAATTCCGAAAAAGTTCAAAAATGTTTAAAAACCCAAAAAATTAAAAAATCTGAAAAAAATTTAAAAAAATATTAAAAATTTAGGGAAAATTCAAAAATATGAAAAAATTCGGAAAAATTTGGAAAAATTCCAAAAAAAATCAGAAAATTTTGAAATGTTCAGAAATCAGTTTTGGGCTTAATTTCACTAGATTTTAGATTAAAAAAACTCAAAACAATGAAAAAAAACTTTAAAAAATTCCCAAAAATCGGATAAGTCATTAGGGCTTTACTTTAGGGCTTTTGATTATCTTTTTTTTTTTCTAAAGACGACGCTAGGTTGCTAGTTGTTTATTTTCTTTATGATTATCTAGTTGTGCACTTTTAATATATTGATTGTTGTTTTATATTTTTAGAACGGTTAGATGGAATCTTAGTTTTTTCGATAGACTGCCCGGTATGTTAGTTTGCGAACATTCAAGTTTAGGTATCGAAAAGGCACTAGTTAAATTGCTAGTGTAATTAAGTTCTCGAATTTTGGAATCTCTAATTTTTGCATGTATCGAGACAATACTCTCGTGTTTCGATTAGGGTTTCTAGCCGATCCTTGATTATGGCTAGTGGTGACTCCAATCAAATGCTTAAATTAGACAATTCTCATCGCGCGAGGTATGAGGTTTGGGAGTGCCTCGGTCATTGGATTAATGAACCATTTGGTTCACCATTCAAACGAACCAATCGTTGTTCATATCCATCGACAAATACCTATTGGCCTAAACCCGATTCGATCTTTGGCGGGGAGTAGGTCGCGACAGGAATCCATAACTATTTGGATATGATCGCTGATTTATCTCGTTTCCAAATTTAAACGAGAAACCTTCCATCAATATCTATAACCACTTGGATATGGTCACTGCTTTATTTCATTTCCAAATTTAACAGATAAAGCAAATTTTGTGAATTGCGTGGATATGATTTGATGATGGTATTTATCTCTTTTTTGATTTGTTTATGTTAAAAGAAAATTGCAAAAAGATTAGGTTGGATTTGAGTTGATTTTTAAGGGATAATGTTGCATGTTTAGAGTATATTTAGATTGCTTTCTTTAAATAGGATAGGATAATTTAGATTAACTTTTGAATCATTCTAGAAAGATAGGATCATTTCATTTAGAATAATTTATATCCTAGTTTAACCTAGATATTATCCTAATCTTGATAGTTTATCTAGGGTAATTTTTAATTCCGAATTTCCATAAAAAACCAAAAAAAAATCATTTTAGAATAAGTTAAATGATAGATTGCATGTTTAATTTAGGTTATTTATTTATTTGGAATTGTATTTAAAAAATACCAAAAACATTACTCTAAAATTGGTTAATGAACTTTCCTTAGTTTAAAATTACATGTTTAAATAATATGCATTTTAATTACGAATTTTAATAAAAAAAATACAAAAAAAGGCATCATATGCCTATCATTAGAGTTAGCATGTTAGGTTTATTTAATCGCATGGCATACTTTAGGTTAGTTTTCATATAATCAAAATAAAACTAAATACACATTCAGTGGAATTGTGTATTAATTAAAAATCATATTAGGATTCATGATGTGATTTTTTAACTAATATTGCATATGCTTGCTTTGCTTCAAGGTAAGTAATTCTTCCTATCTTGCAATTTTAATACTTTGATTATTGGTTGTTAATTTGGTGGTTTGTGCACTCGCATGATCACATCACATATTAGAAAATAATAAAATTATTCCAAGCTGCTTGGTCAAATATATTCTTGAAAAGAAAATGTACCGAAAGGGCATTAGAGTAATCTAGCGTAATCAAGTCCTCGTATTCATAATTTTTAGTTCGTAGGAGTAAAGTATGTCCCTCGATACTTTATTTGAGTTTTTAATCGACCTACCATAAACTGATTAGTGGTGACTCCTAATTGAAAATTATTTGCATGTTAAGAACTTGAACCATAAGTTGCGAATTGGCACGGGCTTGGAAGAGCCCAAGTTAAATCTAGGCTTAATAATTCATTATTTGAAACTCTAGGTGGTGCACCCTAAGGTAAGTTCGCGACAACTTGGTGACTCCATTGGGGACTTAATAAGGCCAATTTTTTTTTCAAAGAAATTTTGTTTGGCAGTGAGGATCCCAAGTATGTCCCGAACGTCTAAGGTGTTAAATGTTTTGGCAGAATGGGAGGTATAAGGAGAGCAGTGTTTGCTTATCCTTGTCTTGCAAGGAAGTATAGGAATGAATGATTTATTTTCAAGTATGAAGCGTTGTTTGATATAACCTGCTATGTATGATTTTACATTTACACTACACCTCACACACAAGCTACAAGCGGACTTGGGCTGCATAGGATATTTAGGATGGTATTGAGACCGTAGACACTCCACTTTGCTAAGCTGTCTAGTGTAGAAATCAAGCCTCACGTCTCGTGTACATGTTTATGTGATTGCCATGGTTCTACTAGGTTAAGTAAGTCTTCAAAACATTTGCTTTGCATTTTACTTACTTTTTCGTATCTTCTAGTCAGCCCATGACATTAGGTTGATTGTAAGTCTTGGTCTATATATGATGGGAGCAGTCGACATTTGAATTATCACTGCTCCTAAAGAGAAGCTAAGCATATGGTGGAGCAAACTCAATCCGATGGGCCATATCTTCACGAAGTCCAAGATAGGATGGCTGCTCCCTCTATTGGAATTAAAGGGCCTTTCTGGCCTCATTCAAGCACTAGTGCATTTTTGGTGTCCAAAGACGTCCACCTTCATATTTGGTGAGCATGAACTTACTTCTAGTTTGAAAGAATATAACATTGTCATTGGGAAATATTTGGACTCGAAATTAATTAGTCTGCCTATCGGAATAGACCCTACATTGGTTTTATCTGAATTTTTTCGTAGGCTTAGGACTTCATTAGAACTAAAAGCCGGCCTGTCGCCTGGCACTCTTTCATCTGGGACCACCATGTAGTCCCTCGACACTCCTTCCTCTTATGGTTAGCGACTCTTAACCGTCTACCAACCCAGGTATTTCTCATACAAACCCGTAGGATCGACACAGCTTTATGTCCCTCCTGTGCCACAACTCCTGACTCGGTAAACCACCTTTTTTTTGAGTGTGCGCACACTAGTTGTTTGGCTTCCTTTTGGGCTACAAAGTGTAACCTTCCTTGGCATAACCGTCTATGGCAAGACAACCTTAAGTGGCTAGTGAAAATCTGTGGAGGTTCATCCTTTACCCATTGCCTCTCCGGTACTCCCTTGCGGCTTTATGTCACATTATATGGATTTGAGAGGAACCATTCCTTATTCAGAAACAAGAGTCTTTTCATCCCGGTATCGTAAGCACTTGCTCAAAGTGGTGAAGGACAAAGCCATTTCTTTTGGGCGTGTGCGGATACCTACATGAATCGGAAAATGCTAAGGAATTGGGATCTCCATTTGTCACTCATTGTAGCATCGCCGATAAATTCTTAGGGCCCTTTGTGCTCGGTTCATGGGACGGGGTTTCTCCTCCTAACTTTGCTGTTTTGTTCTTTCTGGGCTGGTTTGGAGTCCTACGCCCCTTGCTTTGTTATTCTGGTGTTTATTCTCGCCATTTGGGCTGACCGTCAAGGTGATGCTTCCGGCTGGTGTGATGACTTGGGTTTCAATACCCCGCTCGTTACCGGGGACATATGGAGCCTTAGATTATTTTTGTTGCTGCCGGCTGTCCTTTGGTGTCCTTGGCATTGGTTTGAAGCCGTGCTGCTGCTTCCGGAGTCCTCGGCCGTCCACCAAACTTCGGGTCCTTTGGAGCCTTAACTGTTTCGTTGATGCTGCTGGGTGAATTCGGTGTTTGCGATTTTGATCCTCGCTATCTTCTTGCTTTGCTTCGAAGTCTGGTTGAATAGTGTTGCTCCTGTGGTGCCTTACGGTGTTTTTTGCTGCTGCTGATGGCTGATTTGGTGTCCTCGGCTTCCATCTTCGCTGTCTCGTTGCTGCTCCCGAAGTCTTGAGCTCTCCTTCAAGCTTCGGTTTTGGCTTTCCGTGTTTCTCGGTTTGTTGTTCTAGTTGTTGCTTAGCTTCTTTAGTTGTATAGTTCTGCCATTCCTTTTCGACCTTGTGTGGACAAGTTGTCCTAATAAGGTCAGGTGCTGGTTTGTGCTCTAGGTTGTTATTTGGTGTGTGAAAAGTCTATATACTCTTACCTTTACCAAAAAAAAAAAAAAGAAGATGAAGTGAGAAAAATTTTGAAAGTGAATCGTGGCACATGTCATTTCTCCTTTTTGGGTCAATGCTTTGACAATGCTACACCATTTCAAAAGAGTAAGATTTTCTTGCTAACATTATTTGGATTCGTAGTTTTTCCTCATGGAAAGAATTCTTGTAGCCCATCAATTGCGTGATTGGCTCAATAGGTCTATATCAAAAAGAATTTTGTCAATACTATTTTAGCCAAAACTTTCATTTCTCTTACTAAATACAAGCAAAATGGTGAAAAAACATTTCATGCCCCTCCAGAGCTTTAGCAAATTTGGTTTCTTTCTCACATAAAAGGGTGTGGCGGCCTATTGATAATACCTGAGATTAATGATTCCGATCACCTTATTTTGAGATTTAAAGATAAGCAAAAGCATACTTCCTACTATAGAGGGCGAGGGCCGCGACAACCTCACCTACCACAGGTGAGGCCAACCCTCGCTAGCCTTTGGTAAGGGTTGGGTGAGGCCGCCCGTCACCAGAGGCTGACGAAGGCCCTTGCCTAGTCAAGGCCCCTCGCCAAAGGTCGGCAAAGGCATCCTAGCCCTTGCCCTTGCTAGCCGCCAGGACTTAATTCGTGAAAATTTGCCTTTGATTACCTTCAAGCCAGAACTATTTGATGTGTTTAGAGAACTTGTTGCACAGGTTCAACACTGATTCTTTTGAAGGCATAGTGTCATTTCTCATCTTTCTGGTATATTTGTCCTTAGATTACCGATTACAAAGATTGATCATTTGAGTGTTGGATTACCAGACATGCATTACAAGTTCAAAGGACTCTGCAGCTCTTCCACGACAAAAGAACTTACAGTTGTGGGCATAGTGCTCTAAGTTTATTGGGTTTGGAAATGGTGTATTTGACAATTAAGATTGCAACCTGTGGGCATAGATGGAAGAATTAGAAGATTCCTTTTTCCCCCCTAAAAGTAAACTCGCTCCAATTATATGTAAAAATAGCACTGAAGTCTTGAAAATGATATATCTCATTGAGAGACAATGACTACAAAATGCAGCATAAGGACAATAGGAGTGCCATAATTTTCGTATGGTGCTCACTTGAGTGCCATAACTTTTTTTTGGCTTACTTGAGTGTCACATCGGAGTAAAATAAATTATTTGAGTGCTACTTCTGGCGAAAATAGATCACTTGAGTGCCATTTCGGGCAAAAGAGCTGACGTGGGTTTTTTAATTAATTTTTCATCCGACATGGACTTTTTAAATATTTTTTTATTAATTTTTAAAATTTTTCTTTTCATTATCCTTTTATTTTTATTATTTTTATTTTTTTTAAGTTTGGCGAGGGTCGTTGGTGACTGCCTCGCTTGTGGCAGCGAAGGCTCTTGCCAAATCTGACGAGGTCACCTTGCTCGCGGCTGTGAACGCTTTTGGCGAGCCTATTGCGGCCACACTGGCTGCGGACACGGTGGTAAAGGCTTTTGCCAGATCCGACGAGGCTGCCTAGCCCGTAGTCACGAAAGCCCTTGGTGAGGACATCGTGGCCTCATCTGCGCGGGCGAGGTGGCGAAGGCCTCGCTCGTGGCGATGAAGGCTTTCGCTAGATCTGGCGAGGCCGTCTAGCCCACCGTCGGCTGTTGCGCCATGCTCTCGCATGCTAGAATGGAGGTATTTTTCTATACAAGCCTCTCCCAGACCATACCTCACGTGACAGCGGGGTTAATTTGATATAAATTTTAACTTGGAGTCGCCACTAGTCATTTATGCTAGGCTGACTAGAAATCTAATTGAGGTATGGGAGAAGTACCACAATCCTACAAATTAGAGATTCTGAATAAGGGACTTAGTTACGTTAACGATCCCAAATTGAGACCATTAATGCCCTTTCGGTACTTAAGAACTATATGGCTTATCTAACGTGTCACATGGATCCCTAAGGTCAATTCACTAATCTAATCATGAGTAGACAATTAAGTACCCAAAAAATTAAATGCACAACCAATGGCAAATCAATTATAGCAATTCTAATTTGGCTGCTAAAAATGAAAAACCTAGTAAACACCCAAACCTTGATAAAGCTCTAATAGCTTGTTCATTTCATGGTGCATTTTTAGGTTTACGGTTTTCTGGGGGTTTTACCCTTAAATTTGGAAATTTCCAAAAATGCCACTCAAGCATTTTGGAAAATTTAAATTTCACTTTTTATGACTGACCATGATAATTTTGAATCATTCTGTGGATTTTCAAAATTTTTTTAATGCCATTTGGTCACTTCCAAAAATTCAAATTTTACTTTTTATGGCTGGCCACGATGATTTTGGACCTTTATATGAATTTTCAATTTTTTTCAGAAAAATTTTTAAACCGAGAACTGATTTTTTATGATTTTTCTGGAAATTTTTATGAATTTTCCAGTTTTTTCAAATTTTTATTGATTTTCCAAAATTTTTAAATTTTTTACTTGTATTTTTGAAGTTTTCAGAATTTTTATGAATTTTCTAAAAAATTTTCGATTTTTTTGATTTTTCTGTAAATTTTTGAATTTTCTGTAAATTTTCTAATTTTTATTTTCTATTTTCTATTTTCCTAATTTCCATTTGATTTTTATTTTTTTATTTGATTTTTTATTATATTTTTTGAATTTTCTAATTTTTCCTGCCTGGGGAACGAATCGAACCGGACCGGACCGGTTCAAACTGGTCTGGCCGAGATCGAACCGGTTGTCGCCGGCGTCTGCACCGATCTTCTTCTCCGGCGGGCACGGCATGCCAAAACGGTGCCGTTTTGCCTTCTTTCATTTAGGCATTTTTACAAACACTTTGGTGTGCATTGTTTTGTGTTTAACATTCCCGAGGTCACCGGTTTAGGCCCATTGCCAGTGACCTTTCGGCGATCATTTCGCCATTCCATTGGCACCATCATCAAATCCAAACATTCTAGTATTAGTTTATCCCAATTAGATCGCCGTCGGACGCTCATTGGCTGGCGAAAAACCGATCAAAACACCCAAACTTGTAAACTATTCTTAACTAGCTGTTCTAATTTCCAAATCACAATACAGAGCACCCTAACCATCTACCTCAATTAAAACAAGTACCAAATCATCACACAAGGTAAGGAAATGCTAACTTGATTGGCTTATGGCCATGGTGAACCTCTGGCGAGGACCTCCGAGCTCCGGCAAGGACCTCTGAGCTTCGGCAAGGTGGTTTTCATGCATGACCGACTCGATTTATGCAAGTTTAACCATTCAAAATGCAAACAAATAATGAAAATGAAGTCAGAACATGTTTTGAGCGTCAATCATCACAAAAAACCGAAGAAACACATAAGTTTGAGCCAAAACACATTCTGGAAATTCTGGAAATCTGTGACAGCGAAGGAATTTTACCTGCTTCGTTCGATGTCCCAATGAAATTTTCAAAGTGATCTAGGTCTCAAGGATTGTTCCTTGACACTTAGTCTTTACCTTGATGGTCTCGGTTTCGCCGAAACAGGTTTGGATTGGCCGGACCAAGCCCATTTTCAAGCATTCACAGTCAGCTGGATTGATCGGAATGATGAGGGGAGAATCACGGTCAAACCACGATTCGCCGGTGCTTCGCTGTTTACGGCGGTGCGAGCACTCGTGAGGGGTCTCTCGACCCTCTCTCTCTAACTTTTCCGCATTAGTCTTGCTCCTTTCTCTCTCTTCTCTCTCTCTGGAAATTCGTCGAACACCCCTTGGTTCTCGGGTAAGTTTTTTTCTATTTTTGTTCATCAATTTCGCGCTCAAATTCGGTTGGAACCAACTTCCAATCGGTTTGGATAGTTAACTGGTGCCAGCTGGACATTTTCTAACTAGCCTAGTCAACTTCCACGTGTTGATTTAATGGGAAATGATCAACAAAGTTCTAGGTTTGGAATGATTTTTTCTGGGTTTCATATGTCCTAGGCAAACCGGGTAAGGAAGATGAACTGTTCGGGTCGGGTCGGGTTGACTTGCCCGACCCGGCAGTTTCGGTTTTGTATAAATTCACAAATTATGTCTAATTTCCACCAAATCTTCGAAATTCGACCCCAAAATTGAATTCCCATCATATTCCAAACCCAAACATATAATTTGCCCCAATTTTTATCATAATTGTGCCCAAGATTTTCCAAATTTTATATTCGGGTTATTTGGATTTTTCTCAATTCGACGTCCTAATGACCTAATTAGGCAAAATTGATGTTAAAATTGAATTACCCAAGTTTGATTAATCCTAGAAATGATGTCTCATATTTCGACAATTTCATATTGGGCACGATTCCCATTTTGGGTTCAAAATTCTTAATTTTCAATCAAATTTTGGGGATTTTGATTTTTTTGTCAAATTGTACAATTGGACAGATCATTATGCAATTAAAAATCCCAGAATCAATTGTTGTGAAGACACTATGACTTAAAAATGTCTAGAAAAAATTTAATTTCCTTTTTTGTTGAATTCGAGTTTAATTTTACCCATTTTTGGGAAAAGCATATACGCGACTAAGATTTTTCAAAATTGACAATGTATTTATGAAATTAGATTTAAAAGAAGACTAATGACTATTTTTATGGAATTTTCTGATTCCATTTACTATTTTTTTTATTTTCTTGCTTATTTTGACTAAAAGAAATTAAGAAAAAAATGCAGAAAAATGCTAAAAAATGATTTTTTTTGTTTAGAAATAGGTTTCAAGGCTTGGCTAAGATCCCTAGACCTAATTTTGAAATTTTTGAAAATAAAAAAGAGCTAAAAATTAGGTGTCAACATCTGCTTTTTTTTGAGATTAAGCTCGTTAGAGGTTGATCTTAAAGATAATGTGACACCTGAATTTTTAGTTGACTCACTAAACATGATAAAATGGAAATTTCACAACAATTAATTAGGGTCTTTACTTTTGAAATTCGTGATCTAATCCAAAGGTTCTTTTTTTTGGAACACATTTTGAATGGTTCTTAATGATTGAGAGAAATAAACTTGTTTGTGAGAGTTTCTTTGTTGCTCATTCAAGGGCATGAATTGATGGTAGTGATGATTATGATGATTATTCTGATTTTGCGATTTAAGGACGAACTCACGAACCATGAACGCCTGCGGCTCCTCGCCTTAGGACTTGAATTTGCCTAGTGATTCCTTACCAGCAAGACTTTGAAATTGTCTAGTGACTCCTCGCCAAATAGGACTTTGGATTTGCCTAGTGGCTCCTCGCCAGATAGGACTTTGGATTTGCCTAGTGACTCCTCATCGAATAGGATTTTAAAATTGCCTAGTGGCTCTCACCAAATAGGACTTTGGAATTTGCCTAGTGACTCCTCGTCAAACAGGACTAGAAATTTGCCTAGTAATTCCTCACCAAATAGGACTTTGGAAAGACTTCAAACAATGAATGCCTTTACTGTAAGTTCTTGTGATTTTGAGGTTTCACTAATATTGATATGGTTTTTAGTTGACCAAAAACTATTTTGAAAAGCAATCTTAGACTTAATCAAAACCGTTTGAAATGTGGTTTTTCTATTAGCTTACTATAAACTATTTGAAAACTTGGTTTTAAGTTGACAAAAAACTATTTGAAACCTGATTTTGAAATATGCATTCTTTGTATTAAATGCATTTCAGGCAATCAAATTTCCTTTTAAAGGAAGTATTTGAGCAAAATGCTTGTAAATTTTCAAGAAATGCTTGAAATAATCCTTTGGAAGACCTTTACTAGAAAGGATTTGTTTCAATATATGAATTTGGTCTTTCCTTCATTTGATTGAAAGAAGACTGATATGATATCCCTCAATTTTATCTCTCCTAACCAATCCTTAGGTGTTCGGAGATATTCGCAATATATACAATTCAATTGATCCGATAAGGTATTTCAAATGGTTGTAATATTGGCTTTGTCAATGGTTATTCAAAGGATAGGCATTCTGAGGCCAAGAAAAGGATTTCATCATATCTAACTTCGGGTCTACAAGTTAAGAACCTCGAGGATAAGACAAAATAATATTGCATACACTTCTTTAAGTGATGACTTCTTGTCATGAAATCATATTTTCATTCTCAACATCCCAATCTAAAGAGTCTTTGGGGAGAGGTTGTAATGTTGGTATTGGATAGACTCAAAAGGCTAAATTGTTTTTGAATTCAGGGTTTTTATGAAACTGGTGATTTTCTTGGCATCACTACCCTTTTCTTTGTCCACTGGGAATCTTTTCTTATCATGAACACAAGAATCCCTTACACTTTCATCAAGATTTTTTGAATCATTGATTTGTTGTGACTTTTGATTTTTCACAACTTTTGCTTTGCTTTTAACTTGACTTTTGTCATTCTTTCTTTTGAATGCTTTTCTTTCTTTTCTTTTGCTCATTTTTTTAGGCATTGGCCTTACTTTTACCATGCACACTGCTTTTTTATGCCCTAGACTCCTTTGTCCTTAATCTTTTTGCATTCTAAGGACTTTGTGTTCTACCCTTTTGCTTTTTATATATCAAAGTAGATTATATGCTCATGCTCCAGTGTGAAGAGATGGTCACCAACTTGAGGTTCTAAAATGAATATTCAGGCTCAATTGGGCTTTGCCAAAGATAAATGTGTTTGGGATATGGAAACGAAATGCTCTTGTTTCTCTTGGGATGTTATGAGCTTTCATATGAATTCATCTAAAGTTATCACAAAAAAGATTGATGCAAGTGTATGCAATAAAATCTTTCTTGATCCTATTCTCTATAAATGTCAACTGTGAACCTCCTAATTTGCTCCAGTGTGGGGTGGTTCTTAACAGGATTGTTTTTGAAAATTTTTCCACTGTTTAGGCTTAAATTTGGTTTGTAAGAGATAATCATGTGTTTAGGATGATGAAATGATTGCCTTTCATTATTTCAATTCATGTAATCATTGCGAATATCCCCTATTTCCTTTGGATGAGTTTTTCTCACTTCTTTTGACTTTGAGTGCATAGGGGACGTGTTTGGATATGGCTTACTTTTCATTATTTGAAGGTCTTTCCCTTTGATTTGATCCAAACTCTCTCTATGAAACTTTTCAAAACCATTTGTCAAATTATCCCTTTTAGGGAATTTGATGCTTATTGCATTTTCAAAGAAAGCGTGTTTCAAAATCTTTGATTGAAACATTTTTGAAGTATTTCTCTTTGCAAAACACTTTGTTTTGTTGTTGCTCAGCTTTAATATTATTCTGTTTGAGGAAGAAAAAGGTTTGATCTTTCTCTTAAAAAGGTAATCTCACATGCCTTCATGATCTAGGGATACCTGTCTGATCAATTTATTGAGATCCCTTTTGTTTGCATGCCTTCGCTTTGGTTATATTGGGTACTCCTCTGTTGTTGCACCCTTTCCTTTGTTTTTCTGGGGATGATAAAACAAAAAACACATTAGAGGATATCAACGGAAAATAGAATTGAAAACGATACTTTCCTCTATTATTTGATAACTCCATTGGGAATTCTAAAATTGTGAACTGGTTCATATTCAAACTTGCTTTCTTCTACAAAATAGATAAACATGTTCATGAAATGTATGGCATGCATGATATGCACATGTTCTAAAGTGACCCGAATCTTTTCTTGAATGTTCGTCTTCATTTCATGGGTAGAAAATCTTGATAGCATCTGCATTTACATGATAGACTAGTTCTGTTCTTGCCATATCAATAAGAATTAGTGCTTCTCTAGGAAGAACCTTCTTGACAATGTATGGACCCTCGTAATTCAGAGTGAATTTCCTACGTGGATCTGAATTATTGAGAATGACTTTCTTCACTATTAGATCATCCATTTCAAAACGTCTTGATTTCACCTTTCGGTTGAAAGATTTAGCAATTTTTTCTAGTAAGATTGTCCATGACATATAGCTCTTAATCTTCTCTCATCAATCATGTTGAGCTGTTCACATCTTTGTTGGCTCCATTCAGCTTTTGAGAGTTTTAATTGGGATAATATCCCTAATAAAGGAATTTCTACCTCGATGGGTAATACTGCTTTCATCCCATATACTAAGGAAAATGGAGTTGCCCCGGTTGATGCTCGAATTGAAGTTCGATATGCCACCAAAGCATATGGCAATCTTTCGTGCCAGTCATTATAGTTCTCAGCTATTTTGGATAATATCCTCTTGATATTCTTGTTTGTTGCTTCCACTGCTCCGTTCATTTGTAGGCGGTACGGAAATGAATTCAAGTGTCAAATTATGGAAGTGTTCAAGCAGATCATTTAAGATTTTGTTATTCAAATTTGAACCATTGTTGGTAATGATAGCTTCTGGAACTCCATACCTAGTGATGATGTCTTGCTTAATGAATTTTGCCACATTCTTGGCGGTGACATTTGTATATGAATTCGCTTCAATCCACTTGGTGAAGTAGTCAATTGCCACCAAGATAAAGCGATGTCCATTTGAGACCTTGGGGTTAGTTGGACCAATCATGTCAATTCCCCCACATTGAAAATGGCCATTGGTTCTGACATTTGATGCAGCTCATTCGGTGGTGTATTGATTTTGTCTTTATAAACTTGACATTGGCGACAACTCCTCACATGCTGAATGCAATTTGTTTCCATCGTCATCCAATAATATCCCAATTTCATGATTTTGCGGGCTAGGAGATGGCCGTTCATGTGCGGACCACATTCGCCTTCATGGATTTCTCTCATGATTTGTTCAGCTTCTTTGCTATCAACACATCTTAATAGGATCGAATCGAATGATTTCTTATAAAGAACATGTCCGCTGAGAAAAAAACTTATTGGTTATCTTTTTGATAAATTTTCTGTCACCTGACTGGCTTCTTTTAGGAAATTCTCCTGCTCGTAAGTACTTCTTGATATCATGAAACCATGGTTCATTGTCAAATTCTGCTTAAACTACCATGCAGTATGCTGGTTGTTCGAGAATATTGATTCTCAATGGTTTTATATCTATACCATCTTCAGCTTGGAGTAAGGATGATAAGGTTGAAAGAGCATCTGCAAAATGATTATGAGCTCTTGGAAGACAATCAAATGTTATTTCCTCGAATTTTTCCATCATTCCTTCTAAGTATTTGTGATAAGGAATCAGCTTTACATCACGAGTTTGCCATTCTCTAGTTATTTGCAATATAATAAGCATAGAATCTTCATATACCTGCAACCTTTTTACCCTCATTAAAAGGGCTAATTGTAAGTCGAGAATGCACGCCTCATATTCAGTGATGTTATTGGTGCATAAGAATACCAGTTTTGCAGATACTAGATAGTGTTGGCCTTCTAGGGAGATCAGTATTGCCCCAGTTCCTGATCCAGATAAGTTGATTACACGATCAAAATACATGGTCTATTTGTCATTGACCAATGTTAATATGTGGTTATCAAGTCATTCTTCAAAATTGGCGATATTCTGTGAATTTTTTGACATTATGTCTGCTATTGCTTGTCCTTTGATTGACTTTTGGAATGAACTTCTGATGTCGAACTCAGACAGCAAGACTTGCCATTTTGCTAATTTCTCAATCAAGGAGGATTTCTCAAAAAGATACTTGATCGGGTCGTTCTTGGTCACTCGTAAAATTTTGTGATGAAGGGTGTACTATCTTAATCTGTGTAACATTCAAATTAATACGACGCATGTCTTCTCAACTGCTGGATAATTCACTTATGATGTTATGAATTTCTTGCTTAAGTAATAAACAGCTTATTCTTTACCGTCATTTGGTCTTCTTTATACAAGCACCGCTCCTAATGACTCATGGTGAATCATTAAATATAAGATCAGCGGGAATCCAAAAATTAGTGATACCAACACTGGTGGGCATACTGGATATTCTTTGATTTTGTCACAGGCTTGTTGACATTCTGCATCCCACTTTACTTTGACGTTTTTCTTCAACAGTCCGAAGAATGGTTTAACAATCTCAGAAAGCTGATAGATGAAGCGGGTAATGTAGTTTAATCGCTCAAACAAGCTTCTCACTTCTTTAAACGTAGAAGGAGTCTTCAAGTCATGCATTGCCTTGATCTTAGAAGTATCAATTTCGATTCCTCTGTTATTGACCACAAATCCTAACAGTTTGCCACAGATTTTGCCCCAAATACACATTTGTTGGGGTTTAGTCGTAACTTGTACTTTCTAAGTCTTTTGAATAATTTGTGAAGCACCTCAACATGATCTTCTCTTTGTTTGGATTTTACAATCATGTCATCCACACATACCTCGATTTCTTTGCGCATCATATCATGAAACAGAGTTACCATTGCCCTTTAATGTGTGGCGCTAGCATTTTTCAGACCGAAAAGCATTACCTTATAACAAAATGTGCCCCATGCTGTTATGAAGGATGTTTTTGCCTTATCCTCTTTCTTCATGAGGATTTGATTATATCTTGAGAAACCATCTATGAATGAAAATGGTCCGAACTCAGCAATGCTATCCACTAATACATCAATATATGAAAAGCGGGAAATTATCCTTTGGGCTTGCTTTATTTAGGTCGCGATAATCGATGCACACTCGCACCCGACCATCTTTCTTCATTATGGGTACTATGTTGGCAACCCATTCTGGATATGGCACTACTTCGTTGAAATTGATTTTTGGTAATTTCATCATTTCTTCTTCTATTTTCTTTGCCAATTCCGGCTTTATTTGCCTTAATTTTTGCTTCTTTGGTGGAATACTTTGATCAATTGGTAAAGCATGTTCAACTATACTTGGATCAAGGCCTGGCATGACGGCATAGGACCATGCGAATATATCTTGATATTCGTTGAGCAAATCTATTATTCTTTCTACTTCTACTGAGGGAAGACTTTCTCCAATCTTAACCTCTTTGGGGTTCTCTTTATCACCCAGATTAATAGTAATCGTTTTCTCTAGCGTGAGTGGCTTTGATTTTTTATGATGGATCAATTCTCTTCTAATCCATTCCTCATCTTCATTATCCACTTCAATATCACAAGTGATCTCCTCGGAGAGATTTGGGTCACCTATGAACCTATTATGGATGTGTGAATGCTCATGCCTGACATGTAACAAACATAATTAGTAATTACATATGAAATGAATTGATGCGTGAGGTTTAATGAAAAACCATTTTGAAAAATTATTTTGAAATCTGTTTTGAAGATATCAAGAGAATAGAGCTAATCCTCATATCCTTGGACATCCTTGCTCTTAAAATCGTTTTCACAATGAAGAGTCATATGGAAACCCAAAACCTTAAGCCTTACGTGTGAGAGCAATATTCATCATTGGTTTGGTTTTGTTTCTATACGTCCTTAACAAAACATTGAACACTTTTATTCAATTTGAAAAATGCAATTACATTGAAAGGAATGTAAATTGCAACTGAATTGAAATTGCAAACAACATCAATATGAAACAGACAAATTGTAAAGGCAACAATAAGAAAAGGTTCAAAAGAATCTTCTTACTCCAGTGCGTAGGTGTTTTCGTCCTCAATTATAACGATACTGATAATGTTCTCTTCAAATAAGCCCAACAAGACAAGCTCTGCTTTTGCATGTAAATTTTCTTCTGAAAGCAGTTTGGGAGGCCTAGGAAAGTTTTCTCTGATATGAATATGATGATAGGGTAATTCTCTAGCCTTACCCTTCCATGTTGATGGGTTAATGGTTCGATCACCTCGGCTTTCACGCCCTTCATGATTCTTTTGACCTTGGCCTCGGCCTCTATAGTGATTACTAGTGACTTCATACCCCACCCTATACTTTTTTCTTTATGCTAAATGGGATAATGGGTTCTTTAATTCCTTGAGCTTTTGTCCCAAGTCCACCATCAAGGTTGAATCCATATTGGCATAATACTTTTCCAGACATAATAGGCGATGCCAAAAGTTCCGGAGACTTCATGACACTACCAGCGGGAATTTGTATCATATAAATCATCTCAAAGGAATGATAACTGGGCTCTTTTTTTATTTCAAGCTCGACATAAGGTATGACACTTTCATTGTAAGTGGTGAAGTCCGTCTCCTCGTGCACGGTAATCATTTTACCATTAACAACAAATTTAACTTTTTATGAAGACTAGAAGGCATGGCACCAGCCATATGAATCCAAGGCCTCCCCAGTAGTAGGTTGAAAGTCCTTGGAATATCTACAACTTGAAAATCGATCAGAAAAGGCACAGGACCTATATTTACTTCCAGCTCAATGTCACCGATAGCATCTTTCTTCATCCCATCGAACGAACATACAGTCACCTTTGAAGGTTTGATGAGTTCTTCACTAATCCCCAAGCGATGCAGTGTGCTTAGTGGAGTGCAGAACCATTATTGATCAACACTCATGACACCTCCTTGCCTCGGTTTTTGACTACAATATACAAGGCTTTATTGTGGGAACGCCCGTCAATTGGGAAATCTTCATCAAGAGAAGGCAATTTGATCCTTTAGAAGAATGACACCAACAAAGTCTTCCAATTGTACCTCATTAATTATTTCTGGGACATGCACCTCATTAAGAAGCTTCATAAGCACCATTTTGTGGCTTTTTGAAGTCTTGAAGAGATCTAACAAAGAAATCTGTGTCGACATCTTTCTTAATTGCTCAATTATCTCATATTCACTCGTCCTCATGAGTGACAACAATTGCTTGACATTCTTCTTCAGTTACTCCTTTCTTTTCATTCTCACCTTCTTTTGGGACATAATATCTTCTCGATCTGATTATTGCATCAACTTCTTTAGGCATGTAGTCCCATGGTACAATCTGATATCAAATTTCTCCTTTGGAGGCAAAGTGATGATCACAGGCTGAACCTCTTTCTCTTCAATCTTTAGTTGACCAATTGGGAGCTCAATGGTAATTGGTTCAACATGATCCTTCTCTTTCTCAAGCCTGTCAACTTCATCAAGATTAATCAATAGTGGTGTAATCATGGTCATCATGCTTTTGTCAGCTTCAATAGTATCCATTCCACCCTAACCGTCAAGCATGATATTTTCATCTTTGGATGCCCATGAAGGTGGTGTGTATTTGACATGGTAGTTATATCAGTCACTGTCTTGTCCCAGATAATTCACAATTTCGCCTTGTCTTCGTGCTTTGCGAATAAATCGTCTATCTCTTTGGCAATCCTTTTTCTTCATTTTCTCGTCTTGATCTTCTTTCTCCTTAAGACTTAATTTGTTGATTGAGATTTCATCTGTGCCTCCCCATCCACCAGGTACAATAGTTTCATTTTTAAAAGCCTAGGGTGGAGGTGTGTACTTAACACGGAAGTTGCATTTTCCACTGTTTCGATCGAAGAGGTCTACAGTGTCACCTTGCTCAAATGATGTTTGGATAAATCGCCTTTTACCCTGCCGAATCCTTTCTTTTTGTTCTTCAAATTGATCCACTTCATCACCGGATGGAGTCTCATTTTGTCTGCTAAGCTCATCGTCCATGCCACCCCAACCATCGGGCACAATCACTTTGCTTTTAAAAGCCCACAGTGGTAGAGCATACTTTACTTAGAAATTGTATTTGCCAGAATTTTCTTCCAAGTTGTCTATAATTTCCCCTTTTAAGAATGCTTCACGACTAAAGCGAGCATCTCCTTGTCAAGCATACTTTAATTTAGTCTCATATTCATCTTCTTCATCAGGCCTTATTATTTCTCCTTATGTAAGGACCATATTTACCACATTGTGCTTAGGAAGAGGGTTTTGATGCACATTTGGCTCTGGCTCTTGAAAACTTAATATCTTCTTGTCTATAAGTTGCTGTACTTTGTATTTCAAGACTATACAATTGTCCACATCGTGTCCTCTTTCTCCCATGTGATATGTGTAAGTCTTTGACTCATCGTACTAGGGGAACTTTGCAGGATTATCTCTTGGCACTTCTTTGATCACCAAATGTCTTTCCAGCAGCATCGGTAGTAATTTCGACAAGGCCGTGGCAATAGAGTACATTGCTTTATGAGTCTTTTCTTCGAATCAAATTGTTTTGGATTTCTCGAAGAAACGTTAGGTTGTTTTGGGAATAAAGCCTAATTAACATTGGGGCTAGATACTGTAGTCACATCACGTACAAGTTCTTTATCCTTTCTTCTAGTATACGATCTCCGTGCTGTCACTTCTTGAGATTTCTTTTCCTTCAATGTCCATTCGATTCTTTCACCGACCTTCACCAATATGGCGAATGTTTGGTAGCCTAATATATGCAACTTGTCGTAGTACTCAATTGACAACGACTTCAAAAAGAGTTCAATGAGCTCATCCTCACTTATAGCCGATTTAACTTATGAAGCTACAGCTTTCCACCTTTGAGTATAAGCTCTAAATCCTTCACTTCTTCGTTTCTCAGTTCTAACTAAGTTCTCTCGGGTTGGAAGTACTTCGACATTGAATTTGTATTGAAGAAGAAATTCTCCTGCCAAATGGTCATATTTAATAAAATCTTCTATGTCAAGAGCAGTATATCATACCAGGGTTGCTCCCTTCAAACTATCTTGAAATGTGCTGATATGGATTGACATATTGTTTGAATATCTTGCCATCTTGCGGAGATAATATTTCAAATGGCTTTTAGGACAGCTAATTCCATCATACTTACTTACAAACTCTGGTTCTTTGTAGTTTTCTGGAACCACCACCTTTGCGTGAGGCGAGAATTTATCAAACTTTTGAAGCTCATAACCCTGACTTGCTAGGCATTCTTCAATTTTGGCCAATCTCTTGGCCTCTTCTTAATCCTTTGTTTTGGATGCTTTCTTGATTTGATTATCCTCTTCCAAATTCACTACCTCAGGCATAGTCTTTGGAGGATTTTCTTGAACCGGTTCTTTATTTCTGATTAGGTCTTCAACTGGTGTTTCAGTAATATTTGAAGTTCCTACATTTGGAGTAGTAGGATAAGACCCTCGAGATGCAAGAATAAAGGCCTTCATTTCCGCCATCATGGTAGTTATTTGGGTCATCTGGTTCTCTACTTCAGCTAGTCGAGTGCGAGTTTATTCCTCGACCATTTTAATTTGTAAACGGGTTTAGGGTCTTTTGCCTTCCATTGCTAGAAAACCTGCTTTCATTAAAACCATCATGATATTAGAATTGGTGACATGAATATGAAAACCCACATTCGTTTAATTGTATGATTTTTTTGTAATTTACAAGGATAAGAACTTTTACACAAGCCTTAGCCTTGCATAAAACTTCTCATCAATATTTTTCTTAAGGAATCATACCATTCAAATAATTGTAATCCATGGCGATCCTTCTTTTTAATCATGTCTTTGAATTTATCTAAACGGATTTTGAAAAATGAGTATTTCATATAAAATCCAATATTGCTTTACAAAATGATTTTAAACTCGAATGAGAATTCTAAATCATCCAAGTCTAGGTTTCTTGTTAACTAAGGTAGCTTCCGCCTCGTGGTAATCCTTTCATTCCTTAATTCACGATTCCCATTCTTCGACATCAATCACGATTTCTTTGAGGATGTAAGGCTCAACTCCAGGCACGTATGGGACAATGTATTCTAGGATATACTCTTCCTCGGGATCCATTATAATGCTCAATGGAACATATGGCTCCATATCAATTTGTCGTTTACTTTCCATCCGCTTGATATATTCGTTGGATGCCATATAAATCTCCATGTCTCCTTCCAAGTTCTTTGGCCATTCCACTACTTGTGAAGGTGAATTATCCAAGGAAAAGATAATTTTGTGAACCTTGGCTTAAAGGTCCTTCTTCTCTTCTTTGGGTATAATTTTACTTGGAATGTTAAAAGCAAACTCCTCAGGGTTTTATGTCGGTGGGACTTGTTGAAGCATCCTAAATTGTCTAACAACTCTTAAGGGACAATGGCAGCTCCCTCATTCAACCCGTGTAATGGTACCGCGTTCTCTTCTTGGCTTGTAATCCTTATCTTGCTAATCTTTGGCCAATTGATCCGCCATTGGATTTGATTAAGAGTTAAGGCTCTAATGAAGTTAGCCCAATCTAAGAAAGATTGTTTGGGTAATTTATTTTGGATACGAATGTATTGCTCAATTGGATTTATTGTCGAACAAATTTCGTGAATATTTATGAAACGACACTAAGGTCAAATGTGTGAGATGAACCATAATGATAAAAGACCAGTAGAAGCTTGGAAGATACCCTTTCCATGATTTTGGTAGGTGTTTAAGGAGATGACGGTTTGGGCAAGAAGCATATTAGAAAAATCCCATTTAAGACATGCTTGTCTTGAGATCACAGCCACTAAAAGGACTAATCCCATTCTAGATATGGGGAATAGAACGAAGCTAAAGAAGGCTAGAATGAAAACCCAAGCCGAAGTGTTTCCCATTTCCCTAGGAAGTTTGGAAACATTGGCTATTAGAAAGAATAATGGAAATCTACCCATGTTTGATTTAATTAACTTTTCGATTTTGGAAGTTTTGAGGTTAAGGAACTCTGCAAGAATGCTTGTAGGATTAAGTCCAATAGGTGACTCTACAACCCTAGGCTTGGAATCAATTCCAATGGTGGCATGATATTCTTCTAAAGTCGGTGCCAATTCATATTCTCCAAATTGCAAAGTGGTGGTGGAAACTTCCCAAAAAATGCGCCAATGCTTGGATTAAACTGACTTGATGTTCCACATAGATCAAGTCTAGAAGGTATCCCAACCTATCTTGAACATAAACTTGGTTATCTTTTGTCATGTTCTTCCTTCAAGCCATAAGCTCCTTTCGTGAAATGGGAACTACTTGGATGTCTAGTTTTCTCATCGAGCCTAATCATGCAAAAAGTTCATTATTAATCATCATGGATTACACATCAATTTTAAGTGCCCCCATTTTAATTATATGTCCTTTTTATGGAAAAAAATGGAGCTAAAGTACATTTGCATACTTGACGTAATACAAATGCCACTTCTAATCCATTTGTGCCTTAAAAGATCATATACTTGAAAATGTGAATGAAACTAATGTTTAATGCAAAATGCCCTTTTGTCATACTCCATTTTGACCGTAAAGTCTTATCCTATGATTTACAACTTCCGAATACATCGAAAATAGACTTTCGGCAAATGGGATTGTACTTATCACATCTTGAGCATTTAATCTACTTGAATTACATTGAAAATCATCATAGACCTATACATTCCATCTAGAAATGAAAAATGTGACCAAATGGAGCATGTCACCCTATTCATTCATTCTAGTATAAAAAGGCATTTTGATCAAACATTGATTGTTATTTGGGCATTTTTTTCAACAAAATTGTGTCAACTAACTTCGCATAATTAAAAAGATGAGGGAAGTGGGATGACACTTACTTACCGACGTATCTTTGCTTGGTTTTAGGTATACCAACCACAAAGACAAGCATATGCAACAAGTGAGGTTTTGACACCTAAAAGGGTGGGGATATACTAAAGGCTCAATGTCACCACTTTAATGGATAAGGGATTCCATTCCAATAGGCGATTGGCCTAAAGTAATAGAATATTATTTCATCTTGGTGATCGGTATTGTATTTAAATGATCCTATGAGCAATCGGCTCACAATTTCACCTAAACACATACCTCTAAAGGGTGATCATAAATGTAGTCGGGGTTGGGCCACAGGTGGTGTATGCGAAAAGTGAAGTGCTAAAGCAATTTAAAGGCAAGCACAACAATTTATAACTAAACAACACTTCTAAAATTGGTAGAATCACATTCAATCCCAACACCATCCTGCAAAATAAAGGTAAGCACAAACTACACCTCTTTTACCTCCCACTTGCATCATCATTTAACACGTCATTAGTGAAATGTACCTGGGATCCTTGTGAGCACAAATACATGTATATCGTTCTATTTTAGGATTAAGTCCACTTAGAAACCCAAGGTCCCCAGCGGAGTCGCCAAGCCTATCGTGCCATGCTCTCGCATGCTAGAATGGAGGTATTTTTCTATACAGGCCTCTCCCAGACCATACCTCACGTGACAACAGGGTTTATTTGATCTAAATTTGAACTTGTAGTCGCCACTAGTCATTTACGGTAGGTTGACTAGAAACCTAATTGAGGTACGGGAGAAGTACCACAATCCTACGAACCAGAGATTCTGAATAAGGGACTTGATTACGTTAATGATCCCAACTTGAGACCATTAACACTCTTTCGATACCTAAGAACGATATGGCTTGTCTAACGTGTCACACGGATCCCTAAGGTCAATTCACTAATCTAATCATGAGTAGACAATTAAGTACCCAAAAAATTAAATGCACAATCAATGGCAAATTAATCATAGCAATCCTAATTTGGCTACTAAAAATGAAAAACCTAGTAAACACCTAAACCTTGATAAAGCTCTAATAGCTTGTTCATTTCATGGTGTATTTTTAGGTTTAGGGTTTTTTAAGGGTTTTACTCTTAAATTTGAAATTTTCCAAAAATGCCACTCATTGGAAAATTTAAATTTCACTTTTTATGACTGGCCACGATGATTTTGAATCATTCTCTGGATTTTCAATTTTTTTGAATGCCATTTGGGCACTTCCAAAAATTCAAATTTCACTTTTTATGGCTGGCCACGATGATTTTTGACCTTTATATGAATTTTCATTTTTTTTGGAAAAATTTTTAAACCGAGAGCTGATTTTTTATGATTTGCTGGAAATTTTTATGAATTTTCCAATTTTTCAAATTTTTATTGATTTTCCAAAATTTTCAAATTTTTTATTTGTATTTTTGGAGTTTTCAGATTTTTTATGAATTTTCTGAAAATTTTTGGATTTTTCTGAATTTTCTGTAAATTTTCTAATTTTTATTTTCTATTTTCTATTTTCCTAATTTCTATTTGATTTTGATTTTTTTATTTGATTTTTTATTATATTTTTTGAATTTTCTAATTTTTCCCGTTGGGGGAACGAACCGGACCGGATTGGTTCATACCAGTTTGGCTGAGATTGAACAGGCCGTCGCCGGCGCCAGCATTGATCTTCTTCTCCGGCGGGCACGGCACGCTAAAACGGTGTCGTTTTGCCTTTTATCATATAGGCATTTTTACAAATACTTGGTGTGCACTATTTTATGTTTAACATTCCCGAGGTCACCGGTTCGGGGCCCACCACCGGCGACCTTCCGGTGATCATTTCGCCATTCCATTGGCACCATCATTAAATCCAAACATCCTACTATTAGTTTATCCCAATTAGATCGCCGTTGGACGATTAACGGCCGGTGAAAAACCGGTCTAAATACCCGAACTTGTAAGCAATTCTTAACTAGCTGTTCTAATTCCCAAATCACAATACAGAGCGCCCTAACCATCTACCTCGGTTAAAACAAGTATCAAATCATCACATAAGGTAAGGAAATGCTAACTTGACTGGCTTATGGCGAAGGAATTTTACTTGCTTCATTCGATGTCCTAATGAAATTGTCGAAGTGATCTAGGCCCGGAGGATTGTTCCTTGACACTTGGTCTTCACCTTGATGGTCTCGGTTTCTTCAAAACAAGTCTGGATCGGCCGGACCAAGCCCATTTTCAAGCGTCCACAGTCATCTGGACTGATCGAAACGGCGAGGGGAGAATCACGGCCAAACCATGATTTGTCGGTGCTCCGCCATTTATGGCGATGCCGAGCACTCGTGAGGGGACTCTCGATCCTCTCTCTCTAACTTTTCCGCGTTGGTCTTACTCCTTTCTCTCTCTCTCTTTGGAAATTCGTCGAACACCCCCTGTGTTCTCAGGTCAGTCTTTTTCCATATTTGTTCATCGATTTCACGCTCAAATTCGGTTGGAACCAACTTCCAATCGATTTGGGTAGTTAACCGTTGCCAGCTCGACATTTTCTAGTTGGCCCAGTCAATTTCCACGTGCTGATTTAATGAGAAATGATCAACAAAGTTCTGGGTTTGGAATGATTTTTTTTGGGTTTTGCATGTCCTGGGCAAACTGGGTAAGGAAGATGAACTGTTCGGGTCGGGTTGGGTTGACTCGCCCGACCCGACAGTTTCGATTTTGTATAAATCCGGAAATTAAGTCCGATTTTCACCAAATCTTCGAAATTCGACCCCAAAATTGAATTTCCCATCATATTTCGAACCCAAACATATAATTCGCCCCAATTTTTATCATAATTGTGCCCAAAATTTTCCAATTTCATATCCGGGTTATTCGGATTTTTCTCAATTTGATGTCCTAATGACCTGATTAGGCAAAACTGATGTCAAAATTGAATTAACCAAGTTTGATTAACCCTAGAAATGATAGTCTCATATTTCGACAATTTCATATTGGGCACGATTCCCATTTTGGGTTCAAAATTCTTAATTTTCAATCAAATTTTGGGAATTTTTTTATTTTTATGTGAAATTGTGCAATTGGACCGACCATTATGCAATTAAAGGTCCAGAATCAATTGTTGTAAAGATACTATGACTTAAAAATATCTTGAAAAAATTTAATTTCATTTTTGGTTCAATTCGGGTTTAATTTTACCCAATTTTGGGAAAAACATATACCCGACTGAGATTTTTCAAAATTGACAATGTATTTATGAAATTGGATTTAAAATAAGACTAATGAATTTTTTTATGGAATTTTCTGATTCCATTTACTATTTTTCTTGATTTTCTTGCTTATTTTGAATAAAAGAAATTAATAAAAAATTCAGAAAAATGCTAAAAAATTATTATTTTTTGTTTATAAATAGGTTTCAAGGCTTAGCCAAGACCCTTAGACCTAATTTTGAAATTTTTGAAAATAAAAAAAAGAGCTAAAAATTAGGTGTCAAGGGCGGCGAGACAGCCTTCGCGACCTTTCCCGATGCTGGTGAGGCCATCACAGCCTTGCTGGCGCCTGTGAGGAGGTGAAGGCCTTGCCCGAGGCGGTGAAGGCTTTCGCCATATCTGGTAAGACGGCCTCGCCTGCGGGGATGAAGGCTTTCGGCAGATCTGGCGAGGCCGCCTCGCCCTCGGCGGTGAAGGCTTTCGCCAAATTTGACGAGGTTGCCTCGCCCTCGACGGTGAAGGCTTTCACTAGATCTAGCGAGGCTGCCTTGCCCGTGGTCGATGAGATAGCCTTCACAGCCTCGCCCGCCGCTGGTAAGGCCATTGCGGCCTCTCTGACATGGGTGAGGTGGTGAAGGCCTTGCCGAAATTAAAAAAAAATTTACAAAAATAAAAAAATAAAAAAAAATAAAAAAAATTAAAATATTGTCTATGTCAGCTTCAGCGAAACCACGTTAGATTTTCCGGCTGCAGAATGGCATTTGGCACTCAAATGATCACTTTTTAAAATTTTTGGCACTCAAGTAAGCCAAAAAAAAGTTATGGCACTCAAGTGAGCGTTCTACAAAAGTTAAGACACTCCTAGCGTCCTTATCCCACAAAATGCTATAAAAGTAGTAACTTCATGTCAAATGGATATTGTAGTCCTCTAAGCTCGCATTGGCCTATGACCCAGCGGGCCAGTTCAGCCCCAGATTCCCCATTGCATAGCACCATTGAGAACATTTAGGCCAATACTATACAAAACATATTTATGGCCTATGCTAGAAAAAAGGAATTTAATCGATTTTTTTCATGGAATGAGTGCCGATTAATCTCTATTATATAGAAAACAAGTCCAATGACATGTTCATGTAATGCACGTTAAAGATATTACCGTCTAAATTTCTTGAGAACTAATATTGAATTTGAATTTTGCAATCATTTAACTATTATTTATTTAACACTCTCCACACACTTATTTTTTTCCCACAAGCATGCATATATTCTATTTATAGCAGGGAAAAAGCAATTTCCCGTGTGGATTTAAGAACCTAAATATCAATTGGCCCGATTTGTCTGATGGCACACGTGGCCGTCGATTTTCCGCAATGCACTAGGCATGAGTACCTTGTGACATCACCAAGGAATGTATGAATGAAATTACTATGTAATTTGGCAAACTGGTATGATAAACACAACGATAGTGATCAAATCGGAGGCTTTGTAAATCAGGGTTTATTAGGGCGGGTGATGAATCAAACTTATACTTGTCCATCTTGCTCTGCTTGTGGAGTTCAATTGAACAAGTTACTTAGAAGTTATGAGCTATCGAATTGGCTACTTTAGTTTGAATTCTATTGCATAAAATTGCTGAATTCGTAACATAAGGAACAAGTTATAGACTATATCAAACTCGCAATATGTATATCCAAAGCAAAAGAATGGCAAATGAGGATTATGTGATTCTTTCTTATACGCTCTGAATTATTTCCTCTCTTGCCAAAAAGAAGATTGTCTTGTTTCTCCAATTTCATCATTTCTCAATTTTGAATTGCACCAGGAAGGATTGAAATCATCTCATCATAATTTATTCTGCTTTGTGATGTAAAAGGTGTTCAAGGTAATAATACACGATAAAGTTCATGTCCGAGCCAGCATTGAAGATTACAAAGCAAACCAAACTCATATAAAATACACATCACCGCATTAGAAAGTAAAGAAACTATCATCATTCACTAATAATCCTTTAATTCATGATTAATGCAAATAGGATTACCAATAATAGGACCCAGGGAACGCCAATTAGCCAAGGTATTTCATCAAGTAGAGTGTACATCAACAGACTGCAAGCAACACATCCGAGAGCTAGAGCTATCAAAGCGTCACAAGTTGGAACCTTGCATCCATATCTTGCCTTCCCATCTCAAAAAGTAATTTCTACCGGACGATCTTGATTGCTGCACAAATAAGCATAATGATAGGTGCACCGGTAATGTTGGTTGGACCTAAAGAGCCATGCCTGTCCTTGATGAGTTGAAGCAACGCCTTCACCAAGGAATCAAGCTGTTGATTGTATTCTGCAGAAAGTTGAGCCATGTGCTCTGCTCCATTTCTTGGAATTAGAATCAGCAAATTACTTGTTAGACAACTAGTCTTTCACAAAAGCTCAAACAATGAGGATCAGAGAATAAACACATGGATCATTAACAAAGTAAACAAAAACGGGGCGATGTTTACTGAATGCAATGTTGGAAAGGATGAATTTACTTGATCTATGCTGAGTACAGACTGTTTCTGACAAAACAACGTTCAAGTAATGAAACACACACAAGGAAAATGATCAGAGATGGGAAGTTCTTTTTCAGAAAAGGAAGTCAAGACTGCGTGATTTTACTCGTAGTCCTCCAACTTACTGAAGGAGGCTGGACTACACTAGTGAAGAAATGTTGCAAGTTGCCGTCGATAGTTACCTCCGACTACCGTGATTGGCTAGATTGTTGTTTGCCATTAACCTTCGAATTTTGAGTGATTACTCTCTTCCTTCCTTGTCTGAAATAGAACTTGCGAGGCTGCGAGTTGAGCAAACATATTTGTTGGCCAATGGGAGGTCCCCTCTTTTGTAGAGAGTGTCACGTCCCGAACCCTATGGTGCGAGAGCATCCCTGACATGGTCGATATAAGTGCAATGTCCCAAGACGCGCTGCCGACCCAACACCCAAACAGAGTACAAGGCACATGCGGAAGTAACTTAAACACCCGTACAAAACAAACACGAGACCAAGGATAGAACAATCATCAGGATTACAAATATACACTTGCATTGATATTGAGAATTATATACAACATCCATTTATAGCTTACGGTCAAAAATAAAAAACGGGTCAATGACCACTACTAACAAAAAGGGGTAAGTGTCCCGGGCGGTCAGGATTACTAAGGGGCTTCGGTCAAAAAGGTACTGGCCCGATCTATCTAGGACTAAGACTAGACCTACGGAATCTAGTCCGAGTTGGATCTCGATGACTCGAAAGAACTATCAGATAGCTCAATCTCAGAGTCTAGGGAATCTTGCTCGGACTCGGCCCTAGCTGACTCCTCCTCGGAATCCATCTGCTCAGCCTCGTCCTCCTGCTCTAAGTCTTGCTCCATGGGCTCTAGTTCGTCATCCTCTGAATCTATCAGCTTCGGGTCCGAATCCCCATCCTTCGGCGCATGGTCAGGGCTCACCAAGTCCCCATCGAGATACTGAGAGTCAACATCCCCGGCCTCGGAAAACGGGACCTCAAAAGATCTCATGGGTCCGTAAGTCCCCGCAAGACCCTAATACACCACCCTATATATTTGTGGGCCTGGTCTAGCTGCTCACCCGCATTAACTCAAACTGTAGATAGATATCTAACATAAAAATCCCCGTTCCCTACGGGGTACACCATCTCCTCCCGATCTATCCGGTAAGGGATCCTAAAACGAATAAGTACTGCGGACATCTCAAGGCCGGGGGTCTGAAAAATTGGGTTTATACAATAGTGAGAATAAATCTCAGCGAGTAGGCTCCCTAAACCTAAGCTGGGCTAACATGCATCTCCTGACGAGCACTAAACAACATCCAATCCAGAATATGAATGACTTAGGCCCTCAAGCCCAAATCCAAAACTTACCTTGGCCCTGCAGGTTAGGCACTTATAAATCATAATAATAACACGGAACCCAATCGCGGCACATGCACCCGTCACTTGGTCACAACGCATGTCATGTATATGCTCGTGCTCATACTCGTACTCATGTCTCATCAATGCACTTCGCACACTTGCACCCTTGCACACTTGTAATTTACCAATTCTCCTTTGTCCCACGTAAAATGCATCAGGTCCGACCCAGGTAAAATGCATCAGGTCCGACCCGCGTAAAATGCATCAGGTCTATCACTTCAAGATCGATCTCTAGCCTGCGTTAATCGTATCAGGCTCATGACACAAACCCGCGTAAAACGCATCAGGTTAGTCATCTTCCGGTAGTCCGGGTATCATCCCGCGTAACACGCCTTAGGACGGGTTCAATATCTCGCGTAAAACACATCAGGGCTTTATGCAATCACACATATACAATCACCAGTTATTATCTAAACCTCGCGTAAAACACATCGGGGCATTTTAGGTGATCACATGCTCATGTCATTCATGCACACTCGCATATGCACATGCTATGCCAATGCTCGAGATGCACACTCATGGCCACAATATTCGCACTCGGTATTAGTGAAATTCACACTGGGCACTCAATATGATTTGGTTACGTACTCAATTTGCATCTCAATATGCCTAATGAACCAACCAATCCCAATCAGTCACAACATATAGTTTAGCACCCAAATTCATGCAATAAAACACCAAACCACACATGCCGATCTCCTACCAAGCATCTCATAAATTGGGCATGCCAAGCATATCACAGAGTATTACACAATCACATTCAAGCCACGTTTAATTTCGCATCCTCATTGGCCGATCACTGTTTCCTAAGCAATTCCCCTAAAACCTCAATTAACCAATTATGGCCCAAATCAACCCGATACCAAACCAGTCATGAACAATCCACCCTAGGCCACCAATTCACTTCCAAATCAGCACAATAGGCCACAAGATTAACCATGAAAACAGACACCATGCGGTCCACCATTTACATCCACCAAATCCACGTTTTTGCCCGAATCAAGGTGCCTAAGCTCAGCCACCATTCAGCACACTATAGGCCACTAAACCTCGATTAAATAATCACACTAAGCCACCAAATGTGTCACAAAATTAGCCTCTAATAGCCTCCACAAGCTAACCCCTAAATTACCCTAATTAACCTCTAAACTCATCTAGAAATGTAAATTAGCTTAATTAGGGTTTAGGGTTGTACTCACTTGGATTCCTAAGCTCCCAACTAAGCTAGACAAGTGGCAAGGGTGGCTGAGCAGTAGCGGTCCCAAGCCTAAATAGTGGCAGCCAGTAGCGGCTCCCTTGGTGGCGCTCGGCGGTGGCAACAGCGACGACGAGCCTAAGCGGGCTGATCCTCACGGTTAACAAGGAATGAGGTGAGGTGGAGAAGAAAATGGGGTGGTCAGGATGGTGGTGATGCTAGGTGGCGGCGCCGGCGTGCAGCGGTGATTCGGCGGCGGTGCTTGGTGGTCGAGAGAGAGGGGGAGAGAGAGCTCACGGGAGAGGGAGAGAAGAGAAGGTGGCTGGTGGTGGTGATGGTGAGAATGAGGAGGAGAGAGAGAGAGAGACTAGAGTGTATATGAGTTGAGCTTAGTGGGAGTGGTTGACCAACTTTGCCATAATAACCATCATGCCCTTCATCTAAGGGCTTGGATTAATCCTACTCAAAATATCTTGGGGTAAAATGGTCAATCATTTCCATCAATAATAGAGGCTAAATTAATCCAATTTAATCTTCCAAAATTCGGAACACTATAATTAGACTTAGGGGCAAAACGGTAATTTTCCGATCTTGTGTCAAATTTCCAATTTTTGACTCTATTGATCCCAAATATGAGTGGCTATATAAAAATAATGTCGTCCTTGCAAAATAATCGCGTACACCCATGAAATTTGACATCGAAGTCCGGATTTAATTCCACGATTGATTTAGCTCAATTTGCAGTTTTAGCATCTCTCACTGATGAGTGACTGTTTAGGGGTTATACGTATCGACCTAGGGCTACTCGAGTCATGACGGTCTCGATTTCCCAAAGAACACGAGAATTTATTACTAGTTCCGGGGGTCACGATCGTTCAGAGTAATTTCGGGATCATTCGCCACACGCACCCTCGGTCGTACGGAATCACCCGCGATCTGATCATACGTTGTTGACTAAACTAAATACATCACTCTCCTCGGATCGGCCCACATTAGTATGAAATATTTCCTCATCATTTCTCGGGATCGAACTCAATTCACGGTCAAGTTCTCGGGTCCACTTATCGTTTTCCTAGTTAGCTTTTCTCTATCGGTTAGTATCCCGAGAATGATCAGGTCCGAGCGAGACTTACTAAAACGAAATGAGAAATAATTATCTATTTCATTAATCCCGGAAGTTGGTGAATTTAGGATGTTATAACTCTTCCCCCCGTACAAAAATTTCGTCCTCGAAATTTACAATCCAAACCCGACTACTTAAATAAATGGGGGTGCTGATGTCGCATTATTTCCTCGCTTTCCCATGTGGCACCTTCAGTCCCGTGATGCTCCCAAATAACCTTGGCCAACAGGATCGTCTTATTCCTTAAAAGTTGCTCCTTCCTGTCCTCGATCCGCATCGGTCTCTCTACGTACAACACTTTGTCGCCACGTCTATTATCTCATGATTTAGCATGTGGGTCGGATTCGATTCGTACTTCCTCAATATTGACACGTGGAAGACGTTATGAACCTGCGATAAATTTGGCGGCAAGGCGAGATGATAAGCCAACGTTCTAATCCTTTCCAAAATCTCGAACAGGCCTATATATGCTTTCCCTTCTTGCCAAATCGAGATAATCCTCTCATCGGTGAGATCCTGAGGAATACATGGTCACTAACCTGAAACTTCAATGGTCTACGCCTTTGGTCCGCGTAACTTTTTTGATGACTCTGAGCTGTTCTTAGCCTTTCCCTAATAATCTTTACCGTATCCATCGACTGATGAACTAGCTCTGAGCCTGTTATACTTCTTTCCCCCACTTCATCCCAACACAATGGTGTTCTACACGCTTTGCCATAAAGAGCTTCAAATGGTGCCATCCCGATATTCTGCTGAAAGCTGTTGTTGTAGGAAAATTTGACCAAATACAACTACTCTTCCTACTTGCCTTGAAAATCTAATACACACGCTCTCAACATATCCTTTAGGGTCTGAATAGTCCTCTCAGATTGGCCATCCGTTTGTGGATGATAGGCCATGCTAAGCTGCAACTTTGTTCCTAGGGCCGCTTGCAAACTCTTCCAAAAATTCACAGGAAACTGGGGATCATGGTCTGAAGTAATTGATACCTGCACTTCATGAAGACGGACTATCTACCGTACATATACCTTTCAAGTTCAAAGTTCTTTCGCACTGTCAAGAAGTACGCTGACTTGGTTAGTTTGTCCATAATCACCTAAATGGCATCGTGTCCCCTCTAGCTTCTTGGCAATCCCGTTATAAAATCCATTGTAATATACTCCCATTTTCATTCTGAAATTTCCAACGGCTGCAACATTTCACTAGGTTTACAATGCTATGTCTTCACTTGTTGGCACGTCAAACACTTGGCCACATGCTTGGCCACATCAACCTTCATTCCGTTCCACCAATAGTGCTGTCGAAAGTTCTGATACATCTTCGTGCTGTTCGGGCGAATGCTATAATTGCTCCTGTGAGCTTCCGATAAAATCTCTTCCTTAAGCTCCAAATCATTGGGCACGCACAAACGTCCTCGAAATTTAAGAATTCCATCCTCGGACACTTGGAAGTCCGATTTCCTCTTAGTGTCATCCATCCCTAGAATTTTCTGAATCTCAGAGTCCATAGATTATAACGCCTTAACCTTGGCTTGCACTTCTGGTTCAATCCCTAATGTTACCATCAGACTGGAGAGGTGTCCTTCCTCGAACTTAAACTCTGAGTCTCGAGCTCCTTACAATAAAATCCACTCTTTGACCATCAATTGTGTGATGCTCGATTTCCTGCTTAGGACATCCGCTACCCAATTGGCTTTACTGGGATGGTAAAAGATGTCGTAATCATAGTCCTTCAGCAACTCCATTCAATGCCTCTGTCTCATATTCAATTCCTTCTGCGAGAACAGATACTTGAGACTCTTGATGGTCCATGTAGATTTGGAACCTTTCTCCACATAAGTAGTGCCTCCAAATCTTGAGTGCGAATATGATTGCTACCAACTCTAAATCGTGGGTCGGGTAGTTCATCTCATGAGGTCTTAACTATCACGATGCATAAGCAACCACTCTCTCATGTTGCATTAGAACGCATCCCAACCCCTTAAGCAAAGCATCACTATAAATCTCATACCCTCCCAGTCCTGAAGGGATCATTAGCATTGGCGTAGTCGTCAATCTCTGCTTCAATTCCTGAAAGCTTTCTTTACACTTTTCTATTCACTCAAACTTAGTCTCCTTTTTAAGCAACCTTGTCAATAGAGTGGCTGTCGCTGAGAATCTCTCTACAAATCACCAATAATAACCTGCCAGTCCTAAGAAACTCCGAACCTCAGTAACTATCATCGGTCTTGGCCAATCCATCACTGCCTCAATCTTTGCCGGATCCACAGAGATTCCTTCTCCGGAAATTATGTGCCCAAGAAATGCTACATGGTTAAGCCAAAACTCGCACTTGCTAAACTTAGCATACAATGCATGCTCTCTCAGTGTCCTTAGAACCTTATTCAAGTGTGCCTCATGTTCCTCAGGACTCTTTGAATACACTAGAATATCATCAATGAAGACAATGACGAACTAGTCTAAGAATTCCTTGAATACCCGATTCATTAAGTCCATGAAAGCAGCAAGGGCGTAAGTTAGCCCAAACAGCATTACCGTGAACTCATAGTGCCCATACCTTATCCTAAATGCCGTCTTTGGGATATCCTCTTTTTGGATTCTTAACTGGTGATACCTTGTCCTCATATCAATCTTAGAAAATACCGAGGTTCCTTGTAACTGATCGAACATATCGTTAATTCTTGGGAGGGGGTACTTATTCTTGATCGTCACTTGATTCAGTTGACGGTAGGTCGATACACAGCCTCAACGATCCATCCTTCTTCCCAACGAATAATACCGGCGCTCCCCATGGAGACGCATTCAGTTGGATGAAATCTTTGTCTAGCAGTTCCTGCATCTGTACCTTTAATTCTTTCAACTCCGACAATGATATCCTATAAGGCGGCTTCGAGATTGGCTCAGTCCTGGGTACCAATTCAATAAAATATTCCACTTCTCTTTCTAGTGACAATCCCAGCAATTCCAGGGGAAAGACATAGGGACAATTGCACACTATTGCTATATCCTCAGCTACACTTCTCCTGCTGTCGAATCAACTACACTTGCTAAATAGCCTTGACAGCCCCCATCTAACAACTTAGTTGCTTCTACTAATGAAACCCAAGGGATCGAGGTTCCTCCTCGACTCCCTACAAACTCGAATCTAAGGTGTCTAGCCGGGCTAAACTAGATCACCCTGTTACTACAATCCATTATGGCATTTTGCTTGACTAACCAATCCATGCCCACAATCAAGTCAAAATCATACATTGGCAAAACCACTAGATCTATCCTGCTTTCTACGCCACCAATTTTTATCTCACAATTCGAGCATTCTAACGATATGCATATCTTATCCATTAATGGTGTAATCACACACAATTGCACTCCTAACAAGATAGGTTTTAATCTAGCCAATTCAATAAACTGAGCAGATACAAATGAGTGCGACGCCCTCGGATCAAACAAAGCATATGCTATATGATTGCAGGGAGAAATCATACTTGTGACCATGCCTGGCGCATTCTCTACTTCCCTCCGTGCCGTGGCGTACACCCGTCCTTGTGCAGGCGGCCTATTCAGATTAGTCAGCAGGGGATTCCCAGCCCGATTCCCAATTCGGGGTTGTAGTTGCATCGGGGGTCCTGCAGGGCGTTGCTGGGGGCAATTCTTGATCGATGGTCTACACTCCGCATTTGAAGCAAGCCTCAAATATGTTTTGCTGATGGCTCGGCTTTCCAATATTCTTCTTGATCGGTAGGACAAATCGTTGATTTCCCGCCATTGGCTTCTTCCGAGACGGCGGTTGTCCCTAGCGGGAGCGAACCGCGATCTAGAGGCAGCTGCCTTATCCACTTGGTCTCGCTCAATAGCCTATGCTTGCTCGTACATCTCACCATAATCTTGAATATTGAGCGATATCATCTGACTCCTAAGGTCCGGCTTTAGCCCATCTCGAAATCTCCGAACCTTGTCTCGCTGGTTTTCCACCATCCTCGGTGTGAATCTCGATAATCTGGCAAACTTTGCTTCGTACTGATCCATGGTCATCTGTTCTTGGCAGAGTCGCATAAATTCAGTTAGTTTCCTTTCCTGGGCACTCTCTGAGAAGTACTTTCCATAGAAATTTTCGGTAAACACGACCCAAGTCTGGGCGGTACCCTCTGAAAACACTCTGCCTTTGGTGGCCTTCCACCAGTCATTTGCATTGTCCTAAAGTTGATACACTGCCAGTGTCACCTTTTCAGCCTCGGTGCACCCCAGAACATCGAAAGCTTTTTCTAATTCTTCCACCCAACGTGGAGCAGCTTTGGGGTCATCTTTCCCATTGAACTTTGGCGGTTTCAATTTTAAGAACTGCTCTACCAACTTCTACATCGCCTAATCACATTCGCCGACCCTGGAGCTAGATTCTCTTGATTCCTCTAGTTTCCATTATTTCTGTTGTTCCCATTAGCCCCATTGGCAGTAGCAACAGCAGCCTCGACAGCAGCGGCAATAGTGGCATCTCTTTCTTGGGCAATAGTGGCATCTTTCTCTCTCGAGAGCCCTTAAAATCCCATCTACTCTTGGATCCTCAGCAATCCTCACTTACGGTTCTATACAGTCCTACTCACGGCCTCGACTTCTACCTCTATCACGGCCTCGACCTCTACCTCTTCCTTGGCTACTTATCTTTCTAACTCACACGCTCACCTACCTGCTATAATTCCATTCAGGAATTAGAGACATAAGCCAAGCTAATCTGGTCTAAGGTCCTAGGCAGGGAACTTAACACAATAGCAGTCAATCATTCAGCATGCAATTAAGCATAAATAGCACAAGACCTTAATCAAGGAGATACGCGTACTTACCTCGTGTCCTGCCGTACCTATACTTTATGGGTCAGTTATAACAATCACTCAATCTAAACACAGATAGTCAGGAGGTACACATAGTACATGAGGTCACTTTACTAATTACCCAAGGTCATCGCTCCTTATTACTCCAGGCTTCGACCTAAATGGATCAAGCTAACTTTGCTTTGATACCAAATCAAATGGAGATGCCACGCCACGAACCCTACAGCGCGCGAGCATCCCTGACGTGGTCGATATAAACGCGATGTCCCAGGACGCGTCGCCAACCCAACACCCAAACAGAGTACAAGGCACATGCGGAAGCAACTTAAACACTCGTACAAAACAAACACGAGACCAAGAATAGAACAATCATCAAGATTACAAATATATACTTACGTTGATATTGGGAACCATGTACAACATCCATTTACAGCTTACGCTCGAAAACGGGTCAATGGCCACTACTAACAAAAAGAGGTAAGTGGCTTGGGTGGTCGGGGTTACTAAAACTAGAAAGGGTTTCGATCAAAAAGGTACTGGCTCGATATATCTAGGAGTAAGACTAGACCTAGGGAATCTAGTCCGAGTCGGATCCTGATGACTCGGAAGAGCTATTAGACAGCTCAACCTCAGAGTCTACGAAATCCTACTTGAACTTGGCCCCAGCTAACTCCTCCTCAGAATCTATTGGCTCGACCTCGTCCTCCTGCTCCATGTCTTGCTTCATGGGCTCTGGTTCCTCATCCTCCGAATCTATAGGCTCCAGGTCTGAATCCCCATCCTTTGGCGCACGGTCAGGGCTCGCTAAGTCCCCATCGGGACAATGAGAGTCAACATCCCCGACCTTGGTAAACGGGACCTCAAAAGATCGTAGGGGTCCGTAAGTCCCTGTAAGATCCCTGATACACCACTATATATATATATATATATATATCTGTGAGCTGGTCTAGCTGCTTGCCCGCATCAACCCAAACTGTAGATAGATATCTAACATAAAAATCCCCGTTCCCTGCGGGGTACACCGTCTCCTCTTGGTCTATCCGATAAGGGATCCCAAAACGAGCAGGTACTACAGACATCTTAATGCCGAGGGTCTGAATATTTGGGTTTATACAACAGTGAGAATAAATCTCAGCGAGTAGGCTCCCTAAACCTAAGCTAGGCTAATATGCACCTCCTGACAAGCACTAAACAATACCCAATCTAGAATATGAATGACTTAGGCCTTCGGGCCCAAATCCAAAACTTACCTTGGCCCTGCGGGTTAGGCACTTATAAATCACAATAATAACACATACCTAATCGTGGCATATGCACACGTCACTTGGTCATAACGCATATCATGCATATGCTCGTGCTCATACTTGTGCTCATGTCTCATCAATGCACTTTGCACACTTGCACCCTTGCACACTTGCAATTTACCAATTCTCCTCCGACCCGCATAAAACACATCAGGTCCGACCTGCGTAAAATGCATTAGGTCTATCACTTCAAGATCGATCTCTAGCCAGTGTAAAACGCATCAAGCTCATGACACAAACCCACGTAAAATGCATCAGGTTGGTCATCTTTCGGTAGTTCGGGCATCGTCCCGCGTAACACGCCTCAGGACAAGTTCAATACCCCGCGTAAAACGCATCAGGGCTTTATGTGATCACACGTACACAATCACTAGTTATTATCCGAACCCCGCATAAAACGCATTAGGGCATTTTAGGTGATCACATGCTCATGTTATTTGTGCACACTCGTATATGCACATGCTATGCCAATGCTCGAGATGTATACTCATGGCCACAATATCCGCACTCGGCATTCGTGAAATTCACATTAGGCACTCAATATGATTTGGTTACATACTCAATGTGCATCTCAATATGCCCAATGAACCAACCAATCCCAATCGGTCACAACATATAGTTTAGCACCCAAATTCACGCAATAAAACACCAAACCACACATGCCGATCTCTTACCAAGCATCTCATATATTGACCATACCAAGCATATCATAGAGCATTACACAATTACATTCAAGCCATGTTTAATTTCGCATTCTCACGGGCCGATCACCGTTTCCTATGCAATTCCCCTAAAACCTTAATTAAAAAATTATGGCCCGAATCAACCCGATACCAAACCAGTCATGAACAGCCCACCCTAGGCCACCAATTCACTTCCAAATCAGTACAATAGGCCACAAGATTAACCATGAAAACAGCCACCATGCGGTCCACCATTTAGATCCGCCAAATCTATGTTTTTGCCTGAATCAAGGTGCTTAAGCTCAGCCACCATTCAGCACACTATAGGCCACTAAACCTCGATTAAAATATCATACTGAGCCACCAGATGCGTCACAAAATCAGCCCCTAACAGCCTCCATAAGCTAACCCCTAAATTACCCTAATTAACCCCTAAACTCATTTAAAAATGTAAATTAGCCTAATTAGGGTTTAAGATTGTACTCACTTGGATTCCTAAGCTCCCAACTAAGCTGGACAAGTGGCAAGGGTGGCTGAGCAGTGGCGGTCCCGTGCCAGAACAGTGGCGGCGAGCAGTGGCTCCCTCGGTGATGCTCGGCGGTGGCAATGGCGATGGCGAGCCTAGGTGGGCTGATCCTCACGACCAACAAGGAATGAGGTGAGGTGGAGAAGAAAATGGGACGATCGGGATGGGGGGTGGTGCCAGGCGGCGACGCCGGCGTGCAGTAGTGCTCCGATAGCGGCGTGCGGTAGTCGAGAGAGAGGGGGAGAGAGAGATCACTGGGGAGGGAGAGGGAGAGAAGAAAGGGTGGCCGGTGGTGGTGATGGTGAGAATGAGGAGGAGAGAGAGAGACTAGAGTGTATATGAGTTGGGCTTAGTGGGAGTGGTTGACCAGCTTTGCCATAATGACCATATGCCCTTCATCTAAGGGCTTGGATTATTCCCACTCATAATATCTTGGGGTAAAATGGTCAATCATTTCCATCAATAATAGAGGCTAAATTAATCCAATTTAATCTCCCAAAATTCGGAACACTATAATTAGGCTTAGGGGCAAAACGGTAATTTTTTGATCCTGGGTCAAATTTTCAATTTTTGACTCTATTGATCCCAAATATGAGTGGCCACATAAAAATGACATCGTCCTTGCAAAATAGTCGTGTACATCCATGAAATTCGACACCGAAGTCCGGACTCAATTCCTTGATCGATATAGCTTAATTTGCAGTTTTAACGTCTCTCACTGACGGGCGACTGTTGAGGGGTTACATATATTGATCTAGGGCTACTTAAGTCATGACAGTCCCAATTTCCTAGAGAATATGAGGATTTATCACTAGTTCCGGGGATCACAATCATTCAGAGTAATTTTGGAATCGTTCGCCACGCACACTCTCGGTCATACAGAATCACCTGCGATCCGATCGTACGTCGTTGACTAAACTAAATCCATCACTCTCCTCAGATCGGCCCACATTGGCACAAAATATTTTCTTGTAATTTCTCGGGATCGGACTCAATTCACAGTCGAGTTCTCGGGTCCACGTACCGTTTTCCTAGTTAGCCTTTCCCTGTCGGTCAGTATCCCGAGAATGATCAAGTTCCGGACGAAACTTACTAAAACGAAATGAGAAATAATCATCTATTTCATTAATCCTGGAAGTGGACGAATTCAGGATGTTACAGAGAGTCCCCACTCTGAATTAAATAAATAGTTTAAGAGGATTAAACAAATAATTGTTATTTAGGTTTTTGATGTAGTTTGACGTAAGATTAAACAAATGATTGTCATTTGGGTTTTTGATGTAGTTTGACATCATGTGTTTAATCATTTGATGTAGTTTGTGATGTCAAACTACATCAAACTGACATCAAAAACCCAAATGACAATCATTTGTTTAATCTTACTGGGTTTTTTATGTACATGATGTCAAACTACATCAAAAACCCAAATGAGATTGAACGCCATTTGAACCAAACTAGATTAAACAAATGATTGTCATTTGGGTTTTTGATGTAGTTTGACATGGACATCAACAACCCAAAGGACAATTATTTGTTTAATCTCATTTGGGTTTTAATGTAGTTTTGACATGTACATCAAAAACGCAAATGACAATCATTTGTTTAATTCTCTTGTCATCACCAAATGCAAATTCTTAGAAAAATCATACAAAATATAATAAGCCCATCGTGCGGCAGCCAATTCGGTCCTAAAATGTTTCAATTTATTATAAAATCTTTGATAATTTTCAAATGTAGTCCGTCTAGTCAATTTTAGCTAGAGATCGGGAAAATTGTCTAAAAAGTCCTAAATCTATTACACTTTTGCCAATTCACTCCTAAACCTTTTAATTTTGCTAATTGAGTCCTAAATCTTTTCACGTTTCGCTAATTGAGACCATCCAACCAATTTTAGCTGGAAATCACTGACGTGAACGCTAATTGTCATATGTGGCATGGCCGGCACTAATGTAAACACTTTTTAATAGTATTTTATTTTATTTTTTTGAATTATTTATTTATTTATGCTTTTTTTTTGCTTCCTTTCTTCCTCCTCAAGCCAGTCACTAGGCCTCGGCAAGGCTGCGAGTTCACACAATTTAAAGAAGTTATCAAAGATGATCCACATGCAGAGAACCTTGCACATGTGATTCTAGTCAAGTATTCATAAGTATGATCGCTTTAACTCATGCACTAGCATATTTTGTCACAACTATTGCCCATTTATTGTGGAACAAACATTTTAAGAAAGACAATTTAGCCTAGAGTTGTATTTCTTCTCCCATGTCAAATGGACAAAATTCAAGAAAGTAATACTTAAGGGTAGGGCTGTCAAAATGGGTTACGGACCCGTATTTATGAAAGTGAGTCATATATGGGTTGCCCTAAAATTAAGATATGGATCATAAATAGGTTTAAAAAAGAAAAGCCCAAACAAAATGGATTTTATTGGGTCTTTCGTTTTTCTTTTTTGGTTGAAGATTTTATTGGGTCTTTCACATACCCATTTCTAACCCATTTATCACTCTCTGATATTGCTCTGCTCCACGAACTCATTCTCATAAGCCTCGTGTTTTCATCCGCACTCAAATTCCGTTCTCGAACGAGACGAGAGAGAGAGAGAGATGGCGCCGTCAATAGCGAGATTCAAAGGTGCTGAAGAAGAAGTTCAACAGATTTTGGTCATGAACATGGACAAAGTTGACACAAGGTGATGAGTTGCGAAGCCTTCAGGGAAGTCCAACTCGACATGGACCACCACTGCTTGTTCAAGGTTAATTTCATTTTCATCACATTCGAACATAGTCTCGTTTATTCGATCTAGGTTTTCAATTGATGTACCTGGACCAATTGTCGGAGGCCCTCATTTAGCAGCTTATTAGATGATGACTTTGTTTCCTTTAGCCTACCGTTTATTAGTGGGTTGATTGTAAGGAAAGTGTTGTGTTAGCAGCCTGAAGCCTGCATTTTGCCTGCTTTTGATCTTGTTTGGGGTTGCCATCTTCAAGGCCACTATGGTTGGTGTTGCCATTGTCGAGGCCGCCATCATCTAGGGCACCGTTGTTGGGGCTAAGGTAGTTGCTATTGTGGTCCGAAACCCTAGCCTTCTTAAGCCTAAACTTCTTCTATGGCTATGGTTTACATTTGATTTTGCAAATTTTTTTTTTTGTTTATTTAATCTTGAAGAATTGTTGGGCCTTTTTATTGGTTTTTCTCATGGGTTATATGGGTGGGTTTGTGTTAGATCTCGGTTAGGTTGGGTATCAATTATTTAAATTGTTTAGTAATAAATGGCTCAATGTGGATTAAATGGGTGGAGTCCATTTATAGCCCACCCAAACCCTACCTAACTCACCCATTTGCCTCCTCTACTCAAGGTGAGAATTGCCGCTAGGTCATCAATTCTAAAGACACTAAAACACTGTTATTGGGTCAAGGCTTCCCGGGAGCAAGCCATGTGCCATTTTTTCATTGGTTGTGTTATTGGATTTTGGCGTCAAATTAAATATAATGTGCATTACAATGACCAATTATTCCTTATAATACTATGAACTACTTATGTGGTTTGCGCTTTACACGGACATATATTGTAAATGTACTTTCACATGTGATGATTTATTTGTTTGACATGTGCTTATGATGTGGATTTTGTCTAAAATCATTTCCATTGTTTACTTAGTTTCTTATAAATGTATCTATTTCGACAGGGACAAGCTATATTTAGATAAGTGGATTTCCAAAGTGGCACGGATCCTCTTCCAAGTACGGACGGACGTGGATACTATATTTGTACTCTATTTGATAGGCGATTGAACTACAAACACTTCTAATTTGCACCCATCTTGAGCCTGGATTATGCTCGATCTATTGTGTTGGAACTTGAACTCTCCTTTTTCGCTCCTTCCATCACCTGTCTCATTAAAAAACAGCTGACACCATGTTACCCGTGTTGCGGATCACACGAAGCTTTCCAATCCAAACTTAAGCCAAACACACGTTTCCCAGTTCTGCAAGTCATTAGAAAAGTTCCAATATATTTGTCGAAGTAGACATAATATGAAGTTTTTTTTTTTGGTGTCTTTCCACGCATTATGATAAAAAATAAAAGCAATGCTATTATGAATCCGTTATATTATGAGTGATAAAAGCTTGTAATAACTATTTTGATTACATATTTTAAAAATACATTGTTGTTATTATCTTGTGCTATCCATGATAAATAAAAATTGATATACTCACTTGGGTAAGCATCAGATAATATAATTGTATCTTTGGGGCAAAAATAATTGATAATTAATGTGCATTTTTCTTTCACTTCAGGTAGATAATCCTAGTAGATATACTTAATGATAATGAATGCAGCAGTCAAACCGTTCTTAAAACTAACTATTTATTATTTTTTGAAGTGTCAAACCACATGACAAGTTATTTTCTGCAACAACACGCAGGTGCCCACTAGTTTTGCACTATTTTTGTTTGCATTTTGGACAACAAAAATACGACATTTGACCTAAAATCAAGATTGAGCATTACTCCACCAACCAAATATGTGACAAAAATAAAGCAAGAGAACCAAAATTGAACAGGAGTACCAGTAGAGGGAGCATTTTTGTAATTTCCCCTCAAGTTTTAATTTTTGATTTGTGCGTCAGTGTCATGTGTTCATCTCCCAATGTTTAGTTAGAACTTTCTGTCAACATTTGTACGGAAAAATATGGAATTTGTCGTGAAATTGTGACGCGGAGTTAGTTTAGGGACCAAATCTGTCACAATATAAAATACTGTGGACAAAAATAAATAGTAAATGTTCCAGCCAGCACTGGTGGAGAGCAAGCAATTTGCAACCTTTGATTCATGTAAATGAGGCATGTATAAATGATTGTGATATGTTGAGACACTCATGACCCATGGGTGTATCTTGCGGGACAAAGAATCCACGTTACACTACAAAAAACCATGTTTTTTGCAACGAATTTTGCGACAAAAAAATCGCAAAAATCCGTCGCAAATCGATTTTGCGACGAATTTAGTGATGGAAAAGATTCTGTCACTACTAGGTCATCGCAAAATTCATCGCAAAATTCTTGGCAAAATTCATCGCAAAATTCGTCGCAAAAATTCATCGCAAAATCTGTCGCAAAATTAGCCATGAACTTTATTCGTGGCAAAATTCGTTGTAAAATCCGTCGCAAAATTTGCCATGGACTTTATTCGTCGCAAAATTCGTTGCAAAATCCGTTGCAAAATTAGCCACGAACTTTATTTATTGCAAAATTTGTCGCAAAATTCGTTGCGAAATTCATCACAAATTGTATCGGACGGAAATTAGGCACGAACTTGATTCGTCGCTACTTATTCGTCGCAAATTAGCCACGAACTATAATGGTTGCAAAATTCGTATGTAAATATTCGTCGCAAATTTTACAGCATTTCAGCCATCAAATCTTGTCCATCCATATCAATTGCTACGCATTAATGAACATCATCTAATACATTGAAAATAATCAAACGACATGAGAAAACCGTAGATTCTGCTTCAAAAACAGAAGATGAACAAACCAGACACAAAGCCATATAATTGAAAAATGTAACTAAAAGAAAGATGCTAGTCCACAAAAAATAATGATGTATGCCAAGTTGCAAAGCTTGACACGATGATATTTGATATCCAATCTTATAATACATTAAAAACATTCATAAGAGGCGGGACAACCATAGAGATGCTTAGAAAACGAAAAATCGACAAACCAAACACAAGATTGGGCAGCTGTGGTACTCGGTAGGACACCAAAAGTAGTCACTTTTGTGGATACCTAATGAAATGTGGATATATAAATAAAGATATACAATCAATACAGAATATAAAAGAAGTGCTTATGTATGGATGTGGAACTAGGTATAAAAAAACAAGTAAAAGGGTTAACAAAAAAACGTTTCAGAACGAACATCAATGTTGTTATGTATGAGTATGAGTCAACTTTGACATCCACTGTAGTTTTTTCACCCTTGTAAACCGTATTTCTGTCACATAGGAAAAATTAGATCGTTGAACCTAGTTGTGAGAAAGTTGTGCACAAAAAGTAATTATAGGGCAGGAACAAATTGGGTAAAACTACACTTATGTCATAAAAGAGTGTGAAGCAAGCTTATCCCCGATTTTGGAAATTTTAACTAGAAAGGACCGAGAAAATCATCAGCATCATTATGCTCATCACTTATTGGATTGGCAGGAGGTACAGGAGGAACCTGACCGCGATTGATGTTGAAGTGTTGCATAACGATTTGCAGTTGCTGTTTCAAGTCATTTATTTTTTCGTCACTCTTTATAATTATATTTTTCAGTTTGTTCACTTCTTGGGTCAATTGTTTGTCATGTCGTGTCCTCCTTTGACCGGTCGCATTGGTGATGAAGTTCCAACTTGATTCGGCATGAACATCCTTGACAAGGATCTCATCCCAAATATTTTTCCTTTTTTCACCTCACCCATTGCCTCCTCCCATAATGCTATACTGTCAACTAATGGCTCAGACGCACTTGCAGAACCATCACTACCACTAGCATTGCCCATTAAAAGTTTATCATATTTTTCCTACATTAACAATATAGATGCAAAATAAAATAACTTCATATATATATCTACCATAAATATTAAAAGCATTCACGGTTTCCATTCTAGTTTCCATAAATCCCAAAGTATAACCTTACATACTTTAATAGCTTTTGCTCGATCGTCAATCAATGTCTTATCTTTCTTTTGAAAGGTGCGTTCAAATGTAGCTACAAATGTCGGTTCCGTCCCCAATTCTTGTGCCTACAAAATGTAAATATGAGTAATTGAATTAAATTAACTTATAACTTATTTAGCAGACTTACCAGTTGTTTGCGATGCTCCTCAATGTTGATACAGCCCTCAGAATATGTGGCAGACCCTTCACTAGAATTAGAAGATTGATTCTTTTTATTCTGTTAACTTATTTGCTTACACTTCTCAATTTTCCAAATTCTGTTAATTTCCGCCCAATTATCAGCTGTAATGAAAGCTGGCTTCACTTTCCTGCTCTTCACTCTATTCATCACATTTCGTATGTAATCACTGACTTTCTTCTGAAAAATTCTTCTCACTTTATTTTCGAGCTGGTCATCCCACCTAAACTTCTGCTGCAATCAATACAAGCAAAACTGAAAGTTATTATGATGGTCACATATCCATTACCATGCACTAGACAATTCGGCGATAGACTTTGTTAAGTTCATCTCGGGAAAAATATATGGTCCCTTTAGTACCAAAAACTAAAGAGCTATTCTGGTCCGTCTATATCATCATTCTTGATCATCAATATACTACACCGAACTTAGTTGATAAGAAAATAGAATATCTAAAATTTACCTTGAACTCATTCCATCACAAATCTTTCACCTCTTGTGGAACACTTCTGTTATTAACATACTCCCTCATCCAATAGTTTTTGACTATTTTATTTAGTTCCCTCACAACAAATGTAGCATCCGTAAATCTGCAAACATACGAATATTGTGCAACATCAACAATTTAGTTGACATCTATATCTAAAGCCATAAATATTACATATACTGAAAAAAAATTGAAGTACTTACAAATCTTCAAATGGGCATATAAGGAATCGGTTATCTTATTGACCTTCGTTTTCGCCATTATGTGAATGTTACGCTGAATAATAAGGTGGAACGGAAGGAGAAGGAGCCAAAGGAGATGGAACTGGAGGAGATTGAGTTGGCATGTGGCCAAGTCCCATAACATGTTCTTGAGCGTTGGAGGAAGGACCAATGTGTCCATATTGTCTATCAGCATATTGTGGTTGTGGGTTAGATGAAAGGACAAGAGACGAGGAAAGGGCTGGGGACGAGAACGTTGAAGAGGCTGGTCTTCTATGCATGTGACCTCCACATTTATACTGACAAGTAGGAAGGTTAGACAAATATGTAAAAAAATATGAACAAGTATTATGGACACACAATGACATACATGATGAAGCTTACCATTTTGGTTGAGAAGCAAAAATGTTCCCTCTTAATTAGCCAATGGCGAGTGTTTATGACATGCAATTTTCTACGAACAAATATACAGTGAATCGCACTCATTTTGATATCAAACGTGAATATATGAGCACGATATGCTATGCTAAGCTGACATTAGCCATAATTAACCGCACGATCCATTTTCAAACCACACGATAATTCATCAAGTACAAGAACAACCATGAAACATTAATTTTAGCCACATGATCTTCGTTCTCAGCCACACGATCATCAATCAAAGTTGCTGGGCACAGGCATTATATGCCTTTAATTTTTTGGGCATCTAAACAAATTTAAATTTCATTCAAAGTAGGTAGCCACATGTATTCTAAGCTGCTATATAAAGTTTTGAAAATTTGTTATTTCATTATTTTTTAATTTTTTTGGGCACCTAAAAAAATGTAATTTTCACTAAAAGTGGGTGGCCACATGTATTATAAGCCATTCTGTGAAGTTTTCAAATTTTTGATTTTTTATATATTTTTTGGGCACCTATAAAAATTTAAATTTCACTAAAGTGGCTGGCCACAAGTATTCTAAGCCATTATGTGAAGTTTTGTAATAAAATTAATTTTATTATTTTTACAATTTTTTTGGCACCTAAACAAATTTAAATGTCACTAAAAGTGGGTGGCCACGGATATTCTAAGTCATTTTGTAAAGTTTTGAAATTTTAATTTATATTTTTTTAATTTTTTTGGCCACGTAAAAGAAATTTAAATTTCACTCAAAGTGGGTGGCCACGGGTATTATAAGCAATTCTGTAAAGTTTTCAAATTTTTTACATATTTAATTTTTTTTTGGCCACCTAAAAAATTATTTTTCACTCAAAGTCGATGGTCACATGTTTTTTAAGCCATTCTGTGAAGTTTTGAAATTTTTTATTTTATTATTATTTTTACATTTTCGTGCGCCTAAAAAATTGTTAATTTCTCTCAAAATGGTTGGCTACAAGTATTTTAAGCTATTTTATAATATTTTGAAAATTTTGAAAATTTTATTATTATTCTTTTTTCGGGCACCTAAAAAAAATTAAATTTCACTTAAAATGGGTGGCTACAGTTATTTTTTGCCATTTTGTGATATTTTGAAATCTTGGTTTTTTTAATTTAAAAAAAATTCACCAATTTTAATATTTTCCCAAAACATGAATTTTTAAAATTTTCATGAAATTTTTTGAAATTTTTCTAGAATTGTTCAATTTTAATGCATTTTCTGAATAAACACTTAAGCAATCACCCGATGATCATTAAACGGTTAATCGGCGATATAATAGACAAATTAACCAGTCGAATATCGATCAAAGCCACATGCAATCCTCAAATTGACCCCTAACTTAGCCAACTAATCAGATATTAAACAATCTCTAAACAAGTCCGATTAATACTCATTATAATAGGTAAGATTTAGAGAGTTGCTTACTTGGTATAAGCAAAAAAAAAATCCAATAATAATTAGATTTTGGCCTGGTTAATAGTGGCGGGTTTGGCATGGGTGTCAGTCGGCAACCGGGTGGCGGCGGCTGGGTGGCGGCAGCTGCGCGGTTGGGCGGTGGCTGGACAACGGTGGCGGTGGCGATGGTAGCGGTGGACTTTGGCGACACAGGTGGCGGCGGTTGGGCGGCTAGGTGGCGGCAGTTGGCTGGGCTGGACGGGCGGGCGGCTGGGCTGGATTGGACAGCGGCGAGGTGGCGACTACTAGGTGGCGGTTGGGTGGGGACGGCTAGCTCGGTGAGCCTGGGCGGCTACTAGGTGGTGGACGGCGACGGCGGTGGCGGCGGCGGTTGAACAATGGCGGGAAGGAAACACAAAAAGGTCGACAGAGGAAAATGAAGATGGGAAGGCGATAACGGTGAAACAACAAAAAAGGAAGAAGAGATTGCAATGGAGCATCGGGGAGTTTTCCAGAGTTTTCCATCGTAAATTTGCGACGGATACAAATTTCCGGTCGGTCCGTCGCAAATTTGGGAGGGAATTTTTTCCTGTCCCAAATTTGCGACGGACATGTTCTGATCCGTCACAAATTTGCGATGGACTTTGTTGTGTCCGTCACAAATTTGCAACGGACTTTTTAATGTCCATCGTAAATTTTGCGACGGACATTTTTCGACCGTCGCAAATTTGGGAGGGAATTTTTTCCCGTCCCAAATTTATGACGGACATGTTCTGGTCCATCGCAAATGTATCGTCGTAAATTTTGACTCGTTTCCTGGACCAATAAAGTGTATATTAATTCTCGTTTAATTTTAATAAGTCTCGCCCAAAGTTGATCACTCATAGGATACTAACCCAATGGGAATGGCTAAATAGGAAAAACGGTACGTGGACCGGGAATCCAATCGTGAATTGGGCATCGATGTCAAGAGTCGCCAAGGAAATATTTTGGGCCAATGTGGGCCGATCTTAGGAAAGTGACGGATTCGATTTAGCTAACGATGTACGATTGGATCGCGGGTGATTCCGCATGACCGAGAGTACACATAGCGATCAAACCCCGAAGTTAACCCGAACGATCACAACCTCCAGCACTAGTGATAATTCCTCGCGTTCTCCCAAAAATCGAGGCCATCACGGTTCGAATAACCCCTAAACAGCCGCCCGTTAGTGAGAGGCCCTAAAATTTTAAAATGACCAAATTTGATCGCGAAATTGGACTTGAACTTCAATATCGAAATTTCGTGGACGTTTGCGACTATTTTGCAAGGCCAACGTTATTTTAGAGTGGCCACACATGTTTGGAGTGGGTATGGTCAAAAAATGAAATTTGGGCCCAGAAGTGGAAAATTACGATTTTACCCCTCTAGACCTTGATTTTGATTTCTAAAGTCGTACGAGACTATTTTTTGTGGCTGATATCATTTTGGTGTGGCCACATACATTTGGGGCTAGTACAGTCGAAAATTGAAATTTCGGTCGAAATCGAAAAAATTATGATTTTGCCTCTCTGAACTTCGACGTCGATTTTCGAGCCCATATGAGATTATTTTTTGAGGTCGATGCCATTTTAGGGTGGCCATGCATAATTGGAGTGTGTACGGTCGAAAAATGGAATTTCGACCTGGGATTGAAAAATTACGAAAATGTCCCTTTGCCCAATTTTCACTATTCTGAATTTTTGTATCAATTTTTGAGCAATAATTGAGGATTTATTAAGTGGATAATTATTAGGATTTATTGAATTATTATTATACTCATTGAATTATTGGATAAGCACAAATTTGGGCCGTTAGATCAAGGGTAAATTGGGAAATAGCCTAGGATCGTGACACGTGTCCCCCACTAGCCCATATTTTTTACCATGTTGACCATGCTCTCTCTCTCCCGGCCAACTCCCCCTCCACTGATCGTCCTTCCCCTCCGCCAGTCCTCCTTCTCCTCGCCGTTCGTGATCCACCGCCGCCACCGAAGCTCATTACAACAACTTTTTGCCGCCCCGTGGACGCCTCAACCGTCCCTATCATCATGCCACCATTTCCCCTCTTATGTTCGCCTCCCCTCCGCTGGTTCTTCCTTCGGCCAACCACCGCCGGATCCACGTCGGCGCTGGCCAATGTACGCCGCCGTCCGTATGTCGTGCCCCCGTCCGTACGTCGCCTTCCGTATGCCGCGCTGCCGTTCGTACATCGCTGTCCGTACGCCACACTGCTGTCCGTACCGTCGGAACGCCGCCGCCGATCTTGTCGTCCATCGGTAATTGGCCGCTCGTTCCCGTTGACCCGATTTAGATTAGGTGAGTATAAATTCCTAAACCTAGATTAGGACTAATTTTTGCCCTCTATATAGGTTTAGATGATTTTTAGGGTTAATTAAGTTGGATTTTGACTTAATTGTGGGCTGATTACTAGTGGTTGATTGTGGGGCATATTTGGGAGTTTTTGAGCTAATTAGGAGGAGGATTAGTGCCCTAATGTTGGCTGTTTTGTGGCTGTCCCCGTTAGATCCGAATTTGGACTAATTCGGCTAAATTGAGATTTAATTGGACCCTTGCCAAGATTGATTGATTGGTGGTTGATTGGTGCCTTTCTATGATTATTTTTATATGCCATGCCGTGTGTTTTTATGACTGATTAATGCGGCGTCCAATTGGCCATGGTTTTGGCGTGTAATAAGGTGCCTGTGAATGTGAATTATGTGTTGAACTTGCTAGCATTTAAATTGGGCACGTGTGGCATAAATTGAGCACGCATTGATTTTATTGAGTTGAGTGCTCGTGATTGTAATTGAGTGCTCATAAGACTGGCCACGTATTTTGCTTGCTGAGAATGGGCATGAGGCTGAGAAGTGTGCGAGTATACCTACTTGATCGGTTTATTATTGTGGCCTTCGGGTCTGAATAATTGTTGGCCTTTGGGTTGTGGCCTTCGGGTCTGAATATTTATTGGCCTTCAGGTCGTGGCCTTCGTGTCCCGATGGACAGGTGATGGACCCCGGCACCTCAGACAAGGAGAGTATGAGCTTCAATGGTGTACCTGTGGAGTACGAGGTTGATGAGGTTGAGCCGATGGACATGGAGTAGGATGATGATGAGTTATGGCAGCCTATGGAGGAGGATCCTGAGCTCGAGGAGATGGATGCTAAGGATGAGCTAGAGGAGGCTAAGTCCAAGTTAGACTCATTAGATTCATATGAGGAGCTATCAGATAGTTCTTCTTCGTCAGAGTCTTCTAGTTCTAACCTGGACTGGGTCCCCTAGACTGACTTTAGTTTTAGATAGCGCAAGCTACACCTTTTTGACTGAAGCCTGTCTTATTTCAGTAACCTTTAGTTACTGACCCTTTTTGACCTTAGTGGCCGTTGACCGTTTTGATGGTAGTTTGTACTCCCCATAAATGGATATTATATCTATTTTAATAGTAATAAAATATTTATGTTTTTAAACTGTTGAATTTCGGTACTGTGCTATTCATGGTTATCTATTTTATTGTACGAGTGTATATAAGCATTTATATACATTGCTTTCGCTTGTGTTTTGATCTCTGTTTCATTGGGCGTTAGGTCGGCGACGCGTCCTGGGACGTCAAACCAATTCGACCTATGGTGGGATGCTCGCGCTTCGTGGAGTATGGGGTGTGACAGCAAATCTGCGACAGACTTTGTTCTGTCCATCGCAAATTTGCGACGGACCTTTTCATGTCTTTTGCAAATTTGCGACGGAATGTTAGTTCGTCACAAATTTGCGACGGACATTTTTCGTCCGTCGCAAATTTTGAAGGGAATTTTTTCCCATCCCAAATTTGCGACGGACTTTTTTCATCCGTCGCAAATTTAGGAGGGAATTGTGTTTTTTTTCCGTCGCAAATTTACAACAGACTTTTTTGTTGCATCACAAATTTGCGACGGACTTTGTTGTGTCCGTCACAAATTTAGGACGGACTTGTTTTGGTCCGTCGCAAATTTACAACGGACTTGTTTCTGTCCGTCGCAAATTTGCCATGGACTTGTTTCTGTCCGTCGCAAATTTGCAACGTATTTTTTTCCCATGCACAATTTTGCGACAAACAATATTTTCCGTCGCAAATTTCCGACGAATTTATTTCGGATTCCAAAAATAAAGAACATTTTCGAATCCATCGCAAATTTTAACACTGTCTCGAACAAGTGCCGTGAATTTTTTGGTCCGTCAATAATTATCCGATGAACAATAGCCACAAATAAGTTATCGTAAAATGAGCAACGAAAATATTTAACTTGTCGTCATTTAGCAACAAATTTTCCGACGATCAATTAAATTAAGAAGAATAAGCGATAACAACATTAATAACAACAACAATAATATTAATAACAAGAACAATAATAATAATTATGAGAACCAAAATAACACTTGTCGCAATAATAATTGCACATCATTACTCTTTTGTCACAAAAATTTTAATCTTCGTCTTCGTCTTCCAATCGTCTTCCAATTCGTCTTCGTCTTGCTCTTCGTCTTCGTCTTCTGTCTCAAAATCAAATTCTAAACAGTCTTCGTCTTCCATTTCGCAAATTTCTGTTAGATCCACATCTACCGTAGCTCCACATGGATCTTGTAAAGTTGGAATATTATATTCCTCAGTTTTAGTTATGTTAGAAACTTCCTCTTGTTGATAGGCTCTATCCTTCCGGTATTCCTCGATTTTTCTCCGTGCTTTGATTTTACATAAAGCCCACCAATCAGTTTTATCAAGTTTCAAACTAGGATATGATGCATAACATACTTGAATTACTTATTGTGCCAAGACAAATAGTTCATATTTCATATACATTTTCTTGTGATTTATTTCAACTAAATTAAACTTCTATGCACCTTCATTCCTTTGACGGGGTCGAACCACTTGCACTTAAATAACACAACCCCCATCATTAATAGTCTATGGTACTCTATCTTAATGATTTCATCTAACAAGCCATAAAAATCATCTTTTGAACTGCCACCATTAGATGATCGAACAGACACACCACTATTCATTATGGCTTTTCTTATTTTATATTCTTGAGTGTGAAAATTATATCAATTTATGAAATATGCTAGCCAACTCCACACTCTTAACTGTGGACCCCATAACAGATAATCTTGATCTCCAAGTTCATCATGATTATTGCGAACCTAAGGTTACATACGCAAAATCAATAATATATATTTCAATAAATGATGTATAAGGCGAGTGAACGGTCCATAGGCAACTTACATATGTTTTGAACCATGATACAAATTATTCATTGCACATACGGTCAAACTCATTTTGTGGTAGTCCATATATTGAAGTTTGGAAAATCCTAGTAATAAATACCATTTATATATTAGCAAATATTTAACACACAATATATATATTTGCAAATTTACACTTACTCAAAATATGGCTCGACTTCTGGGCAGTTTAGTAAAATATATGTATGGGCTGCATGTAATTCTTTGCCTGTTAGGTAACGAGACTGACATGCGTTGCTTGGTATTAAACAACAATCAAGCAATCCACATGCGGCTTAACATTTATCCACTACATCACCCAAGGAATTCGTATACTCACCTCGAGTCCTGCCGCACCTGCACTTACGGGTCACACCATCACAATTCAACACAATCACAAACTGTCAGGAGATGCATGTAGCACACGAGGTCACCCTACTGGCTACCCAGGGTCTCATCGCTCCTTATCACTTCAGGCTTCGACCTAATTGGACAGAGCTAACCTCGTTCTGATATCAATTCAAGAGGAGATGTAACACCCCATACCCCACTGGAACATAACATCCCGTCACGGTCGGTTATGGTGCAACGCTCCCAGGAAGCATCGCCGACCCACACCCAAATAGAGATCAAGCACAAGCAGAAGCATAAAATAAACGAACCCTGACAACTACAATATGAGCCAAGGATAGCCAAATAACAATCAATGAAGAAAATATGTACATACTTATATTACTATTTTAAAACTCTTTTTACAGTGTTCATTACAACCAAAAAGAAGACACAAACAGTTGGGAATAATCAAACAACCACTTCTCCGTTCTGCTCCATCTCCACCGGGGTGCATGCTCGACGTTGGATAAAATGTGGTATTCCAAAAAGAGGTGGTGACCTCGGCATCCTCTTTCTTTGGGGTCTGAAAATGTTTCGGTTTACACAACCGTGAGATAAATCTCAGTGAGTTCAACTCCTAAACCTAAGCTAGGCTAACATGCAATCTCCTGACCGGAAAATAAATATTTAAATCACAAATCAACAATAACAAATCATTCTTAGACCCTGCAGGTTAGACAGATCAATATATAATAATCACAGTACATATGAGACACTCATATTCACATATATGCCAATCACATGCTTATGCACTGATTCTCACATTTTCGCATATCAGTCTATGATGTTTATGTATGCAAATGTCATGGACTTGACACGTGCAATTCCCGGCCCACTGGCCCACACTGGCACACTGGCACACTGCCCAATTCATTATTATTACGACTCGAGTCATCAATTTTTCACGGCCCGGTGCATTTAGCCTGTTTCAAAGTGCATGAGGCGCAGCAACCAATCTGGCCCAGTGTCTCTAGCCTGCTTCAAAGTGCATAAGGTGCAACACTGTTCTCCTTGCGAACCAAAGCCTGCTCCAAAGTGCATGAGGATGGTCGCCTTCCGGACATACCGGGCATCGTCCTGCTTCAAAGTGCATGAGGACGGTATCGAACCGAAAGTCCCGACCCGTAGGTCCTTAGGTGATCACACAATTCATTATTATTTGGACCCAGCGTATAACGCTTCGGGGTAATTTAGGTGATCACACACTCATGGCAGGCACGCATTCTCACACAATTTCACCACATGCCGCACTCTAGGCATACATAATGCGTGTCCATGTTATGCAATGCAATACACCATGAGCACCAATGAAATTCAATCACAATCAAGCACAATGTACGTACAACCAATCAACCCAGACATACCCGGTAATTTTCTAATAGGCTCCTAAATTGATCAATTAATCCAATTTCTTTCCCCAATAAATCCTCAATTGTTTACCAGAAATTTCCGATAATAATTTCTACCGGTCAATCCTCAATCCAGTCTCAAATACACACTGACACTATCTCAACCAGTCCAAAATGTACTGATAATACCTAAACCAGTCTAGAAAAATGCACGATTAGTCCTAATCCGAGTTTAGGAATTTTACTCACCTAATCAAGGGTCACGACGACGGGGAATGGCGGCCGATCATTGATGAACAGTGCAACCGGCGGCAAATTCCCGAGGATGATGCGTCACGGATGGTGAGCGATGTCGATGAAAAAGTACTTTCCGTGACGGAACGGTGCGATTTAACAAAGCCGAGAATGGTGGCCGGAGACGCGTCGGTGACGGCCCGAGACGTTCGCACTTGCAAACCGGGAAAGAGAAAAAAGAGAAAAACAAGGCTATTTTGGACAAAAATCGGAAATTTGTTGTGGCATGAGAGATGGAAAGGGTTCTTTGGTGGCGCCGGTTTGGCGGGGATCGCTCGGGCGGGCAGATCTTTCCTTCCGTGAATAAAGATCAAAAATTGTAGAACCGGTATTGCAGCATAGAAAATGGAAGGGAAGAAGAAGAAAAAATGGGAAAATGCCGAATGGTTCTACTGGAGAGAGAAACATATCTAGTCAAATGGGTCAACAATGGTCTAAGTAGAGTCCAAGTGTCCAAATCTTGGGCCAATTGACATTTTTGCCCTTGATCCAAGGGTTGATATTCATTCAAATCCAATAATTTAGGGGTAAAATGGTCTTTTGCCCTTAACCATGGTTGACCAAACCTGGTTTTAGCCTTAACTAACCTTGGTTAATCCCAAAATTAAATCCAAATTTCGGAATTAATTAAAAATGGCTTAGGGGCATTTTCGTAATTTTCCGATCCCGGCGTGAAATTTCAATTTTCTCACATACGCTTTTCATATATGCGTGGCCAACATAATATGGCGTCAGAATCGCGAAATTCACTTTTTAAGCCCTCGAAAATCGACTGCGAAGTTCTAGGAATAAAATAATATTATTTTTCCAATTTTTGTCGAAATTCCACTTTTTGTCCGAAATGACTCCCGGTATGCGTGGCCACTCAAAAATGGTGTCGACCTCGAAAAATAATCTCAAACGGCCTCAAAATCCAACACCGGCATCTATAGGGGCAAAAACGTAATTTTTCACCCTCGGACTGAAATTCCAATTTTTACTTGTACTCACCCCAAATGTGTGTGGCCAACGTAATATAACGTCAGATTTCCAAAAATAGTCTCTTAAGCCTTCGAAAATCGACATCGAAATCCGGGCCCAATTTTGTGAATAAAACTCGCTAAACTTTCAGTTTGAGGGTCTCTCACTAACGGGCGGCTATTTAGAAGTTACGCGTATCGACCTAGGGCTATCCGTGTCGTAATGGTCTCGATCATTAAGAGAATGAGAAATTATTACTAGTTTCAGGGTCACGATCGTTCGGTTCGAGTTCGTGGACCGGTTGGTACGTGTACTTTCGGTCTTTGAGAATCACCTGCGTCCCTATTATACATCGTTGGCCTTGGCCAAACTCAATCCATTACCCTTTCCTACGATCGGCCCACATTGGCCTAGAATATTCCCTCAGCATCTCTCGTGATCAGTGTCCGTTTCACGATAGGATCCCCGGTCCACGTCACCGTTTTCTAGTTAGCTATGCCCCATTGGTTAGTATCCCGAGAGTGATCATTTCTGGCTTAGTAGCCGGCTAAAATAAAATGCGAATTAATATCAGTTTTATTGATCCCGGAAATTACATCGAAATTCGGGCTGTTACAATTCTTCCTCCCTTACAAAAATTTCGTCCTCGAAATTTGCAATCTACCCTTGTCTACTCAAATAACTGGGGGTGTTGACGTCTCATAGCTTCTTCACTTTCCCATGTGGCACCTTCTGTTCCATGGTGTTCCCAGACAACTTTGACCATAGAGATCGTCTTGTTCCTCAGCACACGCTCTTTTCTATCCTCGATCCTGACCGGTCTTTCTACATGCGACACTTTATCGTCTATTTCTATTTCTTCGTACCTCAGAATGTGGGTCGGGTCTGGTTCATACTTCCTTAACATCAACACGTGGAAAACATTATGTGCTTGGGACAAATTAGGCGGCAAAGCAAAGCAAGTCGATAAGCCATATCTCCGATCTTTTCCAAAATCTCAAATGGCCCGACATACCTAGGACTCAGTTTTCCTTTCTTGCCGAATCTAGATAATCCCTTCATAGGCGACACCTTAAGAAACATGTGATTTCCAACCTGAAACTCCAAAGGTCGTCATCTTCGATCGGCATAACTTTTCTGACGACTCTGCGCCGTTCTGAGTCTGTCTCGAATGACGTCAATTGCCTCAACTGTCTGCTGTATCAACTCTGGACCTGTAATACTCCGTTCACCCACTTCATCCCAACACACTGGCGTCCTGCATGCCCTACCATATAAAGCTTCAAACGGTGCCATCTCAATGCTCTGATGATAGCTATTATTATAAGCAAACTCTACCAAGTGTAGCTGTTCCTCCCATTTGCCTTGGAAATCTATCATGCAAGCTCTTAGCATGTCCTCTAAGGTTTGAATGGTCCTCTCAGACTGACCATCTGCCTGTGGATGATATGCCGTACTGAACTGTAACTTCCTTCCTAAGGCCGCTGGTAAACTTTTCTAGAAATTGGCCGTAAATCTAGGATCACGGTATGAAGTGATCGTTACCGATACTCCATGCAACCTCACGATCTGCCTCACATACAAATCTGCATATCTTTCCAACTCAAAGTCTTTCCGCACTGCCAGAAAGTGCGCTGACTTAGTCAGTCTATCCACTATTACCCAGATTGAATCATGTCCTCTCTGGCTCTTGGCAGTCCCGTCACGAAATCCATCGTAATATGTTCCCATTTCCACTCTGGGATTTCTAATGGTCTCAACAATCCTCCAGGCTTACAATGCTGTGCATTTACTTGTTGGCACGTCAAACACTTAGCTACATGCCTGGCCACATCCACCTTCATTCCATTCCACCAGTAATGTTGTCTTAAATTCTGATACATCTTCGTACTTCCCGGGTGGATACTGTAGTTGCTCCTATGAGCCTCCATCAAGATTTCTTCCTGAAGTTTCACATCATCCGGCACACATAATCGCCCTCGAAACTTCAGAACTCCATCCTCGGACAGTTGAAAGTCCGGTTTCCTCTTAGCTGCATCCATCTCGATAATCTTTTGGATTTCTTGATCCATAGACTGTAGTTCCTTAATCTTGACCTGAATTTTTGGCTCAATCCTCAAGGCGGCTAGTAAATTCGACACTCGACTCATCTCGAACTTGAACTCGGAATCCCTGAGTCTTTCCAACAGGGTCCACTCCTTAACCATTAAATGCGCCAAACTGGACTTTTGACTCAAGGCATCTGCCATTCGATTTGCTTTTCCAGGATGATACAGGATGTCACAATCATAATCCTTCGGAAGATCCATCCATTGGCGCTGCCTCATGTTCAACTCTTTCTACGAAAATAGGTACTTGAGGCTTTGATGATCAGTATAAATCTAGAATTTCTCCCCACACAAGTAGTGCCTCCAGATCTTAAGTGCAAACACGATAGAAGCTAATTCCAAATCATGCGTCGAGTAATTCATCTCATGCGGCCTCAACTGACGCGACGCATATGCTACCACTTTTCCATGCTGCATCAGCACACAACCCAATCCTCTTAGTGAAGCATCGCTATAAATCTCAAATCCTCCTGGGCCCGACGGAATAGTCAATACAGGAGCAGTCGTTAACTGGTGTTTCAATTCCTGAAAGCTCCTTTCACACTTGTCGTCCCACTCATACTTCACGTCCTTCTTAAGTAGCCTTGTCATTGGCATGGCTATTGACGAAAATCCTTCTACGAATCGCCTGTAATAACTAGCCAATCCTAGAAAACTCCGAATCTCAGTTACCGATGTCGGTCTAGGCCACTTGGTAACTGCTTCAATCTTAGCTAGATCTACAGAAATCCCATATCCAGAAACGATGTGTCCAAGAAATTCTACTCTGTTGAGCCAGAACTCACACTTGCTGAACTTAGCATACAATGCATGCTCTCTCAAGGTCCGTAGCACCTCAATCAAGTGTATCTCATGCTCCTCGGGCCTCCTGGAGTACACTAGTATATCGTCAATAAAAACTATCACAAACTGGTCCAGGAATTCCTTGAACACACGATTCATCAAATCCATGAAAGCGGCTGGGGCATTCATCAGTCCGAAGGGCATGACAGTAAATTCATAATGGCCGTATCGAGTCCTAAAAGCAGTCTTGGGAATATCTTCATTTCTGATTCTTAGATGATGGTACCCGGTCCTCAAATCTATCTTGGAAAACACTGAGGCCCCTTGCAACTGATCAAACAGATCATCAATCCTCGGCAGTAGATACTTATTCTTCACTGTCACTTGGTTCAACTGTCGATAATCTATACATAACCTCAGAGTTCCATCTTTCTTCTTGACAAACAAGACTGGCGCTCCCCATGGAGACGCACTAGGGCGAATAAAACCTTTGTCCAGTAATTCCTGTATTTGAACCTTTAATTCTTTCAATTCTGATAAGGACATCCTATACGACGCTTTTGAAATCGGCTCTGTTCCTGGCGCCAATTCAATCACAAACTCCACTTCTCGCTCGGGCGGTAAACCCGGCAATTCCTCAGGAAACACATCAGGAAAATTGCTCACAACGGGTATATCTTCCAACTTAGGTTCCTTAACTGTCGGATCCACAACATTCACCAAATATCCTTCACACCCTTCATCCAACAGTTTACTCACCTCAAGCGAGGAAATACAAGGGATCGAGGTTCCTCCTCGGTTTCCCTGAAATACAAAACTAGGGCATCCATCTGGATTAAATTGGATCTACCTATCGCTACAATCCACTATAGCTTTCTGTCGGACTAACCAGTCCATTCCAATAATCACATCAAAATCGAACATGGCAATTACCGCCAAGTTGATACTCTCTTCCCTACTTCCAATAATTATCTTACAGTTAGGACATCCAAAAGAAACTAGCAACTTATCATTCACAGGTGTCGACACGCAAAGCACATGTTCAAGCAGCACTGGTTTCATACCAACCAACTCAATAAATTGCTCTGAAACGAAGGAATGGGTTGCCCCCAGATCAAACAGTGCATACGCTGCATGATCACACAAAGAAATCGTATCTGTGACCACGCCCGACGCATTCTCAGCTTCCTTACGCGCCATTGCATAAATCCTTCCTTGGGGTGGTGGTCGTCCCTGATTAGCCGGTGGGGGAGGTCCGGCTTGATTTCCAACTCGTGCTGGCGGCACTCTGGACGGTCGATAGCTGCATTTGCGGGCAATCGCGAATCTAATGTCCCATACTCCCACACTTAAAACATGCCCCATATCTACCCAACGAGGGATTCGGTTTCCCGATGTTCCGTCTAGCTGGCGGGACAAATCGCCTATTTCCAGTCATAGGCCTCTTTCCCAAACGGCGATCATCTCTATTCTGAGCAAACCGCGATCCAGAAGCGGCTGCCCTTTCCTGCTGATCCCGTTCTATGATCTGCGCTCGTCTATGTATTTCTCCGTACTCTTTGATATCATAGGACAAAATTAAACTCCGAAGATCCGGCTTCGGTCCATCCCGGAATCTCCGCACTCTATCCCTTGGATTCTCCACCATAGTCGGTGCAAACTTAGCCAATCTTGCGAACTCCGCCTCATATTGATCAACAGTCATTTGTCCCTGGCGCAAGCGCATAAATTCCATCAACTTCTTCTCTTGCGCATTTTCCGAGAAATTTTTTTCATAGAAATTCTCCACAAACACAGCCCAAGTCGGGGCCATTCCTACTGGAAATACTCTATTCTCCACGGCATTCCACCAATCATTTGCACCTTCTTGAAGCTGATAAACCGCCAATGTCACCTTTTTCTCATCGGTGCACCCCAAAACTTTGAAGGTTTTCTCCAGTTCCTCTATCCATCTTGACCCAGCCTCGGGATCACCACGACCATGGAATTTGGGCGGCTTCAATTTCATGAACTGTTCTACTAACTGGGGCATCTGTCTAACCCCGGCTGGTTGAGCCTGTCCAGCATTAGCTTGATTCTCATCTACCGCAACAGTAGCTGCATTATCTCGCCCTTGAGCCTGTCTATCAAGTACGTTCCCAATCCTTTCTAATACTCGTAAAACTCCTTCCATACGTGGATCTTCTACAGGTCTCACATCAACTCAGGGGTCTACTGCAGCTCCCACATTAATTCCAAGGTTGTCCACTGCTCTCGCTTGAGCACGACCTCCACCTCGGGATCCTCTCCCTGCACCCCTCCTGGGAACTCTTCCTATACCTCTCCCCTTGCTACTCATCTTGGCTACTTGGTTCTACGACTACCTTGCTATAATTCCACGAAGAACTTAAAGACTTCAACAAATCTATCCTAGTCTAAGTCCTAGGCAGGTATTAAACAACAATCAAGCAATCTACATGCGGCTGAACATTTATCCACTACATCACCCAAGGAATTCGTATACTCACCTCGGGTCCTGCCGCACCTGCACTTACGGGTCACACCATCACAATTCAACACAATCACAAACTGTCAGGAGATGCATGTAGCACACGAGATCACCCTACTGGCTACCTAGGGTCTCATCGCTCCTTATCACTCTAGGCTTCGACCTAATTGGACCGAGCTGATCTCGCTCTAATACCAATTCAAGAGGGGATGTCACACCCCGTACCCCACTGGAACATAACATCCCGTCACGGTCGATTATGGTGCAACGCTCCCAGGAAGCATTGCCGACCCACACCCAAACAGAGATCAAGCACAAGCAGAAGCATAAAATAAACGAACCCTGACAACTACAATATGAGCCAAGGATAGCCAAATAACAATCAATGCAGAAAATATGTACATACTTATATTACTATTTTAAAACTCTTTTTACAGTGTTCATTACAACCAAAAAGAAGACACCAACAGTTGGGAATAACCAAACAGCCACTTCTCCATTCTGCTCCGTCTCCACCGGGATGCATGCTCGATGACTGTTGGATAAAATGTGGTATTCTAAAAAGAGGTGGTGACATCGGCATCCTCTTCTTCTTGGGGGTCTGAAAATGTTTCGGTTTACACAATCGTGAGATAAATCTCAGTGAGTTCAACCCCTAAACCTAGGCTAGGCTAACATGCAATCTCCCGACCGAAAAATAAATATTTAAATCACAAATCAACAATAACAAATCATTCTTAGACCCTGCAAGTTAGACAGATCAATATATAATAATCACAGTACATATGAGACACTAATATTCACATATATGCCAATCACATGCTTATGCACTGATTCTCACATTCTCACATGTTAGTCTATGATGTTCATGTATGCAAATGTCATGGACTTGACACGTGCAATTCGGCCTACTGGCCCACACTGGTACACTGCCCAATTTATTATTATTACGACTCGAGTCATCAATTTTTCACGGCCGGTGCGTTTAGCCTGCTTTTAAAGTGCATGAGGCGCGAAAGAACCGATCTAGCCCAAAGTGTCTCTAGCACGCTTCAAAGTGCATGAGGCGCAACATCGTTCTTCTTGCGAACTAAAGCACGCTTCAAAGTGCATGAGGATGGTCACCTTCCGAACATACCGGGCATCGTCCCGCTTCAAAGTGCATGAGGACGGTATCGACCTAGAGGTCTCGACCCGTAGGTCCTTAGGTGATCACACAATTCATTATTATCTGGACCCAACGTATAACGCTTCGGGGTAATTTAGGTGGTCACACACTCATGGCAGGCACGCATTCTCGCACAATTTCACCATATGCTGCACTCTAGGCATACATAATGCGTGTCCATGTTATGCAATGCAATGCACCATGAGCACCAAAGAAATTCAATCACAACCAAGCATAATGTATGTACAACCAATCAACCTGGACATATCCTGTAATTTTGTAATAGGCTCCTAAATTGATCAATTAATCCAATTTCTCTCCCCAATAATCCTCAATTGTTTATCAGAAATTTCCGATAATAATTTCTACCAGTCAATCCTCAATCCAGTCTCAAATACACACTGACACTATCTAAACCAATCCAAAATGTACTGATAATACCTAAACCAGTCCAGAAAAATGCATGATTAGTCCTAATCCGGGTTTAGGAATTTTACTGACCTAATCAAGGGTCACGACGACGGGGAATGGCGGCCGATCACTGGTGAACAATGCAACCAGCGGCGAATTCCCGGGACGCGTGCACGGACGGTGAGCAAGTAACACGTGAAGCGATGCGGTGAATGATACTTTTCCGTGACGGATTGTGCGAACAGCCGAGAATGGTGGCCGGAGACGCCCGGATGACGGCCCGAGACGCCCCTCACGTCGATGAACAGTAATCCGTATGGACGTGAACAGTAAATCTATACGGATACTATATAGACTGGGCTGGACGGCGACATATGGAGATGCCGGATGTCCGGGTGGTGACGGCGTGGTGATCGGAGCTCCGGCATCACTGTTTGCAAACCGGGAAAGAGAAAACAGAAAAAAACAAGGCTGTTTTGGACAAAAACTGGGGCCGTGGTGGTCGCACGTAGATGGAAAGGGTTCTTTGGTGGCGCTGGCTTGGCGGGACCGCCCAACGGCAGATCGTTAGGCGTGAATAAAGATCAAAATTGCAAAACCCAGATCGCAAAGATAGAAAACGGAAGGGAAGAAGAAGAGAAAATGGGAAAATGCCGAATGGTTCTACTCGAGAGAGAAACATATCTAGTCAAATGGGTCAACAATGGTCTAAGTGGAGTCCAAGTGTCCAAATCTTGGGCCAATTGACATTTTTGCCCTTGATCCACGGGTTGATATTCATCCAAATCCAATAATTTAGGGGTAAAATGGTCTTTTACCCTTAACCATGGTTGACCAAACCTGGTTTAGCCTTAACTAACCTTGGTTAATCCCAAAATTAAATCCAAATTTCGGAATTAATTAAAAATGGCCTAGGGGCATTTTCGTAATTTTTCGATCCCGGGGCGAAATTCCAATTTTCGCACATACGCGTTCCATATATGCATGGCCAACATAATATGGTGTCGGAATCGCGAAATTCACTTTTTAAGCCCTCGAAAATCAACTGCGAAGTTCCGGGAATAAAATAATATTATTTTTTTAATTTTTGTCGAAATTCCACTTTTTGTCCAAAATGACTCCCGGTATGCGTGGCCACTCAAAAATGGTGTCAGCCTCGAAAAATAATCTCAAACGGCCTCAAAATCCAACATCGGCATCCACAGGGGCAAAATTGTAATTTTTCACCCCCGGATTGAAATTCCAATTTTTACTCGTACTCACCCCAAATGTGTGTGGCCAGCGTAATATGATGTCAGATTTTCAAAAATAGTCTCTTAAGCCTTCGAAAATCGAAATCGAAATCCGGGCCTAATTTTGTGAATAAAACTCGCTAAACTTTCAGTTTGAGGGTCTTTCACTAACGGGCGGCTGTTTAGAAGTTACGCGTATCGACCTAGGGCTATCCGTGTCGTAATGGTCTCGATCATTGAGAGAATGAGAAATTATTACTAGTTCAAGGGTCACGATCGTTCGGTTTAGGTTCAGGACTGGTTGGCCACGTGTACTTTCGGTCTTGCAGAATCACCTGCGTCCCTATTATACATCGTTGGCCTTGGCCAAACTCAATCCATTACCCTTTCCTACGATCGGCCCACATTGGCCCAGAATATTCCCTCAGCGTCTCTCGTGATCGGTGTCCGTTTCACGATAGGGTCCCCGGTCCACGTACCGTTTTCTAGTTAGCCATGCCCCATTGTTAGTATCCTGAGAGTGATCAGCTCTGGGCTAGACTGGCTAAAATGAAATGCGAATTAATATCAGTTTTATTGATCCCGGAAATTACATCGAAATTCGGGCTGTTACATCTTAACTTATTTCCATCCATGAACTCATATTTACTACTAGTAAAGTCTAAAAATAGTTTCAACGCAGTTTGAAACTCATTAGTCAATTCTTGATGTCCAGGTAAGTTCTTATTATACATCCAAGCCTTGTTTTTTTGCATTGTGTCTGTATTAAAAAAAATCTCATAAAATATTTAAAATATCATATCTATTGTTGTTAAATAAAAAATAATTTATGAAAATTAAAATTTTTTTTCAAGCAATAATTACCATGAAATTTTAAAAAAAGAAAAAATTACCATGTAAAGAAGACTTACCCAGATATTTGAGTGAAATCTTGATAGCAGAAAGGGGTCAATTTGAAGAAAATTGTAAAGTTCACTTGGATTGCGAGACCTTCAATTAGACACGTACCTAAATAAAAGCAAAATCACTTAACATTCATTTTTTAAAAGCCCATTCGCAACCGGCGACCAATTTACAACAAAAATAGAAAATAATGTCTAATAAAAAAAATTCGCATCCAACGATGAATCAGAAGGATAGGACCATATCAGTTGCATGTTTAGTCACGAAATTAGCTACGATACTTACCGATGGAAAAGCTTCACCGAGATTAATTTCTGAGCGCACGGATTATTGAGAGAAATAATAGAAGGAGAAGGTGAGAGAAAAGCAGGTGACCTGACGAATAACTACTGAAAGAGAGAGAGAAATTAACGGGTGGGGTGGGGTGCCTATCACAAAATTAATTTTCCGGTACAAATTAGCGACGAACCCATTTTCGTCTCAAAATTTGTTTTAATTTGCGACGGATAAAATATTTGTCGCTATTACCGTAGCAATGGAAAATAAATCCATTGCAAAATTTGTTGCAAATTTGCGACGGAACTGGTGACGACCAAAGTTCCGTCGTAAATTTGCGACGGATTTATTTTCCTTCGCAAATTTGCGACAGAAAGTTGGTCTTCGCCAGTACCGTCGAAAATTTGTGACGGATTATTTTCGTCGTAAATTTGCGACGAATTTTGCGATGGAAAATAAATCTGCACAAATTTGCGACGACTAATTTTTAGTCGCAAATTCGGTCGCAAATTTGCGATAGAATTTGCGATGGAGAATAATTCCGTCGCAAATTTGTGACGGATTATTTTCGTCGCTAATTTGCGACGGATTTATAAACCCATCGCAAAGTTTGTCACAAATTTGCGACGAAAGTAATCCTTCACAAATTTTCATCGCAATAATCATGTTTTTTTGTAGTGTTATAAAAAAAGGGTTGATGACCATCAGTAATTGATTTTACTTTTGATAGATTTACAGCCCCTAAATACGTCCCTAATTACATTGCCTGATTCACTGGGATCATCGAGAATAAAAACCTGGATATATTAGCAAAGGGAGGAAAAGACTAGAGAACAAATTTTGGGGGTACAAATTGGTGTTCCAACACTTCCGTCTATAAGTTTCTTAGGATCAAACAAGACAAGGTGCAAGTAAGCGAAATTTTAGGTAATCTGGTTTTAGCTTTTGAGGGTCCCCATTTAACTCTTAATCTTAACTACACATAAGATTGAACTGTAAAATTATGTCTCGATTTCGAGCCCGAAAAAGGAAAATTCCTAATTCAAGTTGATTTTCTAATTGAATGGTTTCCTAGTTGAAAAAGGTTTCCTGATTGGAGAAGCTTTTTTTAAAAGAGGTTTTCTATTTTGGATCATGCTCTTGTCTACATAAAAGAAATGTGAATTCTTATGAAGAGTATAAAAGAGGAGCTTTTGCTAGTGAATTACACCACAAAGATATCTGAGTGTTTGAAGCCAATTAAATCTTGTGGTAAGAATTTGTATGTAATTCATTCGTGAGATTGAGAAATTATTTCGTAAGGAATTGTTGGGCTAAACATTGTTTGAGTTATTTGGTATAATTAGAGCTTGTGAAATGCCTAAAGTGTTTGAGTGATTCAAGTGTGGTTATAATCTCCGTTGTATCGCTTGGTCTAAAGTGCAATTCATTTGTGCTTTCCTTGTGGATATAGATCACTACGATCGCATCATGTAAATCTGGTGTTTGATTTGTTTTCTTGTTCTATCTATTTTATTGTTCAATTGCTTGCTTCCGCAACAATTAGTATCAGAGCTAGGCTTGGTTGAGTTGAAGCAAATCAAAGGCGACAGAAAAAGGAAAAATGAAAATCGACAGATTTGATGAGAAGGACTTTGGTTTATGGAAGATGCAAATTGAGAGTTATCTATATCTTGCACTTGCCCCTATTTGGGGAGAAGCTAGTGACGAAGAAACAAGATGATTGAGAATTATTGGATAAATAAAGCTTTAGATGTTATTTGGCTAACGTTGGCTCGTAACGTCACGTTTAACATTGTGAAAGAGAAAACCGCTGCGGGTTTGATGAAAGCCTTGTCAAACATGGACAAGAAGCCCTTGACGATTAATAAGGTCTATTTGATGCGACATCTATTTAACTTGAAGATAAGTGAATGTGGCGTCAATTGCTGATCATATTAATGTGATAGTTAGTCAATTGAGTTCAGTTGAGATTGACTTTAAAGATAAGCTACATGCTTTGATTCTATTATCTACATTGCCTAATAGTTGGAATACTACTGTTACTAATGTTAGTAATTCCTCTGGGTCAATAAATTTGACATTTGATGGTGTTCATGATTTGATTCTGAGTGAGGACATTCGTAGAAGAAAATCTGACGAATTTGTATCTGCTGCTTTAGTAGGTGAAAGAAGAGGAAAAACTGATACTCATGTTAGTAGAAGTAGTATAAATATGAATAGACGAAGTCAATCTAAGACTGGTGGTACTGTTTGTTGGAGTTATGGTAAGAAAGGGCATCTTAGAAGGGATTGCTTTAAGTTAAAAAAATGACAAAGGTAAGAGAATTATAGTTGAGTGTGTGGATGAAGTTATAGCTATAGTAAATAGTAATTCGGATAGTGCTAATTTTGTCTTGCCTGTCAGCAATTATTCATCGTTTGATTGATGGATTATGGATTATGGTTGTTCTTTTTATGCTACACCAAAGAGGAACTGGTTTATTACTTATTGGTGCATGGATAATAATAAGGTACAGTTAGAGAACAACTTTGAGTGTAATGTTATAGGTGTTAATGATGTTATAATTAGAATACATGATGGTATTATATGGACATTGATTGAAGTGAGGCATGTTCTAGAGTTAAAGGAAAATTTGATTTCCTTGAGTACCCCAGATTTAGCTAGGTGTCGGTACACTTCACAAGGTGGAATTATGAAGGTCATTCGAGGTGCCTTGGTGATAATGAAAGGAATCAAACGTAATAGCATGTATGAGCTTCAAGATGAGACAGTGACGAAATTCGCTATGGGGACATTGGATGCATCTGGTTGAGAGTCTGAATTGTGGCATATGCATTTGGGATACATTAGCGAGAAAAGCTTGAAGGCTCTAAGTGAAAGGAATTTGTTATGTGGTTATATAGCTAACGAACTGAATGTATGCAAGTGTTGTGACTTAGATCAATGGCAGAAAGTACAGTTCAATACAACTATCAAAGAAACCACAAAAATTGCTGAGTTAATTCACTTGAATGTTCGCAGGTTGTCGTGATTTTCTTCAATGAAGACTACTAGATTTATGCTAATAATTGTTGATGACTACTCAAGGCTGATTTGGATGTTTGTACTAAGGCAAAAGTTCGATGATATTGTTAGGATTAGGCAATTAAGAGCTTTAATCAAAAAGGAGATTGCTAAGACAATCAAGCACATGTAGACTGACAGTAGCATGGAATTTTGCTCGAAACTGTTAAATGAATTCTGTATAAAGGAAGGCATAGTGAGACATCGCACCAATGCCAGTGAACCACAACATGTTGCAGAATTGATAAGCAGAACATTATTAGAGACGGCCCATAAAATGCACTCTAGTGCTAGTATAGCTAGGAGATTCTTGGTGGATGCGTTTAGTACGATGAGCTACTTGAAGAATAGATCCTAACTGACTGTGATTGGATGTCAGACTCCCGCGAAGAAGTATGGTCAGGTAACGTTGCTGATTATTCCATTCTTAGAATATTTAGTTGCTCGTGTAATGTTAAAGTTAGTAATGGTAAGCTCGATGGAAAGGTAAGAAGTGTATGTTCCTAGGTTATGCATAAGGTGAACGAGGCTATTGATTGTGGTGCCTGTAATTAAATTCACATGTTTTTAGTAAATAAGTTATATTTGACAAGCCTCCAGTACTTCTGGTTAGGAGTGCTAGTGGCAGGATTTGTATGAATCTAGATGGTGTTCGGCTTGAGGTGGAGTTGCAACTAGAAACACCTAAGGTAGCAGATACTAGCGAAGTAATTGACACAAATGGTGGTTGTAGCGAGGTGAAGCCTAAAAACCAACAGTGCTGTAATTGCTGATTTTAGGTGCATATTCGATCTCCGGACATATGTGGATGCAATTATAGTTTTGCTTTATCTATGGTTGAGGAGCTTGTGTTGGAAAATTCTTGTGGAGTAGTTAAAGGTTATAATGCCCTGAATTCGCCCACTTCCCAGATTAATAAAATAGATGATTATTTTTTATTTTGTTTTAATAAGTCTCGCCCGGAACTAATTATTCTCGGGATACTGACCATTAGGGAATGGCTAACTAGGAAAACGGTGCTTGGACCCAATAACTCGATCGTGAATCGAGTCTAATTCCAAGAAGCGATGAGGGAATATTTTGTGCCAACATGGGCCGATCCAAGGGTAGTGACGGATTTGGTTTGACCAACGATGTACAATCGGATCGCGGGTGATACCGCACGACTGAGAGTATGCATGGCGAACAATCCCGAACTTATTCCGGAAGATCGCGACCCCTGGGACTAGCGATAAATCCTTGTGTTCTCTGGAAAATCAAGACCTTCATGACTCGAGTAGCCCTAAGTAGTTACGCGTAACACCTAAATAGCCGCCCGTTAGTGAGAGACGCTAAAATTGAAAATTGAGCTAAATCGATCATGGAATTGAGTCCAGACTTCGGTGTCGAATTTCTTGGGCATACACGACTATTTTGCAAAGACGACGTCATTTTTATGTGGCCGCACATATTTGCGATTGATAGAGTCAAAAATTGAAAATTTGACCCGGAACCGAAAAATTACCGTTTTGCCCCTAGGCCTAATTATAGGGTTCCAAATTTTAGGATTATTTGGGTCATATTTTGGGGTTTTATATTAGTGTATTTTAGCCCAATAATGCTGAAAATCTTGGTCCCTAATGCCCCTAGATATTTTGTTTAGTTTTAATCTAAGCCCTTGGATTAGGGGTAAGTTGGTCATTATAGGAAAGTTAGTCACCAATCCCACTATCTCACTCACTCTATACACTCTCTAAACTCTCTCTCTCTCTCTCTCCCTGAATCCACCATCACCACCACCGGCAGCCCCCTCCTCTCTCTCCATCCCATGAGCTCCCTCTCCCCTTTCCCATTGCAGACCGCCACGGCCGCCTTCTTGCTTGCCCCATGCCTCACCCCACTGTCACCATCCCGTCCCCCTCTTCTCTCCCCCTTGCCGTGTCTCTTTCTCTCCTGCTTCCCCTCTCTTTCTCGATCACTCAAAGGGCCTCATGGGGCTGTTTTCGCCGCCCTTTGTTCGGTCGGATCCACCATTGCCAGGATTATCCTCGCCACTTGCTCAGCCCTGTTTGAAGCCTAGGAATTCAGGTGAGTCCGACCCTAAGCCCTAATTAGGCTAAATTGCATTTCTAGATGGGTTTTAGGGTTAGGGTTATTTAGGGGTTAAATTGTGGAGGGTGTTAGGGGCTCTCATTATGGCTGATTTGGTGGTCTAGCGTGATCATTTTAATGAGGTTTAGTGGCTGAGAATGTACTGTGAGTTGGCTGGATGTGTTGGATTAAATCGGGCCGAGCTCGGGTTCAATTGTGGATTATAGAGCGTGCCTTGTTTAGTCCTCATGGTGGCTGATTTGGGCAATATCTTGGGGAGTGAAATGGAGTATTTTGAGGAGAATTATTGACCTAGAGTGGCCCGTGTGGGGGCTGTCCATATCGGGATGTAATTGGATAAGGCGTGATCAATTTAGGGGTTCAATTGTGTAATTACCGAGAATGTTAGATTAGTGGATTAGATGGCTGATTTGTCTCGGCAGTTATTAATTTTGGGATGCGGCATCATGTGCCTAGGGTGGCTAAGAATAGAGTAACTTGGCGGGCCTCGATTGTGCGGATTCATGTTGATCTAATTGTGCGATTTATATATGTGAATTGTGTACCATGCAAGAGTGCTTTGAATTGCTTCCATGGTCGTGCTAATATGTTGGTTGGGCATATTGAAATGTGGATTGAGCATATTGCCTTGTGAATTGAATAAGTGATGTTGTGCAATTAAATGATAAGTGTGAAATTCGTGAATGCCCAAGTGTAAACATTATGGCCGTGGGTGCGCATCTCGAGCATTAACATGGCGTGTACATATACGAGTGTGCACGAATGATATGAGTGTGTGATCACCTAAAATGCCCTGATGCATTTAACGCGGGGTTAAGATAATAACTGGTGTATGTGAATGTGTGATCTCATAAAGCCCTGATGCATTTTACGTGGGGTAGAGAACCCGTCTTGATGCGTGTTACGCGGGACGATGTCCGGAGTACCGGAAGATGATCAGCATGATGCGTTTTACGCGGGTTGTGGGTCATGAGCCTAATGCGTTTTACGCGGGCCAGAGATTGATCTTAAACTGTTAGACCTGATGCATTTTATGCGGGTCTGTGAAATTGTTAATTATGAGTGTACAAGAGTGCAAGCATGCGAAATGCATTGATGAGGCTTGAGCATGAGCATGAGCACGAGCATATGCATGACATGTGTCATGGCTGAGTGATGTTTGTACATTTGTCGCGGTTGAATCCTATGCCATTGTTGTGAATTTATGGAATGCCTAACCTGCAGGATCAAGTAAGTGCTGGATTTGGGCCTAAGGGCCTGAGTCAATTGCGTTTCTACTTGGGTGATTGTTTAGTGCTCGTTAGAAGGTGCATGTTAGCCTAGTTTAAGTTTAGGGAACCTACTCACTGAGATTATTCTCACCGTTGTATAAAATCAATTTTTTCGACCCCCAGCCTTGAAATGCCTGAAGTTCCAGTATGTTTTGGGATTCCGCATCATATAGAGCGGATGAGTACAATACACCCCGTAGGGAACAGGGAGTCGTATATTAGATATTACACTTTAGTATGGGTAGATGTGGGGGAAACATATTACCAGATCCACGAATATGTAGCATGGTGCTTTAGGGATAGTCTCGAAGAGTATGGTCCTCTCGGAACTTTTGATGTCCCGTTTATCGGATTGGGCATGAGGTACTTCCAGTGCCCCGATGGAAAAGTGGCTAATTCTGATTCTTCAGTTGAGGAGAGTGCGAGCTTTGATGGGGTACCCGTATAGTATGAGGTGGATGAGCTCGATCCGATGGACTTGGAGCTAGCTGACGGGGATGCTGTTCTGGAGCCGATGGAGCCAGACAATGAAGAGCCGAAGCCGATTGAGGAGGATCCCGTACCAAAGGCCAAGCCTAAGGATATGGACTTGAAGGAAGAGGGTGCAGAGGCCGAGTCTGGGCCGGACTCATTGGACTCTAAAGAGGAGATGCTTAATAGCTTTTCATCTTCAGAGCCTCTGATTCCGACTTGGACTGGGCACCGTAGGGTTTAACTTTAGTCCCAAACTGGTAAGGCCAGTATCTTTTTGACCAGAGCTCGACCTTAAGTAGTAGACTGACCCCCGGGCCACTTACCCCTTTTTGTCAGTAGTGGCCATTGACCCGCTTTTGATTTTTGAGTGCAAGCTGTAAATGGATGATGTATATGGTTCCCAGTATCAATGCAAGTGTATATATGTTCATGTTGTTTGTTGCATGGCTATCCTTGGTTTCGTGGTTTTAAATTGTTCAAGTGTTGTATTGCTTCTACATGTGCTTTAAACTCTATGTTGGGCATTGGGTCAGCGACGTGTCCTGGAATGTCGCACTCGAATCAACCTTTGCGAAGGATGTGGCGCGTCGTAGGGTGCGGGGTGTGACATCCCTATTTGATTTGGTATCAGAACAAGGTTAGCTCAGTCCAATTAGGTCGAAGTTTGGAGTGATAAGGAGCGATGACCTTGGGTAGCTAGTAGAGAGACCTCGTGTGCTAAGTGTACCTCCTGACTATCTGTGTTTGGATTGAGTGCTTATTCAAATTGACTCGTAAAGTGCAAGTGCGGCAGGACTCGAGGTCAGTACACGTATCCCCTTGGTTGAAGTTTGGTGCTAATTATGCGTAACCGCATGCTAGTTGCTTGACTGCTATTGTGTTAAGTTCCTTGCCTAGGACTTAGATTGGATTAGCTTGGTTTAGGTCTTTAATTCCTAGATGGGATTATAGCAGGTAGGTGAGCATGCGATTTGAGAAGATGAATAGCCAGGGAAGAAGTAGAGGTCGAGGCCGTGGTGGGGGCAGAGGTAGGGGTCGTGAGCAGGACCCTATAGGACCATAAGTAAGGGTTACCAAGGATCCGAGGGTAAATGGAATCTTAAGGGCCCTCGAGGAAGTTGGAATTCTGGGAGGCAGGCTAGCCTAAGAGAGAGATGCCATGATTGCCGCTGCTGTTGAGGCTGCCATTGCTGTTGCTAATGGGGCAATGGGAACAATGGAAATAATGGGAATCAAGGGAATCAGGAAAATCCAATCCCAAGTCCGGTAAATGTGGTCAGGCCAATGTCTAAATTGGTTGAGCAGTTCTTAAAGTTAAAGCCGCCAAAGTTCAACGGCAAAGGTGATCCTGAGGCTGCACCCCGTTGGGTTGAGGAACTGGAGAAAGTCTTCGAGGTGTTAGGATACACCGAGGCCGAAAAGGTGATATTGGCTGTATATCAGCTGCAGGACAACGCCAATGATTAGTGGAAGGCCACCAAAGGAAGAGTATTTCCCAAAGAAATTACCTAGACTTGGGCTATATTTTCTAAGAGCTTCTTAGGAAAATTCTTCCCTGAGAGCGCTAGAGAAAGAAAGTTAGCGGAGTTCATAAGACTCCCGCCAAAGATCGATGATAATGGATCAGTAGGAAGCAGAATTTGCGAGGTTGTCAAGGTTCGCACCAAGGATGGTAGAACACCCTGAAGACAAGGCGCGAAGATTTTGGGATGGACTGAAACTGAATTTGAGAAGTCAAATAATATCGTTGAACATCAAGGACTACAGTAAGATGTATGAGCAGGCGCAGGCTATAGAGCGAGATTAGACTGATAGGGCAGCTGCCTCTAGATCGTAGTTTGCCCTGGCTAGGGACAACAGTCATCTTGGAAAGAAACCGATGGCGGGAAACAGGCGATTTGTCCCATCGATCAGAAAGAATATCGAGAAGTCGAACCACTAGTAGAGTAGATTTAGAGCCTATTTCAACTGCGGGAGTATGGATCATTAAATTAGGAATTGCCCCAGCAACGCCCTGCGGGACCCCCGATACAACAACCTCAAATTGGGAATCAGTTTAGGAATTCCCCGCCGGCTATTACGAACAGGCCGCCGGCACAAGGATGGGTGTACGTCATGGTGCGAAGGGAGATTGAGAATGTGCCAGGCGTGGTCACAGGTATGGTTTCTCTGTGCCATCATGTAGCATATGCTTTGTTTGATCCAAGGGGCGTCGCACTCCTTTGTATCTGCTTAGTTTGTTGAATTGGCTGGACTAAAACCTGCCTTGTTAGAAGTGCAATTGTGTGTGACTACACCATTAATGGATAAGATATGCATATCGTTAGGATATCCGGACTATGAGATAATAATTGGTGGCGTAGGGAGCAGGATAAATTTAGTCGTATTGCCAATGTATGATTTTGATTTTATTATGGGCATGGATTAGTTAGTCGAACAGAATGCCGTAATGAATTACAATAGCAGGGTGGTCCAGTTCAGCCCTGCTGGACACCCTAGATTCGAGTTTGTAGGGAGTCGAGGAGGAACCTCAATCCCTTAAGTTTTGTCTGTGGAAGCAACTAGGTTGTTCGATGAGGATTGTCAAGGGTTTTTAGCAAGTGTCATTGATTCGTCGACAGGAGAGGTGCGACTAGAAGATATAGTAGTAGTGTACAATTTTCCTGATGTCTTTCTCCAGGAATTGCCGGGATTGCCACCAGAAAGAGAAAGGGAATTTGTTATCGAGTTGGCATTTAGGACTAAGCTAATCTCAAAGCCGCCTTATAGGATGTCATTATCGGAATTGAAAGAATTAAAGGTTCAGATGCAGGAACTACTGGACAAAGGTTTTATCCGACCGAGTGCGTCTTCATGGGGAGTGCCAGTATTATTTGTCAAGAAGAAGGATGGGTCGCTAAACTAAGTAACGGTCAAGAATAAGTATCCCCTTCCAAAGATTGACGACCTGTTCGATCAGTTGCAAGGAGCCTCGGTATTTTCTAAGATTGACCTAAGGACAGGGTATCACCAGTTAAGAATCTAAAAGGAGGATATCTCAAAGACAGCGTTCAGGACTAGATATAGGCACTATGAGTTCACAGTGATGCCGTTTGACTGACGAATGCCCCTGCTGCTTTCATGGACTTAATGAACCGGGTATTTAAGGAATTCTTAGATCAGTTTGTCATTGTCTTCATAAATGACATTTTGGTGTATTCAAAGAGTCCAGAGGAATTTGAGGTACACTTGAAAAAGGCTCTACAGACATTAAGGGAATACGCACTGTATGCTAAGTTTAGTAAGTGCGAGTTTTGGCTTAACCGTGTAGCATTTCTTAGGCATATAATTTCCGGAGAAGGAATCTCCGTGGATCCGACAAAGATTGAAGTAGTAATGGATTGGCCGAGACTGATGACAGTTACTAAGATTCAGAGTTTCTTAGGATTGGCAGGTTATTATCGAAGATTTGTAGAAAGATTCTCAGAGATAGCCACCCCATTGATGAGGTTGCTTAAGAAGGAGACAAAGTTTGAATGGACGGATAAGTGCGAAAAGAGTTTTCAGGAATTGAAGCAGAGATTGACGACGGCACCAGTGTTAACAATTCCTTCAGGATTGGGCGGGTATGAGATCTATAGTGATGCTTCGCTTAAAAGATTGGGATGCGTGCTAATTCAACATGGAAGGGTGGTTGCTTATGCATCGCGGCAGTTAAGACCTCATGAGATGAACTACCCGACCCATGACTTGGAGCTGGCAGCAATCATTTTCAAACTCAAAATTTGGAGGCATTACTTATGTGGAGAAAGGTTCTAGATTTACACGAACCATCAGAGCCTCAAGTATTTATTTTCGTAGAAGGAATTGAATATGAGACAGAGGTGTTGGATGGAATTGCTAAAGGACTATGATTATGACATATTGTATCATCTCGAAAAGGTTAACCGGGTAGCGGATGCCTTGAGCAGGAAATCGAGCATTGCGCAGTTGATAATTAAGGAGTAGATTTTATTGGAAGGAGTGCGAGACTCAGAATTTAAGTTCGAGGTAGGACACCTCTCCTAGTCCGATGGCGACGTTAAGAATTGAGCCTGAAGTGCAAGCCAAGATTAAGGCGTTGCAGTCTACGGACTTTGAAATTCAGAAAAATTTGAGCATGGGTGACGCTAAGAGGAAATCGGACTTTCAAGTGTCCAAGGATGGAATTCTTAAATTTCGAGGACGTTTGTGTGTGCTCGATGATTTGGAACTTAAGGAAGAGATTCTTTCGGAAGCTCATAGGAGCAATTATAGCATTCACCCAGGCAGCACGAAGATGTACTAAAACCTTCGACAGCACTATTGGTGGCACGGAATGAAAGTAGACGTGGCCAAGTATGTGGTTAAGTGTTTGACGTGCCAATAAGTAAAGGCACAACATTGTAAGCCTGGCAGAATGTTGCAACCGTTGGAAATCCCAGAATGGAAATGGGAGCATATTACAATGGATTTTGTAACGGGATTGCCAAGAAGCCAGAGAGGACACAACTCCATTTGGGTAATAGTAGACAGATTAACCAAGTCAGCGCACTTTCTAGCGGTGCGAAAGGACTTCGAACTAGAAAGGTTGGCAGAGTTATATGTGTGGCAGATTGTTCATCTTCATGGAGTACTAGTGTCAATCACTTTAGACCTTGATCCCAGATTCACTGCAAATTTTTGGAAAAAAGTCTGCAATCAGCCATAGGAGCCAAGTTGCAATTCAATGCGGCCTATCATCTGCAGACGGATGGCCAGTCTGGGAGGACTATTCAGATATTAGAGGATATGCTAAGAGTGTATATTAGATTTTCAGGACAAGTGAGAAGAACAGTTGCATTTGGTAAAATTTATCTACAATAAAAGCTTTCAGCAGAGTATTGAGATGGCACTGTTTAAGGCACTGTATGACAGGGTGTGCAGAACACCGTTGTGTTGGGACGAAGTGGGGAAAAGAAGTATAAAGGGTCCAGAGCTAATTCAGTAGTTGATGGAAACAGTAAAGGTTATCCGGGAAAGGTTGAGAATAGCTCAGAGCCGACAGAAAAGTTACACAGATCGAGGCATAGGCCATTAGAGTTTCAGGTTGGCGATCATGTATTTCTTAAGATCTCGCCGATGAGAGGGTTATCTTGGTTTGGCAAGAAAGGAAAACTGAATCCAAGGTATATAGGCTCGTTCAAGATTTTGGAAAGGATTGGAACGTTGGCATATCGTCTCACCTTGCCACCGAATTTGTCGCAGGTTCATAACGTTTTCCATGTGTCGATGTTGAGGAAATACGAACCGGATCCGACCCACGTGCTAAATCATGAGGTAATAGACGTGGACGACAGGGTGTCGTACGTGGAGAAGCCTATGCGAATCGAGGACTGAAAGGATAAGGTTTTGAGGAACAAGATGATCTCGTTGGTTAAAGTTGTCTGGGAACATCACGGGATGGAAGGCGCCACATGGGAAAGCGAGGAAGTAATGCGACGTCAGCACCCCCATTTATTTGAGTAGTTAGGTTTAGATTGTAAATTTCGAGGACGAAATTTTTGTAAAGGGGGAGAGTTGTAACGCCCCAAATTCGCCCACTTCCCGGATTAATAAAATAGATGATTATTTCTCATTTCGTTTTAGTGAGTCTCGCCCAGAACTGATCATTCTTGGGATACTGACTATTAGGGAATGGCTAACTAGGAAAACGGTGCGTGGATCCAAGAACTCGGCCGTGAATCAAGTTCGATTCTGAGAAGCGATGAGGGAATATTTTGTGCCGACATGAGCCGGTCCAAGGATAGTGACGGATTTGGTTTGACCAACGACGTACAATCGGATCGCGGGTGATACTGCACGACCGAGAGTACGCATGACGAACTATCCCGAACTTATTCCGGAAGATTGCGACCCCCGGGACTAGCGATAAATCCTCGTATTCTCTGGTAAATCGAGACCGTTATGACTCGAGTAGCCCTAGATCAATATGCGTAACCTCTAAATAACCGCCCGTTAGTGAGAGACCCTAAAACTGAAAATTGAGTTAAATCGATCGTGGAATTGAGTCCGGACTTTGATGTCGAATTTTGTGGGTGTACACGACTATTTTGCGAGGACAACATCATTTTTATGTGGCCATGCATATTTGGGAATGATAGAGTAAAAAATTGGAAATTTGATCCGGGACCGAAAAATTACCGTTTTGCCCCTAGGCCTAATTATAGGGTTCCGAATTTTGGGATTATTTGGGTCATATTTTGGGATTTTATATTAGTGTATTTCAGCCCAATAATGCTGAAAATCTTGGTCCCTAATGCCCCTAGATATTTTGTTTAGTTTTAATCCAAGTCCTTAGATTAGGGGCATATTGGTCATTATAGGAAAGTTAGTCACCAACCCCACTATCTCACTCACTCTATACACTCTCTAGACTCTCTCTCTCTCCCTCATTCTACCATCACCACAACTGGCAGCCCCATCCTCCATCTCCATCTCCATCTCCATCTCCATCCCGTGAGCTCCCTCTCCCCTTTCCCCCGGCCGTGCGCGCGCCATCGCCGACGAAGCGTCACCATTGCTGCCGCCGGTGCTGCCGCTACACACCTCACCCCACCGTCACCATCCCGTCCCCCTCTCCTCTCCCCCTCGCCATGTCTCTCCCTCTCCCGCTCCCCCTCTCTTTCTCGGTTGCTCAAGGGCCTCGCCGGAGCCGCCGCTCGCCACCACTATTCCGGGGCGGATCTACCGCTACCCAGTCGTCCTCGCCACTTGCTCAAGCCCTGTTTGAAGCCTAGGAATCCAGGTGAGTTCGACCCTAAGCCCTAATTAGGTTAAATTGCATTTCTAGATGGGTTTTAGGGGTTAATTAGGGTTACTTAGGGGTTAAATTGTGAAGGGTGTTAGGGGCTGTCATTATAGCTGATTTGGTGGTCTAGCATGATCATTTTAATGAGGCTTAGTGGCTGAGAATGTGCTATGAGTTGGCTGGATGTGTTGGATTAAATTGGGTCGAGCTCAGGTTTAATTGTGGATTATAGTGCGTGCCTTGTTTGGTCCTCCTAATGGCTGATTCGGGAAATATCTTGGGGAGTTAAATGGAGGATTTTGAGGAGAATTATTGACCTAGAGTGGCCCGTGTGGGGGCTGTCCATATCTGGATGTAATTGGATAAGGCGTGATCAATTTGGGGGTTTAATTGTGTAATTATCGGGAATGTTAGATTAGCGGATTAGGTAGTTGATTTGTCTCGGTAGTGATTAATTTTGGGATGCCGTATCATGTGTCTAGGGTGACTAAGAATAGAGTAACTTGGCGGGCCTCGATTGCGCAGGTTCATGTTGATCTAATTGTGCAATTTACATGTGTGAATTGTGTACCATGCAAGAGTGCTTTGAATTGCTTCCATGGTCATGCTAATATGTTGGTTGGGCATATTGAAATGTGGATTGAGCATATTGCCTTGTAAATTGAATAAGTGATGTTGTGCAATTAAATGCTAAGTGTGGAATTCGTGAATGCCCAAGTGTGAATATTATGGCCGTGGGTGCGCGTCTCGAGCATTAGCATGTCATGTGTATATACGAGTGTGCACGAGTAACATGAACTTGTGATCATCTAAAATATCCTGATGCGTTTAATGCGAGCCTGATGCGTTTTACGCGAGCCGGAGATCGATCTCAAACTGTTAGAACTGATGCGTTTTACGCAGGTCAGTGAAATTGATAATTGCGAGTGTGCAAGAGTGCAAGCGTGCAAAATGCATTGATGAGGCTTGAGCATGAGCATAAGCATGAGCACGAGCATATGCATGACATGCGTTGTGGCTGAGTGATGTTCGTACATGTGCCGCGGTTGAATCCTGTGCCATTGTTGTGAATTTATGTAATGCCTAACCTGCAAGATCAGGTAAGTGCTGGATTTGGGCCTGAGGGCCTGAGTCAATTGTGTTTCTACTTGAGTGATTATTTAGTGCTCGTCAAGAGGTACATGTTAGCCTAGTTTAGGTTTAGAGAACCTACTCACTGAGATTATTCTCACCATTGTATAAAACCAATTTTTCAGACCCCCAACCTTGAGATGCCTGAAGTTCCAGTACATTTTAGGATTTTGCATCATATAGAGCAGACGAGAACGATACACCCCGTAGGAAACGAGGAGTCATATATTAGATATTACACTTTAGTATGGGTGGATGTGGGGGAAACATATTACCGGACCCATGAATATGTAGCGTGGTGCTTTAGGGATAGTCTCGAAGAGTATGGTCCTCTCCGAACTTTTGATGTCCCGTTTGCCGGATTGGGCACGAGGTACCCTCGGTGCCTCGATGGAGAAGTAGCTGATCCTGGTTCTTCAGCTGAGGAGAGTGCGAGCTCTGATGGGGTGCCCATTATAAGGTGGATGAGCCCAATCCAATGGACTTGGAGCCAACTGACAAGGACGCTATTCCGGAGCCAATAGAGTCGGAAGATGAAGAGCCGGAGCCAATCAAGGAGGATCCCGTACCAGAGGCCGAGTCTAGGCCGGACTCGTCGGACTTTGAGGAGGAGATGCTTGATAGCTCTTCATCTTCGGAGTCCTCTGATTCCGACCCGGAACTGGCACCGTAGGGTTTAGCTTTAGTCCCAGACAGGTAGGGCCAGTACCTTTTTGACCAGAGCCCGACCTTAAGTAGTAGACTGACCCCCGGGCCACTTACCCCTTTTTGTCAGTAATGGCTATTGATCCGCTTTTGATTTTTGAGCGTAAGCTGTAAATGGATGATGTATATGGTTCCCAGTATCAATGCAAGTGTATATTTGTTCATGTTGTCTATTGCGTGGCTATTTTTGGTGTTGTGGTTTTAAATTGTTCGGGTGTTGTATTGCTTCCGCATGTGCTTTAATCTCTATATTGGGCATTGGGTCGGCGACACTTCCTGAGAAATCGCACTCGAATCGATCTTTGCGAGGGATGTGGCTCGCCGTAGGGTGCGAGGCGTGATAAAGATGCATGTAGAGTTGGTATTTTGATGAGGTCCACAATTATAGTGAAGTTCAAGCGAGGATTGCATTTGGAAGATGTTTGTAACAGTTGAGCTCATCAGGAGCTGTAAGAGAGGAGTAGCAAAATTCGGATTCTATCAAAGTGATTGTGACTTAGCTTAAACATTAAGCTAAGGTGAAGATTATTAAAATTATGTCTCAATTTCAAGCCTATAAAGGAAAATTCCTAATTCAAATTGGTTTTCTAATTGAATGGTTACTAGTTGGAGAATGTTTCGTAATTGGAGAAGGTTTCCTACAAAGAGGTTTCCTATTTTGGATCCTGCTCTTATCTATATATAAGAAATGACTTCTTATGAACAGTATAAAAAAAGGGGTGAGAGTTCGTGCCTTGGGTGAGGGGACTGAGAGGGTTGAATAAAATGACTAGCAACAAATAAATAAATAGAATTTTGAAAATTAAAAAATAGCGGAAAATTAGTTTAAAAAATAGTCCAATTGTTAGATTTTAGTATAAGAATTAGTTTAGTTTTATTTAGATAGTTTTGGAAAATTCATGACTTTCTCTAGTTTAGATATAAGTAAATTAGTTTCTCTAGGAAATTGGACTCAAATTGAATTAAGCTCATGGGATGCTGTCATGGGCTTAACGACAATGCCATAGTATATTCTTTGTCCAACTTGTATTGGGTTGTTTTACTCCGCTTGATATTTTTTTTGCTTGCCCTTTCATTACTATCTTTAATTGATTTTTTTTGGTCGGACAACCTTTGACTAAATTGATTATGACTCTTCTTTATTTTTTTTTTTGAGAAGTGATTTGCTTTTCATAGTTGAGTAGCAGGTTTCATTCTAGGATCATAATAAACATAAAAACATTGCGTGGACACCTAATGGATGAGAATCTTAGGATTCATAATTTGGTGGACACCTTAGTTAACAAATAATCAAGTTTAGGTACCAAAAGAGTACTAGTTAGATAATTAGTATAATCAAAGTCCCCAATCCTTAATCTCTAGTTGTGTAGGAAGTGAGAGCTTTTCTTCCATTAATTTAGATAACTAGTGCTCCTCTCCCAGGGCTTCTCTTCCATTAATTTGCTCAGAACTTGCACGAATTTTGTTTTTGGCAATTAATGGAAATCCAAACGAACAATGACAATTTGATCCCAAAAACGCCAACAACAAGATAGACTTTTCCTAAAATATATTTTGTCGGTAGTTAATTTCTATAAATGAATAACAAATGAACAGTGGCAAATCCACAACAAGATACCATTTCCTGAGATATATGTACCTTTTTCAATTCGTTAAATTCTATAAATTAAGTGATTGGAATACTATACTATTCTTTCCAATACTTGGCATTCTTTATAGAAATTAACGGATAAAAAAAATACATTTATCAGGAAAAGGTATCTTTTTGTGGATGTCTTATAGTCAAATCGCTACTATTCATTTGGATGTTCATTTATAGAAATTAACCGAAAAAATATATTTCAGGAAAAGTCTATCTTGTTGTTGACGTTTTTGGGGTCAAACTGCCATTGTTGTTCATTTGGATGTTCATTAATTGCCAGAAACAAAATTCATGTAGGTTTTGAGGAAATAAATGAAAGAGAAGCCTAGGAGAGGAGTAAACTTGGCAACGTTAGGTCCTATGCTTTTTCTTTATCTTATTAACTTTTCTCCGAAACTTTTGCCTTTTTCCTTTTATTTGTTTCTCTGAGGAAGGTTTTCTTAGGATCTTTTAGAATGTTGCAAAGCCTAGTTTTATTGTGGATGATACTGAAGATGTCAGGATGGAAGATGTTGAAGATGGGATCGCCAAGGAGGATGATTGGTTTCATTCTGTTTGTGCGCTATGCGGTAATGGTCATAACCTTTTATGGTATGTGTCTTCCTCCAGTTTTCTTTTCCTGATATATACTTTTTTGGTCTGTTAATTTCTAGAAATTTAGTGAATAAAATACTATTGATTCCAGTTCTTTAAGGCATTCTTCGTTCTAGTTCATGTTCTCATTTTAGTCCCTGAACGAGTGTTTTGTTACTATTTTCGTCCCCCCTTATGGCATTTCAATGTACTGTTTGAGTTTCTATAGAGGGCGAGAATGGTCTTAAAGTACTCATTTAAGGACTAAAATGGGAAAGTGAAGGTACAAGGACCACAATAAAGAACGTCCAATATACTTAGACCAAAATTATAGTTTTTCTTTTGGTGATCCCAATCTTCAAATTTATGCTTGAGACAACATTTCGGTTGTTTTGGTGCTATTGTATCGTTTCAGTTCTTATGAGAAACACCCTCTCTCATGGAGAGTGTTCCTTATAGTGGCAATGGTAACTGGGAACCAGCTATGAGTATAGTCCGTTTCTATATTCAACTCTTTTTAATAACTTTGACACAATTGGGTTTGACCCGCTAAACCCTGTGACTGTCCAAGTGTCTCTATGCAGTTGTTCGACGCCTATGACAATATGGTTTTGACCAGACTTGGCATTTATAAGTTTGTAAACGTGGTTGAGGGAGGGAGCCGTAGCCACTCCCTCTAGGATAGGCACATAGGCTTTTGGCACTTTGTAAGGGCGCTCTTTCGTGTCCGCTTGCCATATATTGTATATATTTATACCTCTCAACTAAATTTTAATTTCAAGGCTTTGCAAACTTGAGCTCATATGTGAACCACTGCTTGAGTTGACAAAATGGGTTGCATTTAGTCAAGTGGTTACACATAAATATCCTTTTAAAATGCTGGTTCACCAGCTAAGCACTCATTTGATACGGTCTTACTCTTGTCTAGTTTTAAAAACATTAGCATAGAATCAAAAAATCCAACCCGGTCTACCAACTACCAACTTTGATGAAAATTCTCTTCTCTGACTTTGATCTTCCCCGTTGATTATTCCTAATGGGCTTTAGACAAAAGAATTTTTGGAATTGTGAGAGTGTGTGAATTTTTCATAGTGTATGTGGGATGAAATGTTCTTATTGCTTTTAGGGTAGTTTCTGCTCTTTTAGTAAAGATTTATGGATGTTCTTATTGCATCTTCTACTTTAGTTTGGCATGCAAATTTTTAGTTAGATTCATATCTAAGAGTTTGTTAGCAATACGGCTATGACAGAAAATGTTTGAGGTCATTTCATTCTAGTGAAGAAGATGGTGAAGACTCTCTCTGCGATTCCCTTGGATTTTCACAGCATGAAGTTGATGTATGATGATGATACTTCATTTTTTTTTATTTCTTTTTGTGTTTAGAAGTTAGTTTTCTTTTTGTTTAATTTTCTTTTTTTTCTGCTAGGTTTTTTTGTCTGCTTTGGTTTTTAATTATACTTTTGTTGTGACTTTTAGGGCCTATTTGGTACACTCCTATTTCTCTATTTCTCTGTTATTTTGTTCTTTGAAATAAAAAAAAATAAAAATTCATTTAGTAATGTCAATTAATTTTTTACCCCGGAATAGATAAATGGTCAAGGAATGGATTTGGAATAGAAATAAGAGTACAAAAAATCTACTTTTTTTATTCCCAGAAATAATTTTTGAAACAAGGTTATTCGTTTCCCTCTTGCTTCTCACTCCTCTAGTCAGTCGCTGAGTCTCAATGATGGCTAGCGAGGTCAACCCCATTGGCCTCGAGCAAGACTCGCCCGGCTGGCTAAGTCCGACGAGATCGACCTCGCCAGCCATCGTCGAGTGATCAACTAGAGGAGGAAGAAGAAGGAAGGAAGGAAAAAAAAAACGACCTTGTTTCAAAAATTGTTCCTGGGAACAAAATAATAGATTTTTTTACTTCTTATTTTGGTTTCAAATCTATTCCCTGTCCACTTATCTATTTAGTGGAATTAAAAAATTAATTGACGTTATCAAATGAATTTCTGTTCTTTTTTTGTTACGGAAAAAAAACAGAAAAATAAAGAAATAGAAGTGTTGCCAAATAGGCCCAAAAAGTTTGCCTTGCCTATCAACATCACATCAAAAGTATAATTAAAAACCAGAGCAGACAAAAGGCCTAGTAGAAAAACAGGAAGAAAAGAAACCTAAGCATAAAAAAAAACGGCTTCTTTAACACAAAAAAGAAATCAAAAAAATTGAAGTATCATCCTAAATCAATTTCATGCTATGAAAATCCAAGAGAATCGCACAGGAGTCTTCACCATCTTCTTCACTGGCATGAAATAACCTCAAACATTTTCCGTCACAGCCATATTGCTAACAAACTGTTAGATATGAATCTAATTAAAAATTTGTACGCCCAACTAAAGTAGAAGATGCAATAAGAACATCCATAAAACTTTACTAAAAAGTATAAACTACCGTCAGAGCAATAAGAACATTTCATCCACATACACATACACGATGAAAAATTCACACACTCACACTTCCAAAAATTTTATTTGTCTAAAGCCCATAGGGACATCAAATCTACGGGGAAGATCAAAGTTAGAGAAGAGAATTTTCACCAGAGCTCGTAGATGGTAGACCAGGTTGGATTTTTTGAGTCTATGCTAATGTTTTTAAAATGAGACATGAGTAAGATTGTATCATAGGAGTGCTTAGCAGGTGAACTGACATTTTAAAAGGATATTTATACGTAATCATTTTAACCAAATGCAACCCATTTTGTTATTGTATGCAGTGGTTCGCATATGAGTTCAAGCTTGAAGAGCCAAGAAATTAAAGTATAGCTGAGAGGTATAAAATATATGCAATAGATGGCACACGGATGCAAAGGAGCTCCCCTACAAAGTGGCAAAAGCCCATGTGCCTATCCTTGTGACATTTCGAATTTCGACCTATTTTTGGGATTTATAAAGCGTGTATTTCGTCAGTGTGCTTATAGTAAAATCTCGCTCGGAACTGATTATTCTTGAGTTATTTTTAAATTAAAGATTTTGCTAGAATCGCACTTGATCGAATTTGGCCGTTATTTAGAGCCCGAACTTTAGTGTTGAATTTCTTGGAGTTTCGTGACGAATTTAATTGGACGGTGTCGAAATTATTGTGGCCAACGTCGATATTGCCCGAAATTGGTGAAAAGTGAAATTTGGACCGGGTGCAGATTTAGACTAATAGATCTCCCTCGTAGTCTATTTTAGTTAGTGTTTTTGGCCTTTTCCTAATTTATAAGTTAGGGTTTTTAGTGGACCGTTGGATCAATTTCGAATTCAAACGTGGGCCGTCAGATCACAATCATTGCATTGACTTTTTTCCTTTTTCTCTCTCCCTTTGCCGCACCCTTTACTCGCGTCCCCTCCTCCCAAGCTACGCATATACCCTCCCCCCTCTTCTCCATGCAGACTCTCTCTCTCTCTCTCTCTCTCTCTCTCTCTCTCTCTCTCCTTTCTTCTTCTTTTTTCTTCTTCTTCTCTTCCTTGTGCCGTTGCTTTTGCTCTTTCTCTTTACTACTCATTGCCGACCACTGCTCGCCGTCCGCCTTATGCCACCGCATGCTCGACCAGCCACCATCACCACCATTGCCACCGCTTAGCCACCGAACATAGTCGCCATCGTCGGCTCGCTCGCTGTGATAGCTCACCGCTGCGGTGAGCTCACTTTGCTCGTGCTTCGGGGGCGAGCTTATCACTACCCAGCAATCGCATGTTGTTGCCATTGCTAGCCAGCTCGGCCGTGTGCCTGCTCGTCCACCGTCGCTGTTAACTCCCCCCATTTCTGGCCGAGTCCCCCTTTTCCTCTTCGATGCGCGCCTCTTGCTTGCCGCCTAGCCATTGAGCACGCTATCCTGAAATGCATACATGCACCGTCCATGATGCATTTGCCATCATTTGTAGCTATTGCTACTCGTAACTCACCCCCGACCGCCCTCAGCTCGCCACCACCACCCAGCTCACACAGCCTCTAGCCTTCCAGCTGCCCCGGTTGCCGTCCTCAACCCCGTTGCCGTTGCCACCATCACTTCTCACTTGCCCCGTGTTAGGCGCCCGGCCATTACAGCCGTGGCTAAACTCACCCGACTAGCACGGTTGCTACGCTCGCCTCCTCGCCGCTGCTTGAGCCATGGCTAGCATGCCCCGGCCGTCCTTGCCATGACCGAGCCTGTTGCCCACACACCTTGTCGCCGTCCCGGCTGTGGTCGAGCTCGCCCAGCTGCTCGCCTGTCGTGCCCAGATGTAAATTTTTCATAAATGTGGGCGGGGAGTTATTAGTGACTGAGTTAGTGTAACACCTCGAGTCTATACTGTGTAATATTGTCTGCTTTGGGTCTACTGACCCTTACATCTTTGAAACACGTTACACTGATATAGAACCCCAAGGCTTATAAGCCAGTCCAGGACTTTCCCTTAGGCGATATGGGACAAGAGAGGCTCCCCCTCCCTTCCCTACGCATGTCCGAGGACCAAGGGCCAGATGCATCACCATCCCTCCTTGCCCACCGCCGCCTGGGCCATCACACTCTCCACCCCTTATGGGTATAGCATCCTCGCTATGGCCCCACACGGGGTCGGGAGTCAGCTTTAATACCACCTGTAATACCCCGGGTCTACACTATGTAATATTATCCATTTTGGACCCACTGACCCTCACGGTTTAAACGCATTTCACACAAGCTTTCGCTATGCTGAGAACAAAGCCTTGAGAGGAATGGCGATGCATCCGCGCCTCAAATAGGACAATATTGGGCTTGGGAGAGGGATGGCGATGGATTCGTACCTCTGTCCAAGACAACGCGTTTTAACGCTGTGAGGGTTAGTGGGCCCAAAGCGGATAATATTACATAGTGTAGACCCGGAGTGTTACGGTTAGGAATCCGACTTAGGGGGCTAGATTTCCAGCACAATTTTTTAGGCCAAAATTTTGATAACAATGATACTATGTGATATCAACTTTATTAATTGATTGATAATGCAAAAGGAACCAAAATATAAATGAAATATGTTTGACTAAAATACGATAAAATAGTAAGACAATAATGAAAAATAAAAAATCAAATTTAGACTAAGTAAATAAAATGAAAAAAGAGTCATCAAATGGTTGTGTTCGGTTGGTACAATGTTTTGAATGTATTTTATGAACTTTCATTTTTTATATACAGTTAAAACTAAATAATATCTTGTTATGCGTTAAAATAGAAACTCAAGTTTATTGGAGATTACATTGTTCATGCCAATTTTATAGATTTAAGGGTATATCTATCTTATTAAAAAAAAGTAAAACAAGAAGAAATACTTTCAAAGATATTGGTTACCTTGAATTTAATAAAAGGAGGCATTAATTTCTATTATAATGTAGAAGAATGGCATAAGATTTAAGCATGGGAAGGCCCCTGTTTGCCCTCCCTGTCTCGGTGATTGCTGATTGGGAATGATTATTATCAAACATTATAATATTTTCATTGCATTATTGAAAATATCATCGTCAATTGCCGTTCCTTTCTATAATTGAAGAGTAAACATCAACAACCATGCATTAACCCTGGACTGTGGCCTGCGAAAAGAAAAAAAGAAGAAAAAGAGAAGAAAAAAATCAGACTTTTATAAACAAAAATAAAAATTGCTAAGATTGCAAAAATTTGCCGCCCATGACATGTGGGCTCTATTGAGACGTTAGCAATTTCTTCCATAAATTGGCCAGATGAATTCGATTGGTATCAATGTGAAAATATTTAGAATTAAAATGAAAGGTTTTGGACTAAATTGGTAGAAATACAATAAGTTTGACTTGTTTTGCTCAACTCACCTGCCTAGGAATTCAATACAAAATTTTCTAATTTTCCAAATAATTAAACCCCAATCATTGAATCACTCGATACCAATCCTTTGCCCGAAAGAGAGAAGATGAAATCCCAGCTTGTTGAAGCAACATGGACAGTGGGAATGCTGTGGGATCATCAAGGCAGTCACTATCGTTGAACGTGACACTAATGGAATTATGGTACGTGTAATAGTTTTTTTGTGTTGCTTTTGCTTGTTTGGGATGATTTGTCTCCGCATTATCTCTCCTTTTGTGTGAATCAATATATCTAAGTTGCATTTTGTAATTGTAAATAGTATCCATTTATACGTTTAATAACTGTAAATTGTGCCATCATGGTCCGTGTGGTTTGCATTGAGTGACACATATGTGTTAATCCTCCAGCAAAGATTTTTGTTGCCTGTGACATGTGGGGTCATCAAGACGAACCCTAATAAGGGTTCTCTGTGAAAATTGCCCCACTTTGGGTTTTTTTTACAAATTTTCCTAAAAAATTAAAGAATTTTCTCAATAATATTATTTTTAGGGTTAATACCACGAAAAACCCTAACCTGGTACAGTTGTGACAATTTTACCTCAAACTATTTTTTTTACCACAAAAAACCCCAAACTGATACACTTGTGATAAATTTACCCCGAACTATTTTTTTGACCACCAAAAATCCTAAACTAGTATACTTGTGACAATTTTACCCCAACTAATATTTTAATATTGTTTTTTTGAATTTTTTTGAATTTTTCTCTTTTCTTTTCTTTTTTTTCTTAATATTCTTCATCATCAACCTCTAGCAGGTCATCGGACCGATGACCGGCTAGAGGCGAAATCCGGCAAGGTTGGCCCCGCCGATCGTTGGTGAGGCTCGACCTTGCCAGCCGTTGGCAAGGGCTTACTGCGCGAAGCCGAGCCCTCGCCAGTGGCCGACAACTTCAAGCCTCGCCAGAGTTGGCAAGGGCTCAACCCCGACCCTATCGACCATTGGTGAGGTTGGCCTGGCCTAGTGCCGGTAAGGTTGAGCCTCGCTAGTAGCTGGCAAGGTCGAGCCCTCGCCAGATCTGGTGAGGCTCGACCTTACCAGTGCTAGGTGAGGTCGAGCTTGGCCAAATTTGGCGAGGGCTCGGCCCCGCCGACAAGCCCTCGCTAATGGCCAACGAGGTCGAGCCTTGCCGGCTTCCGCCTCTGGCTGATCGTCGATCCAACGACCTACCAGAGATTGAAGATGAAGAATATTAAGGAAAAAAAGAAAAGAATAGAAAAGAAAAAAATTAATAAAAAAATTTGAAAAAACAATATTTAAAAATTACTTAGGTAAAATTGTTACAAATATACCAATTTGGATTTTTTGGTGGTAAAAAAAAAAGTTCGGGGTAAATTTGTCACAAGTATATCAGTTTGAGGTTTTTTGTGGTCAAAAAAATAGTTTAGGGTAAAATTGTTACAATTGTACCAGTTTAGGATTTTTCATGGTATTAACCCTTATTTTTATCATCTAATTTTCTTGGTTTAGTCTAGCCTATAATCAACTTGAAGATCAGACATTAAGGGTGAATTGACACATGGTTGCTAGAAGTAATCTTATGGGCAAAAAAGTACACCACAAGTGCCATAACTTGTGTAACGGAGATCACTTTGGTGCCATAACTTTTTTTGGATCACTTTGGTGCCAACTTTTTGAAAAACGATCACTTTAGTGCCAATGCCGACATGGCCGGAATCTGACTTGGCTCTTTTTTATTAATTTCCAATGCTGACACGGCTCATCGGAAATCTGACGTGGCTCACCGGAATCGACGTGGCACTTGTTTTGGCGAATTTTGGCGGAGTCACTAAAGTGATCTTTTCTTGATTTTGGCACCAAAGTGATCCGAAAAAAGTTATGGCACCAAAGTGATCTCCGTGACACAAGTTATGGCACCAATAAAGGTACTTTTGCCTAATCTTATGACTTTTTAGGCATTCTTCGATTCATCATATATGTGACATTCCGAATTTCGATCAATTTTTGGGATTTATAAAATGGGTATTTCGTTAGTGCGCTTATAATAAAATCTCACTCTAAACTGATCACTCTTGGGTTATTTTTAAATTAGAGATTTTACTAGAATCGCACTCGATCGAATTTGGCTATTATTTAGAGCCCAAATTTTGGTGTCGAATTTCTTGGAGTTTCATGACAAATTTAATTGGACAGTGTCAATATTATTGTGGCCAGCATCGACATTACCCGGGATAAGTGAAAAGTGAAATTTCGACTCGGTGCAAATTTAAACTAGTAGATCTCCCTCGTAGTGTGTTTTATTTAGTGTATGTAGGCCAAATCCTAATTTATTAATTAGGGCTTTTCGTGGACCGTTGGATCAATTTCGGATTCGAACGAGGATCGTCGGATTGCGCTTGAGTGCAAAAGTTGACTTTTGTCTCTCTCTCTCTATCTTTCTCTCTCTCTCTCTTTCCCCAGTCACTTCCTCGGTTACTTCCCCTCTCACGCTCACGTTCATTCCCTCCTTTTCCCCATGCAACGTCCCTTCTCTCTCTCTCTTCCTTTTTCTTTGTATTCTTTTTTTCTTTCTTCTTCTTCTCTTCTGCTGAGCTGCTGCTTGTACTCCCTCTCTTGCTGCTCACCGCCGACTGCCACTCGCCGCCCTCCCTACACCACCGCTTGCTTGATCAGCTGCCACCCCCACCGTCGCAGCTACTCGGCCATCGAACGCCATTGCCATCGTCAGCTTGATCGCCAGTAACTTGTCACCACGAGCCCACTTGCCTACTCGCAACTCGCCGGGCCAAGCTTGTTGCTGTCCAACCATCGTGCGCCGCCGCCATTGCTAGCCAACCCAGTCGCGTGCCAATTTGCCTGACAACCGAGCCATCCGCCCCAATTGCGTTGTCCGACTCTCCCGACTCAGCCATCCTCTCCCTCTCACCCATCATCGTTACCTTGGCCAAGCCCGCCGCCGCTACAGTGCCACCCAGCTAGCTAGACAGCCAGCTTGTAACATCCTCAATTTCAGTCCCTAGGAAATGACTATGATTTAAGTTTAGTAGTTTTCTAATCGGAATTAATTTTACTCTTGTTATGGAAAACCTAGTTTTGGATCATTTGTACCCCTTCATTTGGTTATTTTTATGAAAACTTTTGTGATCCGAATTTCTAAACACTTCTTGAAAGTTTCTCCAAATATCTTGAAGTTTTACATACTTTAATTTCAGAATTTTTGGACTTGATATGAGTAGTACAATGGCCTAATTTTTGGACCATGTAAAACTACTCAGAATGGATATTTCGGTGATGTTCACGCTTTCTTTATTTTATATAAGCTTTTTTGGGTTGATTTTGAAAAAGTTTCCTTCATAAAAGTTGTTGAGAACTTCTTTTTCTATAACATATGTAAATTTGAGAATTTTTTGAGATTGTTATACATGTTTTGTTGCGAAAAACCCTCGAAAAATCTTGAGAACTAAGCATGATGCGAGTTGCAATTTTAGTGCCAATGAGTCTATTATGTGTAACCCAATTGGCCCGAATCAATTACGCAAGAAACCAGCAAATCCAAAAGGCTCTAGGGAGTCCACGGTTTCCACGGTCTCCACGGTCTCCACGGTCTGGAAAAGTTTAAAAGAGGCTAGAAGATAAGGCTTTGATATGGTCAAAGCTTCTCCTTCAAGCTTCCATTATTAAGCTTCATTAATGCCATTAAATGGCCCTTGACTTAGAAGCCTCATTCATGATGACAAGCCTTAATTAGTTGGACTTTGGAGGCACCATCATCATGACATGCATTAATGGCCTTAAGTAGGGAGCAAGAAAGACTTCTATAAATAGAGAGAAAGAGAGAGAGAGAGAGAGAGCCTCACGTGAAGCCCTATTCCCTCACACTACTTCCTCTCTCGAGTTCTCATGCCATCACCATCTTGCTTCTTGCTTCTTGCTTCTTTGCTTCTTGTTCACACTGACAAAGAGAGAAAGAGAGAAAGAGAGAGAGAGCTTACCAACTAGCCCGTGTCTCTCCTTGTTGTTCGGTCAATAGGAAGCCACATCCAAGGCCCGTGTGTTCATGTTCAAGCCCAAGAACCGCCGAGACTCCCGTGTTACTTTCTTGTTCTAGTTCTATTTCGTAGTGTAAGTAAACTTCCTAATATCGGGAAAGGAAGTTATGATGCGTTGTGACACGGTTTGCTTGTACCATTTCTCGATCGTTTGGTTGGTTGTAGTTGGTTCATTTCTCGATTTAATCATGTTTTGTGTTTGACATTTGTTTTGGAGATAGAACCGAGACTTGAATGGCAAGATATACATGTTATAGCCGTGCTTGATGTTTTCGTGTATAAACTTTGCTATTAATTTGCCATCGATGCGGGTGCGGTAAGGGCCGACTTGTGCTAACGGCAATCCCTCGTCCTCATTTGATATTAGTAGATTTACTTGCTAAGTCTCCCCGACTCATCCCTGGTTACTTCTTGTTCGGGTCCGAAGAATGACGCCTTCCTTGACCTGATTCGATAACCCCGTGGAAATGAGAGCGGAAGTGCTCACCTTGATAGATGCCTAAGAAGGCCGAGCCTACCACTGGATCATGACGTATATGATGGTCAATGAGGGCTTGACGGACTTGGTATCTCACCCGTACGTAGCATAGCATGGCTATACTGATGGAGGATAGGTTGGACCCCTACGGACTTGGTCAATGGACCTTTTGGCAATGTAGGTGGGCTAGCTCTGGGGCATGCCACGAGTAGGGTGTAGATCAGCCACGTGGACGGGAAGCAGGGAGGAGATGTGGATGGAGTTAAAAGTGAGAAGATGAAGTAAAAAGAATAGGATCAGCCAAGCCGAGTTTTGCTATTCATAGTCGGCTAGGAACGAATAAGCCTCTAGAATATGCTTGTAAAATATGTGTTGTTTGTCATGACCCGAAGGGCTCCGAGCCGAAGCCAATGGAGTCGGATGAGGAGCCAGAGCCCATGAAATAGGACTCCGAGCAGGAGGGCGAGGCTGAAGAGATGGATTCAGAGAAGGAGCCAACAAAAGCTGAGTCCGAGCTGGATTCTCTAGACTCCGAGGTTGAGCCGTCTGATAGCTCTTCCGAGTCCTCGGGATCTAACCTGGACTGGGTGATGAAGGATCAGCCTTAGTCGTAGTTAGGTCAGGCTAGTACCTTTTTGACCGAAGCCCCACCTTAGTTCGTAGTTTGACCCCTTGGGCCATTTACCCTTTTTGCCTTAGTGGTCATTGACTTGCTTTTGTTTGTTTATATGTATTTGCTATAAATGGATATTGTATATATTTTCAGTGGTAAAACAAGTGTATATTTGTGATCATGTTGTTGTTGCTGTTAAGCTATCCTTGGTCATGTGTTTAATTTTTACAGATGATTTATATATTGCTTTCGCATGTGCAATGATCTCTATGTTGGGTATTGGATCGGCGACGCGTCCTGGGACGTCGCACCAATTCGACCTTAGTTGGGATGCTCGCGCGCCGTGGGGTTCTGGGCATGACAGCCTAGACTTAGATGATTTAGAATTCCCATTCGAGTTTAAAATCATTTTGTAAAGCAATCTTGGATTCTATATGAAATACTTATTTTTCAAAATTCGTTTGGATAAATTCAAAGACATGATTAAAAAGAAGCATCACCATAGATTACAATTTTGAATGGTACGGTTCCTTGACAAAAACATTGATGAGAAGTTTTATGCAAGGCAAAGGCTTGTGTAAAAGTTTTTATCCTTGTTAATCACGAGAAACCATATAATTAAAAGAATATGGGTTTTCATATTCATTTCACCAATTCTAATATCCCGATGGTTTTCATGAAGACAGGTTTTCTAGTAATGGAAGGCAAAAGACCCTGAACCCGTTTACAAATTAAAATGGCCAAGGAAGAAACTCGCACTCGACTAGCTGAAGTGGAGAACCAGATGACGCAAATGGTACCATGATGGCAGAAATGAAGGCCTTCATTATAGCTGCGAACGGATCTTATCTTATAGTTTCAAATCCAGGAGTTGCACGTACCGCTGAAGTACCTATTGAAGAGCCAATGAGAAGTAAAGAACCAGTTCAGGAGAATCTTCCAAAAGTGAAATAGTGGATTTGGAAGAAGACATTCGGGTTAGAAAGACATCCAAGGATGAAGAAGAGGCTAAACAATTGGCCAAAATTGAAGAATGTCTTGCAAACCAAGGATATGAGCTTTAAAGGTTCAATAAATTCTCACCTTACACAAAGGTGGTGGTTCCAAGAAAACTACAAATAACCAGAGTTCGTGAATAAATATGATGGGACTAGCTATCCTAAAAGTCATTTGAAATATTATCTCCGCAAGATGGCAAGCTATTCAGACAATATGCCACTTTTTATTAATACATTTCAAGATAGTTTGAAGGGAGCAGCTCTCGCATAGTATACCGCTCTCAACATAGAAAATTTTATCGAATGGGACCATTTGGCAGGAGAATTCCCTCGTCAATACAAATTCAATGTCGAAGTACTTCCAACCCTGGAGGACTAAGTCAAAACCGAGAAACGAAGAAGCGAAGGATTCAGAGCTTATGCTCAAAGGTGGAAAGCTGTAGCTTCACAAGTTAAACCAACTATGAGTGAGGATGAGCTTATTGAACTCTTCTTGAAGTTGTTACTAACTAAGTATCACAACAAGTTGCATATATCGGGCTGCCAAACATTCACCATTGTCGCGCCATGCTCTCGCGTGCTAGAATGGAGGTATTTTTCTACACAGGCCTTTTTCAGACCATATCTCACATGACAGCAGGGTTTATTTGATCTAAAATTGAATTTGGAGTCACCACTAGTCATTCATAGTAGGTCGACTAGAAACCTAATTGAGGTACGGGAGAAGTACCACAATCCTACGAACCAGAGATTCTATGTAAAGGACTTGGTTACGTTAACAATCCCAAATTGAGACCATTAACACCCTTTCGATACCTAAGAATAATATGGCATGTCTAACGTATCACACGGATCCCTACGGTCAATTCACTATTCCAATCATGAATAAATAATTATGCACCCAAGAAATTAAGTGCACAACCAATGGTAAATCAATCACAGCAACACCAATTTGGACACTAGAAATGAAAATCTAGTAAACACCCGAACCCTAATGAAGTTATAATAGATTATTCAATTCATTGTGCATTTTTCAGGGTTTAGGGTTTTTTAAGGGTTTTTCCTTTTAAATTTGGAATTTTCCAAGAATGCCACTTGGGCACTTCCAAAAATTCAAATTTCGCATTTTTATGGCTAGCCACGATGATTTTGGGACATTCTGTGAGTTTTCAAAATTTTTTGATTTTTTAAAATTTTTTTAATTCTGAAAATTCAAATTTCACTTTTTATAACTAGCCATGATGATTTTGGACCTTTATGTGAATTTTTTATATTTTGAAATTTTTTGGAAAAATTTTAAAATCAAAAATTGATTTTTATGATTTTCTAGAAATTTTTATAAATTTTCCAAATTTTTTTAGATGTTTTATTGATTTTCTAAAATTTTCAAATTTTTATTTATGTTTTCTGAATTTTCAGAATTTTTATGAGTTTTTTGAAAATTTTTGTGATTTTTCTGAATTTTTTGTAATTTTTTTTGAATTTTTATGCATTTTTCTGAATTTTCTGAAAATTTTCTAATTTTCTAAAAAAATCTAATGTTTTTTTATTGTTGTGATTTTCTTTAAAATTTTCTGATTTTTAATTTTTGAATTTTTCCCGCCGAAGAATGAACCGGATCAGACCAGTTCAGACCAGTTCGGTCGAGATCGAACTAGCCGTCATCGGCGCCGACGCTGGTCACCTCCTTTGGCGAACACAAAGCCAAAAACAGTGTTGTTTGGGCATTTTTTCAAACATGTGGTGGGTATGATTTCATGCTTTTAGTTTTCAAGGCCGCGACTTTAGGCTCGCCGTCGGCAACCTTTTGGCGTCCATCTCGCCATTCCACTTACACCATCAGCAAGTTCATGTATTCTAGTATCAATATAGACCAATTGGATCGCCACCGGACATTCGCTAGCCAGCGAAAAATTGACCCAAATACCCTAACTTGTAAACTGTGCACTCGAGATTTTCCAGAACACGAACATTAATCCCGATCGTCCTAGCCGTCTATCACGAACCTAATGACTAGAAAATCAACAAACAAAGTTTAAGAAAACCTACTTGAACGGCCTAAGGCCACAGTGATGCTCCGGCGTGGCTTCGGGTTTTCTGGCAAAGTTCAACAAACATGGCCGACTCGGTTTATGTAGGATTTATCGTTCAAAATGTAACCAAATCAACACAAAAAATGATTAGAAACTAATTATAAGCATCAATGTGCCGAGACTAGTCAATGAAATCACTTAAAAATGCACATCAGAACCAAAACCAAAATCTAGAAAATTGTTAAAAAAACTGATTGCGAACGAGTTTTACCTATGTCATTCGATGGTTCAATGAAATTTTCGAACTGATATGAGCCTTGAGGGTTGTTCCCTGACTCCGATATTTCCTTTTGGTGGCCCCTACTTCACCGGAATAGGTCCGAGTCGACTCGACGATGCTCAATTTTAGGAATTCCCGATCAGCTTGACTAACCGGAACGGTGAGGGGAGAACCACGGCCAAACACGATTCGTCGGCGCTCCATTAGGGTTTGGATGGTTTTTGGGTGCATTTTAATTTTTAGAGACAATTTAGAATTGTTTGGTTTGATTGACTTGATTGCTCATTTACTTCTTGATTGATTTTCCCCGTAATTAGAATGAATAAGATTAGTGGGTAAGTCTCGGAAACTTGCATGACACGTTAGACATCGTATCATTCTTAGGTATCGAAAGGGCATTAGAGATCTCGATTCGGGATCATTAACGAGATCATTAACATAACCAAGTCTTCGTACTTAGAATTTTTGGTTCATAGAATCGTGGTATTTTCCCATATCCCGACTAGATTTCTAGTTAACCTATCAATAATGACTGGTGGTGAGTCCAAAATCGAAAACTTAGATCAAATAGGAAATTACCATCCATTGTCACGTGAGGTATGGTCTAGGAGAGACTCTTGCACGGAAATACCTCCTTAGCGCGCAAACCCCGAAAATCCCAAAAAAAACATGGTGCAACATCTCACACTCCCCCTTATGCTTGTTGTAACATTTTGAATTTTGACCCGTTACCAGGACCAATAAAGTGTATATTAATTCTCGTTTGATTTTAGTAAGTTTAGCCCGGACTTGATCAATCATGGGATACTAACGAAATAGGAAAGGCTAAATAGGAACCGGTATGTGGACCGAGGACCCGATAGCGATTGAGCACCGATTTCGAGAAATGTCAAGGGAATATTTTGAATCAATATGAGCCGATATTAGAAAAATGATGGATTTGATTTAGTCAGTAATATACGATCAGATCGCAGGTGATTCCGTACGACCGAAAGTACGCCTGACAAAAAAATCCCGAATTCAATCTGAACGATTGCGACCTCCGATACTAGTGATAATTCCTCACGTTCTTCCAAAATTCAAGGCCATCACAACTCGGACAATCCTAGGTCGATACACGTAACACCTAAATAGCCGCCCGGTAGTGAGAGGCCCTAAAACTTTAAAACGAGCAAATTTGAGCGCGAAACTAGACTCGAACTTCGACGTCAAAATTTCAAGAATAATTACAACTATTTTGCAAGACTGACGTCATTTTGTTGTGGCCATATAGGTTTGGGACAAGTACGGCTGAAAACTGAAATTTCGACAGAAATTGAGGAAAATTACAATTTTGCCCTGAGGGACCTCGATGTTCGTTTATGAGGCCAAATGAGGGTATTTTTCGAAATCGATGCTATTTTGGAGTGGCCACACATGTCTGGAGTGTGTACGGTTGAAAATTGGAATTTCGACCTCGGGACAAAAATTTACGGTTTTACCCCCAAAACTTTCAGACTAATTTTCGAGGGTTCAAAAGATGTTTAAGGATCCGACACTGTATTATGCTGACCATGCATGTATAGGACTGGTATGGACAAAAATTGAAATTTCAGTCTGGGATCAAAAAATTACGAAAATGCCCCTAGGCCTATTTTCTTTAATTCCGAATTTTGGCCAAATTTGAGGGATTAACCAAGGTTATTTGGGCTAAACCAGGTTTGGTTAGGGGCAAATGACCATCCCACCCTTGCATTATTATTGGATAAGGACCATTGGTGACCATTGGATCAAGGGCAAAAGTGTCCAAGGGCCTAGGATCTTGACACTTAGATTCCACTCACACAAATTTGACCCATTTTGACCAGCTCTCTCTCTCTCTCTTCAGTCTCTCATGGCTTTCTCTCTCTCCCTATTCTCTCGATGTCGGCCACTTGTTCTCATCAACTCGAGTTAATTTTAGGCTAGTATAAACCCCTAAACCCTTAATTAGTCTAATTGTGCTTTCTAGGGGTAATTTAGGGGTTAATTAGGCTTAATTAAGGTCTAATTAGGTGTAAATGTGAGTAGGGTGATTAGGGTATGTGATTAAGGCCTAATGAGATTGTTTAAGTGTGGTTTAGTGCCTAAATGACACTCTGTCCTGGTACTGTTCACCAGAACCAAAATTTCACCATATTGCCTAAGTTAGGACTTAGTTGGTTCTTTGATTAATGACTTGAATTTAGACAATTGGGTGGCTATTTAGAGCTTGTATAAACCTTATTGAGCGACCCCATGATGGTGAAAATGTTTACTGAGATCGATTGCCCAAGGCGGGCCTTAGGCGCATTAAGTTGCCTTGGAATGATTGTGCGGAATGAATGTCGGATTGATTGGACTAGAATGGGAATAATTGGGAGTGCCGAAAGTGCGTGGAATATGTCTAACTTGAGAATAATTATGCTTGGTAAATTGGCATCGGCAATTGACTTTGACTTCCCGAACATGTGAATTGTAAAAGTACGTTATAATGTGATTGCATTTGGGTGCTTTGATGTAAATGTTTGAGATTTATCAAATTGTGGCATTCGGGTCGGGCCTACGGGTCGATTTATCAATTGTTGGCCTTCTGGTCGGGCCTACGGGTCAATTTATCAAATTGTGGCATTCGGGTTGGGCCTACGGGTCGATTTATCAAATTGTTGGCCTTCGGGTCGGGCCTACGGGTCGATTTATCAAACTATTGGCCTTCGGGTCGTTATATTTATGGGCCTTCGGGTTGGAATAATTGCACGTGAGTATTATTGTTGTTGAACGCCTAACCTGCAGGGCCTCGGGATAATGTATTGGGCTGTAAGCCCGGTAGAATTTATAATGGCTTACTAGTTCATTAATTATTGCGTTTGAGTTACCTGTCTGGAGGTGCACGTTAGCCTAGTTTAGGATTAGGGATTGTTACTTGCTGAGTTTTTCTCACGGTTGTGGTAAAATCGATATTTCAAATCCCCGACCATGAATTTTGGAGACGCGCCAGTACGCTTTGGGATTCCCCACCACATCGAGCGTACAATAACTGTGCACCCCGTGGGGAACGGGGAGAGATACCTTAGACATTATACTATAGTGTGGGTAGATGTGGGCTTATCCCATTACGAGGCCCACGAGTACTTGTCTTGGTGCTTTCGAGACCGTGATGGAGAAGTGTTTGGCCCCATCAGATCAGCAGACGTTCCGTTTAATGGGGAAGGTCAGATGGATCGACAGTGCCCTGATGGCGACGTAGTGGATGTTAATGTGGACAACATTGATTCTGACACTAGAGACGAGATTTTGGAGGTCAAGGAGGAACATAAGGAGCTAGGGGGATTAGCTTTTGAGCCTAAGGTAGTAGATCTCGTTCTGGAGCAGGCGGATGTTGAGGCCTTTGAGCCGATGGACATTGATGAGGATGAGGAGCAGGACCCGGAGCCAAAGACCCAGTTAGAGGCCATGAGTTTTGAGGAGGAGCCGGAGTAGTCTGAGAGTTCCTCTGAGTCGTCGAGCTCTAATCCCGACTGGGAGCCTTAGACTAGGTCTCAGCTTTAGGAGTGAGGGCCGACCCCTTTTTGACTGTAGCCCTCCTATTGTTAGCTGATCCCCCTCGACCACAGATTCCTTTTTGTTTTCGTGGTCCTTTTGTTATATCTTTTGTTTATAATGGATATTGTATACAAGTTGTTTGTAATGAAAGTATATATTGTTTTAATCATTCTTATATTGTTGTCTGTTGCTATTCATGGTTACTTTGTAAACTGTCTGGGTGTATATATATATATTATATGTATATGTCGTTTCCGCATGTGTCGTGTTTTCTCTGATTTGGGTTTTCGGGTCAGTGACGTAACTTGGGAGCGTCTCATCACACTTCGACCTATACGCGGATGTTCATGCTTCGTGGGGTACGGGGCGTGACATCCCTATTTGAATTGGTATCAGAGCAAGGTTAGCTCGGTCCAATCTGGTTGAACCCTAGAGTGATAAGGAGTAGTGACGATGGGTAGCCATAGGGTGGCCTAGTGTGCTAAGTGTACCTCCGGATTGCCTGTGTTAAGTGTTTTGATGATTAATTGAACGAGTATTGTGCAGATACAGCAGGACCCGAGGTAAGTGTGTAAGTCCTTAGGAGAAAATTGGTGTTGTTGTATTGAGCCGCATGCTGAGTGTTTGATTGCTTTTGTGTTGATACCTGCCTAGGACTTAGACCGGATAGTTGGTTTAGGTCTCTAATTCCTGAACGGAATTATAACAGGTAGTTGAGCACTCAAATTGGAAAGATGAGTCGAAAGAGGGGCAAGGAACCCTAGATGCAATCCAGTACTGGTGGCCAAGAGGCCAAAGATCCCTAGAATGGAACAAGTCATTGAAACCCTAAGAGAAATAGGGAATGTCATGGGCAGGCAGGCCCAAGAGAGAGCCACAATTATTGCTGAGGCTGCTGAAGCTACAGCAGCTGCCGCCATTAACGGGAATCAGGCTCAGCAAGCTCAAGCCCAGCAGGCTTAGGCTCAACCAATGGTAGCAGCTTGACCGATGCACCAGTTGGTGGAGCAGTTTCTCAAGTTGAAACCGCCCAAGTTCACGGGCAGAGGTGACCCAGAAACCGCCCCACGTTGTGTGACAGTCCGGATTTTGGCCCATTTTTGGGATTTATAAAACGTGTAATTCGTCGATGCGCTTATAATAGAATTTTGCTCGGGGGGCCGATTACTCTCGAGTTCTTGTTTTAAAAATAGAAATTTTGCTAGAATCGCTTTTCGATCGAATTTGGCCGTTATTTATACCACGAACTTGGCGGTCAATTTCCGGGAGTTTCGGGACGAAATAAATTGGGCCGGTGTAGATATTATTAATGACCCGATTGTCGAGGTTATCGGGAAAAGTGAGAAAGTGGATTTTTGGACCGGGTGCGAATTTGGACTGGTAGACCTCCCTCGTAGTGCGGCTTGGATTATTTTATTTTGGCCGTATGCCCTAGAATATTGTTGGGATTTTTCGGGGACCGTTAGGCCTTTTTCCCAAATTTTTTTCGGAATCGATAGGTCGATTTTTAGTTCGGACCGTGTCCGTTAGTTCGAGCTTAAATTTAAAATTTTGAACTTCTCTCTCTCTTTCTCTCTCCTCTCTCTCTCTCTCTGCTACCCCCCTCCATGCGTGCGTGTCTCTCCCTCTCTCTCCTTTCCTCTCTCTTCCTCTCTCTCTCTCTCTCTCTCTCTCTCTCTCTCTCTCTCTCTCCCCCTAGTTGCCGTGCACGTTACCCCTCCCCCTGCATGCATGTCCCCCCCTGTCAGGTCTCTCTCCCTCTCTCCTCTCTTCTCTCTCCTCTTCCTCTTTCTTCTTCTTCTCTCGTTACGGTCCTCCCCCGCGTTCTGTTCGTCCTCCCCCCACCCGTGCCTTTCTTTCCTCCATTGTTGCTCGCCATGAGCCCGCCACCCAAGCTCTCCGTGCCTCTCCATTTGTCCGCTCGTCGCTTGAGCCAGTTGACCCCAGGACCGAGCTCTGCCGTCATCCACCCCCCTCCCCCGACCCCTTCCCTCTCTCTCTTAATTTAGTGGTGTTGTGATTTATTTATGCAATTTGAATTGGGCTAATTAGTATGCTTAATTTGTGAATTGTGCATGACCGACTTGAATGTCGGGTTGGTGAATGGGGTGGCGAATGTGATTTCGGACTAAATGTTGGGTATGAGTGATTTGATGTGATATGGCGTGGATTTAATTGAAATAAATGGTGTGTGCCTGCCTGTGAGAGAGAGTAAGCCGGATTGATCGGAGGGCTACAGACTTGGGACGTGTTGACGGCGGTCCGTGTGAAGGCATGAATGGTCGGTGTGCCAAATGGACGCGGGCTTGAGACGTGTTGACGATGGCCCGTTAAAGGTGCGATTGGACCGGGACGTGTTTACGTCGATCATTGGGATTGTTTGAATATCGTGGCTTGGGACGTGTTGACGGTGGCCACTGGAAATGAATTGACTGATATGGCTTGGGACGTGTTGACGGCGGCCATGGAAATTGATTGAAATGTGAGGCTTGTGAGCCTGTGAGATTGAATTTGAGGCGCAGTGGCGCGAGTTGTGAGAAAGATGTTCGGACACGCATGTGATTTGAGTGTGATTTGAATTGACTGGCTGAGTGTGACTGGATTGGTTGGTTGAGCGTGTGAGTGAATTGGCTGGTTGAGCATGTGGATGTCGATCGAATTGGTGATGGTGCGTGTGGATGATTGGTTCAATGTGTGTGTGGGTACTGGGTTGGATTGATTGATTTCGAGTGGAAATGTGTGTGCTGGTGATCATGATGTGGCGGTGATTTATTCTTGCATTATCATGCTTGAACTAATATGCAGGATTGGCACGTGGATCGAGGCGAGGTAAGCCTCTCATACGAAATTGATTGTATTATTGGTAGTTCGCATGTTAGACTGGTCTGGGTACGCATTAGCCTAGGTTAGGTTTAGGTTGTTGCTTATTGAGACTCTGTCTCACGGTTATTACATAACCACTTTCAGATCCGCGACCATGATGGATTCGGAGAGACCGCCGGAGTACCACAGGGATTCAAGGATAGATCAATTACCCTGTATTTTGAGTACCTTTTTGTAGAGAAGATAGGCTTATCAACCACCGCCCCCTTTTGAAAATTGTGGTTTGATTTTGAAAGCCGGGTTACCTTGTTGTAATATTGAAGGCTTTATAATGTTGAATGTTTATTAAATTTCGATGTCTATTCCTTAGTCATGTTTTTATTGTCTGGGTGATGTTATATGTTTCCGCTTGCGTAATTTCGTTTGGGTCGGCGACGCGTCTTGGGACGTCGCATTTAAATTATCGACCGTGGTTGGGATGTCGCGGGCTCTGTGGGGTCCGGGGCGTGACATCCCCTGTTGAATTAGTATCAGAGCAAGGTCAGCTCGAACCAAGATGGTCGAAGCTTGGAGTGATAAGGAGCGATGACTTTGGGGTAGACAGTTAGGGAGACTCGTGTGCTATGCGTACCCCAGATAGTGTGATTGTGATTGCTAAGTGATTGTTATGCAATATATGTGAGGTGTAGGTGCGTCGGGACTTGAGGTAAGTGCCCGAACTTGTTGGCTGTGATTGGGTGCTATTTGTGATTGGCTGCCTGCTGAATGAATTGTGTTGTGATTCATTGCCTAGGGCTTAGACTGGTATAGTTGGCCTAGGTTTCTAATTCCTTGTGTGGAACTTAGCGGTGGGCGTTTGTAAGAATCAGTAAGATGAGTGGTCGAGGTCGAGGTCGAGTAGCCCCAAGTCGGAATCGTGGGGGATCCTAGATTGATGAAATGTGGAGAGTACTTGAGGAAGCTTAGATTTTATCGGGCAGACAGATCGGAGAAAGGAGTGCCACGGTCCCTACCGCAGGATGCCGGTGTGAAATCACCGGGAATAATGGGATCAGTGTGGAAATAATGTGAGTGGTGGAAACCGTGTATGATGCTAGTAAATATGTTCAGCCGATGTCCAAGTTAGTAGAACAGTTCCCGAGGCTGAAACCCCCGAAGTTTGATGGGAAAGGTGACCCCGAGGCTGCACCGAGATGGGTAGAGGAGCTGGAAAAGGCTTTTGAGGTGCTGGGGTGCACTGAGGAAGAGAAGGTGACGCTAGCAGTCTACCAACTTCAGAATAATGCGAGTGATTGGTGGAGGCCACCAGGGGTCAAGTGTTCTCCACTGAATACTGCTCCAATGGATTATCTTTACTGAGACTTTCAATGGCAAGTACTTCTCGGAAAGTGCCCGAGAGCAGAAGCTGGCTGAATTTATGAGGCTGCGACAGGGTCAGTCGTCAGTGGATCAGTATGAGGCCGAGTTTGCAAGACTTTCCAAATTTGCCCCCAGGATGGTGGAGGACCCAGTGGACAAGGCTAGGAGGTTCCGGGATGGGCTGAAACCGGACCTTCGCAGTCAGATGATATCTTTGAATTTGAGGAGCTACAACGAAATATATGAGAAGGCTCAAACAATCGAGCGAGATCAGATGGATCGGGCTGTCGCTTCCGGATCGCGGTATGCCCCGGCTAGGGACAATCGTCAATTTGGGAAGAGACCCATGATGGGGAACAGTCGCTTCATCCCGCTAGCTAGAGGGGCTATTGGGAAGCCCAACCGTTATCAGAACGCCCCGTGTAGGCTATGTGGAGGAAAACACGGGAATGGACCTTGCCCGAGTAGGAACGGGGCATGTTTTGTGTGTGGCGGGAGGGGCCATCAGATGAAGGGCGCCTCAACAATAGACAATGTTTGGGACTGCTACTACACTACCGCCCCGGAATGGAAATCAATTCAGAGCTATCCAGCCGGCGAATCAGAATAGGCCGCCGGCCCAAGGAAGGGTGTATGCAATGGCAAGAAGGGAGGCGCAAGGCCATGGGGCGTGGTCCTGGTGCGGTTTCTCTCTTCCGTGATCATCTTTGCATATGCCTTATTTGATCCAGGCGTCGCATTCGTTTATTTCTAAGCGATTCGTTGAATTATGGGATTGAGCCAAAATCGCTTGATGTTATCTTTGTGTGTTACTACTCCATTTGAATGATAAGGTGCTGATTTCGTTAGGATGTCCCAATTGTAAGATAGTGATTGGCGATAGGGAAGGAAGGATAGATTTGGCGGTATTATGTATGCATGACTTTGATGTGATTATCGGTATGGATTGGTTAGTCAAACGAAAATTTGTTATGGATTTGTAGTAGCGGGGTGATCAATTTAATCCAGCTAGACATCCTAGATTTGAGTTTGTGGGAAACCGAGGAGGAACCTCGATTCCTTGGATTTAAATCGCTTGAGGTATCGGGTGTTAGATGAGGGGTGCCAAGGATTTCCGCGGCAAATGTAGTTGATTCAACGGTTGGAGAGCCGAGGCTAGAGGACATATTGTGGTGTGCAATTTCCCGATATCTTTCTCGAGAATTGCCGGATGCCACCAAAAAGAGAGGTAGAGTTAGTTATCGAGTTGGCCCTGGAACCGAGTCAATCCCAAAACTTTTATAGGATGTCACCATCGGAGGCCGGAAGGAATTAAAGGTCCGATGGAACTACTCGACAAAGGTTTTATCCGGCCGAAAGTGCGTCTCCATGGGAGCGCCCGGTATTATTCGTCGAGAAGAAAAGATGGGTCGCTAAGGTTATGTATCGACTACCGTCAATTGAATCAAGTGACGATAAAAATAAGTATCCCTCCCAAGGATTGACGACCTGTTCGACCAGTTGCAAGGAGCATCGGTATTTTCTAAGATTGACCTGAGGACAGGATATCATCAGTTAAGAATCCAAAAGGAGGACATTCCAAAGACAGCGTTTAGGACTAGATATGGGCACTATGAGTTCACAGTGATGCCGTTTGGACTAACTAATGCCCCTGTTGCTTTCATGGACTTAATGAACCGGGTATTCAAGGAATTCTTAGACCAGTTCGTCATAGTCTTCATCGATGATATTTTAGTATATTCGAAGAGTCCCGAGGAACACGAGGTACATTTGGAAAAGGTTCTACAGGTGTTAAGAAAGCACGCACTGTATGCTAAGTTTAGCAAGTGCGAGTTTTGGCTGAACCGAGTAGCATTTCTTGGGCACATAATTTCCGGAGAAGGAATCTCCGTGGATCCGCAAAGATTGAAGCAGTAATGGACTGGTCGAGACCGACCTTGAGCATCGAGGTTCAAGCTTTCTAGGGCTGGCAGGTTATTACCGGAGATTTGTGGAACGATTCTCAGCGATAGCCACTCCATTGACAAGGTTGCTTAAGAAGGAGACTAAATTTGAGTGGACCGAAAAGTGTGAAGAAAGTTTTCGTGAGCTGAAACAGAGGTCCCTTACAGGGCCAAAGTGTTGACGATTCCGTCCGGACCGGAGGATACGAGATTTGCAGCGACACGCCGTTAAGGGGATTGGGATGCGTGTTGATGCAACACGGGAAAGTGGTGGCATACGCATCGCGGCAATTAAGGCCTCATGAACAGAATTACCCAACGCATGACTTGGAGTTAGCCGCGATCATTTTCGCCCTTAAGATTTGGAGACACTATTTGTGTGGGGAGAAATTTCAGATTTTTTACGGACCATCAAAGTCTAAGGTACTTGTTCTCCCAAAAGGAATTAAATATGAGATGTTGTCGATGGATGGAACTCCTGAAGGACTATGATTGTGACATATTGTATCATCCTGGGAAGGCCAATCCGGTAGCGGATGCCTTGAGCAGGAAATCGAGCATCGCGCAATTGTTGGTTAAAGAGTGGATTCTATTGGAAGGAGCGCGAGACTCGGAATTTAAGTTCGAGGTAGGACACCTCTCTAGTCTGATGGCGACATTAAGGATTGAGCCGGAAGTGCAAGCCAAGATTAAGGCGTTGCAGTCTACGGACCTTGAGATTCAGAAAATCGTGAGTATGGATGACACTAAGAGGAAGCCGGACTTTCAGGTGTCCGAGGATGGAATTCTTAAGTTTCGAGGACGTTTGTGCGTGCCCGATGATTTGGGACTTAAGGAGGAGATTTTGTCGGAGGCTCATAGGAGCAATTACAGTATTCACCCGGGCAGCACTAAGATGTATCAGAACCTTCGACTATTGGTGGAATGGAATGAAAGTGGACGTGGCCAAGCATGTGGCTAAGTGTTTGACGTGTCAATAAGTGAAGGCACAGCATTGTAAGCCTGGTGGAATGTTGCAGCCGTTGGAAATCCCAGAATGGAAATTGGAGCACATCACAATGGACTTTGTAACGGGACTGCCAAGAAGCCAGAGGGGGCACGACTCTATTTGGGTAATAGTGGACAGATTGACCAAGTCAGCGCACTTTCTGGCAGTGCGAAAGGACTTCGAGCTTGAAAGGCTGGCAGAATTATATGTGCGTCAGATAATTCGTCTTCATGGAGAACCGGTATTGATCACTTCAGACCGTGATCCCGGTTTCTTGTGAACTTTTGGAAAAGTGCGCAATCGTACCGTGGGAACTAAGTTGCAATTTAGCACGGCCTATCACCCAGACAGATGGCGGTCTGAAAAGGACTATTCAGACTTTGGAGGATATGCCGAGGCGTGTGTGCTAGATTTTTGAAGGGGCAAGTGGGAAGAACAGTTGCATTTGGTAGAATTTGCCTATAATAACAGTTTTTAGCAGAGTATCGAATGGCACCATTTGAAGCATTATATGGCAGGGCTTGCAGAACACCGTTGTGTTGGGATGAGGTAGGAGAAAGAAGTATAACGGGTCCAGAGTTGGTTCAGCAGTCGGTGGAAACGGTAAAGATTATCCGGGAAAGGTTGAAGACTGCTCAGAGCCGCCAAAAGAATTATGCGGACCGGAGGCGCAGGCCATTGGAATTCCAAGTGGGGGGACCACATATTCCTCAAGGTGTCACCGATAAGAGGATTGTCGCGGTTTGGTAAGAAAGGAAAATTGAGCCCGAGGTACGTGGGCCCATTCGAGGTCTTAGAGAGAATAGGCACCTTGGCTTATCGTCTCGCGCTACCACCGAATTTATCTCATGTTCATAATGTATTCCACGTGTCTATGTTGAGGAAGTACGAATCGGACCCGACCCACGTATTGAATTTTGAGCAAGTAGACGTGGACGACAGAGTGTCGTACGTGGAAAAGCCAATGCGGATCGAGGACAGAATAGAAAGAGTATTGCGGAACAAGAAAATTCCGATGGTGAAGGTGATTTGGGAACATCACGGAACTGAAGGTGCGACGTGGGAAAGCGAAAAATTGATGCGACACCAATACCCCCATTTGTTTGAATAGTCGGGTTGGGTTGTAAATTTCAAGGACGAAATTTTTGTAAGGGGGGAAGAATTGTGACAGTCCGAATTTTGGCTCATTTTTAGGATTTATAAAACGTGTAATTCGTAAGTGCGCTTATAATGGAATTTCGCTCGGGAACTGATCACTCTCGGGTTCTTGTTTTTAAAAATAGAAATTTTGCTAGAATCGCACTCGATCGAATTTGGCCGTTATTTATACCCTGAACATGACAGTCAATTTTCGGGAGTTTCGAGACGAAATAAATTGGACGGTGTCGATATTATTGCAGCCAGTGTCGAGGTTATCAAGAAAAGTGAGAAAGTGGATATTTAGACCGGGGTGCGAATTTGGACCGATAGACCTCCCTCGTAGTGCGGCTTGGATTATTTTATTTTGGCCGTATGCCCTAGAATATTGTTGGGATTTTTCGGGGACCGTTAGGCCTTTTTCCCGAATTTTTTTCGGGACCGATAGGTCGATTTTTAGTTCGGACCGTGTCCGTTGGTTCGCGCTTAAATTTAAAATTTTGAACTTCTCTCTCTCTTTCTCTCTCTGCCGACCCCCCCATGTGCGCGTGTCTCTTTCTCTCTCTCCTTTCCTCTCTCTTCCTCTCTCTCTCTCTCTCTCTCTTTCCCCCCTAGTTGCCGTGCACGTTACCCCTCCCCCCTGCATGCATGTCCCCCCCTTATCAGGTCTCTCTCCCTCTCTCCTCTCTTCTCTCTCCTCTTCCTCTTTCTTCTTCTTCCTCTTCGCGTTCGTCTCTCCCCAGCGTCCGCTTGCTCAAATCCGCTTGCTACCCCCCTTAGCCCAAGCTTCGCCGTGCCACCCGCCATCGCCTCGCGCCGCCCGTCACAAGGCCAAGCCCGCCCGTACCTCCACCCCCATTTGCTCTCTCTCTCTCCCTCGCTGTCCTCCGCGTGTGACGGCCGAGCTCGTCGCCATTGCCGCGCGCCCGGCCGCCCGCCCCTACTTACTATTTTGGGTATTTCATTGACCGGTTCGGGCTAGAACAAGCAGAGCGAGCATTAATTTAGTGGTGTTGTGATTTATTTATGCAATTTGAATTGGGCTAATTAGTATGCTTAATTTGTGTAATTGTGCATGACCGACTTGAATGTCGGGTTGGTGAATGGGGTGGCGAATGTGATTTCGGACTAAATGTTGGGTATGAGTGATTTGATGTGATATGGCGTGGATTTAATTGAAATAAATGGTGTGTGCCTGCCTGTGAGAGAGAGTAAGCCCGGATTGATCGGAGGGCTACGGACTTGGGACGTGTTGACGGCGGTCCGTGTGAAGGCATGAATGGTCGGTGTGCCAAATGGACGCGGGCTTGAGACGTGTTGACGATGGCCTATTAAAGGTGTGATTGGACCGGGACGTGTTTACGCCGGTCATTGGGATTGTTTGAATATCGGGCTTGGGACGTGTTGACGGGCGGCCATTCGAAATGAATTGACCGATATGGCTTGGGACGTGTTGACGGCAGCCATGGAAATTGATTGAAATGTGAGGCTTGTGAGCCCGTGAGATTGAATTTGAGGCGCAAAGGGCGCGAAAGTTATGAGAAAGATGTTCGGACACGCATGTGATTTGAGTGTGATTTGAATTGACTGGCTGAGTGTGACTGGATTGGTTGGTTGAGCGTGTGAGTGAATTGGCTGGTTGAGCATGTGGATGTCGATCGAATTGACTGATGGTGCGTGTGGATGATTGGTTCAATGTGCGTGTGGGTACTGGGTTGGATTGATTGATTTCGAGTGGAAATGTGTGTGCTGGTGATCGTGATGTGGCGGTGATTTATTCTTGCATTATCATGCTTGAACTAATATGCAGGATTGGCACGTGGATCGAGGCGAGGTAAGCCTCTCATACGAAATTGATTGTATTATTGGTAGTTCGCATGTTAGACTGGGTCTGGGTGTGCATTAGCCTAGGTTAGGTTTAGGTTGTTGCTTATTGAGACTCTGTCTCACGGTTATTACATAACCACTTTCAGATCCGCGATCGTAATGGATTCGGAGAGACCGCCGGAGTACCACAGGGATTCAAGGATAGATCAATTACCCTGTATTTTAAGTACCTTTTTGTAGAGAAGATAGGCTTATCAACCACCGCCCCCTTTTGAAAATTGTGGTTTGATTTTGAAAGCCGGGTTACCTTGTTGTAATATTGAAGGCTTTATAATGTTGAATGTTTATTAAATTTCGATGTCTATTCCTTAGTCATGTTTTTATTGTCTGGGTGATGTTATATGCTTCCGCTTGCGTAATTTCGTTTGGGTTGGCGACGCGTCCTGGGACGTCGCATTTAAATTATCGACCGTGGTCGGGATGTCGATGGGCTCGGTGGGGTCCGGGGCGTGACACGTTGGGTGGAGGAATTGGAGAAGGCATTTGAATTGTTGGGATGTAATGATACCAAGAAGATTTCTTTGGCGACTTATCAGTTACAAGACAATACCAATGACTAGTAGAAGGCAATCAGGGAAAGAGTGTTCCCAGAGAATATGGAACAGACCTGGGCAGTATTCGTGGAGAATTTCTATGGACAATATTTCTCAGAGAGTGCTCAGGAGAAGAAGATGGCGGAGTTCATGAGACTTCGTTAAGGGTCGATGACTGTAGTTCAATATGAAGTAAAGTTTGCAAGACCGTTAAGATTCGCCCCAAGGATGGTAGAGAATCCACTGGACAAAGCTCGAAGATTTCGGGATGGACTGAAACCGGATCTTCGCACCCAGATGCTCCTGCTGAATATCAGAGATTATAGGTATGAACGAGCCCAAACGATGGAGCGGGATTAGATGGAAAGGGCAGCAGCATCAGGATCACGATTTAATCAGAACCGAGATAATCATCATTTTAGAAAGAAACAGATGACCAGTAATAGATGGTTTGTTCCACCTCCGAGAAGGAATGTAGGGAAGCCTAGTCAATCACCGAATAGGTTCGGGGCTTGTTTTCACTGTGGGAGTTTGAAGCATTAGATAACAAACTGCCCCCAGCAACGCCCTTTGGGAACCCCAGGACAACATCAATAGCCCAGAGTTGGAAATCAAGCTGGGAATCCCCCATCGGCTATCCAGGACAGACCACTTGCACAAGGAAGAGTATATGTAATAGCGCGCAAGGATGCCGAGGACGTGCCGGGTGTGGTCACAGGTACTATTTCTCTCTGTGATCATGCTGCCTATGCGTTATTTGATCCTCGGGCAACCCATTCGTTTATATCAGAACAGTTTGTTAGATTGGTTGGTATTGAGCCCGTATTACTTGAGATTATGCTATGTGTGACAACTCCACTGCATGATAGGGTGCTAGCATCGTTGGGTGTCTGCACTGTAAAATTGTGATTGGGAATGTAGAGAAAAGGATTGATTTGGCTGTATTAGCCATGTATGACTTTGATGTGATCATCGGTATGAATTGGTTGACAAAACAGAAAGCCGTTATGGATTGCGGCAATAGGATGATTCAATTCAATCCGATTGGACATCCTAAGTTTGAATTCCAGGGAAACCGAGGAGGAACCTCGATCCCTTGGATTTCCTCGCTTGAGGCGACTAAGATGCTCGATGAAGGTTGCGAGGGGTACTTGGTGAATGTAAATGATCCGACCTTGACGGAACCTAAATTGGAAGAGATTCCTGTAGTGTGCAACTTCCCCGAGGTTTTTCCTCAGGAATTATCGGGCTCACCGCCAGAGCGGGAAGTGGAATTTGTAATAGAATTGGCTCTAGGTATTGAGCCGATTTCTAAGGCCCCATACCGGATGTCTTTATTCGAATTGAAAGAGTTGAAAGTCCAGATGCAAGAATTGCTTGATAAGGGGTTTATTCGTCCTAGCGCGTCTCCGTGGAGAGCACTAGTCCTATTTGTGAGGAAAAAGGATGGGACGTTGAGGCTATGTATAGACTATTAGCAGTTGAATTAGGTGACTATAAAGAATAAGTATCCACTACCGAGGATTGACGACTTGTTCGATCAATTACAAGGAGCGTTAGTGTTCTCTAAGATCGACTTACGAACTGGGTATCATCAGTTGAGAATCCAAAAGGAAGATATACCCAAGATTGCCTTTAGGACGAGGTACGGGCACTATGAGTTTACAATCATGCCCTTCGGTTTGACAAATGCCCCTGCAACTTTTATGGATCTGATGAACTGAGTCTTCAAGGAATTCTTAGATCAGTTCGTCATTGTGTTTATCGACGATATTCTAGTATACTTAAGGAGCCCAGAAGAACATGAAGTGCATGTGATTGAGGTGCTACGGATGTTAAGGGAGCACGCACTTTACGTGAAGTTCAGTAAATGCGAATTTTGGACTAGCAAAGTAGCATTCCTTGGACATACAGTATCGGGAGAAGGGATATCTGTGGATCCGGCTAAGATCGAGGCAGTACTTAAATGGCCCATACCGACATCAGTGACGGAAATCAGGAGTTTCTTGGGATTAGCCGGCTATTACCAACGTTTTGTGGAAGGATTCTCATCGATAGCCATGCCATTAACGAGATTGCTGAAAAAGGAAATTAAGTTTGAATAGGATGACAAGTGCGAACGAAGCTTCTAGAAATTAAAGTACAGACTGACAACAGCTCCAGTATTAACTATTCCGTTTGGACCTGGTGGATTTGAGGTCTATAGTGATGCTTCACTCAGAGAGCTCGGTTGTGTACTGATGTAGCATGGAAAGGTAGTTGCGTATGCATCATGCCAGTTGAGGCCGCACGAGATGAATTATCCGACGTATGACCTAGAGTTGGTTGCCATTGTTTTTGCACTAAAAATCTGGAGACATTATCTATGCGAGGAAAAGTTCCAGATTTACATGGATCACCAAAGCCTCAAATACCTGTTCTTGTAGAAAGAGTTGAATATAAGGCAACGTAGGTGGATGAAACTATTAAATGACTATGATTGTGATATCATGTACCACCTTGGAAAGGCAAACCGAGTAGCATATGCGCTAAGTCGCAAGTCAAGTATGACGTACATGATGATCAAGGAGTGAACATTGCTAGAACGACTCCGAGATTCTAAGTTTAAATTTGAATTGAGCCATGTGTCGAATTTGCTAGCTACTTTGAGAATTGAGCTTGAGATTCAAACCAGGATTAAGGCGCTGTAGTCCACGGATAAGGAAATTTAGAAGATTGTGGGAATGGATGCCACTACAAGGAAGTCAGATTTCCAAGTGTCGGACGATGGAATTTTGAAATTCAGAGGACGTTGGTGTGTGCCCGATGATACCGAGCTTAAGGAAGAAATATTAAGAGAAGCTCATCGCAGCAATTATAGTATCCACCCTAACGGCATGAAAATGTACCAGAATTTATGGCAACATTATTGGGGGAACGGAATGATGACGGATGTGGCTAGATATATGGCTAAGTGTTTGACATGCCAACAGGTAAAGGCACAACATTGCAAACCTGGAGGACTACTGTAACCATTGGAAATTCTCGAGTGAAAATGGGAACATATCACTATGGATTTTGTGACTGGATTACCAAGAAGCCAGAGGGGGCATGATTCCATTTGGGTGATTGTGGATCGACTTACGAAGTCGGCACACTTCTTAGCCGTACGAAAAGATTTTGAGTTAGAATGGTATGCAGAGCTATACATAAGACAGATCGTCAGACTACATGGAGTACCGATGACTATTACATCGGATCATAACCCAAGGTTTACGGCGAATTTCTGGAAAAGTCTGCAAACAGCCTTGGGAATGAAGGTTCAATTTAGTATAGCTTACCATTTGCAGACTGATGGACAATCAGAAAGAACGATCCAGACCCTCGAGGATATGTTAAGGGCTTGTGTACTAGATTTGCAAGGTAAATGGGAAGAGCAACTACACTTAGTGGAGTTTGCGTATAACAATAGCTATTAACAGAGTATTCAAATGGCTCCATTTGAAGCCTTATATGGCAAAGCATGCAGGACTCCCGTATGTTGGGACGAAGTAAGTGAGAGGAGTATTACTGGCCTAGAGTTGATATAGTAGACAGTGAAGGCTGTCGAGATCATTCAGAAAGACTAAAGACAGCCTAAAGTCGCTAGAAAAGCTATGTCGATCAGAGACGATGACCTTTAGAATTCCAAGTTGGAGATCACGTATTCCTCAAGATGTCGCCTATGAAAGGGTTATCCCGATTCGGCAAGAAAGGAAAAGTGAGCCCGAGGTTTGTCGGACTGTTCGAGATTCTGGAAAAGATTTGCGATATGGCGTATAGGCTTGCCTTGCCACCTAACTTGTCTCAGGTACACAATATTTTCCATGTGTCAATATTAAGGAAATATGAACCAGATCCGACACATATTCTGAAATATGAAGAAATAGACGTGGACGACAGGATGTCGTATGTAGAGAGGCCAATCAAAATCGAGCACCGAAAAGATCGAGTACTACGGAATAAGACAATCCCGATAGTCAAGGTAGTCTGGGAGCACCACAGGACAGAAGGTGCTATATGGGAAAGCGAAGAGGCCGTGCGACGTCAACACCCCCAACTGTTTGAGGAGCAAGTTTAGAGTACAAATTTCGAGGACGAAATTTTTGTAAGTGGGAAGAGTTGTAACATCCTGAATTTTGACCCATTACCGAGATCAATAAAGTGTATATTAATTCTCGTTTGATTTTAGTAAGTCTCGCCCGGACTTGATCAATCACGGAATACTAACCAAATGGAAAATGCTAAATAGGAACTAGTACGTGGACTGAGGACTCGATAGCGATTGAGCACCGATTTCGAGAAACGTCGAGGAAATATTTTGAACCAATATGGGCCGATCTTAGAAAAATGATGGATTTGGTTTAGTTAGTAACGTACGATCGGATCGCGGATGATTCCGCACGACCAAAAGTACGCTTGACAAACAAATCCCGAATTCAATCTGAACGATTGCGATCTCCGGTACTAGTGATAATTCCTCAAGTTCTTCTGAAATTCAAGGCCATCACGACTCGGACAATTTTAGGTCGATATGCATAACACCTAAACAGCCGCCCGTTAGTGAAAGGTCCTAAAACTTCAAAACAAGCAAATTTGAGCACGAAACTGGATCCGAACTTCGACGTCAAAATTTCAAGGGTAATTACAACTATTTCGCAAGACTGACGTCATTTTATTGTGGCCATTGGGATGAGTACGGCTGAAAATTGAAATTTCGACAGAAATTAGAGAAAATTACAATTTTGCCCCTAGGGACCTCAATGTCCGTTTCTAAGGCCAAACGAGGGTATTTTTCAAAACTAATGCTATTTTGGAGTGACCACACATGTCTAGAGTGCGTATGGTTGAAAATTAGAATTTCGACCCCGGGACGAAAATTTACAGTTTTACCCCCCCAAACTTTCGGACTGATTTTCAAGGATTTAAAGGATGATTTTTAAGGATCCGACCCGTATTATGCTAACCATGCATGTATAGGACCGGTATGGATAAAAATTGAAATTTCGATCCGGGACTAGAAAATTACAAAAATGCCCCTAGGCCTATTTTCTTTAATTCCGAATTTTGGCCAAATTTGGGGGATTAACCAAGGTTATTTGGGCTAAACCAGGTCTGGTCAGCCTTTGGTTAGGGGCAAATGACCATCTCACCCTTGTATTATTGGATAAGGACCATTGGTGACCATTGGATCAAGGGCAAAAGTGTCTAAGGGCCTAGGATTTTGACACTTGGATTCCACTCACACAAATTTGACCCATTTTGACTAGCTCTCTCTCTCTCTCTTCAATCTCTCACGGCTTTCTCTCTCTCCCCCATTCTCTCCTTGCACGATCGTCCTCCCACACCGCCGTTCCTACTCAGCCGGCTACTGTTCACGCCGGAAGTTGCTAGTTGCCGGCCACGTCGCCCAACCGACCACCACCCTCACCCCTCACCTCTCTCTCCCGTTCCATTCTTTCTCTCTCTATTTTGTGGCCAAACGGTGATAGACCGATGGGCGCCGGGAAGCCGTGCCACCGGTCACCGTGCATCACCACCACCACCAGCTGACACCCCAGCTTCCATTGACCTCTCTCTCGCCCCTGTTTTGCCGTCCTCAGCTGCTGTTCCAAGCTGAATCGTGAGGACCAGCCGAATAGTCGTGTAGACTGCCGTCGCTGCCGTAGACAGCCGGCTTGCCTTGGAATGCCGCTGCCGATTTGTACCGCGTGTCGGTAATCGACCACTCATTCTCATCAACTCGAGTTAATTTTAGGCGAGTATAAACCCCTAAACCCTTAGTTAGTCTAATTGTGTTTTCTAGGGGTAATTTAGGGGTTAATTAGGCTTAATTAAGGTTTAATTAGGTGTAAATGTGAGTAGGGTGATTAGGGTATGTGATTAAGGCCTAATGACATTATTTAAGTGTGATTTAGTACCTAAATGACACTCTGTCCTGGTACTGTTCACCAGAATCGAAATTTCACCATATTGCCTAAGTTGGGACTTAGTTGGTTCATTGATTAATGACTTGAATTTAGACAATTGGGTGGCTATTTAGAGCTTGTATAAACCCTATTGAGGGACCCCGTGATGGTGAAAATGTTTACTGAGATGGATTGCCCAAGGCGGGCCTTAGGCGCATTAAGTTGCCTTGGAATGATTATGCGGAATGAATGTCGGATTGATTGGACTAGAATGGGAATAATTGGGAGTGCCGAAAGTGCGTGGAATATGTCTAACTTGAGAATAATTATGCTTGGTAAATTGGCATCGGCAATTGACTTTGACTTCCCGGACGTGTGAATTGCAAAAGTACGTTATAATGTGATTGAATTTGGGTGCTTTGATGTACATGTCTGAGATTTATCAAATTGTGGCCTTCGGGTGGGGCCTACGGGTCGATTTATCAATTGTTGGCCTTCGGGTCGGGCCTACGGGTCGATTTATCAAATTGTGGCCTTCGGGTCGGGCCTACGGGTCGATTTATCAAATTGTTGGCCTTCGGGTTGAGCCTACGGGTCGATTTATCAAACTATTGGCTTTCGGGTCGTTATATTTATGGGCCTTCGGGTGGGAATAATTGCACGTGAGTATTATTGTTGTTGAATGCCTAACCTGCAGGACCTCGGGATAATGTATTGGGTTGTAAGCCCGGCAGAATTTATAATGGCTTACTAGTTCATTAATTATTGCGTTTGAGTTACCTGTCTGGAGGTGCACGTTAGCCTAGTTTAGGATTAGGGGTTGTTACTTGCTGAGTTTTTCTCACGGTTGTGGTAAAACTGATATTTCAGATCCCCGACCATGAATTTTGGAGACACGCCAATATGCTTTGGGATTCCCCACCACATCGAGCGTACAATGACCGTGCACCCCATGAGGAACAGGGAGAGATACCTTAGACATTATACTATAGTGTGGGTAGATGTGGGCTTATCCCATTACGAGGCCCACGAGTACTTGTCTTGATGCTTTCGAGACCGTGATGAAGAAGTGTTTGGCCCCATTAGATCAGCAGATGCTCCGTTTAATGGGGAAGGTTAGATGGATCGACAGTGCCCTGATGGCGACGTAGTGGATGTTAATATGGACGACACTGATTCCGACACTGGAGACGAGATTTTGGAGGTCAAGGAGGTACATGAGGAGCTAGGGGGATTAGCTTTTGAGCCTGAGGTAGTAGATCCCGTTCCGGAGCAAGCGGATGTTGAGGCCCCTGAGTCGATGGACATTGATGAGGACGAGGAGTAGGACCCGAAGCCAAAAACCGAGTCGGAGGCCATGAGTTATGAGGAGGAGCTGGAGCATTTCGAGAGTTCCTCTGAGTCATCGGGCTCTTATCCCTAATGGGAGCCTTACACTAGGTCTCAGCTTTAAGAGTGAGGGCCGACCCCTTTTTTGCTGTAGCCCTCCTATTGTTAGCTGATCCCCCTCGACCACTAATTCCTTTTTGTTTTCGTGGTCCTTTTGTTGTATCTTTTGTTTATAAATGGATATTGTATATAAGTTGTTTGTAGTGAAAGTATTTATTGTTTTAATCGTTCTTATATTGTTGTCTGTTGCTATTCATGGTTACTTTGTAAACTGTCCGGGTGTGTATATATATATATATTATATATGTATACATCATTTTCCGCATGTGTCGTGTTTTCTCTGATTTGGTTTTCGGGTCAGTGATGTAACCTGGGAGTGTCGCACCACATTTCGAACTATACGTAGATGTTCATGCTTCGTAGGGTACGGGGCATGACACTTGTCTGGTCTTTTTTTATTAGTACTAAGTGTGAACATATTTAATTGGAGAGACAAATAGGGCTTGGAAAGATTTCAACACAGGACTTCCAACTCTGATACCATGTGAGATTTTGTGAGACCACCGTTAACTATTTTAAAAACTTAAGTTGTTAAATGAATGCATGATTTAATATTTAATTACTCCAACATTGCGGATCACAAGTAGCCCCATTACAAAAGCTAATATAATCTTGGAGGTAAGTTTTCCGTTAAAATCCCCCTCGTCTATTCGTTTCCCTTTTGAGGAAAAGTTTCAAGAGAGATTAGATGAGAGAATATAGGAGGACATAATTTTTAATGTGAATATTAATAGGAAAACTATAAAGGCAGCATTTACGGCGCTATCGACAACTACATCATAATCCTTACAAGGGATAATGATACAGACAGACAGTTCATGAACTTTGGCCCAATGTGTAATTTGATCCCTAAATTTTTAATTTGTTCAATATAATCTCTGAACTTTAGCATAATATTAGATGTGGTCCCTAAATTTTTAATTTATTCAATATGGTCCTTAGACTTTTGGTACATATTCAATGTAGTTTCTAAACTTGAATTAATGGACGGACTACATTGAACACTTTCATGTAGTTTGTGAACTAAATTAAATATGTACCGAAGATTCAGGGATGAGATTAAACAAATTAAAAGTTCAGGGACCATATTATACATTGGGTTAAATTTCAGGGACTACATTGAATAAATTAAAAATTTAGGGACCATATTGAACATTGGGTCAAAGTTCATAAACTGGTAATGCCATTTTCCCTCCTAACAAATACTAGTTCCTTAATAAAATCAGAAATTGCAAAATTCACGCCCTAAAGTCATCCCCTTTTTTTCTTTTCTAGCGACAACCATTGAACCCTAGCTAGTGAACAAAAAGAAAAAAAAGAAAGAAAAGCAAAAACAGCATCTTAAATTATTGATGACAATGCGTATTGTGCGCTATGCTTCCTAAGTTTATGTGACATTATGAATTTTCGACTCATTTCGAAGCTTATGAATGGATAAAATGTCGATTGATGTATTTTATTAATTCTCGCTCAAAATTGATCACTCTTGAGTTAACTAACCAAAAGGGAATGGCTAGCGAGAAATTAGTACATGGACCAAAGAATTCGACTGTGGATTAACGGCTTGATCATAAAGATTGTTGAGGGAATATCTCAAGTTATTAGAGGCCGATCTAAGATTTGGTTTGAGAACGAATTGCTAGCATTATACGATTGGTTCGTGGGTGATCCCGTTTAACCATAGTGTAATTTGTGAATTAACCTAAACCAAAATCCTAACGATCATGTTCTTTGAAACCAACAAATGGACCTCACAATTTCATGACAACCAAGTCGCCACGATTCAATTAGTTCTTAAACATGATTTTTAATCATGGGTCAATACACGTAAAATCCTAAAAACTGCCCGTTAGTTCGAGACTCCCTAAAATTACTATTCACGAACTTTGGTCACGAATTGGACTTCGAAATAGGACGTCGATTATCTAAGAATTCCAATGACGAAATATTTTGGACATCATCTCATTGCGGTTAGTTTAACTAGCAATTGTCTCGAGATTAATTGGAATCGGAGATTAAGTGTGCAAATTGGACATTTCCTTGGTACCCAATTTAATGCTCATCCTTAGGCTTGTATAGTATTTAAATTTGGACTCTCCCTCCCCTCTTAACCTAGATTAGTGTGCACTTTAGTCTTAATGTGCATTTGTGGATAAGAAGAGAAGTTTGAGATTTTGTGGGCCCTCCCCCTTGACTTTCTAGCCACCATCACCTCACTCTCTCTCTTCTTGTCTTTCCACCTCTCCATCAAGGTGTCATTCAAGCCATCCCCTCTAGCTTCCTAGCTTGCTTTTCCAAGACACCAAGCTTCTTGAGGAAGCTTCACCAAATGCTAGACCTCTCTCTCTCTCTCTCTCACATTCACTCTCCCTCTCACTCCCTCTCTCTCATGCCATTCTCCCCCTCTCCTCTCTCTTGCTCCACCTTGCCGCTGCCGGAGCCAGCCCTTGCCATGAGCCCTAGAAGGATTTTTGTGGATTTTTCCTTGCTTAGACTTTTGGCAAATCTTCCCTAAACTCAAATTAGGACTTTAGGCAACTTTTAGACATGTTTAGATGGTGAAATGAGGTGATTTAGAGGCTATTTCGTGGCTGTGGATAGTTGATTAGGTGGCTGAAAATGTTGGTTTGTGTGTTAGTTGTGGTTGGATGTGTTCCTGGATTTTGTCCCTGTTGTGTCACCGAGTTTTGCTATTTTTACTGTGACTTGTGTGGGTCGAATTTGAGGAAGTGTTCTTCATAAAAGTTGTTCAAAACATCTTGGACTATAACATAATTGCACTTGGAAATTTTTGGAAGTCATTTGAGGTCATTTGGAAGTCCATCTTTGTACCAAAATAAGTATGCCGGAAACATTGTTCCTCCGACCTTGGGTTTGTTGGAATTTTTATAAATTTTCCTAGACCTTATTTCAAAATACTTCCCTCACAAGACTTGTTCGGGATATTTGTGGCTATAACATATAAAAATTTCAAAGCTTTCTAAGGAGATTTCGTTACTGTTTGAAATGCATTTTGAAAGCTGGATGGCCTGTCCAAATGAAATATTTTACGTCCGATTTTGGATGACAAAAAGAGATGGTTCTAGGAAGAACTGAGTTTTAAGTTCTCATGAAAAGTGTTCATTAGGATGTCTTCTAGGACATATCTGAAATTCATAATTTTTGGTTTTGAATTACTATTTGTTTTTAAAGGAATCCCATAATGGCGCGTCAACCCAGTTTTGTCTGAATTTTGTTAAATTCGGTCTACCCTTTTTCCTTAGGGGTTGAATGCTTGTTGCCCTTGGTAATGAGTTTGGTGCTTGAACATGAGTGTTCTATGGTGATTTGGGGACTGAATTGAATGCCATGCGGTTGTTTGGGCTTTTAGTGATTGATTGTTAAGTGCCGAAGTTGGATAATAAGGATCTCGGCTCTATGTGAGTGCATGGGGAATTCATATATCAATGAGTCACGTATACTTGTTGAGAATGACCCGTGAGCCATATATATACAAGGGGTCTAGATAGCAGAGTGATCCGTGAGCCGTATATATGCGGGGGATCCGGATAGTGGAATAGCCCATGAGCCGTGTGAATGCAAGGGGTCCTGTCTATTACGTTGTGATTGGTGTGATCCATGAGCCATATATTTGTAGGGGATCTGGACAGTGGAATAGCCCGTGAGCCATGAGAATGCGGGGGTCTTGTCTATTATATTGTGACTAGTATGCTATGGCCCAAGTGCTAAGGCTGTCACGCCCCGAACCCCACAGCATGCAATATTAGTGCGACGTCCCAAGAATCGTCGCCGACCCAACGCCCAAATAGAGATCAAGCACAAGCAGAAACAATAAATAATAAAACCCGTACAATATAATTACACGAGACCAGGGATAGCGCAAACATCAAACAAGAACATAACTATAAATATACATTTTCATTTATAAGGAAAGCCCTTTTACAAAGTACAGTTTACAGACCAAAAAGAAACAAACGCATCAAACAACGCAGTTAACACCACCGGATCAAAAAGGGGCAAGTGGCTCGGGTAAATAGGTCATCTACATGGAAGATTATAGTAAAAAAGGTGCACGCTTCCCTACTGGGTTAGGACCTAGAACCTAAGCTAAGGTTCCCAGTCCGGATCTGAAGACTTGGTGGGATCGTCAGAATTCTCCTTGGTTGCATCGTCACTCGAATCTGACTCCTCCGAATCCATGGGTTGGGCTGCCATACGCTCTTCTTCATAATCCAGCTCCAAATCTGGGTCGAGGTACCAACCTAGATCCTCATCCTCACCTATCTCCTCATCAGATCCAACCTCAGCTACTTCTCCATCTGCTCCGGGTCGATTTCCATATCTTCCGATTCAACCTCTTCGTCTTCCACTTGGCCTGGGTCTTTGGCTATCACTTGAGGCTCGTCGTTCATAACCTCATCCTAGACATTCCAATCGTGAGCCCCATGAGGGTCTATCACCTCCCCATCAGCAACTACTGGCACCATCAAGCCATTCTCATCCAGCGGGGCGTCAAAGGTACAAAGTGGTCGGCCGATGTTCCCATCCGCATCAGGCAAACACCAGGCCAGATACTCTTGAGTTTGATAAAAGTATTCTCCAACATCAACAAAAACAACAAATCGATATCGTATATAAGCTTCCCTGTTACCCGAAGGAAATACACTAGTTGACTGGTAAATCTGCGTAGGGATCCCAAAAAGTGTGGATATCTTCCGGCATGGTCAGGGACAAGGGTCTGAAAATATGGGTTATTACAATCGTGAGACAAATCTCAGCGAGTGTAAGCCCTAAACCTAGACTAGGCTAACATGCAATCTCCTGATCGACAAATCAAAACTCCAAGCAATTACAACTCACTAATAAATTCCAACTAAGGCCCTCGGGCCCCGATCACTTACCTGGCTGACCTTGTAGGTTATTCAATTCGACATATAATCATGGCACATATGTGGCACACAATCTCACATGTACGTCATACACATGCTCATAATCAACAGTGTTCGATTCACATGTCATTCACCGATTTCAGCACACTCATACACTAGCCCATGCGTTCCTATGCATGCAATGTCCTTGTCATGCCATGTTTCACACTGGCTCACACCGCACTCTGGCTCAATGCTCAATTATTATTAATATTATCTCAGAGCTTGACCCGCGTAAAATGCATCAGGTTTGACCCGTGCCACTGCAGCGGGTCTACATAATCACAACACTTCGTGGTCAGCGTAAAGACGCCCCCGGCCTAGTGTCTCTAGTCCGCGTCAAAACGCATCAAGCGCAACACCGATCTCCTTACGAACCAGAACCCGCGTAAAACGTATCAGGATGGTCGTCTTCCGGACGTACCGGGTATCGTCCCGCGTAAAACGCATCAGGACGGCAAACCCCGCGTAACACGCATCAAGGAGAATTGTGATCACATATACACACAGCCAGTTATTATCTGAACCCCGCGTAACACGCATCAGGGCAATTAGGTGATCACATGCTCATGGCAGGCACGCATTCTCGCACAATTTCACTACATGCCTTATTCTTGGCATACATAATGTGTGGCCATACAATACAATACAATTCAGTGCAACATGAGCTACCACACAATAGGCACATGCACACAATTAAATCAAAGTCAATTCACAATGCCTAATTCACAAACCACGTGCTCACTTGGCCAATTAATACCATGCCGCCCAAAATCACACATTATAGTTCAATACTCGATACAAGCCCACAATTGGCCAATCACACTTCGCATGGTTCGATTACACGAGCACGCAACATGGTATTTACCAAACCTCACAATTGAGCACAATTAATTTACAACACAACCAATAGGCCGTTACTCTAAGCTGTCTCAGCAATTCACTAATAAATTCCCAATAGCCCAATTCAGTCCTCTAATCCACCAAATGGACAGTCGCGAACCAACCACTCTGCTGCCCATAATCGTCCCCAATTAATTCCTAATAATCTCCCAATATCACGCCAATAATTATTCTCACCAACCGGTATACTAATTCCACCTAACGAACACCGATAACACCCAAACCAGTCCATACATATGCACTGCCAGTCCTAACTAGGGTTTAGGAGGTAAACTCAATTAATTTGAACTCGCAACGATGAGAATCGGCGGTTGATCATCGATGAACGGTGAAACCGACAGCGGCGTTTCCAACGGCGGCGACGGCGATAGTTCCCGGCGGCCGGTGGTACGGACGGCAGCCTAGTTGCTCATACGATGGCTGCGTGGAGTGAGGGAGAGAGTGGGTCGGTGAGGGTGAGTGGACAACGGCGTGGACAGCGGACGAGCGGTGGGCGGCGGCGCAGCACCAGAGATAAACGGCGGCAGGCGGTGGCTCATGGCTAGTTCGGTGGCCTTCACCGAACGGAATGAGAGAAAGAGAGAGGGAGAGAGAGGATGGGGTCGAGATGGTAAGGGTGAAGTGGTGAGGTGGTTGGCGGCATACGGCGGTGACGAGCTCCGGCGAACGGTGAGCGGTGGCCAGCGACGAACACCCACGGTGGAGGAGGGGGGAACGGCGGAAGGGGGGCTATTCGGGTGAAGATGATGGCCGAATGAGGGAGAGGAGAGAGAGAGCTGGTCCAAGCTGGTCAAATATGTGGGCTGGTGGGGAACACGTGTCGCCCGATCTGGGCCATTTGACCAAAATGCCCTTAATCCAATGGTCTACGTCCGTTGCAATCCCATAATGCAAGGGCAAAATAGTCTTTAGTTCCAATAATTCGGCTAAAATCCATTATTAATTATCCCAAATAATTTCCCAAAATTCGGAATTAATTCTGGCCTAGAGGCAAAATGGTCATTTTTTCGATCCCGGGTCGAAATCCCAATTTTCACACACACGTGTTCTATATGTGTGTGGCCAACATAATATGGTGTCGGATTCGCGAAATTCACTTTTTAAGCCCTCGAAAATCGACTGCAAAGTTTAAGGGGCAAAAGGGTCAATTTTTCACTTCCAGGCCGAAATTCCATTTTTCGCCCGTAAGTGCTCCATGTCACGCCCTGTACCCTACAAAGCGTGAGCATCCCAATGTAGGTTGATTTTGGTGTGACGTCCCAAGACGTGTCGCCGACCCAATACCCAACACAGAGATTAATTCACATGCGGAAGCACGATATATAAATAAATATATATCACCCAGACAAAAATTACAGAGAACAAGGATAGCCACAACGACAATTAAACAATCACTGAAAATATGTACACTTTATATTACTTATCAAAGCTCTTTTTACGGCGTTCACATATACACATCATATAAATACATCCGACCAAAAAAGCCAGTGAACAGCCACTATTAAACAAAAAGGGTAGGTGGCTAGGGTGAGTCAAGCTAATCCTACAAGGAAGACTATAGTAAAAAAGGGACAGTCCTCCCTACCAAACTTGGGCCTCGACTAAGGCTCCCAGTTTGGATCTGATGACTCTGAAGACTCCTTGGAAGAACTCTCCTGAGCCTCAAACTCCTCAGATTCCATAGCCTCTACCGCGACCCTCTCATCCTCTGAGTCCAGCTCTAACTCCGGGTCCAAGTACCACCCTAACTCTTCATCTTCCCTAACTCCTATCTCCATATCTAACCCTCCCTCAGCGACCTCTCCATCCTCATCTGGGTCTTGATCCATGGGCTCCACCTCTGGCTCAACCTCCTCATCCATTGGCTCGGGGTCCTCATACAATACCCCTGGCTCTTGGTCCATGGCTATAGGCTCGTCTGCAATCTGGGAATCCAAAATTTCACCATCAGCCATTTGGGGTATCATCACCCCATTTATATCTACTGGGACGTCAAAGTCCCGAGGGGTCGCCCAATGTTTCCATCCGCGTCTCTGCGACACCAAGCCACGTACTCTTGAGGCTGATAAAAATACTCCCCCACATTCACGAACACTATAGATCGGTATCTTATATATGCTTCTTGTTCCCTGCGGGGAAGACTCTCATCGAATGGTGAATCTGTACAGGGATCCCAAAAAGTGGTGGCGGCTTTGGCATGCTCAGGGCTAGGGTCTGAAAAGATGGATTATTATAACCGTGAGACGAATCTCAATAAGTAAGCCCCCTAAACCTAAACTAGGCAAACGTGCACCTCCTGATCGGAAAACAATCACACACAACCACAAACATCAATAATGGCCTAGGCCCTTGAGCCCAGGTTGATCACATTCTTGACTCTGCAGGTTAGACAATTTATATAAAATACCCAACGCACACACGTGTACTCATTTAACCACACGTATGTCAAAAGCATGCTCATACTCATAAATGTTCGTGTTGCACGTCAGTCACCGAGTCGCACGTTCTCGCACTCATGCACACACGCGCCTCTAATATGCCATGCTCATGACTTGGCTCAATATCACACACTACCAATATCTCAATTTATTACTCGACCTGTGTAATACGTATCAGGTCTAAATTTAATAATAACACTTCATGGCCCGCGTGAAACGCATCAGGCCTGGTATCTCTAGCCCGCGTAAAACGCCTCAGGCGCAACACCGATCTCTATATACGGACCACACCCGTGTAAAACGCATCAGGTTGGCCGTCTTTCGGCCATTCGGGCATCGTCCCGCGTAAAACGCATCAGGATGGACCTTATGTGATCACATAAGCACACCATTAATTATTATCAGGACCCCGCGTAAAACGCATTAGGGTATTTTAGTGATCACATGCTCATTCCAGGCACGCATACTCGCACAATTCTCATTTCGAGCCAATGCTCAGCAAGTGAAATGCGTGGCCATGCAAATCTCGCACTCGGGCAATCACATGATGTCCCATGAACATTCAATTTCAATCATAGGCATATAATTCAAGTATGCCATAACGTGCTCAACTATTGCCATGACGTGCTCACAATCGATAACAATATGCTCAACCGACATATTAGCATGTCCAATTTATCAATCCAATTCAACCTTGCATGGCACCAGAATCGGCACTCAATATTCGCACACTTAGGCAATATAATTTCGCACACTTGAGGCCCACCAGGCCGCATCATTCTTGGCCATAATAAGCACACAACATGGCATCATTTAAATAATCACTAATTAGCACAATTCAGCCATTAAATCACTCAACATGGCATGTTCGGGAATTTCGCAATTAAACCCGAACTTAAGCAATATTCGGTCAACATGGACAGCCACTAAATCGGCTCATCAACGGCTCTAATCAACCTCAAATCACCTCATTAGGCTCCTCAAATTATCACACAATTAGCCATCAACCGCCAACCCATTAATCATCACTAAACATGCCTAATTAACCACTAATCAACCACTAATCCTATCTAGAAATGCTAATTAGCCTAATTTGGGTTTAGAGTTAATACTCACTTAATCTAAATTGGGTCGACGGGGAACGAGCGGCCAATCGCCGATGGATGGTAAGATCAGCGGCAGTGTTCCGACGGCAACAACTCATGGCGATCAGCGACATACGGATGTTGGTGTACAGACCGTACGAGGACGGCGGTGTACGAACCGTACAGTCGGTGGCAGACAGCTCGGCTGGGCAATGCTCCGACGGTGGCTGGTTGGTCTTCACGGCTTGGATTGGAGGAAACGGCTAAGAAGAAAATGAAAGGAAGAAATGGGGAGGAGATGGAAATGGCGTGGAAGTGAAGTAGGGAAGGGGATGGCCTGGTCAAAAAGGCTTTGGGTGGAATCTACATGTCAAGATCTCCTCCTCTTAACAATTTTGCCCTTTGATCCAAGGGTTCAAATTTGTCCTTATCCAATAATGTTAGGGCAAAATAGTCCTAGGTCTCAATTATTGGGGCTGACCACTTTATCATAATTAAAACCTTAATTTAATCCCAACAATTTTGGCCCAAAATTCGGAATTAAGAAAATAAGCCTAAGGGCATTTTCGTAATTTTCTAATCTCGGGTCGAAATTCCATTTTTCGCTCGTACCAACCCTAAATATGCGTGGCCAGTCAAAAATGGTGTTGGCTGCATAAAATAATCACTTACGCCCCTGAAAATCGGCTTTAAAGTTGAGGGGCAAAATCGTAATTTTTCACTTCCGGGTCAAAATTCCATTTTTCGACCGTACATGCTCCAAATAAGCATGGCCACCCTAAAACAGCATCGGCCACGATAAATAGTCGCATACGACCTCGAAAATCGATGCCCAAGTCTGGGTCAATTTTCCGCAATCAAAATCACTCAATTTCAAATTTTAAAATTTCTGACTAACGGGCGGCTGTTTAGGGGTTACATGTATCAACCTATGGATACTCGAGTCATGACGGCCTCAATAACTGGGAAAACGTGAGAATTTATTACTAGTACCAGAGGTCACGATCGGTCGATTTAAATTCGGGATTTGTTCACCACGTGTATTTTCGGTCGTGCCGAATCACACGCGATCCGATCGTACATCGTTGACCAAACCATATCCGTCACCTTCCTAGGATCGGCCCACATTGGCCCAAAATATTTTCTCACCGTTTCTCGAAATCAATGACCAATTCACGATCGGGTCCCTAGTCTACGTACTGTTTCCTAATTAGCCATTCCTTTTTTGTTAGTTTCCCGAAAGTGATCAATTCCAGGCGAGACTTAACAAAGTGAAATGAGAAATAATATTTACTTTATTGATCTCGGAAACAGGTCGAAATTCGGGATGTTACACTCCAAACATGCGTGGCCATCCTAAAATTACATCGGCCGCAGAAAATAACCTCATACGGCCTCGAAATCGGACATCAGAGTCTATAGGGGCAAAATCGTAATTTTTTTCCAATTTCGGTTGAAATTCCAATTTTTGGCTGGATTAGTCCCAAATGTACATGGCCACACCAAAATGACGTTAGTCCTACAAAATAGTCGTAAACGTCTACAAAATTTAGATATTGAAGTTCGAGTTCAATTTGGCGATCAAATTCGCTCATTTTAAAATTTTAGGACCTCTCATTAACGGGCAGCTGTTTAGGTGTTACTGTATTGACTCAGGATTGTCCGCGTCGTGATGGCCTCGATTTTCGAGAGAACGCGAAGAATTATCACTAGTATCGGAGGTCTCGGTCATTCAGGTTAGTTCAGGAATTGTTCGCCATGTGTACGCTCGGTCATGCGGAATCACCCGCGATCCAATTGTAAGTCATCGGCTGAATCAAACCCGTCGCCTTCCTAAGATCAACCCACATTGGTCCAAAATATTCCCTCAGCATTTCTCGAAGTTGGTACTTAGTTCACGATCAGGTCCCTAGTCCACGTACCATTTCCTACTTAGCCTTTCCCAATAGGTTAGTATCTCATGATTGATCAAGTCCAGACGAAACTTACTAAAATTAAACAAGAATTAATTTTACACTTTACTAGTTCCGAAAACGGGACGAAATTTAGGATGTTACAAAGGCACATTGTGGATAGCATGATTTGAGAACTTGAGGGATTATGCCACGTGGGAGTTGTAAATTGATTTTTATGCCTATAGCGCGAAGCCTTGCCTTGATGCGTGTGGTTATGAATTGGAGACTGCTTTGTACTTGAGTTGAGGTAATTGATGCTGTGCCGTGGTTTTACTAATTCTCTAGCCGTACCGAGGTTCGTAGATAGAATTGCATGATTTAAGTGTCTAGGCGTACTTTTGCCCTAGTGTAGGTTTAGGTTTGGCTTACTGAGATTCGTTCTCACCCCATTATGAGATTTACCATTTTCAAACCCTAGACCTTAGGCATGTCGCCCATACATTTTGGAGTACTGCTGGATTTTGACATGGTGGAAACCGAGTACCCCCTGGTCGAGGGTAGGATGGATATCATGAAAGGGACTATAGTATGGGTTAATGAAGGGGTGCCGCATCTGAGCTTGCACTTCTACAAAGCATGGTTCTACTGAGGCGAGGATGGAATTGACGTTGGACCCCTACAAGGTTTTGAGGTGCCAACTTGTGTGAACCCAGGGCGGGTTGTACCCCCGACTTTGGATGTTGTGGTGATCAACCCTCCTCGTTATGCTCTGGTGAGCCAGCCTTCTCTGCCGGTTCCTGTCATGGACGCTTAAGTCATGGAGCCTGCTGCCGCCAAGGAAGATCCTAAAGAAGATCCCAAGAAAGACCTTGAGGAGGATCTAGAGGAGCTCGATGTCTAGATGCATAGTAGCATATGTTTTATTTTGCTAGCCTCGTAAAGTGTCAAGTGTAGTCTTGAACTAGTAACCCTCTCCCCCTCCGTCGACCTATGTTGCTGTATTTTCCTTAGTCGTACGGTTTTGTATTTGACTGGCTTTGATTATGTTATGAATTCCTTTCGTCATCTTGTGTATCTCTTCTACATGGTGTTGTTTCCGCTTCCGCATGCATTCGTTATTAAAAGCTTGAGTAGTGTGCCGTAGTTCTTGGGTTCGAAATTATATTGGGATGGCAATGACAGGGTGTTATCGCGCTCGTATGGTTTGGAGCGTGACCGTTTATGCTAATTAAGCAACTTTAATGACCTTAATGTTCAATCAAGTTAGGGACTTTCTTGCACGGATTAGATGAGAATCGATTCCTATTTGTGGTTCGATGCCAAGTCGGTTCCCATAAGAAGCTGCATCAAGTGGAAATACCAGATAAAAGATAAAACATTTCCACACCACAAGTCATAAGGAAGATACATGTGGAGAACACACTAATATTTTCTCTGTATATACACCTTAAAAATAAAACTTGCTTCAAGTTACATAAAGAGCTCCTAATGGACGACTGATGAATTAAAACATTTCTTTCGTCAATTGACTAAGATCACTTAGAACATTATCTCTAAGTATACACCCTCAATTACGTTGACAGTGCTTGTGAACTTACAAAATTTCACAACATTATATATCCGATCATATTATTCCGGTGGCTTGTGAAAGCAAACAATACTATTCTTATGAAGAAAATGGCGCCATTAAATTAAGCACCTAGCTAAATTAGTCTTGCTGCCAACATTACAAACAGACAGACTGCAGAAGAAAGGTGTGTGAAGTAATTATATCACTTTCAATATGAGGAAGACCACGTACAGTCTCGTGAGGACAAGAAGGTCAATCTAAATATTAGAAGATAGATTGGTGATTTGCCTCACCTTTGCACTGCTTCATTTAGGCAATATACTAGAATTACTCTAAAAATCACTCGTTAACGTGAACCATTACTTGACCACTAGGGGTTGTATTAGTAGCCACCCTTTTCACTTGGGAATGGAGAGGTGGAGAGTTCAATTACCCACCTTCTTGGGAGGCCTGGGGCGGGGATGTTAGATGTATGCCCTAAAGTTGTCATGTAATAGTTACATGTTAGGGATTTAAGTTGTATTTTCAAATTTATTATTTATTTAATGGCAATGACGATTTCATTCATTTGTCCAATTATTTAAATATATGAATGATTCCATAAGATCAGTTGTGACTAGACATATTCTTAAGACATTAAGAATATGTGTGACAAGTTCACAGTTAGATTGAATCTTTAAATTATTCTCGGTCGATGGATCATTGAGTGGATATCAATAATCATGTTGAGACCGGTGTGTTCTTAGCTTCATCATTAAGTATGGGATATTTAAGGGAATGATGAGTCACGAGTCATTGGGTATTGTGATACCCGAGCTAGAACACAGGTGTTTGTATCAGACAAATTCACTAAACATGACACGCATATAATGATTAGCAACATGGAAGCTTTTAGCGTGGTCAATGCCTAATCGTTCATGCTCTGGTCTTGTGTAAATAATCCTTAGACCTAAGGCACAGTTTTGACCTGTGTGTTGGATGGCTATGGTTCACAAGTGCACATATTGTTGGTTCGTTGATCCGTCTCTGTACTTGATGGCCATAGTTCGTTCACATACGAAGTTACATGTGTGCGCAAAATGGAATCTGTCACCTTGTTATACACAAGGTATAATAATAATGTCCTATGCAATCTAATCTTGACATTGCATTAAAATCCTCGGTCGGGGTTGTAACCAAGAATGAACTGTATATGTCTCATATAAAATGCATGTCAATTAGATTTGTGCATATGATCGAATTGGTAACTTGACAAATATTCCATGGTCTTTGTTCGATCGGGACATAGTAAGGCAAAGGGATTGAATTACACTGTAACCAAAGCTAACAGGTTCATTATGTTCTTAAAACATTCACACTGTCTGGGTACCCATGACATATTGCTAGATGTCAATCATGGCTTGTAGGATCTAGAGATTGATCAGGACAATAAATTCTCTTGGGAGTACTAACGTGTTAGTGCAAGTCCTACTACTAGATTAGTGATGAACCTAGGGATGTTACACATCATAACCAATTTAGGATAACGTTGTGCGGAAGAGATAATATTGCAAATATGTTTGTAATCGAATTGAGTTGGACTGAAATTAAATTAAATGGGATTTAATTTAATTCAATTTTTGTCATGGGCGTGTGTGCATATGATGCTCACAAAATACACATATGCTGATCATGCATTTCTATATTTGTATATATATTTATATTTATATAAATAATTTAAAGTGCATACGGACAACAATTATTGCTGTCCGTGTGCCTTTTAATTTTATTTAAAAAAAATGAAAAGGGTGCACATGATCAGCAACTGTTGCTGACCGTGTGCATGCACATGATCAGCAACCGTTGCTAACCGTGTGCACATGTGCATACATGCACGATCAGCAACGGTTGCTGATCGTGTGCACACGCACGATCAGCAACCATTGCTGATCACTAAATAAAAAAAAACGCAATCAGCAACAGTTGCATAATAATGAAGAAAATACATATGCAATTGTCATGTGTTCGTGAGAGTCAATAAAATACGTTTTCTCTCTTCCGACGCTGTGACTGAAATATCAAGAGTGCGGGAATTGTCGCCACAAGATTGCTAGCACAATTCTATTGGTGATTATCCGCAAGTTCTTCCTTCCATTTGTTGTGCGATTGGTGGTGTGTTTGAACTAGAAGTCCGACGGTTGTGGGGCTCGAACTGAAGAACATCCAAACCGAAATTGTTCTGGGCACTTTGCGAAAGGTAATCTGTTTAACCCCCCTATGGTTTTCCGATTTTTGATTGAAATGCACGAACAACGCCTTTGGAGATACATGTGTGGTTATATCTTTCCGCTGCGTTTATAATTTTTTTTTAATTATGCATGTTCCATAGAAAACCAACAGGGGACGCGTGTGTAAGGGAGTAAGGTTTCGCAACTTGCATACAGCACATGGCACCCACTATGGCTTGTAACGTAGTTATAGGATAGGATAGGACCAGACAAAAAAAAAACCGTGAACCATGACATGGCAGAAATTTATCGTGTTCACACGCCAAACTTCTTGCCTTAAGTTGAGCCTTTTGGCTAGCAGATTCTACCTTCAATATTTTAACAATATCTATTAGATTTTTGTTTATTCAATGTGATTTGGGGGGAAAAAATTGATGCGTGTGTTACATGTTTTAAATTGAATCTGGTCATCAAATATAATGAGACTCATGTGGGCCCCACATAAGACCCACCAACTATCTAAATTCAATTTATTCAGTATACTACGCTCACTGAATACTTACTGGACGGTCTTCTTAGCCTTCGTCACCAAATAAGGCAATATTTAGCTAAACATCCTAATTCTTCTTGGTATGAACAAGGAATAGGTACTAACTCTTTTACTTGGTGAAAGAGAAAATGAAGGAATTTACATTGTTGTTATCGATAAGGCATTTGAATATGTTCCTTCTAGTAAAAAAAGAGAACCTCATTACCATGCTAATGTGAATCAAATTAAAGATTAAACGGGCCATACAACATGATAGTGTAACTAAAACCTAGGTTCCGTAGCTTTGAAACTCATACGTTTTAATCAAGTCTCAAAAGGAAGGGTTTCACAACTTCTCCTTCAAGGAAAATGCAGGACTTAATAGCAACAGTAATCGGGTTGATTGCGCTTAAGGTATATTATAATAATTCAACACAGAATAATATAATCCTTTTCCATAAACTTAGCTCTGTCAAAATATTTGGCGCGATTGGTGAACTCAAACATAAGCAGAGCAATGCAGAAAATTTTCAGACGATTTGTTCACAAGTAATGCGCGTTGGTCTCTGGGGTATACATGATGAACCCAATGGTTTCAAGCTTTTAAGAATGAAATTGCAGTTTTCCCACCCTTTACCAACATAATTTATCTCGAGAGTCGACTGGAGTACCCTTTTTTTTTCAATAATGAAAATATTCTCTAATATTTCGATAAGATGAAGGATTAATTATCTTGGTCCAAGTCTAGCTGCTGCCCGGTTTGACCAAGTGAAGTCAACGTAAGATGAAGCTACAGTGGCAATTATAGGCTTCCACGTTGAGTTCATTTGACAGAATTAGCGATTCTACAAGTTTAAAAGTCTCGACTGTATGTTACCAAAAAAAAAAAGTCTCGATTGTAAAACAAAGTAAAAATTTGAAGATCTCCATTAAATCTTAGTCATTGACTATGATCACTTAAAATATTATCTCTCTATATATATACACCCTCAATTATGTCCATGCAGAGTAACAGCAAACAATACTACTCTTATGGAGAGAATAGCACCACTAGATAGACATTATAAATAGCACTTGCCAGTTTCAACTTTCGCAATATCCCTTCCAATTTCCTAAAATCCGTTTGCCATCTCACCCGTAACACCACGTACTAGCGAAACTTTAGCTAGAATTCCCGCCAAGTGTTTTTCACAAGATTTATTTGTGCCTTATTTAAAGGGAAAATCTGTCTAATGGTTGAATGAAAAATATATTAGTTACATAATCAAAGAGATTGTTTTAGAAAAACAGAAATCTTGAATCAAAGTTGGAGAGAGAGAAAGAGAGAGAAAGAGAGAAGGGCAAAGAGGAAATTGGATGTAAAGTAAAGGCAACAGTGCATTTCGGTTATAAATATCCCTTAGACGACTGCAATCATTGGCCCGCCACAATAAACTGCCGTTTTGATTAAGATAGCTTTTGAAGAGAAGCAAATGCATTATTACGTTAAGTTTTTTGCCGGATTTCCTACAGATACCACGATTGCAACATTTGTGTCAGAAAATGAGAATTTTGAACCCAACCAAACATGCCTAGAACCAATTTAAGACTGAAAACTACAAAGTGCAGACTTCAAGGCTGCCGTTGACGTAAGAAACGATTAGATTAGACAATGAGGAAACAAGATATGGGTGGTCAAAGTGGCGGAAAGTCGGCCCAAGGCAATAAACTTTGACCAGCTCATTTGCTCTCAATGAAGTACATTTAGAAGCAAGGGAAGGACATAGCTGGATGTATTTGGCAAAGAGCTTTCCACAGATATTCGAGTTTTTCGAAACTGCTTTCAAAGGCTTGTTGTGGATCACGAGTAGCGCCATTACAAAAGCTAATATAATCTTGAAGGTACCCATAAGGAAGTTCTTCGTGAAAATCCCCTCCTCTATTCATTTCCCTTTCGAGGAAAAGTTTCAAGAAAGATCAGAAGAGAGAATTTAGGAGGAAATAAATTTTCGATGTGAATATTCAATCATGCAACAAAATTAAATAGGAAAAACTATAAAGCCAGCATTACCACTAGGGGTGAGCATGGTCTGGGTGGGCAGTTCCTAACATGGAACCGCCCACCAAGAACCGGTTCTAAGAAATTGGGATCGTACTGCCGTTCCGGTCCGATTCCCGGGTGGATCCACGGAATCGGTCCCACCAAGTTTCACGCAAATAGAGGTGACCGAGAGTGAGAAAGGGAGGTGATGAACTGCTAAAGGCGCGGCAGTAAGTTGATGAGAGCTGAGAGTCAAGCTTCAGATTAGGGATTTTATGGTTTTCATTTGTCTAAAAATATTTTTTTTGGGTTGAAATTTTTCTAAAAATTATATATATATTACCGGCCCGGTCCGGATAGGCGGATGGGTGATTCCACGCTTAGAACCGGAAGCTGGACCAGTCCTCATGGGAACTGCTGGTTCCGAGTTGGTTCGGTCTAGTTTCGGGCGATTCCCTGTTCCTTGGCAGACCCCTAGCTACCACAACTACATTATCATTGTAGCAGATACTAGTTCATGAATAAAATTAGAAATTACAAAATTCACGCCCTACAGTACGTTATCCTCTTTTTTTTCTTTTTTAATAAAAACCATTGAACTCAAGCTAGTGAACCTAAGAAAAAGAAGAAGCAAGAACAGCATCTTGTATTATTGAAGAAAACGTGCATGGGATAAGATGCTTCCTAAGGTTGTGCTCTTTAGGCAACTTTAATGATCTTAATGTTCAATCAAGTTGGGGACTTTCTTACACGGATTAGATGCGAAGCGATTCCCGTTTGTGGGTCAATGCCCATAAGAAGCTGCATCAATTGGAAAAACCAGATAAAAGATAAAAGATCCCCACACCCTGGGTGTTAAGGAAGATACGTGTGGATAACACTAAATATCATTTTCTCTATACATGCACCTAAAACATGAAAATTGCTTCAAGTTACGAACGGAACACCTAATGGACGGCTAATGAATTAAAACATTTCTTTCGTCGATTGACTGAGATCACTTATACACCCTCAATTACGGTAATTGTGCTTAGTGAATTTACGAAATTTCACACTATTATATGTCTAATCATATTATTCCAGTTGGCTTGTAGAAAGCACACAATACTATTCTTATGAATAAAATAGCACCGCTAAATTAAGCACGTAGCTACATTAATCCTACTACCAACATTACAAACAAGCAGACTGTAGAAGAAAGAGTATGAAGTGGTCATAATTAAATCACCTTCAATATGAGGAAGACCGTGTAGTAGTGCGCATTCTCTTCCTTTCCGAACACACATAGGCTACAGTCTCATGGGGCTAAGAAGACCAATCTAAAGATTAGAAGATAGATCGGTGGTTTGCCTCGCCTTCACGCTGCTCATTTAGGTGATATGCTACAAGTACTTTAAAAACCACTTGTTAACATGAACCATTACATGAAAGAAATTTTTCATGTTCACACGCCAAACTTCTTGCCTTAAGTTGAGCCTCTTTAATAGTAGATTCTACTTGCATTCTTGTAATAATATCAATTAGTTTTTTGTTCATTCAATGTGATTTGGTGGAAAAAAATTGATGTATTAAATTGAATCTAGCGATCAAATATAATGACACTCATGAGATCCACCAACTACACTACACTCACTGAATAATTACTGGACCGGCTGCTTAGCTTTCATCACCAAATAAGGCAATATTTAGCTAAACATCCTAATTCTTCTTGGTATGAACACGGAATAGGTACTAACTCTTTTCCTTGGTGATATAGAAAATCAAGGAATTTCAGTTGATGTTATTTGTCGAGCATTTGAATATGTTATTTCTAGTACGAAAAGAGAACCTCATTATCACGTGAATGTGAATCAAATTAAAGATTGAACTGACCTCCATATAACATGTTAGTGCAATTAAAACCTATAGATAAGCAAGGTTCGGTAGCTTTTAAACTCACACATTTGAATCTAGTCTCAAAAGGAAGGGTTTCACAACTTCTCCTTCAAGAAATATGGGTAACTCTAGTTCAGCTCCACATTACTCGGACTCGGACGACGATCTCGACTTCCCCACCTCTCCTCCCTCCCCACCCCCATCTCCCCCTCGCCCCTTCGTTCCCATTATAATAATTGTTCGACCATCTCCAGATTGCCCGAGCTTTGAATGAAAGTCCGAAGGCTCGGAACAGGTGAGGACATGCTGTAGTAGCTTGGCATGGGGATCATGAGTTAGACATATCTGTATGCATATTGGAATAAGATCGCAGATCATGCGCTTCATCAAGTCTGATGGTCCAAATTATAAGGGCATATTTGTCATGCATGCTCATTTTCTATTGTAATATACTCTCCTGCTCCCATTAAATAAATGTTCTCAGATTGGGTTAATTTGCGTTCTACTTGTTGATTGTGATACTTCATTGTTGACACCTAAATTTTGGTGATATGCTTAAGACATTTATTGCATAAAAATTAGGAGGTCGAACTTGACCCCTAGCAAATATTATTTAAATTTCATATAGATGTTTGTAGCATTTTCTTATCATTGCATTATAGCTAATGGACGGGCATGAGGGGTTCTAAGCTTAATTTATGCTAACTAGACTAAGCCAATGGTGTAAGAAAATTTAGCCCAGCCCATGAGTATAATATAAGAGCTGAAATTTTCCCATTGGATAATTGAGCAATTAATCTTGATTATTATTCAAGTCTTGGAGGATAATTGGTCGATTTGGTTTGATATAATTGTCAACCCGATATTGGAATAAGATTGTGCATCAAACCCCTCATCAAGTCCGATGCTCCAAATTATAAGGGCATATTTGTCGTGTAAGCTCATTTTCTATTGTAATATACTCTTATGCTCCCATTAATAAATGTTCTCAAACCGGGTTGATTGGAGTTATGCTCGTTAATTGTGATACTTCATCATAAACTCATTGCCTTGTACAAATGATGAGAGATGTGGCTTGTGACGAATAAGGTAAAACGACCAAATATAGCAGAAGAAGGTATCACAGAATAGTAGAATATCAAATAATTCAATCATTTTTTAAGGTATATTATAATAATTCAATGCAGAATAATATATATTTTTTTTTACCATAAACTTAGCTTCGTAAAAATATTTGGCGCAATTGGTGAACTCAAATATAAGCAAAGCCGCAGTGAAAATTCTCATATTATGTTAGTTTGTTCATAAGTAATGCGCGTTCCTCTCGAATGTACATGACAAACCCAATAATTTCAAGCTTATTGAGAAGGAGATTGCAGTCCTCCCAACCTTTACCAACATAATTACCTCGAGAGTCTACTAAATTACCTTTTGTTTTCAATAATGAAAGTATTCTCTAATATTTCGACAAGAGAAAGGCTTACTTATCTTAATCCAAGTCTAGCTGCTTCCCCTTTTGACCAAGTAAAGTCAACGAAAGATGAAGCCACTATGGCAATTATGGGCTTCCACGTTGAGTTCATTTATTAGAAATGGCGACAATGGCACAAGATTTCTACAAGTTCGAAAGTCTGGATTGTAAAACAAATTACAAATTTGAAGATACCCATTAAATGTTAGTCATTGACTAGGATCACTTCAAATATTATCACTATATATACACCCTTAATTACGGAAATAGTGCTTAGAAAATTACACTATATAATAAGTCCATGCAGAGTAACCCAATGGCTTGTGAAAAGCAAACAATATTATTCTTATGGACAGAATAGCGCCATTAGATAGACATTATAAATAGCGCTTGCCCGTTTCAACTTTTGCAATATCCCTTCCCACTTCCTAAAATCCGTTTGCCATCTCACCGGTAGCACCGAATACCAACAAAACTTTGGCCAGAATTTCGACCAACTGTTTGTCAAATGACTAATTTGCTCCTTATTTGAAGGGCAAATCTCTCTAATGGTTAAATGCAAAATATATTAGTTACATAATCAAAGAGATTGTTTTACAAAAACGGAAAACTTGAATTAGAGAGAAGGGGGGGGGGGTGAGCGACAATTGGATGTCAAGTAAAGACAATAGCGTATTTCAATCATAGATATCCAATAGATGACTGTAATCACTGTCCTGCCACGATAAAATGTCCGTTTTGCTCAAAATAACTTTTGAAGAGAAACAAATGCATTATTATTGACACTTAGTTTTTCCCCAGATTTCCGTAGAGACCACGTTTGCAACATTTGTGTCCGAAAATGAGAGTTTTGAACCCAACCAAACATGCCTAGAACCAATTTAAGACTGAAAACTTTAAAGTGCAAACTTCAAGGCTTCCGTGGATGTAAGAAACGATTAGATTAGACATTGAGGAAACAAGATATGGGTGGTCAAAGGGACCAGCTTATTTGCTCTCGTTGAAATACATTTAGAAGCAAGGGAAGGACATAGCTGGATGTATTACGCAAAGAGCTTTCCACCGATATTATTTTTGCCTCTGTCATTACAGAAGCTAATATACTCTTGAAGGTACCCATAAAAAAGTTTTCCGCTAAAATCCCCTCCTCTATTCGTTTCCCTTTTGAGAAATAGTTTCAAGAAAGATCAGATGTGAGAATTTAGGAGTAGATAATTTTCAAAGTGAATATATAATCGTGCAACGAAATTAAATAAGAAAAGCTATAAAGCCATTTAACAATGGCATTGTTTCGCCCATGATGGGGTATGTTATGAGAGGCACCCTTTGAAAGGGTGCGGAGGGGTCTTCTAACAGGAAGTTAAATGTGACATTCTGAAATTCGATCCATTTTTAGAATTTATGAAATGATTATATCTTCGATGTACTTTAGTTAAATCTCACTCAGAATTGATCACTCTTGAAAAACTAACCATTAGGGAATTGCTAGCTACAAATCAAATACGTGGACCTAAGAACTTGGCCATGGATCGACACTTCGACTACAAGGATTGACGATGAGATATTTTAGACTATTATAGACCGATCCAAGGATGGCTACGGACTGATTTGCAAATGTTATACAATTGGATCACGAGTGATTCTGCTTGACTATTGTGTGAATTTTGAACAATCCTAAACATAATATGAACGATCACGTCAATTGGAACTAGTGATTGACCCTTGCAATTACATGACAACCGAGGTTACCATGGCTCAAATAAACTTAGATGTGGCACAATATCGAATCGGCCACGAGTCGATACGTGTAACTTTTAAAAGCTACCCGTTAGTTTGAGATACACTAAAGTCACGATTGATTGGTTTTAGCTATAAATTAGAATTTGGAATGAGATGTCGAACTTTCAAGATTTCATGAAAATTTCTTGGACGTCATCTCATTAAGCCTGGCCAACTATTAGATTGCACGGCATTGTCGGAGAAGTATAATTTGGATCAGGTATGGAAAAAGACCATTTTTGTGACATTATGAAATTCAACCTATTTTCGGGATTTATGAAATGATTATATCTTCGATGCACTTTAGTGAAATCTCACTCAAAATTGATCACTCTCGAGAAGACTAGCCATTAGGGAATGGCTAGCTAGGAATTAAGTACGTAGACCTAAGAACTTGGCCGTGGATCGACACTTCGACCATAAGGATTGACGAGAAGATATTTTAGGCTATTATAGACCAATCCATGGATCGCTACCGGACGAATCACAAATGTTATATAATTGGATTGTGGGTGATTTCGCTTGACCATTGTATGAATTTCGAACGATCTCAAACCTAATCCGAACAATCGCGTCAATTAGAACTAGTAATTGACCCTCGCAATTACATGACAATCGAGATTGCCATGGCTCGAGTAAACTTAAATGTGGCCCGATATCAAATCGGCCATGAGTCAATACGGTAACTCCTAAATGCCGTCGTTGGTTTGAGATACACTAAAGTTGCGGTTGATTAGTTTAAGCCATGAATTAGACTCCAAAATGGGATGTCGAACTTTCAAGATTTTCACGAAAATTTATTGGACGTTGTCTTATCAAGCGTGGCCAACTATTAGATTGCTTAGAATTGTTGGAAAAGTGTAATTCAGATTGGGTATGGAAAAAGACCATTTTACCCCTGGGGATATTTGAATTCAATTGAAAGGTTAAAGGGCAATTTGGACTTTTGGACTTTCCCTCCTTTGGCCGAAAATCATGGACCAATATACCCCTCCCCATCTTTTCTTTTTATTTTGATTGCCATTTAGGAAATTTGAGAAATTGTTAAGAGAAACATTAGGGGCCCTTGGATCTTGGATTAGGGAGGAAGGTAGAATGTGAGCCATTTGATTTGTGAGTGGGGCGGGTGATGGGGTTTTGTTAGTGGGGCTAGTAGAAAAATTCAAATCATATTGTCTCTCTTTCACTCTCGCTCCCTCCTTCTCTCTTGCTCATTCTCTCTCTCTCCCTTGCCCGTCATTTCAGCCAAGCTTCACTTCACCCTTCATCTTGCTGATCTGCTCAGCCCTTCTCAGCCACTGCCAGCCACTGTGACACTGCCTAAAGCCATTGGAATAGTCGCCAGCTGCCAATCTCGTACTACACCGCCACACCCTCTCGTTTTCCCTTTCTTTCCTTGTCGTTTTCTGACCTCCCCAGCCATCACTAAAACTAACACCACCCCTCACTATGACCACTAGCTTGTGCTTGCCTTAGCCGTGGACAGCCGTGACCGGAGTTACCGCTGTTCTTCCTGCCTGGCTGCCGAAATAGCAGTTGCTTGCTGGGTTGATCTTGCTGGTTTTAAGTTTAGGCTGCTAGTAAGTACTTCCTAAGCCTTGATTAGGATAATGGGTTATCAATGGCATGTTTAAGGGCTAATTAAGGGCTTATGAAAGTTGGTTTGATGGCTGGTTGTGCTTGATTGATGATTTGCGGCTGCTAAGATGTTTCTCAGATTTGATTCCTGAGGTGCCCTGTTGTTTTGTTATTTTTGTGGAAATCAATGTAGACCGAATTTGAGGAAGTGTTATCATGAAAGTTGACTCTAATATCTTGAAATATGTCATATATTAAATATGAAATTTTTGGAGACCTTTTTGGGGTATTCGGAAGTCCATTTTCGGATCGTCACCACTCTGCCGGACTTACTATTCACCCGACCAGCGTGTCTTTTTGAATTTTTATACAATTTTCCAAACCTCTTTTCAGCAAACTTCCTTAATAAAAGTTGTCAAGGACACTTGTTTCCATGACATATAAAAATTTCAATGTTTTTCATGGATATTTGGTTATTGATAGATATGGATTGTGAACGCCAAACGGTCTGCCCTAGTGGGCAAATTTTCGATCTGACTTTAGATGACAAAAAGAGATATTTACAGTTGGAATTGGATTTCATGTCCTCATGAAAAATTTTCATCAAGATGTTTCCAATGACATACCCAAAATTCATAATTTTTAGAGTTGAATTACTACTTATTTCAAAAAGGTTTCGGTTATTGCACAAATGCCAAATTTTAGCTCGATTCTGTGCAAAATCAGTTTCTCTTTCTTGGAAGCTTTTTGATGTTGTTGTCGCGTGTGAGGGTGTGGCTGGTTGCGAGCTGAGTGTGAATTGATTGGCAATTGGCTAATTGAAAGATGAGAAATTGGTTTGAGTGTTGAATGGTTGTATGCTCAAATAATATCCTCAGGCATTTTATGCAGGGTTGTAACCTGATTTGATGTGTTTTACACGAGACAATGCTTGATTTACAGATGCCTAAGACGCCCGGATGCCAATCGCAGTAGAGGCTGAATTGATACTCCTCATGGAATGTCGTCTTGATGCGTGTAACGATGATACTGTCACCGATGTCGTGGGATGATGCCCAATTATGCCCGAAAGCCCTATAGCCTGATGTGTTTTACGCGGGTTCGGGGAGCCAGAGGGGCTGCTAATAATTTGGACCTTGTGATTGTGATATGCATTGTGATATACCATGTTAAGATTGTTGCTAGGCATGTCCAGATTATTAAGTGTGCTCTTCATGTGCTTGCCCTGATTCGGCTTGATGTGTGCGATGAATGGTTGCCATGTTGTGGCTGTATACTAACGTACAAAGCTTGTGTGTGTACCAAGGCGAGGTAAGGACACCTGTGATTGTTGTAGCATATTGAGTGATAAACCTTGCATGCTCCGGACTGACCTATGGCACGTGTTAGCCTAAGCAAGGCTTAAGTTGTCATGCTCCGAACCCTACGGCGTGCAAGCATCACAACCGAGGTCGAATTGATGTGACGTCCCAGGATGTATCGTCGACCCAACACCTAACACAGAGATCATTGCACATGCGGAAGGAATATATAAAACACCAGTACAAATAAAACACATGACCATGGATAGCCCAACAGTAACAACAACAGGATCACAAATATACACTTGGCAATATCACTGAAAATATATACAATATCCATTTACAGCAAATACACATAAACAAACAAAAGGAGGTCAACGGCCACTAAAGCAAAAAGGGTAAGTGGCCCGGGGGGATCAGACTACGAACTAGGGTGGGGCTCCGATCAAAAAGGTACTAGCCCGACCTAACTACGGCTAAGGCTGATCTTACGGAACCCAGTCCAGGTCAGATCTCAAGGACTTGGAAGAGCTATCGGACGACTCAGCCTCGGAGTCTAGGGAGTCCAGCTCGGACTCGGCCTCTGCTGGCTCCTCCTCTGAATCCATCTCCTCAGCCTCACCTTCCTGCTCGGGGTCCTGCTCCATGGGCTTTGGCTCCTCATTTGACTCTATCGACTCTAGGTTAGGGTGCCCATCCGTCGGCTCCTCGTCCATCGGGTCTGGCTCGTCCATCTTCCAGACGATAGGTTCGGTGTCAGCACTCGAACTCACCTCGATCGTGGCTTCAGGGTCTATAAGGTCTCCATCGGCACTCTGCGGATCTACCTCACCCAGCCCGTTGAACAGGACATCAAAAGTCCGGAGAGGGCCGTACTCTCCGAAGTGGTCCCTAAAGCACCAGGCTACATACCTGTGGGATAGGAAGGCAGGCTTAGGAACGATCTGCCACTGTTGCCTAGGTTGCTAATGGAAACAATGGTGTTGCGCCGCACTTTTCTTGGGGGCTTTCGAGATTTGCGCGCTAAGATGGTATTTTCATGTAAGGATCTCTCCCAGACCATACCTCACGTGATAGTGGAAGGCGATTTCTAGATTTGTGATTTTAGAGTCGCCACTAGTCATTATTAGCAGGTAGACTAAAAACCTAATTGAGGTACGGGAGAAATACCACGATTCTACGAATCAGAGATTCTAAGTACGGGGACTTGGTTATATTATTGATCCCGAATCAAGATCCATAATGTCCTTTCGATACCTAAGAACGATACAATATCTAATGTGTCATGCAAATTTTCGAGGCTTACCCACTAATCCTATTCGTTCTAATTGCGGAAAGAACCAAATAAGTATTAATTGCACAATCGATGTCAATCAAATTAATCAATCCTAAATGGTCTCTAAAAACAAAAATCAATCAAAATATCCAAACCCTAATGAAGCTCTAGAAGTTTATTTATTTCATGATTTACATTTTTTTAGGGTTTTTTAGGGATTATAACCCCTAAATTTGGAATTTTCTAAAAATGCCACTTGGGCACTTCCAAAAATTCAAATTCTACTTTTGGTGGTTGGCCACGGCCTTTTTGGACCATTCTGCGAATTTTCAAAATTTTTGATTTTTTAAATATTTTTTAATTTCTTTTTCAAAAAATTTTTTAAACCGAGAATTGATTTTTTATGATTTTCTAAAAATTTTTATGAATTTTCAAACTTTTCAATTTTTATTGATTTTCTAAATTTTTTATTTTTTTGTTTGTATTTTCTGAATTGTCTAAATTTTTATGAATTTTCCATTTTTCTGATTTTTATATTTTTATATATTTTTTGAATTTGTTATATTTTTTTCTATTTTATTTTTTTAAAATTTCCTGCCAAGAAACGAAACGAAACGAACTAGCCCCATTTGACCCAGTTTGACTTGGCCGAACTGGGCGTTGCCGGCGCTGGCGCCGATCGTCTTCTCCAACGAGCACGGTGCCAAAACGGCATCGTTTTTGGCTTTCTTCACTGAGGCATTTTTCCAAGCAGGTGGTGTGCACGATTTGACTTTAACATTATCAAGGTTGTGACTTTGGATCAAAATCCGGCGACCCTCCGGTGACTATCTCGCCGTTCTGATTGCACCATCATTAATTTCATATATTCCAGTACCGATCTAGTATAATAAGATTGCCGCCGGACGTTTGCCAGCCAGCGAAAAAATCAATCCAAAAACCCTAACTTGTAAACTGTTTCAACATGGATTTCCATAATATAAACCTTGATCCCAATCGTCCTAGCCGTCTAGATCGATCCCAATCAATAAAAAATTGATAAAGAGAGTCTAAGGAGTCTAACTTGGATGGCCTATGGCCAAAACGAAGCTCTGGCGATGGGTTTCAATGGCAGCCGACTCGATCAAATGCAAGTTTAATCGTTTAAAATGTAATCAAGCAATGAAAAATGTGATTAGAAACTAGTTCTGAACATCAAAATACTGAGATTCATCGACGAAATCACACAAGCATTCATATTGGGATTAAAACCAAATTCTGGAAAATTTTGAAAAAAAAATGATTACGAACCGACTTTACCTTCTTCGTCCGATGATCAAGAGGAATTGTTGAAGTGATCCGCACCTATAGTGTTATTCCTTGACACTTGTACTTCACTTTAGTAGCTTCTGATTCGCCGGAGTAGGTCTCGGTGTGCCCGACGGAGCTCGTTTTCAAGCCTTCAGGACCAGCTGAGTTGACTGGAACAACCAGGGGAGAGTCACGGCCAAATCACGATTTGCCGATGCTCCGCCGTCCACGACGGCACTGAACACTCGTGAGGGGACTCTCAACCCTCTCTCTCTCACTTTTTCTCTTTGGTTTCGCCTCTTTCTCTCTGCTCTCTGTCTTTGGCAATCTGTCGAACAGGTTTTTCCCCTATTGTTCCAATTTTTTTTCGATTTTTGTTGATCCATTTTTCCTACCCAAAGTTTGTTAGAACTGATCTCCGATTGGTTTGATCGGTTACCTGGTGCTAGCTGGATATTTACCTACTGGCCAAATTGATTAAAACGTGCTAATTTGATCGAGGGAAGTCAGTGAAGTTGCAGGCACCAGTTGGTTTTCTTGGGTTTTTTGTGCATTGGACGAGTCGAGTAAGGAAGTTGAGTAATTCGAGTCGGGTAGGGTTGACCCGGCAAACTCGGGTTGGTTTAAATTCATCAATTAAGCTCAATTTTGACCCAATTTTAAGAATTAAACCCCAAAATTGAATTCCCCATCACATTTCGAACCCAAATATATAATTTTCCCTAATTTTTGTCATAATTATGTCCAAAATTTTCTCATATTTGTATTCGGATTAATAAAGTTTTGTTCAATTTGATGTCCTAATTATTTGATTAGGCAAAATTGATGCCAAACTTGAATTACCCACATTTGATTAACCCTACGAATGATAGTCTCATATTTTGACAATTTCATATTGGGCACGATTCCCAATTTGGGTTCAAAATTCTTAATTTTCAATCTAATTTTGGGGATTTTTAATTTTTATGCCAAAGTTTGACCAGCTCATTTGCTCTCAATGAAGTACATTTAGAAGCAAGGGAAGGACATAGCTGGATGTACTTGGCAAAGAGCTTTCCACAGATATTCGAGTTTTTGGAAATTGCTCTCGAAGGCTTGTTGTGGATCACGAGTGGCGCCATTACAGAAGCTAATATAATCTTGAAGGTACTTATAAGGAAGTTCTTCGTGAAAATCGCGTCCTATATTCATTTCCCTTTCGAGGAAAAGTTTCAAGAAAGATAAGAAGAGAGACTTTAGGAGGAAATAATTTTTCAATGTGAATATTCAATCATGCAATAGAATTAAATAGGAAAAACTATAAAGCCAGCATTTGTGGCTCTGCCACTAGGGGTGAGCGTGGTCCAAGCGGGCGGTTTCCTGACATGGAACTGTCCACTAAGGACTAGTTCTGAGAAATTGGAACTGGACCGTCGGTCCGGTCTGATTCCCAGATGGATCCATGGAACCGGTCCCACCAAGTTTCACGCAAATGGAGATGACCGAGAGTTAGAAAGGGAGGTGATGAACTGCTAAAGGCGCGGAAGTGAGTTGATAAGAGTTGAGAGTCGAGCTTTAGATTAGGGATTTTATGGTTTTCATTTGTCTAAAAATGTTTTTTTTTGGGTTGAAATTTTTCTAAAAAATTATATATGTATATATATATATTACCGGCCGGTCCGGATGGGCGGGTGGGTGGTTCCACGCTTAGAACTAGGAACTGGACCGGTCCTCATGGGAACCGCTAGTTTCGAGCTGGTCCGGTCCAGTCCAGTTTCAGGCGGTTCCCGGTTCCTTTACAGACCCCTAGCCACCACAACTACATAATCATCGTAGCAGATACTAGTTCATGAATAAAATTAGAAATTAAAAAATTCACGCCCTACAGTTATCCTCTTTTTTTCTTTTTTTAATAAAAACCATTGAACTCAAGCTAGTGAACCCAAAAAGAAGAAGAAGCAAGAACAGCATCTTGTATTATTGATGAAAACGTGCATGGGATAAGATGCTTCCTAAGGTTATGCTCTTTAGGCAACTTTAATGATCTTAATGTTCAATCAAGTTGGGGACTTTCTTACACAGATTAGATGCGAATCGATTCCCATCTGTGGGTCAATGCCCATCAGAAGCTGCATCAATTGGAAAAACCAGATAAAAGTTAAAAGATAAAAGATCCCCACACTCTGGGTGTTAAGGAAGATACGTGCGGATAACACTAAATATCATTGTCTCTATATATGCACCTAAAACATGAAAATTGCTTCAAGTTACGAACGGAACTCCTAATGGACGGCTGATGAATTAAAACATTTCTTTCGTTAATTGGCTGAGATCACTTAGAACATTATCTCTACATATACACCCTCAATTACGGTAATTGTGCTTAGTGAATTTACGAAATTTCACACTATTATATGTCCAATCATATTATTCCAGTGGCTTGTAGAAAGCACACAATACTATTCTTATGAATAAAATAGCACCTAGCTAAATTAATCCTACTACCAACATTACAAACAGGCAGACTGTAGAAGAAAAGAGTATGAAGTGGTCATAATTAAATCACCTTCAATATGAGGAAGACCATGTAGTAGTGCGCATTCTCTTCCTTTCCGAACACACATAGGCTTCAGTCTCATGAGGCTAAGAAGACCAATCTAAAGATTAGAAGATAGATCGGTGGTTTGCCTCGCCTTCACGCTGCTCATTTAGGCGATATACTACAAGTACTTTAAAAACCACTTGTTAACGTGAACCATTACATGAAAGAAATTTTTCGTGTTCACATGCCAAACTTCTTGCCTTAAGTTGAGCCTCTTGGATAGTAGATTCTACTTGCATTCTTATAGTAATATCAATTAGTTTTTTGATCATTCAATGTGATTTGGTGGAAAAAAATTGATGTATTAAATTGAATCTAGCGATCAAATATAATGACACTCATGAGATCCACCAACTACACTACACTCACTGAATAATTACTGGACAGGCTGCTTAGCTTTCATCACCAAATAAGGCAATATTTAGCTAAACATCCTAATTCTTCTTGGTATGAACACGGAATAGGTACTAACTCCTTTCCTTGGTGATAGAGAAAATCAAGGAATTTCAGTTGATGTTATTTGTCGAGCATTTGAATATGTTCCTTCTAGTACGAAAAGAGAACCTCATTATCACGCGAATGTGAATCAAATTAAAGATTGAACTGACCTCCATATAACATATTAGTGCAATTAAAACCTATATATAAGCAAGGTTCGGTAGCTTTTAAACTCACACATTTGAATCTAGTCTCAAAAGGAAGGGTCTCACAACTTCTTCAAGAAATATGGGTAACTCTGGTTCAGCTCCACATGACTCGGACTCGGACGACGATCTCGACTTCCCCCCTCTCCTCCCTCCCCACCCCCATCTCCCCCTCCCCCCTTCGTTCCCATGCTCCACATGACTCGGACTCGGAGGACGATCTCGACTTCCCCACCTCTCCTCCCTCCCCACCCCCATCTCCCCCTCGCCCCTTCGTTCCTATTATAATAATTGTTCGACCATCTCCAGATTGCCCAAGCTTTGAATGAAAGTCCGAAGGCTCGGAATGGGTGAGGGCATGCTGTAGCAGCTTGGCATGGGTGTCATGAGTTAGACACATCTATATGCATATTGGAATAAGATCGCGGATCATGTGCCTCATCAAGTCCGATGGTCCAAATTATAAGGGCATATTTGTTATGCATGCTCATTTTCTATTGTAATATACTCTCCTGCTCCCATTAAATAAATGTTCTCAAATTGGGTTAATTTGAGTTCTACTTGTTGATTGTGATACTTCATTATTGACACCTAAATTTTGGTGACCTGCTTAAGACATTTATTGCATAAAAATTAGGAGGTCGAACTTGACCCCTAGAAAAAAAATATCATTTAAATTCCATATAGATGTTAGGAGCATTTTCTTATCATTGCATTATAGCTAATGGATGGGCATGTGGGGGTTCTAAGCTTAATTTATGCTAACTAGACTAAAGCCAATGGTGTAAGAAAATTTAGCCCAGGCCATGAGTATAATATAAGAGCCAAAATTTTTCCATTGGATAATTGAGCAATTAATCTTGATTATTATTCAAGTCTTGGAGGATAATTGTTCCATTTGGTTTGATATAATTGTCAACCCGATATTGGAATAAGATTGTGCATCAAACGCATCATCAAGACCGATGCTCCAAATTATAAGGGCATATTTGTCGTGTTAGCTCATTTTCTATTGTAATATACTCTTATGCTCCCATTAATAAATGTTCTCAAACCGGGTTGATTGGAGTTATGCTCATTAATTGTGATACTTCATCATAAACTCATTGCCTTGTACAAATGATGAGAGATGTCGCTTGTGACGAATAAGGTAAAACGACCAAATATAGTAGAAGAAGGTATCACGGAATAGTAGAATATCAAATAATTCAATCATTTTTTAAGGTATATTATAATAATTAAATGCAGAATAATATAGTTTTATTTTGTTTTTACCATAAACTTAGCTCTGTAAAAATATTTGGCGCGATTGGTGAACTCAAATATAAGCAAAGCCGCAGTGAAAATTCTCATATTATGTTAGTTTGTTCATAAGTAATGCGCGTTCGTCCGGAATGTACGTGACAAACCCAATAATTTCAAGCTTATTGAGAAGGAGATTGCAGTCTTCCCAACCTTTACCAATATAATTACCTCGAGAGTCTACTAAATTACCTTTTTTTTTCAATAATGAAAGTATTCTCTAATATTTCGACAAGAGAAAGGCTTACTTATCTTAATCCAAGTCTAGCTGCTTCCCCGTTTGACCAAGTAAAGTCAACGAAAGATGAAGCCACAATGGCAATTATGGGCTTCCACGTTGAGTTCATTTATTAGAAATGGCGACAATGGCACAAGATTTCTACAAGTTCGAAAGTCTGGATTGTAAAACAAATTACAAATTTGAAGATACCCATTAAATGTTAGTCATTGACTAGGATCACTTCGAATATTATCACTATATATACACCCTTAATTACAGAAATAGTGCTTAGAAAATTACACTATATAATAAGTCCATGCAGAGTAACCCAATGGCTTGTGAAAAGCAAACAATATTATTCTTATGGACAAAATAGCGCCATTAGATAGACATTATAAATAGCGCTTGCCCGTTTCAACTTTTGCAATATCCCTTCCCATTTCCTAAAATCCGTTTGCCATCTCACCCGTAGCACCGAATACCAACAAAACTTTGGCCAGAATTTCGACCAACTGTTTGTCAAATGACTAATTTGGTCCTTATTTGAAGGGCAAATCTCTCTAATGGTTAAATGCAAAATATATTAGTTACATAATTAAAGAGATTGTTTTACAAAAACAGAAAACTTGAATTAGAGAGAATGGGGGGGGGGGGTGTGAGCGACGAATTGGATGTCGAGTAAAGACAATAGCGTATTTCAATCATAGATATCCATGAGATGACTGTAATCACTGTCCTGCCACGATAAAGTGCCTGTTTTTCTCAAAATAACTTTTGAAGAGAAACAATTGCATTATTAGTGACACTTAGTTTTTCCCCAGATTTCCATAGAGACCACGTTTGCAACATTTGTGTCCGAAAATGAGAGTATTGAACCCAACCAAACATGCCTAGAACCAATTTAAGACTGAAAACTGCAAAGTGCAAACTTCAAGGCTTCCGTGGATGTAAGAAACGATTCGATTAGACATTGAGGAAACAAGATATGGGTGGTCAAAGGGACCAGCTTATTTGCTCTCATTGAAATACATTTAGAAGCAAGGGAAGGACATAGCTGGATTTTTTCGCAAAGAGCTTTCCACCGATATTATTTTTGCCTCTGTCATTACAGAAGCTAATATAATCTTGAAGGTACCCATAAAAAGTTTTCCGCTAAAATCCCCTCCTCTATTCGTTTCCCTTTTGAGGAATAGTTTCAAGAAAGATCAGATGTGAGAATTTAGGAGAGAATTTTCAAAGTGAATATATAATCGTGCAACGAAATTAAATGAGAAAAGCTATAAAGCCATTTAACAATGGCACTGTTTTGCCCATGATAGGGTGTGTTATGAGAGGCAGCCTTTGAAAGGGTGCGAGGGGTCTTCTAACGGGAAGTTAAATGTGATATTCTGAAATTCGGCCCATTTTTGGAATTTATGAAATGATTATATCTTCCGATGCATTTTAGTTAAATCTTACTCCGAATTGATCACTCTTGAAAACACTAACCATTAGAGAATGGCTAGCTATAAATCAAATACGTGGACCTAAGAATTTGACCATGAATCGACACTTCGGCCACAAGGATTGACGATGAGATATTTTGGGCTAATATAGATCGATCCAAGAATGGCTACGGACCAAGTCGCAAATGTTATATAATTGGATTACGGGTGATTCTGCTTGATCATTGTATGAATTTTGAACGATCCCAAATCTAATCCGAACAATCGCGTCAATTGGAACTAGTAATTGATCCTCGCAATTACATGACAATTGAGGTCGCCATGACTCGAGTAAAACTTAAATGTAGCCCGATATTGAATCGGCCATGAGTCAATACGCGTAACTCCTCAAAGCCGCTCGCTGGTTTGAGATACACTAAAATCGCGGTTGATTGGTTTAAGCCATGAATTAGACTCCAAAATGGGATGTCGAACTTTCAAGATTTTCACGAAAATTTATTGGACGTCATCTTATCAAGCATGACCAACTTTTAGATCACTCAGAAATTGTTGGAAAAGTGTAATTCGGATCGGGTATGGAAAAAAGACCATTTTACCCTTGGGGATATTTGAATTCAATTGAAAGGTTAGAGGGCAATTTGGACTTTTGGACTTTCCCCCCTTTGGCCGAAAATCATGGACCAATCTACCCCTCCCCATCTTGTCTTTTTATTTTGATTGCCATTTAGGAATTTTAAGAAATTGTTGAGAGAAAAATTAGGGGCCCTTGGATCTTGGCTTGGGGAGGAGGGTAGAATGTGAGCCATTTGATTTGTGAGTGGGGTGGTTGATGGGGTTTTGTTAGTGGGGCTAGTAGAATTCAAACCATATTGTCTCTCTCTCACTCTCTCTCCCTCATTCTCTCTTGCTTACTGTCTCTCTCTCCCTTGCCCTCCATTTCGGCCAAGCTTCACTTCCCCCTTCATCTTGTTAATCTGCTCAGCCCTTCTTAGCCACTGCCAGCCACCGTGACGCTGCCTAAAGCCGTTCGAACAGCCACCGGTCGCCGATCCTGCACCACACTGCCACACCCTCTCTTTTTCCCTTTCTTTCCTTGTCGTTTTCTAACCTCACCAGCCACCACTGAAGCCAACACCACCCCTCACTATGACCACCAGCTTGTGCTTGCCTTAGCCATGGACCGCCGTGACTGGAGTTACCACCATTCTTCCCGTCCGGTTGCCGGAATAGCGGCTGCTTGCTAGGCTGATCTTGCTAGTTTTAAGTTTAGGCTCCTAATAAGTACTTCCTAAGCCTTGATTAGGATAATGGGTTATCAATGGCATGTTTAGGGGCTGATTAAGGGCTTATTAGAGTTGGTTTGATGACTGGTTGTGCTTGATTGATGATTTGTGGCTACTGGGATGTTTTTCGAATTTGATTCTTGAGGTGCCCTATTGTTTTGTTATTTTTGTGGAAATCAATGTTGACCGAATTTGAGGAAGTGTTCTCATGGAAGTTGACCCTAATATCTTGAAGTATATCATATATTAAATATGAAATTTTTGGAGACCTTTTTGGGGTATTCGGAAGTCCATTTTTGGATCGTCACCACTCTGTCAGATTTAGTATTCACCCGACCAACGTGTATTTTTGAATTTTTATAAAATTTTCCAAACCTCTTTTCGACAAACCTCCTTCATAAAAGTTGTCAAGGACACTTGTTTCTATGACATATAAAAATTTAAAGGTTTTTCATAGATATTTGGTTACTGATAGTTATGGATTTTGAAGGCCAAACGGTTTGCCCTAGTAGGCAAATTTTCGATCTGAATTTGGATGACAAAAAGAGATGTTTACAGTTGCAATTGGATTTCGTATCTTCATGAAAAATGTTCATCAAGATGTTTCCAATGACATACCCAAAATTCATAATATTTAGAGTTGAATTACTACTTATTTCGAAAGGGTTTCGGTAACTGCACAAATGCCAAATTTTAGCCCGATTCTGTGCAAAATCAATTTCTCTCTCTTGAGAGCCTTTCGATGTTGTTGTTGCGTGTGAGGGTGTAGCTGGTTGTGAGCTGTGTGTGAATTGATTGGCAATTAGATAATTGAAAGATGAGAAATTAATTTGAGTGTTGAATGGCTATATGCTCAAATAATATCCTGAGGCATTTTATGCGGGGTTGTAACCTAACTTGATGCATTTTACGCAAGACAATGCTCGATTTATCGAATGCCCAAAAGGCTCGGATGCCAATCGCGATAGAGGCCGGATTGATGCTCCTTATGGAATGCCGTCTTGATGCGTGTAATGCGGGACGATGCCGTCACCGACGTAGCGGGATGATGTCTAATTATGCCGGAAGCCCAATAGCCTGATGCGTTTTATGTGGGTTCTGGGAGCCCGAGGGGCCGCTAATAATCTGGACCTTGTGGTTGTGATATGCATTGTGATATACTATGTTGAGATTGTTGTTGGGCATGTTCAGATTTTTAAGTGTGCTTTGCATGTGCTTGCCTTGATTCGGGTTGATGTGTGCGATGAATGGTTGTCATGTTGTGGCTGTATACCAACGTATAAGACTTTTTTATGTACCAAGGCAAGGTAAGGATGCCTGTGATTGTTGTGGCATATTGAGTGATAAACCTTGCATGCTTCGAACTGTCCTACGGTATGTGTTAACCTAAGCGAGGCTTAGGTAGTGACTTATTGAGATTCATTCTCATTGTTGAATTATAAACCTTTCAGACCCTTGACTATGGACCTCAACGGCTCTCCACAACGTTTTATGGTCTCTATGGACATGGACGATATGTTGACGAAATACCCAGTAGAGGCGGATAGGGTGTATATTAGACATGCAAGTATAGTGTGGGTAGACGAGGGTGAGGTCGCTTGGAAACCCCATACCTTTATGGCATGGTTTTTCCAAGAGGGAGATGCCTTATTTGGACCACTACAAGGGTTTATTGGTCCCCCGGATGATGAAGCAGAGGGATTGGATCCTATGAAGATCATGCCACTAGACGGTGTCGTCACTAGGCCAAACACTGGCCCGGAGGATTCGAAGCCTGAGTTGGAGCCAATGGAGTTTGATGAGGAGCCACCACTTGGAGAATCCGACCTTGAACCGGAGCCTGTGGAGTTTGAGCCTAAGCCATTTAACGATGTAGCTGACCCTGGTTCGCCGAAGTTCTTTGATTCTGATCTGGAGACGCCGCCTAGCCATGGAGGTGATTGATCAACTTTTATGTATGTCCGATGGGTACCCTTTTAAGTAGTAAAGTTAAGCTAACCCGACCACCCAACCCTTTTTGAATGTGCGTGGTCTGTAGTGATATGTATGATATGAATTTTGTAAGTAATGCTTTATCTATAAAAATGTTTTGTTGATGTGATTCCATGTCTCCTTTACTACCCATTTAATTGTATGTTGTATGGAGAGTTGGATTTGCTTCTGCATATGCTACTCATTTGTTTGTTCGTGTGGGTCAGCGACAAATCTTGAGATGTCGCATTCTTGACTACCATGGGTGGGACGTCGCATGCTCATAGGGATCGAGGCGTGACATCCCCGTCTAAATTGGTATCAGAGCAAGGTTATCTCAATTCGAGCTTGGTTGAGACTTGAAGTGATAAGGAGCGATGGCTTTAGGGTAGTGATTAAGGAGACCTATCATGATCACAAGTTAGAACATTTCATGCATGCTCATTGATTGTGTGCTTGTGATTGCTGGATGGTTTATTATGTTAAATTGTAGCTGCTGCAAGGATTAAGGTAAGAGCACGAACCCCTTTTGATTATGTTTCCTCATGATTGCTCTATGATTGGTGGGCCATAATTGTTGTTGTGAATTGCTGCTTAGGAATGTTAGACTTAAGTAGTTGGCTTAGGTCTCTAATTTCTGTACGGAATTATAGCAAGTTAGGTGGGTGGTGAGAACTTTGTGAGGATGAGCAGACAAGGAATGGGGTCAAGGGGCTAGTCTAGTTCTTGAGTCAAAGTGGTGGAAGACCCGTGAGTTGATGGGGTCATAAGAGCCTTGGAAGAGATTGGGAATATGATGGGAAGGTAGGCTCAGGAGCGAGCTGCCATTGTTGCTCAGGCTATTGAGGCCGCTATTGCTGCTACCAATAGGGCTAATGGAAACAATGGTGTTGCGTCGTGCTTTTTTTGGGGGCTTTCAAGATTTGTGCACTAAAGAGATATTTCCGTGTAAGAATCTCTCCCAGACCATACATTACGTGACAGTGGAAGGTGATTTCAATATTTGTATTTTTGGAGTCGCCATTAATCATTATTTGTTGGTAGACTAAAAACCTAATCGAGGTATGAGAAAAATATCACGATTATATGAACTAGAGATTCTGAGTACAGGGATTTGGTTACGTTATTGATCCTAAATCGATATCTCTAATGCCCTTTCGATACCTAAGAACGATACGATGTTTAACGTATCATGCAAATTTCCGAAGCTTACCCACTAATTATATCCGTTTTAATCACGAAAAAAACCAAATAAGTATTAATTGCATAATTGATGTCAATCAAATCAATTAATCCTAAATCGTCTCTAAAAACGAAAATCAATCAAAACATCCAAACTCTAATGAAGCTCTAGAAGCTTATTCATTTCATGATTTATATTTTTTCTAGGATTTTTTAGGGGTTATAACCCTTGAATTTGGAATTTTCTAAAAATGCCACTTGGGTACTTCCAAAAATTTAAATTTCACTTTTGGTAGTTGGCCACAATGTTTTTGGACAATTATGTAAATTTTCAAAATTTTTCTTTTTTTTATTTCTTTTTCGAAAAATTTTTAAATCGAGAATTGATTTTTTTATGATTTTCTAAAAATTTTTATGAATTTTCAAAATTTTCAAAATTTTATTCGATTTCTAAATTTTTTAATTTTTTATTTATATTTTCTAAATTGTCTAAATTTTTATGAATTTTCTATTTCTCTTATTTTTTTTTTTTTTTATTTTTATATATTTTTTATTTTTGAATTTTTTTATATTTTTTAGATTATTTATTTTTTAAAATTTCCTACTAGGAAACGAACCGAACCGGCCCCATTCAACCCGGTTCGACTTGGCCGAACCGGGCATTGCCGGCGCTGATGCCAATCGTCTTATCTGGCAAGCACGGTGCCAAAACGGCACCAGTTTTTGCTTTCTTTGCTGAGGCATTTTTCCAAGCAGGTGGTGTGCATGATTTTGACTTGAACATTATCGAAGCCGTGACTTTGGATTAGAATCCAGCAACCTTCCGACGACTATCTTGCTATTCCGATTGCACCATCATTAAGTTCATATATTCCAGTACTAATCTAGTCTAATCAGATTGCCGCTGGACGTTCGCCAGCCGGAGAAAAAATAGGTCCAAAAACCCTAACTTGTAAACTGTTTCAACATGGATTTTCTAGAATATAAACCTTGATCCCAATTGTCCTAGCCATCTAGATCGATCCCAATCAATATAAAATCAACAAAGAGAGTCTAAGGAGTCTAACTTGGACAGCCTATGGCCAAAAGGAAGCTCCAGCGATGGGTTTCAATGGCGGCCGACTCGAACAAATGCAAGTTTAATCACTCAAAATGTAATCAAGCAATGGAAAATGTGATTAGAAACTAGTTCAAACAAATCAAAATATCGAGATTCATCGACAAAATCACACAAACATTCATATTGGGATTAAAACCAAATTCTGGAAAATTTTGAAAAAAAATGATTACGAATCGACTTTACCTTCTTCGTCCGATGATCAAGAGGAATTCTCGAAGTGATCCGTGCTTATAGTGTTGTTTCTTGACACTTGTACTTTACTCTAGTAGCTTTTGATTTGCCGGAGTAGGTCTCAGTGTGCCGAATAGAGCTCGTTTTCAGGCCTTTAGGGCCAGCCAAGTTGACTGGAACAACTAGGGGAGAGTCGCGGTCAAATCACAATTTGCTGGTGCTCTGTCATCCATGGCTACACCGAACACTCGTGAGGGGACTCTCAATTCTCTCTCTCACTTTTTCTCTTTGGTTTCGCCTCTTTCTCTCTCCTCTCTCTCTCTAGCAATCTGTTGAACAGGTTCTTCCCCTAATGTTCCAGTTTTCTTTCGATTTTTGTTGATCCATTTTTCCTGCCCAAAGTTTGTTGGAACCGATCTCCGATTGGTTCGACCGGTTATCTGGTGCCAGCCGGATATTTTATAGCTGGCCAAATCGATTAAAACGTGCTAATTTGATCGAGGGAAGTCAGTGAAGTTGCGGGCATGAGTTGGTTTTCCTCGTTTTTTGTGCTTTGGACGAGCTAGGTAAGGAAGATGAGTAATTCGGGTTGGGTCGGGTCGACCCGGCAAACCTGAGTTGGTCTAAATTCATCAATTAAGCTCAATTTTGATCCAATTTTAAGAATTAAACCCCAAAATTGAATTACCCATCACATTCCAAACCCAAATATATAATTTTCCCCAATTTTTGTCATAATTGTGTCTAAAATTTTCTAATTTTTTTATTTGGGTTAATAGGATTTTGTTTAATTTGATGTCCTAATGGCCTGATTAGGTAAAATCGTTGCCAAAATTGAATTATCCACATCTGATTAATCCCACGAATGATAGTCTCATATTTCGACAATTTCATATTGGGCACGATTCCCAATTTGGGTTCAAAATTCTTAATTTTCAATCTAATTTTTGGGTTTGTTTATTTTTATTGCAAATTGTGCAATCGGACCAACCATTATGAAATTCAAGGTCCAAGAATCATTTGTTGTGAAGACACTATGACTTAAAAATGACCAGAAAACATTTAATTGGATTTTTGGTTCAATTTGGGTTTAATTTTGCTGAATTTTGGAAAAAGCATATACCCGATTGAGATTTTTCTTAAATTGATGCTGTATTCATGAAATTGGGTTTAAAATAAGACTAATAACTATTTTTATGGAATTTACTGATTCCATTTGCTATTTTTCTTAATTTTCTCACTTATTTTGACTAAAAGAAATTAAGGAAAAATGCAGAAATATGCTAAAAAATTATTATTTTTGTTTAGAAATAGGTTTCTAGGCTTGGACAAGATTCCTAGTCCTAATTTTGAAATTTTTGAAAATATAAAAAAAATGAGCTAAAAATTAGGTGTCAACAATAGCCTTTCTTTGAGATTAAGCTCATTAGATATTGATATCAGAAACAAGGTGACAACTGAATTTTTAGTCAACTCACTAAACAAGATAAGATGGAAATTTCACAACAATTGATTGGAGATCTTGCTTTTTGAAATTTGTGATCTAATCCAAAGGTTCTCTTTTCAGAACATAATTTGAAAGATTCTTAATGATTGAGGGAGAGAAACTTACTTGTTTGTGAGAGTTCTCTGTTGCTTCACCAAGGGCATGAATTGATGGTGGTAATGATTATAATGGTTATTCTGATTTCGTGGTTTAAAGACGAACTCATAAATCATGATGCTTGAGGCTCTGTTGACACCTAATTTTTAGCTCATTTTTTTAAATTTTTGAAAATTTCAAAATTAGGTATATGAATCTTGACCAAGCCTAGAAACCTATTTCTAAATAAAAAAATAATTTTTTTAGCATTTTTCCTTAATTTCTTTTAGTTAAAATAACCTAGAAAATCAAGAAAAATAGCAAATGGAATCAGAAAATTCTATAAAAATAGTCATTAGTCTTATTTTAAATCCAATTTCATAAATACATTGTCAATTTTGAAAAATCTCAATCGGGTATATTTTTTTCCCAAAATTAGGCAAAATTAAACTTGAATTGATCAAAAAATGAAATTAAATTTTTTTCTAGTCATTTTTAAATCATAGTGTCTTCACAACAATTGATTCTGGAAAGTCCAATTGCAAAATTTGACATAAAAATAAAAAATCCCCAAAATTTGATTTGAAAATTAAGAATTTTGAACCCAAATTAGGAATCATGCCAAAAATGAAATTGTCAAAATGTGAGATCATCATTTTTAGGGTTAATCAGGTGTGGGTAGTTCAATTTTAGCATCAATTTTTCCTAATAAGGTCATTAGGACATCAAATTAAATAAAACCCTATTAACCCGAATATAAAAATGAAAAAATTTTGGGCACAATTATAATAAAAATTGGGGAAAATTATACATTTGGGTTTGGAATATGATGGGAAATTCAATTTTAGAGTTTAATTTGAAAAATTGGGTCAAGATCGGGTTGAATTGATGAATTTAGATCTACTTGGAACTGCCGGGTCGGACGGGTCAACCCGACCCGACCCGAACAGTTCATCTTCCTTACCCGACTTTGCCTAGACCAAACTAAACCCAGAAAAAAACCAACTCAAACCCGCGACTTCATCAATCATTTTCCAGTTATTTGAACACATTTTGATCAATTTTTCTAGTTGGAAAATGTCCAGCTAAAATTGGTTAATGACCCCAACCGATCAGAAATTGGTTATAACTAAATTTGAGCAGGAAAACAATCAAAAAAAAGGGAAAAATTGAAGAACACAGAACAGAACCTGTTCGATGAAATTCCGAAGAGGGAGAAGAGAGAGAAATAGAGAGAAAACGCTTGAAATCTAGAGAGAGAAATGAGTAGAGATCCCCCAGGTCGAGTGATCGGTGTCGATTGATTGAATGGCACTGGCAAATCAACCATTTTGGGAGGATTTCCTCCTCGGGTGAACCAGGAGGAGACTGATCGGGAAGGCCTGAAACCAGGCATTTTCCGGCGTATTCAGACTTGTTCTAATGAAGCTGCAGCCACTGAATTGAAGACTAAGTATCAAGAAAGGAGACTGCAGGCGTGGATTACTTCAACAATTTCATTTGATCACCGGACGGAGAAAGTAAATATCATTCACGATCAGTTTTCTCAAAATTTTCCAAAATTTGGTTTTAGCTTCAATGTGCATATTTGAGTGAATTCATTGACGAATCTTAGTATTTTGATGTTCATTACTCGTCCCTAATCATGTCTTGCTTATTTGATTGCAATGACTAAAAACACACCAAATACTGAGTCGGCCGCCATTGATGAGCTTTTCTAGATTTCGAACACCTTCGCCGAAGCATTATTGCAGTCTTAGGCTATTCAAGTAGGCTTTCTTGAACTTTGTTTGTTAATTTTCTAGTCATTAGGTTCGTGTTAGATGGCTAAGGCAATCAAGATTGAGATTTGTATTCTGGAAGCCATGCTTGAACAATTTACAAGTTAGGGCTTTTGGACCGATTTTTCGCTGATCGGTGAACATCCAGCAGCGACCTAATTGGGCTAGATTGATATTATGTGAACTCGACGATGGTGCAAGCAAAATGACAAGATAGTCGCTGGAAGGTCGCCGGATTTCGATCCAAAGTCACGGCCTTGAAAACTTGAAATATGGAACCATGCACACCAACTGTTTGTGGAAATGCAACAATGAAACAGAGGTAAAATGGTGCCATTTTGGCATCGTGCCCACTGGAGAAGGTGATCGGCGGTGGCGCCGGTGCCGGCTAGTTTGTTCTCAACCAAACTGGAACCGGTCAAATCGGGCGGTCCGATTCGTTTTCCCCTATGGGAAAATTTTTAAAAAATTTCTAAAAAAATTAATAAATAAATTCTAAAAAATATATAAATCAGAAAATTCCAAAATATAATAAAAAAGTAGATTTTTTAAGAAAATTATAAAATTATAAAATTTCATGAAAATTCAAAACACATCTTCAGAAAATTCAGAAAAATCAAAAAATTATCAGAAAATTCATAAAAATTCTGAAAATTTGGGAAATACAAATAAAAAATTTGAAAATTTTGGAAAATAAATAAAAAATTGGAAAATTGGAAAATTCATAAAAATTTTTAGAAAATAAAAAAAATCAATTCTCAATTTAATTTTTTTTAAAATAAAATAAAAAATTATAAATTTCGAAAACTCACAAAATGTCCCAAATCATCGTGGCCAATCATAAAAAGTGAAATTTAAATTTTTGGAAGTGCCCAAGTGGCATTTTTAGGAAATTCTAAATTTTGGGGTTATAACCCATAAAAAACCCGAAAACCCTAAAAATGTGTAAATCATGAAACGAACAAGCTATTAGAGCTTTGTTAGAATTTGGGGTGTTTTGATTGATTTTTGTTTAGAGACCCATTAGGATTGATTGACTTGATTGATTTTGATTGTACATTTAATTCTTGGGTGCTTAATTGTTTGTTTATGATTGGATTAATGAATTAACCTTAGGAATCCGTGTGACACGTTAGACATGCTACATCATTCTTAGGTACTGAAAGGGTATTAATGGTCTCAATTTGGAATCGTTAATGTGACTAAGTCCCTTATTTATAATCTCTGGTTCGTAGGATCGTAGTATTTCTCTCATACTTCGATTAGGTTTCTAGTCAACCTACCGCAAATGACTAATGGCGACTCTAAGTTCAAGTTTAGATCAAACAAACCTCATTGTCATATGAGGTATGATTTGGGAGAGACCCGTGTAAAAAAAATACCTTCATTCTAGCACGCAAGAGCGTGGCGCGACAAGCTTGGCGACTCCACTAGGGAATCTTAGGATTCTAAGTGGATTTAAGCCTAGATAGAATGATATGCATGTGTTTATGCTCGTACGGTTCCCAGGTATATTTCACTAATGACATGTTAAATGGTGTTGTAGGTGGAAGGTATAAGGGGTGTACTCTGTGCTTACCTTTGTTTTGTAGGATGGTGTTGAGATTGAATGTGATTCCACCAAATTTTAGAAGTGCTTTTTTGTTATAAATTGTTGTGTTTGCCTTTAAATTGCTTTAACACTATACTTGTCACGCACACTACACGTGGCCCAACCCCCGGCTACATTTTGGATCACCTTTAGGAGGTATGTGTTTGGGCGAAACTGTGAGCCGATTGCTCATGGAATTGTTTAAATACAACACTGATCACCGAGATGGAATAATATTCTATTATTTTAGGCCGATTGCCTATTAGAATGGAATCCCTTTCCATTAAGATGGTGACCTTGAGCCTTTAGTATATCCCACCCTTTTAGGTGTCAAAACCTCACTTGTTGCATATGGTTGTCTTTGTGGTTGGTATACCTAAAACCAAGCAAAAATGTGTTGATAAATAAGTATCGTTCCACTTCTCTCATTTTCTTTAATTATGCAATAGTTGACACAATTTTGTTAAAAAATGCCGAAATGACAATCAATGTTTGATCAAAATGCCTTTTTATACTAGAATGAATGAATAGGGTGACATGCTCCATTTGGTCATATTTTTTCATTTCTAGATAGAATGTATAGGTCCATGGCAATTTTCAATGTAATTCAAGTAGATTGAATGCTCAAAATGTGACACGTATAATCCCATTTCCCAAAAGTCTTTTTTCAATGTATTCGAAGTTGTAAACCATAAGATAGGACTTTATGGTCAAAATGGAGCATGACAAAAGGCATTTGCATTAAACATTGATTTCATTCACATTTTCAAATATATGCTCTTTTAAGGCATAAATGGATTAGAAGTGGCATTTGTATTACGTCATAAATATGCAAATGTACTTTACCTCCATTTTTTTTTCCATAAAAGGACATATAATTAAAATGGGAGCATTTAAAATTGATGGGTAATCCATGGTGATTAATAATGAACTTTTTTGCATGATTAAGCTCAATGGGAAAAATAGACATCCAAGTGGTTTTCATTTCACGAAAAGACCTCATGGCTTGGTGGAATGACATGACAAAAGATAACCAAGTTTATGTCCAAGATAGATTGGGATACCTTCTAAACTTGATCCATGTGGAACATCAAGTTAGTTTGATCCAAGTATTGGCGCATTTTTGGGAAGTTTTCTCCATTACCTTCAAATTTGGAGAGTATGAATTAACACCGACTTTGGAAGAATATTAAGCCGCCATTGGAATTGATTCCAAGCCTAGGGTCATAGAGCCATCCGTTGGACTTAATCCTATAAACATTCTTGCAGAATTTCTTAACTTCAAAACTTCCTAAATAAAAAAATTAATCAAATCAAACACGGGTAGATTTCCATTATCCTTTCTAATAGCCAATTTTTCCAAACTTCCTAGGGAAATGAGAAATACTTTGGCTCAGGTTTTCATTCTAGCCTTCTTTGGCTTCGTTTTATTCACTATATCTAGAACGGGATTCGACCCATTAGTTACAATAATCGCGAGGCAAGCATATCTTAAATGGGATTTCTCTAATATGCTTCTTGCTCAAATCATTATTTCCTTGAACACATATCAAAATCGTGAAAAAGGAATTTTTCAAGCTTCTACATGTCTCCTATCTCTATGGTTCATCTCACATATTCAACCTTGATATCATTTCATGAACATTCATGAAATTTGTTCGGTAATAAATCCAATTGAGCAATACATTCATATCCAAAACAAATTACCCAAATAATCTTTCTTAGATTTGGCCAATTTCATTAGAGCCTTAACTCCTAATCAAATCCAATGGCGGATCGATCGGCCAAAGATTGACAAGGCAAGGATTACAAGCCAAGAAGGGAACATGGTGCCATTACTCGGGTTGAATGGGGGAGCCGCCTATTGTCCCTTGAGAGTTGTCAGACAATTTGGGATGCTTTAACAAGTCCCACTGGTATGGAACCCTAAGGAGTTTACCTTTGACATTCCGAGTGGAATTATACCCGAAAAGGAGAAGAAAGACCTTCGAGCCAAGGTTCACAAAATTATATTTTCTTTAGATAATTCACCTTCACAAGTAGTGGAAAGGCCAAAGAACTTGCAAGGAGATATGGAGATTTATATAGCATCTAAGGCATACATCACGTGGATGAAAAATAAATAACTAATTGATGTGGAGCTATACGTTCCATTGAGTATTATAACGGATCCCGAGGAGGAGTATGTCTTAGAGTATATTGTCCCACACGTGCCTGGAGTTGAGCTTTACATCCCCGAAGAAGTTGTGATTAATGTTAGAGAATGGGAATCTCAAATCAAGGAATGGAGGATTACCATGGGACGGAAGCTACCTTAGTTAGCAAGAAACCTGGACTTGGATGATTTAGAATTCCCATTCAAGTTTAAAGTCATTTTGTGTGAAACAATCTCAAATTTTATATGAAATCCTCATTTTCAAAATCTGTTTGGATAAATTCAAAACATGATTAAAAAGAAGGATCACCATGGATTACAATTTTTTGAATTGTATGATCGCTTGAGAAAAACATTGATGAGAAGTTTTGTGCAAGGCTAAGGCTTGTATAAAAATTCTTATCCTTGTTAATCACAAGAAACTATACAATTGAAAAATGTAGGATTTCATAATCATTTCACCAATTCTAATATCATGATCATTTTCACGAAACAGGTTTTCTAACAACGGAAGGCAAAAGACCCCGAACCCGTTTACAAATTAAAATGGCCGAGGAAGAAACTCGCACTCGACTAGTTGAAATGGAGAACCGGATGGCACAAATGGCTGCCGTGATGGCAGAAATGAAGGCCTTCATTATAACTGCAAATGGATCCTATCCTACTGTCTCAAATCCAAAAGCTGCACCTGAAATAATGGATCTTAAAGAAGACATTCGGGTCAAAAAGACATCTAAAGATAAAGAAGAGGCCAAAAGATTAGCCAACATTGAAGAATGCCTTGCAAGCCAAGGATATGAGCTTTAAAGGTTCACCATGTTGGTGAAGGACAATGAAAGAGTTGAATGGTCGTTGAAAGAAGAGAAATCTCAAGAAATGACAACGCAAAGACCTTATCTTGGGAAGAAGGATAAAGAACCTATACGTAACGTGGCTATGGCGTCTAGCCCCAATGTTAATTAGGCTTCATTCCCAAAACAGTCTAATGTCCCTTGGAGAAATCTAAAATAGTTTAAGCCAAAGGAAAGACCCATAAGGCAATTCACTCCATTACCATGGCCCCTGTCAAAATTACTATCGATGCTGTTAGAAAGGCATTTAGTGGCCAAAGAAGTGCCAAGAGATAATCTTACAAGGTTTCCCTAGTACAATGAATCAAAGACTTGCACATATCACATGGGAGAAAGAGGACACGATGTGGATAATTGTATAGTCTTGACATACAAAGTTCAGCAACTCATAGTTAAGAAGATATTAAGTTTTCAAGAGCTAGAGCTAAATGTGCATTAGAACCCTCTTCCTGAGCACAATATGATCCTTACTAAAGCAGAAATAATAAGGCCTAACAATAAAGATGAGCATAAGGCCAAATTAAAGATTGCTCGACAAGGAGATACTCGCTTTTGTCGTGAAGCATTCTTAAAAGGGAAAATTATAGACAACTTAGGAGAAGATTCTAGCAAATACAACTTTCAAGTAAAGTATACTCCACCACCATGGGCTTTTAAAAGTGAAGTGATTATGCCCGATGGTTGAGGGTGGCATGGACGATGAGCTCAACACACAAAATGAGACTCCATCTGGTGATGAAGTGGATCAATTTGAAGAGTAAAAAGAAAGGATTCGACGGGGTGAAAGGGGATTTACCCAAACATCGCTTGAGCAAGGCAACATTGTAGACCTCCTTGGTCAAGATAGTGGAGAATACAACTTCCGTGTTAAGTACATACCACCACCCTGGGCTTTTATAAACGAAACTATTGTGCCTGATGGATGGAGACGCATAGATGAAATCCCAATCAACGAATTAAGTCTTGAGGAGAAAGAAGATCAAGAGAAAATGAAGAAAAAGACTCACCAAGAAGACAGACGATTTGTTTGCAAAGCACGAAAACAAGGCAAAATTATGGATTATTGGGGACAAGACAGTGGCCGGTATAACTACCGTGTCAAATACATACCACCTTCATGGGCATCCAAAGATGAAAATATCGTGCCTAATGGTTAGGGTGGAATGGATACTATTGAAGCTGACAAAAGCATGGTGTCCATGATTACACCACTATTGATCAATCTTGATGAAGTGAATAAGCTTGAGGAAGAGATGTCATGTTGAACCAGTTACTATTCAACTTCCAATGGATTAATTGAAGATCAAAGTAAAAGAACCACAGCCTATGATCATCACTTTACCCCCAAAGGAGTAGTTTGACACTAAGTGTGAACCTTGGGATTATGTACCAAAAGAGGTCGATGTTATAACCCGATCAGGAAGATGCTACGTCCCAAAGGAGGGTGAGCACAAGAAAAAGGATGTAATAGAGGAGGATATGAAGCAGTTGCTCTTAGTCATGAAAACAAGTGAGTATGAAGTGATTGAACAAGTTAAGAAAAATGCCGGCACAAATTTCTTTGCTAGATATCTTTAAAACCTCATAGAGTTATAAAATGGTGCTCATGAAACTTTTCAATGAAATTCATGTCCCGGAGACAATTAATGAAATGCAACCGGAGGATTTCGTTGGCACACTTTTTAAAAGAATCAAATAGCTTTCTTTGATGAGGACTTCCCAATCGATGAACGTTCACACAATAAAGCCCTACATATATTGCCCTCAAATGCAGGGGCAAGGAAGTATCATGAGTATTAGTTGATAATGGCTTCGCACTTAACTTGTGTCCCCTAAACTTGTTGCATTGCCTAGGGATTAATGAAGAGCTTATCAAGCTTTCTAAGGCAATAGTGAGATCGTTTGATGGCATGAAGAAAGATGTCATTAGGGACATCGTGTTGGAAGTGTCCCTTGGTCCCATTTCATTTATAATCAATTTCCAAGTCATGGACATTCCAAGAACCTTCAATCTATTGCTTGGAAGGCCATGGATTCACACGACAAGTACTATCCCTTCAAGCCTATATCATAAGGTTAGGTTCATTATTAATGGGAAGATGATCGTCGTACACGGGGAGACAGACTTTGTCACCTGCAAGGAGAGTACGATACCATACTTCATGCCAAAGATGAAAGAAGAGACAATTTATTATCCATTTCAAATGATCTCAATGTTACATATACTTGAAGGTGGCATCATAAAGAATCCAGAACTTGCGACATTGTTAATGATGTCTGCAAAGGTATTTTGTCAATATGGATTTACTTCTAGGAATGGACTTGGGGCAAATGTCCAAGGGATCAAAAAGCTGATTACTCCACCTATAGTAAAAAAAAGAGGTGAATGGCAAACCCAGGACTCCAAGTTGGTGTCATACTACGAACACTTAAAAGGAAGGATAGAGAAATTCGAAGAGATAACATTTGATTATCTTCAAGAGCTCAAAACCATTTTACAGATACTCTTGTAGCCTTATCGTCTCTACTGCAGGCTAAAAGTGGCATGGAAATAAAGCCATTGAGAATTAACATTCTGGAACAACCAGCTCATTGTATGGTAGTTGAAGCAGAATTTGACAATGAACCGTGATTTCATGATATTAAGAAATATCTCCAAACTAGAGAATTTCCTGAAGGAAGCCAATCAAGCGACAGAAAGTTCATAAAGAGGATAGCTGACAAGTTCTTCCTTAGCGAACAAACTCTCTACAAAAGATCATTTGATTAGATCTTGCTAAGATGTGTTGATAGTAAAGAAGCTGAATGGATCATGAAAGAAATCCATGAATACGAATGTGAGCCACATATGAATGGTCATCTTCTAGCCAACAAGATCATGAGATTGAGATATTATTGGATGACAATGAAAACAGATTGTAGCCAACATATGAGATGTTGCTATCAATGTCGGGTTTATAGAGATAGAATCAACGCCCCGCCAAATGAGCTACACCAAATGTCAGAACCATGGCCGTTTTCGACGTGGAGAATTGATATGGTCGGTCCGATCAACCCCAAGGCTTCCAAATGGTCATCGCTTCATTCTGGTTGCAATTGATTATTTCACAAAGTAGATTGAAGCAAATTCATACACCAATGTCACCGCCAATAATGTTGCAAGGTTCATTAGGCAGGATATCATCGCTAGATATGGAGTTCCAGAAGTAATCATTACCGACAATGGGTCAAATTTAAACAACAAGATTGTGGATGATTTGCTCGGGCATTTCCACATTCGACATTTGAATTTATCTCGTTATCTCCCACAAATGAACGAAGTAATGGAGGCAACAAATAAAAATGTGAAGAAGATACTATCCAAAACAGTTGAGAACTATCATGATTGGCACGAAAGGTTAACATATGCTTTAATGGCATACCAAACTTCAAATTCAAACATCAAATGGGGCAATGCCATTCTCTTTGGTTTGTGGAATGGAAGTTGTATTATTTGTCGAAGTGGAGATCCCTTCATTAAGAGTAGTATCTCGGTTGAAATTTTCATAAGCTGAATGGGCACAATAGAGATATGAACAACTCAACATAATTGACAAGAAGAGAATGAGGGCTATATGTCATGGACAAGCCTATCAGAAGAGAGTTGCCAAATTCTTTAATTAGAAAGTGAAACCAAGGTACTTTGAAGTTGAAGACCTTGTAGTGAAGAAGGTCATCCTCAACAATTCAGTTCATCATGTAAAGTTCACATTCAAATTATGAAGGTCCATACGTTGTCAAAAAGGTCATGCCTTGAGAAGCATTGATTTTTATGGATATGGATGAAATAGAGTTAGCTTATCCTAATGAAACCCGAGGGAGTTTAAATAATGAGAAATTTTCCAACAAAGTTGGTAAAAGGTAAAGGAACGTGTCATTCCAATTTACTCTTCTTCATGACATTCATTGATGAATTCTTCCTTTTCATTAATCCCCAGTGAACCCAAAGGAAGGAAGTCATGAAAAAATGAACCCCCAATGGAATTAAGTCAAAGCACATGAGAAAGTTGGTGGATGAAACCCAAAGGAGTCTTGGGCAAGTAGGACTTGTAATTGCCTAGTGGCTCCTTGCCAATAGGATTTGTAATAGTTTTATGAAGCTACGGTTTGCGATCATTAGCGAAGGGTCAATTCTTCGACACAACTTAGAAAAACTATAATGAGGCTATGCTTTGGGCCAAAAAAAAGTTATCCAAGGCTACAAGTTGCGAACACTTGGAGGGTGATAGCTCCCGAAGCTACAGTCTTGCGATCACTTGAGAAAGTTGTAAAAATCACCATATTCAAAGCTGTAATATCGCGATCACTCATGAGAATCATCACTCAGAAGCTACGAATTGCAATTTTCTTTAGAATACCTATTTTAAAATGTGATTTTTAAGGATAATCCCAAGAAACCTTTGCATGGTTTTTTAGCTAACCAAAAACTATCTTGAAACGTGGTTTTTTTTTAGATTACCACAAATTTTTTGAAAACTTGATTTTAAGTTTGACAAAAAATTATTTCAAACCTGATTTTGAAATATGCATTCTTTGTATTAAATGCATTTCAAGCAATCAAATTTCCTTTTAAAGGAAGTATTTGAGCAAAATGCTTGCAAACTTTCAAGAAATGCTTGAAATAATCATTTGGAAGACTTCCATTAGAAAGGATTTGTTTCAATCTATGAATTTGGTCTTTTCTTCATTTGATTGAAAGGGGACTGATCTGATATCTCTTAATTTTATCTCTCTTAACCAATCTTTAGGTATTCGGAGATATTCACAATGTATACAATCCAATTAATTCAATAAGGTCTTTCAAATGGTTGTAATGTTGACTTGGTCAATGGCTATTTAAAGTATAGGCGTTCTATGGCCAAGAAAAGGATTTCATCACAACTAACTTTGGGTCTACAAGTTAAGAACCTCGAGTATAAGACAAGATAGTATTACATGCACTTTTTTGAGTGATGACTTCTTGTCATGAAATCATATTTTCATTCTCAACATCCCAATCTGAAAAATCTTTGAGGAGAGGTTGTAATGTTGGTATTGGATAGGTTCAAAAGGCTAAATTGTTTTGAATTAAGGGCTTTTGTGAAATTAGTGATCTTCTTGACATCACCGACCTTTTTCTTTGTCCATTGGGGATCTTTTCTTATCATGAACACAAGAGTCCCCTACGCATTCATCGAGATCTTTTCAATCAATGATTTGTTGTGACTTTTGATTTTTCACAACTTTTGCTTTGCTTTTAACTTGACTTTTGTCATTCTTTCTTTTGAATTTTTTTGTTTCTTTTCTTTTGCTCACTTTTTTGGGCATTGGCCTTGTTTTTATTAGGCATACTGCTTTTTCATGCCTCAGACTCCTTTGTCCTTGATCTTTTTGCATTTTAAGGACACTATGTTTTGCCCTTCTATTTTTTATTTATTAAAATGGATCATATGCTCATGCTCCAGTTGCGAAAAGATGATCACCAACTTGGGATTCTGAAATGAATATTCAGACTCAATTGGGCTTTACCAAAGATAATGTGTTTGGGTATAGGAAATGAAGTGCTTTTCTTCCTCTTGGGATGTTTTGAGCTTTCATATGACTTTATATGAAGTTATCACAGAAAGATTAATGTAAGAGTATGCAATAAAATCTTTGTTGATCCTATTCTCTATAGTTGTCAATTCACAAACCTTCTGATTTGCCTCAATATGAGGTGGTTCTTAACAGGGCTGTTTTGGGGAGACTTATCCACTATTTTGGCTCAAATTTGGTTTGTAAGGGATAAACATGTGTTTGGGATAGTAAAATAATTGCTTTTCATCATTTCAATCCATTTAATCATTGCTAGTATCCCCTATTTCCTTCGAATGAGCTTTTCTCCTTCACTTCAACACTTTAACTTTGAGTGTATAGGGGACGTGTTTGGATATGACTTACCTTTCATCCTTTGAAGGTCTTTCTATTTGATTTGATCCAAACTTTTTCTACGAAATTTTTTCAAAACCTTTTGTCAAATTATCCCTTTTTGGGGAATTTTGATGCTTATTGCATTTTCAAAGAAAGCGTATTTCAAAATCTTTGATTGAATTATTTTTGAAGTATTTTCTTTTGCTTAACCTAAATGTCATTCCGCTTGGAGAAGAAAAGGTTTAATTTTTTTTCTTTTAGAAAGGTAACCTCACATGCCCTCATGATTTTAGGAATACCTGTCTTATCAATTTATCAAGATCCCTCTTGTTTGCATGCTTTTGCTTTGGTTACATTAGGGATTCTTTTGTTGTTGCTCCTTTTCTTTATCCCTCTGGGGATGGTGAAAAGGAATGCATATTAGAGGATATCAATGGAAAATAGAATTGGAAAATGATACTTCCCTCTACCATTTGATAACTCTATTGGGAATTCTGAAATTATCAATTGGTTCAGATTCAAACTTACTTTCTTCTGCAAAACAGATAAACATATTCATGAAATTCATAGCATGCATCATATGCATGATATGCACATGTTCTAAAATGACCTGAATCTTTTTTTGAATGTTTTTCTTCCTTTCATGGGTAGAAAATCTTGATAGCATCTGTGTTTACAAGACAGACCAATTCTATTCCTGTCATATTTACAAGAATCAATGCTCTTCTAGGAAGAACCTTCTTGATAATAGATGGACCCTTATAATTCAAGGTGAATTTGCCCTGAGGATCTGAATTATTGAAGATGACTTTCTTCACTACTAAATTCTCTTTTTGAAATTCCTCGGTTTTACTTTCCGATTAAAGGATTTAGCCACTTGTCTTTGATAAGCTTGCCCATGGCATATAGTTCTTAATCTTTTTTCATCAATTATGTTGAGCTGTTCATACCTTTGTTGAATCCACTCGGCTTCCGAAAGCTTTAATTGGGACAGTATTCTTAATGAAGGAATTTTTACTTCAATAGGTAGCACTGCTTCCATTCTGTAAACCAAAGAAAATGGGGTTGCTCCAGTTGATGTTCGAATTGAAGTTCGGTATGCTATTAGAGCATACGGCAACCTTTCATGCCAATCATGATAATTTTTAACTGTCTTAGCCAGTATCTTCTTGATATTCTTATTTGCCAATTCAACTGCTTCGTTCATTTGTCGACGATATGGAAATGAGTTCAGATGTCGAACATGGAAGTACTCAAGTAATCATCTCTAATTTTATTGTTTAGATTTGAGCCATTGTCTGTAATTATTGCTTCTGAAACTCCATATCTAGCAATAATGTCCCGCTTGACAAATCTTGCAATGCTCTTGGCAGTAACATTTGTGTAGGAGTTTACGTCAATCCATTTAGTAAAATAGTCAATAGCAACCAGGATGAACCGATGTTCATTTGAGGCCTTGGGGTTGATTGGACCAATCATATTAATGCCCCATATTGAAAATGGCCATGGCTCGGACATTTTATGTAGCTCATTTGGCAGTGCATTGATTTTATCTCCATAAACCTAACATTGATGACAACATCTCACATGTTCGATGCAATCTGATTCCATTGTCATCCAATAATATCCCAATCTCATAATCTTTCGAGCTAAAAGATATCCATTCATGTGTGGTCCATATTCACCCTCATGAATTTCTTTCATGATCTGTTTAGCTTCTGTAGCATACACACATCTTAATAGGATTGAATCAAATGATTTCTTGTAGAAGGTTTGATTACTAAGGAAGAATTTATTGGCTATCTTCCTTATAAACTTCCTATCACCTAGTTGGCTTTTTTTAGGAAATTCTCCTGATTAAAGATAGCTTTTGATATCATAATACCATGGTTCATTGTCGAACTCTGCTTGGACCATCATATAATGAGCTAGTTGTTCAAGAATATTGATTCTCAATGATTTTATATCCATAACATTTTCAACTTATAGTAAGGATGACAAAGTTGCAAGAGCATCTGCAAAATGATTCTGAGCTCTTGGAAGATAATCGAATGTTACCTCTTCCGAAACTTTCCATCATCTCTTTTAAATATCTGTGATAAGGAATCAGCTTGGCATCTCGAGTTTACAATTTACCAGTTGTTTGCAATATGATGAGCATAGAATCCTCATATACTTGCAACCTTTCTACCTTCATTGAAAGGGCTAATTGTAAGCCGAGAATGCATGCTTCGTATTCAGTGATGTTATTGGTGCATAGAAATACTAATTTCGCAAATACCGGATAGTGTTGGCCTTCTGGGGAGATTAGTACTGCCTTAGTTCCTAATCCAAATACCGGATAAGTTGGTTGTACCATCAAAATACATGGTCCATTTGTCATCGACTAATGTCAATATGTGGCCATCAATTCGTTCTTCAGAACTGGCGATATTCTGCGAATTTTCTGCCAGCATGTCTGCTATTGCTTGTCCTTTGACTGACTTTTGGAATGAACTTTTGATGTCGAACTCAAATAACAAGACTTGCCTTTTTGCTAATTTCCTGAGCAAGGAGGATTTCTCAAGAAGATACTTGATCGGGTCATTCTCGGTCACTAGCAAATTTGGTGATGAAGGATGTACTATCTTAATCTGTGTAATACCCAAATTAATGTAACGCATATCTTCTCCACTGCTGGGTATTTCACTTTTGATGTTGTGAATTTCTTGCTCAAGTAATAAATGGCTTGTTCTTTACCATCATTTAGTCTTCTTTGTACAAGCACTGCTCCTAGCTACTCATAGTGAATGGTCAAATATAAGATTAGCGGGACTCCAAAAATTAGTGGTACCAACATTGGTGGGCATACCCAATATTCTTTGATCTTGTCAAAGGTTTGTTGACATTCTACATCCCATTTTATTTTGGCATTTTTCTTCAACAGTTTGAAGAATGGTTTAGCAGTCTCAGAAAGCTGATAGATGAAACGGGCAATGTAGTTTAATCGCCCCAATAAGCTCTTACTTCTTTTACCGTGGAAGGAGTCTTCAAATCATATATTGCCTTAATCTTGGATGGATCTATTTTGATGCCCCTGCTGTTGACCACAAAACCTAGCAATTTGCTGGATTTTGCCCCAAATACACATTTATCGGGGTTTAGCCACAATTTATATTTCCTGAGTTTTTCGAACAATTTCCGAAGTACTTTAACATAATCTTCTCCTTGTCTGGATTTTGCAATCATGTCATCCATAAATACTTCAATTTATTTATGCATCATATCATGGAATAAAGTCAACATTGCTCGTTGATACGTGGCATCGGCATTCTTTAAACCGAAAGACATTAGTTTATAACAAAACGTGCCCCATGGTATGATGAAGAATGTTTTGGCATTATCCTCTTCCTTCATGAGGATTTGATTATATCCAAAGAAATCATCCATAAATGAAAATGTTTCAAACCTAGAAGTGTTATCCACTAATACATTAATATGTGGAAGCGGGAAATTATCCTTAGGGCTTGCTTTATTTAGGTCACGATAATCAACGCATACTCGTACTTGATCATCTTTCTTCATTACGGGTACTATGTTGGCAACCCATTTTGGATATGGCAGTACTTTGATGAAATCGACTTTGAGTAATTTCATCACCTCTTCTTCTATTTTCTTTGCTAATTCTAGCTTTGTTCGCCTCAATTTTTGCTTCTTTGGTGGAATACTTAGATCAATTGGCAAAGCATGTTTAACTATGCTTGGATCAAGGCTTGGCATGTCAGCATAAGACCATGTAAATATATCTTGATATTCCTTGAGCAAATCTGTTATTCTTTCTGCTTCTGCTGAGGGAAGACTTTCTCCAATCTTAACCTCTTTTGGATTCTCTTTATCACCCAAATTAATAATAATAATTTTTTTTGGCCCAAAGCATAGCCTCATTATAGTTCTTCTGAGTGATTGTAGATTTGTAGCCTAGGAGAATTGACCCTTCGCTAATGATCGCAAATAGTAGCTTCAGAAAACTATTACAAGTCTTACTTGTAACATCCTGAATTTCGACCCATTTCCAAGATCAGACGAAGTGGATATTATTTCTCATTTAATTCTAGTATGTCTCGCTTGAAGCTAGCCCCTCGTAAGATACTGACTAATGGAAAAGGCTAACTAGGAAAACGATACATGGACCGGGGACCCGATCACGAATCGAGCATCGATTTCGAGAAACACTAAGGGAAATTTTGGGCCAATGTGGGCTGATCTTAAGAAGGTGATGGATTCGATTTAGCCAACGACGTACAATCCGATCATGGGTGATTCCGCACGACCGAGAGTATGCATGACGAACGAATCCCGAATTTAATCCGAACGATCGCGACCTCCGGCACTAGTAATAATTTCTCGCATTTTCCCGAAAATCGAGGCCATCACGACTTGGACAACCCTAGGTCGATACGCGTAACCCCTAAATAGCCACCCATTAGTAAGAGGCTCTAAAATTCTAAATTGAGCAATTTTGATCGCCAAATTGAACCCGAACTTCGATGTCGAAATTCTATGGGTGTTTACGACTATTTTGCAAGGCCAATGTTATTTTGGTGTGGCCACATATATTTGGGGCTAGTCCAGCTGAAAATTGAAATTTCGGTCGAAATTGGAAAAATTACGATTTTATCCCTTTGGACTCCGACGTCGATTTTCGAGGCCGTATGAGATTATTTTTCGAGGCCGATGCCATTTTAGGGTAGTCACACATATCTAGAGTAGTTATAGTCAAAAACTGGAATTTCAGTCCGGAAGTGAAAAATTACTGTTTTGCCCATCCAAACTTTGAAGCCGATTTTTGAGAGCTTAAAAGGTTATTTTGCGAATCCGACGTCATATTATGTTGGTCATGCATATTTGGGATTGGTACGGTTGAAAAATGAAATTTTGACCTGGGACCGAAAAATTACCGTTTTGACCCTGGACCCTATACTGGGTATTCCAAATTTTGGATAATTTTAGGCAATAATTGAGGATTAAAATAAGTGAATAAGAAATTGGAATTATGAAATTACCCATTTGCCCCTCAATAATTGGATTGGGATGAATATAGGCCATTGGATAAAGGGCAAAATGGTCCATTGTGTAGGATCGCGACACGTGGCGCCACTTTTTGACTATAAAAGACCCCTTTGACCCATTTCTCTCTCTCTCCTCCCATTTTCTTCCCCCCATCAGCCGATCACCTCCCCTCCCACGCCACTTCCTCTCTTTCATTTTCTTCTTTGTTTGGTCGTGAGAGGCCCCCGCTGGAGGAGCGCCGCCGCCGCCGCCAGGATCGATCCGCCACTGCCACCACCTCGCCTTACACCACCATCCAGCCATCCCATTTCTCTCTCTCTCTATTTCCTCAACTGTGCAAGCAACCCCCCACCGTGAACCGCCGTCCGCAAGCCACTGCCGTTCGCACCGTTGTGGAGGTCGTCCGTTGCTGCCGCTTGCGCTGCAGTGAAATCGGCTCAGCCCATCCATTTTCCTCACTTGTTTAGCCTTGTAAGGACCTTAAGAATCCAAGTGAGTGGAAATCCTAACCCTTAATTAGGATTAGGTGCACTTTGGACAAGTTTTAGGGGTTAATTAGTGGGGGCTGATTTGGGCTGATGTGGTGGTGATTTTAAGGGCTTAATGTGATGATTTAGGGATGGTTTTAAGGTTGTGGAGACTTGGTTTAGAGGTTGTATGAGCTGGATTTGCTTAATGGTGCAAGTTAATGATTCTCGGATTATTGATTTTACTGTACCTCTGAGCTTTGTTATTTTTTTTTGTGATCATTGTGGGCCGAATCTGAGGAAGTGTTCTTATGAAAATTATTCCCAACATCTTTAAGTATAGCATACTTTAATTTGGGAATTTTTGGAAATCATTTGAGGCCATTCGGAAGTCCATCTTTGAACCGAAATGGGTCTGCCCGATTTACTGTTCACCCGATCTTCAGATCTGTTCGACTTTTTATAAATTTTTCCAGGCCTATTTTCAAATACTTTCTTCACAAAAATTATTGGGGACATTTGTAGCTATAACATATAAAAATTTCAGAGCTTTCCAAAATGATTTGGGTACTGAATGAGTTGTATTTTGATGGCCTGAGGGGCTGTCCAAGTGAACCGGATTTTGTCTGACTTTGAGCATCAAAACGAGGTGTTTATGGTTAGAACTGGATTTTGAGTTCTTCACAGAAAATGTTCATTCAGATGCTTTTTACAACATATCCAAATTTTATAATTTTTGGAATTGATTTACTATTTATTTCAAATGGATTTCAGTCACTGTGCAACTGCCCAGTTTTGACCCGATTTTGTGTATTCCCGATTTTTCTCTCTCTCGGACTAATTAGTGGCTATCCATTAAGGTTTTAATTGGGCCTTGTACAGCTAATGTGTGGTTTGTTCGTGAATTGCCATGTGTGAATGGGTGGACCATGTAGCGGCTGATTCGGGTATAAATCGTGTTTGATTGTGTTAAATTTTGTGATGCCTCGTTTGAGCAACTCAGTGGTTGAATGGTACTTTGTTGTGCTCAATCGTTTAATGCCATGCCGCCTGAATATGTGTTCGAGCAATGCGGTGTGTGATTGGCTAACCATTGGTGTGAATGTTTATTGCCCAAGCGTGTGAATTATGTTTTGGGCCACATGGTATTAATTGGCCAAGTGAGCACGTGAATTGTGAATTAGGCATTATGGAGTGACTTTGATTGAATTGTGTGCCTATAATATGTGGATGCTCATGTTGCATTGAATTGCATTGCATGTCCACACATTGTGTATGCCGAGAATGAGGCATGAAATGAGAATTGTGCGAGATTGCATGCCTGACATGAGCGTGTGATCACCTAATTGCCCTGATACGTGTTACGCGGGATTCAGAGAATAATTGGCTATGTTTATATGTGATCACAATTCACCCTGATGCGTGTTATGCGAGGTGTGCCGTCCCCATGCACTTTGAAGCAGGACAATGCCATCCTCATGTACTTTAAAGCAGGACGATGCTCGGTATATCCGGAAGACGACCAACCTGATGCGTTTTACGCAGGCTCTAGTTCGTAAGGAGATCAGTGTTGTGCCTCATGCACTTTGTAGCAGGCTAGAGATACTGGGCTAGATCGGTGTTGCGCCTCATGCACTTTGTAGCAGGCTAGACGCACCGGGCCATAGAGTGTTGTGATTTAAGAAAGAATAGTATTGCGCCTCATGCACTTTGTAGCAGGTGAGAGACGACCAACCTGATGCATTTGACGCAGGGCTTTGGTTCGTGAGGAGATTAGTGTTGCGCCTCACGCACTTTGTAGTAGGCTGGAGACACTAAACTTGAAGCGATTTATGCGGGTCATAACAATGATTGAGCATTGAGCCAGTGTGAATCATTGCATGAGAATGACATCTGCATGCATAAAAATGCATGGGCCAGTATGCGAGTGTGCAAAACTTGGTGAATGGCATGCGAGATGAACACTTTGAGCATGAGCATGCGTGTGGCGTACATGTGGCCAAGTGTGTACACGCATGTGTTGTGATTATCCTATTGTTATTGCCTAACCTGTAGGGTCAGCAAGGTAAACGATCCGGGCTCAAGGGCCTAGGTCATTTGTTTAACATTATTGTCCGTTGTTGTGTTGATTTGCTTGTCGGGAGGTGCATATTAGCCTAGTTTTGGTTTAGGAGGCCTACTCACTGAGATTTGTCTCATAGTTGTTTAAACCCCATTTTTCAGACTCCTGATAGAGGTTGCCTGATGTACCCGATTAATATGAGAACCCGGAGCCCACAAAGCAGGATCCCGAACAGGTTGGCGAGATCATGCAGATGGATTTGGAGGATGAAATAATCGAGGCTAAGTCCGAGTCATCAGGATTCGATCCAAATTAAGTTTCTTAGGATTAGTCTTAACTTCTCTTAGGTCGGGACTGTAGCCTTTTGATTGTATCCCCACCTTAGACTGCCCCCTTGGCCACTTAGGGATCTTGTTAGTAGTGGCCTTTGACTCGCTTTTATTTGGTGATTTGTATTGATGTATAGTAGACATTGTATATGTTTTAAAGCTCGATGCAAGTCTTAATTAATAGGCTTTTAATTGTTCGACGTTCTTGCTATCCTTGATCATGTATTGTTTTGTACAGGTGATTTAATTATTGCTTCCGTATGTGCCTTATGCTCTGTGTTGGGAGTTGGGTCGACGACGCGTCTTGAGACATCGCAGCAAAATCGACTGATACGTGGAATGATCGCGCTTCGAGGGGTTTGAGGCGTGACACTACTTGCAAGGAGCCACTAGGCAATTGCCTCATAGTCGCTTGTCTTCATGACTAACAACAATTGCTTGACATCTTCTTCAGTTACTCCTTTCTTTTTGTGCTTACCTTCTTTTAGGACATAACATCTTCCCAATCTGATTATTGCATCAACTTCTTTAGGCGTGTAGTCCCATGGTACACATCTGGTATCAAATTTCTATTTGGGAGGCAAAGTGATAATCACAGGTTGAACCTCTTTGTCTTCGATCTTTAGTTGACCAATTGGGAGCTCAATGGTAATTGATTCAACATGATCCATCTCTTCCTCAAGTCTATCCACTTCATTAAGATTGATCAATAGTGGTATAATCATGGACACCATGCTTTTGTCAGCTTCAATAGTAGACATTCCACCCCAACCGTCAGGCACGATATTTTCATCTTTGGATACCCATGAAGGTAGTATGTATTTGACACGGTAGTTATACCGGCTACTCTCTTGTCCCAAATAATCCACAATTTCTCCTTATTTTCGTGCTTTGCAAACAAATTGTCTGTCTTTTTGGCGAGCCTTTTTCTTTATTTTCTCGTCTTGATCTTCTTTTTCCTTAACACTTAATTCGTTGATTGGGATTTCATCTATGCCTCTTCATCCATCAGGTACAATAGTTTTGTTTTTAAAAGCCTAGGTTGGAGATGTGTACTTAACACGGAAGTTGTATTTTCCACTGTCTTGATCAAGGAGGCCTACAGTGTCACCTTTCTCAAGTGATGTTTGGGTAAATCGCCTTTTACCTCGCCAAATCCTTTTTTTTTACTCTTCAAATTGATCCACTTCATCATTGGATGGAGTCTCATTTTGTCTACTGAGCTCATTGTCCATGCCACCCTAACCATTAGGCATAATCACTTCACTTTGAAAAGCCCATGGTGGTAGAGTACACTTTACTTGGAAGTTGTATTTGCCAAAATTTTCTCCCAAGTTGTTTATAATTTTCCCTTTTAAGAATGTTTCACGACGAAAATGAGCATCTCCTTATCGAGCAGTCTTTAATTTGGCCTCATATTCATCTTCATCATCAGGCTTTATTATTTCTCCTTCTATAAGGACAATATTTACCACATTGTGTTTAAGAAGAGAGTTCTGATGTACATTTAGCTCTAGCTTTTGAAAGCTTATTATCTTCTCATGACACATAATTTTTAGCTCATATTTTTAAAATTTTTAAAATTAGGTCTAGAAATCTTGGCCAAGCCTAAAAACCTATGTCTAAACCAAAAGCATTTTTTAGCATTTTTTCTTAATTTCTTTTAATCAAAATAAGCAAGAAAATCAAGAAAAATAACAAATAGAATCAGAAAATTCCATAAAAATAATCATTAGTCTTATTTTAAATCCAATTTCATGATTACATTGTCAATTTTCCCAAAATTGGGTAAAATTAAACCCGAATTGAACCAAAAATGAAATTAAATTTTTTCTAGTCATTTTTAGATCATAGTGTCTTTACAACAATTGATTCTGAGACCTTGAATTGCATAATGGTCAATCCAATTGCACAATTTGACATAAAAATAAAAAAAATCTCCAAAACTTGATTGAAAATTAAGAATTTTGAACCCAAATTGGGAATTATGCCCAAAATGAAATTGTCGAAATGTGAGACTACTTAGGATTGATTGATTTTGATTGTGCATTGGGTGCTTAATTGTTTGTTCATGGCTAGATTAGTGAATTGATGTTAGGAATCTATGTGACACGTTAGACATGCTATATCGTTCTTAAGTCCCGAAAGGGCGTTAATGGTCTCATTTTGGGATCATTAACGTAACCAAGTCCCTTATTTAGAATCTCTGGTTCGTAAAATTGTGGTATTTCTCCCGTACCTCGATTAGGTTTCTAGTCAACCTACCGTAAATGACTAGTGGCGACTTCAAGTTTAAATTTAGATCAAATAAATCCCGCTGTCACGTGAGATATGGCTTGGGAGAGACCAGTGTAGGAAAATACCTCCATTCTAGCACGTGAGAGCGTGATGCGACAGGCTTGGTGACTCCGCTAGGGATTCTTGGGTTTCTAAGTGGATTTAGGCCTAAAATAAAACGATATGCATGTGTTTGTGCTTGCAAAAATCCAAGGTACGTTCCACTAATGACGTGTTAAATGGTGATATAGGCGGGAGGTATAAGGGGTGTAGTCGGTGCTTACCTTTGTTTTGCAGGATGGTGTTGGGATTGAATGTGATTCCACCAAATTTTAGAAGTATGGTTTGGTTACAAACCGTTGTGCTTGCCTTTAAATTGCTTTAGCACTACACTTGTTACACACACCACCCGTGGTCCAACCCCTGCTATATTTAGGATCACCCTTAGGAGGTATGTGTTTAGGCGAAATTGTGAACCGATTGCTCATGGGATCGTTTAAATACAATACCAATCACCGAGATGGAATAATATTCTATTACTTTAGACCGATTGCCTATTGGAATGGAATCGGCAAAAGTACACCACAAGTGCCATAACTTGTATACGGAGATCACTTTGGTGCCATAACTTTTTTGGATCACTTTGGTGCCAACTTTTTTGAAAATCGATCACTTTAGTGCCAATGCTGACATGGCCACCGGAAATCTGACATGGCTATTTTTTATTAATTTCCGATGCTGACATGGCTCGCCGGAAATCTGACGTGGCTCTTTTTTTGGCCGGAATTTTGGCCAGAGTCACTAAAGTGATCTTTTTTCTCCGATTTTGGCACCAAAGTGATCCGAAAAAAGTTATGGCACCAAAGTGATCTCCATACACAAGTTATGGCACCAATAGTGTCCTTTTGCCGAATGGAATCCCTTGTCCATTAAGGTGGTGACCTTGAGCCTTTAGTATATCCCACCCTTTTAGGCGTCAAAATCTCACTTGTTGCATGTGCTTGTCTTTATGGTTGGTATACCTAAAACCAAGCAAAAATGTGTCGGTAAGTAAGTGTCGTTCCGCTTTTCTCATCTTTTTAATTATGCAAAGTTAGTTGCCACAATTTTGTTAAAAAATGCCCTAATGATAATCAATGTTTGATCAAAATGCCTTTTTATACTAGAAAGAATGAATAGGGTGACATGCTCCATTTGGTCATATTTTTCATTTCTAGATGTAATGCATAGGTCCATGGTGATTTTCAATGTAATTCAAGTAGATTGAATGCTCAAGATGTGACACGTACAATCCCATTTCCCGAAAGTTTTATTTCAATGTATTCAAAATTGTAAACCATAAGATAGGACTTTATGGTCAAAATGGAGCATGACAAAAGGCATTTGCATAAACATTGGTTTCATTCACATTTTCAAGTATATGCTCTTTTAAGGCAAAAATAGATTAAAAGTGGCATTTGTATTACGTCATAAGTATGCAAATATACTTTACCTCCATTTTTTCCATAAAAGGACATATAATTAAAATTGAGACATTTAAAATTGATGGGTAATTAGTAGTGATTAATAATGAACTTTTTTTTTGCATGATTAGGCTTGATGGGAAAACTAGACATCCCAGTGGTTCCCATTCTATGAAAAGAGCTCATGGCTTAGTGGAAAAACATGACAAAAGATAATCAAGTTTATGTCTAAGATAGGTTGAGATACCTTCTAGACTTAATCTATGTGGAATATCAAATCAGTTTGATCCAAGCATTGGTGCATTTTTTGGAAGTTTCCACTGCCACCTTCCAATTTGGAGAGTATGAATTGACACCGACTTTAGAAGAATATTAAGTCCCAATTGGAATTGATTCCAAGCCTAAGGTCGTAGAGCCACCCGTTGGACTTAATCCCATAAGCATTCTTGCAGAATTCTTTAACCTCAAAACTTCCAAAATCGAAAACTTAATCAAATCAAACACGGATAGATTTCCATTATCCTTTCTAATAGTCAATTTTTCTAAATTTCCGAGGGAAATGGGAAACACTTCGGCTCGAATTTTTATTCTAGCCTTCTTTGGCTTCATTCTATTCCCCATATCTAGAACGGGATGTAACCCTTTAGTTGCAATAATCGCGAGGCAAGCATGTCTCAAATGGGATTTCTCTAATATGCTTCTTGCCCAAACCATCATTTCCTTGAACACATATCAAAATCATGGAAAGGGAGTCTTTCAAGCTTCTACGAGTGTCCTATCTCTATGGTTCATCTCACACATTCGACCTTGGTGTCGATTTGATGAATATTCACGAAATTTATTCGGCGATAAATCCAATTGAGCGATACATTTGTATCCAAAATAAATTACCTAAATAATCTTTCTTAGATTGGGCCAATTTCATTAGAGCCTTAACTTCTAATCAAATCCAATGGCGGATCAATTGGCCAAAGATTGACAAAGCAAGGATTACAGCCAAGAAGGGAATGCGGTGCCATTACTCAAGTTGAATGAGGGAGCCACCTATTGTCCCTTGAGAGTTGTTAGACAATTTGGGATGCTTCAACAAGTCCCACCAACATGGAATCCTAAGGAGTTTGCTTTTGACATCCTGAGTGGAATTATACTCGAAGAAAAGAAGAAAGACCTTCAAGTCAAGATTCACAAAATTATCCTTTATTTGGATAATTCACCTTCACAAGTAGTGGAATGGCCAAAGAACTTGGAAAGAGACATGGAGATTTATATGGCATCCAAGGAATACATCAAATGGATGGAAAGTAAACAACCAATCGATATGGAACCATACATTCCATTGAACATTATAACAGAACTCGAGGAAGAGTGTGTCCGAGAATACATTGTTCCACACGTGCCTGGAGTTGAGCCTTATATCCCTAAAGAAGTCATGATTGATATGAAAGAATGGGAGGCTCAAACTAAGGAATGGGAAGAATACCAAAAGGCGGAAGCTACCTTAGCTTGCAAGAAGCCTAAGCTTGGATGATTTAGGATTCCCATTTGAGTTTAAAATCATTTTGTAAAGCAATCTTGGATTTTATATGAAATACTCATTTTTCAAAATGCCTTTGGATAAATTTAAAGACATGATTAAAAAGAAAGATCACCATGGATTATAATTCTTTGAATGGTATGATCCCCTGAGAAAAACATTGATAAGAAGTTTTATGCAAGGCTAAGGCTTGTGCAAAAGTTCTTATCCTTGTTAATCACAAGAAACCATATAATTATATGTGGGTTTTCATATTCATTTCACTAATTCTAATATCCCAATGGTTTTCATGAAGTAGGTTTTCTAGCAATGAAAGGCAATGTTGACACCTAATTTTTAGCTCATTTTTTTTTTCAAATTTTCAAAACTTTCAAAATTAGATCTAGGAATCTTGGCCAAGCCTTGAAACCTATTTCTAAACCAAAAAATATTTTTTTAGCATTTTTCTGCATTTTTTCTGAATTTTAGTCAAAATGGAATCAGAAAATTCCATAAAAATAGTCAAAAATCTTCTTTTAAATCCAATTTCATAAGCACACTGTCAATTTTAGAAAATCTCAATCGGGTGTATTTTTTTCCCAAACTTGGGCAAAATTAAACTTGAATTGAACCAAAAATGAAATTAAATTTTTTCTAGACATTTTTAGGTCATAGTGTCTTCACAACAATTGATTCTGGGACCTTTAATTGCACAATGGTTAGTCCAATTGCACAATTTGATGCAAAAATAAAAAATCCCCAAAAATTGATTAGAAATTAGGAATTTTGAAACTAAATTGGGAATCATGCTCAAAATGAAATTGCCAAAATGTGAGACTATCATTTCTAGGGTTAATCAGGGGTGGGCAATGCAATTTTGGCATCAATTTTGCCTAATCAGGTTATTAAGACCTCGAATTGAACAAAATCCTATTAACCCGAATATAAAAATGAGAAAATTTTGCACACGATTATAATAAAAATTGTGGAAAATTATATGTTTTGGTTTGGAATATGCTGGGAAATTCAATTTTGAGGTTGAATTTCGAAAATTTGGTGGAAATTGGGTTTAATTTGCGAATTTAGGCAAAAATTGGAACTGCCGGGTCAAGCGGGTCGACCCGACCCGACCCGACCTGACCTAAACAGTCCTTCTTCCGACCCGACTCAGCCAAAATGCAAAAACCCAGAATTTCCCTCGCGTATGCCCATGACTTTGCCGACTTATCCCGATTAATTGAGCACGTTTTAATTAAATTTTCCAGCTGGAATCCAGCTGGCATCACTCAACAACCTAAACTGATTATGATTCAGTTCTAACCGATTTTGAGCGTAGAATTGAAGGATAAAAAAATGGGAAAAACTAAAGATGAGGAACGGAAGCTATTCGACAAATTTCCCGAGAGAGAGAAGAGAGGGAAGGAGAGCAAAACGTTCCTAAATCTAGAGAGAGAGAGACGGTCAAAGGTTCCCCCGTGAGTGATCGGCGCCGCCCTAGACAACGGGGTGCCGGCGAATCAAGGATTGGTCGTGACCTCCCCTCGCCGTGCCATGCCGAGAAACCTGATCGCGAAGGCCTGAAATCAAGTGCCGTCCAATCGACTTGGACCTGTTCCGACGAATATGAGCACACTGAGAGGAAGACCGAGAGTCAATGAATAATTCTTGGGGCCCCGCTCGGTTCAACAATTTCATCTTATCGTTAGATGAACCAGGTAAAAATCGTTCGTGATCAACTTTTTTTATAATTTTCCAGAATGTGATCTTTGTTTCAATGTGCATTTTTAAGCAATTTCATCGACGAATATTGGCATGTTAATGACTATTATTAGTTTCTAATCAATTTCGTGTGATTTGATTGTGTTTTTGGGTGCTAAAAATGCATAAATTGAGTTAGCCCCCATGTAAATCCCCTCACTGGAGCTCCAACGACCTCACCGGGGCATTTTGTGGCCGTAAGGCCATTCAGGTTAATCTCCCTGACCTTGCTTGATGTTTTGATAGATGCTTGAATCGATTTAGACGGCTAAGGCGACTAGTGCTAGGATTTGAATTTTGGAAAATGAAAATTTAACCGGGAAAAGTTAGGGTTTTCAATCTAATTTTTCGTTGGCCTATGAAGGTCCAACGATGACCGGAATGGGCTAGATGGAAAATAGAACATGTAGGCTTGTTGATGGTGCAAATGGAACGGCGAAATAGTCGCTGAAGACATGCCCGAACCGGCGGCCTCAAGAAGATTAAACAAAATTGGTACACACCAGGTGTTCGTAAAAATGCTCAAATAAAAAAAAGCCAAAACGGTGTCGTTTTGGGCATTGGGTTCGCCGGAGGAGACGACCGGTGTCGGCGCCAACAACGGCCAGTTCGGTCTCTGCCGAATCGATCTAAACTGGTCCGGTTCGGTTCGTTCCCCTCAGACGGGAAACTTCAAAATTAAAAATACTAAAAAAATCACAAAAATAAAAAAATTAGATTTCATTGGAAAATTTTTAAAAAAATTAGAAAATACACAAAAATTAGAAAAAATTACAGAAAATTCAAAAAAATCCAAAAAAATAAAAAAATTCTCAGAAAATTCATAAGAATTTCAAAAAATTCAGAAAATACAAAGAAAAATTTGAAAATTCTGAAAAATCAATAAAAAATTGAAAGTTTTAAAAATTCACAGAAATTTCTAGAAAACCATAAAAATCATTTTCTCGGTTTAAAAAAAGGATTTTCGAAAAAAAAATTAAAAAATGCAAAAATTCACAAAAGGTTCCAAAATTACCATGGCCAGTTATAAAAAGTAAAATTTGAAATTTTGAAAATAATAAAAAAATTCAAAAATTCAAAATTTTTTTTGAAAACTCATAGAATGTCTCAAAATCATCGTGGCCAACCATGAAGAGTGAAATTTAAAATTTCGGAAGTGCCTAAGTGGCATTTCTAGAAAATTCCACATTTAGGGCCAAGACCCCTAAAAACCCTAAACCCTTAAAAAATGAAATGAACAAGGTATTAGAGCTTTGTTAGGGTTTTGGTAGATTTTCATTTCTAGTGACCAAATTAGGGTTGCTGTGATTGATTTGCCATTGGAAGTGTAGTTGATTTTTTTATGCTTAATTGATTGTACATGGTTAGATTAGTGAATTGATTTTAGGGATTCGTGTGATACACTAGACATGCCATATCGTTCTTAGGTACCGAAAAGACGTTAATGGTCTCAATTTGAGATCGTTAACGTAACCAAGTCCCTTATCCAGAATCTTTAGTTTGTAGGATTGCGGTACTTCTCTTGTATCACAATTAGGTTGCTAGTCGACCTACCGTAAATGACTAGTGGCGACTCTAAGTTTAAATTTAGATCAAATAAACCCCGCTGTCACGTGTAGTATGGCCTTGGAGAGGCCTATATAGAAAGATACCTCCATCAGAAAAGCACGCGAAAGCGTGGCACGATAGTTTTGGCGAGTCCGCTAAGGATGCTTAAATTTCTAAGTGGACTTAGGCTTAGATAGAACAATATGTATGTGTTTGTGTTCACAAGGATCCCAGGTACGTTCCACTAATGGCGTGTTAAATGATGATGCAAGTGGGAGATATAAAGGGTGTAGTCTATGCTTACCTTTGTTTTGCAGGATGGTGTTGGGATTGAATGTGATTTTACCAAATTTTAGAAGTGTTTTTTTTTTGTGTAAAATGTAAGTAGTATAAAACAGATGAAGTACAGCAGCTTAGGGGCATTCCCGGCATTACAACTAGTACTAATAATTCGAGAATATGGAGGTAGGAAGTCTCCATAAAGTAGCTAAAACAATGTTAGCTTGCGAAGGTTTGATTTGTTGGTATAGCGAAGCTCTACCTCTTACATTTTTCCGCACCTTCGCCAAAATAATCTGAATGTCAGTTGAATTATTTTGAAACCGCCTATGGTTGCGCTCCATCCAAGTGTAATATACAGTCGCTAGGAAAGATACTTTGAGGAGTTTCGCTGCTAGATCTTTGCCTCTTGTGGCTTTAACCATCCATTGAAGCTCCTCATTCCATCCCCATACATTTCGTTTGATCCCATGTTGCGCAAGAATATTGCACCGGATGCAACTTTGTCCATTCGCATTGGAAGAAAAGGTGAGTCCTGTTCTCTATACTTGCCCCGCAAAAGGTACATTGGACATCGACTAAGGTCATCCACCGTGATATGATCTCTGCTGTCGGAAGCCTATCCCTACATACTAACCAGCCAATAAAATTGTGTTTGCTAACACCGCTACTCCATATTAAGTTATACCATTCCACAGCCGGACTTTCGTGTCTAAGTTCATCCAAGACATCATGGCAGCAATATCTTGGATTAGACATGAGTGGGGATAGGACATGACGTAGTTTGAGGAGACATTGCCAAACCCAGCCATATCGCCCTTCATGTCCATCTCGCAAAAATGGGGTTCCTCTGCATTTTGTACTATGGACCCGTGGAGCCCCAAAGTGAAGAAGATGGATGATTGATAAGATTCCACATTGTGCGTCCTAATAACACTTTGTTCCATAGGTTCAAATCAGGCAATCCTAACCCTCCTTCCTTTTTGGGTGAGCAAACTACACGCCATGCAACTTTGTGCGATCCACGGTTTGTTGAAGACCCAACCCATAGGAAGTGGCGAATCTTCATCTCAATCTCATAGATAGTTTGCTTTGGAAGAAGAAATATTTGCATCCAGTAAGTGCAGATAGATATAAGGACCGATTTGGTTAGTTGTAACCGACCCGCATAACTCATATGCTTCATTCCCCAACTCTCAATTTTCTTGAATATCTTATCAGTAAGGCTTTTGCAATCTGAGTGAGTGAGTCTTTTAGTAATAAGAGGAACACCCAAATACTTGATAGGGAGAGTACTGCGGGAAAAGGCACATGGTCCAATATAAGAAGCTTTTCCTCCTCATTTAACCCAGAGAGAAAAATATTTGGCATTTGTTAGGGTTAAACCGCAATCCAGTGAGAGTGGCAAATTCTTCAAGAGCTTCTACTAGGCATAGAACAGAGTCGACATCACCATGGGCAAATAAGAACAGGTCATCAGCGAAGCAAAGGTGTGTAATCCTTTGCGTTTTGCAGCGCCAATGGTATTTGAAGGAAGAACCAGCAACTTTTGCTTTTACAATTCTATTGAAGATTTCCATAACTAGAACAAATAAATATGGCGAAAGAGGATCACCTTGTCTCAGCCCATTAGTGCTACTGAAATACCCGACCTGTTCGCCATTAAAATTCACTGAAAACCTCGGGGTAGTAATGCACTCACTTATCAATTCAACCAGATGCTGGGGTGTATTTAGAGCTTTAAGGACCCCAATGACTGCATCCCATCTGACCATGTCATAAGCCTTCATGAGATCTATTTTTATGGCTACACGTTTACCTTTGTCTCCCTTATGATAGTTATGCAGTAAATCTTGGCATAACAGGATATTTTCTGAGATTTGTCGTCCGGTGATGAAGGCGGTTTGGTTTAGATCAACAATCAATGGGAGCATGCTGCTTATTTGTTACGCAAGGAGATTGGATATGATCTTGTACAAGGTATTATAGCATGATATGGGTCCGAACTCCTTGATGGATGAGGGATTTGAGACCTTCGGGACAAGAGAGATCGAGTGGAATTTATAGATTTCAATAATCTTTTGGACGGAAAAATCCAGTATAGCTTCCTCAATGTCGTGTCCAATGATAGGCCAAGCACTTTTGAAGAAAAGACTGTTAAAACCATCCGGGGCCCGGCGCTTTGAAATCATTGAAACCCTTTAGGACTCAAGAATATCCTTTCTCCGAGGTGGTGTGAAAGTAACTAAAGCATTGATATCTTCATGAAAAAAAGGGACATACCTCTCATAAGGGATACAAGGTCCCCTAGAAGCGCCAAGAAGGGTTTGATAGTATGATAAGATTGCGTTCTTAAGAGCCCCTCTTGTAGAGATAACAGATCCATCCTCAAGTATGAGATGATTTATCCTGCTCGAGCACTTCTTCGCATCATGGAAGCAAAGAAAACCTTGCTATTATTGTCACCCTCCTTTAGCCAAAGATTTCTGGATTTCTGTTTGAGCAAAATTTCTTCATGTTTACTTAAAGCTAGAAATGTCTCCAAAAGTGCCTTTTCTTCCGCCCGAGAGATGGCATCGAATGGGTCAATCACCAGCTTTTGTTGGATTTGATACAAGCTTTCCTTAGCCTGGTTTACCTTAATTCGTAAGTCACCAAACTGAGATCTATTCAGGCTCTTGAGTTGTTGTTTCAATTTTTTGAGCTTTGTCACAACTGCAAACATGTATGATCCTCTAATTACTTCTTTTTGCCAGCAGGAGGAAATCATAGGTAGATAGTCCGGACTTGAGGTCCAGAAATTGAAGAATCTGAAGGAATATCTCCTTCTTCTACCAGTGGTGTCTAATTTCACCAAACAGGGGTGAGTGGTCCGATACCCTTGGAAGTAGGAATTCAACCGAGTAGTGCTCATACTTGTTCTGCCATTCTGCATTAACCAGTACTCTATCAATTCTACTTGCTCTAAGATTTGTCCCAGAGCTTTTGTTAGTCCATGTGAAGACCGGGCCTAATGATGGAGGCTCGATTAATGCAAGCTCCTCAATCATGTTGTTCAGTTCCTCCATACCCATGATCCAAATGAACCGTGGAGCCAATCCTTTCGCTGATATCCCTTGTTTCATTAAAGTCCCCCATGAGCAACCATGGCACGTTTCCGGAATTTCTGTTCGAAAAATTCAGTATGTTGCGCCACATATTCCCACGCTCCCCTTCCGTATTGCAACCATAGATGGCAGAAAGCAAAAATGGGTCCATCCCAGGTTTATCAATTTGACAATGGATGACTTGAGCGTAAGTCTCCAACACCGTTAACCTAAGAATGGATGGCTTCCACGGAATCAAAAGCGACCCTAAGCTGCTGTACATATAGTTATGAGCATAAGACCAATCTCTAAAGCTACCATCAACAACAAAATCAGCATTCTCTTCCTTAATCTTATGCTCAATCAAAATGAGAATATGAGGTCTAGAGACAAAGCAAAGTCTACAAGTTCCCTTCTTTTAGGGCTACGGTTAAGGCCCCTCACATTCAAGAGACTATATTCATAAATCGGGGAGGTACCGTTACATCCCCGAGCCCCCAAATCATCCAGGGGAAATCGGATTGTCCACCACCCATCCGGCATAGCAAACCTATTAGAAGAAGACACACCATTAGAGGCAACATTTACCCCCGAGCAGGTCGGGGGGCCGTTCTACCAACTAGCTAAGAAGAAGATGGATTAGATATAACATCAAAGTGCTAGGCGCCTTGGCATCTGAGGTTGAGCATCTTCTCTTGGGTAGACTTTGGCTGGGAGTGCGGAACAACCTAAAACCATCTCTACTTATTGTTGGCTCCTGAGAAGAGTTGGGAGGGGTAGTAAACAATAAGTAGAGATGGTTTTAGGGTTGTTTCTGGCACTCCCAGGCCAAAGTCCACCCGAAGAGAAGATGCTCAACCCCAGGATGCCAAGGCGCCTAGCACTCTTGATGTTATATCTAATCCATCTTCTTCTCGCCTAGTTGGTAGAATGGCTCCCGACTCGCTTTGGGGGTAAATGTTGCATCTAATGGTGTGTCTTCTCGCTAATAGGTTTGCTATCTTGGATGTGGTGGTGGACAATCCGATTTCCCCCTTGGATGATTTGGGGGCTCGGGGGATGTAACGGTACCTCCTGATTTATGAATATAGTCTCTTGGAATGTGAGGGGCCTTAACCGTAGCCCTAAAAGAAGGGAACTTGTAGACTTTGCTTTGTCTCTAGACCCTCATATTCTCATTTTGATTGAGCATAAGATTAAGGAAGAGAATGCTGATTTTGTTGTTGATGGTAGCTTTAGAGATTGGTCTTATGCTCATAACTATATGTACAGCAGCTTAGGTCGCCTTCGGATTCTGTGGAAGCCATCTATTCTTAGTGTTGTTTGGTTATAAATTGTTGTGCTTGTCTTTAAGTTGCTTTAGCACTACACTTCTCGCACACACCACCCGTGGCCTAACCCCGGCTACATTTAGGATCACCCTTAGGAGGTATGTGTTTAGGTGAAACTATAAGCTGATTGCTCATGGGATCGTTTAAATACAATACCGACCATCAAGATGGAATAATATTCCATTACTTTTGGCCGATCGCCTATTGGAATAGAATCCCTTGTCTATTATGGTGGTGACCTTAAGCCTTTAGTATATCACCACCCTTTTAGCTGTCAAAATCTCACTTTTTGCATATGCTTGTCTTTGTGGTTGGTATACCTAAAACCAAGCAAAATGTGTCGATAAGTAAGTGTCGTTCCACTTCTCTCAACTTTTCAATTATGCAAAATTAGTTGACATCATTTTGTTGAAAAATGCCCAAATGACAATCAATGTTTGATCAAAATGCCTTTTCATACTAGAATGAATGAATAGGGTGATATATTCCATTTGGTCATATTTTTCATTTCTAGATGGAATGTATAGGCCCATGGCGATTTCCAATGTAATTCAAGTAGATTAAATGCTCAAGATGTGACATGTACAATCTCATTTGCCAAAAGTCTATTTTCAATGTATTCGAATTTGTAAACCATAGTGTAGTACTTTATGGTTAAAATGAAGCATGTCAAAAGGCATTTGCTTTAAACATTGGTTTCATTCACATTTTCAAGTATATGCTCTTTTAAGACATAAATGGATTAGAAGTGGCATTTGTATTCTGTTATAAGAATGCAAATGTACTTTACCTCTATTTTGTCCATAAAAGGACATATAATTAAAATGGGGGCATTTAAAATTAATCCATGGTGACTAATAATGAAACTTTTGCTTGATTAGATCGAAATGGGGAAACTAGACATACAAGTCATCCTGGTTCCAAGGAAAGAGTTTTTGGCATAGTGGGTGAACATGACTAAAGACAACAAAACCTACGTAAGGGAAAGATTGGGATATTTGTTCAGCTCGTCAATCTAGAGTACCAAGTGAGCATGAGATGGTACCTACATTATCCCATTTTTGGGAAGTTACCACCGCCATATTCCAATTAGGTGAGCATGAGATGGTACCTACATTAGAAGAATATAGGGCAACCATTGGGGTTGAGTTTGAATCAAGAATTGTTGAGCCCCCAATTGGATTGAAATCCACAAGTGTCATAGCTGAATTTCTGAACTTAAAGACTCCTCAAGTGGAAATGTTGATCAATTCAAACACCGAGAGTTTTCCTTTATCCTACTTGGTGGCCAATTACTCCAAATTGCCAAAGGAAACTGGGAATACTTCTGCAAGAGTCTTCATCCTTGCTTTCTTCGGGTTCGTCTTATTCCCTACATCAAGGACCTGATTGAATCCTTTTGTTGCGGTAATTGCTAGGCAAGCTTGCCTAAAGTGAAATTTCTCCAATATGCTTTTAGCAGAAACCATCATTTCTTTGAACAAATACCAACATCACCAAAAGGGTGTACTTCAAGCCTCAACCAGGTTACTTTCTGTATGGTTCATTTCCCATATCAAACTTTGGGAACGTCATATGCATATTAAGGAGATCAACTCATCCCTATTGAGAAGTATCTCAAGCTCCAAGACAAATTGCCAAAATACTCTTTTCATGAGTGGGCAAACTTTATTAGGGTATTGATTCTCGACCAATTCCAATGGAGGATTTAATGGCCAAAGATAGTGACAACTCAAATTACTTGTCAAGAAGGCAACTTAGTGCCATTGCTTGGATTAAATGGTGGAGCCGCTTATTGCCCACTAAGAGTGGTACGACAATTTAGAATGATTGAACAAGTTCCACCTACTTGGCATCCCAAGGAGTTCACATTTGACATACCACAAAAATCTCAATTGGAGAAAGAAAATAAGGAGTTGCAAATAAAGGTTCAGAAAATCATACATTCCTTGAAGAAATCAACCAAGCAAATAGTGCAATGGCCCGAAGATCTACAAGGAGAAATGAAGCTTTTCTTGGCATCCAAAGAGTACATAGAATGGTTGAAGGCCAAAAGACCGATCGACGTTGAACCATGTGTACCTTTGAGTATTATTACCTATCTTGATGAGTCGTACATTCCAAAGTACATCGTGCCGAGCATGCCAGGTGTCGAGCCATATGTTCCTGAGGAGGTTACAATTGACGTAGAAGAATGGGAGATACGAGTCAAAAAATATAAAGAGGCTGAAGCTACCTTAGCTAGCAAGAGGCCTAAACTTGTTTAATCTAGTATTCCCCCATTTTGATGTAAAGCATTGTAATATGAATCTTCAAAAGCAATTACTTGATGCATGATTGTTTGATGAATGTTTTAAAACACATTTCGCATACGGGAAGAATCACCATGGATTATAATTCTTTGAATGGTATGATTTCTTGAGAAAAAAATGGATGAAAAGTTTTATGCAAGGTTAAGGCTTGTGTAAAAGCTCTTATCCTTGTTAATCACAAGAAACCATACAATTAAAAGGATGTAGATTTCATGTTCATTTCGCCAATTCTAACATCCTGATGATTTTCATGAAAGCAAGTTTTCTAGCAACGGAAGGCAAAAGACCCCGAACCTGTTTACAAATTAAAATGGCTGAGGAAGAAACTCGCACTCGACTAGCTGAAGTTGAGAATCAAATGACGTAAATGGCCACCATGATGGTAGAAATGAAAGCCTTTATTCTCGAATCTCGAGGGTCTTATCTTACTCCTCCGAATGTAGGAACTTCAAATGCTACTAACACACCAGTTGAAGATCCAATCAGGAACAAAGAAACGGTTCAAGAAAATCCTCCAAAAACTATGCCGGAAGTAGTAAATTTAGAAGAAGATGATCAAACCAAGAAAACATCCAAGACAAAGGATAAGGAGGAGGCTAAACGATTGGCCAAAATTGAATAATGCTTAGCAAGCCAGGGTTATGAACTTCAAAGATTTGATAAATTCTCGCTATATGCGAAGGTAATTGTTCCATAAAACTACAAAGAATCAGAGTTTGTAAGCAAGTACGATGGAACCGGCTGTTCTAAAAGCCATTTGAAATATTATCTCCGCAAAATGGCGAGATATTCAAACAATATGCCACTTCTTATCAGTACATTTCAAGATAGCTTGAAGGGAGTAGCTTTGGCATGGTATACCGCTCTTGACATAGAGGATTTTACCGAATGGGACCATTTGGCAGGAGAATTCCTTCGCCAATACAAATTCAATGTCGAAGTACTTCCAATTCGGGAAGATTTAGTCAGAACCGAGAAACGAAGAAATGAAGGATTCAGAGTCTACGCTCAAAGATGGAAAGCGGTAGCCTCATAAGTCAAACCGGCTATAAGTGAGGACGTTCTTATTGAACTCTTCTTGAAGTCGTTACCAACTGAGTATTACGACAAGTTGCATATATTAGATTGTCAAACATTTACCATGCTGGTGAAGGTTGGCGAAAGGATCGAATGGTCATTGAAGGAGAAGAAGTCTCAAGAAGCAACAGTACGGAGATCGTATCTTGGAAAAAAGGAGAAAGAACCTATACGTGATGTGGCTATGGTATCTAACCCTAACGTTAATTAGTCTTCACTCCTAAAGCAATCCAATGTCCCTTGGAAAAAATCCAAAATCATTCGAGCCAAAGAAAAAATCTGTAAGGCAATTTACCTCGTTGCCACGACCTTTGTTGAAACTATTATCGATGATGTTAGAAAGCCATTTGGTGGCCAAAGAAGTACCAAGAGATAATCTTATAAGGTTTTCCTGGTATGATGAGTCGAAGATTTGCACATACCATATGGGAGAAAAAGGACACGATGTGGACAAGTGTACAGTTTTGAAAATATAAAGTCCAGCAACTCATAGACAAGAAGATACTAAGCTTTCAAAAGCCAGAGCCAAATGTGCATCAGAATCCTCTTCCTGAGCATAATGTGGTAAATATGATCTTTACAGAAGATGAATATGAGGCCAAATTAAAGTCAGCCCGACAAGGAGATACTCTCTTTTGTCGTAAAGCACTCTTGAAAGGGGAAGCCATAGACAACTTGGGAGAAGATTCTGGCAAACACAACTTCCAAGTCAAATATACTCCACCACTGTGGGCTTTTAAAAGTGAAGTGATTATGCCCGATGGTTGGAGCGGTATGGATGATGAGCTCATTAAACAAGAAGAGACTCCATCCCGTGACGAGGAGGATTAATTTGAAGAGCAAAAAGAAAGGGTTTGGCAGGGTGAAAGGAAATTTACCCAAACTTCATTTGAGTAAGGTGACACTGTAGACTTTCTTGGTCAAGACAGTGGAAAATACAATTTCCGTGTTAAGTATACACCCCCACCCTGGACTTTCAAAAATAAAACTATTGTGCCTGATGGATGGGGAGGCATAGATGAAATTCCAATCAATAAATTAAGTCTTGAGGATAAAGAAGATCAAGATGAGAAAATGAAGAAAAAAGCTCGTCAAGGGGACAAGCGATTTGTTCGCAAAGCACGAAGACAAGGCGAAATTGTTGATTATTTGGGACAAGATAGCGGCCGGTATAACTACCGTGTCAAATACACATCACCTTCATGGGCATCCAAAGAAGAAAGTATCGTGCCTGACGGTTGGGGTGGAATGGATACTATTGAAGCTAACAAAAACATGGTGTCCACGATTACACCATTATTGATCAATCTTGACGAAGTGGATAGACTCGAAGAAGAAAAGCATCATGTTGAATCAATTACCATTGAGCTCCCAATTGGCCAATTAAAAATCGATGAGAAAGAAGTCCAGCTTGTGATTATCACTTTACCACCTAAGGAGAATTTTAACACCAAATGTGTATCATAGGACTACTCACCCAGAGAAGTTGATGCAATAACTAGATCGGGCAGATGTTATGTCCCAAAAAAAGATGAGCATGAAAAGAATGGAGTAACTGAAGAAGATATCAAGCAGTTACTATCAGTCATAAGAACAAGTGAACACGAAGTAATTGAGCAATTGAGGAAGATGCCGGCACAGATTTCCTTACTAGATCTTTTCAAGACTACAGAAAGTCACAAAATGGTGCTAATGAAGCTTCTTAATGAGGTGCACGTCCCAGAAACTATTAATGAAGTACAACTAGAAGACTTTGTTGGTGCCATTCTTCTAAAAGATCATATTGCTTTTTCTGATGAAGATTTCCCAATTGACGGACGTTCCCATAATAAAACCCTATATATCGTCGTCGAATGCTGGGGTAAGAAAGTGTTACGAGTGCTCATTGATAATAGTTCCGCACTTAATTTATGTCCCCTAAGTACACTGCATTGCTTGGGGATTAGTGAAGAATTTATCAAACCTTCAAAGGTGAGCGTACGTTCATTCGATGGAATGAAGAAAGATGTTATCGGTGACATCGAGTTGGAAATAAATATAGGCCCTGTGCCTTTTATGATCGATTTTTAAGTAGTAGACATTCAAAGGACCTTCAACCTACTGTTAGGGAAGCTTTGGATTCATATGGCTGGCGCTATTCCTTCTAGTCTCCATCAAAAGGTGTGGTTTGTTATCAATGGTAAAATGATTATTGTACATGGAGAGACAGACTTTGTCAGTTACAAGGAAAGTGCTATACCCTATGTCGACCAAGAGATAAAAGAAGAGCCCAATTATCATTCATTCGAGATGATTTCCATGATATAAATTCCCGCCGGTAGTGTCATGAAAACACCATAATTTTTGACATCATCTCTTATGACTAGAAGAGTGTTATGCCAATATGGATTTAACTATAATGGTGGGCTTGGGTAAAGAGCTCAAGGGATTAAAGAACCTATTATCCCATTTGGTACCAAGAAGAAGTATGAAGTGGGATATGAAGTTATCAATAATCACTATGGAGGCCGAGGCCAAGGTCAAGAGAATCATAAAGGCCATGGAAGCCGAGGTGATCAAACCATTAACCCGTCAACATGGAAGGGTAAGGTTAAAGAGTTACCTTATCATCATATTCATATCAGAGAAAATTTTCCTCGGCCCCCTAAATTGCTCTCAGAAGAAAATTTATGTGCAAAGACTGAGTTTGACACGCTGGGTTTATTCAAGAAGACATTATCAATGTCATTATAATCGAAGATGAGGATACCTATGCACTGGAGTAGGAAGATTCTTTTGAACCCTTTTCTCATTGTTGCCTTTACAATTTGCCTATTTCATGTTAATGTTGTTTCAATTCAGTTGCAATTTACGTTTCTTTCAATATAGATGTAATTGCATTTTTCGAATTCTATAAAAGTGTTCAATGTTTTGTTAAGGACATATGGAAACAAAACCAGACCAATGATGAATATCGCTCTCACATGTGAGGCTTGAGGTTTTGGGTTTCCATAGGACTCCTTGTTGCGAAAATGATTTTAAGAGCAAGGATGTCCGGAGATATAAGGATTAGCTCTATTCTCTTGATTTCTTCAAAACAAATTTAAAAAATAGTTTTCCAAAAGGGTTTTTTATTAAACCTCATGCATCAATTCATTTCATATGCAAATACTGATCATCTTTGTTGCATGTCAGGCATGAGCATTCACACACTCATAATAGGTTCATAGGTGATTCAACTATCTCTAAGGAGATCACTTATGATATTGAGGAGGATAATGAAGATGAGGAGTGGATCAGAAGAGAATGGGTCCATCATGAAGAATCAAAGTCATTCACATTAAAGAAAACGGTTACTGTTAATCTTGGTGATAAGAAGAATCCTAAAGAAGTTAAGATTGGAGAAAGTCTTTTTTCAACAAAATCAGAAAAATAACGGATTTACTCAAAGAATATCAAGATATATTCGCATGGTCCTATGCTGATAGGCCAGGCCTTGATCCGAATATAGTTTAACACGCTTTGCCAATTGATTCAAGTATTCCACTAAAGAAGCAAAAATTGAGGCAAACAAAGCCAAAGTTGGCAAAGAAAATAGAAGAGGAAGTAATGAAATTACTCAAGGTTGGTTTAATCGAAGTAGTGCCATATCTAGAATGGGTTGCCAACATAGTACCCGTAATGAAGAAAGATGGTTGGGTGTGAGTATGTGTTGATTATCGTGACCTAAACAAAGCAAGCCCAAAGGATAATTTCTCGCTTCTACATATTGATGTATTAGTGGATAGCACTGCTGGATTCGAAACATTCTCATTTATGGATGGCTTCTCAGGATATAATCAAATCCTCATGAAGAAAGAGGATAAGGCGAAAACATCCTTCATAACACCATGGGGCATATTTTGTTATAAGATGATGCCTTTCAATCTGAAAAATGCCAGCGCCACATATCAAAGGGCAATGGTAACTCTGTTCCATGATATGATATACAAAGAAATTGAAGTATATGTGGACGATATGATTGCAAAATCTAAACAAGGTGAAAACCATGTTGAAGTGCTTCGCAAATTGTTTAAAAGACTCAGAAAGTACAAGTTGCGACTAAATCCCAATAAGTGTGTATTTGGGGCAAAATCTGGCAAACTGCTAGGATTTGTGGTGAGCAACAGGGGAATCAAATTTGATCCTTCCAAGATTAAGGCAATACATGACTTGAAGATTCCTTCTACAGTAAAGGAAGTGAGAAGTTTGTTGGGGCGATTAAACTACATTGCTCACTTTATCTATCAGCTTTCTGAGATTGCTAAACCATTCTTCAAACTGTTGAAGAAGAATGCCAAGGTAAAGTGGGGGTAAAGAATGTCAACAAGCCTTTGACAAAATCAAAGAATATCTGGTATGCCCACTAATATCGGTACCACCAATTCCTGGAGTCCTACTGATCCTATATTTGACGATTCACCATGAATCATTAGTAGCAGTGCTGGTACAAAGAAGACTGAATGACAGTGAAGAACAAGCCATTTATTACTTGAGTAAGAAATTCACAATATCAGAAGTGAATTATCCGGCAATTGAAAAGACATGCGTGGCATTAATTTGGGTGTTACACAGATTAAGGCAGTACACCCTTCATCACCAAATTTTGCTAGTGACTGAAAATGATCCGATCAAGTATCTTCTTGAGAAATCCTCCTTGGTTAGGAAATTAGCCAAATGGCAAGTCTTGTTGTCCGAGTTTGACATCAAGAGTTCATCCCAAAAGTTAGTCAAAGAGCGAGCAATAGCAGACATGCTAGTAGAGAATTCGCAGAATATCACCAATTCTGAAGAACAACTTGACGACCACATATTGACATTGGTCGATGACAAATGGACCATGTATTTGGATGGTGCAACCAACCTATCTGGATCAGGTATTAGGGCAGTACTAATCTCCCCAGAAGACCAACACAATCTAGTATCTACAAAACCGGCATTCCTATGCACCAATAACATCACTGAGTATGAGGCGTTCATTATTGGTTTACATTTAGCCCTTTTAATGAGAGTAAAAAGATTGCAAGTATATAGAAATTCTATGCTCATTATATTACAGACAACTGGAGAATGGCAAACTCGTGATACAATGCTGATTCCTTATGACAAATATTTAGAAGGAATGATAGAGGAATTCGAAGAAATAACATTCGATTATCTTCCAAGAGTTCATAATCATTTTGCAAATGCTTTTGCAACCTTATCATTCCTACTCCAAGCTGAGGATGGTATGGATATAAAACAATTGAGAATCAATATTCTCGAACAACCGACACATTGCATGGCAATTCAAGCAGAATTTGATAATGAACCATGATTTCATGATATCAAGAAGTACTTACAAGAAGGAGAATTTCCTAAAGGAAGCCAGTCAGGTGACAGAAAATTTCTGAGAAAGATAGCCAACAAGTTCTTTCTCAACGGACAGGTTCTTTATAAGAAATCGTTCGATTCGATACTATTAAGATGTGTTGACAGCAAAGAAGCTGAACGAATCATGGGAGAAATCCATGAAGATGAATGTGGTCTGCATATGAATGGCCATCTCTTAGCCCTCAAAATCATGAGATTGGGATATTACTGGATGATGATGGAAACAGATTGCATTCGGCATGTGAGGTGTTGTCGCCAATGTCAAATCTATGGAGACAGAATCAATGCACCACCTAATGAGCTACATCAAATGTCAGAACCATGGCCATTTTCAATTTGGGGAATTGACATGATTGGCCCAATTAATCTAAAGGCCTTAAATGGACACCACTTTATCTTCGTGGCAATTGACTATTTCACCAAGTGGATCGAAGCAAATTCATATACAAATGTCACCGCCAAGAATGTAGCAAACTTCATCAGGCAGGGACATCAATTCTAGGTACGGAATTCCATAAGCAATCATTACTGACAATGGTTCAAATTTGAACAACAAAATTGTAAATAATTTGCTCGAACACTTCCACACTTGACACTTGAATTCATCTCCATATCGCCCACAAATGAATAAAGCAGTGGAAGTGGCAAACAAGAATATCAAGAAGATATCGTCTAAGACAGCTAATAATTATCGTGACCGGCACGAAAGATTGACATATGCTCTGATGGCATACCGAACTTCAACTCGAACATCAACTAGGGCAACTACATTTTCCTTAGTTTATGGGATGGAAGCAGTATTACTTGTCGAGGTAGAAATTCCTTCATTAAGGATATTATCCCAAATAAAACTCCTAGAAGCTGAATGGAGCTAACAAAGATATGAACAGTTCAACATGATTAATGAGAAAAGATTACGGGCTATATGTCATGGACAAGCCTACCAGAAAAGAGTCGCTAAATCTTTCAATAGAAAGGTGAAACTCAGTCGTTTTGAAACTGATGATCTAGTAGTAAAGAAGGTCATTCCCAACAATTCAGATCCACGTGGGAAATTCACCCCAAATTACAAGGTTCCATACATTGTCAAGCAAGTTCTTCCTAGGGGAGCACTGATTCTTGTAGATATGATAGGAACAAAACTAGCCTATCCTGTAAATGCAGATGCTATTAAAATTTTCTACCCATGAAATGAAGATGGACATTCAAGAAAGAATTGGCATTAGTTATAACAGGTGCATACCATGCATATCATACATTCCATAGAACATGTTTGATCATTTTGCAGGATATGACAAAAGGAGATCTGAGATGACTCAAGACTTCTAAAAATATTTCAACGGAGTTGGAAAACGAAAGGGGATCTCGTCAAACCGATCAGGTAAGTATCCCTAATCCATGAATTTGAGTTCGAATATCTCATTTTCAAATTTTCAATGGAACAAATTAGCGCCGAATCAAAACAATCAAGAGGAATATCGACAACCCAATCAGGTAAGTATCCCTAACTTCTAAATTTGGGTCTCGAATAGATTGATTTTCTAGAAAAACGAAACTACCTTTCCCCAAGCGGATCAACATGAAGGATTGTTTCAAAGATCACTTTAGAAGTGCTTTTTAAAAGAAAAAAGTTTTGAAATGCGCATCCTTTAAGCATGCATTGCACATCATAATTCTTTAAAAAGGAAGTTTTGACAAAAGTCATAAAAAATTTCAAAGGAAAAAGTTTGGACCAAATCAAATGGAAAGACCTTCAAATGATGAAAGGTAAGTTATATCTAAACACGTCCCTTATACACTCGAGTGAATGGAAGGATGAGTATCAGAATGAGCGAAAACCTCATCTACAGGAAATAGGGGATATTCGCAATGTTTACATGAATTGAAATGATGAAAGGCATATCATTTCACTACCCCAAACACATAATTATCCCTTGTAAACCAAATTTGAGCCTAAATTGTAACATTCTGAATTTCGACCCGTTACCGGAACCAATAAAGTGTATATTAATTCTTGTTTAATTTTAGTAAGTCTCGCCCGGACTTGATCAATCACGGGATACTAACTCGATGGGAAAGGCTAAATAGGGAACGGTACGTGGACCGGGGACCCGACCACGAATTGGGCATCTATTTCGAGAAAAGCCGAGGGAATATTTGGGCCAATGTGGGTCGATCTCAAGAAAGTGACAGATTCGATTTAGTCAATGACGTATGATTGAATCACAGATGATTCCGCATGGCTGAAAGTACGCATGACGAATGAATCCCCAATTTAATCCCAACAATCGCGACCTCCGGCACTAGTGATAATTCCTCACGTTTTCCCGAAAATCAAGGCCATCACGATTCGGACAATCTTAGGTCGATTCGCGTAACTCCTAAAGAGCCGCCTGTTAGTAAGAGGCTCTAAAATTTCAAAATGAGCAAATTGATCGCGAAATTAGATCCGAATTTCGACATCAAAATTTCGAGGGCGTTTGAGAATATTTTACAAGGCCGACGTTGTTTTAGTGTGACCACATATGTTTGGGGCTAGTACAGCCGAAAATTAGAAATTCGACCGAAATTAGAAAAAATTACGATTTTACCCCTAGAGACACCGACATCAGTTTTCGAGGCCATATGAGATTATCTTTCGAGGCCGATGCTATTTTAGGGTAGCCATGCATATCTGGAGTGTGTACGGTCGAAAAACGGAATTTTAACCTTGGAGTGAAAAAAATTACGGTTTTGCCCCTCGAACTTTCAAGCTAATTTTCGCGGGTTTAAAAGGTGATTTTTACGAATCCGACACCATATTATGTTGGCCACACACATATGGGGTTGGTATGGACAAAAGTTGAAATTTTGACCTGGGACCGGAAAATTACCAAAATACCCCTAGGCTTATTTTCCCTTATTTCGAATTTTTGGGCTAATATTAGGGATTTATCAATGGATAATTATCCTCTAATAATTCAAAATTATTAAAAGACATTGGTGCCCCTAAATTATTGGTTGATGGTCAATTAAAGCCATTGGATCAAGGGCAAATTAGTCTTGAAGCCTTAGATGGTTGACATGTGGATTCCACTTAACACCCCTTTGACACCTTGGACCGGCCATTCTCTCCCTCTCTCCCTTTGACGCCGTTTCTTCCTTCTCCTCCACCGTTCTCCACCGGTAAAGCCGCCGTGGAGGCTGTCGCCGAACTCATCGCCTCCGGCTAAGTCGGGCGCCGCACCGCCCTGCCCGTTCTATCCTGCTGCCTCATTCTCTCTTTCCCTTCCTTCCTTTCCTTCTCCACCGTTTAGCTTCCTTCGCCCGGATGCGGCCAGCGCATGCGTCGCCGGGAAGCCCACGCGCCGGCGTCGTGATGCCGTCCCATCGAGCACAACACCACCAGTTGTCCACCCTACGCTTTGTCGACCACTTTCTCTCTCTCTTACCCTCCTCAGCCGCCGATCAACCTTAAGCCGAGAAGACCGCCAAACCAGCCATCGCCACTGATCGCCGAATCGGCCACCATCCGCAAGCGCCGTGACCGTCCAAGCCACCGTACATCGCCCCAACTGGCCCCCGTCACCATCATCGCCACCCCTGCCCTCAGCCATGAGAGACCGAGAGGACCACCGCGTATGACGCCATCCACCGTCGTCATCCGTACGCCGCTGGCGAGTCTCCCGGAATGCCGTCGCTGATTCCACCGCTTGTCGGTGAGTGGCTGCTCGTTTCCGTCGACCTGAGTCGATTTAGGCGAGTATTTAATCCCTAAACCCAAATTAGTTTATTTGGCACTTTAGATGGGTGAATCAGGGATTAATTAGGCTAGATTATGGTCTAATTATGGGTTAATGTGTGTTGGTTGATTGTGGGGTTTAATTAGAGCTTAATAAGATGATTTAGGAGTGGATTAGTGCCCAAATGTGGGCTGTTCTGGTACTGTTCATACCAGAACCGAAAATGTGTTATTTTGCCTAAGTTGGGGATTAATTGGTTAAATTTAGTGATGGCTTAAATTGGGTGATTATTTTGGCTAATTAGGACTCGGTGGAATTCTATTAGGTGAGGCCATATTCGGGGGACGAATGGCTGAGATTGATTTGTCATGGTGGGCCCTAAGTGTATTGAATTTCCTTGCGTTAAGTATGTGCAATAGGTGTTGGGTTTAAATGGGCTAAGACGGAATGAATTGGGCGTGCCGACAATATGTTGAATTGGTCGAGATATGACTATTTGTGCTTGGACACCTATTGGCATTAGTGAATTGGATGTTCGTGATTAATTGAATTTCATCATGCGTGATTTTGCATAATGTGTTCTGATATGACTAGAATTGTAAGTGCAAAGATGTACGTACCTAATATGACTAAACTGTGGTCTTCAGGTCGGTTTAAATTATGGCCTTCGGGTCAGGCCTATGAGTTGATTTATTGCTGAAAATGGCCTTTAGGTCATGGCCTTTGAGTCGGTTTAAACATTATTGGCCTTCGGCTTGTGGCCTTCGGGTCGGAATAATTGTCCGATTCATAAAAATGGCAATCGTGTGCTGAGATCATTATTCGTGTGTGTGTTCAATAGTTTGCATATGAATATTGATAATAAATGCCTAACCTGCAGGGCTGTCGTATAAATGATTTGGGCCACGGGCCTAGGGCAATTATTTGATTTGATGGTACACTGCTTTGTATGTTTCATTCGCCTGTCAGGAGGTGCATGTTAGTCTAGTTTAGGTTTAGGGGTTATTTATTTGCTGAGTTTCGTCTCACGGTTGTTGGAAAACCGATATTTGAGACCCTCAGCAGTGAGGATGGCAGAGGCGCCAATCTGTTTTGGGATTCCCTAGCATATTGAGAAGAAGATGGCCGTGTTTCCAGTAGAAAATAGGGATATGTACATTAGGTATTACACTTTAGTTTAGGTAGATGTAGGGGAGACATGCTATGAGACCCATGAGTATGTGGCGTGGTGCTTTAGAGGCGTAGATAGGATGGAGCAGGGACCTCTTCAAACGTTCGACATTCCTTTCACAGGGGTAGGTCAGTTTGCCCCGCAGTGCCTAAATGGACAAGTGATAGACCCCGACACTTCCGATGAGAAGAGTATGAGTTTGGATGGCGTACCAGTGGAGTACAAGGTCGACGATGTCAAGCCTATGGATATGGAGTTGGATGAGGACGAGATTGAGCAGTCGATGGAGGAGGACCCTAAGCCTAATGATACGGATGCTGAGGACCCGCTTGAGGAGGCTGAGTCCGAGTTAGAATCGTTAGATTCTGATGAGGAGCTACCAGACATTTCTTCCTCATCAGAGTCTTCTGATTCTAACCTGGAATGGGTCCCCTAGGTTGACTTTGACCTTAGCTTGAGTGGGCTGCACTTTTTTGACTAAAGCCCACCTCAGTTCAGCTTAGTAACCCTAGCCACTAATCCTTTTTACCCTAGTGGCTGCTAACCATTTTGATGTTAGTTGTACTCCCTGTACTGGATAATGTATATATTGTTACTAGTAATGAATGTATATGTGTTTCTAATCATCTTGAAATTCTTGTCTTGTGCTATCCGTGGTTGTATTGTTAATTGTATGGGTGTATATATATACATATTATATATACGTCGTTTCTGCATATGTCTTGTTTCTCTGATTTAGGTTTTGGGTCGGTGACGTAACCTAGGAACGTCGCACCACACATTCAACCTTGAGAGGGATGATTACGCTCCGTGGGGTACGGGCATGACATAAACAGTGGAGAAGTTTCCCAAAAATAACCCTGTTAAGAATCGCCCCACATTGGGGCAAATTAGGAGGTTCACGGTTGACATTTATGGAGAAAAGGATCAATATAGATTTTATTATATACACTTGTATTAATCTTTCTGTGATAACCTCAGATGAATTCGTATGGAAGCTCGCAACATCCCAAAAGGAAGAAGAGCATTTCATCTCCACATCCTAAACACATTTACCTTTGGCAAAGCCCAATTGAGCCTGAATATTTATTTCAGAACCCCGAGTTGGTGATCATCTCTTCACACTGGAGCATGAGCATACGATCCACTTTGATAAAAAGAAAGCAAAAAGGTAGAACACAGAGTCCTTAGAATGCAAAAGATCAAAGACAAAAGAGTCTGGGGCATAAAAAAGCAGTGTGCCTGGTAAAAGTAAGACCTATGCCCAGAAAAATGGCAGAAGTCAAGCCAAAAGAAAAGCAAAAGTTGTGAAAAAAAAGAAAAGTCACAACAAATCAGCGATTAAAAGTCTCAATAGATGTCTAGGGGACTCTTGTGTTCATGCCAAGAAAAGATCTCTAGTGGACAAAAGAAAAGGGGTGGTGATGCCAAGAAGATCACCAATTTCATGAAAACCCTGATTTCAAAACAAAACAACTGAGCCTTTTGAGCCTACCCAATACCAACATTACAACCTCTCCCCAAAGACTCTTCAAATTGGGATGTTGAGAGTGAAAATATGATTTCATGACAAAAGGTCATCGCTCAAAGAAGTGAATGCAATATTATCTTGTCTTATCCTCGAGGTTTCTTAACATTTAGACTCGAAGTTAGACATAATGAAATCCTTTTCTTGGCCTCAGAATACCCATCTTTCAAATAGCCATTGACCAAGCCAACATTACGACCTTTTGAAAGACCTTATTGGATCAATTGGATTGTATACATTGCGAATATCTCTGAACACCTAAGGATTGGTTAGAGGAAATAAAATCGAGGGATATCAGATCAATCCCCTTTCAAATGAAGAAAAGACCAAATTCATAGATCGAAACAAATCCTTTCTAATGAAGGTCTTCCAAATGATAATTTCAAGCATTTCTTGAAAGTTGTAAGCTTTTCGCTCAAATACTTCCTTTAAAAGGAAATTTGATTGCCTAAAATGTATTTAACACAAAGAATGCATATTTCAAAATCAGGTTTTAAATAGTTTTTGGTCAACTAGAAACCAAGTTTCCAAAAGTTTGTGGTAATCTAAAAAAAACCACATTTCAAAATAGTTTTTGGTCAACTAGAAACCAAGTTTCCAAAAAGTTTGTGGTAATCTAAAAAAAACCCACGTTTCAAAATAGTTTTTGGTTAACAAAAAAGAATCATGCAAAGATTTCTTGCGATCATCCTTAAAAATCACATTTTTAAAATAGGTATTCCAAAGTGAATTGCAACTTGTAATCTCTGACTAATGATTCTCATGAGTGAATGCAATTTCACAGCTTTGAATATGGTGATTTTTATAGTTTTTTCAAGTGATTGCAGGATTGTAGCTTCGGAGCTATCACCTTTCGAGTGCTCGCAACCTGTAGCCTTAGATAACTTTCTTTCGGCCCAAAGCATGGCCTCATCCAAAGACTTATTTGGCGAGGAGCCACTAGGCAAAATAGGTATTCTAAAGCAAATTGCATTTCGTATCCTCTGAGTGATGATTTTTATGAGTGATCGCGATTTTGCAACTTTGAACATGGTAATTTTTATAGTTTTCCCAAGTGTTCGCAGGTTTGTAGCTTCGGAACCATCACCCTCCGAGTGTTCGCAACCTGTAGTTTTGGATGACTTTTTGGCCTGAAGAATAGCCTATTCATGGTGATTTTTATGGTCTTACCAAGTGTTCGCAGGTTTGTAGCTTCGAAGCCATCACTCTTCGAGTGTTCGCAACTTGTAGTTTTGGATGACTTTTTGGGTCTAATGCACGGCCTCATTATAGTTCTTATGAATGGTCGCGGATTTGTAGCATGGGAGAATTAACACTCCGCTAGTGATCGCAAACCATAGCTTCAGAAAACTATTACAAGTCCTACTGATGAAGAGTCACAAGACAATTATAAGTCCTACAGGTAAGGAACCACTAGGCAAACTAAAGTCTTATAGGCGAGGAACCCCTATGTAAATTCAAAGTCCTACAAGTGAGGAGCCCTTAGGTAAATTCATAGGTTCTATAGGTGAGGAGCCCTTAGGTAAATTCACAAGTCCTATAGGTGAGGAACCCCTAGGTAAATTAAGGTCCTAGTTAACAAGAGCCACTAGACAAATATTGTCACGCCCCGAACCCCATGGCACGCAACATCCCTACCTCGGTCGATATGAAGGTGACGTCCCAGGAAGCATCGCCGACCCAACACCCAAACAAGGATTAGGCACAAGCGGAAGCAATAAATGAAAAACCCTGACAATTAAAATACGAGACCAAGGATAGCACGACAATAAACAGCACCTTAGAAAATATATACATTTTATACTATTATCAAAAGATCCTTTTTACAACAGTTAACTATGTACATAATAGCACATACAGTCATCCAAAAGATCATGAACAGCCACTACTTAAGCAAAAAGGGGTAGGGGTGGCTAGGGTGAGTCAGTTAAGCCTACTAGGGGGACCACAGACAAAAAAGAGATAGTCTCCCCTCCTAAACCTCTAAACTATCCTATGGTTCCCAGTCTGGGTCAGAAGACTCCGAAGAATCCTCCAATGTCCCTTTTGAAAAACTTGTAGGGGGCTTAGACTCCTCTGGATTCATATCTTGTGTGGCAATTCATTCATCTTCCAAGTCCAGCTCCAACTCAGGGTCAAAATAGAGACCCAATTCGTCATTAGATACTAGCTCTCGTCCGATCCTAACTCAGTAATCTCTTCGTCCTCACTCGGGTCTTCATCCATAGGCTCTGGTTCAACGTCCTCTTCCATTGGCTCCTGATCCTCATACCATATTCCCGGCTCCTGGTTCATGGCAACAAACTCGTCTATGGTCGGGGGATCTACAACTTCACCGTCGGCTATCTGGGGTATCATGACTTCGTCTATATCCACTAGAACATCGAACATTCTGAGGGGTCTCCCTATGTTCCCGTCGGCATCTTTCTTGCACCAAGCCACATATTCCTAAGTCTAGTAAAAGTACTCACCCACATTTATAAATACTATAGAGCGATATCTCACATATGCTTCCCCATTTCTTGCTAGGTAAACTCTCGTCGATGACTGAATCTGAGTAGGGATTCCAAATAGAGGTGGCGGCCTCGACATCCTTACGGCTGGGGGTCTGAAAATGTGGGTTATTACAACCATGAGACTAATCTCAGCAAGTATAACCCCTAAACCTAGACTAGACTAACATGCAATCTCCTGACCAGCCAATCAAAACACGAGCAATACGACTCACTAATAATCTCTGACCAGGGCCCTCGAGCCCCGATCACTTACTTGGCTGACCCTACAAGTTAATCATTTTGTAAATCATAACATATACGAGACATATTGGTCACACGTACGTCATACGCATGCTCATACTTAGTAGTGTTCCACTCGCATGCCATTCACCGAGATCTCCACACTCGCACACTGGGTCATGCATTCTTATGAATGCAATGTCAATATCATGCCATGCATCATACTGGCTCACACCGCACACTGGCTTAATGTTCAATTTTTATTCATTATGACCTGCTATAAAGTGCATGAGGTCTCATTTTAGCAATTTATAAACCGACCCAAAGGCCACGGTCTGAAGGCTCACAACACTACGTGGCCTGTGCCAAAGCCCACTTGGCCCAGTGTCTCTAGCCTACCCAAGGTGCATGAGGCGTAACACCGATGTCCTTACGAACCAAATTGGTCATCTCCGGCCATACCGAGCATCGTCTTGCTCCAAAGTGCATGAGGACGGCATCGCCCTACGCCTTCAAAGTGCATGAGGGTGGCATTTGTGATCATACATACACACAGCCAGGTTTTCTCTGAACCCCGCATAGTACGTGAAGGGTAATTAGGTGATCACACGCTCATGTCGGGCATGCATTCTCGCACACTTTTCATTTCATGCCTCATTCTCGGCATACACAATGCGTGGCCATGCAATGCAATTCAATGTAACATGAGCATTCATATAACATAGGCACAGGCACACAGTTCAATCAAAGTCAATCCACAGTGCCTAATTCACAAACCACTTGCTCACTTGGCCAATTAATACCGTGTGGCCCAAATTCATAATGTGTAATTCAATAATCCACTCAAGCCATCAAGTGGCCGATCACACTCCGCACGAATCGGCCATACGAGCACATGACATGGCATTGTTCAATTCTCCAATAATTGGGCACAACAACCAACACGTCAGTCAGCCCGAGCATACTCGATAGTCCAGTCGCCTAATCCTCAACTAAACCATGCTAGCCCAATAAATTACCGATATTATTCCAATCACAATTACCATTGTTCGACTCACTAATTTCTCCCAATGTACACCGATAATACTCAACCCAGTCTAGAAAATGCACTATCAGTCCTAATCCGGGTTTAGGAAATATACTCACCTAATTTCTGGATCACGATAACGAGAAACGAGCTACCGATTGCCCGGTGAAAGGCAAAATCAGTGGCGGCATTTTAAAGTCTGCGACGGTGACGGTGATACGGACGGCGGTGTACGGATGGCGTCGTACGGACATATAAGGCGTCATGGCAGCAGCAGCTCGGCCGTACGAGCTCCAGCGCGACAGAGGTAAAACTCCGGCGTACGGACGGAAAAGAGAGAGAGAGAGAGAGAGAGAGAGAGAGAGAGAGAGAGAGAAAGAACGGGGATGAGGGAGAGAGAGAAAGGGGAACGGACGGGTGGTGGTGAGACGAGGTCAGGTGAAGCAGTGGCACCAACAGGTGGTGGTCCCAGTGAGCTCTAGCGTACGGACGGCAAGGAAAATCGAGAAAGAGGGAAATCGGGAGAGGGGGAGCTACTGGTGGGGTTGCTAGCCAAATGAGGGGTGAGGAGAGAGAGAGAGAGTCTAACATGGTCAATTATTAAGGGCTGGTGGTGCCAAGTGTCACCAATCCGGGTAATTTGACCAAAATGCCCCTAATCCAACGGTTTACATTCGTTCTTATCCAATAATTGAGGGCAAAGGGGTCATTAGCCCCAATAATTGAGCTGAAAACCATCAATAATTATCCCAAATAATTTCTAAAAATTTGGAATTAATTCTGGCCTGGGGACAAAATGGTCATTTTTCCGGTCCCGGGTCGAAATTCAATTTTCACACATACGTGTTTCATATATGCATGGCCAAGATAATATGGCGTCGGATTCACGAAATTCACATTTTAAGCTCTTGAAAATCGACTGCAAAGTCCTGGGGATTAAAATAATGTTATTTTTCACTTCTGAGCCAAAATTTCAATTTTTGACCGTAATAACTCTAAATGTGCGTGGCCACCCTAAAATGGCATCGGCCTCAAAAAATAATCTCATACGGCCTCAAAATCAATGTCGGGGCCCCGAGGAGCAAAATTGTAATTTTTTTCAATTTTGGTCGAAAATCCAATTTTTGGCTGGATGAGTCCCACATGTGCGTGGCCACAACAAAATGACGTTGGCCTTGCAAAATACTCGTAAACGTCCACGAAATTTCGACATCGAAGTTCAAGTCCAATTTTGCGATCATTCTCATTAATTTTAAAATTCTAGAGCCTCTCACTAATAGGCGGCTGTTTAGGGGTTATGCGTATTGACCTAGGGTTGTCTGCATTGTGATGGCCTCAATTTTTGAGAGAACGCGGGGAATTACCACTAGTACCAGAGGTCGCAATTGTTCGGATTAAGTTCGGGGATCGTTAGTCAAGTGTACTCTCGGTCGTGTGAAACCACCCGCGATCCAATCGTACATCATCGGCTTAATCAAATCCATCAATTTCCTATGATCGGCCTACATTGGTTCAAAATATTCCCTCAGCATTTCTCGAAGTCGATGCCCAACTCGCGATCGGGCCCCCGGTCCACGTACCTATTCCTATTTAGCCTTTCCCAATAGGTTAGTATCCCGTAATTGATCAAATCCGGGCGAGACTTACTAGAATTGAATGAGAAATAGATTTACACTTTATTGATCCCTAAAACGGGTCGAAATTCAGGATGTTACAATTTTTCGCCCTTTACAAAAATTTCGTCCTCGAAATTTGTACTTTACACTTACTCTTCAAACAAGGGGGGATGTTGGTGTCGCATGGCCTCTTTGCTCTCCCAAGTGGCACCTTCTATTCTATGGTACTCCCAAACAACTTTGACCATTGGGATAGTCTTGTTTCGTAGCACCCGGTCCTTCCTATACTCGATCCTGATTGGCCTTTCCACGTATGACACTCTGTCATCCACGTCTATCTCCTCATATCTTAGAATGTGAATCGGGTCTGGTTCGCACTTTCTCAACATCGACACGTGGAAAATGTTGTGTATTTGGGATAGGTTCGACGATAATGCTAGTCTGTAGGCCATATTGCCAATCCTTTCCAATATCTCAAACGGACCAACATACCTTGGACTAAGCTTTCCTTTCTTACCGAATCATAATAATCATTTCATAGGTGACACTTTGAGAAACACATGATCTCCGACTTGGAATTCTAAAGGTCGTCGTCTCTAATCGGCATAACTTTTCTGGCGACTTTGTGCTGTTTTTAACCTTTCTCGAATGATTTCAACAGCCTCCTTTCATCCCAACATACTGGCATTCTACATGCTCTGCCATACAAGGCTTCAAATGGGGCCATCTGTATATTCTATTGGTAATTGTTGTTCTAGGTGAATTCTACTAAGTGTAGTTGTTCCTCCCATTTATCTTGCAAATCTATTACACAAGCTCGCAACATGTCCTCCAGAATCTGAATTGTCTTTTCAGATTGGCCATCCGTCTAGAGATGATAAGTCGTACTAAACTGTAATTTTGTTCCCATAGCTGTTTGTAGACTCTTCTAGAAGTTAGCTATAAAACTTGGGTCTTGATTTGAGGTAATCGTCACTAGCACACCATGAAGTCTGACGATTTGTCGCACATATAATTCCTTGTACCTTTCCAACTCGAAATCCTTTCGCACTGCCAGGAAGTGCGCTGACTTAGTTAATCGGTCCATGATCACCCAAATAGAGTCGTGTCCTCTCTGGCTTCTTGGCAATCTAGTTACGATATCCATGGTGACATGCTCCCATTTCCATTCAGGGATCTCCAGCGGTCGCAGTAGTCCTCCGGGCTTACAATGTTGTGCCTTTACTTGTTGGCATGTCAAGCACTTGGCCACATGTTTGGCCACATCAACCTTCATTTCATTCCACCAGAAATGTTGTCGAAGGTTCTAATACATCTTAGTGCTACCTGAGTGGATACTGTACTTACTATGGTGAGCTTCACTTAGAATTTTTTTCCTAAGTTCTACGTCATTGGGTACACATAATCGTCCACGAAATTTCAAAATTCCATCTTCGCCTACTTAGAAATCCGATCTCGTCTTGGCAGCATCCATTTCCACAATTTTCTGAATTTCTAGATCTGTGGATTGCAATTCCCGGATTTTGGTCTAAATTTTTGGTTCTATCCTCAAATAGCAAGTAAGTTCGATACTTGGCCCACTTCGAACATGAACTCTGAATCTCTGAGTCTTTCCAGTAAGATCCATTCCTTGACCATTAGATGTGCCATACTTGACTTACGACTCAGCACATTAGCGACTCGATTCGCCTTCCCTGGGTGGTACATAATATCGTGGTCGTAGTCCTTCAGCAATTCCATCCATCGGCGCTACGTCATGTTCAATTCTTTCTGCAAGAAAAGGTACTTGAGGTTCTGATTATCTGTATAGATCTGGAATTTTTCTCCACATAGGTAGTGCCTCTAGATTTTGAGCGCAAACACAATTGCAGCTAATTCCAAATCATGCGTTGGGTAATTCAATTCATGTGGCCTCAACTGGCGCAATGCATACGCTACCACTTTTCCATGCTGCATTAGTACACAACCAAGTCCTCTTAGAGACGCATCATTGTAAACTTCAAATCCTCTAGGTCCGGATGGGATAGTTAGAACTGGGGTAATCATCAACCTATGCTTCAATTCTTGGAAGCTTTTCTCGCATTTGTCGTTCCATTCAAACTTGGCCTCCTTTTTGAGTAGTCTTGTCATTGGCATGGCCATTGATAAGAATCCTTCTACGAATCACCTGTAATAGCTAGCCAACCCTAAGAAGCTCCTGATCTCCGTTACCGATGTTGGTCTTGGTCACTTAGTTACTGCTTCGATCTTCGCTAGATCCATAGAATTCCCATCTCCCGATATGATATGTCCAAGGAACCCTACTCTGCTGAGCCAAAATTCACACTTATTGAACTTGGATACAACGCGTGCTCCCTTAAGGTCCTTAACACTTCTATCAAGTGTAATTTATGTTCTTCAGAACTCTTCGAATACACCAGTATATCATCAATGAAAACTATCACGAATTGATCCAGTAATTCCTTGAATACCTTATTCATCAGGTCCATGAAAGCAGCTGCGGCATTCGTCAATCCAAAGGGCATAATTGTAAACTCATAATGCCCATACCTTGTCCGAAAAACAGTCTTAGGAACGTCCTCTTTTTTAATCCTCAGTTGATGGTACTCGGTTCTCAAATCTATCTTAGAGAACATTGAGGCACCTTGTAACTGATCAAACAAATCGTCAATCCTCAGCAGCGGATACTTATTCTTCACTGTCACTTGATTCAACTGCCGATAATCTACACACAACCTCAAAGTTCCATCTTTTTTTCTTACAAACAGGATTGGCGCTCCCCATGGAGATGCACTAGGGCGAATGAAACCCTTGTCCAGCAATTCCTATATTTTCACTTTCAGTTCCTTTAACTTTGATAAGGACATCCGATATGGTGCCTTTGAGATCGGCTCCATCCCAGGGGCCAATTCGATCACAAACTCCACCTCTCGCTGTGGCGGTAGGCCAGGCAATTCCTTAGGAAAAACCTCAGGGGAAATTGCATACCACGGGTATGTCTTCCAACTTGGGTCCTATCACTGTCGAATCTGTAACGTTGATCAAATACCCTTCACACCCATAATTCAACAATCTTGTCGCCTTAAGCGAGGAAATCCAAGAGATTGAGGTTTCTCTTTGGTTTCCCCGAAACACAAAACTAGGGCATCCATCTGGATTAAATTGGATCGTACTATTGCTGCAATCTAATATAGCCTTCTATCGGACTAACCAGTCTATTCCGATGATCACATCAAAATCGAACATGGCTAACACTGCCCAGTCGATACTCTCTTCCTTACCCCCAATAATTATCTTACAATTGGGGCATCCATAAGAAACTAGAACTCTATCATTCATAAGTGTCGACACATATAGCATATTCTCAAGCAATACGGGTTCCAGACCAACCAACTTAATAAACTGCTCAGAGATAAAAGAATAGGTCACCCTCAGATCAAATAATGCATAAGCGACATGATCACATAAGGAAATCGTACCTGTGACCACGCCCAGTGCATTCTCAGCTTCCTTGCATGCCATGGCATAGACTCGTCCTTAAGCTGGTGGTCGCCCCTGATTTGTTGAAGGAAGATTCCCAGCTTGGTTTCCCGCTCGGGGTTGCTGCTAGGAGATCATGGATGGTCTTCAGGAATGCACCTAGGGGCAATTCTTGATCCGGTACTCCATGCTCCCGCACTTAAAACACGCTCCAAACCTACCCAGCTGATTACTGGGCTTCCCAATGTTTTACCGAATTGGGGGAGTGAATTGCCTATTGCCCGTCATTGGTTTCCTTCCAGGACGACGGTTATCCCTATTCTGAGCAAACTGCGGTCCAGGAGCGGCTGCCCTTTCTTGCTAGTCTCGCTCGATAATCTGAGCCCGTCGATATATCTCCCCATAATCCTTGATATCATGCGATAGAATCTGGCTCCGAAGATCCAGTTTCAGTCCATCTCGGAATCTCCGAGCCCTATCTCTCAGATTCTCCACCATCGTCGGTGCGAACTTCGCCAATCTTTCAAATTCAGCTTCATATTGGTCAACAGTCATTTGACCCTGGTGTAATCGCATAAATTCCATCAATTTCTTTTCCTGAGCATTCTCCGAGAAATATTTTTCATAAAAGTGCTTAACAAACATCGCCCATGTCGGGCTGTTCCTTCAGGAAATACCCTGCCTTCAGTGGCATTCCACCAATCATTTACACCATCTTGTAGTTGATAAACCGCCAATGTTACTTTTTCCTCATCGGTGCACCCCAGCACCTTGAAAGTCTTCTCCAGTTCTTCCACCCACCTTAGGGTGGTCTCAGGGTCTCCACACCCATGAAATCTAGGCGGCTTTAACTTTATAAACTGTTCCACTAACTGGCGCATCTGTCTAGCCCCTGCCTGTTGAGCCTGTCCTTGCTGGGCATTATTTCCTCCAATTCTAATAATCGGTGCAGCCTCAGAAGCCTGTGCATATGCTGCGACCCTTTCTTGTGCTTGCAATCCCATTATATGCCCTATTTCACACAGGGTATCTATCACATTGTCGAACCTTGTATCTCTAGCCTCACAAACTTCCTCGCTGGGCTGAGCCTAAGGCTCCTTACCTTATCTTCTACTCATCTTTACAGACTTAGCTACTCAACTGCCTGCTATAATTCCGCACAAGAATTAAAGACCTAAACCAACTAAACCAGTCTAAGTCCTAGGCAGGAGTCTAACACAACAACAACCGAGCACCCAGCATGCAGCTTAATAAAAACTATCTAACACATCACCCTAGGGATTCGTTTACTCACCTCGGTCCTGCCGCACCTGCATTTTACGGGTCATATCCACAAGATAATACTCAATCAGCACTCAACGGTTAGGAGATGCGTGTAGCACACGAGGTCACCCTACTAGCTATCCGAAATCTCAATGCTCCTTATCACTCCAGGCTTCGACCAAATGGAATCAAGCTGTCTTTGCTCTGATACCAATTCAATAATGGGATGTCACGCCCCGAACCCCACGGCACGCAGCATCCCTACCTCGGTTGATATGAAGGCGACATCCCACGAAGCATCGCCGACCCAACACCCCGAACAAGGATCAAGCACATGCGGAAGCAATAAATGAAAAACCCTGACAATTAAAATACAAGACCAAGGATAGCACGGCAATAAACAACACCTCAGAAAATATATACATTTTATACTATTATCAAAAGATCCTTTTTACAACAGTTAACTATATACATAATAGCATATACAGTCATCCAAAAGATCATGAACAGCCACTACTTAAACAAAAAGGGGTAGAGGTGGCTGGGGTGAGTCAGTTAAGCCTACTAGGGGGACCACAAACAAAAAGGAGACAGTCTCCACTCCTAAACCTCTAAACTATCCTATGGTTTCCAGTCTGGGTCAGAAGACTTCGAAGAATCCTTCGATGTCCCTTCTCAAGAACTTATAGAGGGCTCAGACTCCTCTGGATTCATATCTTGTGCAGCAATTCGTTCATCTTCCGAATCCAACTCCAACTCAGGGTCAAGATAGAGACCCAACTCCTCATTAGATACTATCTCTCGTCCGATCCTAACTTAGCAATCTCTCTGTCCTCATCGGGGTCTTCATCCATAGGCTCTGGTTCAACGTTCTCTTCCATTGGCTCTGATCCTCATACCATATTCCTGGCTCCTGGTTTATGGCAATCGGCCATCTGGGGTACCATAACTCCGTCTATATCCACTGGCACATCGAATGTTCTGAGGGGTCTCCCTATGTTCCCATCAGCATCTTTCATGCACCAAGCCACATATTCCTCAGTCTGGTAAAAGTACTCACCCACATTTATAAATACTATAGAGCGATATCTCACATATGCTTTCCTATTTCCTGCTGGGTAAACTCTCGTCGACGACTGAATCTGAGTGGGGATTCCAAAAAGAGGTGGCGGCCTCGACATCCTTATGGCTGGGGGTCTGAAAATGTGGGTTATTATAACCGTGAGACTAATCTCATCGAGTATAACCCCTAAACCTAGACTAGGCTAACATGCAATCTCCTAACCAGCCAATTAAAACACGAGCAATACGACTCACTAATAATCTCCGACCAGGGCCCTCGAGCCCCGATCACTTACCTCGCCTGACCTTGCATATTAATCATTTTATAAATCACAACATATACGAGACACATTGGTCATACGTATGTCATACGCATGCTCATACTCAGTAGTGTTCCACTCGCATGCCATTCATCGAGTTCTGCACACTCGTATACTGGCCCATGCATTCTTATGCATGCAATGTCAATATCATGCCATGCATCATACTGGCTCACACCGCACACTGGCTTAATGTTCAATTTTTATTCATTATGACCTGCTACAAAGTGCATGAGGTCTCATTTTAGCAATTTATAAATTGACTCGAAGGCCACGGCCCGAAGTCTTACAACACTACGTGGCCTGTGCCAAAGCACACCTGGCCTAGTGTCTATAGCCTGCTCCAAAGTGCGTGAGGCGCAACACCGATCTCCTTACGAACCAAATTGGTCGTCTTCCGGCCATATTGGGCATCGTCCTGCTCCAAAGTGCATGAGGAAGGCATCGCCCTGCTTCAAAGTGCATGAGGGCGGCATTTGTGATCACACATACACACAGCCAGTTTTTCTCTAAACCCCGCGTAGTACGCGAAGGGTAATTAGGTGATCACACGCTCATGTCGGGTACACATTCTCGCATACTTTTTATTTCATGCCTCATTCTCGGCATACACAATGCGTGGCCATGCAATGCAATTCAATGCAACATGAGCATTCATATAATATAGGCACAGCCACACAGTTCAATCAAAATCAATCCACAGTGCCTAATTCACAAACCACTTGCTCACTTGGCCAATTAATACCGTGCGGCCCAAATTCATAATGTTTAATTCAATAATCCACTCAAGCCATCAAGTGGCCGATCACACTCCATTTAATCGGCCACACGAGCACACGACATGGCATTGTTCAATTCTCCAATAATTGGGCACAACAATCAACACGTCAGTCAGTCCGAGCATACCCGGCAGTCTAGTCACCTAATCCTCAACTAGACCATGCTAGCCCAATAAATTACCGATATTATTCCAATCACAATTATCATTGTTCGACTCACTAATTTCTCCCAATGTACACCGATAATACTCAACCCAGTCTAGAAAATACACTATCAGTCCTAATCCGAGTTTAGAGAATATACTCACCTAATTTCTAGACCACGACAATGCGAAACGATCTGCCGATTATCGGTGAACGGCAAAATCAGCAGCGGCGTTTTAGAGGTAGTGATGGCGACGGCGATACAAATGGCAGTATACGGACATGTACGGATGGCGTAAATGCGAACAGGATGAGGCGCCACGGCAGAACAGCCCTACTGTGACGAGCTCTAGCGGATTCAAGGTGAAGCTCCTGCGACGGACGGACGGAAAGAGAGAGAGAGAGAGAGAAAGAACGTGGACGAGGGAGAAAGAGACAAGGGAACGGACGAGTGGTGGTGAGGCGACGCCGTGTGGAGCAAAGGGCACCAACTGAATCCACGACGCTACACGGGCGACGGGCCCGGCAAGCTTCCGCGCATATGGAAAAAAAAGAAAAACTGGCAGAGGAAGAGGGAAATCGAGAGAGGGGGAGCTGCTGGTGGGGTTGCTGGCCGAATGAGGGATGAGGAGAGAGAGAGAGAGAGTCCAACCTGGTTAAATATTGGGGGCTGGTGGTGTAATATCCCGAATTTCGACCCGTTACCGAGACCAATAAAGTGTATATTAATTCTCGTTTGATTTTAGTAAGTCTTGCTTGGACTTGATCAATCACGGGATACTAACCCAATGGGAAAGGCTAAATAGGAACCGGTACGTGGACTGGAGACTCGATCGCGAGTTAAGTACCGATTTCGAGAAAATGCCGAGAGAATATTTTGGGCCAATATGGGCCGATCTTAGGAAAGTGACGGATTCGATTTAGCCAATGATGTACGATCGGATCGCGGGTGATTCCGCATGACCGAGAGTACGCGTGACAAACGAATCCCGAAACTAGTCCGAATGATCACGTCCTCCGACACTAGTGATAATTCATCGCGTTCTCTCGAAATTCGAGGCTATCACGAGTCGGACAATCCTAGGTCGATACACGTAACCCATAAACAGCCGCCTGTTAGTGAGAGGCCCTAAAATTTCAAAATGAGCAAATTTGATCGCGAAATTAGACCCGAACTTCGACGTCGAAATTTCAAGGGCGTTTGTGACTATTCTGCAAGGCCGACATCATTTTAGTGTGGCCACATATGTTTGGGGCTAGTACAGTCAAAATTTGGAATTTCGACGGCCGGTTCGATCTCGACCGAACCGGGTGCGAACTAGTCTAGTCCGATTCTGCCCCTCAAAGCGGAAAAAATTCAAAATTAAAAAATTAAAAAATTAAAAATACTAAAAAATTAAAAATATCACAAAAATATAAAAATTAGATTTCCTTGGAAAATTTTAAAAAAAAAATTATTAGAAAAAATTAAAGAAAATTCAAAAAAATCCAAAAAGATAAAAAAATTCTCAGAAAATTCATAAGAATTTCAAAAAAATTCAGAAAATACAAATAAAAATTTGAAAATTCTGAAAAATCAATAAAAAATTGAAAATTTTGAAAATTCACAGAAATTTCCAGAAAACCATAAAAATCATTTTCTCGGTTTAAAAAAAAAACATTTTCGAAAAAAATACAAAAAATTCAAAAAATTTGAAAATTCACAGAAAGGTCCAAAATTACCATGGCCAGTTATAAAAAGTAAAATTTGAATTTTCGAAAATAAAAAAATTCAAAAATCCGAAAAAAAAAAATCAAAAATTTTGAAAACTCATAGAATGTCTCAAATCATCGTGGCCAATCATGAAAAGTGAAATTTGAATTTTTAGAAGTGCCTAAGTGGCATGTCTAGAAAATTCCACATTTAGGGCCAAGACCCCTAAAAAACCTTAAACCCTTAAAAAATGAAATGAACAAGGTATTAGAGCTTTGTTAGGGTTTTGGTAGATTTTCATTTCTAGTGACCAAATTAGGGTTGTTGTGATTGATTTGCCATCGGATGTGCAATTGATTTTTTAATGCTTAATTGATTGTCCATGGTTAGATTAGTAAATTGACTTTAGGAATCCGTGTGATACGCTAGACATGCCATATCGTTCTTAGATACTGAAAGGGCATTAATAGTCTCAATTTGAGATCGTTAACATAACCAAGTCCCTTATCCAAAATCTTTGGTACGTAGGATTACGGTACTTCTCCCGTACCACAATTAGTTTCTAGTTGACCTACCGTAATTGACTAGTGGCGACTCCAAGTTTAAATTTAGATCAAACAAACCCGGTTGTCACGTGAGGTATGGTCTGGGAAAGGCCCATATAGAAAGATAGCTCCATCAAAAAAGCACACGAGAGCGTGGCATGACAGGCAAAAGACCCCAAACCCGTTTACAATTTAAAATGACCGAAGAAGAAACTCGCACTCGACTAACTGAAGTGGAGAACCAGATGACGCAAATGGTTGCAATGATGGCAGAAATGAAGGCTTTTATTCTCGCTTCTCGAGGATCTTATCCTACTACTCCAAATGTGGAAGCTTCAAATGCTACCGAAACACTGATTGAAGACACAATCAGAAATAAAGAACCCGGCTCAAGAGAATCCTCCAAAGACCACGCTTGAGGTGGTAAATTTGGAAGAGGATGATCAAACTAAAAGGACATCCAAGGATGAAGAGGAGGCCAAACGATTAGCTAAAATTGAAGAATGCCTTGCAAGCCAAGGATATGAGCTCCAAAGGTTCGATAAATTCTCGCCTTATGCAAAGGTGGTGGTTCCAGAAAACTACAAAGAACCGGAGTACGTGAATAAATATGATGGAACTGGCTATCCTAAAAGCCATTTGAAATATTATCTCCGTAAGATGCCAAGATATTCAGACAATATGCCACTTCTTATCAACACATTTCAAGATAGTTTGAAGGGAGTAGCCCTGGCATGGTATACCGCTTTCGACATAGAAAATTTTACCAAATGGGACCATTTGGCAGGAGAATTCCTTCACCAATATAATTTTAATGTCGAAATACTTCCAACCCGAGAGGATTTAGTCCAAACCGAGAAATGAAGAAGTGAAGAATTCAGAGCATATGCTCAAAGATGGAAAGCTGTAACCTCACAAGTTAAACCGACTATAAGTGAATATGAGCTTATTGAGCTCTTTTTACAGTCACTAACAACTGAGTATTACGACAAGTTGTATATATCGAGCTGCTAAACATTCACCATGTTGGTGAAAGTTGGTGAAAGAATCGAATGGTCGTTGAAGGTAAAGAAATCTTAAGAAGTGATAGCACGGAGACCGTATCCTGGAATAAAAGATAAAGAACCTGTATGTGATGTGGCTATGGTATCTAGCCCCAATGTTAATCAGGCTTCATTCCCAAAATAGTCTAACGTCCCTTGGAGAAATCCAAAACAGTTTGAACCAAAGAAAAGACTTGTAAGGCAATTCACTCCATTGTCAGGGCCCTTGTTGTTATTACTACCGATACTGTTGGAAAGGCATTTAGTGGCCAAAGAAGTGCCAAGAGATAATCCTGCAATATTTTCCTAGTATGATGAGTCAAAGACTTGCACATATCATATGGGAGAAAGAGAACACGATGTGGACAATTGTACGGTCTTGAAATACAAAGTTCAGCAACTCATAGATAAGAAGATATTAAGTTTTCAAGAGCCAAAACTAAATGTGCATCATAACCGTTTTCTTGAGCACAATGTGGTAAATATGGTCCTTACATAAGGAAAAATAATAAGGCTTGATGATAAAGATGAGCATGAGGCCAAATTATAGACAGTTTGACGAGGAGATACTCGATTTCGTCGTGAAGCATTCTTGAAAGGGGAAATTATAGAAAACTTGGAAGAAAATTCTGACAAATACAAATTCCAAATAAAATATACTCCACCACCATGGGTTTTTCAAAGTGAAGTGATTGTGCCCGATGGTTGGAGTGGCATGGACAATGAGCTCAGTCAGACAAAATGAAACTCCATCCAGTGATGAAGTAGATCAATTTGAAGAGCAAAAAGAAAGGATTTAGTTGGGTGAAAGGCGATTTACCCAAACATCACTTGAGCAAGGTGACACTGTAGACCTCTTTGATCAAGACTATGAAAAATACAATTTCCGTGTTAAGTACACACCTCCACCTTAGGCTTTTAAAAACAAAACTATCGTGCCTGATGGATAGGGAGGCATAGATGAAATCCCAATCAACGAATTAAGTCTTGAGGAGAAAGAAGATAGAGACGAGAAAATAAAGAAAAAGGCTCGCTAAGGAGACAGACGGTTTATTCGCAAAGCACGGAAACGAGGCGAAATTATGGATTATCTAGGACAAGACAGTGGCCAGTATAATTACCGTGTCAAATACACACCACCTTCATGGGCATCAAAAGATGAAAATATCGAGCCTGACAATTGGGGGTGGAATAGAAACTATTAAAGCTGACGAAAGCATGGTGTCCATGATTACACCACTGTTAATCAATCTTGATGTAGTGGATAGGCTTAAGGAAGAGAAGGATCATGTTGACCCAATTACCAGTGACCTCCCAATTGGTCAACTAAAGATCGAAGCGAAAGAGGTTCAACCTGTGATTATCACTTTGCCTCCAAAGGAGAAATTTGATACCAAATGTATACCATGGGATTACACACCTAAAGAAGTTGATGCAATAACCATATTGGAAAGATGTTATGTCCTAAAAGAAGGTGAGCACGAAAAGAAAGAAGTAACTGAAGAGGATGTCAAGCAGTTGTTGTCAATCATAAAGACAAGCGAATATGAGATAATCGAGCAATTGAAGAAGATCGCAGCACAAATTTCATTACTGAATCTTTTCAAAACCTCAGAAAGCCATAAGATGGTACTTTTGAAGCTTCTTAATGAAGTACATGTTCCCAAGATGATCAACGAGGTGCAACTAGAAGATTTCATTGGAGCTATTCTTTTGAAAGATCAAATAGCTTTTTCTGACGAAGATTTTCCAATGGATGGCCGTTCACATAACAAGGCCTTATTTATTGCCGTCAAATGCCGGGGCAAAGAAGTATCCCGCGTGTTGATTGATAATGACTCCGCGCTTAGTTTGTGTCCATTAAGTACGCTACATCGTCTAGGAATTAATGAAGAGTTTGTTAAACCTTCAAAGGTGACTGTACATTCGTTCAATGGGATGAAGAAGGATGTTATCAGTAACATTGAGCTAGAAGTAAATATAGGCCCTGTGCCTTTCTTGATTGATTTTCAAGTGGTAGACATTCCAAGGACTTTCAATCTACGACTGGGAAAGCCTTGGATTTATATGGCTAGCGCCATTCCTTCTAGTCTTCATCAAAATATTAGATTTGTTATTAACCGTAAAATGATTGCCGTGCACGGGGAGATGGACTTCGCCACTCACAAGGAAAGTGCCATACCTTATGTCGAGCCTGAGATAAAGGAAGAGCCCAGCTATCATTCCTTTAAGATGATTTTTATGATACAAATTCTTGCTGGTAGTGTCATGAAGTCTCTAAAATTTTCGGCATCGTCTATTATGTCTGGAAGAGTACTATGCCAATATGGATTCAACCTTGATGATGGACTTGAGACAAATGCACAAGGAATTAAAGAACCCATTATCCCATTTGGCACAAAGAAAAAGTATGAGGTGGGGTATGAAGTCACTAGAAATCACCGTGGAGGCCGAGGCCAAGATCAGAAGAATCATGAAGGCCATAGAAGCCGAGGTGATCGAACCATTAACCTATCAACGTGGAAAGATAAGGCTAAAGAGTTACCCTATCATCATGTTCATATCAGAGAAAACTTTCTTAAACCTCCCAAACTGCTTTCAGAAGAAAATTTGCATGTAGAGACAAAGTCTATCTTGCTGAGTTTATTTGAAGAGGACATTATCAGCGTCATTATAACTGAAGACGAAGACACTTATGCACTAGAGTAGGAAGATTCTTTTGAACCCTTTCCTTGTTGTTGCCTTTACAATTTGTTTGCATGCACTGTAAATATAAGGTTTGTTCATGATATTGCTTGTCTAAATTTCTGTTGTTATTCTGAATGTGATTGTCCTGAAATTATGCTTCCATTTGTGTGTAAAGAAAGATAACAATGAACAGGATGTTATGTTAATGACCCCGAGGTGGGGCTGTCACATTTTAATTTGGTATCAGAGTAAGTTCCCTTCCAGTAAGTGCAAGTTCGGTGTTGTGGCAAGAAGAGGCTATGGAATCCTAAAAGGACCCGATCTGATGAGGGTAGGGCACAGTCGACGAGGTAGAACCTGATCAAGGAGCAGCTCTTGGCTATGAAGTGGACGCTGGGGCATGAGGCCTGAACAAGGTGCGGCTTCTAGCAAGAGTAGTCGCCGGGGTTGAAGACCTTGAACAAGGTGCGGCTCTTGGCAGGCTTTTAGGATGATGGGTAAGAAAGGAACAAATCGAACTATACACTATATGAGGGAGAATGATTATGAAATCCAATCGGAAATAAAGATACGAAGTGATAAGATGCGCTAAAGTCGAGATAGTTAGCTAGGAAACACTTCTGCACATGTGAATGATTGATTGTGGTTGAATAGGTTATGTGCTAATATTTATTTGTGATCACTAACCTATGCTTGTGTTGTAGAAAGATCCCTTAGAATACTAATATGAGTGCTCGAGACCCGGTTGCGACCTTGGCCTCGAAGGGGAAGTCAAATCAAGACCCCCGAATAGACGGAATTCTGCAGGCTCTAGCGATCGTGGGAGAACAGTTGAGACAGCAGGCCCAATAACGAATGCTTAATGCTAAGAATATGGCAATAAATGGAAATGGAGATGGAAATGGTGGCCGTACGATGCATGGATTGGTCAAGCAATTCCTGAAGCTCCAACCCCCGAAGTTTATTGGAACTAGAGATCTCGAAAAAGCGGAATCCTGGATCGACGAACTCTAGAAGGCATTTGAGCTTTTGAGATCTTCTGAGGAGGAGAAAGTTACCTTAGCAGCCTATCAACTGCAAGGTAATGCCAGCTATTGGTGGAAAGCAACTAAGGAAATCGTGTTCCCAAAGAATGCTGCTGTCAGCTGGAATGCTTTCATCGAAGCATTCAACGGAGAGTATTTTTTGGAATGTGCTCGTGATCGAAAGACAAAGAAATTTTTACAACTTCAGCAAAACAACATGATGGTAGACCAGTACGAAGCAAGGTTCGCTCAATTATCGAGGTATGCCCTTAAATTTATTGAAAATCCAGTGGAAAGGGCAAAAAGATTCTGAGATAGTTTGAACCCAAACATTCGGAGTCAATTGATGCCGGTGAACCTCAAGTATTACAACGGGCTATATGAACGAGCCTAGCTAGTAGAGAAAGAGTCCCTGGAACAAGCTGCCACTGTGGCTAACCATGGGAAGTCCTATCATCTAGCATCCCAATCCAACCAGTGTCATGATAAGAGGCCAATGTCGGGAGAAAAATGTTTCTCCACTCCCAATAAAAAGATAAAAAATTAGAAGCCGATCTTCACTAAAGGCGATGCTTGCCATATTTGCAAAAGGTTTCATAGAAATGCTCTATGTCCAAAACAAACGGGAGCATGTTTCGGCTGTGGTCAACAAGGCCATCACATAAAGGACTGCTCGCAACAACAGCAAATGAAGCAGTCACAACAACCATAAGTGATGCAACAAAACGGAGTTCTACCTCATGATAATCGTCCTCCAGCTCAAGGAAGGATTTATCCAATTACTCAAGAGGAAGCGAAAAACTCCAAGAATGTTATTACGGAGACTTGATAAATCGAATGACTGGAACTGTATTTGTACTATTTTATCATAGTATTTATGTACAAGCATAAGAAATATTTAAGGTTGGTAAAAGATAAATCAGAGTGGCACAACGGAAGCATGAGGAAGTCATAGTTAGAAGACTTTTCTATAAAGAAATTTTTCGACGTTTTCTGAAAAAGCTAAGTAGGGCTACCTTCAGAAAGGAAGGTAGAATTCAATTATAATAATAGTTATCGGCAAAGCATCAAGATAGCACCATTCAAGACATTATACGGTCGAGCTTGTAGAACTCCAATCTATTTGAACGAGGTCAGGAAAAGAAGGTCACGGGTCTATAGCTAGTCCAACCACCATAGATGCTGGCCAGATAAGTAGAGAAAGACTTAGGACGGCATAAGTCAGTAAAAGAAGTAGGTTGACAGGCGCCAGAAATCGCTTAAGTTTCAGGTAGGTGATCATATCGTTCTAAAGGTGTCACCAATGAGGGGTATGTCACACTTCAGAAGGAAAGGTAAGTTAAATCCCAGGTACGTAAGACCTTTTTAAATTCTAGAAAGAATATGAAATTTGGCTTATCGGTTGGCACTACCACCAAAACTTGCTCAAGTGCATGATGTGTTCCTATTGAGAAAGTATGACCCGATTCGGGCACATGTGCTGAATTTCGAAGAGGTTGAATTGGACAGAAGAATGTCTTATGTTGAAGAGCTTGTACGGATCGTGGATCGTAGGGACCAAGTGTTGAGAAGTAAGGTCATTCCGTTAATAAAGGTCCTGTGGTGTCACCAAGAAATAGAAGAAGCTACCTAGGAAAGTGGAGAATTAATGATGCGTTAATATCCCCAGTTGTTCGAGAAACTAGGTACGTTTTAAATTTCGTGGACGAAATTCTTTTAGAAAGGGAGGATTGTAACATCCTCAATTTCAGTCCCTAAGAAATGGCTATGGTTTAAGTTTGGTGGTTTTCCAATAGGAACTAATTTTACTCTTGTTATGGAAAACGCGCACTTTCGGATCTTTTGTACTTCTTCGTTTTGTTATTTTTGTGGAGACTTTTGTGATCTAAATTTCTAAACATTTCCTTTTTGAAAGTTTCTCCAAATATCTTGAAGTTTTACGTACTTTAATTTCAGAATTTTTGGACTTAATATAAGTAGTATGACAACCTAATTCCGGACCGTGTAAAACTACCCAGAATGGGTATTTCGGCAATGTTCACACTTTTTTTTATTTTATACAAGCTTTTCTGAGCCGATTTTGGAAAAGTTTACTTTACAAAAGTTGTTGAGAACTTCTTTTTCTATAATATATATAAATTTGGAAATTTTTCAAGATTGTTATATGTGTTTTGTTGTGGAAAACCATCGGAAAATCTTGAGAACTAAGCATGATGCGGATTGTGATTTTAGTGCCAATGAATCTATTTCGTGTGACCCAATTGGCCCGAATCAATTACGCAAGAAACTGGCAAATCCAAAAGGCTCTAGGGAGTTCATGGTTTCCATGGTCTGGAAAAGTTTAGAAGAGGCTAGAAGATAAGGCTTTGACATGGTCAAAGCTTCTCCTTCAAGCTTCCATTATTAAGACTCATTAATGCCATTAAATGACCCTTGACTTAGAAGCCCCATTCATGATGACAAGCCTTAATTGGTTGGACTTTGGAGGCACCATCATCATGACATACATTAATGGCCTTGAGTACGGAGCAAGAAAGATTTCTATAAATACGGAGAAAGAGAGAGAGAGAGAGAGAGAGAGAGAGAGAGAGCCTCACGTGAAACCCTTCTCCCTCATGCCACTTTCTCTCTCGAGTTCTCACGCCATCACCATCTCGCTTCTTGCTTCTTTGCTTCTTGTTCATGCCGAGAAAGAGAGAGAGAGAGAGAGAGCTCACCGACTAACCCGTGTCTCTCCTTGTTGTTTGGTCAATAGGAAGCCACATCCAAGGCTCATGTGTTCATGTTCAAGCCCGAGAACCGCCGAGACTCTCATGTTAATTTCTTGTTCTAGTTCGTTTTCGTAGTATAAGTAAAATTCCTAATATCGAGAAAGGAAATTGTGATACGTTATGACACGGTTTGCTTGGACCGTTTCTTTATCATTTGGTTGGTTGTAGTTGGTTCGTTTCTCGATTTAACCATGTTTCGTGTTTGACGTTTGTTTTGGAGATAGAACTGAGACTTGAATGGTAAGGTGCACATGTTATAGCCATGCTTGATATTTTCGTGTATGAACTTTGCTATTGATTTGCTATCGATGCGGATGCGGTAAGGGCCGACTTGTACTAACGGTGATCCCCTCATCCTCGCTTGATATTAGTAGGTTTACTTGCTGAGTCTTCCCGACTCATCCCCTGTTATTTCCTATTTAGGTCCGAAGAGTGGCGTCTTCCCTGACTCGGTTCGACAACCCCGTGGAAATGAAAGCTGAAGTACCTGCCGTGATAGATGCCCAAGAAGGCCTAGCCTACCACTGGATCACGATGTATATGATGGTCAATAAGGACCTAATAGACTTAGTGCCTCACCCATACATAGCATGACATGGCTGCACTGACGGAGAATGGGTTGGACCCCTACGTGGGTTCAATGGACCTTTTGGTGGTGTAGGCAGGCCGGCTCCAGGTTATGTCACGGGTGGGGTGTAGACCAACCATGCGGATGAGTAGGGAGGAGAAATGGATGGAGTTAGAAGCAAGAAGATGAAGTAGAGGGGATAAGATCATCCAAGCCAAGTTTTGCTATTCATAGTCGGTTAGGAACGGATGAGCCTCTAGAATATGCGTATGAAATATGTGTTGTTTCTCATGGTCTGAAGGGCTCGTTAAAATATGTTTGCATGCATTGTAAGCATAAGGTTTGTTCATGATGCTGCTTGTCTAAATTTCAGCTATTATTCTGAATGTGATTGTCCTAAAATTATGCTTTCGCTTGTGTATAAAGAAAGATAATAATGAATGGGACGTCACGTTAATGATCCCTGAGATGGGAGCATCACACAGCTCGTCGGCCAACCAGGCCACATGCCTCGCTTATTGACTGCTTACCCGGGTCGTGGCTGAGCACACATGGCCACCGTCCCGGCCGTGGCTGAATAGCCAAGCCATTGCCCCTGCCTATGCCGAGCTTGCCCAGCCGTTGCCCATCGCCCAAGCCATTGCCTCACCTATGGCCGAGCATCTCGGTCATGGCCGAGTGCCTTGCCGGCCACTGTGCCCATCGCGCCCTCACCTGCACCGAGCCTCTACTGTTCACTCGGGCTATTTTAGCCCCTTGCCGGTTTTTCTCCCGTGCCAAATTTAGGTAAGTGACTTCCTAAACCCTACTTAGTATAATGTATATTATTTAGACTTGTTTAGGGTGTGATTAGTATCGATTTAGAGGCTAAGCTTGGAATAGAATTGTTATGTAAATGTGATTATTTGTTGGATTAAATTGTGGTGATTGTGTGGCTTAATTAGTGGTTGATTTATGTGGGTTCAATGATTGGAATGTCATGGCGTTTATGGGTTAAATTGATGTTTGGATGTGGCCGACTTGAATGTCGGATTGGTGGGCAAATGTGGTGAGTTCGTGATTTGAATTTAAATAGTATGATGGGTTAGAATAGTGAATTGTGTTGTAGTCATTTGGAATTGGTGGTGTGATATTTGATTACGTGAAAAACATGAAAATTGATTGAATTATGTGGTGTGTATGTTTGCTTGAACAAGCCCGGATCAATCGAAGGGCTGTCAACTTGTAGGGTATTTACTCGAGTTGTGAGAAAGGACATGTGGCGTGTCGACCTAGGTCTTGAGAAAGGTCTTGGAGCGTGTTGACGCAGGACAAAATAAGGATTGATCAGAGGGCTGACTTGTGGGTTGTTGACCCGAGTCATGAGAAAGCTAGATGGATATGCATGTGTATTGTATTTGATGGAATTGGGTGAACGTACGTGTGTATAGTGCTTGAATGATCATGATATGTACATGAGATGTTATTGCATTAATGTGTATTGACTAATATGTAGAGTTGGCACTTGGTTTATGGCGAGGTAAGCCTAATTATGTGGATTTGATTGTATTAGCTGTTAGATCACATGTTAGACTCGTTTGGGTATGCATTAGCCTAGGTGGGGTATAGGTTGTTTGCTTATTGAAATTTATTCTCATTGCTGTGGTGCAAACCTTTCAGATCCCCGACCTTAAGCATGACGCCAGCTAGGTATTTTGGAGTCCTTATACATACGATAGACGAGGAGACCAAATATTCGGTAGGCCTAAATCAGTTTTACATTAGGCATCTTACCGCAATTTGGGTAGATGAGGGTTTAAAGGACCTGCAGCCCCATACTTATTTGGCTTAATATCATCGTATTAGGTTGGAGACTACTGGGTCAATCCGTGGTTTTGAGGGACTTCAGCATGGTAATGAGGATGCGGTGCATTGGGAGCCTCGAGATAAGTAAACTCCCGATGGCGAGGTAACAGATCCCAACGATGCACTGAAGAGCCCTGGCCTAGGACCCAAGCCCATACCAGAACCCGAACCTGAGCCTGAGAAAGAGCCTATGGAGCATGAACTCGAGGAGAAGCCTATAGTGTTCGAGCACAAGGACGAATCGATCGAGATCAACTCCAATTTTGAGTCGGAGTCTTCAAGGTCCGATTCGGATTGAGCATTGTAGGAAGATTTGGGTGATGGGGGCCTAGAAGCCTCTTTTGTATAACCTTTTTATGTATTCAGTAGTCTATGCTGCCACCTATCCCTTTTTTTATGATGAAGGTGGATGCTAACCTTAGGAGCTTATTGTATGAATTTGTCGTCTTAAGCCATTGTTATGAAATTATTATTTTATGTTATCCCTTTGTCATTATTTATTGTCAAGTTTGTTTGATTTCCACTTCCGCTTGCGTTTGTCTTCACATGTTTCGTTTTGGGTTGGCAACACGTCCTGGGACATGGCATTCATTATGACCTTGACGGGTGTTATGAGCCCGTTAGGGTTTGGGGTGTGACATTCTAATTGATTTGATATCAGAGTAAGGTTAACTCGATCTAAGTTGGTCAAAGCCTGGAGTGATAAGGAGCGATGACTTTAGGGTAGTTACTTAGAGAGACTCGGGTGCCATGCGTATCCCAGACTGTATAATTGTGGTTGCTGAGTGATCTTATGCATTAATGTGTAAGGTACAGGTGTGTCAAGACTTGAGGAAGTGCACGAACGCTGTTGGTTGTAATTAGGTGTTGTTTGTGATTAGCTGTTTGCTTAGTAAATTATTGTTGTGAGCCTAGGGCTTCAGACTGGTATAGTTGGCCTAGATCTCTAATTCCCGAGTGAAATTATAATAGATAGGTAGGTGTGAGACCCAGTGAGAATGAGCAGTCAAGGTAGAGATCGAGGTCAAAGTCGTGTGGCCCTACAAGCTAGAGTTATAAAGGATTCCCAGGTTGATGGAATTATGAGAGTATTACAAGAAGTCGGGATTTTAATGGGTAGGCAAACTAAAGAGCGGAATGCTATTGGCTGCTGATGCTATTGAGGCCGCTATTGCCGCCGCCAATGGAGCCAATGGGAATAATGGGAATCATGGGAACAATATGAATGATGGGAACCCTGGTTAAGGACAGGTAAATGCAAACAGACCGATGTCCAAGCTAGTTGAGCAATTTTTAAAGTTGAAGCCTCTGAAGTTTGATGAGAGAGGTGGTACTGAGGCTGTACGTCGGTGCATGGAAGAGCTAGAGAAAGCTTTCAAGGTGTTGGGATGCACGGAAGAAGAAAAAGTGACCCGAGTAGTCTACTAGCTTCAGGAAAATGCAAGCGATTGGTGGAGAGCCACCAAAGGTCAAGTGTTTCCTGCTGGTATTACATCGAATTGGATTGTTTTTACCGAGACCTTCAATGACAATTATTTCTCGGAAAGTGCTCGAGAGCAGAAGTTGGCCAAGTTCATGAAACTTCGCCAAGGTCAGATGTCGAGGTAAGTACAAAATAAGTGCCATAACTTTTGTACGAAGAAAAATTAAGTGTCATAACTTTTTTTGGCTCACTTGAGTGTCATAACTTTAAAAAAAAAGATCACTTAAGTGCGCCAGTTACGAGTTGGTTGTGAGGGCCCAAAACTATGGCTTTTTCGACCGAACAATGATCTTCTCGGTGAGGAGAGCACTACCAGCTTGAAGAGGGGGTGTCGGTGAATCATTCTATGACCTCCGTTCGTCTCGAAATTTCTGTTTTAGCTTCCATTGATGAAGGTAAAAATGCTTTGTAGTCACACATTTATCGAGTTGATTTATATGACTATGAAGCATTTTTACCTTCGTCAACGGCTGAAATTTTGAGATGAACAGAGGCCATGGAATGATTCACCAACACCCCCTCTTCAAGCTAGTAGTGCTCGCCTCGCTAGAAAGGTCACTATTTGGCTGGAAAAGTCGCGGTTTAAGGCCCTCACGACCAACCCTTATGACAAGCTAGTCGTGAGGGCCTGAAACCGCGGCTTTTTCGATAAAACGGTGACTATTATGGCGAGGCTTGCACTACCAGCTTGAAGAGGGGGTGTCGGTGAATCATTCCATAGCCACCGTTCGTCTCTAAATTTTCATTTTAGCCCCTGTTGATGAAGGTAAAAATGCTTCGTAATCATACATTTATCGAGCCGATTTGTGTGGCTACGAAGCATTTTTACCTTCGTCAATGGATGCTAAAACAGAAATTTCAAGGCGAACGGAGGTCATGGAATGATTCACCTTCTTCGTCGGGTAGTGCTCGCTCACCGGAAGGTCACCGTTTGGCTGGAAAAGCCGTAGTTTCGGGCCCTCATGACCAACCCCTCTGACAAGCTAGTCATGAGGACCTGAAATTACGGCTTTTCTAATCGAATGGTGACCTTCCTAGCGAGGTGAGCACCACCAGCTTGAAGAGGGGGTGTCGGTGAATCATTCCATGGCCTCCATTTATCTCAAAATTTCCGTTTTAGCCTCCGCTGAAGAAGGTAAAAATGTTTCATAGTCACACAAATGGGTTCGACAAATTGTGTGACATCGAAGAATTTTTACCTTTGTCAATGGAGGCTAAAACGGAAATTTCGAGACGAACGAAGGCCATGGAATGATTCACCAACACCCCCTCTTTAAGCTGGTGGTGCTCGCCTCACCGGGAAGGTCACCACTCGGTCGAAAAAGCCGCGGTTTTGGGCCTTTATGACCAGCTCGTAAGTGGCACTTAAGTGATTCTTTTTTGGAAGTTATGGCACTTAAGTGAGCCAAAAAAAAATTATGTCATTTGAGTGTCCTCTGTACAAAAGGTATGGCATTTGTGTTGTACTTATCCCGTCTGATGTTTGTGGATCAGTATGAAGCTGAGTTTGTAAGGCTATCCAAATTTACCCTAAGAATGGTAGAGGACCCAGTGAACAAAGCTCGGAGGTTCCGAGATGGACTGAAGCCGGACCTCCGTAGTCAGATAATCTCGCTGAACTTGAGAGGATATCATGAGATATATGATTAGGCTCAGGCAATTGAGCGAGATTTAATGGAGTGGGCTGCTACCTCTGGATCGCGGTAGGCCCCAGCTTGGAACAACTGTCATAATGGGAAGAGACCTATAATAGGAAATAATCGTTTTGTTCCTCCAGTTCAGAGAAATATCCGGAAGCCAAACCGTTATCAGAACGCCCCGTGTAGGCTATGTAAAGGAAGATACGAGAATAGACATTGCCCAAAAAAGGGTGGAGCGTGTTTTATATGTGTTGGAAGGGCCATCAGTTCAAGAGATGCCCTAATAATAGACAGGTTGGGTCGCTTGCGCTATTGCCACTGCCACCCTAGAATGGAAATCAATTTGGAGCTATTTAGCCATCCAATCATAATAGGTCACCAGCCCAAAGACGAGTATATGCAATGGCAAGGAGGGAAGCTAATGACAGCCTGGCGTGGTTATAGGTACGGTCTCTCTTTGTGATCATGCTGCATATGCTTTATTTGATCCGAGGGCATCACATTCGTTTATATTTGAGTAATTCGTTAAATTGTCTGGGATTGAGCCGAACCGCTTGAAGTTATGCTGAGTGTGACTACTCCGTTAAATGATAAAGTACTGATTGCGTTTGGAAGCCCTGATTGTAAGATAGTGATTGGTGATAGGAAAGAAAGGATAGATTTGGCAGTTTTAGCCATGTATGACTTTAATGTGATTGTTGGTATAGACTAGTTAGTTAAACAAAAAGTTGTAATGGAATGTAGTACTTAGGTGATCCAATTTGATCCAGTTGGGCACCCTAGATTCGAGTTTATAGGAAATCGAGGAGGAACCTCGATTCCTTGAATCTCGTCACTTAAGGTGACTAAGTTGTTAGATGAAGGGTGCTAAGGATTTCTAGCGACTGTAGTCAATTCGACGACTGGAGAGCTGAGGCTAGAAGACATAGCCATAGTGCGCAATTTCCCCGATGTCTTTCTTTAGGGATTGCCGGGATGTCGTTATTAGAATTAAAAGAATTAAAGGTCCAAATGCAGGATTTGTTAGATAAAGGCTTTATTCGTTCCAGTACGTCTTCATGGGGAGCGCCAGTGTTATTCGTGAAAAAAAAAGATCAGTTTTTTAGGTTGTGCATTGACTACAGACAATTGAATCAAGTGACCATTAAGAATAAGTACCATTACTACGGATAGATGATCTGTTTGATCAGTTGCAAGGAGTATCGATATTTTCAAAGATCAACTTGAGGACAGATTACCACCAATTAAGGATTAAGAAGGAGGATATACCAAAAATGGTATTCAAGACAAGATATGGGCACTATGAGTTTACTGTAATGCCATTTAGATTGACTAATGCTCATGTTGCCTTTATGGATATAATGAATAGGGTATTCAAAGAATTTCTGGATTAGTTTATAATAGTGTTCATAGATGACATACTGGTATATTCGGAGAGTTCCGCCGAGCACGAGTTACATTTGGAAAAGGTTCTACAAACTTTAAGGGAACATGCACTCTAAGCTAAGTTCAGTAAGTACGAATTCTGGCTTCATTAAGTGGCATTCTTAGGATGTGTGGTATCCGGGGAAGGGAATGTAGTGGATCCGACAAAGATCGAAGCCATCACAAATTGGCCAAGGCCAACAATATTAATTGAGGTTTGGAGCTTTTTGGGCCTAACAGGTTATTATAGACGCTTCGTGGAGAGGTTTTCAGCATTAGCGACACCGTTGACAATCCCGTTAGGTCCGGGAGGATATGAGATTTTCAGTGACGCATCACTAAGACAATCAGGATGCGTGCTAATGTAACACGGAAGAATAGTGGCATACATATCGTGATAATTGAGATCGCATGAATTGAATTACCCGATACATGACTTGGAATTGACCGTGATTATATTCGCTCTTAAGATTTGGAGACACTACTTGTATAGGGAGAAATTTCAGATTTATACGGACCATCAAAGTTTAAGATTTTTGTTTTTCCAAAAGGAATTGAATATGAGACAGCGCCATTGGATGGAATTCCATAAGGACTATGACTACGAGATTATGTATTATCCTGGAAAAGCTAATAAAGTAACGGATGCACTGAGCCGGAAACTGAGCATAGCACATATGATGGTCAAGGAATTGACTCTATAGAGGGAGTTTGGGATTCGAAGTTTAAGTTTGAAGAGAGTCATGTCTCAAGTTTGCTTGCCGCATTGAGGGTTGAACCGTAAATCCAAACTAAGATTAAGGCTTTACAATCGACGGACCAAGAGATTCAGAAGATTTTGGGTATATATGTCACAAAAAGGAAATCGGATTTTCAAGTATCCGAGGATGGGATTCTGAAGTTCCGTGGACGGTTACATGTACTCGGTGATCCATAACTAAAGGAGGAGATTTTGTCAGAAGCTCAACGCTGCAATTACAGTATTCACCGGGTAGTATGAAAATATATCAGAACTTACGATGGCATTATTGATGGAATGACATGAAAGTGGAGGTAGCCAAGTACGTGGGTAAGTGTTTAACGTGTCAACAAGTGAAGGCGCAATATTACAAGCTGGGTGGAATGTTGTAGCCATTGAAATCTCTGAGTGGAAGTGAGAACATATTACTATGGACTTTGTAATGGGATTATCGAGGAATCAGAGAGGCCACAATTCGATATGGGTGGTAGTCGATCGATTAACAAAATCAGCACATTTTCTGCTTGTGCGAAATGACTTTACCTTGGAAAGGTATACCGAGATATATATGCGATAAATAATCCATCTTCATGGAGTGCCAACGATGATTACTTCATACCGTGATCCTAAATTTACTACCGCTTTTTGGAAAAGTTTTCATACGGCATTAGGAATGAAGTTACAGTTTAGCACGACCTATCAACTCTAAACAGATGGCCAGTCCGAAAGGATAATTCAGACTTTGGAAGATATGCTACGGGCATGTATATTGGATTTTAAAGATAGTTAGGAGGAACAGTTGCATTTGGTTGAATTTGTCTATAATAATAGCTACCAGCAGAGTATCAGAATGGCACCGTTTGAGGCGTTGTATGGTAGAGCTTACAAAATACCGGTTTGTTAGGATGAAATTGGTGAAAAGAGTATCATGGCTCCCGAGTTGATTCAGCAATTAGTCGAAACAGGCAAGGTGATTCGGGACAAGCTTAAGACCACTTAGAGCCGCCAAAAAAATTACGCGAACCGCAGACATAGGCCTTTGGAATTTCAAGTGGGGGATCATGATTTCCTTAAAGTAACACCGATGAGAGGATTGTCACGGTTTGGCAAGAAAGGGAAGCTGAATCTGAGGTACGTGGGTTCATTCGAAGTCTTAGAGAGAATTGGCACATTGGCCTATCGTCTTACACTACCACCGAATTTGTCATGAGCTTATAATGTATTCCATGTATCTATGTTAAGGAAATACTAACCAGATCCAACCCACGTGCTGAATTATGAAAAAATAGACGTGGACGATAAAATATCATATGTGGAAACGTCAGTAAGGATCGATGACGAAATAGAACAAAGGTTGCGGAGCAAGACAATTCCGATGGTCAAAGTAATTTGGGAGCATCATGGAACCGAAGGTGCGACATGGGAAAGCAAAGAGCTAATGCGATACCAATACCTCCATTTGTTCAAATAGTTGGATTGGGTTATAAATTTTGAGGACGAAATTTTTGTAAGGAGAAGAGTTGTGACATTTTGAATTTCGATCCATTTTTGGGATTTATAAAACGGCTATTTCGTCAATGCGCTTATAATAAAATCTCGCTCGGAACTGATCACTCTTGGGTTATTTTTAAATTAGAGATTTTTGCTAGAATCGCACTCGATCGAATTTAGCCTTTATTTAGAGCCTAAACTTTGGTGTCGAATTTCTCGGAGTTTCATGACAAATTTAATTAGACGATGTCGATATTATTGTGACTAGTGTCGACATTGACTAGGTGTGGATTTAGACTTATAAACCTCTTTCGTAGTGTGTTTTATTTAGTGTCTGTGGGCCAAATCCTAATTTATTAATTCGAGTTTTTCGTGGACCGTTGGATCGATTTTGAATTCAAACGAGAACCGTCGAATCGCGCTCGAGTGCAAAAGTTGACTTTTGTCTCTCTCTCTCTCTCTCTTTCCCCGATCACTTCCCGTCTCACGCTCACGTCCACTCATGCCCACTCTCTCCCCTTCCCAATGCAACGTCCCCTCCCTCTCTCTCTTCCTTTTTCTTTCTTTACTTTTCTTCTTTCTTCTTCTTCTCCTCTTCCGCCGTGCCGTTGCTTCTGCTCCCTCTCTTGCTGCTCACCACAGACTGCCACTCACTGCCCACCGTGCGTTATCGCTCGCTCGACCAGCCGCCACGCCCTAAGCAGACATATGATTGTGGCCTTACTTGGCACCAAATATCTTTTCTAATTATTCTTCTGCATTATTGCCTAGACTGACCGCAATTCTTCTGGTCAACGTCTGCATCAATCTTTGAATTGAACCTGGTAATCACATGGCACACAAGTGTAGAGATTCTAGCAAATGAAGAGGAGAGAGCAAAATCTTTGCCAATGATATCGGACATATTTATCAAATTCAGTTAGCTCGACTTATTTTTTAGTTTTTGGAAAATGATATGGACCACGCGTATTCCTTATATGGTGTATAATTAGTATATAAGTAAAGGGATAAATTATATTAGTATATATAAATACATATGCATATGCAAGCAAGCTAGTTAGAAACGAGTTGAAGTGAAGAAAGCGTGAGGATAAAGATCATCTAATTCAATTTGTTACAGATATAGTCTAATGGCACGTTGAAAGTTAAACTAACCCATTTGGTTAGCCTGAGCAGAAAGAGCATCTAATTCAATCTGTTACAAATATAGTTTAATGGCATGTTGAAAGTTAAACTAACCCACTTGGTCAGCATGAGGATAAAGAGCATCTAATCCAAGTTGTTACGGATATAGTTTAATGGCATGTTGAAAGTTAAACTAACCCATTTGACCAAAAAAAAAAAAGCGGAACTAATCCTAGTTATGCTAGGAAACTAGGAAGCACGGACACTCTTCGGGGGCTTCTATGTCGTGTCGAACACTTGTCGGACACTAACACTCTTCTGACACTCTTTATTTATTTATATATGGCTTTGAATCAAATTAATTTGATTGAATTAATCATAAAAATGATAATTTATTATGTATATATAAAAATATACATTAAATATACTACGTGTCCCAAAGTGTCAGATTTCTCTATTTTTTAAGAAATGACATGTCGGTGTGCTATGTCGTGTCGTGTCACATGTTGGCGCTACTTAGCTAGGAAAGAGATTGTTTTCAAGTTCCGGTAGTTAGCGAGCATATTTAATTCTTTCTAGTATGTGATCTCAATAATGATAGGCACGGGGAAGTTGTTCACTAAGTCATAAATCTATTGTACGTGTATCATTTAGTCCTAAATATTTCAATTTTGTTAATTAAGCCCTAAACCTTTACGCTAAATTCCAATGTAGTCTTTCCGAATTATTTTCGCCAAAAATTGCTCATGTGACTGTGCGCTTGGCAATAACTAAATTGTCATATTAGCAATTTTCGGCGAAAATTGGCCGGAAGAATTATATTGAAATTTTATGCAAATGTTTAGGACTCAAATAGCAAAATTAAAAAGTTTAGGATTAAATTGACATATTTACAATAGATTTAGGACTAATTAAGTCCGGGATTAGTACTAGAGCTGTAAATCTTCTTTCATTGTATTATGGATAGTTCCTAAATTAACAAGACCAACTTGGCAAATGAGTTATCCCGTAATCTCTCAAACATTCTCATTAAATAAAAGTTTAAATAACCTGAATGTTGATATATCTTGTCTATAAGGACAGATTTATCACGTCCTGTCTTTTTTCTTTTTCACATGCATTAAAATTTCTTTAAGTCGATGCAATATTTTTCTTTCTTGACAAGAAGAATTGAAACCATTAATTCGAATGGTTCGTCCTAAATTCTGAGGGGAGATATATAAACCGAGAATTCAAATATGCATTTTGGGTAATAGATGGAAAACATAAAAATACTAACAGCAATAAGAAAACGAAAAGGGCTTCAATCCATAAAAAAAAAAAAAAGATAACAACAGAAACGGTGGACGAGTTGCGTACGGAATCGCAATTTCCCATATAAAAGAAGCAGATCTCACGCTCTGTTCGGCCCTGTGTATTGGCCGAGAAGCTCGAAGCAGCTGTTTCTCTTAGGAAGAAAGTCGTCTTCAGAAGCGATTCCTTCGCTCGACTTGCGATTTCCGAAGCCGACAACGACTCTGCTCGACTCCTCCTTATTCGATCAGTGAAGCTAGGCAGTCCTCTTACTTTCTCCGGTTTCGATTTTGGTTCAATTCATAGCACTGATTTCTGGGTCTTTTCCTAGTTTCCAGGGGCTTCTTCATCGACTTCTTGCCCACCGGACGCGTCTGTTTCGTTTCGTTGGGCTCTGTTTTCTGGCCAAGGAGCTCGAAGTTCCTAGTTCTCGGTCGAATCTCTTTCGCTGGCGCCCATCTTCACCGTTGATTTTTTCCCGGACTTCCTCTTTTACTAGTTCACAACCGGTCGAGATCTGGACTCTTCCTCGTCAAGGTAAATTGCATGTACTCTGTCTCTGCCTCTTATAAAACGAAACAAAAGCCCCTCTGTATTACCTTGCTTTGAACCAAGAACCGTGAATAGGCTTACGAGAATTACTCGAAAACTTAGCTAGTTCTGGTGATTCAAGCTGTTGTTGTTGTATGAATTTTAGATGAGAAAATTGCCTTATTTACCCGATTCTGCTTTGATCCGGTAAAGCACATAACCTGCTCGACAGAATGTGTCCAAGAAGTTTTTTTGTGAAATTAATTTCTGTTGTTGTTCGGTTTGAATATGTGATGATCACTTTTGAATGATTAGAAATCGTGCTATTAGATGAAGTAAGTCGTGGTTACCGAAATTTGCCGCTATGACTTGTTGTTCTGCTTCTCGGTTCTGTGTTATTTGTATGTTCTGAGGATGGTCTGTGGTATTGACTGTTGAAGACGTGCCGTGCAGTCCTTGATCACTCCTGTTGACGTTTATGGCTTATGCTTCTATGGTATCAATTTTAAAATTCCTTGCTCTTCCTGTGTACACGTGTTAATCGATGAACAGTGATGTTGGCTGTGGTCGCCAGCGACGATGGCGGTGGTTCATAGTCATGCTCAGGTGGTGGAAAACTATACTTTTGATCACAAAAACGAGGGCAATTTGATCCCAAAAACGTCAAAAACAAGATAGACTTTTCTTCAAATATATTTTGTCGGTATGTTAATTTCTACAAATGAACACCAAATGAACAGTGGCAATTTGATCCCAAAAACATCCACAACAAGATACCTTTACCTGATATATGTTTTTTTGGTAAGGTAAGATTGATATATGTATTTTTTCCGGTCTGTTAATTTCTATAAATCAAGTGATTGGAATACTATACTTTTGGTTCCAATACTTGGCATTCTTTGTCTAATCCTATTATCATTTTAGTCCCTAAATGAGTATTTTACTACTATTTTTGTCCCTCTTTTGGCATCCCTACAAATATTTTGGTTCCTATACCGGGATGAAAATGGTCTTAAGGTACTCGTTTAAGCACTAAAATAGGGAAAGTGAAAGTACAGGGACCAAAATGAAGACAGGCAGATGTACTTAGACTGAAATTATAGTTTTTCTTATAGTGATACCAGTATTCTAACTTTTAAGGTCCTGTTTATTCCTCGGACAATCTTTTGGTTGTTTCAGTGCTATTGTGTTGTTTTAGCTCCTACTAGAGAAAAACCCTCTCTCCCTATGGGCGTGTTCCCTATATTGGCAATGTTGTCCCCAAAAATATCAACAAAGTAGACTTTTCTCATAGAAAGTGATAGCTTGCATGCACATGCATACATGCACAAATAAAATCTACATGTATTTATGTTTCTATAATTTTTTTTCAACAAATCAATCCGCCAAAGGCATCTCATGTAAAATTAATTTCACTGATTGCAACAGGCCCGTCTTTTTGTTGGATAAGTGCACATAGTACAAAGGGAGTATACATAAAAAAAAAGTAACAGCATAAAGAAACTAAAAAGGCCTAACTAAACTTAAAAGCAGCCTCTATCACAGAGTAGTCATCACTGCACAAACTGGTGTTGAATTGCTTGTGATATTTTCATTAGATTACAACTTCATCGCAACTAAAGTCAAGTATTGATTTGAAGTTAATCAAGTTGGAGTTTGTCGCGACCGACCTCTTCGACTTTTTTGTGAACAATGTAAAAAGGGAGGGTTTGCCTAGTACATGCTAAGTCTATGTTCGGGACTTAACTCGGGGCTCTCCCAAGCCCATATCATATCGCGACTTAAGATTTAAATATTTAAACATGCAAGTGGTTTATACTAAGGAGTCGCCACTAATCGATTTGCGGTGGGTTGATTAGAAACCCAAATAAGATGATGGGAGAATTACCCTATTCCTACGAACCAGAGATTAATTAAATTCGAGGACTTGGTTATACTAGTTGAATAACTAATGCCCTTTCGGTACCTTTTTACCTTGTTCATTTTTTGAAAACATTTGTTAGGCAATTTGAATTGATTTTAGGACCTTTCTCCTAACATGCGAGGTGATCAAATGAGTACATAATCATAAACAATCAGCAGTCAAGATAGATATGCAACTTAAAGTACTAATCCTAGCTAAGTCAGATGACTTTTAAAAATACAACAATTCATGCAATTGTATCAAAAACATGCATAATAATACAACGGTAATAAAAACACGCCAAATACTACCGCGCAACCTCAAGCTTGTCTAATTTAAACAATACAATAACATGCATAATAATACCACAATAAATTAAAATATTTAGATATATCACATAATTAAAACAAAGGATCTTTTCTTTTTTTTAAATAATTTTTTTGAAATTTTTTCGGAAAAAAAAATAATAATACAGAAGAAGAAAAAGAAAAAAAATAAAATTTTTAAAATTTTTTAAAAATAATATAATATAATATAATATAATATAATAAAACTAAAATAGATCGGGTGGGTGGATCCGGGTCGAAACTGACTTGGGTCAACGGATTTGACCCGGTCGTTGACCCGGGTCGGATCGGCTAAACCGGGTCGGTTGGACCGACTCTGGTCAACAGATCCGACCCGGTCGTTGACCAAGGTCGGGTCAGCTAAACCGGGTCAGGCTGAACCCACGTGAGCAGACGCTGGCAAAGCTGAAAATCGGCCTCTCGCTGGTCGACCCAGTCTGGCGCCGCCCCCAATTTGGCTCTTGGAACCACCACCAAACCTCACCGCTCACCTGGCTCGCCATCCAATCACCATTCGCCGCCTAGCGACCGAATTAAAAATCAACCCCCACGAAGGCATTTTGTCGAACATCGGGTGTGCGCAACCAAAATAGGAGATTCTGACCTACTTCGAGGCTCCGCCATCCTCGGGAAACCTATTCTTGCCTTTGAAGACGACGCACGGACGGCGGGGGAAGGCGATATAGGCCAGGACTCGCATTTAAACGGTTGGCGAGGCCCGCCAAACCGGTGCAAAATAGGGGAAACAGGCGTGGAGCCGAGAAGGATCAAGCCTGAGCGTCGTCTCGACGGATTGGTGGCGACGGCGAGGCTGCTGGCTCCCTTTCCTACTCCGACATCACCTCAGCAACTCTCTCTCTCTATTCTCTCTTTGGTCTCTCTCTCTCTCTTTCCCTACTCTATTTCTCTCTAAAAATCGCCAACCTGGGGCCTCTCTCTCTCTCTTCGGCTTTTATAGCCCATTTACCCAGCATACTTTCTCTCCTCCATGCTTGCATGGCGTGGCATGCACCGGCCTACTCTGGCCTATGACTTTCGCGGCCACTTAGGCCGGTGTAAGGGGGGCCTAATTCTGTGAGGTCGCCAAGAGAGAAGGAGAGAGAGGGAGAGAGAAAGAGAGAAATGGGGAAGACGAGACTAGCCTTAATGGCTGATCCTCATGGCATGTTGCCCAGCCTCGCTTCTGGTAGGATAGGGCGGGCGAGGCAGCTCACTGCTCGGCACTCTCGCATCAGCAGCAAGGGAGAACTGGGGAAGGATAGCGACGCTTGGCGGGGGAAGAAGAAGGAGGAGAAGGGGCTGGGCCAGGCCCAGCCGAGCGGAGGAAAAAAAAAAGAAAAAGTGGGTTGGGCTCGGCATGGGGGGAGGAAGAAAAGAGGAAAAGAGGGTAGGGCTGGGCCAGCCTTGGCCCGGCCCTATCCGATTTTTTTTATTAATTTTAATTTAATTTTTAAAATTTTTTATTTTTTATTTTTTTAAATTAATTAAGAAAATATGCTCTAATATGCCCCATTAATGCAAATATGCCTAATGTCTATATGCAATGCATTTAAATAGAAATATTTTTTGTTTTAGGAATTAAAGAAAATTAATTCCTAAATTTTGTGCAATTAATTTTTGGGCAAATTAAAATAGGTGTCGATAGCTGCCCCTCTTTGAAGGTGAGCTCACAGAGGTTGAGCTCGTAGAGGTTACATTCAAATATAAAATAACACTTAAATTTGGCCCATGCATGCTCAATGAATATTATTTTTGGCGAGACTTGAGTCTCATTTTTATGATGCGATATGTGACGCCCCGTACCTCGGGGCCATTAACGTGACGTCCCGTTCATTATTATCTTATTTTACACACGCGCGGAAGCATACTCGGGACGATCACGACAAAAAGCACAACCAGCGGGATATAAGACAAACAGCATCATGAACAAACCTTATATTTTCAAAGTATGCAAACATGTTTTAACAGGCCCTTCGGGCCATGGCAACAACACATATTTTCATAGCCATTTACACAATAAACTTGTGGTTTGGGTTTTTCCTATCCCCACTATGACTTCTCGCTCCTCGCTTTCCCGGTGCAACATGGCTCAAACTCCTCCCCCGGCGCCGCCGTCCGTTCGACCATCCTATGAACCTGAGGGTGAGAAAAGGGGGGGTGAGTCGGGGAGACCCAGTAAGTAAACCTACTAATATCAAGCAAGGGCGAGGGGATCGCCGTTAGCACAAGCCGCCCTTACCGCACCCGCATCAATGGCGAGATCAATAGCAAAGTTCAACAAGAGAACATCAAGCACGGCTACATCGTGCACTGCGTTACAACCACGGCTCGGTTCTATCTCAAAACAACATCAAACACGAAACATGATCAAATCAAGAAATGAACCAATCACAATCAACCAAATGACGAGAAGCGGTCCAAGCAAACCGTGTCACAACGCATCACAACTTCCTTTCCCGATATTAGGAAGTGTACTTACTCAATAGCAAACAAAACCAGAGAACGGGGTTCGAGACAAGGTGAGCTCGGGATATTCCGGGCTTGAACACGAACACTCGGGCCTCGGACGTGACTTTCTCACTTGATCGAACCACGAGAGAGACACGGACTAATTGGTAAGCTTTTTTCACTCTTTCTTTCTTTCTATTTCTCTCTTGGTTTTCTCTCGGCAACTCATGGTGTCGGCCCTTTCTTTTCTTTCCCTTGGCTTTCTCTCTCTTAGTTTTCTCTCTCTCTTTCTCTTTCTCTCTCTCCCTCACGGCTACTCTCTCTCTCTCTCTCTCCCTTGGCCGAATGGCCTTTTTCTATTTATAGGGAGAGGAAACTTGGGGGCTAAGTTTGGATGACATAAGCGCTTATGTCATCGCGGCGCGTGAGGTCATCAGCGTGTCATTCATTTGGGGCGTGAGGTGGGGTGGCGCTTACCTCACATGGCTATCATGAATGGCCATCAAAGTCAAGCATCATAATGGCCCATTAAATGCTTGTGGAAAAGAAGACCAAGTAATAAATGCAAGCCATTAATTAAGCTTCTTGAGCAAGCTTCCTCCTTGGCCACTCATTTCAAATTTCGTTTTCCCCTGGTCCGACCTCCGAAAAATTCATGAAATATCTCATTTGAAAGCTCAGAACGCGTAGTTTAAATCACCAGAAGACACCAAGTCCAAATTCCAACGTTTTCATATAGAAAATGCTAAATCTTTAAAATCTGGAAAAACCGAACAGTTTTGCACTGTTCACGAAATCGGACTTAAAATCATAGTAAATGAACTCAAAAAATTCTCAAATTCGGATATGTCATAAACAAGACCTTAATAAACATTTTTCGTGAAGAACATAAAATCTAATTCTCTCTGTAAATACCATTTTCAGTCACTCGAAGACAGACTAAAAATAGCTTACTGGAACAGCATTTTTATTTCTCAAAATAAGCTCTGTCCAGCATCCAAATCATCTCAGAAAATTCCTAAATTTACACACGTTATAGAAAAGGAAGTCCTCAACAACTTTCATGAAGAAAACATTTCCAAACTCGGCCCAGAAAAGCCTGTAGAAAATCAAGACGGTGTAAACATCATCGAAATACCCATTCCGGGCAGTTTCACATAGTCTGAAAATCAGGTATTTGTACCACTCATATCAATTCCAAAAATTCTGAAATTAAATCATGTAAAACTTCAAAATGTTTGGAACAACTTTCCAGAAGACAGCATTTGGAAATTCGGATCACACAAGTCTCCCCAAAAATAACAAAACAAAAGGGTACAGATGATCCGAAAACTCGGTTTTCCAAAACAAGAGAAAACCATTTTGTTCTAATTGGAAAACCACCAAACTTAAACCATAGCCATTTCACAGGGACTGAAATTGAGGATATTACCATTTACCTGTGGTTTCCCAGGCCCAAAAAATCGGGATGTGACACGATAAGATGATACGTGCTAAAGTAAATAAAAACATACATGGGACTACTTACCTTACCGAAGGGTAAAGTAATTCCAAATAGTTGATATTATGTGTCGAGGAACCGAACTTGTCTTCGATCGCCTTGATAGAGGAAATGGTTTGTTTAAGACCCGAACCTATCTTCGGTCGCCTTGACGGGGATTGCTTTTGTCTAGGAGCCAAATCTTTTTTCGGTTGCCTTGACTGGGGGAAATCATTTGCCTAGGACCCGGAACCTATCTTCGATCTCCTTGACTAGATTTCGTTTATCTAGAACCCGAACCTTTCTTCGATCGCCTTGACTGGATTTTATTTTGACAAAGTATCTAGGGGTCCTCGCCCGAGGATTTGATGGTTTGCTTGGTAGGTCCTCACCAGCAGGTCTTAAAAAGGCTTAAATAATGAGCACTTGAGGGTCCTCGCTCGAGAATTTGTTGACTTGCCTTGTGGGTCCTCGCCAGTAGGTCTTGAAAAGGCTAAAATGATCAGCTCCTAGAGGTCCTCGCCCGAGGATTTATTGGTTTGCTTGATAGGTCCTCTCCAACAGGTCTTTAAAAGGCTCAAACGATGAGCACCTGGGGGTTTTCGCCCGAGGATTTGATGTGAATAGAGGGGGTTAGTACCATGCTCAGGAGGGGTACCATAATAATCGTAAGTACATGGTGAACAAAGGGGTCAATCCAATGTTCAGTTGGTGAACAGAGGGGTCAATCCAATGTTCAAAGGGTACCATAATAATCGTAGGTACATGGATTTTTGGAGCCGAGCCTAGGTAGGATATACTTACCTGGGCACGTTCCTGCCTCTTAGGGGCATGTTTCCTATTAGACAAGTTTTTTTTTTTGTAAAGACATATATGTATTCATCAGAGAAATAGACAATTAAGGCTATTCATCAAAGATAAAAATAATCTTGCTCGCATTTTCTCAAGTGTTATTTATAAACATTTGAAATTCCACGTTAATTCAAATGCCCTAGTCAGAAGAGACTTCATGAGGGATGTAACATAGGTTTGGTTTACAGGTTGAGGAACGAAATGATCATTAGGCTCAAAAATGTGTGTAACAGTGAAAATTGGTGATCATCTAGTATTGTCACTAGTCTTCTTCTCTGCCGTTAAGATCCTCCTGGCAGATTTCTTGGGTTATCTTGTGTTTTAGCTTCTTTGAAACTTTTTCTTGAGGAGCTTTTGCGTCAAGCATTTTCCTGAATACCATTCTATCTCTGTCCCAATTGTTCCCAATTGTTTTCTCAAGAATAGATTCGTCTTCATCTATCCTGTAGCAAATCTTTGCCAAGACAGAGTTCCAAAGTAGGAATTTGTATCAAAGAAGAACTCAAGTTCAAATCATTTGGGATCGTCTATTCTACACCACTTAATAACTTTGAGGTATTTGAGAATGCCTTCATCATGCATAGAAATCTCCCCAGCTAAAACTTCATTGTTTTTCATAGCAGTTACCCAGAAATTAGGGACTCCTTTCTCTTCATCTTTTTTATCGTTTTTCTTCTTCTCATTTTCTTTTCTTTGTTTTTTTTATTCATGGGAATTGACTTTACTTTTACCAGGCACATTGCTTTTTCCTGCCCCTAGCTTTCAACATTTTTTGTTGTTTTTTTATTTATGTTGTCAAAACTAGCCTAAACAAGTTTGAACAGAACAATATTATTAAGCTCTTAGAGTCTTCATCTTCATGCGGTACTATGGTGACTTTTGTTTTGCCCTAGTATAGGTAATGATCACCAACTGGATTTGTATAAAATGAAATCGCCGGCTAAATTGGGCTAGCAGGGGATATAAGTGTGTGGGATAGAAAAAGAATTGTTCTTCGTCATCCTATGGTACTTAAATTATCGTGAGAGTTTATCTACAATAAAAACACTCAAAGATTAATGCAAAAGAGAGTAAGAAAATTTCTATACATCTTTTCACCTTGTGTGAGCTGTTGCGGCTGATGATCATAGAAAATTTTAGATATTGTAAACTCTTCATCCTTCTTGTCTTGATCAGTGAAAACATCACTGTTATCAATAAGATTTTGGCATTTTAGACAGGCTTTAGTTTACTGCTCCTTTCTTGACAAAGCCCTCTTAGCCTTGATTATCCGGCCGTCGATGGTGTGCTTGTCTTGGAGGACTCTATCGAGGACCACCGGACCCGTGAAGACGACGAGGCCGAAGCCACAGGGGTGGTGATCGAAAGGAAGGGATGCTCTTCTTGCTCTCTCTGAATTTGAATACTCCCTATGATGCCGATTTACCTCAAGCTATCCCAATGTGGGGTGGTTCTTGATAGGAATGATTTAAAAGGAACTTCTGAGTGTATGGGCTCAAAAATGGTCAAGCAAAGGATTAATGGTAGTGTATGGGGCAAAGAAATGAACTGCCTCTCGTCATTTTGGCTACCATACCTTATGCGAAAAATCTCTTTATCTAGAAATGAAACTTTTTGCTCATCTTGCAAGAGTTTGGTACTTGAGAATGTGTATAAATCAAGGATTACCTCTCATCATCCTGACACACCTCGTTCAATACATAAGAGCAGTTCGACACCATTCATCAAATTGTCAAAATTTTCTCAAGAAATTGGTGAATTAAACAGGCAAAATTACCATGTAAAATTACTTTCCACGTAATGCACTTGAGGAAGAAAATAATATCCATTTTCTTTAATTATTTCTTCATTATTGTTTCTTTCTACTCTTATGAAAAGAGTTTTTTAGAGAAAGAGATACTTACCTACGCTGCAATAGTAGAGCAAACCTGCAAGGTAATAAGGAAAACAGTGATAATGAACGATTCCTTGAGGGATAGGAATTCGAAACAATACAACATTACCCTCCGTAATTCTCTTTATTTGAGATTAAACTGATAACTCCTTGAGTTTTTTCGGATGTTGATAATTTCCTTTTGACAAAAACAGGAGCTTAAGTTAGAAATGAGAGGATTGAAGGTGAATTGAGAACGATACAAATTACCCTTCTTTTGTTTGCCTTCATACCTAGTAGAGTCTTTTCTCCTTTTTACTTTATTCAGCCTTCTCTGTCTCAATTTGCTCCTCCATACTCTTGGTCTCGAAGCTTGAATGAAATCCTCCATATTTAGGGGTGCTTCTGAATAGAGGGTTCTATTGTCAGCGCATGCTGTGTCAATGTAGTTCCAGCATGCCAAGGAGTTTCTCGTGAATGCTTTAATTTTTTACTGCACAGGCACATGCAATTGCTTGCATGGGGATCTTCGCAACAAAGCTAATCTCTACTTTAAAGGTATTTAACGAACGTGGGCGTGATTGCCATTGAGACTTCTATGGTTGTCAAGATCGGCTTCGACTCCATTTTGTTATATGAAAAGTCCTTTCCGGTTAGACTTGTTACCATGAGTATTTTTTACTCAATTTTGTCCTATGTAAAAGGAAAGAATATGTTATTTTTATGCTAAAGTGGGTGAACTTTAGGAATGAAATATACCCTTTTGATGGATTGGGGGATTGCATGCCCCCTATACTTTCCCAATTAAGCATTCCTTTAACTCTCCGAGGCTGATATTATCCACTGGTAGCGATGAGATTTGCCCCATGTTTCATTTGAAGGTTAGATGATCTTCGCTCGAACTGCCCCTATTAAATAAGTTGATCCGCTAGCATCATTAGGGGCTGATGTGCTCTTTAGTCTGTGTCACTTCCAAATATCCCATTTGTAATAACAAATCAAAAAGAAGTATGCTCTGAGACAAGAAGTGAGCAAGTTAGAAAAACAAACAGGGTTATGAGTATGCATGCTTTTCCACCACCATTCTTTTTTGGCCCTTTTGAAAAATGATAAAATTTTCAAAAGCTTAGAAACAAGGAAGCATGAGGAAGCTCAGGCCTCATAACACTTTCTTTTGCATGGCTGGATATCATCAACGAGCTGATTTAGGATACTTCCTCAGACCCTCAAAACAAAATTTTTATAATTCTTTTGAATAATTCAGGCGAATTACATTTGTTGGAATGGAAATTACAATACTAAAATTCCAAGCATAATTAAAAATTCAGAAAACTAGGAATCTTATAAAACAGCTGAGACTTTAGAAAGCAAGAAAAGCTCCTACATGAGAGGATTCAAACTATTAAATATGCCTCTATTCCACGCCTCCTACTTGATTGGGCTGTGCGTTGCGGAATGAAAACATCTTTGCATCCAATAATTTCTTGACCTTATTTTTCAGGACAATACAGTCATTGACAGAATGTCCTGTTTCACCTAAATGATAGTCACATGACTCGGAGGGATCGTAATTGGGAAAAGGCTTAGGATTTTCACGTTTTGGCTCTTTAGTAAGCAACCTCTTCTCCAAGAGAATAGGCAGGATCTGAGACATAAGCAAAGGGCGTGGCGTGAACTGCTTTTTGTTATTTCGCCTTTGGGACGGCTTGAGGCCTAAGACCGGTTGCTGTCCACTGCTCATTTGGATCATTGGGGAAGGATGAACGGTTTGGGTGTATGCAACATCCACATCTGTCAAGGATTCTTTCTCCTTCTTCATGCTGAGTTTCTTGCTTATAGAAGCAGGGTCTGTGAACCACCCTTCACGCAATCCCATTTCGATTCGTTCACCCACAGGAACAAAACGATTAAGAGATTCAGCAGTGGTACCAACCAGGCGGTGTTTATATTCATACGAAAGTGACATTATGAACAACTTCACTTGTTTATGATCAGTGAGTTGTGGGATAATCTGGGCGGCCAAGTTTCTCCATCTGGTGGCATACTCTTTGAAGGACTCACTCTTTTTCTTTTTAATGCATTCTAGATCATCACGAGTAAAGGTGATGTTGAGGTTGAATTGATATTGCCTGAGGAATGCATCAGCAGCATCATCCCAAGACTTAAAAGTATTCACATCTTTCGACATATACCATGTCAAAGCTGGTCTCGTCAAACTCGCTTGAAAGATCTAAATCATGAGGGGTTTATTATTAACGTACTAGGTCATCCGTACATGATACATGTGCAAATGATGTATGGGGCATGAAGTACCATCATACTTATCGAATTCCGGCATCTTGAACTTTTTTGGTATTTTGACCCGTTTGTATATAGACAGGTCAAGTGGACCAGCATGCTGCGGGCCTTGTAGCTGTTTCAGCATTCCCTCAACCTTTGCAAGGCGTTTGTCTTGTTCTATTATCGGTATAGCTTCAAGTTCAGGCTTTCTGACGGCAAGGGGAAGCGGGTCGTCCTCTAGTAGAGGCATTTTGCTATCGCTAGGGGAGGCCTTGTCTTTTTCGTGCAGACGGTGGTGGTAACACCACCTTAATTACTGTAGGCGTAAGTATGAGCTTGCCCTGAATGGATTCTATCTGCTTTGTGAGATTTTGGAACGCGTTAAGGACCAGCTTCATCTCGTCTTCCATGTTATTGAGACGGACTTTTTCTTCGGCCATTTTTTGTAACTACCTGTGAAAACGTTGAATGAATGAGTATAATGTCTGATAAAAAATCATTTTATGACCTAGTCATATTGTTATTACATAATTTCTTTATTTACAAAGAAAAAATGAGAAAAAAAGGTTTTTATTTATATATTCATTACAGGCGGCGTCCTCAGGGTTCGAACCCCGGTTGCCTTGGACCGTGACGCTACATCCCCGGATACCATTGGGCCGAAGGCCGCGATGGTGTCATTAAAGGGCAAAAATTTTATTTATAGCATAAAAAACAGCCGAGTTATATTAACATTAATATAACCCACAAACATTTTTAAAGAAGAAAATCAAAACCCCTAAACATAAATACTGGGAAATATAAAAAACAGAGGCTTTTAACAATGGAGTGTCCTTCCCGGATACTAATTCTATAAACGATGGGGAAGTCACGGTCTTTCGGAGCCGCTTATTTTTACAGACAAGCTTTGCAATAAGAGTATTCCTCGTTTATAGATTGCAATCAATGGGTGGCCTAATAATAACAAATCAATTGAATAAGTAGACTGTATAATAAAATGAGAAGGGATAGAATATATACCTTTTCTTGAACCATGGCAATCGCAACAACATGCACATGAGGAGTGAGGTTCGATTTCTATCTAGACTAGCTCAGCAAAGTAAAATTAAAAGGGTGCCTGACCGTCGCAATCTCGCGTTAGTGTCAATCCTTTTAACCTTGGCTAAATCGAAAGGAATATCTTATAGTCACGCGAATAGCGGCTAAAGATATTTCTTTACGATTTTTTAGAAATAAATTTCGGGGAAAAGAAAGGCAATCCCTACATCACGGGCTCGCGTTCGAGGTCTTATCTTTCTTAATACCGTCCTAAAAAGCCCTGTCGCGGCCCGGGTCTGGCAGCATGGTTGTGTGTACAATAGTGTAGTGCTAAATCATTAAAGCATGCACAACAATTTATAAACAGCCAATTTGAAACTGTAAGAACAAATAACACCTTAATGTTAGGATCATACTTGGAGTCTTTGCTACCAAACAAAAATTTTTGAAAAAATGCAAGTCCCCAGCGGAGTCTCTAGTCTGTCGTGACCAACCTCTCCGACTTTTTGTTGAACAATGTAAAAAAGGGAGGGTTCGCCTGGTACATGCTAAGTCTATGTTCGGGACTTAACTCAGGCTCTCCCAAGCCCATACCATATCGCGACTTAAGGTTTAAATATTTAACATGCAAGTAGTTTGTACTAAGGAGTCGCCATTAATCGATTTGGGGTGGGTTGATTAGAAATCCAAATAAGGTGATGGGAGAATCACCCTATTTCTGCGAACCAAAGATTAACTAAATTCGGGGACTTGGTTACACTAGTTGAATAACTAATGTCCTTTCGGTACCTTTTTACCTTGTTCATTTTTTGAAAACATTTGTCAGACAATTTGGATTGATTTTAAGACATTTTTCTTAACATGTGAGGTGATCAAACGAGTGCATAATCATAAACGATCAGCAGTCAAGATAGATATGCAGCCTAAGATGTTAATCCTAGCTAAGTCAGATGATATTAAAAAATACAACAATTCATGCAATTGTATTAAAAACATGCATAATAATACAACGGTAATTAAAACACACCAAATACTACCGCGCAACCTCATGTTTGTCTAATTTAAACAATACAATAACATACATAATAATACCACAATAAATTAAAATATTTAGATATATCACATAATTAAAAAAAAAGGATCTTTTCTTTTTACAAAAAAAATTGAATTTTTTTTCGAAAAAAATAACAATAATACAGAAGAAGAAAAAGAAAAAAATAAAATTTTAAATTTTTTAAATTTTTTTTAAAAATAATATAATAATATTAAAATTGGGTTGGGTCGGCAGATCCGGGTCAGAACTGACCCGGGTTAACGGATCCGACCTGATAGTTGACCTGGGTCAAGTTGGCTGAACCGGGTCGGTCGGACCGACTCGGATCAAAGGATCTGACCCGGTCATTGACCCGGTCGTCGGTCCGAACCGGGTTGGGCCGAATTTCAGCGGAGCGGAATCTTGGCGGCTGAAAATCGGCCTCTCGTCGGTCAACCCAGACCGACGCCGCCCCCAATTTGGCTCTTGGGACCACCACCAAACCTTACCGCCCACCTAGGTGGCCATCCGACCACCCGTTCGCCGACTAGCAATCGAATTAAAAATCGGCCCCACTGAGGCATTTTGTCGAACACCAGGCATGCGTGACCAAAATAGGAGATTCCGACCTACTTTGAGGCTCTCCTGCCCTCAGGAAACCTATTCTTAGCTTTGATGACGATGCACGGACGGCGGGGGACAGTGGTATGGGCCAGGACTCGCGCGAAAAGGCCGGCATGGACCTCGGCCAAACCGAGTGCCAAAACAAGGGAAAATAAGGGCAATAATAGCCGGGAAGGATCACCGGCGCAGCTGGAGCGTCTCCAGCGGATTAGGGGCGACGGCGAGGCTGCTGGCTCCCTTTCTTGCTCCGACGTCACCTCGGCAACTCTCTCTCTCTATTCTCTCTCTGTTCTCTCTCTCTCTTTCCCTGCTCTGTTTCTCTCCCTGTTTCTCTCTAAAAATCGCCGACTCGGGGCCTCTCTCTCTCTTCGGCTTCTATAGCCGACGATTGGCGTGCTTTCTCTACCCCATACGCTTGCATAGTGATGGCTGCACGGCCTATACGGCTGCGTGGCTTTCGTGGCTGTTTAGGCGGGGTGGGAGAAAAGCCAGTGCAGCGGGGTGTGAGAGAGAAGGAGAGACAGAGAGAGAGAGAGAGAAATGGGAAAGACGGGACTAGCCTTAATGGCCAGTCCCTATGGCGTGCTGCGGCCTACTCAGCATAAGAAGATGGGGCCGGAGTCGCTCCGTTGCCTTCGTAAGCCGTGTCGAAGACGGGGAGAACAGGGGAAGGATAGCGATGCTCAATAAGGGAGGAAGAAGGAGGAGAAAGGGCTAGGCTAAGCCAAGCCCGCCACGCGGAGGAAAAAAGAAAAAAGAAAATGCGGGCTGGGCCCGAGGCGGAGGGAGAAAGAAAAGAGGAAAAGAGGGTTGGGCTGGGCCGGCCTTGGCCAGGCCCGATTTGATTTTTTAAATTTAATTTTTTTTATTTTTTTTGAAAGTTAATTAAGAAATATGCTCTAATATGTCCTATTAATGCAAATATGCCTAATGTCTATGTGCAACGCATTTAAATAGAAATATTTTTTGGTTTAGGAATCAAAGAAAATTAATTCCTAAATTTTGTGCAATTAATTTTTGGGGCAAATTAAAATAGGTGCCAACAGAGTCTATTGCGAGTAGAGTTAAGTGCAAATCCAAAGTTGATTGACTTTCAATGTTGGACTAGTACAGGGAAGTTCTCTATCACGCCCCATACCCCACGAAGCGCGAACATTCCATCACAGGTCGAATTTATTGCGACGTCCCAGGAACGTCGCCGACCCAACCCAAACATTAGAGTCACATGCGGAAATGAATATAAAAACTCTAGACAAAAAGATGACGACAACAGGGTAGAACACCATAACAATCAAACAACATATTCATACAACACTAAATACACAAACATTATATTACAAATAAATACAGCACGCTAGCATCCGAAATCACCGTTATAACAACATATCAGGGTCTGGTTAACTTAACTTCCTTATGGGTCAACCCGATTTACACAATCCCTAAAATGCCGTAGGGAAAACCTAAGGATTGCCTTGCTTTTCATTTCGCTCATGTTTCTCTGACTCGAACCTCCGAAAACTGACATGCAGCTCAACTAGGCACCAAAGGCAGCTTCTCGGACTTCCAAAAAGAGGAGACGGACCTCTAGGGTCTAAGGTTGGGGGTATGAAATTGAAGATTATACAACTATGAGACAAATCTCAATAAATGTACAATCCCAAACCCCACGTAGGCACTCACGTACCGCTAGGCGAAAACATGTATATCACGCGACAATCAACCAAACTAACAATCACAGACGACCTTGCCTGGAATCCATCATACACGTTCATGCACGTTTGACCATAATACCGCTAGCACATCACAGCAAGAAATCATAGACGCACGCGTGCCTTAATTATAAGACAGAAACCACTTGGGCACGTCCCATACTGTGCCTAGCAGTTTCTACCCCATAATTAAGCATTACATCACACCATACAAACACACTCGCACGCTAACTCACACCATGCGTCATTTCCACAACCCTCACACGTCTAGTCAAATCGCGCTCATTCTTAGCTTTTCCACCACTACTGCGCCCGCGTAAAACGCATTAGGCTAATGGTCTTCTGACCTCGTCAGGCATCGATACCCCGTCGGGTCGGATATCGTCACCTCGTCAGGGACAGCATCGTCCTGCATAAACAAACACGCCTCAAGACAGATCCTTTCCAACCAATCCTACATTTCTGTACCCTCGTTCCACTCAAACCACACTTACATACGGCCAACAATCGCACAACCAAACACAATTTCACATTTCACGCACAATTCACAATTCACGTCCTCGTCACATGAATACACCACACAACCATACACATTTAGCACGTGAGTCCAATACATACTCACCCTAACACACTACAGCACTTCACGATTATACACATGCAACACTTGGCCAGTCCACAATCAACCTAAGTACAATCTCAAATCAGCCAACAACCACAATTCACGCAGTCGATTAATTAAACCCGTACAAGTCATAAAGTTACCAATCAAACACCAAATTTAATCCCGATCAATCCACAACATTACAGTCCTAACTCAGCCTCCTAAGCCTCGGAATTTCATCGCCAAATCAGTCCATAACAAACCAATTTCCAGCCTTTAATTCAGCCCCTAAAATGCCTAAACCGAGTCCTAAAGGAGCCTAGCAATATCCGAGATCCTAGGTGTTGATTGGGGAAGTCACTTACCTTATAAAAACAGGACAAGCTGGCTGAATGGTGACCAGAACAGCCGGAACAGTAGCAGCAGTGGCGGCAACGTACGAATGCCATACAGATACATATGGGACGATGACGTATGGACGGCTGAAGCATCATGGCAGCAGCAACTCGGCTGTTCAAGCTCCGGTGCAGCGACAGTAATCTCCGGCGTGCGGACGGCGGCCGAGAAGGAGGAAGAGGGAGAGAGAGGTTTCAAGGGAGAGGAGAGAGAGTGGTCTGGCTAGAATGAGAGAAGAGAGAGAATGCTGATCAGACCGGTCAAATATAATGGGCTAATGGCGTCATGTGTCGCCGATCCGGAAAATTTCACCAAAATACCCCTAATCCGATGGTCCTTGTTCGTCCATATCCAATAATTGAAGGGCAAAAGCGTCCAAGGTCCAATAATTGAGCTGATCCAATATTTAAAATAATATCCTTAATTTTTGAAATTTTCGAAATTATATTTGGCCTATGGGCAAAACAATCATTTTTCCGATGCTGGGTCGAAATTTCATTTTTTGCCCGTATCGACCCCAAATGTGTGTGGCCAACATAATATGGCGTTGGAATCTCGAAAATAGCTTCTTAAGCCCTTGAAAATCAACTGCAAAGTCCTAGGGAATAAAATAATATTATTTTTTACCTCTGAGTAAAAATTTCAATTTTTGACCGTAACAACTCTAAATATGCGTGGTCACCCTAAAATGACATCGACCGCGAAAAATAATCTCATACGGCCTCAAAATCGATATCGGTGATAAGATGGGCAAAATCATAATATTTTCCAGTCCCGAACCGAAATCCACTTTTTTGCAAAAATGGGTAGCCCCAAAGTTGGCCAAGCCAAAAACGTCATCGACTGCTCAAAATTTTCACTTTCAAAATTCTCGATTCCCGGGCCCGAATTCCAAGAAATGACTAAAATTGAACAATCGTAACTTTAGCTTATCTTTGGCTAACGGGTGGCTTATTGGGATTACGCGCTCTCGACTCGTGATCGATACTAAGTCAAATCACATTTAAGTTTACTCTACCCAGGACGATCTCGATTGTCATATAATTGCGAGGGTCTATCACTAATTCTCTTCGGACACGATCAATCAATTAGATCGGTCTCTGTTGGTCCAAAACATTCCCTCGACAATCTTTATGGCCGAAGGTTGAACCAAGGTCGAGTTCTTTGGTCATGTGAACTCAATCCCGTAATGGCCTTACTCCTAAGTTTAGCATCCCGAAAATGCGCGGGTCCCAGGTGAGATCTCACTATAGTGCATTGATCAATATTCATTTACTAAATCCCGAGAAAAGGATCGAAAATTCAGTCTGTTATAATTCTCCCCTCCTAATAAAAATTTCGTCCTCGAAATTTACAATTATATCTGCTATCCAAACAGGTGGGGGAGATGACGTCTCATTATCCTTACTCCCATAATATTTCCACACAACTTCGATCAATGGGACCATTTTAATCCTTAAAACTTGTTCCTTCCCATTTCCCATTAAAATCCAACATACATGGTCCCAACATATCCTGTACAGTTCGTATAATCCCTCTAAACTGGCCATCCAATAAAATCTCTTACTTAAATCCTGTCAACGGCGTAACTATCGAGGTTCCTCGTCGACTCCTTACAACCTCAAATCTAAGGTGTCCGGCCAGACTAAACTGAATCACCCTAATGCTGCATTCCATTACGGCATTCTATTTAACTAACTAATTCAAGCCTACACTCAAACCGAAATCACACATAACCAGCAAAGCCAAATCTATTCTGCTTTCTACACCACCAAACACCACTTCACAGTCTGAACATTCCAACAACATGCATATCTTATTCATCAATGGCACAATCACATACGCTTATACTTCTGAAAACAATTTAATCCAGCCAGATAACAAATCAAACAAACGCAAACGAGTGCGACGCCCCGGATCCATAAAACAAATGCCACATAATTATACAAAGAAACCATCCCTGTACTTTTGCCGAGCATATTCTCAATGCCCTTCCGTGACAGAGAGTACATTTGTCCTTGTGCCGGCAGTTTGTTCGAACTAGCCGGCGGGGCTGCACTAGTTGGATTCCCAATCCGAGGTGCTTGCATTGACGGCGGCGATCAAACCTGAATATTCGGACAATTTCTTATGTGATGACCCATTCCACCACACCCAAAGCATGCCCCAGTCACACTTGGGCAGGGACCATTCCCGTGATGTCTTTCACATCGTCTATAGACTGAATTAGATGGATGTGCTGACTTCCTAATATTCCTTCTTGCCGAAGGGACAAAACGTCGATTTTCCATCATCGGCCTTTTCCCCTATTGACGATCATCCCCAGTTAAGGTATGTTGTGATCTAAATGCGGTGGCTCTTTCTATCATATCCTACTCAATAATCTGAGCCCGCCTATACATTTCTCCATAATCTTTAAGATCGTGCGATAATATCTGACTCCGAAGATCCGACTTCAATCCATCTCGGAATCTTCGAGCCTTACCCCGTGGATTTTCTACCATTGTCAGGGCAAACTTTGCCAACCTCATAAATTCTGCTTCATATTGATCAACTATCATCTGTCCTTGGCGTAATCGCATAAATTCCATCAACTTCTTTTTCTGGGCATTCTTCGAAAAATACTTCTCGTAGAAATTCTCAACAAATGTAGCCCAAGTTTGGGCCGTTCCTTCGGGGAATACTCTACCTTCGGTGGCCTTCCACCAATCATGGACATTTTTCCTATAACTGATATACCACCAATGTTACCTTTTCTTCATCGGTGCATCCCAAAACTTTAAAAGTTTTCTCCAATGATTTCACCCATCTCGGTGCAATTTCGAGATCACCACGACCATGAAAGTGAGGTGGCTTCAACTTAATGAATTTTTCCACTAATTGGGGCATCTGTCTAACCCCTGCTAGTTGAACCTGCCCTTGCTGGGCTTGATTTCCTCCAACACCAACATTCTTATTAACTACCGCAACTGCAGCCTCAGCAGCTGGGATGGTCGCATTAGCTCGCTCTTGAGCTTACCTATCCATCATATTTTCAATCCTCTCTAACACTCTGAGGACTCCTTCCATACGCAGATCTTCCGCAGGTCTAACATCAGCTTTGGGGTTCACTGCAGTTCCAACATTGACTCCCTCTACAGCTCTAGCTGTAGCACCACCTCGACCCCGTACTCCTCTTCCTGCACCCCTTCTTGTACCTCTTCCTATTCCTCTTCCTTTGCTACTCATTGTATCAGCTTTATACTACTCTCCTACTTGTTGTAAGTCCACACGATATCAGAGACCTAGGCTAACTACACTAGTCTAAGCCCTAGGCACAAAACTCAACAACCAGCATTCGACAACCAACAAACCACCATCAAACCGATCATCTAACATCAAGTCAACACTACTAAGCACTCAACAGGGTTCTCGTACTCACCTCAAGTCCTGCCATACCTTCGTCTCAACCATCATTATAACCACAACAAACCACTCAACAACCACATGCGCGTACAATAAACCACTTAGCAATCACAGGCGCGTACTCACAAGACATGCATAACCAACATAAACATGCATTTAACGAAAGGCTCCCTAACTAATTACCTTAAAGTCGTCGCTCCTTATCACTCCAGATCTCAACTTTATCGATATTGACCTAACCAGGCTTGATACCAATTTAAACTGGGGTGTCACGCCCCATACCCCATGAAGCGCGAACATCCTACCACAGGTCGAATTTGTTGCGACGTCCCAGGAATGTCGCCGACCCAACCCAAACATTAGAGCCATATGCGAAAACGAATATAAAAATCCCGGACAAAAAGATGACAACAATGGGGTAGAACATCATAACAATCAAACAACAACGTATTCATACAATACCAAATATACAAATATTATATTACAAATAAATACAGCACGCTAGCATTCGAAATCACCATTATAACAAAAAATCAGGATCTGGTTAACTTAACTTCTCTATGGGTCAACCTAATTTACACAACCCCTAAAATGCCTTAGGGAAAACCTAAGGATCGTCTTGCTTTTCATTCCGCTCCTGTTTCTCTGACTCGAACCTCCGAAAACTCACCTGTAGCTCCATTAGGCACCAAAGGCAGCTCCCCGGACTTCCAAAAAGAGGAGACGAACCTCCAGGGTCTAAGGTTGAGGGTCTGAAATTGTGGATTATACAACTATGAGACGAATCTCAATAAATTTACAACCACAAACCCCACGTAGGCACTCACATACTGCCAGACGAAAACACGTATATCACACGACAATCAACCAAACTAACAACCACACACGACCCTACCTCGAATCCATCATATATGTCCCTGCACGTTAGACCATAATACAGCCAGCGCATCACAGCAAGAAATCATAGACACATGCGTGCCTCAATTATAAGACAGAAACCACTTGGGCACGTCCCATACCGTGCCTAGCAGTTTCTAACCCATAATTAAGCATCACATCATGCGATACAAATACACTCGCATGCTAACTCACACCATGTGTCATTTCCACAACCCTCACACGCCCAGTCAAATCCTGCTCATTCTCAGCTTTTCCATCATTACCGCGTCCTCGTAGAACGCATCAGGCCAACGGTCTTCTAACCTTGTCAGGCATCGACACCCTGTCGAGCCGGGCATCGTCACCTCGTCAAGGACGGTATCGTCCCGCGTAAACGTACACACCTCAGGATGGAATCCTACACACACTTTTCTTCTACCGTGCCCGCGTAAAACGCAGCATGCCAACGGTCTTCTGACCTCGTTAAGTATCAATACCCCGTCGGGTCGGGCATCGTCACCTCAGCAGGGACAGCATCATCCCGCGTAAACGTACGCGCCTCAGAACGGAATCCTACACACACTTACCGTGCCCGCATAAAATGCAGCAGGCCAACGATTTTCTAACCTCGTCAGGCATCGATACCCCGTCGGGCCAGGCATCGATACCCCGTCGGGCCAGGCATCGTCACCTCGTCAGGGACGACATCATCCCGCGTAAATGAACACGCCTCAGGATGGATCTTTTCCAACCAATTATGCATTTCCATACCCTCGTTCCACTCAAACTACACTTACATACGGCCAACAGTCGCACGATAAAACACAATTTCAAATTTCATGTACAATTCACAATTCACGTCCTCGTCACGTGAATAAACCACACGACAATACACATTTAGCACGCGAATCCAATACACACTCACCCCGACACACTACCGCACTTCACGGCTATACACATGCAACACATGGCCGGTCCACAATCAGCCCAAGTATAATCCCAAATCAGCCAACAACCACAATTCACACAGTCGATTAATTAAACCCGTACGAGTCATAAAGTTACCAATCAAACACCCAATTTAATCTCGATCAATCCACAACATCATAGCCCTAACTCAGCCTCCTAAATCTCGAAATTTCATCGCCAAATCAGTCCATAACAAACCAATTTCCAGCCTTCAATTCAACCCCAAAACAGCCCCTAAAATGCCTAAACCAAGTCCTAAAGGAGCCTAGCAATACCCCGAGGTCCTAGATGTCGATTGGAGAAGTCACTTACCTTATAAAAATAGGACAAGCTGGCTGGGTAGTGGCCGGAACAGTAGCGGCGGCAGCGGCATACGGGCACTTACAAATGGCAACGTACGGCGACATATGGATGGCTGAAGCATCATGGCGGTAGCAGCTTGGTTGTTCAAGCCCCGATGCGGCGACGGTGAGCTCCAGCGTACGAACGGTGGCCAAGAAGGAGAAAGAGGGAGAGGGAGGTTTTAGGGGAGAGGAGAGAGAGTAGTCTAGCCAGAATGAGAGAGGAGAGAGAATGTTAGTTAGACCGGTCAAATATAATGGGCTATTGGCGCCACATGTCGTCGATCCGGAGAATTTCACCAAAATACCCCTAATCCGACAGTCGTTCGTTTGTCCATATCCAATAATTGGGAGGCAAAAGCTTCCAAGGTCCAATAATTGAGCTGATCCAATATTTAAAATAATATCCTTAATTTCTAAAATTTTCGAAATTAAATTTGGCCTAGGGGCAAAACGGTCATTTTTCCAATCCCGGGTTGAAATTCCATTTTTCGCCCGTACCGACCCCAAATGTGTGTGGCCAATATAATATGACATCGGAATCACGAAAATAGCTTCTTAAGCCCTCGAAAATCAACTGTAAAGTCCTAGAGAATAAAATAATATTATTTTTTTTACTTTCAAGCCAAAATTTCAATTTTTGACCATAACAACTCTAAATGTGCGTGGCCACCCTAAAATGACATCGACCGCGAAAAATAATCTCATATGGCCTCAAAATCTACAACGGTGACCAGAGGGGCAAAATCGTAATTTTTTTCGGTCTCGAACCGAAATCCATTTTTTTTGCAGAAATAGGTGGCCCCAAGGTTGGCCAAGCCAAAAACGTCATCGGCCGCTCAAAATTGTCACTTTCAAAATTCTCGATTCTCGGGCTCGAATTCCAAGAAATAACTAAAATTGAACAATCGTGACTTTAGCTTATCTCTAGCTAACAGATGGCTCATTGGGATTACGCGCTCTCGACCCGTGACCGACATTAAGTCAAATCACGTTTAAGTTTACTCTACCCATGACGACCTCGATTGTCATATAATTGCGAGGGTCTGTCGCTAATTCCCTTCAAACACAATCAATCAATTAGATCGTTCTCTGTTGGCCCAAAACATTCTCTCGACAATCCTTATGGTCGAAAGTCGAACCAAGGTCGAGTTATTTGGTCGTGTGAACTCAATCCCGTAATGGTCTTACCCCTAAGGTTAGCATCCCAAGAATGCGCGGGTCCCAGATGAGATCTCACTATAGTGCATTGATCAATATTCATTTCTTAAATCCTGGAAAAAGAATTGAAAATTCAGTACATTCTTAATGGGTAGAAACTTTTGACTACTGTCTATAACTCCAATGCTATCAGTTATAAGTGGCCTTGTCTTTTGTTTTCTTTTTACTACATTTTTTATCAGGATTGTTTACAAAGGGTTAAAGCTGCTTCAAAAAAATTTTCTTTCTTTGCTTGGATTTCCATGCATGCTAAGTTTCTAACAAATGATTAAGGAAGTATGTGTGTACACTCTTATAAGTGGGTTCTAAGAATTTACTGTTTGACATCTTCATGGGCGCATGTGTGATTTTGCCTTCTCTCAATCTGGTTTATAGGCTTTATGGGTCCGGCTTTCTACGAAGGATTTGTAGGATCATGTGGCATTAATTAAAGAGGCTAAAGTGAGGGATGATGCATTGGTGAAATACAAGGTGGTTCTCGTTCCTGTTATTTCTTTTAGATTCATGACCCCGTACTTGTGATGATATTCTGGCCTTTGACATGTAGTTGCTATAGAAAAGTTATAGATTGTTTATTGCAAATTGTCGTGTCATAGTTCCAATGATGAAAAGTTAAACTGAGACCAGAATTTTGGAGCGCTATTTTTGTTAATGATTTTTTGTGCATGCGTGGTGTGGTAAATGAGCTTTCAAGGATGAGAAATGTTTGAGTTGTTGCTTAGGCATTCATATGATTCATTAGGTTACACTCTTATCAGTGGGCGAGTATGAAATTTTAGATGAAGTTGTAACCTAATGATAATATCACAAGCAAACATATCTCATCCTTGACACAAGCTCATTTACCACGCCACACGCACAAAAAATCATTAACAAAATGGTGCTCAGAATTCTGATCTTAGTTAAACTTTTCATCATAGGAACTGTGACATGACAATTTGAAATAGACAAACAATCTATAACTTCTCTCTAGCAACTGCATGTCAAAAGCCAGAATGTCATCACAAGAATAGGGACATGAATCTAAAAGAAATAACAGGAACAAGAACAACCTTGGATTTTGCCAATGCATCGTCCCTCCCTTTAGCCTCTTTAATTAATGCCACATGGTCCTACAAATCCTTCACAGAAGGCCGGACCCATAAAACCTATAAATTAGATTGAGAAAAGGCAAAATCACACATGCGTTGTAACACGTGAGTATGAAACAGTAAATTCTTTAGAACCCATTGATAAGAGTGTACACACATGCTTCCCTAATCATTTGTTAGAAACTTAACACGTATGAAAATCCAAGCAAAGAAAGCAAATTTTTTTGAAGTAGCTTTAACCCTTTGTAAACAATCCTGATAAAAAATGTAGTAAAAAGAAAACTAAAGACAAGGCCACTTATATCTTGTAGCATTGGAATTATAGACCATAATCAAAAGTTTCGACCATTGAGAGCTTCCCTAGACTAGTCCAGCATTGAAAGTCTGATCAACTTCAGATCAGCACTTAACTCTAAATGCAATAAACTCCTACTTGATCAACTTCAAATCAATACTCGACTTTAATTGCGATAAAGTTGTAACCTGCAAGAGGAATCAATAATTGTTTTATTCCGTATAGTTTAATATATATACATCAAAATAAATCCTAAAAGGTCCTAAAGATCACTTTACCCTTCATACTTCGAACACTTCCTCTCAAGCTGGAGCATAGATATTAATCATGCCCAGCTTGTTACAAATATATTCTATCCTCCCATTAATCAGAGGTTTGGTAAAGATGTCTGCAAGTTGTTCACCGGTTCAAATATGACTTGGAGGATCACTCCACTTGCAACTTCTTTCGAATAAAATGACCTTAATGTGTTTTGTTCTTTCATGATACACAGGGTTGGAAGCTATATACACTGCAGCTTTATTATCACACCATAGAGTCATGGGTACTAAAGCTTTAAAGCCTAACTTAGTCAATAACTATTGAATCTACACTAATTCATATGTCACTTATGCCATGGCTCTATATTCTGACTCAGTACTAGAGTGGGTGACAATACTCTATTTCTTACTCTTCCATGATACCAGATTTTCTCCAACCAAGGTACAATAGCCAGTGGTTAATCGCCTATCATTTGTAGACCCTACCCAATCAACATCAAAGAATCCTTCAACTATGCTATGACCATGGTTTTGGTAAACAATTCCTTTTCCTAAAGCCTTCTTTAAGTACCTCAATATATGAATAATTGCATCCCGGTGAGATGTACTAGGAAACTGGCTTACCACACTAACTGGAATGTCAATGACTGGTCGAGTACCTGTGAGATGATTCAGTTTAACTACCAGTCTTTTAAATCTCTCAGGATTACAAAAAATCTCTCCTCCCTCAGCAACCAGTTTAACCCATTGTTCCAAGGGTGAATCAAGAGGCTTTGATCCCAGCATACCTATCTTAGTGAGCAAATCCATGACATAATTTTGCTATGATAGAATAATACCTTTCTATAACTGTGCCACCTCAATTCCTAGGAAATACTTCAACTTTCCTAAGTCCTTAGTCTAAAATTGTTGCTACAGATAGGTCTTGAGTTTAGCTATACCAACCAAGTCATCTCCTATAATGATAATATCATCAACATACACAATCAAGAACAATTTGCCTCCCCCTGACTGTTTATAAAAGAAAGAACAATCATTTCCACATCCAGATAGTCTAAAAGAAAGTACAACCTAAAAAAAATCTTCCAAACCAAGCATGTGGGGATTTCTTCAAACCATTTACAGACTTTTTTAATTTGCAAACCAGACCCTCAGACTCCCCCTCAGGAACAAACCCTGGAGGTTGCTCCATATAAACTTCTTCATGAAGAGTACCATGCAAGAAAGCATTCTTGACATCAAGCTGAAACAAGAGCTAGTTATATGTGGCAACAAGAAAGATTAAAATATGAACAGAATTATGTTCAACAACAGGAGAAAAAGTGTCCTAATAGTCAACCTCGAACACCTGAGCATACCATTTAGCAACAAGTCTAGCTTTTAAATGAGCAATAGAAACATTGGGATTGACTTTTATAGCATGTACCCATCGACAACCAATAGCAATTTTGCCTGAATGAAGAGGTACTAAGTCCCAAGTTTGATTAACCTCAAGAGCCTTTAATTCCTCTTCCATTGATGTCCTCCAACCAGAACTTTGTAATGCCTCAGCTATAGACTTGGGGATAGGATATTGTTCAACAATAGATAAAAAGAACCGAAAAGCAGGAAATACAAAAGAGTATGAAACAAAGTTTGCAATGGCATGTTGAGTTCAAGTACATATACCTTTACGATGAGCAATAGGGAGATCAAGATTAGGTACAAGAGAAGGGTCCGCTAATGACAGACCTAAAGGAGAATATGACATAGTAGTGACGGGAGGAAATGGGGGAGGAGTAGTTACTTGAGGACGTCAAGTATAAACCTAGAGAGGAGGTGGTTCCTGTGTAGATACCGGTGAAATAGTTGGAGTAGTTGAGTGAGTGGTGGTCACATATAAGTCTTTATCCTATTCAGACACGGTAATTGGAACATCATGATAAGGAATGGATTCAAAGAATGAAACATTAGTAGTTATAAAGTATTTTCTCAGTAATAGAGAATAACAACAATATCCCTTTTGAGTACGAGAATAACCCATAAACACACACTTGGGATTAAGTTTTCATACTCTAAGTCGATGATCCCGAATAAAACATATATTTGGAAATAAAGTAGAAAATATAATACCACCTCTCGAAACAGAAGAGAGCATGTGATTAATGAGATAGCATGCACTTAGAACAGCATCAAACCAAAAGGTTTTGAAGACCTTCATCTCAAATAACATGGATCTAGTAACTTTCAACAAATGTCTATTCTTCCTTTTAGTAACACCATTCTGTTGCGGTGTATCAAGACAGGAAGATTCATGGATCATACTATATAGAGACATAAAATCAAAAAAGGGCGCAGAAAAGTACTCCTTAATGTTATCAAAACGCAGAACTTTAACATGCACACCAAATTGAGTATGAATTTTAGATATAAATACACGAAATATAGAAAACAATTCTAAATGACTTTTCATTAAATATAACCAAGTGACTCTGGAATAGTCATCAACAAAAATAACAAAATATTCGAAACCCAAATTGGAAACCACATGACAAGAACCCTAAATATCTGAATAAACTAACAAAAAAAGGAGACATTGCTCGTTTAATGACTCGAGGTGGATAACTAATACGATGTAATTTGCCAAGTTGGTATGACTCACACTCTAGACTAGAAAGGGACTGAAAACTAGAATCTAACTTCTGAATACCATTTAGAGAAGGATGACCAAGACAACAATGAATCTGATGTAGGGATGCAACCCTAGAGCAAGCAATTGAAGGAGCGTCTTCAAGTACATACGGCCCCCTTGCCTCACTTCCTCTACCAATTGTCCTCTTCATAGCTAGATCCTGGAAAATACAAGAATCAAGATAGAAAGTACTCAACACTAAAAGTTTTTAATTAATTTACTAACAGACATGAGGTTAAACGGAAATTGTGAGAGATAAAGCACTGAGGGCAATGGCATTGAAGGAGTCGGATGAACTGTGCCAACCCATTTAACATGTGTATATGATCCATTGGCTAGGGTAACTATGGACGAAGATGGAGTAAGAGAGGAAAATATACCTGAATGACCTGACATGTGATCGGAAGCCCCTGAATAAATGATCCAAGGACAAGAAGCAGTTGAAAGGCATGCAATAAAATTTAATATATATACATCAACATAAACCCTCAAAGGTCCTAAAGACCACTTTACCCTTCATACTTCTAACATAACATAATGAAAATATCACAAGTAATTCAACACCAGTCTGTGCATTGAAGACTACTCCATGATAGAGGCTACTTTTAAGTTTTGTTAGGCCTTTTTAGTTTCTTTCTACGGTTACTTTTCCGATGTATACCCCCTTTGTACTCGCGTGTACTTATCCAACAAAAAAGGCAAGCATGTTGCAATTAGTGGAATTAATTTTGTCTGAGATGCCTTTAGTAGATTGATTTGTTGAAAAACGTATTATACAAACATAAATACATGTAGATTTTATTTATGCATACATGCTATCGCTTTCTATGGGAAAAGTCTACCTTGTTGTTGATATTTTTGGGGTCAACATTGCCAATATAAGGAACACGCTCAAAAGGAGAGAGGGTTTTTACGATACAATAGCACTAAAACAACGGCAAAAGTACACTATAAGTGTCATAACTTGTGTACAGCGATCACTTTGGTGTTATAACTTTTTTCCGGATCACTTTGATGCTATGTCGGAGGAAAATAGATTACTTTAGTGACTCCGGCCAAAATTCGGCTAAAAAGCTGACTTGGCATTTATATTTTTAAAAAAATGGTATGATTTGTATACGTCAAAATTATGTGATTTTTTTGAATTTTTTTAGTTTTTTGAAAAATAATAATAATTTGAAAAAAAAGGTTGTAGCAGCGGCGAGGGAGCCTTCGCCGCTATTGCCGCCAACCCACCATCGCGGGGAAAGGCCGGCTATGGTGGGCATAGTGGTCGACAAGGGTCGCCGGCCCCTAGCCGGGGCCCAGCAACCCTCGCCTCTCCCCGCAAGGGCTAGATCCAGCAAGGAGAGACCTCGCCGTCGCGACCCAGGCGACAGCAAGGTCTCACCTTGCCTTTGCTGGGTGAGACGAGACGTTGCAGCCACCTGGGTCGCGACCACAAGGTCTCGCCTTCGCTGGGTGAGGTGAGACCTCGCCGTCGCTTGGGTTGCGACGGCGAGGTCTCATCTCGCTGGATCCAGCCCTCGCTGGGTAAGGTAAGGGTCACTAGGCCCCGACCGGGGGCCGACGACCCTCGCTAACCACTACACCCACCACCACCGGCCTTTCTCGGCGGTGGTGGGTTGGAGGCAGCAGAAGCGAGGGCTCCGTTGTCGCTGTTACAACCTTTTTTCTTTTAAATAAATTTAATTTAATTTTTTTTTCAAAGTACACGTTAGCGAGTTAAACGGCATCGTTTTTTATTTTTAATGCTGGCTGGACCTCTCCAGCAAACCGTGGACCTCTCTAGCGAGCCGTGTCAGCGTCACATCGGATTTCTGGCGAGCCACGTCAGCATTGGCACTAAAATGATCGTTTTTCAAAAAAGTTGGCACCAAAGTGATCTCCATACATAAGTTGTGGCACTTTTGGTGTACTTTTGCCCTAAAACAATGAAAAGATTGTCTCAGGAATAAACTGGACCTTAGAAGTTAGAATACTGATATCACTAAAAGGAAAACAATAATTTCAGTCCAAGTACTTATGGCGTTCTTCATTTTGGTCATTGTACTTTCACTTTCCCTATTTTAGTTCTTAAACAAGTACCTTGAGACCATTTACAGGAACCAAAACAGTACATAGGGATGCCATCAACGGGACGAAAATAGTAGTAAAATACTCATTTAGGTACTAAAATGAGAACAAGATCAGACAAAGAATGCCAAGTATTGGAACCAAAAGTGCAGTATTCCAATCACTTAATTTATATAAATTAACGGATCAAAAAATATATATCAGGAAAAATGTATCTTGTTGTGGATTTTTTGGGTCAAATTGCCATTGTTCATTTGGGTGTTCATTTATAGAAATTAACTGACAAAATATATTTCGGGAAAAGTCTATCTTGTTGTTGACTTTTTTGGGGTCAAATTGCCATTGTTGTTCATTAATTGCCGGAAACAAAATTCATGTAGGTTCTGAGCAAATTAATGGAAGAGATGCCCTGGGAGACGAGTAAACTTGGCAAGGTTTGATCCTACACTTTTGCTTTATCTTATTATCTTTCCTTCGAGTTTTCTGCCATTTTCCTTTATTAGTTTCTCTGAGGAAGGTTTTCTTAGGATTTTTTAGAATGTTATTGTGGATGATAATGAAGATGTCGGGATGGAAGATGTTGAAGATGGGATTGCCAAGGAGAATGATTGTTTTGATTCCATTTGTGCGCTATGCGATAACTGTGTTAGCCTTTTATGATACGTGTCTTTCTCCTTCAGTTTTCTTTTCCTGATATGTACTTTTTTGGTCCGTTAATTTCTAGAAATTTAGTGATTAGAATACTATTGATTCCAGTTCTTTAGGGCATTCTTCATTCTGGTTCCTGTTCTCATTTTAGTCCCTGAATGAGTGTTTTGCTACTATTTTCATCCCTCCTTATAGCATTCCAATGTACTATTTTTGGTTTCTATAGAGGGGCGAAAATGGTCTTAAAGCACTCGTTTAAGGACTACATTGGGAAAGTGAAGGGTAAGTACAGCGCAAGTACCATAACTTTTTTGTGGCTCACTTGAGTCTCATAACTTAAAAAAAAAAAAGATCACTTAAGTGCCACTTACAAGCTGGTCGTGAGGGCCCAAAACCGCGGCTTTTCCGGCCAAACGGTGACCTTCCCAACGAGGCGAGCACCACCAGCTTGAAGAGGGGGTGTCGGTGAATCATTCCATGGCCTCTGTTTGTCTCGAAATTTCCGTTTTAACCTCTGTTGACAAAGGTAAAAATACTTTGTAGTCACATAATTTATCGAATCAATTTGTGTGACTACGAAACATTTTTACCTTCATTAACGAAGGCTAAAACGAAAATTTTGAGATGAACGGAGGACATGGAATGATTCACCGACACCCCCTCTTCAAGCTGGTGGTGCTCGCCTCGCCGAGAAGGTCACTGTTCAACCGAAAAAGCCGCAATTTCATACCTTCACAACTAGCTTGTTAGAGGGGTTGGTCATGAGGGCCCGAAACGGTGGCTTTTCCAGCCAAACGGTGACTTTTTTAGCAAGGCGAGCACCACCAGCTTGAAGAGGGGGTGTCGGTGAATCATTCCATGGCCTACGTTTGTCTCGAAATTTCCATTTTAGCCTCCGTTGACGAAGGTAAAAATGTTTCGTAGTCACACAAATCAGCTAGATAAATGTGTGACTACAAAGCATTTTTACCTTCATCAACGGAGACTAAAATAGAAATTTCAAGATGAACAGAGGCCATGGAATGATTCACCGACACCCCCTCTTCAAGCTGGTAGTGCTCACCTTATCGGAAAGGTCATTATTCGGCCAGAAAAGCCGCGATTTCGGACCCTCACCACCAACTCGTAAGTGGCACTTAAGTGATTTTTTTTTAAAGCTATGGCACTCAAGTGCGCCAAAAAAAGTTATGGCACTTAAGTGTCCTCCGTACAAAAGTTATGGCACTTGCGTTGTACTTATCCCGAAAGTGAAGGTACATGGACCAAAATAAAGAACATCCAAAATACTAAGACCAAAATTATAGTTCTTCTTTTAGTGATCCTAGTCTTCCATGTTGACACCTATTTTTAATTTGCCCAAAATTAAATTGCACAAAATTTAGAAATTAAATTTCTTTAATTCCTAAAAAATATATATATTCTATTAAATTCATTGCATATAGAAATTAGGCATTTTGCATTAATATGGCCTATTAGAGTAAAAAATTTCAAAAAAAGAAGAAGAAGAAATCGAGTTGGGCCGGGTCGAGGCCAGGCCGACCCGGCCCATTTCTCTTTCCCCCCCCCCGCATGGGCCTCGGCCCTTTTCTTTTTCTGTTCTTCCCCCTCCCCTATCCCCCGCGGGCCCAGCCCACTCCTCTTTCTTTTCTTTTTTTTTCCTCTGCCTTGAGCCCACTGCTTCCCTTCCTTTTTCTTTTCCCCTACTGCGTGGTTAGATGACTTCCAGCCCGACTTCCACTCTTCTCTTCCCATCCCACTCTTCTTCTAGCCCTTGTCTCCCTTGTTTCGACAAGCATGATGCACAACAACGCTTCTTCGCCATTGCTGTTCTGCAGAAGCCAAAGGAAGAAATTACAGGGCAACATCACAACAGGTGGCATTAAAAATGATCCATCCCCCCTAAAACTCGGACCATCTCTCTCTTCTTCCTCTCTCTTCCCTTTGCCTCTCTGCCATCACCAGAGCTGGCCTCCCCTCTGCAGGCCTATGGCCGCGGAATTCACGGGGCATAGGTTGGTGTAGGCCATCATCAGCCGACGTCGGGGAGTAGAGCAATGGCTCTCGGCCACTACAAAAACCAAAGAGGAAGAAAGAGAGTCCGACTGGCCACAGAAAGAGAGAAAAACAGAGAGAGAATGGAGAGAATAGAGAGAGAGGGAGCGTGACCGAGGCCTCGCAGGAGCAAACCAGCAGCTGCCGCTTATCGCCGTGGAAGAAGCTGTGAGCTACTGGCCGGCCATTCGGAGAGATAGAGAAACAGAGAAAGAGAGAGAGAGACAGAAAGGGAGAGAGAGTTGAGAGGAGAGAGAGAGAAGGTGACAAGGTCGCCGGAGCAACCAGCTGCGTTGCCGTCATCCTTGAACCGGCAGGCAGCCCGGCCTTACGATCGATGGTGAGCTCCCGGTTTCCCCCGACCTGCCCTGTTCTACTCTGTTTTTTGGTGAGGCGTGGCCGGGGCTCACGCCAGCTGTGTTATGCGAATCCCGGCCCATGCCGATGCGGCCGGTCTGCTCTCGGTCGGAGGCGGGGCGCGTGTGGTCGTTCAAACGATCCGGTCTCCAGAGGAGGTTAGAATCGATCGTTTTCTGCCATGCTCCCAGTTGCTCGGCAAAATGCCTCGATGAGCCAAATTTTTAATAATTTGGTGAATTACCGGCAAATGGCGGCTGAAGCAGCTGACCCGGCGTTGTGGCGTTAGTGGTGGCCCCAAGGGGCCTTAGGGAGAGGCGGCACCGATCAGGTCGACCAACAATGACGATTTTTGGTCCCACGGCGCTTTTCTCCCCGCTGGTTACGCTTAATCAGGTCGGATTCAACCCAAATCAACATATCCGAGCCGGGTCTAATCCGTTGACTCGGGTCTATTCTGACTGAGCCAGATTAGTCAAATCGACCCGGGTCAACGACTGGGTCGGGTCCGTTGACTCGGGTCGGTTTTGTCCGACCCGGATTAGTCGATCCGACCCGAGCCAACGACCGGATCGAGTTCGTTGACTCAAGTCGGACCGATCCAACCCCGATCTGACCCGACCCGACCCGACCGGTTTTATTATATTATATTATATTATTATTTTTAAAAAAACGTATACTAAAAAAATTTATTAAAAAAATTTAAAAATTTAAAAAATTTTCTTTTCTTTTTTCGTATTTATTTTTTTAAATAAAAAATTTATAAAAAATTTCAAGAAATTATTTTTTTTTCTTTTCTTATTATTTTTATTTTTTTGAAAAAATAATAATAATTAAAAAAAATTCAAAAGAAATTATTTTTTTACGCACCTTTTGTTTGAGTGTTTTAATCCTTTGTCATATCATTATGCATGTTATTGTCTTATTTAAATCAGACAATCCTGAGGTCACGCGGTAGTATTTTGCATGTTTTATTTATATTACCGTTACGTTGTTATTATGCATGTTTATTAATACAATTGCGTGAACTGTCATGTTTTGAATGTTATCTGACTTAGTTAATATTAGAACTTTAAGCTACATGAATTGTTGTGTTCCTGACTGCTGATCATTTCTGATTATGCACTCTTTTGATCACCTCACATGTTAGGAGAAAGGTTCCAAAATCAATCCAAATTGCCTGACAAATATTTTAAAAAATGAACAAGGTAGAAAGGTGTCGAAAGGGCATTAGTCATCCAATTAATGTAACGAAGTCCCCGAACGCAGTTAATCTCTGGTTCGTAGAAATATGATGATTCTCCCGTCACCCTATTTGAGTTTCTAATCGACCTACCCCAAATCGATTAGTGGCGACTCCTGCATATAAATCACCTATATGTTAAAAATTTAAACCCTAAGTCGCGATATGGTATGGGCTTGGGAGAGCCCGAGTTAAGTCTCGAACCTAGACTTAGCACATACCAGGCGAGTCCCCCTGCTTTTTGCATGTTGTCCAAAAAGGCTCGAGAGGTTGGTCACGACAGACTAGCGACTCCGCTAGGGACTTGCATTTTTTTAAGTGGACTTAAGCCAAAATTTTTACCCTATTTAAAATAATTTTTATTTGGCAACAAGGATTCCAGGTATGATCCTGACGTTAAGATGTTATTTGTCTTGCAAGTTCGAATTGATTGTTTATAAATTGTTGTCCGTGCTTTAATGATTTAGCACTATACTATTGCACACACAACTACGCTGCCGGACTTGGGCCGCAATAAGACATTTTAGGATGGTGTTAAGAAAGATACAACCTCGAACGCGAGCCCGCGATGTAGAGGTTGCCTTTCTTTTTCCCGAAATTTATTTCTAAAAATTGTAAAGAAATATCTTTAGTCGCTATTTGCATGACTATAAGATATTTCTTTCAATTTGGCCGGGGTTGAAAGGACTTGACACCAAGGCGAGACTGCGACGGTCAGGCACCCGTTTAATTTCACTTTGCTGAGCCAGTTTAGATAGAAATCGAGCCTTACTCCTCATGTGCATGTTGTTGTGATTGCCATGGCTCAATAAAAGGTATATATTCTCTCCTTTTTCATTTTTTATTTATTATACGGCCTACTTATTTAATTGATTTGTTATTGTTAGGCCACACGTTGATTGCACTCTATATACCAAGGATACGCTTATTGTGGAGCTTGTCCGTAAAAATAAGCGCCTCCAAGAGACCGTGGTTTCCTCATCATTTATAGAATGAATATTCGAGAAGGGCACTCTTTCGTTAAAAGCCTCTGTCTTTTATATTTCCTAATAATTATGTTAAGGGGTTTTGGTTTTTTTTCTTAAAAGTATTTTTGGGTTACACTAATGTTAATATAACTCGAGCTGCTTTTTATGCTTTAAATAAAATTTTTTGCCCCTTAAAGACACCACTGCGGCCTTCGGCCTAGTGATATCCAGGGATGAGGCGTATCGGTCCGAGGCGACTGGGTTTCGAACCCCGAGGACGCCGCCTGTAATGTAATATTAATAAAAAAAAACCTTTTTTCTCATTTTTTCTTTGTAAATAAAGAAAATATGTAATAGTATTATGACTAGGTCATAAAATGATTCTTTCCAAGACATTATACTCATTCATTTCAACGTTTTCCCAGGTAGTTACAAAAAAAAATGGCCGAAGAAAACGTCCGCCTCAATAACATAAAAAACGAGATGAAGATGGTTTTCGATGCGCTCGAAAACCTCACTATGCAAATAGAATCCATTCAGGGCAAGCTTACGCCCACGCCTGCAGCAGTTGAGGTGGTATTATCACCACCATCCACCAGAAAAGACAAAGCCTCCGCTAGCGATAGCAAAATGCCTCCGCTAGAGGACGATCCGCTTCCCCTTACTGTCAGGGAGCCTGAACCTAAAGCTGCACTAATGACAAAGCATGACAAACGCCTTGCAAAAATCGAGGAGATGTTGAAACAACTACAAGGCCTGCAGCATGCTATTCCACTTGACCTGTCTATATACAAACGGGTCAAAATACCAGAAAAGTTAAAAATGCCGGAATTCGAGAAGTATGTTGGTACCTCATGCCCCAAACACCATCTGCACATATATCATGTGCGAATGACCCAATACATTGATAATGAACCCCTTATGATTCAGACTTTTCAAGCAAGTTTGACAGGATCAGTCTTGACATGGTATATGTCGAAAGATGTGGATGCTTTTAAGTCTTGGGATAATGCCGCTGATACATTCCTCAAGCAATATCAATTCAACCTCGACGTCACCTTTTTTCGTGATGATTTGGAGCGCTCTGAGGAGAAGAAGAGCGAGTCCTTCAAGAAGTATGCCACCAGATGGAGAAACTTGGCCACCCAAGTTACCCCACAACTCACTGAACAAGAACAAGTAAAATTGTTCATAAAATCACTTCCCGTACGAATATAAACACCGATTGGTTGGTACCACTACTGAATCCCTTAATCGTCTTATTCTTGTGGGCGAACGAATTGAAATGGAATTACGTGAGGGATGGTTCACAGACCCCACTTCCACAAATAAGAAACTCGACATGAAGAAGGAGAAAGAACCCCTGACAGATGCGGATGTTGCATACATCCAAACCGTTCGTCCTTCCCCAATGGTTCAAATGAGCAGTGGACAGCAACCGACCTCAGGTCGCAAGCCGCCCCAAAGGCAAAATAACAAAAAGCAGTTCACACTACTTCCTTTGCCTATGTCTCAGATCCTGCCTATTCTCCTTGGAAAAGAGGTTGCTTGCTAAAGAGCCAAAGCATGAAAATCCTGAGCGTTTCCCCAACCATCCTTCCGAGGCATATGACTATCATTCGGGCGAAACGGGACATTCCGTCAATGACTGTGTTGTCTTGAAAAATAAAATCCAGAAATTATTGGATGCAAAGATGTTTTCATTCCGCAATGCACTACCCAATCAAGTAGGAGGCGCAGATGTCATCATTGAGTAAACTGAAGACTCAATTTTCCTCCCTTAGAATATAGGCCTATTTAATATTTTGAATTCCCCTATGTGAGAGCTTTTCTTGCTTTCTAAAGTCTCAGCTGATTTTTAAGATTCCCAGTTTTCTGAATTTTTAATTACGCTTGGAATTTTAGTACTGCAATTTCCATTCCAACAAATGTAATTCACCTGAATTATGCAAAAGAATTACAAATATTTTGTTTTGAGGGCCTGAGGAAGCATCCCAAACCGGCTCGTTGATGATATCTAGCCATGTAAAGGAAAGTGTTCTGAGGCCCGGGCTTCCTCATACTTCCTTGTTTTTAAGCTTTTGAAAATAAAACGAGTGTTTTATCATTTTTCAAAAGGGCAAAAAAAGAATAGTGGTGGAAAAACGTGCATACTCATAACCTCGTTTGTTTTTCTAACTCGCTCACTTCGTGTCTCAGAATATACTCCTTTTTAATTTGTTTTCACAAAGGAGACATTTAGAAATGATACAAACTGAAGAGTACATCATACCCTTACGGTGCTAGCGAACCAACTCATCGATAGGGGCAATTCGAGCGAAGAGCATCCAACTTTCAAATGAAACATGGGGCAAATCTCATTACTACTGGTGGGTGATATCAGCCCCAGAAAGTCAATAAGAATGCTGAGCATTCCTTAATTCTATGATGAGCGAAACATCATCTCGTATACAAAACTCAAGGGCAGATCAAGAAAAGATTATCCCTTTTGAAAGAAAAAGGTATGTCTCATTTCTTAATAAATTTTGAAAATGACATTCTATCCCTTTTCTTTTGCAGATAATGAATCGGGAAACATGCTAGACTCTAACGTGCTAGCAAGCCAGATAGAACACCAATGTTAGGACTTCTTGAATGAAACACGACGAAAAAGTGTTTAATTGAAAGAATAGACTAGGGGGCATTCGATCTCTTAGTCCATTAAAAAGGTGTATTTCGTTCCTAAAGTTCATCCACTTTAGCATAGAAATGACACATTCTTTCCTTTTATACAGGACAAAAATGAATAAAGAATACTCATGGTAGCAAGTCTAACCGGAATGGCTTTCGCACATGAAAAAAAAATGCATCAAGACTAATTCTAACAACCATCGAAGTCTCGATGATGGTCACGCCTATCTCCATCAAAGACCTTTAAAGCAGAATTAGCTTTGCTACGAAGATCTCCATACAAGCAATTGCACATGCTTGTGCGATCAAGAATCAATGCATTCACGGGAAATTCCTCCACACGCTGGAACTGTACAGCACGTGCTGACAATAAAATCCTCTATCCAGAAGCACCCCTAATTATAGAGGATTTCATTCGAGCTTCGAGACCAAGAGGATAAAGGAGCAGACTGAGACAGAGAAGGTTGAACAAAGTAAAGAGGAGAAAAGACTTTGCTAGCTTTGAAGAAGGGAATTATCAACATCAAAGAAAACTAAGGAGTTGTTAGTTGAATCTCCAATGAATGAAATTACGAAGGGTAATGTTGTATCGTTTCCAATTTCTATCCCTTAAAAAGCCATTCATTAACACGATCTTTCTTATTACCTTGCAAGTATGCCTCACTGTCACATTATAGGTAAGCATCTCTTTCCCTAAAAAAAAACTCTTCTCATAAGAGTGGAAAGAAACAAAAAGGAAGAAATAATTAAAGAAAATGGATACTATTTTCTTTCTCAAGTGCATTATGTGGAAAGGAATCTTGCATAGTAATTTTACCTATTTAATTCACCAATTTCTTGTGAAAATTTTGACAATTCGATGAATGGTGTCGAACTGCTCTGATGTATTGAACGAGGTGTATCAGGACGATGAGAGGCAATCCTTAGTCTATACACACTCTCATGTACCAAACTCTTGCAAGATGAGTGAAAAAGTTTCATTTCTACGAGGTGAAGGGATTTCTCGCATAAGGTACGATAGCCAAAATGACAAAAGACAGTTCATTTCTTTACCCCATACACTACCATCGATCCTTTACTCAATCATTTTTGAGCCCACACACTCGGAGGTTCCTTTCAAATTATCCCTGTCAAGAACCACCCCATATTGGGCAACTTAAGGTAAATCGGCATCACTAGGAAGGATTCAAATTCAGATGGAGCAACAAGGGCATCCCTCATTTTCGATCATCGATCCTGTGGCTTCAGCCCATTGTCTTCACGGGTCCGATGGCCCTCGACAAAGTCCTCCAAAATAAGCAAACCATCGACGGCTGGACAGTCGAGGCTAAGAGGGCTTTGTCAAGAGAGAAGCAGCAAACTAATGCCTGTTCCAAATGTCAATATCTTATTGATAACAATAATGTTTTCACTGAGCAAAACAAGAAGGATGATGAGTTTGTAATATCTAAAAGTTTCCATAATCATTAGCTGCAACAGCTCGCACAAGGCAAAAAGACGAATAGAAATTTTCTTGCTTTCACTTACATTAATCTTTGAGTGTTTTTATTGCAGATGAACTCTCACAATAATTTAAGTGCCATAGGATGACGAAGAGCAGTTCTTTTTCTATCTCATATACTTATATCCCTTGCTAGCCCAATTGAGCCATCAATTTCATTTTGTATGAACCCAGTTAGTGATCATCCTCCACACCGAGGCAAGGCAAAAATCACCACAGTTTGAGCATCACGGTCTTAAGTACCAAATGAAGATGAAGACTCCAAGAGCCTAAAAACATTTTTCTGTTCAACTTTGTTTAGGCTAGTCCTGACAACATCAAAAGAACAGCAAAAAATGCTGAAAAATAGAGGCATGAAAAAGCAGTGTGCTTGGTAAAAGCAAGGCCAATGCCCATGAATAAAAAACAAACAAAAGAAAAGGAGAAGAAGAAAAACGATGAAAAAGATAAAGAGGAAGGAGTCCCTAATTGCTGGGTAACTGCTATGAAAAATGATGAAGTTTTAGTTGAGGAGATCTCTGAGCATAATAAAATGCTCTCAAATACTTCAAAGTTGTTAAGTGGTGAATAATAGACAACCCCAAAGGGTCTAAACTTGGGTTCTTTTTTTATACAAATTCCTACTTAAGAACTCTGTCTTGATAAAGATCTGCTACATGATAGATGAAAATGAACCTATTCTTGATAAAGCATATAGGATAGAGATGGAATGGTATCCAGAAAAATGCTTGGCACATACGCTCCTCAATAAAAAGTTATCAAAGATGCTAAAACACAAAATTACCTAGGAAGTCTTTCAAAAGAATCCTGACAGTGGAGAAGAAGACTAGTGACAATGCCAAGATAATCACTAATTCTCACCCTTATGCACATTTTTTAGCCTAATGATCATTTTGTTCCTCAATCTGTAAACCAAGTCCATGTTACATCCATCATGAAGTCTCTTCTGAGTGGGGTACTTCAATTAACGCGGAATTTCAAATATTTATAAACAACGCTTGAGGAGGTGCGAGCAAGACTATTTTTATCTCATTTTGCAAGGTTCTTGACTTGTAAACCTAGAGATAATTACAAAATATTTTCCTCCATGGTCTTGACTCGGACAATCTCTTTTGTTAAGCCATTGATCAAGCCTACATTACGACCCTGAAGAAGATCTCTTAGATTAGTAGTGTCGTATCGCTTGCGAGAAAGCTCATACCCTTATTGATGTGATAGCGGTCAGATTGAGTGTTTTCGATATTCTTGCATTAATGGACGGGATAAACAACCCTTTTCAATGAGAGCGAGTGGAAAGTCCTTTCTGACTGAGGATCCCTCATTCAACATCTCGAGAAGTCCACCTCCCGAATAAAAATTATTTTGATTGACCCTCGGTGGATTTTTGGTGATACAAACATGGTAAAATCATCATGCATGAACTTTCAAATGCACATTCTGGAATAGCCCAGCTTGTTTATCCTTGATGAATACATGCATGTTTGTGTTAATCGTCTTTAACAGCTCAGAGTTTTAATCCCCAGTGATAGAATACAAAAATTCAAGCGCTGGAGAAGCCTTCATCATCATCCCAAGGGAGATACCTCGAAAAAGGTCGGTTATTCAGCAGATGATGCATCAAACCTCCAGGTAAGAAATCCTAAGTATTTCATCAGGATTCTTTTCAAACTACTCAGAAGGTAAATTAAGTGTTCCTTTGAAAAAGAAAGGCATCTTGACCAACTGGTCAAGATATTTCATACAATATTCAAGAATAACCTTGGTTGTTTATTCCTCCAATGAATGCATATGTGTTTGTACAAACAAAACTTATTTGATAGGAGACATGCCCTTAAGAGGCAGAAACATGCCCAGATAAATATATTCTACCCATACCCATTTCCAAAAATCCATGTTATGGATTGCCCCCTTTGTTTGCTATGTACCTACGATTATTATGGTACCCCTTCCTGAGCACGGGAATGACCCCCTCTGTTCACAACAAATCCTCGAGCGATGACCCCCAAGTGCTCATCATTTGAGCCTTTTCAAGACCTGCTGACGAGGACCCACCAGGCAAATCATCAAATCCTCAGGCGAAGACCCCCAGGTGCTCATCGTTTTAGCCTTTTCAAGACTTGCTGACGAGGACCTACTAAGCAAACCATCAAATCCTCAGCCGAGGACCCTCAGGTACTCTAGCAAAGCAAAATCCAGATAGTCAAGGCGACCGAAGAAAGATTCAGGTCCTAGACAAATGAAATCCAGTCAAGGCGACCGAAGATAGGTTCAAATCCAAGGCAAGCGATTTCCCCTCAGTCAAGGCGACCAAAGAAAGGTTCGAATCCTAGACAAATGAAATCCAGTCAAGGCGACCGAAGATAGGTTCAGGTCCTAGGCAAGTGATTTCCCCCCAATCAAGGCAATCGAAGAAATGTTCGGGTCCTAGACAAATGAAATTCAGTCAAGGCGACCGAAGACAGGTTCGGGTCCTCGACACACAATATCAACTATTTGGAATTACTCTACCCTTCAGTAAGGTAAGTAGCCTCAGGTATGCTTTTATTTGCTTTAGCACTCATCATTTTATCGCATAAAAAATGAGACTCACAGTCTCGCAAAAAATAACATTCATTGAGCATGCATGGGCCAAATTTAGGTGTCATTTTATCTTTGAACGTAACCTCTGCGAGCTCAAACTCTACGAGCTCACCTTCAAAGAGGGGTAGTTGTTGACACCTATTTTTAATTTGCACAAAATTAAATTGCACAAAATTTAGGAATTAAATTTCTTTAATTCGTAAAACAAAAAATATATATATTCTATTAAATGCATTGCAAATAGAAATTAGGCATTTTGCTTTAATATGGCCTATTAGAGTAAAAAATTTCCAAAAAAAAAGAAGAAGAAATCGAGTCGGGCCAGGTCGGGGTCGGGCCGACCCGGCCCGTTTCTCTTCCCCCCACGGGCCTTGGCCCTTTTATTTTTCTTTTCTTCACCCTCCCTTGGGCCCCAGCCCGCCTTCCATTCCTTTTTTTCTTTTCCCCCTCCGCGTGGCTAGGCCTAGCCCGACCCAGCTTCCCTTCCTTCTCTTCCCCCCTGCGCCGGTCGCTCTCCTCACCCCTGTTCTCCCTTGTTTGCGACAGAAGCATGATGCACGACAACACCGCTTCTTGCCATCGTTGTCCGGCCAGAGGAAGGCCGGGCCAACATGCGACGGGACTAGCATTAAGGCCAGTCCCATCCCCCCTAAAACCCGGATCATCTCTCTCTTCTTCATCTCTCTTCCTCCTGCCTCTCTGCCATCGCCAAAACTGGCCCCCCCTCTGCACCGGCCTACGGGCGCGGAAGTCGCGGGGCATAGGCCGGTGTAGGCCGTCGTCAACCAACGTCGGGGAGTAGAGCAGTGGCTCTTAGCCACTATAAAAACCAGAGAGGAAGAGAGAGAGTCCGACCGGCCACAGAAAGTGTCACATCCTCAATTTCAGTCCCTGAAAAATGTCTATGGTTTAAGCTTGATGGTTTTCCAATCGGAACAAAAATTTCTACTCTTGTTTTGGAAAACCGTATTTCGGATCCTTGGTACCCCTTCGTTTTGTTATTTTTGAGAAGACTTTTGTGATCTGAAATTCCAAACGCTTTCTTGTGGAAAGTTGTTCCAAATATCTTGAAATTTTACATGATTTAATTTCAGAATTTTTGAAGTTGATATGAGTGGTACGATGGTCTGATTTTCAAACTGTATGAAACTGCCCAAAATGGGTATTTCAATGATGTTTACACCGTCTTTATTTTCTACAAGTTTTTCTGGGTCGATTTTGGAAATGTTTCCTTCACAAAAGTTGTTGAGAACGTCCTTTTCTATAACATGTACAAATTTGAGAATTTTCTGAGATGATTTGCATGCTGGACAGAGCTTAATTTGAGAAACAAGAATTCTGTTCCAGCAAACTATTTTCAGTCTGATTTTGAGCTACTAAAAATGGAATTTGCAGAGAGAATTAGATTTTATGTTCGTCATGAAAAATTTTTATTAAGGGCTTGTTTATGCCATATCCGAATTTGAAAATTTTCGGAGTCCATTTGCTATATTTTCAAATCCAATTTCATGAACAGTGCAAAACTGTCCGGTTTTGGTCAGATTTCAAAGATTTAGCATTTTCTACGTGAGAATGTGAGAATTTCGACTGGGTGTCTTCTGGTGACTTAAAGTACACGTTCCGAGCTTTCAAATGAGATATTTTATGCTTTGATTGGAGGTCATCTCAGGGGAAAACGAAATTAACCAAGTCAAGGGTTAAATCTTCTTGTGGAAGTCGCATTTATTAGTCAAAGCTTCTCCTTCAAGCTTCCATCATTAAGTTTCATTAATGCCATTAAATGGCCCTTGACTTAGAAGCCATATTTCATGATAACAAGCATTAATTACATTAGACTTTGGAGGTCCTATCGTTATGGAACCAAGGCAAGGCCAAGCCAAGGAAACCAACGTGAAGGCCATTCGGCCGTGAGGAAGAAAGAGAGAGGGAAGGAGAGAGAGAGAGAGAGAGAGAGAGAGAGAGAGAATCAATAGAGAAAAGATGCGTATTAGCCTTCATCATTTAACCCATAAATGCTCATAAATGGTCTTATCTTTTGTGACCTAAGCCATGACCTCATGCTTGGATGACATATGCCATGACTCAAGCAAGGCTATCATGACTTTTGACTATAGCACATTAATGCTTGGCTTCTTTTCCAAGCTTATTTGTCTATAAGAAGCTAGAAGCCTCACGTGAAGCTTCCCCTCCCCCCCCCTCTCTCCTCTCTCACGCCATCCTCCAATCTCACGCCAACATCTTCTTCTTCTTCCCTTGTTCTTATTTTCTCACTTTGGCCGAGAAACTCACATCCGAACCAATCCCGAACCGGTCCGTGTTCCTACTCGTTCCCATCCAAGAGCCACGATTTGGCCTTGGTAGGCCTCGTCTTGGTCGGCCAACCAAGAAGGAAGCAAGGGAAAAAGCCCGAAGTTTCCCGAGATCACCCGTCTCGACACCCGTTCTCTGGTTTTGTTTGCCGTTGAGTAAGTGAATTCCCTAATATCGGAAAAGGAAGTTACGATACGTTGTAACATAGGTTGGTTGGCCCGTTTCTTGGTTTCATGGTTGTTCATTCTTTCGCATCTAATGATGTTCACATGTGATACTCACATTTGATGTTTATTTTGTTGGTTTCGTAGCATGACTTTGCTGTTTGAAATGCCATTGATGCCGGTAAGGTAAGAATTGACTTGTGTGAATAACGATTGTCTCGTCCTCGCTTGATATTAGTATTTTCATTTACTGAGTCTCTCCAACTCATCCCCCGTTGTTTCCCCTTTTTCAGGTCCGTAGGATGGCATCTTTCCGGCCCGTATTGGCAATCCCGTGGAGCAGAGAGTCGAAGTACTCACCGTGATAGATGTCAGAGAAGACCACGCCTATCGCTGAATCATGACGCTTGTGATGTTCAATGAGGGCCTAACGGACTTGGTGCCTCATCCGAGCGTAGGTTTAACGGTGCTTTGGCGGTGTGGGCGGGCCGGCTTTGGGATAGAGCCACGGGTAGGATGTGAGACGGCCTGGCGGACGGGACCGGGGTGGAGGTGAAGAAGCAAGGAGCGAAAAGTCATAGTGGGGATCGGAAAGCCCAAGCCACGTCGACCTGTAATTAGAAAAGCCTTCGGAATAGGCTTGTAGAATATGTGTGATGTTTGCTATGACCCAAGAGAGAAAGGCTTGTTTAAATATGTTTGCATGTTTCGTAAACATAAAGTTGCTCATAATGCTTGTCTTATTTCCGTTGATTGTTCTTTTGTTGTGATCGTCATGAGTATGCTTCCGCTTGTGTGTAATAAAAGAATAATGAACGGGATGTCACATGAATGACCCCGAGGTCGGGGCGTCACAGAAAGAGAGAGAAAACAGAGAGAGAACGGAGAGAATAGAGAGAGAGGGAGCATGACCGAGGTCTCGTCGGAGCAAACCAGCAGCGTCGTTGTTGCCGTGAAGAAGCCAGAGCCACGGTCGGCCATTCAGAGAGAGAGAGAGAGAAACAGAGTAAGAGAGAGAGAGACAAAGAGGGTGAGAGAGTTGAGAGTAGGGAGAGAGAGAGAAGGTGACAAGGTCGCCGGAGCAACTAGCTGCGTCGCCGTCATCCTCAAACCAACCGGAACGCCCTAGCGTCTTGGTCACGGTGTGAGCTCCCCTGGTTTCCCCCAACCTGCCCCGTTCTACTCTGTTTTCTGGTGAGGCGTGGCCGGGGCTCGCGCCGGCTGTGTTGCACGAATCCCGGCCCATGCCGACGCCGGCCCCAATCTCTAGTCTCAATCGGAGACAGGCCGTGGTCGTCAGTGCCGATCCAGCCGCCGGAGGAGGTCGGAATCGATCGTTTTCTGCCATGCCCCCAGTTGCTCAACAAAATGCCTCAGTGGGGGCCGTTTTTTATTCGGTCGCCGACCGGCGAATGGCGGCTGGACGACGACCCAGGGGGTCTGTGGTGTCAGTGGTGGCCTCAGGAGGCCTTCCAGAGGCGTACTGGTGCGGGTCGGCCGTGGCGGCCGGTTTAACCCCTCACAAGACCCTCTCCCCACGGGTCTGCGAATTGGGTTGGATTCGACCCGAATCGCAGATCCGACCCGAGTCAACGATCGGGTCGGGCCCATTGAACTGAGTCAGACCGATCGACCCGACCCGATCTGGTTTTATTATATTATATTATATTATTATTTTTAAAAAAATTATATATTAAAAAATTAAAAATTAAAAAAAAAAATTTCTTTTCTTTTTTCTTATTTATTTTTTTTTAAAATAAAAAAATTTCAAGAAATTATTTTCTTATTTTTTTCTTTTTTTTGAAAAAATAATAATAATAATTAAAAAATTTTAAAAAACAAATTCTTTACACGCCTTTTTTTTAGTGTTTTAATCCTTTGTCATATCATTATGCATGTTATTGTCTTATTTAAATCAAACAAGCCTGAGGTCGCGCGGTGGTATTTTGCATGTTTTATTTTTATTACCGTTACGTTGTTATTATGCATGTTTATTAATACAATTGCATAAACTGCCATGTTTTGAATGTCATCGAACTTAGTTAATGTTAGAACTTTAGGCTGCATGAATTCTTGTGTTCCTGACTGCTGATCATTTCTGATTATGTACTCATTTGATCACCTCACATGTTAGGAGAAAGGTCCTGAAATCAATCTAAATTACCTGACAAATATTTTAAAAAATGAACAGGGTAGAAAGGTGCCGAAAGGACATTAGTCATCTAACTAATGTAACGAAGTCCTCGAACCCAGTTAATCTCTGGTTCGTAAGAATAGGGTGATTCTCCCGTCATGCTATTTGGGTTTCTAATCGATCTACCCCAAATCGATTAGTGATGACTCCTGCATGTAAATCACCTACATGTTAAAAACTTAAACCCTAAGTCGCAATATGGTATGGGTTTGGGAGAGCCCAAGTTAAGTCCTGAACCTCGACTTAGCATATACTAGGCGAGTCCCCCTGCTTTTTGCATGTTGTCCAAAAAGGTTCGAGAGGTCGGTCGCGACATTCCAATTTATTCTTGTGACTTGCATGTGCGAGACGTGTTGAAATATTGTCCCACATCGCTTGACAACGGGTCCAAAATGGTCTTTATGCTCATGAAAAATCAATTCGTTCTTGTGTGATTATTTACCTATTTAGCCTCTTAAAAAGGAGTGAACACTCTTATTTCTCTTGTTCCAACTTTGATCAAATAATATTTGGGACATAGATCATCTCTCACGAGAGTTATGACTATCAATTCACCCCAATATAGTAATAAATGGGGACTTACTTCTTGGACCAATTTGATATTTGTACTGATTTGAGTTTCCTTTTTTTCTTTGTTTGGGATTTGTGTAGCCTTTAGGTAAGGAAAATGGCTTCGTGTTACTCTTTCAGTTTCTAAACTCACTAGCCTAACAATGGCCAGTTTACTTCTCTTTCTTGTTCTCCTATTCATTGCCCCAAGCGGGGGCCATTCGGTCTTGGTCGACACCATGGTCAGCCAAGACGGGACCAGAACTTCACAACCATTAACAACGCGGCCGTGAAGGCTCCAAACAATATCAACATCATGAAGGGGTACTTCATGATACAGGTTTTTTGTTTTTAAATTAATATCACGAAAAACCCCAAACTAGTACACTTGTAACAAATTTACCCTAAACTAATTTTTTGACCACTAAAAACTCCAAACCGATACATCTGTGACAAATTTACCCCAAGCTAATTTTTTTACCACTAAAAATTTAAAATTGATACATTTGTGACAAATTTACCCTTCGTTAGTTTCCACTAAATTAGATTAATAGCATGAAAGAATCACAAACCGATACACATGTGATAAACGGAGAGTAAAACCCCAAATTAATACATCCGTCAATTGTCATGTGTCATTTAACTCAACAATCTGACGGTAAAATTTAATGAAAATTAAATGAGAGTAAATTTGTCACAGGTACACCAGTTTAGGATTTTTTGTAGTCAAAAACTTAATTTGAGGTAAATTGGTCACAAGTGTACTAGTTTGGGATTTTTTGTGATATTAATCATTTTTCTGTTAAATCTTACACATATATGTGACCACCAGTGTTTATGAGTATGTGTTAATTGTTGAGAACAAGAAATATCTCATGATCGGAGATGGCATCAACCATTCATAGATTTAATCAATAAAGAAGAGATAATCTCCAACTTAGCCATTTAAAGATTGAACGAAAGTGACATTTGAAGAATATGACATCAAAATACAAAATTTCCACATACTCTAAGATAAAACAAAATCAAATTTGTGAAGACGCTAATAACATTCAAAATTGCCTTCTTTTTTTTTATTTTTTTCTCGATACATCCATATAGCAAAACTTTCAGTTTAAAACTTTCAAGCTACATATGCGCAGTTTATAACTTTTTTCATCGCCATTATTTAATGTTAAATGATGTTCGGCAGAATTTCATAAGCTCTAATGAAGTCCATGTCTCTGTTTCTTCTTGCTAGCTGATTTCCACACATGAAGATGACCAATTTCTGGATTTTCTATGGCACGTTATGGTCTCATTCTGTTGAAGCGCCCATGATCGGGCAGTTTCCTTTTCCTGTTCATCTTTTATTTATGTAATAGATTTGACATTAGTCGGGCTATGCGATGTGAATATGTTTTCGTCATAGCGAGTATGAAGAATATGCAATTGCATTTCTATAAATGGGACACAAATAGCATTTTGAAGTATTGTTTACTCATCATTGATTTCTATTTGAAATTTGTTAATGAGTGTCGAGGGGCACTTGCATATTTTGATGATTAAACTCTTTTGTAACATGTCTGACAAAAACAAAACTCTTTTGTAGCATGGAAGTTTATCTCAAATTTCAATAGGTTTTTAACTTGAAATGATATTTATATTTTGACAATAAAACCCAAATATGATTTTTTTTAGTTGATTGCAACACAAAGCATATAAAAAAGGTACTTATTACTTTTATTATGAACTTTTCTTCAAATTTTGAAGATAAAAACAATTATGTAAGCGTAAAAATATCATATACAAATATCAATAGTTTTCTATTTTGAAAGGTGCCCAGTGTTTCATATTAAATAAAAAACCAATATATGAATTTCATAACATGTAAAAAAGGAGTGGTAAGACCCTAAACAGCAATTTGTTTGAGGAAGCCATCCATTTGCATGAAGGCACAATAGGAAGAAGAGTTCATGAATTCGCTCATCTTCTCATATTTTCATCCTTCCATAAGGTCTCTAATAAACATTAGGTTAAAGCCAGGAAAGTATTTGCTCCTCTCATTGCCATGCGGCAATTCACTTTGTCTCTGTGCCTTGCCATCCAATAAACATTGGTTTATTGATTATTATCTCCATGTTTTTATCTTCTTATTGAGTTGAATTTCAAAGGATAAAATGAATGAAGGAAAAGTATCTCAAATGTATTCTGCAATACCTATCTCTTTCAATAAAGTAGTTTGTTGATACCCTCACTTTGCTTCTACGATTATCTCGTGGCAAGAACATAGGGCATAGTTTTGCCACGTGTCTCAAGCTCGACGAATAAACTTTGGTTTTGGATTTGTTTTTTCTTGACTTTTCTTTATTGAGTTTGAATTTCAAATAACAAAATTGTGGAAACAGAAGCATCTCAAATGTATTCTCCCATATTTATCTCTTTCAACTTTTTTCTCTCATTGTTTTTAAACTTGAAAAAAAATTAAAAAGAGACAAGATATTTTGAAAATTACTTCTATTATCCTTTCAAGAGGTTTATCTTTTTTGATTTCTATCTCTAATTAATTTTAAATTTGACAATATGGTGTATAATATATTGTCATGCATAACTTATTTTAGTAATTATAGATTTCGTTAGAAGGAGAAGTATATCTTGTTGGATAAATAAGATGTATATTTCAAAGTATAATATATTTTAACATGTGATAAATACACAATTTATAATAATATTAATGTAATTCAAAGGATAGCTTATGTTGTGAAATTTTATTGAATATTCTCTAACTATAATATTTAAGTAACAATAATTTATTAGAAAAAGAAGTTCAAATTAACTTAGTTGAAACATGCATATTGACATTTCATTCGATTTTAGGTCCTCTTGAAATCCACTTGATTTAAATATATCTAACATCCTTTAAAGCAAATCTATTCAGTAAAAAATAAAAAGTGTATGTAAATTGATTTAAAGTGCACGTAATTTGAAATTTATTCAACAAAATTAGAGAGAACTTAAGCAGGTTTAATGTATAAGATTGTTGTTCGATATATATTTTAAATACAGAAACTGAAGTGAAATTTACTCAATGGACAAAAAGAGATGATCTTGAGTTTTAATTTGGCAATTCAAAAGATTGAACAAAAATGACATTTAAACAATACAGCGCTTAAATAAGGAAATCGACATACTTTACACTAAAACAAAATTAAATTTGTGAAGAAGCTGATAATTACAATCTTGTTTTCTCTATTTTTTTTTCCCAATACACATACGTTGAGCAAATTTTTAAATTTAAACTTTCAAGTCGCTTGTGTCCAATTCATAAATTTTTAGTCTGATTTGTTCTATCCCCAATGGGTTACAACCCCAAATTACACTAATACATACGTGAAAATACGTGTAAAAAGTACATTATCAATATATGTTACCTAGTTATTTTCCTTAATTTTCACATTTACTGCATTTCTTTGAAATCGCTTTGCAGAGCTTATCTACTCTCATAATTGCTCAGCGGGCAGGATCGGGAGACTCTCAGACCTAGTTTGGATTGACACCTTTGAAGATGGAGCTTATTATTATTAGTTGTAATCTATAAGATATATTCATTGGAATTGTAGTAAGTAATGTATCAGTTTTAATTCCACATACAAAAAGTACATGGATTGTCATTCTCATTGAATAATTTTTATCCATACAGTGGTCAGGCAACTTTGAAGTGCCGTTTATTCATGATAAATTATTAGAGCTTGTATTTTATTTCACCTTTTCAGTAATAAAACTTAAAGAAGAAAGGTTTCCATTTGACAACTTCTATGGATTCGCCCAAGTTGAATAGCAAAAGGCATATCAATTACTAACGGTGAATCAAATAAAAGTCCAACCGTTGCTGTCAAAAAAATAATGTCCGTACAAAAACGATAGAGCCCAAAAATTGGGATTGTGGCGCAGACATTAGTAGTTATAGCCATCCCGGTTTTTGCTCTAAATCACAATTGCAGTTGCGTCGGGGCATAGATGACAATGTCTTCCTTGTGAAATTTGAACTCCAACGTCCATAGCTTGATTCTCTCTTCTACTTAGCATGACTCCATCGAATGAGGAAGCTGCTCTTTTTGGCTCTTTGGAGAATCCAACGATTTCCAAATGGTCAGCATCCCCGCGGCATCTCCCGTGAAGAATAAGCCTCCAGGAGCGGTCTGAAGAGTCCTCACTTCTCGTTTTGAGAATATCTTCCCCTTTCAGTGAACCTGGAGTTAGATGCACGAAGTCAGCCAAGCAGAAGAAGCCAACAGTCTTCACTGAGAGACGAGGATGTCAAACCAATTAGAGAAATGATTTGGACTTACGATGGGAGCTCGTACAAGCAAACAGTGTTGTCATTTCATGCACAGAGAAGGACCGGCTTACCACGTGCATCCATCAGCCCTGACAGTGCAAGAATACCCTGTGCAGGACAAAATGACATTTGCAACATCAACATATGATATTACTGTCACTTCCGTGAGACTAGGAGCACAGTAAGCAACTAACAAAGCACTGACAGGTGGAAGAAGAAAATTCATGTCTTCTCCCCATAGAGCAAGCACATGGAAGGTACTTAACAGTATGGCTCTAATAGCTTCAATCCACATTATTCATATAGTTATTTTTAGTGGCGGAAATAAAACCAAAAAGCAATAAGACTCATCTCTGTGATCTAAGATTGTAAACCAGGTCCATGCACTTTGCACATTTGCAGTCAATAAAAGAAAACACAATTACACCGCTATAGTCCACACTTTTTCCTATAGTACAATCATCAAGCACATATTACCATAATCCACACAGGTGCAAAAAAAGATTTGGAAAGCAACATACATGGTCCTCATGATGTGTATAGGCAACTTCCAAGCTGCCTCCTCCAGTGGGAATCCCCCAGACCTTAACTGTCTGATCCAATGAACAGGATATCAAGTATTCGTCCCAGCAAAGGAGTGACATCACCACATCAGTGTGTCCAACAAGTTCCTGAACACACTCCAGAGTGTGCAAGTCCCACACCTGCGGAGGAGAGAAAAAGAAAGATGTGGTGGGGTTAGGAAGATACCATGGTGGAGCGGGGCAGAAAAATACAGAGAGACATATCAAACCAATAGAAGTGATCCAAAAGAAAAAGACAAACTGCAAGGGCCAAGTCATGCCTTCCCAGGACACACGACTAGATATAATCAGGGGGAGAAACATCTAAGATAAACCAGCTTACCCTTATGGTCCGGTCGATGGAACCTGAATACAACCGGTCACGCCCAATAGTTAATGATACAATGCCCCGAGTGTGACCCATGAGAGGCGCAGCCATCCGAAAGGATCAGCCTCACTACCTCCTTTCCACACCATGACAGTGCCATCCTAGAAGTGAAGTCCGTTCAGTATAATCATCGAAAGCCAATATAATTCATCACAAGTACAACAGAATGAGGCAGTCCGTGATCATATGAATGTTGACTTAGGTGGGCCACACTTAGAGAAGTAGAGAAAAATTTCAGGTCTAAACCAAAAACCCACTCTCACATTCAGCATAAACTTTTATATCGCTTATGCTGCTAATTCACGGAGGAACGAGATTCTAAAGAAACAGACTAGACAAAATTCCAGCAGATAAACCACCTAAATAGACATTAGATTCTTTCTAATAATAGATTACCTGGGCTCCAGCAAAAAGCATGTTCTTAGCAACTTCCATAGCATGCACCTGTCCAACTGGTCCACTGATATCGTAGCTAGCACCATTCTGGATATTCCATGCCTAAAAGAGATACAAGAGAAAGCAATGAATTAAAGCTCAGCAGCTCACTGATTCAAGAATTGACCAAAAAAAAATAATAACAAACGACAAAGGAGACCCAGCTAACCACTCACCTGAATAGTATTAGGCAAGCCAATAAACACCCAAGGACCTTCACAAGTAAAACACCCAACTTCTCCTCCAAGGTTGATCACTTGATCACATTTACCAGTGTGACAGTCCCAGATTCGTGCTGTTCCATCTTTGCTTCCGGCGTAGAGCTTAGTAGATCCAGAAGGAAGTGCTATTCCAAAAACACCCTATCATAAAAAGCATCAGGTGAGTCCAGACCTACTTATATGCCATATAGGCAATGATATTTCGACATCTTAATTATTACAGGACGGAAACAAATTGGAGTTTAATAAAGCAGGCAATGCAAATAAATTTTATCCAGCTATAATCTTGGATACAAGAGAGAACACAAAAGGCACAAACCAATCTATAAACAGTACCTTTTTATGCCCATCGAGCTTAGCCAGCATGGCAAAATCAACACCGTGATACCGTGAATGCAAGAAAGGACATGCATCACCTCTTACGCAGTTGCCCGATATCCAGTAGTGGCATACTTTTTGTCTGGGCTTATGAGGGTTTTTATCTTTTGACGAATCACCTCTCTCTCCAGAAGTTGAACTCGCTGAATTCACCGGGCTAGATTCAGGGCCCTTCCCATGGCAATCCTCAGGCATATAACTTGACTGCTTTGCAGCTCAATGGTAAACATTGCATGGCAGAGATGCATTGTGCAAAAACTGGCAGGGATTCCAGTTGCACCTCCCTTCTAGCCAGTAAGTGCAAAGTTTGTGGCTTGTCAGTGATGTCGGACGCTGATTATAGTGAGCAGCTGATTTTTGCGGCCAACCCCCAGTACTCCTTGCCGTCTTAATACCCATGCTATTATACAGAAATACGGACAATCAATCACTGAACTGAATAACCTATCAAATGTTAACTCAAAGCATCAGAACTCGTTCTTGCAAGAAGATCCGTTGCTAGAAAAACCAAGGTCCACTGTAGTAAAGCAATCCCAAGAATTTCAGTTCCTCTTTGCACCAAGCAACGATACGGAGAGAACAAAGAACAATCCACGACCTATAAGAGAATGCATAACCATCTCGATCCACCATGATTTTCCCATCTCTTTCGGTTCCAACCAAAGCAGAATAACCGAAAACCTAGAACACGAACTGGAGACTAAATTCGGACAACATTGATGTCGCATTGTCGGAGCCCCTTCACGAAAAAGATTCCAGTCATCAAACCTAATTTCCAAACTCGCCATAACCGTAACGACAGTCCCTCAAATCAAGGCAACAGATCCCAGATCCTTTCAGGCGGAAGAAAACCCCCCCGATTCCTTCGGGATTAAGAAACCTAACAATCCCCGCGAATGGCTAACAAACGCAGGGCCGACGGCCATCGTCGTCGTCACCGGCGGACACCCACCTTCCAGAAAACCCTCCGACGGGAGCGGGAGATCGTCATCGTCGAGAGAAGAAGAGGAAACCCTAACGGGAACTCCATCGCTATATACTTGGGTACAAACCGCAACGGAGAGAGGGCGTCGAGAAGAGAAGCAAAGCAAAGCAAACCTGAGGAAACCCACCAAGCGACGAACCGACGATCGCCCTCGAATCGAAGTTACGAAGATCGGCGGCGGCGGCGATCGAGAAGAACGGAAGCGATGATCGATCGATCGATCGAGAGAATTTTGAAAGAGACGAGCTTGGGGTTTGTTTCCTGGATGGGAAGTGAAGTTTGCGCCTGGCCTCCTTCTTCTTCTTTGAATATATAAAGGAAGCCAAAGCGCGTTCAACTCACGCGGGGTGGAGGTTACCGTTGAGATTTTCTTGATTTTATTATACCGGAAAAAGAGAGAAAATAAAAAGAGTAAAAGAACATTATATATATATGATATAAATAATCCTGACTATTTAGGAAAAAACGATAAATATCAGAAATATTCAGATTTCGATTTCAATCTCTTAGAAAAATAAGTTAATATTTCTCGTAATTATCAGGGAAAATAAAATATAAGAGTAGGAAAATGAGATGGAAAAAGAGGGGGCAAGCGAAAATGAGCAAACGATAAATCCTTTTATAAAATGTACAATACATGTTTTAAATCAACATAGAAAAATGAATCGTTTGCCCTGAACAATATTTTCGGGTAATGTTTATTTTACGTAAAATAATCAAAAATCGTGAAAAATCAACAATTCAGAAAATGCTTTCCTAAGTTTGATTATTCTCATCGCTTAGAAAAATAAGTCAATGAAAATTACTGTCATTATCGATAAAACGCCAAGTATTTTTGCTGGTTATACTCAATTTTCTAAACAACATAAAGATCAAAGTTAGGAAAAAAAATTCAATTTATTGACTTTTTGTAAAACCAACTTTCTCACCTTTTACTTTGCAAATTATAGATCTTCAAGTCACGCATTGCATTTTGACCCAAAATAAAAAATGTCACGCGCCACATCCATTTTCAAAATGATTGATATATCGTGTTGCTCAACTCCAGTTGTGTAGGTATTCTCCATCATTTGATGAAGAACAAAATGAATAAGTGCACTCGTGGAGATATTTTCCCTAATTTCTCGGGATGATTGTCTAAAAAGTTTTAAACTTGTTGTACGATAATCAATTTAGTCTTAGACCTTTCAATTGTCCAATTTAATCCTAAAGATTTCGACAATTTGCCAATGTAGTCCTAAACCTTTTAAAAATTTGTCAATTCAATTATAAATCTATTATTCGGATATTTGCTGAAATGAATACATTAGCAAATCGTAAAAAGAACTAGGACTAAATTGGCACAATTGAAAGGTTTGGATAAATTGGCAAATAATCAAAAGGTTTAGGACTAAATTGGTATAATTGAAAGGTTTAGTATTTCTAACAAAAAAAAAAAAAGAAATATTTAAGACTAAATTGGCCTCCTTACGATATGTTTAAAACTTTAAGTTGCATTTTGTAATTGCAAATTGTTCCATCACGGTCTGTGTGGTCCATGTAGACTGACATGCACGTGTTAATCCTCCGGCGAAGATTTTTGCCACCTGTGACATGTGGGGTCATCGAGACAAATCACCAGCTTCAGGGAGTATTTTAAGACAAACCCTACTAGGGGTTCTTTGCGAAAATTGCCCCACTTTGCGTTTTTCTTTTTGCAAATTTCCCCAGAAAATTAAAGAAAAATCTCCTCAGTAATATTATTTTTATTATCTAATTTTCTTGGTCTAGTCCAGCCTATAATCAGCTTGAAGATCACGTTGGACATTAAGGTTGAATTGACACATGGCTGCTAGAAGCCACCTTAAGACTTCTTAGGCATTCTTTAATTTGATTTATTATGTATGTATTTGGGAAAAGGAGAATTCATCATATATATGGCTAATGACTAATTATATAAATTTCACTATGAAAATGTCTCAGGCGTGCAAAGCGTTTAGAAGTATCCCTCGGAGATGTTACTCATCATGACTCTTGGAAAATGTAATGGATTTGATGTGGGACAAAATATGTTTAATTAGGTCTTTATTTCTAAAACTTAGTAGCAAATCGTCCTGTGATAAACAGGATTGTCAAAAAAATAGTTGCTAATAGGAATAAGTTATTGAGTTTTTGAATTTTGTGCAGGACTAATCTTCGTTTTATCATTATTTTAATTTTGAAATGTGCTCACATGGGTTCAAAGATCGTTTAACAATCAACCCTTTGAGAAACAGCAAACAATTTCATTGTCATTATTATTTTCTTGGGAGTATATATTAATTATCAGCTTCCTAAGAAGACATATGATTGTGGCCTTACTTTGCACCGAGTATCACTCACCGCGAATAAGACGGTGAATTATTTCCCATTTTTGTGTGGATTTTCTTGGATAAATGCACGTATAAACATGCCGAACATGAATCAGCTCCTCTCTCTCTCTCTCTGATGAAATTTTTTATATGTTTTCTAATTATCCAACTGCATTATTGCCTAGACCAACCGTAATTCTTCTGGTCAAGGTCTGCATGAATGATTGAATTGAACCTAGTTATCACATGGCATATAAATGCAGAGATTCTGGCAAATGAAAGGGCAGAGAAGAGAGCAAAATCTTTGCCGATGATATCGGACATATTTATCAAATTTAGTTAGCTCCACTTATTTTTGAGTTTTTGGAAAATAATATGGATCATGCGTATTCATATATGGTGAATAATCAGTAGATAAGTAAAGGGATAAATTATATGGTATATATATACATATGTATATGCAAACAAGCCAGTCGGAAACAAGTTGAAGCAAAGAAAGCGTGAAGGTAAAGAGCATCTAATTCAATGTGTTACATCCATAGTTTGACGGCATGTTGAAAGCGAAACTAACCCATTTGACCCAAAAAGAGATGAAGCGGAACTTGTCACGCCCCGCACTTCTCGGTGCGCCACATCCCTCGCAGAGGTCGATTTGTGTGCGACGTCCCGGGAGACGTCGCCGACCCAACACCCAACACGTAGATAAACAGCACATGCGGAAGCAATTAAAACCACCCGCATACATATATCAACACATGACCAAGGGTATCCCCCAAAATCAACACTTGTACTGATATTGAAAATTTAATACAATATCTAAATACAACCCGAACACCAATCAAAAATCAAAAGCGGGTCAAAGCCACTCTTCGACAAAAAAGGGGTAAGTGGCTCGAGGTTGGGTACTACATTTAACCGGGGCTCTTCTCAAAAATGCATCGGGACGCCTGTCATCCTCAAGGCCGGGGATCCGAAAATGTCGGTTTTCAACAACCGTGAGAATAAATCTCAACGAGTAATTCCCTAAACCTAAACTAGGCTAACATGCACCTCGACAAGTACTAGATAGACAGCACACAAACTAAAGCAGTACATGACTCGGGGCCCTCGGCCCGAATCTAGAAATCACATGACCCTGCGGGTTAGGCGTGTGCGGGAATAATAACAAACACATAGCGGAACTTGTTTACAGTGTATGTACACGCATTTCCATGTCACAACGCATGTTATGCATATGCGTGCTCGCACTCATGCTCATGCCTCATCAATGCATTACCGCATACTTGCACACTAGCTTTTCAGTCATTTCTCAATTTCTCCTCCGACCAGCGTAACACGCATCGGGTCCGACCCGCGTAACACGCATCAGGTCTATTTCTTTAATCACAACACTTCGTGGCCCGCGTTAAAACGCCTCAACTGGCCCAGTGTCTCTAGCCCGCGTCAAAACGCATCAGGCGCAACACCGATCTCCTCACGAACCAGAGCCCGCGTAAAACGCATCAGGTTGGTCGTCTTCCGGCGTACCGGGCATCGCCCCGCCGTAACACGATCGGGGCGGCATTCACTACCCCGCGTAACACGATCAGGGTTTATTGTGATCACACATTCACAAACCTCAATTTTATCTGAACCCCGCGTAACACGCATCAGGGCAATTTAGGTGATCACCATGCACATGTCATCCGGGCACGCTCGTATATGCATATGTCGTGCCAATGCTCATGATACACACCCATGACTGCAATAATCACACTTGGGCACTCACAAATTCCATAATTAGCATTCAGTTCAAGGAATCACAAGCCCAATTAACCAAATCATCCAGCACAGTCATGGCACAAATTCAACACATACTTTATACATATAAATCACAAAGTAGTGCAATCATGGAGATCAATTCAAGCATTCGTACCCGGTACACCGTTCACACTTATCAGACACACAAGCCATTCCACATAGTACCGCGCAATCAAGGCCCACCAAGCCACTCCAAAATAGAGACCATTCAATCACTAACTCGGTCTATCCATCAATTTCGTCAATTGCACTATTAAATCCCAATCAATCGCGCTTTGCTTAAATCAAATCCATCGTGGCCAGCCACTATACCACAATTTCTAGGCCAATAAATGTCATCAAAATACTCCATCATACTCCCCAAATATCATTCTAATTGACCACCACCAAAAAATTAATATACGGCGCGCAATATAATCCACAAATAAAACCCGAACTCGGGCCAAATTAATCCGAACTGACTAACCCATTTATCGCGCCTCTCGGGCCACTAATCCTCCATTAAATCCACAAACTAATCCACCAAATTGGCCACAAACATAATCCTTAATCACTCTCACAAATTAACCCCCAAATTAACCCCTAAATTACCATAATTAACCCCTAAACTTGTCTAAAAATGCAAATAATCCTAATTAGGGTTTAGGGTCAAACTCACCGGGTGTCCTACGCTTAAAACGGGCCGAACGGGCCGATTCGGGTTCGGGTGAACGAAGAATCGGCGTGAGCGATTGTCGCCGAACAAAGCCTCGCCCAAAACAAGTGTCGCGTGGCTACGGAAATGAAAAGATACTCGGCGTGAACAAGACCCCCCCGGGAAAACGACCAGGCATGGCGGGAACGGCGGCGACGAGGCGAGCTTCGAGGGGGGGCGGGCGAGGTCGGCAACCGGCCCGCGGGCGGCGGGCGCTTCGGCGAGGGGCCCTCCCTCGGCCAAAACAGGGGGAGAGAGAGGGGGGAAACCGGGAGAGAGAGAGTGAGGGGGCTGACGGGGCGGCGGCCGACGGCCGGGCCGGGCCGGGCTGGCGGGCGAAGCGACGGCGCTGGGCCAAAGCATGGGCGCTGGTCGGGCGAGGGCGAACAGCGAGCTGGGCGCAGGTGAAGCGGGCTCACGGGCGCGAGAGGGGCAGATCCGGGTCGAGAGAGAGAGGGGAGAGAGACCAGTCGGCCGAGGCGGGCACCGGGCGGACGGAGCGGAGCCGGGCGGGGTCACTAGGGCGGCGTGGTGTGCGGGCGACGGGCCACGCCGGGCCCGAGGGAGGGCAGCGGCGATGGCCCACGGTCGCACGCCGGAGAGGGAGAGAGAAGGGGTCGCTTGGGCGGCCGGAGGCAAAGGGCGACGGACTCGAGCCGGTCGAGGGCGATGGCGACGCGCGCGGGCGGCGGACGCGACGGTCCGGGCGCACAAGGGTGGAAGGGCAAAGAGCCAAGGGAAGGGGGGGCAGGACCAGACCAGCCGGGAAGGGAAGGAAGAGAAGAGAGAGGAGAGAGAAGAAAAAGAGAAAAAAAGAAGAAAAGAAAAAGAAAAAGAGAGAGAGGGAGAGTAGGTGGGAGTAGGTAGGGGGGACGGACGTGACCTGATGGGGGGGGTGCGGAGAGAGAGAGAGAGAGAGAGAGAGTTTTTTGAAACAAATTTATAGAAATTTAAATATTAAACGCAAACCGGGAGTCCAATTTCAAAACGGAAAATGGTCTACCGGTCCAAAGTAGACCTCGCACTTAAAAAGGGACAAAGGCCAAATTAATTTGACCAAAATTTAACGAGGGGGTCTACTAGTCCAAATTCGCACTTAGTCCGAAAACCCAAACTTTTCATTATTCCTGACAATCTCGATACCGGCAACCTTAATATCGACATCGTCCAATTTATTAAATCCCCAAACACCGAAAATCGACTGCCAAGTTCAGGGTCCAAATAACGACGAAAATTCGATCGAGTGCGATTCTAGCGAAATCTCTGGTTGAAAATAATAACCGAGAGTGATCAGTTCTCGGGTAGATTTTACTATAAGCACATCGACAAATTATGCATTTTATAAACCCCAAAATTGGATTAAAAATTAGGGATGTTACAATTCTTCCCCCTTACAAAAATTTCGTCCTCGAAATTTACAACCCCAACCCGACTACTCAAACAAATGGGGATACTGGTGTCGCATCAATTCCTCACTTTCCCAGGTGGCACCTTCCGTCCCGTGATGTTCCCAAATCACCTTCACCAACGGTATCGTCTTGTTCCTCAACACTTGCTCCTTCCTGTCCTCAATATAGTCCTAAACTTTTCAATTTTGTTAATTAAGTCATAAAACTTTCACGAAATTTCAATGTGATCCTTCTGACCTATTTTTGCCAAGAATCGCCCACGTAGCCATGTGCCACATAGGACGACTGGTATATACTAGATCGTCATGTTAGCAATTTTGACAAAGACTGGCCGAAAGAATTATATTTGAATTTTGTGCAAAGATTTATGACTCAATTAGCAAACTTTAAAAGTTATGATTGAATGGACATATGTACAATAAGTTTAGGACTAATTAAGTCCCGGATTGGTACTATTAAAATGAGTTATAATCTTCTTTCATCGTATTATGGAAAGTTCCTACATTAATAAGACCAACTTAAGAAATGATTTATCCCTTAATCTCTCAAACATTATCATTAAATGAAAAGTTTCCTCATCCAAAATTTATTTAAATTCTATCTCGAAATAATCTGAATTTTGATGTGTCTTGTCCATAGGGACAGTTTTATCACTTCCTCTCTTTTTTCTTTCACATGCATTAAAATTGCTTTGCTCGTCATTCGTTGATTGAGCAAGTCCATGCAATATTTTTCTTCCTTGACGTAAAGTATGAAAACCATTAATTCGAATGGTTCCTCTTAAATTCCAAGTCCATGCAATACGATTGTTGGTTCCTCAACAACAAAAAATAATCTTTTCTTCCTTTTTCCTTCGGCCTGTAGTTTGGCCTCGGCGAGCTTGGCAAGGCTCCAGGAGGCTGGCGAGGGCAAGCCTTGCCCGCCAGTGGTTGGGCGAGGCTTTCCCACGCCATGATGGCGAGGTCAATCTCCCCGACCCATCGCTCAGCGACCAGCCAGAGGAAGAAGGAAAGCAAAAAAAAATTAAGAAAAGAAAAAAAATTAAAATATGTAAAAATTGTCCATGTCAGTGCTGGCTATGTCATGCAGGATAGTTGGCACTAACTAGACTGCCACATAAGTGATTTTCGACCAAAATTGGCCAAAAGGAACCGTCAAAAGATTTGGTACTGAATCGTCAAAATGTTTAGCACTAAATTGGCTAATTGTAAAAAATTTCAGGACTAAATTGTCACAATTAAAAGTTTTAGGACTCTTGACCAAAAAAAAAAAGAAGAAGGGTTTAGAACTGAGTTGACCACTGTATAATATATTTAGTATTTTTCGGATAATTTTTCCTAAGAATATGATGAGTGATAAACATCATTAATTGATTAACGAAAATATATCAAATAAGTTGAAACTCAAAGTTTTTATTATGAGTATAATGACGTTTGTTTTATTTTTATGCAAGTTTGGCAGACAGTAATTCAATATCGTGTATTTTGATATTTTATGAAAAAAATTGCCAGCAATACCAGTCGAACCCGAGGCAACGCCTGGAGCTCATCAGCAGCAACATTTAAGACCCTCGCTCGCTTGATCACGTGCCGCTCGCGCGGCGGGAACGACCTCACTGTCGGACCTTCTCCTTTCCCGGTGAATCGATTTTGTCCACACTACTGGTCGCCGACCCTCTCACCCCACATCTCCGGTGAAATAGTTTGCCATCGCCACTTAAATGCTCGTGATCTATCCTCGGTTGCATTCATCGAGTGAAAAAGCCGAGCAATTGCTTACCGATGCCTTGATGAGTGATGCTTAGTTCCGATGCCATTCTGCCTCGTTAGGTATCGACTCGTTTCCCTTGATAGAGTGTCCGATTGAGAGCCCTTGCTCTGATTGCTGAGTGCGTGAAGCATTTCAATGGTGGATTTGTGGCAGAAATTTGTTAGTTTAGATTTGTGATTGGCCCTCGTTTTGCCAAAATTGGTCCCGCAATAAAATAATTTTCACGGAAGTTGTTCTTCGGTTTTTTATTAAAAGAAATAGATTTTGTGGTGACTCTAGACAGGAACGAGCTATAAACTGTATCAAACTTACAATTGGTATACCAAGAACACAAGAATAGTGTATGAGAATTATGTGATTCTTTCTGATATATTATATATTATTTAGTCATTGGCCCGTATTTTTTTTTTTTTTGCCCTGTTTTTCCAACTTCATCATTTCTCAATTTTGAATTGCACTAAGAAGGATCATTTTCATCATCATCATAATTTACTCTACTTTGTGATCTAAAAGGTGTTCAAGGTAAATAATACACCATGATGGTCATGTCCAAGCCAGCGTTGGAAGGTTACAAAGCAAAACCAAATTCATATAAAATACACATCACCACACCATAAAATCAGAAACTATTACCGTTAGCTAATTAATCCTTTAATTTGCAATGAATGCAAATAGGATTACAAATAGTAGGACCCAAGGAATGTCAATCAGCCATGGTATTTCATCAAGCAAAATGTACATCAACGAACTGCACGCAACACATCCGAGAGCTAGAGCGATCAGAGCGTATGCAAGTTGGAACCCTGCATCCATATCTTGCCTTCCCATCTCAGAGAGTAATTTCTGCCCGGACGATCTTGATCGCTACACAGATGAGCATAATGACAGGAGCACCGGTAATGTTGGCTGGACCTATAGAGCCATACCTGTCCCGGATGAGCTGAAGCAAGGCCTCCACCAGGGAATCAAGTTGTTGATTATATTCTGCAGCGATTTGAGCCATGTGCTCTGCTCCATTTCTTGGAATTAAAACCAGCAAACTACTTGTTAGACCAGTCTTTCACAAAAGCTCAAACAATGAGGATCAAAGAATAAACACATGGATCAATTAACATAGTAAGCAAACAAAAACGGGGTGATGGTTTCCGAATGCAACGTTGGAAAGGATGGGTTCACGTGATTTATGCAGAGTACAGATTGTTTCCAAATGAAACAGCATTAACTTAATGGAAACACACATGGGTAATGGTCAGGAAGTTCTGTTTCAGGGAAGGAACTCAATACTGCGTGATTTTATTCTCGGTCCTCCAACTGGTGGATTAGAGAGCTTACCTCCGACCACCGGGATTGGCCGGATTGTTGTTTGCCATTAAATCTCCAAGCTTCGAGTGATTACTCTCTTCCTTCCTCGTCTGAAATAAAACTTGCTGTGAGGCCGCGAGTTGGGCCAATTTATGGACCGATGGTGGAAATTGCTGGGAAAGTATACACTTCTACTATTCAATTTATAGGAAGGATCACCTGAGCAATGCCCCACTCACCTCCTCTCAACTAATACAAAAGAAGAGCAAAGGATGAGTGCGCAGCAGGGAGAATTTTGTGTCGAGGGCGACATCAGGGCACAGCCGTGACACCTTTTGACAATTTTTCTTCAGCGATATAATGACTTTTCCCTCTCCTTTGTTGATGTTTTGTCCCACGCATTGGATTTTTTTTTCCCCTTTTTCTTTTTGTTTTTCTCTTTTTTAATTCTTTTCGCAATTGACTGGGGAACGGCGGGTGCTGCCGAAGGAAGAGAAGGAGAGAGAGAGAGAGGGAGGGAGAGAGAGAGAGAGAGGGAGAGAGAGAGGGAGAGATGGTCGAAGTGATTCGATGACCGTGGCCGATCTTGCGTGAGGAGACTCTCATCTAGTCGAGGTGGAGGTTGTGCAATGATGGATAGATCGATCCTGTCCCCTATCCCTCTATTCTATCTCGATATCTTAACTTGATATGTGTCAATTCATACCTATTTAATACGAAAGATGAAAAATATTAACTAAGCACACTCCCCTCGCCCCATGTTTCTCTATATTATAATAAAATTACTGATATTGATAGAAAAATATCAAGATTTTTGGCAAAATCTTGATGCCTTTAACTATATGGAGGGTGCCAACTCTTCGATAGCTCGAGTGATTGTTAATTATGATTATAAATGAATTGTTATTTGGAAAAGGGGCTTGGGTGCGAGGATCTCTTTCTATGATAAATTTTTAATGAGCAAGTTTTCTATATTAATTTGGTATGACTAAGACATATGACATCCCCCTCTCAATTTTAGTTTCTCCTTTTCATTTTCCCTTTTTATTTCCAGAGTTTTGTAGATTATTGCTATTAGTTGTTAGAATATGTTTAGTTTTGATAATTACCAACGTTGACTAATTGGTACTCGAATGGCTAGCCAATGGAAGACTAAATATAGAGAGTTGGATAATCTCGTAAAGTGAAGGCTTCATAGCCTTAGACTAGTATTATCGAATCTTAACGCCTCCTCCTTTAGCTATTCTTATGATTTTTCCAATCAAAAGGCTCCTTTTTTACTATTGCTCTAATATGCTTACATTTTGGATCTAAGCATGACCTTAAAATGTTTTGTATGACTTCTAGGATGTTAAAACACGGGGGTATTCCCTAGGGTGAGGGAAGAAAATTCATCCCCCAACTTGTGAGGCGGAATGTGCGGACACTGATACATTAAAATAAAAAATGTATCCATAAAGCCCGTTGTCAGTACATAGCAAATGGACATGTTGCAAAGACCCCCAATATGGATTTTGTTTTAAATTGAAACAAATAACACTGCAAATGACTGAATCCGTACCTTCTCTCTCTCTCTCTCTCTCTCTCTCTCTCTCTCTCTCTAGTGGTGTTTAGGGTAGATTTTTCATGGGAGAATTGCTCAAAAAATCCTAAGCCTATTGTACGATCAACAATCACTCCTAAGCTTTTCGATATATATATGTATATATAGGAAGGATCACCTGAGCAATGCCCCACTCACCTCCTCTCAACTAATACAAAAGAAGAGCAAAGGATGAGTGCGCAGCAGGGAGAATTTTGTGTCGAAGGCGACATCAGGGCACAGCCGTGACACCTTTTGCAAAGGGATTCAACGGACCGCTCCAATCCCTTCACGACAAGTGTCGCGAAGGGATTCAACGGGCCGCGCCAATTAATTTCTCATCTTTGCTGTGAGGCTGCGACAAGTCTTCGTCCCCTGTCATCGTTGCCGTCGTCCTTTTTCCTCTTTGAAGTCGTCACATGTCGCTCTTCGCCCACATGGTCCTCTTGGACTAGACAATTATTTGTCTAATCCTATATAACTATTTGTTTAATTCTCCTGCCCACACCAAACGTGGAGAACCAGATGCAGTCATTTGCTTAATCCTCTTGAACTATATTTTTAATTCTCTTGTTATCACCAAAATTCAAATTCCCAGAATACTCATCCAAAAAATAATAAACCTATCATACGGCGGTCAATTCAGTCCTAAATTTATCTAATTAACTTGACAATTTTTCAATATAGTCCATCCGGTTAATTTTGATTAGAAATCACTGACGTAGTGGTTTAGTCAGCGCTGGATGTCCTAAGTGGCATGACTAGCGATATGATGTGTCTAGCCAAAATTAGCCAAATGGATTATAGTGGAAAATTGTTAAAATGTTTAGAACTAAATTGGCCAAATTGAAAAATTTAGGATTGACCAAAATTGGCCGAATGGATTATAGTGGAAAATTGTTAAAATGTTTAGAACTAAATTGGCCAAATTGAAAAGTTTAGGATTGAATTGACCATCGTACAATAGATTTAAGACTTTTTGGACAATTGTTCCGTCAATAATTTATTTAATCCTCTTGAACAAATAACAATTATTTGTTTAATTCTCTTCCTAAGAGAGGTCGGAGGTATTGTGAAACGGTGGAATCGAACAGTCATTAAAAAAATGCCAAGAAGTTATAGGTTGGAAAAATTCTATCATATGTATGGAAGCGGCACGACACGGCTGCACATTCACTCTCTTGCTTTCTTTTCTTAAGAGAAACTAATTTTTTTTTTTACCTAAGTTTTTTCGTTTCTTTCTTTTGTTAAGAGAAACTCTTTTGTTAATAGTGACTGTTGTTTAGAAGTCTCAGTAGCTTTTCCACCTCAGAAATGATAAGACTTGCAATAAAATTTATTTGTAGAATACATTTTATCGGAAGACGAATCTTCCTTTTACCTAATTAATCTGGGGATCGGCCGGTGGTTACCCTCCCGCAAGAGCCTCGGAATCGTCAGTAAGGACAAAACTTTGTCCCTACTGACTTCCTTTTTTGGCTTAGTTGTTGTGTATTCTCGTATGCAATTTTGGTTTTGTTTTCCTTGTTATTTGACCTTTGACCGCACCATAAATTCATTTTGCTATCCTTGACCCATGATAACTCGTATTATGTTTTGCATTTTGGGTCTGGCATTTGAATCATGCTTAGAATTTGACACGATTCGTCACGATTTCATTAATTTATTATAGCTGGAAATAATAAAATAGAATTAATTAAATACCGATCGATTAACATCTTTGTTAATCCCCATCCACTGTGAAAACAGGTTAGCTCCGTCCCTGCAATGCACATACAGGATATACTACAGCAGCGATGCCATATTACACAAGAAGTATGATGTGAAGTATGGCATCATACAATCATACCACGTATTAAAATTTTTTTTAAATTTAAATGTTGCGGTTCTTGACGTGTTCACGCAAGTACATGTATTAAGAAATATGTGATGTATTTTTTACTCACATCTTGATGACCTTAGACATTAGGAAAACCACTGCCAACTGTAGTACTTAAAGAGTTCAAATTCTCACATCCCATGTATCACGTGCAACGTCTGGTTTACATACAAGAGAAGTATTAAAATATATTTCATTTTTGAAAATACTTGATAAAATGTGCTTAATACATGAGTCGTGGACACCTGTCCCAATAATTTCTGCTTTTGTGAAACACTGTTGTGTAACAAGTAGTTCGTTGATTTATATTCCTAAAGACGGAGCACAGCATAGAGCTCAAATTGCTAGTGTGGATAGCCAGCATCTTGATTCCATGGAGGAGTCCTTGCTTGGAGCCATCAGGGACATCTATACCCATGTCAGTCTGACCAACATTGCCCGAGCACTTGTCATGCTTATATGTACTTTGGTCAAAATTGTCAGGAAAAATTAATCTTTGAGATGGGAAGATAAAATTTGGACCTAGGGTTACAACTTTATTTTGGTGGCGACAGTTTGTTATTTTAATGACACTTAGATAGATTTATCTAAATATTTATTTATAAATTATCACATCAATGTAACTCATATTTTACAAAGGAGTCTCAATATCCTGACTCGAAATAGAAAACTAGTCTTGTGACTTGCGAGTTTACCATTAATGAATAGACTAATGTTTTACATTGAATAGAAAATGAATAATGATCATCGAGAAAACAAAAACATAAAAGTATTGGAAAATATATTAGAAAAAAATTACAAAAATGATCCTTGTACTATTGCAACTATTCAATTTTGGTCAACGTACTTTATATTGAGATAGATTGGGTCCCAAATATAATCACCAATTATCATTTTAGGAAAAATTTAAATGACTAGCCAATTGTCGACAGAACATGCTAACTAAACACTGTAGGTATACAAGCAGCACAAACGTGGAATGAAAAAATAATTATGCAAAAGATATTACATAAGGTCCCTATATTACTGTCGATATTTAATCTTGGTCCACGTACTGCATCTTATGATTATTTAGTCCTTACCCAACTTCCGATCCAGGTTTCGATATTTTCTTCCAAATGCAGACAGAAATTACTTATTAAGGGGCAGATCAATATGCTAGTTCACAAAATTTGAAGAAGTTATGAAAGACCATTCACAAGCAGAAAACTTGCACGTGTGATTCATTTCATAACGAATTGATCCTAAGGTCAAGAGAAGTGTCAACCCTTGTTGTGTCCATGGAGGGCTTTGCTAATGAGAATGTTGATTATAATGGTGTCTCTAAAAGGGCAAGAGAGAAAACAAAAACCGAGAAGTTTGAATGTTGAAGTGGCTAAATGAATAATAGAACACCAAGTGGCAGCAGAAAATCAAGGACTGTCTAAGTTTTGATTTGACAAGGTAAGTTCCTGCGAAGCATCACAGAATAAAGATGCCTCATTCGTCTCGTCATACCATACCAAGTTTCACTCAAAGCGACTGCATATTTTATATGACAAAAAGCGAAATGATCAGAATTTAATTGCCACGTTCAGTTTGCGGCAAACCGGTAAGAAATTAGAGTCCAGACCAGCACACGTTTTGTTTATTTTCTCTGACTTCATTGAATTCGAGCTGCTGAGTTTCTGTAACCTTCCTTGCTTCTTCTGCTGGGAACAAGCTCTCGATCTTCATTAATAGACGCGAAACGATACGGTTTACGGCTTAATCAATATGCTAGTTCACACAATTTTAGCGCACATGTGGCTTTTGCTCGCACACTAGCGTATTTGTCATAACTATTGCCCATATATTGTAAAAGAAACATTTTACGAAATACAATTTCACCTAGAGTTGTAACACTTTTCCCAATTATTGACACCTAAATTTTGGCTAATTATTTAAGAATGAATTCTATAGAAAATTAGGAATTAATCTTTAACCCCTAAACAAAAATATTAAAATTAAATTACATATCATATAGTTTAGGATCATATGGTTTAATTGCATGCTACATCGGACCGGCGGCGGCAAATAAACTCAAATCAGTTATGCAGATTTGGCTCGTGATGGTGAGATAAACCTAGGTTAACATTATATATAGATAGTTATGCCTCTTAATTGAGAGGTTGGCAATCATAATCTCGGAACATAGAGAAAGACACACGTGAGGCATTGAGAGAAAAGAGAGAGATCCCAGCTGAGTCCTTTGCAGTCGAGCCCCCCTATGGCCGAGCTTCCTTTGCACGATGTCGTAGCCGCCTCTGATTGTGACAAGTCGGACGACATGCCAAGTTGCTCTCCTAGTCACGGGCGAGCTCCGATGAAGGCGCTATCGATCCAGTTGTTGCAATTGCCGCGACGATGTGTTGCTATTGTCCCGGGTGAGTTGCCAAGCCTTGCTCGACGTTGATGCGCACCCTTGCTACATAGTCATTGATCCCAGTTGTGGCCCCCCTTTGTTGATCTGTTGCCTTCTTCGCGACACCACTGAGCCTAATGTGCGGCCCCTTTTGCGATGCCGTTGTCCCGACGATCCCTACAGCTGCTTGCTGCTTCTCTGTGTCGATCCCACCTAGCCAAGATGACCAAATCGTGAACCCAGCTACAACTGAGCCTCCCTGTTCGCCCGATCTTCTTTGATTTTGCAGGTTTTGTGGCAAATGACGACCATATTGACAAGCTGTTGCAGGCTGTGAACCACCTCAGTAGCGGCTGTCATTGCCGTGAATCATCGCGCCACCATCAGACGTGAGCCAGCCATGTTACGGATGACTAGCTAGTTCGTGAGTAGCCTCTTCGCCCGAGCCACCACCATGAGGCCACTGTCGATAACTAGTCCACCGTCCTCATGTCGAGTAGCCGTCCTTGCTGCGAACCTCGCTATGGCCACTATTGTCGGTCAAGCCACCGTACAGCTCCCCCACTATGAGCCCACTAAGGACTCGTCGCCGAGCTGCTGTCCTCACTGCCGTTGAGCACCACCATCGATCGAGTCCCATGATCCCTAATGCCAATCCATCATCGAGTTCAAATTTGGAATTATTCGAAAATTAGGAAAAGAATCATGTCCGATATCAATTCGAATATTTTTAATGCTTAATTTGGTTGATATTGTTATCTATTAGGGATTTTTGTTATCTAGGTGAATGCATGATATTCGTAAAATTTAAAAAATCACCCAAAGTTAGGCTTAGACGACAATTCGATCTCTAATTACGAGACACGATACTTGGCAACACAGAATCCATAACTATTTGGATATGATCGTTGATTTATCCCATTTCTAAATTTAAACGAGAAACCTTCCATCAATAGCCATAACCACTTTGATATGATCGCTGCTATATTTCGTTTCCAAATTTAATAGGAAGAGCAAATTTTGTGAACTGCGTCAATATGATTTGATGATGGCATTTATCTCTTGTTTGATTTGTTTCTGTTAAAAGAAAATCCAAAAAAGATTAAGTTGGATTTGAGCTGATTTTGAAGGGATAATGTTGCATGATTAGAGTATATCTAGATTGCTTTCTTCAAATAGGATAGGATAATTTAGATTAACTTTTGAATACATTCTAGAAAGATAGGATAATTTCATTTAGAATAATTCAAATCCTAGTTTAACTTAGATATTATCCTAATCTTGATAGTTTTTTTTTTGGTAAGGATAAGGTATATATTACTTTCAAATCACCAAATACAACGGAAAGCAAGAGACTAACCAGGTCCTAAAAGGACTATACAAGGGAGCATGCAGACAACACAGAAAAACTAATCTTGATAGTTTATCTAGGGTAATTTTTAATTCCGAATTTCCATAAAAAACCAAAAAGAAATCATTTAAGAATAAGTTAAATTATCTTTTCTAGGATAGATTGCATGTTTAATGTAGGTTATTTATTTATTACGAATTGTTTTTAAAAAAATACCAAAAACATTGCTCTAAAATTGGTTAATCAGCCTTCCCTAGTTTAAAATTGCAGGTTTAAATAATATGCATTTTTAATTACGAATTTTAATTAAAAAATACAAAAAAAACATCATATTCCTGTCATTAGAGTTTGCATGTTAGGTTTATTTAATCGCACGCCATACTTTGCGCGTCATCGCATATAGGATAGTTTTCATATAATCAAAAGAAAACTAGATACACATTGAGTGGAATTGTGTGTTAATTAAAAATCATATTAGGATTACGTGACATTCGGATTTTGACTCATTTTTAGGATTTATAAAGCGTATGATTTGTCGGTGTGCTTATAGTAGAATCGCCCGAGAACTGATCACTCTCGGTTATTATTTTAAATTAGAGATTTCACTAGAATCGCAAATTTTTCGATCAAATTTTTTGGCGTTATTTAGACCCTGAACTTGGCGAATGTCAAATTTTGGGAGTTTCTAGAGCGAAATAAATTTGACGGTGTCGACATTAATGTGGCCGATGTCGAGATTATCGGGAATGATGGGAAAATAGGAGTTTTTGACCAAGTGTGAATTTGGACTAGTAGACCTCCCTCGTTAAAATTTAGTTTCATTAATTTGGCCTTTGTTTTTTTTGTGTGCGCGTAGGGCCTGAAAGTTCGGACTTAGGACTTGGATTCTAGTGCGCCATCCTATTTAGTGTTTTGGTGGCTGATTTAAATGATGGCATGGGGAGTTTAATGGAACATTTTAAGGTCGTTGAATGGCCTGGCGCGATCGATTTAGTAGTTGTCCACTTTGGAGATTAGTGGGACAAGGCGCGTATAATTTGAGGCTTGGGGCGTAAGTGCCGGAAACGATGGCTTGACCGAACTAGTGGTTGGATTGTCCCTACATACGAGTGATTTGTAGCGTCGTGACACATGTCTAATGCCTTGAGGAAGGGAGTAACTTGATGGACCTCGATTTCTGTGGATTCGTGATGGACTAGTTGTGTGATCTATGCTTGTGAATTGTGTACCGTGCATGAGTGCTTGAATTGATTTCATGGTCGTGCTTATATGTTGGTTGGGCATGTTGAAATGTAGACTGGGCATAGTGTACTATAATTGATTGAATGGCATTGTACTATTAATTGCCTATTGTGAATAATGTGAATTGCCCAAGTGTGAATTTCATGGCCATGGATGTGCATCACGAACATTGGCACGGCATGTGCATTCACAAGCATGCTCGAATGACATGTGTATTGTGATCACCTAAAATGCCTTGATGCGCCTTACGGGGGTTCGGGATAAAATTGGTGCTTGTGGAATGTGTGATCACAATAAACCCCGATGTGTCTTACGCGGGGTAGTGAACCCGTCCCCGAGGCGTGTTACGCAGACGATGCCCGGTTTATCGAAAGATGACAAACCTGATGCGTTTTACACGGTAATGTGTCATGAGCCCGATGCGCTTTTACGCGGGCCGTAGATCGATCTCAAGTGATAGACCGATGCATTTTACGCTGGTCGGACCGGCGCGCTTAACGCGGGTCGGAGGAGAAGTGGATAAATAGCATGAGTGCTAGTATGCAAGTGTGCGATAATGCATCGATGAGGCATGGGCATGAGTGCGGCATGAGCATATGCATGACATGTGTCGTGACGTTATGATACGTGCTTATGTGCCGTGATTGAGTTCTCGTGGGCGTGATTGCAATTATTCATTAAATGCTTAACCCGCAGGGGTCTAGTGAAATTTAGATTTAGGCCCGAAGCCCCGAGACAACTTATGTCTTGAATTTGAGTGTTATTTAGTACTCGGGGAGGTGCACGTTAGCCTAGTTTAGGTTTAGGGAATTACTCACGAGACTTATTCTCACGGTTGTTGAAAACTGATTTTTCAGACCCCCAGCCCGGAGGATGACAGGCATACCGAAACGTTGTGGGAGGAGCCCCGGCTAGACATAGTGCTCGACCGACGAGCCACGTGCCCGCTTTTGATTTTTGATGATCGGGCTGTATATGGATATTGTAGATGGTTTCCCGTGATAGTGCAAACGTTTATTCCGTAGTCGTTGATATTTGTTTCTGTGGCTATCCTTGGTTATGTGTATATTATTGTACGGGTGATTTTGATTTGCTTCCGCATGTGCTTTAAATCTACTGTGTTGGGTGTTGGATCGGGCGACGTCCCCGGGATGTCGCCACAAATTGACCTCTGCGAGGGATGTGGGCGCCCGAGAAGTGCGAGGCGTGACATCCCCTTTGATTTGGTATCGAGCAAGGCCAGCTCGATCCAATTCGGTCGAAGCCTAGAGTGATAAGGAGCGATGGCCTTGGGTAGCCAATAGGTGGACCTCGTGTGTTAAGTGTACCTCCTAACTGTCTATGTCTTGATTGATTGGTTGCGTTCTTGACCCGTAAAGAAGCGGTGCGGCGGGACACGAGGTGAGTCGTGCACCTTTTTTTAATTGAGGTCTTGTGTTGTTTGTGTTAGATCACATGCTGATTGCTTGATCGCTATCGTGATACCGCCTAAGACTTTAGACCGGTTAGATTGGTTTAAGTCTCCGATCCCTTAGGAGAGTTAGAATGTAGTTGAATAGTGAGGCAAGAATGAATGATGATAAGGGGTAAGGAAACCTAAGAGCAATCAAGTGAAATAGGCCATGAGGCCCGAGGCCCGAGATTAGAGGTTGTGACTCGGGCCCTATAAGAATAAGGAATGTATGGGCGGGCCATTTCGGGAAAGGGGCCACCGTCATTGCCTAGGTTGCTGAGGTTGCAGTGATTATTGCTATGAATGGGAATAATGCCCATTAGGCCAAATTCAAGTAGTGGCCAATAGGCGAGTGCATTAATTGGTGGAATAATTTCTCGAGTTGAATTTTCTTAAGTTCAATAGTAAGGGTGACCCCGAGGTCGCACCGAGATTGGCAAAGTGGAAATTGAGAAAGCTTTTGACATATTGGGGTACACCGAGGTCGAGAAAGTAACATTGGCAAGTGTATTAACCGCGGAAGGACGAAAAGAATGGGTGGAAGACCGCCAAGGATAGGATATTCCCGATGAGTACAGCCCGGACTTGGGCCATGTTTATTGAGAATTTTTATGGGAAGTGTTTTCCGGGAGAATGCCTAAGGAAGGAAATTAGCGGAATGTATACTACTTCGTCGAGGGCAGATAACTGTGGAACGATTTGAAACGAAGTCCGTTAGGTTGGTTAAGAATCCATAGGACAAGGTTTGGAGATTCCAAGATGGACGGAAGTCAGATCTCCGAAGCACAATGATTTCATTGAACATCGGGAATAATGGGGAAGTGTATGAATGAGCTCAAGTGATGGAGCAAGATCAATGGGAAAGAGCAGCCACTCTGGAATGTGGTATGCTCAGGATATAGATAACCGCCACTTCAGGAAGGAGCAGATGGCGAGAAACGGGCGATTCGTCCCACCGATTCAGGAGAAGATCAGAAAGCCGAACCATTAACTGAACCGCTTTGAGATTTGTAGTAAGTGTGGAAACTTGGAGAATTTGTTCGACTGGTTAGGATTAAGCCTGTTGTGCTAGCACCCACGCTTTGTGTGACGACCCATTTTTAATGATCAGGTGTTGATATCGTTGGGGTGTCTTAACTATGAGATAGTGATCGGGAATAGAGGAAAGAGTGTCGACTTGACAGTGGTGGTCGGTATGATTTAGATTTGAGAATCGAAGTGGATTGCCTAGTAAGGCAGAAAGCCGTTATGGATTGCAGCAATGAGACAATCCAGTTTAGTTCGGATGGACGTCCTAGGTTTGGATTTCAGGAAAGTCGATGAGGAATCTCAATTCCTTGGATGCCCTTGCTTGAGGTGATTAGATGTCAGATGAAGGTTGTGAAGGACGCTTAGTGGGTGTAGTGACCCGATCGTGACGGAACTAAAGTCGGAAGAATTAACGAGGTGTGTAACCTTCCGAGGTCTTTCCTTAGGAATTTCTGGGTTGCCACTAGAACGGGAAGTGGAACTGTAAAAGAATTGGCCCCGGAATTAAGTTGATTTCGAGGGTGTGGTATCGATTGTCCTTGTTGGGAATTAAAGGAATTGAAGGTCCAGATGTAAGGACTTGTGGATAAATTTTATCCGCCCTAGTGTGCTCCGTGGGGAGTTCCTGTATTGTGTGTGATGAGAAAGGGCAATACATCGAGGTTGTATATGATTTACCAGCAGCAAAACTAGGCGACGGGAAGAAGTGACCGCTGCCGAGGATCGATGATTTGTTTGATCAATTGTAAAGAATCTCAGTGTACTCTGAGATCGAAGTACGGATCGGATATCATCCGTTTAGAATACGGAAAGAGGGTATAATTACGACTATTTAACGAAAGAGGTATGGGCCTTGTAAGTTTATAGTGATGCCCTCGATCTAAGGAATATCCCTTGCTGTTTCGGTGGACTTAAAGAATAGGGTATTCCAGAAAAAAAAAATTTGGAACGATTCGTCGTGATGTTTGTTGATGCTATTTTAGCATATTCGACGAGCTCTGAGGAGCGTGAGCTACAATCGACAGAGATACTACGGACCCTAAGAGAACACGCACTTTACGACAAGTGTGGTAAGTGCGAATTTTGGCTTAATTGATTGACGTATCTTGGACACATCATCTCGGGAGATGGAACTTCTGTGGACCGACTAAGGTCGAGGTGATAGCTAAGTGGCACAGATGGATGCCAATAATCGAGGCTAGAAGTATTCTAGATTTTGCTTACAATAATTGACGCGTTTGGTAGAAGAATTCTTGTCGATAGTCTGTGTCTTTGACACACGGCTGTTTAAGAAAGAAAACCAAGTTTGAATGGAATGATAAGCATGAATGGCGTTCCAAGAGCTGAAGTATAGGCTGTTAATTGCCCCGGTATTGAATATTCAACCGGACCGGGAGGATTCGAGGTCTATAGTAACGCTTCATTAAGAAGACTTGGGAGTGTGCGTTGACGTAACACAATAGAGTTGTAGTATATGCATCGCGCTTGATTGAGACCATATAAGATGATTTATCCGATGCACGACGGAGAATTGATTGCGATGACGGTGTCGCCATGGAATGGCTAGACGAGTAATAGATGTGTTGAGTCGTGAGTCGTTGATGGGGCGTATGATGGTTAGAAAGTGAGCCTTGTCGGATGGCTCTCGTGGATTCGAGATTTTAAATTTGAAGTGAGCCGAGTGTCAAACTTGTTAGTTGTAATCGAGGATCAAGTTGGAGATCCGGTCAAAACCAAGGAATGACAATTTATGGGCCAAGAGATTCAAAAGAGTCGTTGAGATGGATGCCGATAAGAGGAAGTTGAACTTCGGTGTATTCGGGGATAGAAATTTTGAGTTCTAAGAATGATTGTGTATACCCGATGAGGCTAAACTCGAGGGAAAAAAAATTTGAATGGAAATTCATGAGATAAGTATAGTGTCCACCGAGTAGCACTAAGGTGTGTCAGGACTTGCGGCAATATTACCGGTGGAATAGAATAAGGGCAAATGTGGCCAAGTATGTGGCTAAGTGCTTGACGTGCCAACAAGTGAAGGCACAACATTGTAAGCCTGGTGGGATGCTGCAGCCGTTGGAAATCCCAGAATGGAAATGGGAGCACATTACAATGGATTTTGTAATGGGACTGCCAAGAAGCCGGAGGGGACACGACTCTATTTGGGGTGATAGTAGATAGATTGGCCAAGTCAGCGCACTTCCTGGCAGTGCGAAAGGACTCCGAGCTAGAAAGATTGGCAGAGTTATACGTACGGCAGATTGTTCGTCTTCATGGAGTGCCAGTATCGATTACTTCGGACCATGATCCCCGATTTACTGCGAATTTTTGGAAAAGTCTGCAATTGGCCATGGGAACTAAGTTGCAATTCAGTACGGCCTATCATTCACAGACGGATGGCCAATCTGAGAGGACTATTTAGACTTTAGAGGATATGCTGAGAGCATTCGTGTTAGATTTTCAAGACAAGTGGGAAGAGCAGTTGCATTTGGTGGAATTTGCCTACAATAACAGCTTCCAGCAGAGCATCGGAATGGCCCCGTTTGAGGCACTTTATGGCAAAGCGTGTAGAACGCCTTTGTGTTGGGATGAAGTAGGAGAAGGAAGTATAACGGGTCCAGAGTTGGTTCAACAGTCGAATGAAAACAAAGTAAAGATTGTCCGAGAAAGGCTAAGGACGGCTCAGAGCCGTCAGAAGGGTTACGCGGACCGAAGGCGTAGACCGTTGGAGTTTCAAATTGGTGACCATGTGTTTCTTAAGGTCTCACCGATGAGAGGGCTATCTCGGTTTGGCAAGAAAGGGAAGCTGAGTCCCAGGTACATAGGCCGTTTGAGATTTTGGAAAGGATTGGAACGTTGGCCTATCGCCTAACTTTGCCGACGAATCTGTCACAAGTTCATAACGTCTTCCACGTGTCGATGTTGAGGAAGTATGAACCGGATCCGACCCACGTGCTGAATCATGAAGTAATAGATGTGGACGACGAGTGTCGTACGTGGAAAAGCCAGTGCGAATCGAGGGGCGGGGAAGGAGCAAGTGTTGAGAAACAAGACAATCTCGTTGGTCAAAGTCATTTGGGAACATCACGGGACGGAAGGCGCCACATGGGAAAGCGAGGAAGTGATCGACACCAATACCCTAATTTGTTTGAGTAGTTGGGTTGGGATTGTAAATTTCGAGGACGAAATTTTTGTAAGAGGGGAAGAATTGTGACATTCGGATTTTGACTCATTTTTAGGATTTATAAAACGATGATTTGTCGGTGTGCTTATAGTAGAATCTCGCCCGAGAACCGATCACTTTCGGTTATTATTTTAAACTAGAGATTTCGCTAGAATCTTTTCGATCAAATTTTTGTCGTTATTTAGACCCCTGAACTTGGCAGTCAATTTTCGGGAGTTTCAGGACGAAATAAATTGAATGGTGTCGACATTAATGTGGCGATGTCGAGATTATCGGGAATGATGGGAAAATGGGAGTTTTTGACCAAGTGTAAATTTGGACTAGTAGACCTCCCTCGTTAAAATTTGGTTTAATTAATTTGGCCTTTGTCCCTTTTTGTGTGCGAGGCCTATTTTGGACCGGTAGACCACTTTCGGTTTTGAATTTGGACCCTCAGTTTGCGTTTAATATTTGAATGAGTATTTTTTTAATTTCCCCCCTCTCTCTCTTCCCTTCCCCCCGCGTTTGCATACGTTCTCCCCCCGTCCCGTCTGTCTCTCTCTCTCTCTCCCTCCCTCTTCTTTTCTCGACCTCTTCCTTCTCCGCTCCCCCCTCCCTTTGCCCCTCCCTCTCTCCCTCTTCTTTCTTTTTTCTTTTCTTTTCCTCTTCTTCTCTTCCTTTGGCCTTCCTTTGTCTCTCCTCACTCTCCCTCTCTCGATCTCTCTCTCTCTCTCTCTCTCTCTCTCTCTCTCTCTCTCTCACGCCCTTGCCGCCGCTCTTCGGAAGGGCTCCACCCCGTCGCGGAGCTATCCGCCCGCCACAGCAGCCTCGCCCGGCCTTGCCCGGTGCCCCCTCCTCTCTCTCTCCCTCCCGACCGCTGCGACCAGCCGCCCCTCTGTCAAGCTCTTGCTATTCGCCCGGAACCCCGGCTGCCGTTCTTGTTCGACGAAGGACCACGGCTTGCCCAGCCGCTGTCGCTGCGTGTTCGGCTCGATTTGAGCGTAGGACACCCGGTGAGTTTGACCCTAAACCCTAATTAGGCTAATTTACATTTCTAGAACGGGTTTAGGGGTTAATTAGGTTAAATTAGGGGTTAAATTGTGGAAATTATTAAGGGCCGATGTCGTGGCTGATTTGGTGGTGTAGCGGGATCGTTTTATCGAGGATTAATGGCCCGAGAGGCGCGAAACATGGGCTGGACAGAATCGGTACGGAATGGTTCCATTTTGGGAAAGTTCGGACTTAGGACTTGGATTCTAGTGCGCGCCCTATTTAGTGTTTTGGTGGCTGATTTAAATGATGGCGTGGGGAGTTTAATGGAACATTTTAAGGTCGTTGAATGGCCCGACGCGATCGATTTAGTAGTTGTCCACTTTGGAGATTAGTTGGACAAGGCGCGTATAATTTGAGGCTTGGGGCGTAAGTGCCGGAAATGATGGCTTGACCGAACTAGTGGTTGGATTGTCCCTACATACGAGTAATTTGTAGCGTCGTGACACATGTCTAATGCCTTGAGGAAGGGAGTAACTTGATGGACCTCGATTTCTGTGGATTCGTGATGGACTAGTTGTGTGATCTATGCTTGTGAATTGTGTACCGTGCATGAGTGCTTGAATTGATTTCATGGTTGTGCTTATATGTTGGTTGGGCATGTTGAAATGTAGACTGGGCATAGTGTACTACAATTGATTGAATGGCATTGTACTGTTAATTACCCATTGTGAATATTGTGAATTGCCCAAGTGTGAATTTTATGGCCATGGATGTGCATCACGAACATTGGCATGACGGGTGCATTCACAAGTATGCTCGAATGACATGTGCATTGTGATCACCTAAAATGCCTTGATGCGTCTTACGCGGGGTCGGGATAAAATTGGTGCCTGTGGAATGTGTGATCACAATAAACCCCGCGCGTTTTACGCGGGGTAGTGAACCCGTCCTGAGGCGTGTTACGCGGGACGATGCCCGGTTTACCGGAAGATGACCAACCTGATGCGTTTTACACGGGTAATGTGTCATGAGCCTGATGCGTTTTACGCGGGCCAGAGATCGATCTCGAAGTGATAGACCTGATGCGCGGACCTGATGCGTTTTACGCGGGTCGGAGGAGAAGTGGATAAATGGCATGAGTGCTAGTATGCAAGTGTGCGATAATGCATCGATGAGGCATGAGCATGAGTGCGGGCATGAGCATATGCATGACATGTGTCGTGACATCGTGATACGTGCTTATGTGCCGTGATTGAGTTCTGTGGCGTGATTGCGATTATTCATTAAATGCCTAACCTGCAGGGTCTAGTGAAATTTAGATTTAGGCCCGAAAGCCTGAGTCAGCTTATGTCTTGAATTTGAGTGTTATTTAGTACTCGTCAGGAGGTGCACGTTAGCCTAGTTTAGGTTTAGGGAATTACTCGCTGAGATTTATTCTCACGGTTGTTGAAAATCGATTTTTCAGACCCCAGCCCAGGAGGATGACAGGCATACCGAAACGTTGTGGGAGGAGCCCCGGCTAGACATAGTGCTCGACCGACGAGCCACGTGCCCGCTTTTGATTTTTGATGATCGGGCTGTATACGGATAATGTAGATGGTTTCCGTGATAGTGCAAACGTTTATTCCGTAGTCGTTGATATTTGTTTCTATGGATATCCTTGGTTATGTGTATATTATTGTACGGGTGATTTTGATTCGCTTCTGCTTGTGCTTTAAATCTCTGTGTTAGGTGTTGGGTCGGCGACACGTCCCCGGGATGTCGCCCACAAATCGACCTCTGCGAGGGATGTGGCGCACCGAGAAGTGCGAGGCGTGACAAATTCATGATGTGATTTTCTAACTAATATTGCAGATGCTTACTTTGATTCGAGGTCAGTAATTCTCCCTATCTTGCAATTTTAATGCTTTGATTATTGGTTGTTAATTTGGTGGTTTGCGCACACGCATGATCACCTCACATATTAGAAAATAATAAAATAATTCCAAGCCGCTTGGTCAAATATATTCTTGAAAAGAAAATGTACTGAAAGGGTGTTAGAGTAATCTAGTGTAATCAAGTCCTCGTACTTATAATTTGTTGTTCGTAGGTGTAAATTATGTCCCCCGATATTTTATTTGGGTTTTCAATCGACCCACCATAAACTAATTTATAGTGAATCCTAATTGAAAATCATTTGCATGTTAAGAACCTGAACTATAAGTTGTGAATTGGTACGGACTTAGAAGAGTCCGTGTTAAGTCTAGGCTTAATAATCCATTATCCGAACCTCTAGGTGGTGCACTCTAAGGTAAGGTTGCGACAACTTGGTGACTCCATTGAGGACTTAATAAGGCCACTCTTTTTTTTTTCAAAGAAATTTTGTTTGGCAGCGAGGATCCTAGGTTCGTCCCTAGCATTTAAGGTATTAAATGTTCTTACAGAATGGGAGGTATAAGGGAAGTAATGTTTGCTTACCCTTAGCTTACAAAGAGGTGTAGGAATGAATGATTTGTTTTCAAGTACAAAGCATTGTTTGATATAACCTGTTGTGCATGATTTTACATTTACACTACACCTCACACACAAGCTACAGGTGGACCTAGGCTGCATAGGATATTTAGGATGGTACTGAGACCGTAGACACTCCACTTTGCTAAGCTGTCTAGAGTAGAAATTGAGTTTCACGTCTCATGCACATGTTTATGGGCAAAAGTACACTATAAGTGCCATAACTTGTGTATGGTGATCATTTTGGTACCATAACTTTTTTTCGGATCACTTTGGTGTCAACTTTTTTGAAAAACGATCATTTTAGTACCATCTTGACGTGGCTCCCGTAAATCTAATGTGTATACCGACATGGCTCGCCGAAGAGGTCCACAACTCGCCGGAGAAGTCCAGTCAGCATTAAAAATACAAAAACGACGCCGTTTAGCCCGTTGACGTGTACTTTTAAAAAAAATTAAATTATATTAAATAAATAAATAAAGGTGCAGCAGAGCGGCGAGAGAGCCCTCACCGCTATCGCCGCCAACCCACCACCCCAAGAAGGGCCAGCAGGTGGTGGGCACAAAGTGGTCGGCGAGGGCTAGATCGGGGCGAGACGAGGGTCGCTGGGCCCTGTCTAGGGGCCGGCGACCCCGCCGACCATCGCGCCCACCGCCGCCGCCCTTCCCGGCGATGGTGGGTTGGCGGCAGAGTAAGGGTTCCCGCCGCTGCTGCTTTTTTTTTTTTTTTTACTTTTTGTATTATTTTTCTAAAAATTACAAAATTCCAGAAAAAAAACCACATAATTTCCACGTGTACACATCAAAACATTTTTTTAATATAAATGCCAAGTTAACTTTTTAGCCGTAATCACTAAAGTGATCTATTTTCCTCCGATTTGGCACTAAAGTGATCCGAAAAAAAGTTTGGCACCACAGTGATTGCCGTACACAAGTTGTGGCACTTCTGGTGTACTTTTGCCCATGTTTATGTGAGTGCCATGGTTCTACTGGGTGAAGTAAGTCTTCTAAACATTTGCCTTGCAATTTACTTACTTTTTTCATATCTTTCAGTCGGCCCATGACATTAGGTTGATCATGAGTCCTGGTCTATAAAAAATGGGGGTAGTCAACATTCGAATTATCACTGCTCCTAAAGAGAAGCTAAGCATATGGTGGAGTAGACTCAATCCGATTGGCCATATCTTTGTGATGTCCAAGATAGGATGGCTCCTCCCTCAATTGAAATTAAAGGTTTGTTCTGGCCTCATTCGAGTACTAGTGTATTTCTGGTGTCCGGAGACGTCCACCTTCATATTTGGTGAGCATGAACTTACTTCTACTTTGGAAGAATATAACATTGTCATTGGGAATATTTGGACTCGAAATTAATTAGTCTGCCTATTAGAATAGATACCACATTGGTTTTATCTGAATTTTTGAGTATCAAAGAAGATGAAGTACGAAAAATTTTGAAAGTGAATCGTGAGACATGTCATTTGTCCTTTTTGAGTCAATGTTTTGACGATGCTACACCATTTCAAAAGAGTAAGATTTTCTTGCTAGCATTATTTGGATTCGTAGTTTTTCCTCACCATAAGAATTCTTGTAGCCTGTTGATTGCGTGATTGGTTCAATAGGTCTGTGTCAAAAAGAATTTTGCAATACCATTTTAACCGAAACTTTAATTTCTCTTACTAAATACAAGCAAAATGGTGAGAAAACTTTTGATGCCCCTCCAAAGCTTTAGCAAATTTGGTGTCTTTCTCACATAAAAGGGTGTGGTGGCCTATTGACAATACCTGAGATTAATGATTCCAATCAAAATATTTCGAGATTTAAAGATAAGCAAAAGCATACTCCCTACTATAGAGGGCGAGGGCCGGGACACTCTCGCCAACCTCAGGTGAGGCCAACCCTCGCTGGCCTTTGGCAAGGGCTGGGCGAGGCCGCTCCTCACGAGAGGCTGACGAAGGCCCTTGCCTAGGCAAGGCCCCTCGCCAAAGGTCAGCGAAGGCGTCCTAGCCCTCGCCCTCGCCGGCCGCCGGGACTTAATTCGTGAAAATTTGCCTCTAATTACCTTCAAGCCAGAACTATTTGATGTGTTTAGAGAACTTGTTGCACAGGTTCAATGCAGATTCTTTTGAAGGCATAGTGTCATTTCTCATCTTTCTGGTATATTTGTCCTTAGATTACCGATTACAAAGATTGATCATTTGAGTGTGCGATTACCAGACATGCATTAAAAGTTCAATGGACTCTGCAGCTCTTCCACGATAAAAGACCTTACAGTTGTGGGCACTGTGCTCTAAGTTTATTAGGTTTGGAAATGGTGCATTTGACAATTAAGATTGCAACCTGTGGGTATAGATGGAAGAATTAGAAGATTCCTTTTTCCCCCTAAAAGTAAACTCGCTCCAATTATATGTAAAAATAGCACTGAAGTCCTGAAAATGATATATCTCAATGAGAGAAAATGACTACAAAATGCTGTAAAAGCAGGAACTTCATGTCAAACGGATATTGCAATCCTCTAAGCTCGCATTGGCCTATGACCCGGCGGGCCGGTTCAGCCCCAGATTCCCTGTTGCATTGGAACATTGTGAACAATTAGGCCCATACTAGAGAAAACATATTTATGGCCCATGCTAGAAAAAATGAATTTAATCGATTTTTTTCATAGAATGAGTGCCGGTTAATCTCTATTATATAGAAAACAAGTCCAATGACATGTTCATGTAATGCACGTTAAAGATATAACCGTCTAAATTTCTTGAAAATTAATATTGAATTTGAATTTTACAATCATTTAACTATTATTTATTTAACGCTCTCCACACATTTATTTTTTTCCACAAGCATGCACGTATTCTATTTATATAGCAGGGAAAAAGCAACTTTCCAGGTGGATTTAAGAACCTAAATATCAATCGGCCCGATTTGTCTGATTGCACACATGGCCGTCAATTTTCGGCCATGCACTAGGCATGAGTACCTTGTGACATCACCGAGGAATGTATGAATGAAATTACCATGCAATTTGGTAAACCGGTATGATAAACACAACGATAGTGATCAAATCGAAGCTTCATAAATCGGGGTTTGTTAGGGCGGGTGATGAATCAAACTTATACTTGTCCATCTTGCTCTACTTGTGGAGTTCAATTGAACAAGTTACTTAGAACTTATGAGCTATCGAATTAGCTACTTTAGTTTGAATTCTGTTGCATAGAGATTGCTGAATTCGTAACATGAGGAACGAGCTATAAACTATATCAAACTCACAATATGTATATCCAAAGCAAAAGAATAGTGAATGAGGATTATGTGATTCTTTCTTATATGCTCTGAATTATTTCCTCTCTTGCCCAAAAAGAAGATTGTCCTGTTTCTCCAATTTCATCATTTCTCAATTTTGAATTGCACCAGGAAGGATTGAAATCATCTCATAATAATTTATTCTACTTTGTGATGCAAAAGGTATTCAAGGTAATAATAAACGATAAAGTTCATGTCCGAGCCAGCATTGGAAGATTACAAAGCAAACCAAACTCATATAAAATACACATCACCACATTAGAAAGTAAAGAAACTATGATCGTTCACTAATAATCCTTTAATTCACGACGAATGCAAGTAGGATTACCAACAGTAGGACCCAAGGAATGTCAATTAGCCAAGGTTTTTCTTCAAGTAGAATGTATATCAACAGACTGCACACAACACATCCGAGAGCTAGAGTGATCAAAGCATACATAAGTTGGAACATTGCGTCCATATCTTGCCTTCCCATCTCAGAGAGTAATTTTTGCCTGACGATCTTGATTGCCGCACAAATAAGCATAATGATAGGTGCACTGGTAATGTTAGCTGGTCTTGAAGAGCCATGCCTGTCCCTGATGAGTTGAAGCAACGCCTCCACCAGGGAATCAGGCTGTTGATTATATTCTGCAGAAATTTGAGCCACGTGCTCTGCTCCATTTCTTGGAATTAGAATCAGCAAATTACTTGTTAGACAACTAGTCTTTCACAAAAGCTCAAACAGTGAGGATCAAGAATAAACACAAGGATCATTAACAAAGTAAACAAAAACGGGGCGAGGTTTATCGAATACAATGTTGGAAAGGATGCGTTTACTTGATCTATGCAGAGTACGGACTGTTTCTGACAAAACAGCGTTCGAGTAATGAAACACACACAAGGAAAATGATCGGAGATAGGAAGTTTTTTTTGAGAAAAGGAAATCAAGACTGCGTGATTTTACTCGCAGTCCTCCAACTTATTGAAGGAGGCTGGACTACACTAGCGAAGAGATGTTGCAAGTTGCCGTCGATACTTACCTCCGACTACCGCGATTGGCTGGATTGTTGTTTGCCATTAACCTCCGAATTTTGAGTGATTACTCTCGTCCTTCCTTGTCTGAAATAGAACTTGCGAGGCTGCGAGTTGAGCAAACATATTTGTAGGCCAATGGGAGGTCCCCTCTTTGGTAGAGTCCCCACTCTGAATTAAATAAATAGTTTAAGAGGATTAAACAAATAATTGTCATTTAGGTTTTTGATGTAGTTTGATGTAAGATTAAACAAATGATTGTCATTTGGGTTTTTGATGTAGTTTGACATCATGTGTTTAATCATTTGATGTAATTTGTGATGTCAAACTACATCAAACTGACATACAAAAACCCAAATGACAATCATTTGTTTAATCTCACTGGGTTTTTCATGTACATTATGTCAAACTACATCAAAAACCCAAATGAGATTGAACGCCATTTGGACCAAACGAGATTAAACAAATGATTGTCATTTGGGTTTTTGATGTAGTTTGACATAATGTACATGAAAAACCCAGTAAGATTAAACAAATGATTGTCATTTGGGTTTTAATGTAGTTTGACGTGTACATCAAAAACCCAAATGGCAATCATTTGTTTAATCCTGTTAAGCAATTTGTTTAATTCTCTTGTCATCACCAAATGCAAATTCTTAGAAAACTCATACAAAAAATAGTAAACCTATTGTGCGGCAGTCAATTCAGTCCTAAATTTTTCAATTTACCGTAAAATCTTTGACAATTTTCTGATGTAGTCTGTCTGGTCAATTTTGGCCAGAGATCGGGAAAATTATCCAAAAAGTCCTAAATCTATTATACTTTGCCAATTCACTCCTAAACCTTTTAATTTTACTAATTGAGTCCTAAACATTTTCACGTTTCGCCAATTGAGACCATCCAGCCAATTTCAATCGGAAATCACTGACGTGAACGCCAATTGTCATACGTGGCATGGCCGGCACTAACGTAAACACTTTTTAATAGTATTTTATTTTTTTTCGAATTATTTGTTTATTTATCCTCTTTTTTTTGGCTTCGCTTCTTCCTCCTCAAGCTGGTCACCAGGCCTCAGCAAGGCTGCAAGTTCACACAATTTAAAGAAGTTATCAAAGATGATCCACATGCAGAGAACCTTGCACATGTGATTCTAGTCCGGTATTCATAAGTATGATCGCTTTAACTCGTGCACTAGCATATTTTGTTACAACTATTGCCCATTTATTGTGGAATAAACATTTTACGAAAGATGATTTAGCCTAGAGTTGTATCACTTCTCCCATGTCAAATGGACAAAATTCAAGAAAGTGATACTTAAGGTTAAGGCTATCAAAATGGGTTACGGACCTGTATTTATGAAAGTGGGTCATACATGGGTTGCCCTAAAATTAAGATATGGATCATAAATAGGTTTAAAAAAGAAAAGCCCAAACAAAATGGATTTTATTGGGTCTTTCGTTTTTATTTTTTGGTCGAAGATTTTATTGGGTTTTTCACGTACCCATTTCTAACCCGTTTATCACTCTCTGATATTGCTCTGCTCCACGTGCTTATTCTCATAAGCCTCATGTTTTCATTCGCACTCAAATTCCATTCTCGAGTGAGACGAGAGAGAGAGATGGCGCCGTCAACAGCAAGATTCAAAGGTGCCAAAGAAGAAGTTCAACAGATTTTGGTCGTGAACATGGACAAAGCGGACACGAGGCGACAAGCTGCGAAGCCTTCAGGGAAGTCCAACTCGACATGGACCACCACTGCTTGTTCAAGGTTAATTTCATTTTCATCACGTTCAAACACGGTCTCGCTTATTCAATCTAGGTTTTCGATTGATGTACCTGGACCAACTATCGGAGGCCTTCATTTAGCAGCTTATTAGACGATGACTTTGTTTCCTTTAGCCTACCGTTTATGAGTGGGTTGATTGTAAAGGAAAGTGTTGTGTTGGAAGCCTGAAGCCTACAATTTGCCTGCTTTTGATCTCGTTAGGGGCCGCCGTCTTCAAGGCCACTATGGTTGGTGTTGCCATCGTCGAGGCCGCCATCATCCAGGGCGCCGTTGTCGTGGCTAAGGTAGCTGTCGTTGGGGTCCGAAACCTTAGCCTTCTCAAGCCTGAACTTCTTCTATGGCTACGGTTTACATTTGATTTTGCAAAAAAAAATTTTTGTTTATTTAATCTTGAAGAATTGTTGGGCCTTTTTATTGGTTTTTCTCATGGGTTATTATATGGGTGGGTTTGTGTTAGATTTGGGTTAGGTTGGGTATGAGTTATTTAAATTGCTTAGTAATAAATGGTTCAATGTGGATTAAATGGGTGGATTTGGGTCAAGCCCATTTATAACCCACCCAATCCCCAATTCACCCATTTGCCTCCTCTACTCAAGGGTAATCATTGAGTGAGAATTGCCGCTAGGTCTTCAATTCTAAAGACACTAAAACAGTGTTATTGGGTCAAGGCCTCCCGGGAGCAAGCCATGTGTCATTTTTTCATTGGTTGTGTTATTGGATTTTGGCATCGAATTAAATATAATGTGCATTACGATGACCAATTAATATGAACTACTTACGTGGTTTGCGCTTTGCGCGGACATATATTGTAAATGTACTTTCACATGTGATGATTTATTTGTTTGACATGTGCTTATGATGTGGATTTTATCTAAAATCATTTCCATTGTTTACTTTTTTATAAATGCATCTATTTCGACAGGGATAAGCTATATTTAGATAAGTGGATTTCCAAAGTGGCACGGATCCTCTTCCAAGTACGGACAGATGTGGATACTATATTTGTACTCTATTTGATAGACGATTGAACTACAAAAACTTTCTAATTTGCACCCATCTTGAGCCTGGATTATGCTCGATCTATTGTGTTGGAAATCCTTTTTCGCTCCTTCCATCGCTAGTCTCATTAAAAAAATGGCTGACCGCATGTTACCCGTGTTGCGGATCACACGAAGCTTTCCAATCCAAACTTAATTTGCATTTTTCTTTCACTTCAGGTAGATAATTCTTGTAGATGTACTTAATGATAATGAATGCAGCAGTCGAACCATTCTTAAAACTAACTATTTATTATTTTTTGAAGTGTCAAACCACATGACAAGTTATTTTTCTGCAACAACCTGCAGGTGCCCACTAGTTTTGCACTATTAACACATTGATGCCGCATATTAATCTTTAGCTCTTAGTTCGCATTTTTTGTTTGCATTTTGGACAAAAACAAACGCGACATTTGACCTAAAATCAAGATTGAACATTACTCCACCCACCAAATATGTGACAAAAACAAAGCATGAGGACCAAAACTGAACAGGAGTACTAGCAGAGGGACAATTTTTGTAATTTCCCCTCAAGTTTTAAGCTATGATTTGGGAGTCAGTGTCACGTGTTCTTCTCCATTGTTTAGTTAACACTTTCTGTCAACATTTGTACGGAAAATTACGGAATTTGTCGTGAAATTGTAACGCGGAGTTAGTTTAGGGGACCAAATCTGTCACAATATAAAATACTAAGGACAGAAATAAATAGTGAATGTTCCAGCCAGCACTGGCGGAGAGCAAGCAATTTCCAACATTTGATTCATGTAAATGAGGCATGTATAAATGATTGTGATATGTTGAGACACTCATGACCCATGGGTGTATCTTGTGGGACAAAGAATTCACGTTATAAAAAAAAAGGGTCGATGACTATCAGTAATTGATTTTACTTTCAATAGATTTACAGCCACTAAATACGTCCCTAATTACATCGCCTGATTTAGTAAGAACATCGAGAATAAAAACCTGGATGTATTAGCAAAAGGAGAAAAAGACTAAAGAACAAATTTTGGGGGTACAAATTGGTGTTCCAACACTCCCGTCTATAAGTTTCTTGGGATCAAACAAGACAAGGTGCAAGTAAGCGGAATTTCTGGTGATCTAGTTTTGGCTTTTAAGGGTCCCCATTTAACTCTTAATCTTAACTATACATAAGATTGAACTATTAAAATTATGTCTCGATTTCGAGCTCGAAAAGGAAAATTTTCTAATTCAAGTTAGTTTCCTAATTGAATGGTTTTCTAATTGAAAAAGGCTTCCTAATTGGAGAAGATTTCCTAAAAAAGATTTTCTATTATGGATCATGCCCTTGTCTATATATAAGAAGTGTGACTTCTTATGAAGAGTATAAAAGAGGAGCTTCTGCTAGTGAATTATACTATGAAGATATCTGAGTGTTTGAAGCCAATTAAATCTTGTGGTAAGAATTTGTATATAATTCTTTCGTAAGATTGAGAGATTATTTTGTGAGGAATTATAGGGCTAAACACTATTTGAGTTATTGAGTGTAATTGGGCTTGGGAAATGCATAGAGTGTTTGAGTAATTTGAGTGTGGTTGCAATCTCCGTTGCATCGCTTGGATTAAAGTCGAATTTGTTGCTGCTTTCCCCGTAGATATAGGTCACTGTGACCGAACCATATAAATTTGGTGTCCGATTTATTTTCTTGTTCTATCTATTTTATTGTTCAATTGCTTGCTTTCGCAACAATTAGTATCAAAGATAGGCTTGGCTGAGTTGAAGCAAATCGAAGGCGATAGAAGAAGAAAAAGTGAAAATCGATAGATTTGATGAGAAGGACTTTGATTTCCGAAAAATCCAAATTGAGAATTATCTATATCAGATGAAACTGCATTTGCCCCTATTTAGGGAGAAGCTAGTGATGATGAAACAAACTGATTGGGAATTGCTGGATAGACAAGCTTTAGGTGTTATTCGGGCTGACGTTGGCTCGTAACGTCGCGTTTAACATTGTGAAAAAGAAGACCATTGCGGGTTTGATGAAAGCCTTGTTAGACATGTATGAGAAGCCCTCTGCGATTAATAAGGTCTATTTGATGCGACAATTGTTTAACTTGAAGATGAGCGAATGTGTGTTAGTTGCTGATCATATTAATGAATTTAATGTTATAGTTAGTCAATTGAGTTCAGTTCAAATTGACTTTGAAGATGACCTACGTGTTTTGATTCTATTATCTACATTGCCTGATAGTTGAAATACTACCGTTATTGATGTTAGTAATTCCTCTGAGTCAACAAGTTTAACATTTGATGGTATTTGTGATTTGATTCTGAGTGAGGACATTTGTAAAAATGAATCTAGCGAATCTGTATTTGTTGCTTTAGTAGGTGAAAGAAGAGGAAAAACTGACACTCACGTTAGCAGAAGTAGTGTAAATATGAATAGTCAAAGTCAATCGAGGACTGGTGTTGCTGTTTGTTAGAGTTATGGCAAGAGAGGACATCTTAGAAGGGATTGCTTTAAGTTGAAAAACGACAAAGGTGAGGGAGTTTGTGAATGATGTTACAGTTATAATAAATAGTAATTCAAATAGTGCTGATTTTTTCTTGCCTGTCACTGATTATTCATCATTTGATCGATGGATTATGGATTCCAGTTGTTCTTTTCATGCTACACCAAATAGGAATTGGTTTATTACTTTTTAGTACACAGATAATAGTAATGTACGGTTGGAGAACTCTAAGTGTAATATTATAGGCGTTGGTGATGTTATAATCAGAATGCATGATGGTATTGTGTGGATATTGACTAGAGTAAGGCATGTTCCAGAGTTGAAGAAAAATATGATTTCCTTGAGTACCCTGGATTCAGCTAGGTGTCGGTATACTTCAGAAGGTGGAATTATGAAGGTCGTTCGAGGTGCCTTGGTGATAATGAAAGGAATCAAATATAATGGCTTGTATGAGCTTCAAGATGAGACAGTGACGAAATTCGCTATAAGGACGTTGGATGCATATGGTCGAGAGTTTGAATTATGGCATATGCGTTTAGGACACATTAGCAAGAAAAGCTTGAAGACTCTAAGCGAAAGGAATTTGTTATGTGATTATATTGCTAACGAACTGAATGAATGCAAGTGCTGTGACTTAGATCAACAGCGGAAAGTGCAGTTCAATACAACTATCAAAGAAACCACAAAAATTGCCGAGTTAATTCACTTGAATGTTCTCAGGTTGTCGTGGTTTTCTTCGAGGAAGAGTATTAGATTTATGCTAATAATTGTTGATGACTACTCAAGGCTGACTTGGATGTTTATGCTAAGGCACAAGTTTAATGATATTGTCAAGATTAGGTAGTTGAGAGCTTTAATTGAAAAGGAAATTGGTAAGACGATCAAGCACGTGCAAACTGACAATAGCATGGAGTTTTGCTCCAAGCTGTTAAGCGAATTCTGTATAAAGGAAGGCATAGTGAGACACCGCACCAGTGCTAGTGAACCAAAACATATTGTAGAATTGATGAGTAGAACATTACTAGAGATGGCCCATAAAATGCTCTTTAGTGCTGGTATAATTAGGAGATTCCTAGCGAATGCACTTAGTATGACAAGCTACCTGAAGAATAGATCCCTATCGATTGCGATTGGATGTCAGACTCCTAAAGAAGTGTGGTCAGGTAATGTTGTTGATTATTCTATTATTAGAATATTTGGTTGCCCGTGTTATATTTGAGTTAGTAATGATAAGCTCGATGGAAGGGCAAGGAAGTGCATGTTCCTAGGTTATGCACAAGGTGAGTAGGACTATTGATTGTGGTACCTGGAATTAAATTCACATGTTTTTAGCAAAGAAGTTACATTTAACAAGTCTCCAGTACTTTTGGGCAAGAATGCTAGTAGAAGTGTTTCTATGGATCTGGACAGTGTTCGGCTTGAGGTGGAGTTGCAACCAGAAACTCCTGAGTAGCAGATACTAGCGAAGTAATCAACATAAATGGTGTTTGTAGCGATGTGGAGCTTAAAGAACCAATAGTTGTTGTAATTGCTGATTTTTACAAGGTACATCTTTGATCTCCGGATAGATATGGATGCAATTATGGTTTTGCTTTATCTGTGATTGAAGAGGTTGTATCGGAAAATTTTTGTGGAGCAGTTAAAAGTGCATGTGGAGTTGGTGTTTTGATGAGGTTCACAGCTACGACGAAGTTCAAGCGAGGCTTGCACTTGGAAGATGTTTGTGACGATTGAGCCCATCAGGGGTTGTAGGAGAGGAGTTGTGAAGTTCGGATTCTATCAAAGCAATTGTGACTTGGCTCAAACATTGAGCTAAGGTGGAGATTATTAAAATTATGTCTCGATTTTGAGCCCATAAAGGAAAATTTCCTAATTCAAATTGGTTTCCTAATTGAATGGTTTCTAGTTGGAAAATGTTTCATAATTGGAAAAGGTTTCCTAAAAAGAGATTTCTCATTTTGGATCATGCTCTTGTCTATATATAAGAAGTGTGACTTCTTATGAAGAGTATAAAAAGGGAGCTTCTGCTAGTGAATTACACCATGACATATCAAAGCATTTGAAGCCAATTAAATCTTGTGGTAAAAATTTGTATATAATTCTTTTGTGAGATTGAGAGATTATTTCGTGAGAAACTGTAGGGTTAAACACTGTTTAAGTTATTGGGTGTAATTGAGGCTTAAGAAATACCTAGAGTGTTTGAGTGATTCGAGTGCGGTCGTAATCTCCGTTATATCGCTTGATCTATAGTGAAATTCGTTACTGCTCTCCCCGTGAACGTAAATCATTACGACTGAATCACGTAAATCTGGTATTCGGTTTATTTCTTGTTCTATCTATTTTATTGTTTGATCGCTTATTTCCATAATAAGAACCAAGAAAATGAGATGGTTGGTTTCAGTTAACCTTAAAACCTCTTCTTAGCTAAACAAAAACAAAGATGACGTGATTCTTCGTCAAATTCTCTAAATCAATTCCCCTGTTTCTCTCGGGCCAAAAGAAAAAAGTCCACTGTCTCTCCAAATTCATTGTTTTGCACCAGGATCATAACTAAGTAGTATCATCGTCTATCATAGGTTCTGCTCTGTGCTGTGAAAGATGTTCAATGTAATAATAATACAACACAAGGTTCATATTTGAGCCAGCATTGGCAGGACACACATCAAAAGCAAATACACAAAAAAGCACACCACTACATCAGGAGAACTGAAAATTATCACCATTCTCTAATTCACAATTCTCTAATTCGCAATGAATGTGAATGGGATTATCAATAGCAGCACGCAGGGATCAAAAATCACTCAAGGCATGTCCTCCAGTAGAATGTACATCAGCAGACTGCACCTGATACATCCAAAAGCAATAGCGACATGAGCGTACTCAAGTCGAAATCTTGGGTCCATATCGTCATACGAGTTTGACCACGGTGTAGATAAGCATAACCGGTGCACCGGCAATGTTGGCTGGACCTATATTGCTATGCATGTCCCTGATGGCTTGAAGCAAGGACTCCTCCATTAATTCAAGATGTTGGTTATACATAGCAGCAATTTGAACTCTATGCTCTGCTCCGTATCTTGGAATTAAAATCAGAAAACTACTTGTTAGACGAAAGTTTTTTGCTAATGCTCAAGTTGTGAGCTCTTTCTGCATGATATAAGTTGACATTTTCTTTCTAAAAGGTATGAAGGTACGGGTCTACAATGAAAATCAAGAGCTGCCAATTAAGTTCAAAAGGAAATTTAATGCAGGGTATCATGCCAGCTACTAGTTCAAATCATAGCTAATGAGTCTTAACGTATGTATACACTGCAGGAGTGTAAACCATCTACCAATCCACGGCTAACAAAGCTAATGAAAACTCTTTGTTTGGACAAAATGTAACATCAGAGCACTATGGAATACCTCCGTAACATTACAAACCTTTCCGAACCCACTCTTGCATCACTTAATAACAAAACAAAACCACCCCGTCGCACAAAACTACCAGGTAAGCCCCCATGCTCACCGGGTAGAAACATAGTGAAGCTAATCGCAGGTCTAATCATTTCTAAGGAGGAAAAGCCAATAAGACTTTCAATTAATATGTTGTTCTTAATATGAGTTTCTCGACTAAAGAAAGAAACAGAGTGTACATACAGTCGTGTATCCTCATCAACGTGACAGAACTTCCCCACCTAGTAACTTTAGGAGACGGTTCCCATTTTTTTTTAACTTTGTGATTTTTGCAAAGAAATGACAGTTATTATGGCATTTCACTTTCCTCGTACAAATTTAGCCGTTTTAAGGGTATGAGAGGGATTATACCTGCTGTGAATCCAACTGTATTCAATTACCAAATGAATATCACGAAAATTTAACGATTCCCAAAAAAAAAAAGGTGTCACAATGACTACAGGAAACAATCTTACTGACTAAGACTTACTCCACTGAACATACAACATAACTACCCAATCTAGGAAATGCGAGAAACTGGTAAGTACATGCTTTGTTTACCAAAACAGTCTTAAACTTTTTTTTTGCTAATTGAATCATAAACCTTTTGAATTTATGTCAATTCAAGACATCAAGCCAATTTTGGCCGACCGGCGCTGATGTGAATACTAGCCGGTACTGACGTGGACGCCAGCCGGCACTGAGTCATTATGAACAGTTCAAAAACCTTGATCAATTGCCCCAAAAAAAAGAGGAAAAAATATGGGTGGTACAGTTTGGTGTTCCAATGCGATTCTCAAACAGTCTAAGAAATGCAGGAAACATGCCATTTTCTACAGACAAGTGAACTCTTAAAGTGTTGAACAATACAAGTTCAGAATGCGTCCCCAAGCTCACCAAGTTTACGTAGAGGGCTGGTTTTTTTCTTCCACAATAAAATAGCACTCACTTAATGGAATATACATAGTGAACATGATCAGAGATAGAAACAGGAAAGGACATCACGATTCTGGCATGATTTTACTCGCAATCCTTCAACATACTAATGGAGGCTCGGTTCAGTGGTTACGATATGTTCGAGGTCACCAAGCTTACCTCCGGCCGCCATGATCAGCCGGATTGTTGTTCGCCATTCACCTTTCAACTTTGCTTCACTGGCTGTCCCTAGAGGTCTTTGTTCTCAGTTTTTAGCCATTGTATATGCTTAATATGAAAAAATACCCCACGGCAAACGGGGTTAGAATGTCTCACAAAAAAAGACGGACAAACAGCATGGCTTAAGAAAGACAAAAGCCCCGGTGTAGACGAACGGGTTTTTGTCTTTTTTGCTTAAGCCTGGCGACATTCTGAACCCGTTAGCCGTGGTGTATTTTTGTGAGAATTGTTCATTCGAATCTCAGTCGTGGAACATAATTGAGCTACAAAGTGATTTTCTTGCTTATGCCGCCTGAGTTTTTGTCTCAAGTATGAACACCATCAAAACGGCTGAGCTTGTCGTGAAATGACATAACAATTGTAATTTCTTTTTAAAAATCATAAAGTTGCAGCTAGCCCACACCGGCCACAAGGCGAGGGTGTGGCCCACACTCACCTGAGAGAGAGGGCTGCGAGCCCTCGGCTAGTGGCCGGCGGGCCGCGACCCTCATGGCTGTTGGCAAGGGCTTGCAGGCCCTCATCCAGTGGTCAGTGGGGGTCATCGGTGTCTGGCATCTCCCTTCCGGCCCTTAACAATGAATAAAAGAAAATAATCTTTTTCTACGTTAGTGTTATTCGTGCCATGTAGGATAGCCAGCGTCCACATTATTAATTTCCGGCTAAAATTAGCCACATGGACTATAATGACAAATTGTTAAAAGATTTATAACTAAATTTACCAAATTAAAAGATTTGAAACTAAATTGGTATAAATATAATAGATGTATGACTTTTTTTGGTAATTTTTCTCATGTGTCACGTGCAAGGCCTATTTTACTTGTGAGGAAAGTATTAAAATATATATTTCGTTTTTTGGAAGTACTTTATTAATGTGCTTAATAGATGAGCTGTGGACACCGGTCCTGATAATTTCAGCCTCTGCGAAAGACTATTGTATAACAAGTAGTTTAGCGATTTGAATTCCTAGGTACGGAGCAGAGCAGGAGCTCAAATTGTTAAAATGGACAACCAGCATCTTGATTCCACGGCGGAGTGCTTGCTTCGAGCCATTGGGACATTCAGACCCATAACGGTCCAGCCAACATGGCCGGAGCACCCGTCAGGCAAAAATTGATCTTTGAGATGGGAAGAGAAAGTTTGGACATGGGGTTCCAACCTTTTATTTTGTGGGGACGGTTTGTTTTCTTAAGATTCCAGAGGCTTCTTCATCGACTTTCATTCCCATCGGACGCGTCTGTATCATTTCGTTTGGCTCTGTTTTCTGGCTCTAAGTTCCTAATTCTCGGCCGGAGCTCTTTCGCTAGTGTTGATCTTCACCGTCGATTTTTCCAGGGCTTCCTCTTTTACTAGTTAACAACCGGTCGAGATCTGGACTCTTCCTCGTCAAGGTGAATTGCATGTGCTCTGTCTCTGCCTCTTATAAAACGAAACAAAAGCCCCTCTGTTTTACCTTGCTTTGAAACCGAGAATTACTCAAAAAATTCGCTAGTTCTGGTGATTTGAGCTGTTGTTGTTGTTGTTGATTTGTGAGTTTCGGATGAGAAGATTGCCTTAATTTCCATGATTCTGATTTGTTCTGGTAATGCACGTAACCTGCTCGACGAAATGTGTCTAAAAAGTTTTTTGTGAAGTAATTTCTGTTGTTGTTCAATTTGAATATGTGACAATCACTTTTGAATGATTAGTACTCGTTTTATTGGATGAGGTAAGTCATGGTTACCGAAATTTGCCTCTATGACTCGTTGTTCTGCTTCTCGGTTCTGTGATATATTTATGCTCTGAGGATGGTCTGTGGTATTGACTGGTGAAGACGTGAGGTGCAGTCCTTGATCACTCCTGTTGACGTTTATGGCTTATGCTTCTATGGTATCAATTTTAAAATTCCTTGCTCTTCCTGCGTACACGTGTTAATTGACGAACGGCGATGTTGGCTGTGGTGGCCAGCGACGATGGTGTGGTTGATAGTCATCTTCAGGTGGTGGCTGATGATGGTGCTCCGTTGGTGATGAGAAGTAATTGATAGTGTAATATTCTCTGCATAAGGTTTGGGCGTGTTGTTTCTCAATTCATCCTTTACAAGCATTCAATTAGAAGAGTGTAAGAGAATACAGAGTAAAAAACAGGGGTGAGAGCTCGTGCCCCGGGTGAGGGGACTGAGAGGGTTGAATAAAAAAACTAACAAAAAAATAAATAAATAAAATTCCGAAAATAAAAAAACGTGGAAAATTGGTTAGAAAAATAGTCCATTCGTTAGATTTTAGTTTTAAAATTAGTTTAGTTTTATTTAGATAATGCACATAGCTTAGGAAAATTCATGACTTTCTCTAGTTTAGATAAAAGAAAATTAGTTTCTTTAGGAAATTGGACTGAAATTGAATTAAGCTCTTGGGGATGACAATGCCATATTATATTTTGTTGCCCAACTCATATCTTGTTACTTTACTGCACTTCATTTTTTTACTCGCCCTTTCATTACTATCTTTGATTGAATTTTTTTTTTTTTTTGGTCGGATTATCTTTGATTGAATTGATTGTGGCTCTTTTTTTTTTTTTTCTGAGTTGTGATTTTTTTTTTATAGTTGAGTGGTTAGGTTTCATTCTGCGATCATAAAAACATAAAGGACATTGCGTGGACACCGTGGACGAGAATCATAATATGGTGGACATCTCAGTTAACAAATAATCAAGTTCGTGTACCAAAATGACACTAATTAGATAACAAGTGTAATCAAGTCTCCAACCCTAAATCTCTAGTCGTGTAGGAACCAAAGGCTTCTCTTCCATTAATTTGCTCAGAACTTGCACGAATTTTGTTTCCGGCAATTAATGAAAATCCAAACGAACAATGGCAATTTGATCCCAAAAACGTCAACAACAAGTTAGACTTTTCCTCAACTATATTGTGTCGGTATGTTAATTTCTATAAATGAACGCCAAATGAAAAGTGGCGATTTGACCCCAAAAACATCCACAACAAGATACTTTTTCCTGATATATGTATTTTTTTTTTGGTTTGTTAATTTCAATAAATTAAGTGATTGGAATACTAACTTCTGGTTCCAATACCAGGCACTTTTTATAGAAATTAATAGATCAAAAAATTCATTTATCAAGAAAAGTTATCTTGTGGATGTTTTTGGGGTCAAATTGCAACTGTTCATTTGGGTGTTCATTTATAGAAATTAAATAACAAAATATATTTCAGGAAAAGTCTATCTTGTTGTTGACGTTTTTAGGGTCAAATTGCCATTGTTCATTTGGATGTTTATTAATTGCCGGAAACAAAATTCATGCATGTTCTAAGCAAATTAATGGAAGAGAAGCTCTCGGAGATGAGTAAACTTGTCGAGGTTAGGTCCTATGCTTTTTCTTTATCTTATTATCTTTTCTTTGAAATTTCTGCCATTTTCCTTTTTATTTGTTTTTCTGAGGAAGGTTCTCTTAGGATCTTTTAGAATGTTGCAAAGCCTAGTTTTATTGTGGATGATACTGAAGATGTCGGGATGGAAGATGTTGAAGATGGGACCGCCGAGGACGATGATTGTTTATATTCTGTTTGTGCGCTATGCGATAACGGTGGTAACTTTTTATGGTACATGTCTTCCTCCTTCGGTTTTCTTTTCCTGCTATGTGTTTTTTTTGGTCTGTTAATTTCTAGAAATTTAGTGATTAGAATATTATTGATTCCAGTTATTTAAGGTATTCTTCATTCTGGTTCTTGTTCTCATTTTAGTTCCTGAACGAGTGTTTTGCTACTATTTTCGTCCCCTTACGGCATTCCAATGTACTGTTTGGGTTTCTATAGAGGGTGAAAATGTTCTTACAGTACTCATTTAAGGACTACAATGGGAAAGTGAAGGTACAAGGACCAAAATAAACAGCGTGATCCCAGTCTTCCAATTTATTCTTGAGACAGTCTTTCGATTGTTCTGGTGCTATTGTGTCGTTTTAGTTCCTATGAGGGAAACACCCTCTCTCCCTATGAGTGTGTTCCTTATAGTGGCAAGGGTAACTAGGAACCAGCCATGAGTGTAGTCCGTTTCTATTTTCAACTCTTTTTCAATAACTCCAACACAATTGGGTTTGACCTGGTAAACTGGTAAACCTAGTTCTGACCAGGCTTGGCTTTTAGAAGTTCGTCAGTGTTGTTGAGGGAGAGAGCCGTACCTGCTTCCTCTAGGATAGGCACATGGGCTTTTGCCACTTTGTAAGGGCACTCCTTTGTGTCCGTGTGCCATCTATTGTATATATTGTATACCTCTCAGCTAAATTTTAATTATAAGGCTCTACAAACTCGAACTCATAAGTGAATCACTGCATGCATCGACAAAATGGGTTGCACTTAGTCAAGTGATTACGTATAAATATCCTTTTAAAATGCGGTTCACCGCTAAGCACTCCTCGACACGGTCTTACTCATGTCTGGTTTTAACAACATTAGCATAGACTCAAAAATCCAATGCGGTCTACGATCTACTAGCTTTGATGAAAATTCTTTTTGTGACTTTGATCTTCCCCGTAGGTTATATGTACCAAATGGACTTTAGATGATAAAATTTTCAAGTGTGAGTGTGTGAAGTTTCATAGTGTATGTGAGATGAAATGTTATTATTGCTTTTAGGGTATGTTCTGCTCTTTAAGTAAAGTTTTATGGAAGTTCTTATTTCGTCTTCTACTTTAGTTTGGCATGCAAATTTTTAGTTAGATTTATATCTAACAGTTTGTTAACAATACGACTGTGACGGAAAATGTTTGAGATCATTTTATGCTAGTGAAGAAGATTGTGAAGACTCTCTCTGTGATTCTCTTGGATTTTTCACGACATGAAGTTGATGTCGGATGATACTTTTTTTTTTTTTTTTTTTGTGTTTGGAAGTTCGTTTTCTTTTTGCTTAGGTTTCTTTTTTTTTCTGCTAAGCCTTTTTTGTCTGCTTTGGTTTTAATTATACTTTTGTTGTGATGTTGACAGACAAGACAGACTTTTAGGACCTGTTTGATAACACTTCTATTTCTCTATTTTTCTGTTATTTTGTTCTCTAGAATAGAAAAAAAGAACGGATACTATTTGGTAGTGTCAATTATTTTTTTTATTCCCGGAATAGATAAATGGCGAAGGAATAGATTTGGAACAAAATTAAAAATACAAAAAATCTACTTTTTTTTGTTCATAGGAATAGTTTCTGAAACAAGTTCATTTTCTTTTTTCTTTTTTTTTTTTCCTTCTTTCTTCTCTCTCCTCTAGCTTGTCGTTGGGCCTAAAGATCTGGAATCAATAGTATTCTAATCACTAAATTTTTAGAAATTAATATACTAAAAAAGTATATATATTAGGAAAAGAAAATTGAAGGAGGAAGACATGCACCATAAAAGTTTACCACCGTTATCGCATAGCGCACGAACAGAATCAAAACAATCATCCTCCTCAGCGGTCCCATCATCAACATCTTCCATCCTGACATCATCAATATCATCCACGATAAAACTAGGCTTTGCAACATTCTAAAAGATCCTAAGAAAACCTTCCTCAGAGAAACAAATAAAAAGGAAAATGGCAGAAATTCCGAAGAAAAGATAATAAGATAAAGAAAAAGCACAGGACCTAACCTCGCCAAGTTTACTCCTTTCCCAATGCTTCTGTTCCATTAATTTGCTCGGAACATGCATGAATTTTGTTTCTGGCAATTAATGAACATCCAAACAAACAATGGCAATTCGACTGCAAAAACGTCAACAGCACGATAGACTTTTCATCAAATATATTTTTCCGGTCTATTAATTTCTATAAATGAACACCAAATGAACAGTGGCAATTTGACCCCAAAAAACATCCACAACAAGATACCTTTTCCTTATATACGTATTTTTTTTGGTCTGTTAATTTCTATAAATTAAGTGATTGGAATACTATACTTTTGGTTCCAATACTTGGCATTCTTTATAGAAATTAATAGATTAAAGAATACATATATCAGTTAAATGTATCTTGTTGTGGATGTTTTTGGGGTCAAATAACTATTGTTCATTTGGGTGTTCATTTATAGGAATTAACCGACAAAATATATTTTAGGAAAACTCTATCAGTTGGGTGTTCAAATAACTGCTGTTCATGTGGGTCAAATAACTACTGTTCAGTTGACATTTTTGGGGTCAAATTGCCATTGTTCATTTGGATGTTCATTTATTGCCGGAAACAAAATTCATGTCCGAGCAAATTAATGGAAGAGAAGCACTGGGAGAGGAGTAAACTTGGTGAGGTTTGGTCCTACGCTTTTTCTTTATCTTATTATCTTTTTTCCGAAATTTCTACCATTTTCCTTTTATTTGTTTCTCTGAGGAAGGTTTTCTTAGGATGTTTTAGAATGTTGCAAAGCCTAATTTTATTGTGGATGATAATGAAGATGTCGGGATGCAAGATGTTGATGATGGGACCACCGAGGAGGATGATTGTTTTGATTCTATTTGTGCGCTATGCAATAATGGTGGTAGCCTTTTATGGTTCGTGTGTTCCTCCTTCTGCTTTCTTTTCCTGGTATATATTTTTTGGTCTGTTAATTTCTAAAAATTTAGGGATTAAATACTTTTGATTTAAGACGTTAGTCAATGTTGTTGAGGGAGAGAGCCGTACCTGGTCTCTCTAGGATAGGCACATAGGCTTTTACCACTTTGTAAGGGCGCTCCTTTGTTATGTATGCCATCTTTTTTGTATATATTTTATACCCCTCGGCTGAAATTAAAATTCCGATTCACAAGTTGAGCACTCCTCTGATACGTCTTACTCTTGTTTGGTTTTAAAAACATTAGTATAGACTCGAAAAAATCCAACCTGGCCATACCATCTACCAGCTTTAATGAAAATTCTCTTCTCTGACTTTGATCTTCCCTATAGATTATATGTCCCAATGGGCTTTAGACAATAAAATTTTTGGAAGTGCGAGTGTTTGAATTTTTCATAGTGTATGTGGGATGAAATGTTTTTATTGCTTTTAGGGTAGTTTCTCCTCTTCTCCCCACCTGAAAATGTAACACTAAAAATTTGATAATCATCAAGTTTTCTGGGTTTGACGTGGACTCATTGGGCCCCTTACTTGACCCCAGGCTTCTAATATGCCGATTGTGGTTGTTCTATAGATTAGTTGTATGGATATGTTTTCAGACACTAATTCCCTGCGAGATCTTCAATGTGTTTCCGCTACTTGCGGCCACTTCTACCATCCCCACTGTGTAGCAAAATTGCTCCATCGCAGAGATGACGTTGAAGAAAAACTTAAGCCAAGGATTGCTGTAAGAGAAAGTTTCGCGTGTCCTATACATAAATGTTGCGTTTGCAATCATATAGAAAACAAGAAGGAACATGATCTGTAAATTGCTGTATGGAGATGATGCACCAAGTCTTACCATAGAAAATACTTGCCAAAGTATGTTCTCCTGAACTTTTATGTTAGAATTGCTTCAGTCTCGTTGAAATTGATCTATGATGCTTCACATGCTTGTTTCAAGGGATATTTTTTCGAAGATTCTAAATGAAGATGCAATAACAAGGGCATGGGAGGAATTACTAGCCAATTGCATATTGATTTATTATTTGTGAGTACTAATTTAGTAGCTAAGCTTCTTCGAGCATTTTGCCATCATAGATTAGTCCCAATCTCTTCATCAATATCATGCTTTCTGGCAAAGTTAAAGGCGAACTCTTCAGCAGATGATGGCAAAATGATTGTAGAACCTTAGCCACTGAAGTAGTACTCACAAACAATAAACTACTATGCGATTGGGTAGTAATTCCTCCCATGCCTTTGTTGTTGCATCTTCATCTGAATCTTCGAAAACAATATCCCCTGAAACAAGCATATGAAACATCATAGATCAATTACAATAAGACTAAAGAAATAATAATCTAAAAGCTTAGTAGAACATACTTTGGCAAGCATTTTCTATGGTAAGAGTCGGGGCGTCGTCTGCATATAGCAATTTGCAGATCATATTCCTTCTTGATTCAGTTTTTATTGTAAAGCAACATCTATGTACAGGACACGTGATACTTTCTCCTGCAGCAATCCTTAGCTTAAGTTTTTCTACAGCAACCTCATCTCTGCGATAGAGCAATTTTGCTACATAGCAGGGATGGTAGAAGTGGCCACAAGTAGCGGAAACACATTGGAAGACCTAACAACGAATTAGTGTCAGAAAACATATTCATATAACTAAGCTATAGAACAACCACAATCGACATATAACATCACTTGAATAGAATTCTAGAAGCCTTTAGTCAAGTATGTTAGAAATTAAACCAAATTTGTTAGTACTTGTTTCCTTTTTTGAGTTTGTTCAGTATTTCCATAGTTTGATTTTTCATATATATGGTGAGATATTAAGAGATAAGATAAGATATTATGAGATATTGTTTCTAGTTATATTTTAGGAAAGTTTCCTAAGTCAAGTAGGTTTCCTAATTAGAATAGGTTTCCTAGAAAGAGATTTCCTATTTCGAATCAAACTATGGCCTATATATAGTCTATTTCTTTTGTAATTGGAACATGCAATAGAAAGACGCGAATTGCAATTGTTTCACCTTCAAAATTTTCTTTCATCAAATCAATATTGATGCCACGCCTCTAACGCTCAACAAAGTAAGGGGTCCAATGAATCCACGTCAAACCTAGAAAACTTGATGATTATCATATTTTTGGTGTTAAATTTGCAAGCATGGAGGAGAATGAATGAGGGAGCTTATCTTAGTCACAAGAAAATATTAAGAAAAGCCACATCGGCATTTTTCATTAGTCAAGTTGGACGGAGTTAATAGGAGGACTCTATTACATTTGATGAGTTTTAGAACTTGATAATTTTATAATTCAATTGCACTTTTGTGACAAATTTTAGAACTTCCATTGTATTTATCCACTTTTTAAAATACTTTTGTCTCGCAATGTGAAAACAAAGCATCGAGTCTTAAATTTTTTTGAAGATGGGAGTTATAAGGAGCGAAGTGCTTGCTAATTCTTTGATTTGTAAGGAGGTGTTGAGAATGCATGTTCAAGTCAATATTAAAGCAGTGTTTGTATTATATACTCTTGTGCAGGCTCTTATGTTTTATCACTACACTTTTGCATATACACCCTGCTGTCGAACTTGGACCGCAATTAGGAAAATACTTAGGATGGTGTTGAGAATGATGTGACTACGACCGCGAGACTACATAATAGAGGTTGTCCTTCTCATCTCCGAACTTTCTTTCTTGGTGTCAAAAGTGTTTATCTCTATCCGCGAGATTTCGTGACAATATGATAACCTTTTGACTGAATTTTAGTACCTGAGATTGCAACTAGTCAGATCACCCTCTTGACCCCGCTTGTTTTGGCTTCTAGTTTTGGCGTCAAGCCTCCCTAATTCATGTCACGCCCGAACCCCTCGAAGCGCAATCATCCCACGTACCGGTCGAATTTGATGCGATGTCCCAAGCCGCATCGCCAACCCAACTCCCAACACAGAACATAAGGCACATGCGGAAGCAATAATTAAAACACCCGTACAAAACAATACATGACCAAGGGTAGCAGGAACGTCAAACAGTCAAAAGCCTATCAATCAAGACTTGCATTGAGCTTCATACAATGTCCACGATACACCAATATAAATCACCAAACAAAAGCGGGTCAAAGGCCACTACTAACAAGATCCCTAAGTGGCCAAGGAGGCAGTCTAAGGTGGGGCTACAATCAAAAGGTTACTGGCCCGACCTAAGAGAGGTTAAGGCTAATCCTAGGAAACTTAATCGGGATCAGATCCTGATGACTCAGACTCAGCCTCGATTATCTCATCTTCCGAATCTATCCGCCGACCCGCCAACCTGTTCGGGATCCTACTCTATGGGCTCCAGATCCTCATATTAATCGGACACACCGGGCATCCTCTAACAGGAGGGTGAAAAACAGGGTTGAAACAACTACAAGACGAATCTCAGTGAGTAGGCCTCCTAAACTGAAACTAGGCTAACATGCACCTCCCGACAAGCAAATCAACACAACAACGGACCATAATGTCAATCAAATAACCTAGGCCCTTGATCCCGAATCGCTTACCTTTGCTGACCCCGGGTTAGGCAATAACAATAGGATAATCACAGCACATGCATGTACACACTTGGCCATATGTACACCACACACATGCTCATGCTCAAAGTGTTCATCTCTAGATGTCATTCACCGAGTCTTGCATACTAGACACCGCCCATGCATTTTTATGCATGCAATTTCTATTCTCATGCCATGATTTCCATCACCGCAAAGCGGCACAATCGGCTCAATGCTCAATTATTATCTCGAGCTCGACCTATGTAAAACGATCGGTCGACCCATGCCAATGCAACAGTCCACATAATCACAACACTCGTGGCGGCGTAAAAATGCTCCAGCCCAGATCTCTAATCCACGCCAAAACGCATCAGGCGCAATACCAATCTCTCCTTACGAACCAGAGCCCCAAAAACGATCGGGATGGTCATCTTCGGACATACGGGCATCATCCCGCGTAAAACGATCGGGGACGGCACACTCCGCTTAACACGCATCGGGCGTAATTGTGATCACACATACACACAGCCAGTTATTATCTGAAACCCGCGTAACACGCATCAGGACATTTAGGTGATCACATGCTCATGTCAAGCATGCATTCTCGCACAATCTCATCTCATGCCCCATTCTCGGCATACACAATGCGTGACCATGCAATGCAATTCAATGCAACATGAGCATCAACCAATCAAGGGCACCCAATCAAATTCACATCACCACACCGTGCCCAATATACAAACAGCATGCTCACTTGGCCCATTAATACCGTGCGGCCCAAAATCACATTTCATAATTCCATACTCAGTACAAGCCATCAGTTGGCCAATCACACTTCGCACGGTTCGACCACACGAGCACGCGACATGGCATATCACAATTACACACGAGTCACTCAACAATCAACCAATCCGGATAATTCTGGCAATTCCTACAATTAAACCCCAATATGCCTAATCCAGTCTAATAATCCTCCAATGGACAGCCACTTCGCGGCACATTTGACCCCAATTGGGTCTCCATGAGCAACAATCAGCGATAATCCATCAACCCAGGCACACCCGGCAATCGCACAGTCAAATTTCCAACTTGCCAATTTCTAATCCATTGAAGTCCCAAAGTGGATAGCCACTATTCATCCCAACCTTGACTTCCGATCTAACTCTAATCAGCACAATAAACCACTAATCAGTCCGAGGGAGAGAGAGGGAAAAACCGAGAAAATACAAAAATCGGATCCAAACTGGGCAGTTGCACAGTGACCGAAATCCATTTGAAATAAATGGTAAATCAATTCCAAAAATTATGAAATTTGGATATGTTGTACAAAACATCTCAATGAACATTTTCTATGAAGAACTCGAAACCCAATTCTAACAGTAAACACCTCGTTTTGATACTCAAAGTCAGACGAAATCCGGTTCGCTCGGACAGCCCCTCAGGCCATCAAAATACAACTCATTCGGTACCCAAATCATTTTGGAAAACCTTGAAATTTTTATATGTTATAGCCACAAATGTCCCTAAAAATTTTTGTGAAGGAAGTATTTTGAAAATAGGCCTGGAAAAATTTATAAAAATTCGAACAAACCCGAAGGTCGGGTGAACAATAAATCGGGCAGTTTTATTTCGGTCCAAAGATGGACTTCCGAATGGTATCAAATGATTTCTAAAAATTCCCAAATTAAAATATGTTATACTTGAAGATGTTGGAAACAACTTTCATGAAAAACACTTCTTCAAATTCGGCCCACACAAGTCACACAAAAAATAACAAAATCTGGCGACGCAACAGTAACCGTACCGGAAATCAACAAATATGCATCACCAAGCAAACCAAGCTCAACAAACCACTAATCCAATTATCCACAGCCTTTAAACCATCCCTAAATCATCACCTTAGACCATTAAAGTCACCACAACTTCAGCCCCAAATCAGCCTACACTAATTAACCCCTAAACTTGTCCAAAGTGCACATAATCCTAATTAGGGGTTAAGATTTCCACTCACTTGGATTCCTAAGCTCCTCACAAGGCTGAACAAGTGGGGAAAATGGGTGGGCTGAGCTGATTCCATGGCAGCGCAAGCGGCGGTCCTCGGCGGCGCTTAACGGGCGGCGACATGGGCTATTCCAATGGACAACGCACCAAAGGCGGGGTTGATCACAAAGCTGGGGAAGGGAGAGAGAAAGTGGGATGGCTGGATGGTGGTGGTGCTAGGCATGGAACGGCGGCACCCGGCGGTGGCACCGACGAGCGACTGCTCGGCTTAGCTTGGCTTCTCATGGCCAAATGATGGAGGGAAATGGAAGAGAGGGAGTTGGCGTGGGAGGAGGGGCCTGCCTGCTGATGGTGAGAGGAAATGGGAGGAGAGAGAGTGATCAAGGGGGTTAAATGATTGGTTTGACCCACTTTTCCTTAATTCCAATTTTGCCCCTTAAACACTTGGTTCTCATTAATCCAAGCCAAAATATCTAAGGGTGTTTGATCTTTCACCCCTTAAATTATTGGGCTGAAATATACATTAAAATATCCAATTTTAATCCCAAAAATGACCCAAAATTCGGAACCCTAAAAATGAGTCATAGGGGCAAAAGCGGTAATTTTCCGGTCCCGAATCGAAATTCCATTTTTTGACCGTACCAACCTCAAATGTGTGTAGACAACATAATATGACGTTGGATTCGCAAAAATAACCTTTTAAGTCCTCGAAAATCAACGCAAAGTTTAGAAGGGTAAAATAGTAATTTTTCACTTCGGGTTGAAATTCTATTTTTCGATTGTACACACTCAAAATATGCGTGGCCACCCTAAAACGGCATCGGCCTTGAAAAATAATTTCATATGGCCTCGAAAATCGGGCGTCAAGTCCAAAGGGATAAAATCGTAATTTTTCCAATTTCGGTCGAAATTTCAATTTTCGGCCGGACTAGCCCCAAAATGTATGTGGCCACACCAAAATGACGTTGGTCTTGCAATAAAGTTGCAAACACCCATAGAATTTCGACATCGAAGTTCAAGTCCAATTTTGGCAATCAAAATTGCTCAATTCAGAATTTTAGAGCCTCTCACCGACGGGTGATTTAGGGGTTACGCGTATCTACCTAGGGTCACTCAAGTCATAACGGTCTCGACTATCGGGAGAACGTAAGGAATTATTGGTTATTCCAGGGATCACTATCGTTTGGTTCAGGTTCGGGATTTATTTGACACTCGTACTATCGGTTGTGCGGAATCACCCGCGATTCGATCGACGTCGTTGGCCAAACCAAACCGTTACCTTTTTAGGATCGGCCCACACGGCCCAAAATACTTCCTCGCCGTTTTTGAATCGGTGCCCGATTCGCGATCAGGTCCCCGGTCCACGCACCGTTTTCATAGTTAGCCTTTCTCATGGGTCAAGATCCCGCGAGGGGCCAACTCCGGCGAGACGCGTACTAAAATAAGATGAGAAATAATATCCACTTCGTCGAATCTCGGAAATAGATCGAAATTTAGGATGTTACCATTCATGCGCATGTCTATGCCTTGTTATACTGCTACTAACCCATTCTCTCGTGATGTTTATTTTGGCGATTTAATTGTTTTCTTTTGCTTATGCACTCGAACTCTTGATCTCTAAACTGCCCAAGTGGACCCATTTTTAAAAGCCCATTGTTACAAGAATTCTCAAAAATGCATTGGATCTACTCGTCGAGTGCTAGCCTATTTTAAATTGATTTGGGCCTTGACTTGTCATTGGGCCATTTTTCCAATAATACATTAGACCCATTTTTCACAATTAAAAACCAAAATTGCTTTCAAGCTGTCCATAATTTGCTTCTGCTTTGAAAAAATTCATTGGGCCTTTTCATGCAATACTCTTGAAATTGCATCGCAGTTGATGTAGAATCTATTTTTTGGCAAAAATTTGAAAATAGCATTTGTACGTGCTTAAAACTAGTTATACAGACTTTTTCATAAAAACTCATTTTTAAAATCGTATTCAAAGTTACATTGGGCCTTTACGCATCTCATGAATGAGTAAGGCCCACAATTCATTCCCTTTGGGTACACTTGGTAGTCGAATAACTTCGTACTGAGACTTCTTTATGGAGGATTAATTATACTTCCATTGTTTCTAAATAAAAGATTAATTTATTCACCAAAATGCTTAATTTATGGGATAAATAAATTTTCTTGACGCTTGTGGTTAGTAAACGTAAAAATTTTACATCGATAATATATAAGTTTGTGAGCTATCTAAAACCTCATGCGCTTGCACGTGACTTGCATGAGAGAAGTGTTGAAATATTGTTCTACATCATTTGACAACATGTCCTAAATGCTCTTTATGTTCATGAAAAATCAATTCATTCTTGTGTGATTATTTACTTGTTTAGCCTCTAAAAAAGGAGTGAACACTCTTATTTCTCTTGTTCGTTCCAACTTTGATCAAATAATATTTGTGACATCGATCATCTCTTACAAGAGTTACGAATATCAATTCACCCCAATATAGTGATAAATGGGGACTTACTTCTTGGACCAATTTGATATTTTTACTGATTTCAGTTTCCTTTATTTCTTTGTTTGGGATTTGTGTAGCCTTTAGGTACAAGAAGGAAAATGGCTCCGTGTTACTCTTTCAGTTTCTAAACTCAATAGCCTAACAATGGCCGCTTTACTTCTCTTTCTTGTTCTTCTATTCATTGCCACAAGCGGGGGCAATTCGGTCTTGGTCGGCACCATGGCCGGCCAAGATTGGACTGCAACTTCACAACCATTAATAACGCGATCGTGAAGGCTCCGAACAATACCACTAGCATGAAGCGGTACTTCATGACATAGGTTTTTTTATTGAGTTAATATTACGAAAAATCCAAAACTGGTACACCTGTGATATATTTACCCCAAACTAATTTTTGACCACAAAAATCCCAAACTTGTACATTTGTGACAAATTTACTCTCCATTAGTTTCCATTAAATTGGATTAATACTGCGAAAGAATCGCAAACTAGTACGCTATGACAAACGGAGGGGTAAAACCTAGGGGTGATCGCATCTCTATCCGGTCCGGTCCGATCCCATCCAAGAACCGGGAACCGAACCGGGAGGATCAGTTCCCAATTTCTGGGACCGGGGACCGGACCGGACTAGTTCCAATGGAACCAATTACTTTTTGAAATGAACTGAAAATCAGTGAGGATCTTCAACTAGTTTCAATTTCTTCATACAACTATGAAAAAAGTATAGATGGCCACACATGAATGACAAATGCCCCTTCTGAGAATGACAATATCAGAAGAGCATTTACTTGCAAAGAAGCAAGAAGTGGGCTTCACCGCACAGTCATCCCAGTCTATGAGAACTCCAAGCAAAGATTTGCCAAAACGAGTTACTTCCAAAAATGCCCACACTAGCTTGTCAAACTACTGATGTATTGGAAGACACGGTGTCCTCTCCCGGTGCAGATGATACAGCTCAAACTCGTCTTTCATGAGTTCAAAAGGACAACCCAAAACAAAACTTGAGGGTAATCAGCAAAAAGTCATGAAAGCCATCTTCCGAGGGCAATACAGCACCTTGTCATGGAATTGGGGAAACTTGAAAGGCAGATTAATTAGATTAAGGTTTCTATTTAGAAATTAAAAAAATTAAAAATATATATATTTGGTTCGGTCCAGTTGGTCCAGTTCCCACCCTGAAATCGGAAACCAAACCGATACTACCGATAATCGGATCAAACTGGTCCATCAAGTCTGGTCTGGGCGGTTCGGGCGATCCATCTTGCTCACCCTTAGTACGATCCGAAACTGGTACATTCGTCAACTGTCACGTATCATCTAACTTAGCAATTTGATTGTAAAATTTAATAGAAACTAACGGAAGGTAAATTTATTATAAGTATACCAGTTTAGAGTTTTTTGTGATAAAAAAAATTAATTTTGGATAAATTTATCATAGATGTACTAGTTTGGAGTTTCATGGTATTAACCCTGTTTTTTTTCAAAACTTCTGGATATATGTGATCACCGATGTTTACAAGTACGTGTTAATTGTTGAGAATAAGAAATATCTCATGATGATTGCAGATGGCATCAACTGTACAAAGATTTAATTAATAAAGAAGAGATAATCTCCAACTTAACTTAGCCATTCAAAGATTGAACAAAAGTGACATTTGAAGAATATGACACCAAAATACGGAATTTCCACGTACTCTAAAATAAAACAAAATCAAATTTGTGAAGAAGCTAATAACTTTCAAAATCGCCTTCCTTTTTTAATTTTTTTCTCGATACATCCATATAGCAAAACTTTCGGTTTAAAACTTTCAAGCTACAAATGGTCAGTTCATAACTTTTTTCATCGGTGTTATTTAACATTAAAATGATGTTCGACAGAATTTCAAAAGCTCTAATGAAGTTCGTGTCTCAGTTTCTTCTTGCTAGCTGATTTCCACACATGAAGATGACCAAGTTCTGGATTTTCCATGGCATGTTGTGGCCTCATTCTATTGAAGCGCTCATGGTCGAGCAGTTTCCTTTTCTTGTTCTTCTTTTATTTATGTAATGGATTTGACATTAGTCGGGCTATGCGACGTGAATCTGTTTTCATCAGAGTGAGTATGAAGAATATGCAATTGCATTTCTATTAATGGGACACAAATAGAATTTTGAAGTATTGTTTACTCATCATTGATTTCTATTTGAATTATTGATTTCTATTGGAAATTTGTTAATGAGTGTCAAGGGGCACTTGTATATTTTGACGATTAAACTCTTTTGTAACATGTCTGACCCAAAAAAAAAATCTTTTGTAACAAGGAAATTTATCTCGAATTTCAATAGGTTTTTGACTTGAAATGATATTTATATTATGACAATTAAACTCAAAAATGATTTTTTTAGTTGATTTGCAACACAAAGCATATAAAAAAAGCTACTGACTATTTTTATTACGAGTTATTCTTCAAATTTTGAAAATAAAAACAATTACTTAAGAGAAAAAAAATCATATACAAATTTCAAATGTCAGTATTTTTCTATTTTGAAAGGTGCCAAGTGCTTCATATTAAATAAAAGACCAAACTATGAATTTCGTAACATTTACAAAAATGAGAAGTAAGCCCTAAAAAGCAATTTGCGTGCGGAAGTCATCCATTTGCATGAAGGCACAATAGGAGGAAGAGTTTGAATTTCAAATAAACTTTGGTTTATTGATTTGTTTCCTGACTTTCTTCTGTGATTGAGTTTGAATTTCAAATAACAAAACTGTTAAAAAGTAAGCATCTCAAATATATTCTCCCATATTTATCTCTTTCAACTATTTTCTCTCATTGTTTTTAAACTTGAAATAAAAAATTAAAAAGAGACAAGATATTTTGAAAATTACCATCATTATCCTTTCGAGGGGTTTATCTTTTTTTATTTTTATCTCTAATTAATTTTAAATTCGAAAATATGGTATATAAGTATATTGTCATGCATAGTTTATTTTAGTAATTATAGATTTAGTTAGAAGGAGAAGTATATCTTGTTGGATAAATAAGATGCATTTTTTGAAGTATGACATATTTTAACATGTGAATAAATACACAATTTAAAATAATATTAATGTAATTTGAAGGATAGCTTATGTTGTGAAATTTTTATTGAATATTCTCAAACTATAAACATTTAAATAACAATAATTAATCTAAAAAAGAAGTTCAAGATTTTAACTTACTTGAAACATGCATATTGACATTTCATTCGATTTTAGGTCCTCTTGAAATCCACTTGATTAAAATATATCTAAAATCCTCTAAAGCATATCTATTCAGTAAAAGTTAAAAAGTGTATGTAAATTGATGTAAACCCCACGTAATTTGAAATTACTTCAACAAAATAAGAGAGAATTCAATAAGGCTTAATGTATTAGTTTGTTGTTCGATAGATATTTTAAATACAACAACTCAAATGAAATTTAGGTAGTGGACAAAAAGAGAAGATCTCAAGTTTTAATTTAGCAATTCAAAAGATTGAACGAAAATGACATTAACAATACGACGCTAAAATAAGGAAATCTACATACTCCAGACTAACACAAAATTCAATTTGTGAAGAAGAAGCTAATAATTAAAGTTGTTTCCTTTTTCTTTTTTTTCAATACATACGTTTAGCAAATTTTTGAATTTAAACTTTCAAGCCGCTTGTGTCCAATTCATATATTTTTGGACTGGTTTGTTCTATCCCCAGTGGGTTACAAACCCAAATAATACTAATACATACGTGAAAGTACATTATTAATATATGTTACCTAGTTATTTTCCTTAAGTAAATTCTACAAAATTTTCACATTTCTGCATTTCTTCGAAATCGCTTTGCACAGCTTATCTACTCTCATAATTGCTCGCTGGGCAGGATAGGGAGACTCCCAGACCTAGATTGGAATTATACCTCCTGAAGATGGAGCTTATTATTAATTTCATAAGCTTTAATGAAGTCCCGTGTATCAGTTTTGATGTATCAGTTTTTATTCCACGTTTAAAAGTACATGGAGTGTCATACGTTCATTCATGATTTATTATTAGCGCTCCTATTTTATTTTGCTTTTTCAGTAATAAGACTTCAACAATCGCACAGAGATAATGATGACCATAATTCCACTGTAAAATCTCTCAAAAAGACGGGTTTCCATTAGACAATTTCTATGGTCTACTACAAAGCAGATGGATTTGCAAGTGCCCAAGTTGAATAGCAAAAGGCATATCGATGACTAATGATGAATCATTTACAAGTCCAACCGTTGCTGTCAAAAATATAATGTCTATACAAAAACGATAGAGCCCAAAAATTGGTATTGTGGTGCAGACAGTAGTAGTTACGTACAGCCATCCCGTTTCTTGCTCTAAATCACAATCCCGGTTGCATTGGGGCATAGATGACAGTGTCTTGCTTGCAAAATTTGAACTCCCAATATCAATAGCTTGATTGTCTCTTCTTCTTAGCATGACTCCATCGAATGAGGAAGCTGCTCTATTTGGCTCTTCGGAGAATCCAACCATTTCCAAACGGTCAGCATCCCCGCAGCATCTCCTGTGGAGAATAGGCCTCTGGGAGCCGTCTGAAGAGTCCTCACTTCTCGTCTTGAGAATATCTTGCCCCTTTTAGTGAACCTGAAGTACGATGCATGAAGTCAACCAGGCGAAGAGAACAGTCTTTAATGAGAGACAAGGACGTCAAACCGATTAGAGAAATGATTTGAACTTACGATGGGAGCTCGTACCAGCGAACAATGTTGTCATTGCACGCACAGAGAAGGGCCGGCTTACCACATGCATCCATCAGCCCTGACAGTGCAAGAATACCCTCTGCGGGACAAAATGATATTTGCAACATCAACATATGATATAACATCACTTCCATGACACTAGGAACTGACAAAGCACCGACAGGTGGAAGATGAAATTTTATGTCTTCTCCACATAGAGCAAGCACATGCAAGGTACTTGACAGTATGGCTTTATTACAAAGATTCAATCCACATTATTCATATAGTCATTTTTAGCTGAGGAAATAAAACCGAAAAGCTATAAGACGCATCTTTGAGATCTAAGATAGAAAAATAGGTCCATCCACTTCGTGCATATGAAGTCAATAAAAATAAACACAGTTTCACCCTTATTGTCTACACTTTTTCCTATACTACCATCATCAACCACAAATTACCATAATCCACACAAGTACAAAAAAAAAAAAAAAAAAAAATTTGCGAGCAACATACATGGTCGTCATGATGTGTGTAGGCAACTTCCAAGCTGCCTCCTTCAGTGGGAACCCCCCAGACCTTAACTGTCTGATCCAATGAACAGGATATCAAGTGCTCGTCCCAGCAAATAAGCGACATCACCACATCAGTGTGTCCAACAAGTTCCTGAACACACTCCAGTGTGTGCAAGTCCCACACCTGCAGAGGAGAAAAAAAGTAAGATGTGAGGGGTCAGGACAATTACTACGGTGGAGCGGGGCACAAAAATATAGAGAGGACGTAGCAAACAAATAGAAGTGATGCAAAAGAGAACATAAACTACAAGGGCCAAGTCATGCCTCCCAACGCACACAACTAGATAAAATCAGGGGGAGAGCATCTAAGATAAACCACCATACCCTGGTCGATGGAACCTGGATACAACCGGTCACGCCCAATAGCCAATGATACCACACCCCGAGTGTGACCCAAGAGAGGTGCAGCCATCTTAAAAGGATCAGCTTCACTATCTCCTTTCCACACCAAGATAGCGCCATCCTAGAAGCAAAGTTTGTTGAGTACTGTTAAGTAATGAGAAACTGAATTAATTATTGAAAAGTAAGAGTTACAAGAGTATTTATCGTCATATGAAAGACTATTTTACCCTTATACTCTAACACTCCCCCTCAAGCTGGAGCATGAATATCAAACATGCCCAGCTTGTTACAAATATATTCAATTCTACCACTTCCTAAAGACTTAGTGAAAATATCTGCCAACTGTTCACCAGTCTTAATATGATTAGTCAAAATGACCCCAGCTTCTAGCTTTTCCCGAACAAAGTGACAGTCAACTTCAATGTGTTTAGTACGCTCATGGAAGACTGGATTTGAAGCAATATGTAGAGCCGCTTGATTATCACACCACAACTCCATTGGCGCTGGGTCCTTGAAACCGAGTTCAACTAACAGTTGCCGCATCCAAACTAGCTCACATGTAGTTTGAGCCATAGCTCTATATTCGGACTCTGCACTGGATCTGGCTACCACATTCTGTTTCTTACTCTTCCAAGAAACCAAGTTTCCTCCCACAAATGTGCAAAAACCTGATGTAGATCTCCGATCAATGGGAGACCCGGCCCAATCTGCATCAGAGAACGCTTCCACCCTTTTATGACCATGATCTCTATAAAGAAGTCCACGACCAGGAGCTTTCTTCAAGTATCGCAAGATTCTCACCACGGCATCCCAATGGGGGGTACGAGGAGAAGACATAAACTGACTCACTACACTCACCGGAAAGGAAATATCTGGTCGAGTAATAGTGAGATAATTTAATTTGCCAACAAGCCTTCGATACCGCTCTGGATCACTTAGTAGCTCACCTTCTTCCGCCATTAGCTTAATGCCAGCTTCCATAGGTGTATCCAGAGGTTTAGCTCCTAGCATACCTGTCTCTGCAAGTAAGTCCAATGCATACTTGCGTTGCGAAATATGAATACCTCTCTTTGCTGTTGCCACCTCAATGCCCAAAAAGTATCTTAACCGTCCAAGATCCTTCGTTTCAAACTGCTGTTTCAAATATAACTTCAATTCATCGATCCCTGCAGAGTCATCACCAGTTATGACAATGTCATCCACATAAACAACAAGGAATATCCGACCAGCATTAGAAACCCGGTAAAACATAGAATGGTCGCCATGGCATCGAGTTAGTCCAAATTGAAGCACCACCTCAGTGAATCTCCCAAACCAAGCCCGAGGGGATTGCTTTAAGCCATACAATGATTTCTTTAAACGACATACATGGCCAGACTCCCCCTGAGCAACAAACCCAGGTGGTTGCTCCATATAGACTTCTTCATGCAAATCACCATGGAGAAAAGCATTTTTAACATCAAGTTGAAAGAGAGGCCATCGAGACGAAGCAGCCAAGGAAAGTAAAAGGCGAACCGATGTCATTTTAGCCACAGGAGAGAAAGTATCACCATAATCCACTCCATAGATTTGGGCGTAGCCCTTAGCAACCAATCTAGCTTTGAGTCGAGCAAGAGAGCCATCGGGATTAACTTTGACAGAGAAGACCCACTTACAACCAATAGCATTCTTCCCTGCAGGTAACGGAACAAGATCCCAGGTCTGATTTTTTTCAAGTGCCCACAACTCATCCTCCATAGCTGTCTTCCAACCCGGACTCGATAATGCTTCAGCAACAGACTTAGGAGTAGAATGTGTATCAATGGTAAGTAAACTAGCTCGAAGAGAAGCAGAAAGACCAGAATATGAGACAAAATTGGTAATGGGATGCTGGGTACAACTACGGGTTCCTTTACGATGTGCAATAGGGACATCAAGATCTGTAGATGGAGGACTTACCTCAGACTTGGAGGACGAAGAAGCAGTAGGCACGGGAGCATCTGCAGAGGGCTGTACATGTCGTGGACGTCTACTGTATACCTGATGGATTGGTGGAGGAGCAGGAGTAGACTTTGTGGTGGAATGCACAATGACATAAGTAAGCAACTCATCATCCAAAGTAGGAGAATCCATTTGTACTTCGGAGTAAACAGTAGACTCAAAAAAGGTGACATCAGCAGTGGTAAAGTATTTACGCAAAGAAGGACAATAACAGCGGTACCCCTTTTGTGTACGAGAATACCCCACAAAAATACATTTAAGAGACCGGGCATCAAGCTTGGAAAGTCCTGGACGATGATCACGGATATAACACACACAGCCAAAGATACGTGGAGGTAAATGAAACAAAGGCTCAGAAGGAAAGAGGAAAGAGTGAGGAGTAGCACCTTTAAGGACAGAAGATGGCATGCGATTAATAAGGTAACATGCTGTCATAACTGCATCAGCCCACAGTGATTTATCGACCTTCATCTCAAACAACAATGATCGTGCAACTTCTAAAAGGTGGCGGTTTTTTCTTTCAGCTACACCATTTTCTTTGTGGTGTATCCGAACAGGAGGATTGATGAAGAATCCCACGATGTGTCATGAAGTCAGAGAATGGTTTAGAGAAGTATTCTTTGGCATTATCACTACGCAGAACGCGAACAGGAAGAGAAAATTGTGTTTGTACTTCATTAACAAATGCACAAAAATTGGAAAACAACTCAGAGCGATTTCTCATCAGATATAACCAAGTGGCTCTTGAATAATCATCAACAAATGTAACAAAGTACTTGAAACCCAACTTTGAAGTAACAAGACACGGACCCCAAACATCCGAATGAACTAAAGCAAACCGCTACTGGGAGGCGCGCCTGGGTCGCGCCTGGGAGGCGCGCGACCGCGCCTGGAAGGCGCGCCTGGGTCGGTTGCCGGTCGCCGGTGGTCGGAGCGACGGTGGCTGCTGGTGGGTGGTGGTGGTTAGTTTAGATCTAGGTGATTAGGCTCTGATACCATGTAAAGTAATGAGAAACTGAATTAATTATTGAAAAGTAAGAGTTACAAGAGTATTTATACGTCCCTTATAACCCTAGTTTCTCAAACCATATGAAAGACTATTTTACCCTTATACTCTAACAAGTACAATCATTGAAAGCCAATATAATTCATCACAAGTATCAACAGAATGAGGCAGTCAGTGATCATATGAATGTTGACTTAGGTGGGCCACACTTAGAGAATAAGAGAAAAATTTCAGGTCTAAACCAAAAATCCACCCTCACACTGAGATTCAACTTTTACATCACTTATCCTGCTAATTCACGGAGGAACGAGATACAAAAGAAACAGACTAGACAAAATTCCAGCAGATAAACCACCTAAATTGACATTAAATTCTTTCTAATAATAAATTACCTGGGCTCCGGCAAAATGCAAGTTGTTAGAAACTTCCATAGCATGGACCTGTCCAACTGGTCCGCTGATATCGTAGCTAGCGCCATTCTGGATATTCCATGCCTACAAGAGATAGAAGAGAAAGCAATAAATTAAAAGCTCAGCAGCTCACTAATTGAAGAATTGCCAAAAAAAAAATAATAACGAAGCACAAAGGAGACACCAGCCAACCGCTCACCTTAATAGCATTAGGCATGCAAATAAACACCCAAGGACTTTCACAAGTAAAACACCCAACTTCTCCTCCAAGGTTGATCACTTGACTGCATTTACCAGTGTGACAGTCCCAGATTCGTGCTGTTCCATCTTTGCTTCCGGTGTAGAGCTTAGTAGATCCAGAAGGAAGTGCTATTCCAGAAACACCCTATCATAAAAAGCATCAGGTGAGTCCAGACTTACCTTTATGCCAGGCAGGCAATGATATTTCTAAATCTTAATCAGTACAGGTCGGAAACAAATTGGAGTTTAACAATACAAGTGATGCAACTAAATTTTATGCAGCTATAGTCTTGGACACGAGAGAGAACACAAAAGGCAAAAACCAATCTATAAACAGTACCTTTTTATGCCCGTCGAGCTTAGCCAGCATGACAAAATCAACACCGTGATACCATGAATGCAGGAAAGGACATGCATCGCCTTTCACGCAGTTGCCCGACATCCAGTAGTGGCATACTTTTTCTCCGGGCTTATGAGGGTTTTTATCTTTTGACGAATCACCTCTCTCTCCAGAAGTTGAACTCGCTGAATCCACCGGGCTAGATTCAGGGCCCTTCCCATGGCAATCCTCACGCATATAACTCGACTGCTTTGCAGCTCGATGGTAAACATTGCGTGGAAGAGATGCGTCGTGCAAAAACCTGCAGGGATTCCGGTTGCACCTCCCTTCTAACCAGTAAGTGCAAACTTTGCCGCTTGTCGGTGCTGTCGGAAGCTGATTATAGTGAGCAGCTGATTTTTGTGGCCAACCCCCAGTAGTCCTTGCTGTCTTAATATCCATGCTATTATTATACAGAAAGACGGACAGTCAATGACCGAACTGAATAACCTATCCAAAGTTAACTCAAAGTATCAGAACTCGTTCTTGCAAGAAGATCCCTTGCAGAAAACCCAAGGTCCCACTGTAGTCAAGCAATCCCAAGAGTTCCAGCTTCTCTTAGCACCAACAATACGGACAGAACAAAGAACAATCCACGACCTATAAGAGAATGCATAACCATCTCGATCCATCACGATTCCCATCTCCTTCGGTTCCAACTAAATCAAATTCACCCAGGAGCAGAATAGCTGAAAACCTAGAATACGAACTGGAAACTAAAGGAAATTCGCACAAGAATGTCGCATTGTCCGAGCCTCTTCACCAAAAATTCCAGTCATCAAACCTAATGTCCAAAAACTCAAATCAAGGCAACAAATCCCAGATCCTTTCAGTCGGAAGAAAACCCCCCCGATTCCTTCGGGATTAAGAAACCTGACAATCCCCGCGAATGGCTACCAAACGCAGGTCCGACGGCCATTGTCGTCGTCACCTGCGGACACCCACCTTCTAGAAAACCCTCCCAAGGCGAGCGGGAGATCGTCACCGTCGAAAGAAGAAGAGGAAACCCTAACGGCAACTTCATCGCTGTATACTTGGCTAGAGAAACTGCAACGGAGAGAGGGGCGTCGAGAAGAGAGAAGCAAAGCAAAGCAAACCTGAGGAAACCCGCAAAGCGACGATCGCCCTCAAATCGAAGTCACGAAGATCGGCGGCGGCGGCGGCGATCAAGAAGAACGGAAGCGATGATCGATCGATCGATCGAGAGAGATGTCGAAGGAGACGAAGCTTTGTGTTTCTTGGATGGGAAGTTTGCCTCCCTGGCCTTCTTCTTCTTTGAATGTATAAGGGAAGCCAAAGCGCGTTCTCTTCATGGGGTGTTGGAAGTTACCGTTGATATTTTCCTGATTTTATTATACTGGAAAAAGAGAGAAAATAAAAAGAGTAAAAGAACATTAAATACGATATAGAGGATAGATTGCTCGAAGATTTTAGTGTATTTAGGAACATTAAATTTCGATTACAATCTCTTAGAAAATAATCGGTAAAAACCTATGCCGGGCATTTTTGTTGGAAATCAAAATATTCTCCATTAACTCAATTTTCTAAAAAACGTAAAAGATCAATGTCAGGAATTTTTCTTTCTCCAAATTATTGACTTCCCGCGAAACCAACTTTCTTGCCTTTCACTTTGCAAATTATAGACCTTCAAGTCATTCGCTGCAGCCATCTTCAAAACGACTGGTAAACCGAGTTGCTCAACTCCAATTTTGTAAACTAATTGGGCACACAACCCAGTGGGAAGATAATTGAGTGGGGTAAGGACGTTTAATTTTGGATGTGGGATTCGATTCCTACGCTTTACAAACATACAGAGTAAAAATCTGAGAGAGATGTGAGAATTAGAGTAGGACAGTTAAGAAAAAAACTCTAATTCCGTAGGTTTTCTCCATCATTTGGTGAAGAACAAGATGAATGAGTGGGGCTCACAGAGATCTTTTCCCTTATTTCTCAATACCCACCCATCACGCTTCACAGCTTCCCCAACAAGGAGATGAAAAATCTTTCTTTTAGGTTTTCTTTGTTCTTATCTTGACGACTTTTGGATTTGGGATATTGTGACATTGCCACGTCTTATTGTCTTCATATATTGGCAATCCTTATGGAATTTGGGTAGTGAAATTCGGAAGTTGAAACGACTTTTTGATGAGATTAAAAGTTAGTTTAACTTAGTTTTCTATGTAGAGGTACTAAAATATAGTGTAAAAGTTATCCGTTACAAATAAAACTTGTTATTTCATTATTCTCATAATCACCCATCTACCGAAAAACCCTTCAAATTGTCAAAGCCTGCATCTGCCATCATTAGTCTTCCAAGCCGATAATGGTGTCTATCCATAACTCAATTATTCATAAATCGCATCGCAAACTAAGGTCACGAAGCGTCATTCCACCGCCTTTCCTGCTTGGCATGTAATACAAATTCCCATTATTCGGTTCCGTGGAAGAGGTGGGTATCGAGGAACCACTTCCAAAAGTTTCCTGTCACTCCTCTCCTATTGCCTTACGCATTCTAAAGTTAGTCGTCCACTAGTAGGAGGGAGATTCTATAAATTAAAAAAGAAGTATGAGACCATTAAATATGGTGTAAAGATAAATTTCTCGAAGATTAGAGTCGATTTAGGAAAAAAAAACCCAATAAATATAAGAGATGTTTACTAATTTTCATTTCCAAGGAGTTAGAGAGATTATACAATATGTTTTTTAGAAAAGCTTTAGAGGGTGGAGAAAATATAAGCACAGCGAAAAACGAGGTGGAAACTTTCGGCTATCGTTATTTAAAATGGGGTGAAAATTACTTTTACTTGTATATTTCTCGCAAAATGATTGGTAAACCAAGTTGCTCAACTCCAATTTTGTAAACTAACTTGGCACACAGCCTAGTGGTATGATAATTATGACATTTCGAATTTTGGCCCATTTTGAGATTTATAAAGCGTGTAATTTGTCGGTGCGTTTATAATAGAATTGCGCCCAAGAACCGATCACTCTCGGGTTCTTGTTTTTAAAAATAGAAATTTTTCTAGAAACACACTCGATCGAATTTGACCGTTATTTAGACCCCGGACTTGGCGGTCGATTTTCGGGAGTTTCAAAACGAAATAAATTGGATGGTGTCAATATGATCGTAATAGCGTTGAGATTATCGGGAATAATGGAAAAAGGAGAGTTTTTGACGGGTGCAATTTGGACTAGTAGACCTCCCTCGTTATGGTTTGACTTAATCAATTTGGCCTTTGTCCCTTATTATATGACGAGGCTTATTTTGGACCGATAGATCGTTTTCGGTTTTGAATTTAGGCCATCGGTTCGCGATTAATATTTGAATATTTATATTTTTTCCTTTTTTTATTTCTTTCTCTCTCTCTTTCTCTCTCTCTCCTCTCTGTTCCGCTCACGTTTCCCCCTCTCAGGTCCCTCTCTCTCTCTCTCTCTCTCTCTCTCTCTCTCTCTCTCTCTCTCTCTCTCTCTCCCTCCCTCCCACGTCCCCCCCCACGTCCTACCCCTGCTACTCGGACCCTTGCCCCCCCCCTCTCTCTTCCTTTTCTCTTTTTCCTTCTTTTCTTCCTCTTCCTTCTCTTCCCGATGCCATGGCTTCTTCTTCTTCTTATTTCGACCACTCCCTCGTCGTTGCCGGCCTTGCATACGTCACCCTTGTCGCTGATCGACCGACGGCCGTGCCGCACCGATGCCGCCTCGTCGCCCGCCGTCCGCGATTCGCTCCCCTCAACCCACCAGCTCTCTCTCTCTCGCCACCGCCTCAGCCTTCCTCTTCCTTCCCTCCGTCGTCCAATCGCGGCCTAGCGCTTGATCCGCCGGCCGCCGCGGCAGTATGCGCCCTTCGCGCTCGCGGCTTCGCCCGACCAACTACTCTCTCTAAGCGCTCTCTCCTTCCCCTTCCACGCCCGGCCCTCTTTTGCGGAGCTTGCCAGCGTCGGCTACCCGCCCGCTTTATCCGCGACAGCGCCGCCGACCGTCCGGCCTGCCGTCGCTTCGCACTGCCGTCGCCCCGCCATTCCCCCCCCCCTCGGCCTGGGCCTTCCTCTCCCTCTCACCCTCACCACCCCGGTTGTCTCCCCCTCCCCTAGCTTCTTGAGACCAACTCGCCGCCGCTGTCCTCCCGCCGCCACTGCCGCCCCCGCAGCACCACCGCCAGCTAGCCGGCCAGCAGCTCAGGCCACTCGCCAACCAGGCCGGGCTTGCCTGTGCCGTGCTCGCCCGTTGTCCACGCCAAGACCAGCCGCGTGCCCGCCGCCGCCCGCGCCCGTGCCCACGCTTGTGCCCGTGGCCGAGGGCTGTGCCCATGGCCGAGCGCCATGGCCGAGCCCCGCGCCCGTCCGCGCCCGCCCGCGCCTAGTTCAACACATTGTTCACGGGCCATTTTAGGCCCAAGCCAATTTTCTCGGACCAAACTTAGGTAAGTAACTTCCTAAATCCTACCTAGTACATTGGGTATTATTAGACTTGTCTAGGAGATAATTAGTGCCGGTTCAAGGGCTTAACGTGGATTGTGGGCAATTTTAGTACGTGCATAATTGATAGATTAAATTGTGAGAGTTGTGGGGCTTAATTAATGACTAATTATGGTGGGCTAATTGATAATATTGTTGTGGCATTCGTGGGTGGGCTTGATGTTCGTATGTAGTAGGCATGAATGACGGATTTGTGGGCAAGTGTGATGGACTGTGATGTGAATCGGATTTGTACGTGGGTATTTTATAGACTTGTCTCGGGTTTAGAACGGCTAGGGCGTGTTTAATTTAATTATATTATTTTATAGTTGTGCTACTTGAATTTGATTAATTAATAGGCTTGATTTTGGGTGGTTGTGCGTGGCCGACTTGAATGTCGGGTTTGTGGATTGAGGTGGTGAATTGTGAATTGGACCGAGTTATGAACATGGGTTGTTTGATGTAATTGGTGTGAAATTGATTGAACTGAATGGCGTGTGCTTGCCTGTCGATTTTAAGCCCGGATCGATCGGAGGGCTACGGACTTGGGACGTGTTGACTGGCGGTCCGTGTGAAGGCATGAATGGCCGATGTGCCAATTGAATGCGGGCTTGAGACGTGTTGACGGGTGGCCCGTTAAAGGTGTGATTGGACCGGGACGTGTTTACGCCGGTCATCGGAATGGATTGAATAGTGTGACTTCGGACGTCCGACGGCAGCCACCGGAATTAAGTGAATGGTATGGCTTGGGACGTGTTGACGACGGCCATTGGAATTGATCGAATTGTGTGGCTTGTGAGCCCGTGAGAATGGACTTATGGGCGCAGTGGCGCAGGTCATGAGAAAGATGTTCAGACGCCGCATGCAAATTGAATGTGACTGAATTGGGTGTTGAGCGTGCAGGACCGAATTGGCTGGTTGAGCGTGTGACTGAATTGGCTAGTTGAGCGTGTGACTGAAATGGCTGGTTGAGCGTGTGACTGAATTGACTGGTTGAGCGTGTGATTGAATTGGCTAGTTGAATTAGTTGGGTTGATTGAGTGTAAGTGTGGTTGGTATCGAGCGATTGTGATGTGTTATTGAATTACTATTATTGCATTGTCACGTTGTGACTAACGTGTAGAGCTGGCATGGGCTTGATGACGAGGTAAGTACTACGATACAAATTTTATATGTTATGGGGTAGATTGCATGTACGACTGGTCTGGGTACGCATTGGCCTACATGGGGTATAGGGGGTTGCTTATTGAGACTCGTTCTCACGGTTATTATATAACCATTTCAGATCCACGATCACGAGTGATTGGAGACGCTGCAAGAGTATCTCGGAGATCGAGGACGGGTCAAGTACCCGGCATTTTGAGTTTCCCCTTTTTTTGTAGAGGAGTTAAGTTTGCGACTATTGTCCCTTTTGCAGAATTGTGGTTCTGCTGTTGTAGCTTAGCTTGGGGACAGTCCTTTGTAGACATTGTATGTATTTGTCAAGTGTATGAATTATAGTTATTGTTTCATGCTATCGCTATCCCCCTTGTCATTATTAATTGTCCGGGTTGTTTCTATTTGTTTCCGCGTGTGCTTAATCTCTGATGTTTTGGGTTAGGTCGGTGACGTGTCCGGGATGTCGCATTCAATGTTCGACCATCAAGGGATAATCGCGCGCTCGTGGGGTGCGGAGCGTGACAATAATCGAGTAGCGTGAGGACATTTAGTTTTGGATATGGGATTCGATTCCTACGCTTTGTAAACATACAGAATAAAATCTGAGAAAGATGTGAGATTTAGAGCAGGACAAAAAAAAAAAAAAAAAAAAAGAGGCTCTAATTCTGAAGCTTTTCTTCATCACTTGGTGAAGAACAAGATGAATGAGTGAGGCTCACAGAGATCTTTTCCCTGATTTCTCAATCCCCACCCATCACGCTTCACAGCTTCCCAAACGAGGAGATGAAAAATCTTTCTTTTAGGTTTTCCTTGTTCTTATCTTGACTACTTTTGGATTGGGATATTGTGACATTGTCAATAGTCTGATTGTCTTCATATATTTGCAATCCTTATGGAATTTGGGTATATTTTCTATACATAAATGTTGCGTTTGCAATCAAATTGAAAACAAGAAAGAACATGATTTGTAAAATTGCTGTATCGAGATGATGCACCAAGTCTTACCATTGAAATACTTGTCAAAGTAACACTACAGAACTTTTAGATTAGAATTTGCTTCAGCAGTGTTGTTATTGATCTATGATGCTTCACATGCTTGTTTCAAGGGATATTTTTTCGAAGATTCTCAATGAACATGCAATAACAAGGGCATGGGAGGAATTACTAGCCAATTGCATATTAATTTATTTTTGTGAGTACTACTTTAGTAGCTAAGCTTCTTCGAACATTTATTCATCATTGATTTGTCCCAATCTCTTCATCAATATAATGCTTTCTGGCAAAGTTAAAGACAACTCTTTAGTAGATGATGGCAAAATGCTTGCAGAAGCTTATCCACTGAAGTAGTACTCACAAACAATAAACAACTATGCCATTGGGTAGTAGTTACTCCCATGCCTTTGTTATTGCCTCTTCATCTGAATCTTTGAAAAGAATATCCCTTGAAACAAGCATATGAAGCATCATAGATCAATTACAACGAGAATAAAACCAATAATAATCTAAAAGTTTAGTATAATATATTTTGGCAAGCATTTTCTATGGTAAGACTTGGGGCGTCATCTGCATATATCAATTTGCAGATTATGTTCCTTTTTTTTACTATTTGAAAGTAAATGCAACATCTATGTACAGGACACGTGAAACTTTCTCCTGCAACAATCCTTACCTTAAGTTTTTCTAACCTCATTTCTGCAATAGAGCAATTTTGCTACATAGTGAGGATGCTAGAAGTTGCCGCAAGTAGCAGAAACACATTGGAAGACCTAACAAGGAATTAGTGTCAGAAAACATATCCATATAACTAAGCTATTGAACAACCACAATCGACATATAACAGCATTTGAATAGAATTCTAGAAGCCTTGAATCAAGTAAGGGGCCTAAGAATCCACGTCGAACCTAGAAAACTTAATGATTATCATATTTTTGGTGTTAAATTTGCAATCAGGGAGGAGAAGGAACGAAGGAGCTTATCTTAGTCACAAGAAAATATTAAGAAAAAGCTATGTCAACATTTTTCATTAGCCAAGTTGAATAGAGTTAATAGAAGGGCTCGATTACACCAATTTGATAAGTTTTTGGAGAGTTATGAATATCAATTCACCCCAATATAGTGATAAAGGGGGACTTACTTCTTGGACCAATTTGATATTTGTACTGATTTCAGTTTCCTTTTTTCCTTTGTTTGGGATTTGTGTAGCCTTTAGAAACAAGAAGGAAGATGGCTCCGTATTACTCTTTCAGTTTCAAAACTCACTAGCCTAACAATGGCCGGTTTACTTCTCTTTCTTGTTCTTCTATTCATTGCCTCAAGCGGGGGCCATTCGGTCTTGGTCGGCACCATGGTGGTCGTGAGCCAAGATGGACAGGAACCTGACAACCATTAGTGATCGTGAAGGCAGCCTTCACAATATCAACAGCACGAAGGGGCACTTCACGATACAGTTTTTTTTTTTTGTTGTTAATATCACAAAAAAAAACCCCAAATTGGTACATTTATGGCAAATTTACTTCAAACTAAGTTTTTGACTACCAAAAACTCAAAACTGGTACACCTGTGATAAATTTACCTGAAACTAAATTTTTACAGTAAAAAATCTCAAATTGGTAGATTTATAACAAATTACCCTCCATTAGTTTCCATTAAATTAAATTAATATCACAAAAGAACCACAACTGATACACGTGTGACAAATGGTGAGTAAAACCCCAAATTGGTATATTCGTCAATTATCACGTGTTACCTAACTCAGAAATTTAATGATAAAATTTAATGGAAACTAACGGAAGATAAATTTGTTACAGGTGTACCAGTTTAGAATTTTTTTTGTCAAAATTAGTTTGTGATAAATTTATCATATTTGTACTAGTTTGGGGTTTTTTGTGGTATTAACCCCTTTTTTTTGTCAGAACTTTTGGATATTTGTGACCACCGGTGTTTACAAGTATGTGTCAATTATTGACAACAAGAAATATCTCATGATGATCGGAGATGGCATCAACTATTCAAAGATTTAATCAATAAAGAAGAGATAATCTCTAACTTAAATTAGCTGTTCAAAGATTGAACGAAAGAGACATTTGAAGAATATGACACCAAAATACAGAATTTCCACATACTCTGAAATAAAACAAAATCAAATTTGTAAGGAAGCTAATAACATTCAAAATCGCCTTCTTTTTTTAATTGTTTTCTCGATACATCCATATAGCAAAACTTTCAGTTTAAAACTTTTAACCTACATATGCCCAGTTTATAACTTTTTTCATCGGCATTATTTAACATTCAATGATGTTCGACAGAATTTCATAAGCTCTGATGTAGTACATGTCTCTATTTCTTCTTGCTAGCTGATTTCCACACATGAAGATGACCAATTTCTGGATTTTCTATGGAATGTTATGGCCTCATTCTGTTGAAGCGCTCGTGGTCGGGCAGCTTCCTTTTCCTATTCATCTTTTATTTATGTAATGGATTTGACATTAGTCGGGCTATGCGACGTGAATCTGTTTTCATCAGAGCGAGTATGAAGAATATGCAATTGCATTTCTATTAATGGGACACCAATAGAATTTTGAAGTATTTTTTACTTATCATTGATTTCTATTTGAATTATTGATTTCTATTTGAAATTTGTTAATGAGTGTCAAGGGGCACTTGTATATTTTGACGATTAGACTCTTTTGCAACATGTCTGACCAAAATACAAACTCGTTTGTAGGAAGTTTATCTCAAATTTCAATAGGTTTTTAACTTGAAATGATATTTATATTTTGACAATAAGATTCAAAAATGATTTCTTTAGTTGACTTGCAACACAAAGCATATAAAAAAGCTACTTATTATTTTTATTACGAACTATTCTTCAAATTTTGAAATTAAAAACAATTATTTAAGCATAAAAAATCATATACAAATTTCAAATGTCAATATTTTTCTATTATGAAAGGTGTCCAGTGTTTTGTATTATATAAAAAACCTAAATATGAATTTCATATTTTGAAGTGCCGTTTATTCATGACTTATTATTAGCGCTTGTATTTTATTTCGCTTTTTCAGTAAAAAGACTTGAGCAATCGTACAGAGAAAATGAAGACCTTAATTCCACTGTAAACTCTCTCAAAAAGAAGGGTTTCCATTAGACAACTTCTATGGTCCACTACAAAGCAGATGGATTTGCCCAAGTGCCCAAGTTGAATAGCAAAAGGCACATCAATTACTAATGATGAATCATTTACAAGTCCAACCGTCGCTGTCAAAAAATTAATGTCTACACAAAAACTGGGATTGTGGCGCAGACATTAGCAGTTATAGCCATCCCGCTCCTTGCTCTAAATCACAATCCCAGTTGCGTCGGGGCATAGATGACACAGTCTTCCTTGTGAAATTTGAACTCCAATGTCAATAGCTTGATTCTGTCTCCTACTTATCATGACTCCATCGAATGAGGAAGATGCTCTGTTTGGCTCTTCGGAGAATCCAACCATTTCCAAACGGTCAGCATCCCCGCTGCATCTCCCGTGAAGAATAAGCCTCCAGAAGCCGTCTGAAGAGTCCTCACTTCTCCTCTTGAGAATATCTTGCCCCTTTCAGTGAACCTGGAGTTAGATGCACGAAGTCAGCCAAGCAGAAGAAGACAGCAGTCTTCACTGAGAGACGAGGATGTCAAACCAATTAGAGAAATGATTTGGACTTACGATGGGAGCTCGTACAAGCGAACAGTGTTGTCATTGCATGCACAGAGAAGGACCGGCTTACCACGTGCATCCATCAGCCCTGACAGTGCAAGAATACCCTGTGCAGGACAAAATGATATTTGCAACATCAACATATGATATTACTGTCACTTCCGTGAGACTAGGAGCACAGTAAGAAACTAACAAAGCACTGACAGGTGGAAGAAAAAAAATTCATGTCTTCTCCACATAGAGCAAGCACATAGAAGGTACTTGACAGTATGGCTACAATAGCTTCAATCCACATTATTCATATAGTTATTTTTAGTGGCGGAAATAAAACCGATAAGCAATAAGACTCATCTCTGCGATCTAACATTGTAAACCAGGTCCATGTACTTCGCACATTTGCAGTCAATAAAAGAAAACACAATTACACCCTTATAGTCTACACTTTTTCCTATAGTACTACAATCATCAACCACATATTACCATAATCCACACATGTGCAAAAAAAATTTAGCAAGCAACATACATGGTCCTCCTGATGTGTATAGGCAACTTCCAAGCAGCCTCCTTCAGCGGGAACCCCCCAGACCTTAACTGTCTGATCCAACGAACAGGATATCAAGTACTCATCCCAGCAAAGAAGTGACATCACCACATCAGTGTGTCCAACAAGCTCCTGAACACACTCCAGAGTGTGCAAGTCCCACACCTGCAGAGGAGAGAAAGAAAGATGTGGTGCGGTCAGGAGGATACTATGGTGGAGCGGGGCAGAAAAATACAGAGAGACGTAGCAAACCAATCGAAGTGATCCAAAAGAAAAAGACGAACTACAAGGGCCAAGTCATGCCTTCCCAGGATACACGACTAGACATAATCAGGAGAAGAGACATCTAAGATAAACCAGCTTACCCTTATGGTCCGGTCGATGGAACCTGAATACAACCGGTCGCGTCCAATAGTTAATGATACAACGCCCCGAGTGTGACCCATGAGAGGCGCAGCCATCTGAAAAGGATCAGCCTCACTTCCTCCTTTCCACACCAAGATAGTGCCATCCTAGAAGCGAAGTTTGTTCAGTATAATCATCGAAAGACAATATAATTCATCACAAGCATCAACAGAATGAGGCAGTCCGTGATCATATGAATGTTGACTTAGGTGGGCCACACTTAGAGAAGCAGAGAAAAATTTCAGGTCTAAACCAAAAATCCACTCTCACACTCAACATAAACTTTTATATCACTTATGCTGCTAATTCACGAAGGAACGAGATTCCAAACAAACAGACAAGACAAAATTCCAGCAGATAAACCACCTAAATTGACATTAAATTCTTTCCAATAATAGATTACCTGGGCTCCGGCAAAAAGCATGTTCTTAGCAACTTCCACAGCATGGACCTGTCCAACTGGTCCACTGATATTGTAGCTAGCACCATTCTGGATATTCCAAGCCTAAAAGAGATACAAGAGAAAGCAATAAATTAAAGCTCAGCAGCTCACTGATTCAAGAATTGCCCAAAACAAATAATAACAAAGGACAAAGGAGACCCGGCCAACCACTCACCTTAATAGTGTTAGGCATGCCAATAAACACCCAAGGACCTTCACGAGTAAAACACCCAACTTCTCCTCCAAGGTTGATCACTTGATCGCATTTACCAGTGTGACAGTCCCAGATTCGTGCTGTTCCATCTTTGCTTCCGGAGTAGAGCTTAGTAGATCCAGAAGGAAGTGCTATTCCAGAAACACCCTGTCATAAAAAGCATCAGGTGAGTCCAGACCTATTTTTAAGCCAGACAGGCACTGATATTTCGACATCTTAATTAATACAGGACGGAAACAAATTGGAGTTCAATAATACAAGCAATGCAACTAAATTTTCTCCAGCTATAGTCTTGGATACGAGAGAGAACACAGAAGGAAAAAACCAATCTATAAACAGTACCTTTTTATGCCCGTCGAGCTTAGCCAGCATGACAAAATCAACACCGTGATACCATGAATGCAAGAAAGGACATGTATCGCCTTTCACGCAGTTGCCCGACATCCAGTAGTGGCATACTTTTTCTCCGGGCTTATGAGGGTTTTTATCTTTTGACAAATCACCTCTCTCTCCAGAAGTTGAACTCACTGAATTCACCAGGCTAGATTCAGGGCCCTTCCCATGGCAATTCTCAGGCATATAACTCGACTGCTTTGCACCTCGATGGTAAACATTGCGTGGAAGAGATGCATCGTGCAAAAACCTGCAGGGATTCCGGTTGCACCGCCCTTCTAACCAGTAACTGCAAACTTTGCGGCTTGTCGGCGCCGTCGGACGCTGATTATAGTGAGCAGCTGATTTTTGCAGCCGACCCACAGAACTCCTTGCTGTCTTAATACCCATGCTATTATACAGAAATACCGACAATCAATCACTGAACTGAATAACCTATCAAATGTTAACTCAAAGCATCAGAACTCATTCTTGCAAGAAGATCCGTTGCTAAAGAAACCAAGGTCGACTGTAGTCAAGCAATCCCGAGAGTTTCAGTTCCTCTTAGCACCAACCAACAATACGGACAGAAAAAAGAACAATCCACGACCTACAAGAGAATGCATGACCATCTCGATCCATCATGATTCCCATCTCTTTCGGTTCCAACCCAATCGAATTCACCCAGAAGCGGAATAACCGAAAACACTTAATACGGACTAGAGACTAAATCCGGACAACATTGATGTCGCATTGTCCGAGCCCCCCCCACGAAAAAGAGATTCCGGTCATCAAACCTAAGTTCCAAACTCGCCATCACCGCAACGACAGCCCCTCAAATCAAGGCAACAAACCCCAGATCCTTTCAGGCGGAAGGAAAGCCCCCGATTCGTTCGGGATGGAGAAACCTGACGATCCCCGGCGAATGGCTACCAAGCGCGGGCCCGACGTCCATCGTCGTCAGAGGCGGACACCCAACTTCTAGAAAACCGTCCCAAGGCGAGCGGGAGATCGTCATCGTCGAGAGAAGAAGAGGGAACCCTAACGGCAACTCCATCGCTGTATACTTGGCTAGAGAAACGGCAACGGAGAGAGGGCGTCGCGAAGAGAGAAGCGAAGCGAAGCAAAGCAAACCTGAGGAAACCCGCAAGCCGGCGATCGCCCTCGAATCGATGTTACGAAGATCGTCGGCGGCGGCGATCGAGGAAAACCGAAGCGATGATCGATCGAAGGAGACGAAGCTTTGGTTGTGTTTCTTGGACGGGAAGTTTGCCCGCCTGGCCTTCTTCTTCTTTGAATATATAAGGGAAGCCAAAGCGCGTTCACCTCACGCGGGGGTGAATTTTTATTAAACTAAATAAAAAAAAAAAGTAAGAGAACGTTATATATGGTATAAACTATAAAGATAAATTTCTCGAAGATTTTTGCCGATTCAAGGAAACAACCCGATGGACATCAGAAATGTTTATTAAATTTCAGTTCGAAAGTGTTAGAGAGATTCTACGGGACGTTTGTCATAAAAGCTTTAGAGGATGGAGAAAATATAAGGGCAGAGAAAAACGAGGCGGAAAAAGAGGAGGGACGATTTCCGATTATCGTTATTTGAAAAGGGGTGAAAATCACTTTTAATTGTATATTTCTCGTGAATATCGTGGCTAATTAGATATAAAATGTAGAAGAACGAGGTGGGAAAAGAGGAGGCAAGCGAAAATGAGTAGACGATAGATCCATTTACAAGAAAAAACAGAATCACGTTTGATATCAATATAGGAAAATGATTCATTATTTTCCTTGAAAAATATTTTCGAGTAATGTTAATTTTTCGCTAAATAATTGGAATCGCGGAAAATCAGTAATTCAGAAAATGCTTTCCTAATTTTGATTGTTCTCATCTCTTAAGAAATTAAATTAATGAAATTATTTTCATTATCGATAAAACCTATGCCAAGCATTTTTGTAGGTAATCAAAATATTTTCCTTTAACTCAATTTTCTAAACAACATAAAGATCAAAGTTAGGAAAAAAAAATTCAAATTATTGACTTTTCACGAAACCAACTTTCTTGCCTTTGCACACCTTTGCACCTGTCGGGACATGTTTTGTGTCGCCTCAAGTGCGAGGTTTTTGTGTTTCGACTACTTTCACTGTATGTCGCTTGTTGAAAAGTATATAAAATTCTTACCTTACCAAAAAAAAAAAACTTTCTTGCCTTTTACTTTGCAAATTATAGACCTTCATGTCATGTGTTGCATCCATTTTCAAAACAATTGGCACACCGAGTTGCTCAGCTCCAATTCTGTAGGTTTTATCCATCATATTGTGAAGAACAAAATGAATGAGTGCGCTCACAAAGATCTTTTTCCTGATTTTTCGGGATAATTGTCCAGAGAGTTGTAAACTTATTGTACGGCAATCAATTCAATCATAAACTTTCAATTGTGTCGATTTAGTCCTAAACATTTTAACGATTTGCCAATTTAGTCCTAAATCTTTTGATGATTTGCCAATTTTTAAGACTAAATTGGCACAATTAAAAAGTTTATGACTAAATTGGACTTCCTACGGTAGGTTTAGAACTTATGGATAATTTCTTCTGAATTCCTCACCCATCATGCTTCATAGCTTCCCAAACAAGGAGATCAAAAATCTTTCTTAAGGTTTTCTTTGTTCTTATCTCGACTACTTTTGGATTGGGATATTGTGACATTGTCAATCGTCTGATTGTCTTAATAATATTTGCATTCCTATGGAATTATGGGTAAAAAAATTTGGAAGTTAAAACGGCTTTTGGATTAGATTAACAGTTACTAACCATAATGGGAGATTATTAATTTCACGAAATAGCACAACTCAGTTTTCTATGTAAAGATACTAAATGTAGCATAAAAGTTATCCGTTACAAATAAAACTTGTTATTTTGTGATTCCACTTGTTCGGACAAACCCATCTATCAAAAAACCCTTTAATATTGTCTAAGCTTGTGTTTGCTATGATCGGTCTTCCGAGCCGATAAAGGTGTCTATCCATAACTCAATTCACAATATATTCATAAATCACAAAGCAAAACTAAGTTCATAAAGCGTTATTCCTCGACCTATTTTGCAAAACCATTTCATGCATCTATGTCACGGATTTTCAAGTCATTGGCAGTTCATGGCATTGGCCGATAAGTCTTCCATTCCATGCTATGCTATGCTGCAGAAAGAACAGAGACTTCTTGAATTCTCTCCTGCCGATGGGAAAGAATTTCTCCTTCAGTTCAAGTTCATTTCAAAATACTTCAATTGGTACTCGCCAAAATATTTCAATTGGTACTCGCAAGAAATTGGCCATTTTCAAATTCCCATGCTTTCGGATCTGTGGAAGAGATGGGTATCGAAGTACCACTTCCATAGTTTCCTGGATGATCGAAATAAAAACCCTTAATTGTTCTGTCAGAACCAACAACCTTAACGCAACACCACAACCACTACCTTCTCCACTTTCTTCACCACAAGTACCGCCGCCGCCGCACCTCCAATTTCTCCACCATTGCCGCTGCCTGTACAACTTGTTGGCAAAGTGATGGTGGCAGTGCTAGATGGTTGTGGCAATGGTGGTGGAGATCGAGCGGAGGTGGTGGCCAGATGATGGTCATGGTGGCAACAGTGAAGGGTGGTGGAACAGGAATATGAAGGTGACTTACGATTTCGGAACAAGAAGAAATTAAGATCATATCTTTTATCGCCTTAATTTGATAAGACCAAAGCAACAACTACGAGAATCCGGCTGCTTCTCAGCCAACACCGAGTGAGCGAAAATTCGAAAACAGAAATACATTCCAATCTAGATGAAAACTCCGTCGAAATAGTTACAGTTCTGAGTTCTTCAATTGTCGTCTTCATATTATCAAAGACCAGCGGTTATGTTGATCCTAGGCCACAGTGACGAGTCAAAATGTACAAAAAACAGAGGTCCGGGCGTTTTGCTGCCATAGCCATCTCACAATTCAGGTCTTTTGTAGAAAAACTAGACACTACTTCAAAATATAAGTACAGAATCATGCTGTTCTCTACATCTCAACTTGGTCCCAGTCGAAACTTCCCTCTTCAAAACCATATTCCGATCGGTGAAGTCTATTTCTCGACAACTTGCTCATCATGGCAAGACCTAATTGCAGAAACATAGAAGAAAGATATCATCAGGCCCTGTATGAGCATAAGAAAGCCACCGCATATAAATTTGTGAAGTTATCATTACTCTGCCTTCACTTAAGAGGTTAAGTAATGCAGGTAAAATGATTAGAAAGACAAACATCCAGAACTGTATTCACAATAGCCAAACTAGCAAAGCATGGAGTGATATATTCAAGTTGTCAGATGCATTGAAGGCTTTTCCTGGTGGCAGGATAATGTAAAAGCACAAAGAACTTTCAGTCATTTAATCACATCTAATCACATTAAATCAGATGCACTGACATCTCTTCTATGCAAAAAAATTGGATTTCTGTAGTTACTTCTGTCCTACATATAATGACAGTTAATTTTGACAGCAACACAGTTAGACAAGTTTACCTTCAACCATTCGATAGAGAGCCGACCACCAGCCTTCGCTAGAGATCTGATACTGATTTAGGGATTCCTCAATTATTTGATCATGCTTCCCTTCCAAAACTCCCCGCAGAGTTATGACCGCGTCCTTGGTCGCCTTCAGAATGTTGTTCTCATCCTCAATTTCCAACTTTTGAAGATCATTTTGAGAAGAAGTGAGACTGACAGCCAGAGCAAACTTAGCAGCATCGTTCCAACGTGATGAAGCGAGCCATCTCCTCTGTCCATCCAACCGCTTGTTCTCTTCTCTGCCAGATCTGCTTTCCTCAACTAACTTGCGTAAATACTGAGCATTAGCTTCCCCGGTACTTTGTACCATCTTAGAGAAGGCGCTTCCTTCTCTAGACAACAATTCCTCTCGGGGATCGATTCCAAAACCTAAAACACAAGCCAGAGAAATTAAAGCATGACCTGGGATAACATAGAAAAACTATTGTCCAGCTTAAACAAGCTCGTGTCGGTGAATTTCCAAAGCATGTAGTACTCTTAGATGCAGGTTTGATGATATGGGATCACACATGGTGGAAAGAGGATATTATTACCCGGCCAGAATCAAGGAGAAGGATGCGGTCGCAATCAATTATCGTATTTAGCCGATGAGCAATGATGAGCATTGTACACGACTTAAACTCCTCTCTGATAGTTTTCTGGATTAAAGCATCCGTTCTAACATCAACAGCTGCGGTTGCTTCATCGAGAACCAGTATTTTTGATCTTCGCAACAACGCTCGAGCAAGACTTAAAAGCTGCCTTTGTCCAACACTGAAATTCTCTCCAGCTTCTGAAACCTGGAAACGGTATAGAAAATGTTGCTTCTAAGTGAAGTTACACTTTTCTTGATCACAAAAATCAAAATCTATAAATAATAAGAAAAGTGGGAAGAATGAGCTATTTGGTTGAGTCACATCATCACAAAACTCCATTCCCTCCCACTTCTCTTATGTTAATTATCCTTTACATTGATGAGAAAAAAAAAAAAAAAGCTTAATAAGTCCACTTAATATGCCCCATTAATGTTCCAATAAAACATGATCTAACATAAATCTGTACAAATTATTCTGGATGTAATGTGAGATAATTTCACATAATAGCCAACAAAGCTAAAATCATCAAGAGAGATCATCTTTTTTGAGTTTATAACGATGCTTTTGCCAAATGATTATGGAGGTGATTGCCAAAAAATAATCTTCTAATAATATAATGATAAAACATGTAAATCTATGTTCCTTATATGCATATTAGAGGCATTAGAAAGGCCTGATCATATCACCTTGCATTGAGAACCGTTGAGAATTGAAAGGCCAAATCACACATTAGATATCTGACTTATCACAAAAATTGGTGCACATATGGTGGCTTTCTTTGTTTTCAATTGAATGCATATACCTAATTCTAAGAGGATATTAGAGATTTCCTACTTTGACTTGGGAGTAGTGCTTTTTTTTTATCGTTATAATTCTTTCTTGCCATTAGAGGTGATATATAATTGAATTTAGCAAGTATTTGCTTTGAGATTGTGTGATGCAATTCTTCTCTTAGGTGTGATGCTTAAGAAACCCTGGATGTGATGCTTAGGAAGCTTTGGTTGTGAAGCCTAAAGATTTATTCTTTCTTGTGGAACTCATTGTCCGACATCAGAAAGCATGACATAAATCATTCCAAGGTCATGTCCAACAATGTTAGCAGACATGCTGGTAAAACAAAGAATTTTGTCACGGAAAATTTCAGGCAACAGAATGAAAAAGGAAGTGGACATGGATATGAAGGAGCAGGACAAAGTAAAACTGCAGATCCTCAACTATCTACTTCAACCTCAAAATGAAGAGACTGACGAGTAAATTACCCTGCGGCTAAGTGGTGATATTTTACTACCAGCAAATTCTTAATATCCATGTTAATAGAAGCAGAAACATCAGGGTTGAAGAAGTAATGGTATAAAAGAAATGCACTTCATGAATGCAGAGAAATCCGTACCCCTATTAGAGCATGGAACTCATTCTAAGTACACTATGCAGAGCTAATATCAATGTCAACCACTGTTGGTGGTCAGACTCAACAAGAGTGTTCTTGTCACCCCAGATTTCATTCACAGGTGAATAGGAATCCAAATCCCTATTATATCGCTTCAGGGAAAGCCAATTTAAGGAAATCTACTACATGAGGTAACTTTATGCACATGACAATGCACTTAAGTGGAATCAATTGCACTTGCTTTATCATGCTAGTTGATCACTTGCAACAGCCTGAATCGTTAGAAAATAGGAAGAAACAAAATATGTACCTCTGCCTCAAGGCCTAAAGAGTTCCTACGAATGACATCCTTCAAATGTGCCCTCTCCAAAGCCTCCCAAAGGTCAGCATCATTATGTTCACTGAAAGGATCAAGATTGAATCTCACGGATCCTGGACAAAAAGGGAACAAATTCAGTCACAAGGAAAATTACCCAGATTATCAAAGAAAGGCTATTGCCATCCTGGTAAAGTGAACTCTATTATATTAAGATTAATTAACAATATATTACATATGGTTCACCTGAAAAGAGCACGGGTGACTGTGGTATTATTCCAAGAACTTTGCGTAAATCCATCAGCCCAAACTTTCCAATGTCATAATCATCAATCAAAATTCTTCCTCTTTCTAGTTCAACAATCCTAAACAAAGCATTAATCATGCTAGATTTCCCTGCACCAGTTCTTCCGACTATTCCAACCTTGTCGCTTGGAAAAACAGTGAAAGATAGCCCATGCAGTACTGGAGGAAGTTCTGGACGATAACGTAGGACAACATCCTCAAACTTTATGGATCCAGATGACGGCCAACCTGGAGGGGGGCGGTTGCTCTCGACAATAGGTGGAGCCTCTGAAGGCAATTCTATATATGTGCCTACCCTCTCAACAGCATTTAGACTATTTTCAGCGAAACTTGCAAGCCTCAGCACTCCAGTCAACAATCCTGTAATGTTTAAGGCATAACTAAGAAGGAGACCCATAGTGGATGCAAAAGCCTGCTGATTCTCTGCTCTTCCATTTTGCATGACTGCAAATGTTGCCGTAAACCATATCATAAGGCCACCCAAAAATTCGAGACGAATTCCAAGCCAACGGTTTCCACTCATGTTCACAAGAGTAAATCTAATGTTGTTATCCATAGACTTTCCATTTATTTCGGCCATGCGATCATAAGCTTTGTATGCCCGGATAGTTGATAGACCATTCAGCGCTTCTCCAAATTGTGCATAAACAGGGGACCTTGTTATGGAATCTAAACGTTTCACTTCACGAGCTGTGCTCTACATGAAAAGAACAGATGACTTTTATTGAAAAAGAAAACATCGGTCTGAAATTACTATGCATAGCAGTGGAAGGCTGAAGAATTTGGATCAACGTGCAGCAACCTGAATGCTGACTAGTAATTCTGCGGTCATTCCAACCAAAGGCGTTGAAGAACTCAGAGTCGAAAAATAGCAACCAATTACTTCTAAAACGAAAAATATTGAATGGAAATATGATGTGAGTAGACCTGTTAAACGGGTGGATCGGGTCGGGTCATAAATGGTCCGACCCCACTTGACCCATTTAACCCGTTTATGACCAATTTATCACAAGGCAAAAATATTGACCCATACCCAATCCAATCCATATACAACCCAACCCATTTAACTAAATCTAGGAAAGCTTATTTCTGATAATTATTTTAAAAAATTGTATTGCTAAAACATCTTCATGCAATACAAATCTTTAAAAAAAATTGAAACTTTGTTTGTTTCTGCGGAAAATATAACTTTCTGGAACATGTTTTTAAAAAAATGACAATATTTTCCGATACTTGGCTGAAACATGAAATGAACTAGAAAATATTTTCCACAATTTGGTATGAAAAATCATATTTTCCTCTATGATCTCATTTTAATATTTTAATTTTTAATTCCTATTTTTTTTAAATCATATTTTAATTTTCTTTTCTTTTTCTTTTCCTTTTTTTTTTCTTTTCTTCTTTTCCTTTTTCTTCTTTCCCCCCCGGTGGCGGGCCACAGTGATGGCCAACGGCCAGCCACAGGCGAGGAAGAGCTTGTTGATCTAGTGAGGCCTCGCCTCTTGCCGGCCTCTAGCGAGACTTGAGCTCGCCGAGCGGGGTTGGCACCGGCCTTGGCCTCATCGGCTCAAGAAGCTCAAGTCTCGCCAGAGGCCAATGAGGCCTCGGCCTTGGCAAGCTCTAGTCTTGCCCAATTGGCAAGGCTCGAGGCTCACCGGGTGGCCCGCAAGACTTGAGCTCGTCCCTCGCCCGGCCCGGCAAGCAAGGAAGAAAAAAAAAAAAAAAAAGAAAAATAGAAAAGGAAAAAGGAAAAAAAAAAAAAAAGAAAAAGAAGAAAAAGAATATAAAAATTAAAAAAATCAGAAAATTAAAAAAATTTGAAAATTTCACTTAAGCTTTTTGGGTAACCCATTTATGACCCATTTAATACCCATGTAAGACCATTAAGTTAATAAACAACCCATTAATGACCCATTTAAGTCTATTTCTAAAACTAAACACAACCCATTTATAACCCACAATCATTAAATATGGGTTATTATATGGGTTCTAGACCCATTTACCACCTCTAGATGTGAGCAATTTAAATTACTAAAGTGCTGAATATTTGTGAAATCACTGGTAGCAACAATTTCCAATCTTCAATTTACTCATCTAAAAATTTTTTTAAGTGCAAATAGTTAATACTTGAAGTAGCTTGCCACAACTTCCACATAAAAATGTGAAACTTTAAGTCAGGAATCAGGATATCGAAAAAGTAGCAATCGCATGAGAATGATAAATCGACACAAAATGTGGAAAAGTATCGGACATTATCAGTTTTTGCTACAAAACAAGAAAAAGCAACAACAAATCTGCATTTTTTAGCAACTGACAAAAGCCTAAAAGGGAAGGCAAAAAAACTTGATCCATTCCTTTGTAGCTTCATTGTGATTTTATTTATGTCCAACAAAACCTAAAGATGAGGTCAAAGGAAGCAGTCATAAATTTCAAAAGCAAAAGAGTCATGGCACTTGATCACAGAAGTTTCTGAACTTTTAATAAAACAGGTTTGATTTTCTCTGCATTGAGCACTATAATCCATTTTAATCTTTTAAAATTGTCAGACCACAATCAATTCATCATGCCAAATAATATTAGACATTTCATAAACTAAACTATCCAAAGTACTAAACAACAAAGTTTTAGCTTCTATTACTCCATAAACAAAAGTGGGAAAACATTCACAGAAGGATGGACATACCTGATAGTACAAATAGGCTCCATAGAACAAGACCAGAAGTGGCATTATAGCCCACAAGGACATTGTACTCACAATCCCTATCAAAGCAAAAGTAGAAAGAAGCTGCGACACCATACCCAGAAACATATTAACAGATTGGGCGACGAAGCGATCAATGTCTCCAAGATCCTTGGCAAACCGATTAATGATACGGCCAAGAGGATTCGTGTGAAAGAAAACCATTGGAGCTCTTAAGATAGAATTAAGCATAGCATTGTGCAATCTTTTTGCCGCATACAGACTTGATATGATCAACCAGTACGAATTTGCCAGAGCCACTAAAACCTGAAAATGAATCCACAGATCATCAGTATAGAGATTTCAGGAGGTAGTTTCTCGTTTTTCCAATAAACTAATGATCTAGTCAATGTAGTCCATGCACAATAGCAGCAGGCAAATGAAGCAAACATATTTGTTTAATAAAAAAGTCCTTTCTAGTTTTTCTTTAGGTCATAGTTACTAGAGAAAGTAGCATCCGCACATGGATTCCTGCAGAAAAGAAAAGTCTGCAAAAATTGTCAAATAACTGCATCCATCTTGCATTATACCTGACCAAATGATAGAAGTGCATATATCAGATTGTAGAAGCCCGGGTTGTAACCCACTTGGGTACCTTGATCTGTCCAATAACTTAACCATGTGCTGCTTGAAACTCTTAAAACTTCAGTAAGGATATAACATGAAAAGAGGATCATAACCACCCACATGCCTCCCAGTGCATTTTTATATCTGAGAAGGAGGACATGCAACATTAATTACGATGCAAAAAAAAATTGACAAAAATTCGGCAAAGAATTATTTTCTGAACATTTTCTCATAAATATTGTTGCTGTAAAGCCATCCAATCCTAAAGATGTTTCTAGCCTTATTGCTTTTCGATAGGAAAAAGTCAAGTACATAGATTCTACCCTCATCTGTTTATTCTCCTTAATTTACATTTCCCAAACTTTCTCTCTCCATCTTAGTTCCTAGCCTACCTCTCCCATCTGAACAAAAATGTAAATAGAATTATAATAAGCTCTATCATCCTCCATAGAATTGAGAGGCATGCATAAGAAAATATCAAGCTTGAGCTTCTACTAATGAAACAGTTTCCTGCTATTTCAATTTTCTACCACATTTGTTACCAAAGAAGAAACCTAGCTGGAAAGACATGAATAATAAAGCATCTTCCTCAAATTTCTTTATGTCAAACACTCCTAGAAATTTAAAAGGATGTGAATTAGACTAACCAAAGATCTCTAATATCATCAAGTTCCTCCTGCGACTGTAGCTACCTTCGGTGGAAAAATACTTTATACACTGGTACTTTGAAGCCCTTGGATATTAGAAGAATCAATTGGGCATACTTTTACTTCTAATTGAGCCATTATCAAAAATTTGTACTACGTTTTAGTTCTGGAGTACCTAAAGAAAATATTATTACCTGGCCAATACTTTCAAACTAATAACACCTGTTTCCCTTTCTTCCTGCTTAATAAGCACTGACTTGGTTTCCTTCTTCTTACTTGGGTTGCTTGAGTTGTTGGGTACATCATTAGCAACCCCATTAGCAACAGGTTTTGACGAACTCTTCTCATCAACTGAATCACTATTTTCCTTCTCCTCCACGTATTCCTCCATTTTACCCGCATTTTCCATCAACTTCTGAAATCGCTTGCCACTGCGAGAGAGCTCGTCAAATGTTCCTTCCTCTTCCACCTTACCGTCATGTACCAGGATTATCCTATCTACTTGTGATAGAAAATGAAGCTGATTTGTGACAAGCACTCTGGTTTTCTTGCTTAGTTCTCCCTTGATGCACCTATCAAATACCTGGAGATGAACCATGGAGAATTAGCAAGAATAAACTAGATAGCATCTAGTGCATATACTGGACAAGCTAAAATCACACAAAGACAGAGCTAAGATATGGAGCCAGGGAAAGTGGAAGCAAAATCTGCATCCAAGTTGCAATGCATCCTTATCTGTCTGCACACGCACTCATATAATAACATTCACACAGTACTCTTTTACTTCTGAATCATGAACTCTTTAGTTTTCAGAACTTCTGTACATCTACGGATAACTATCATGGAATATATTAACAAGTTGCGAAGAGAAGTTAAACAACTAAGATGTGCTTTGGTAGATCACATATATGCGCGCAACTTAGCTTGCATCTCAAAATCAGTTGCTTTACTAATTCAGATGGTGAAAGACAGGTAAAAACAATCTTACAAAGCTCAGGAAATTGCAAGACTACAAGACAAAGGATCTGATAACAGCAGGTGGAAAGTAAATTTTTTTTCAACAAAACTAAAATTAGAAACAATGAATGCAGAGAAAACTTATCTAGGAGGATTAAGTACCTGTCGAGCAACGTGTGCATCTAGAGCACTCAGTGGGTCATCAAATATGTAGACATCTGAGTTTGAGTACACAGCCCGTGCCATAGAAACTCTCTGCTTTTGTCCACCACTTATATTCACCCCTCTTTCACCTATCTCAGTTAGATCACCACCCTGGTGATTATTCATGTCAGAATGCTGAAGATTTTGGCAAAGAACATTGAACAGCATGGAATTGCTAGCACAATGCAAGTCCACAAGAACTACATTAAAGATACAATTATCAGAACTAAACTTACAGGTAGCAAGTCAAGGTCATGCTGCAATGCAGTCACATCTATTGCCTTCTCATATCTTCTTGATTCAAAAGGAGATCCAAATAAAATGTTATCACGAACCTGCAAGAGATATTTATTTACATGCTGAATATAATGATTTTGAGGAATGAAAGGTTTAGTTGGGTGTGAATAATCCAAGAGGTCCTTATTGATATTAATATTAGAGTGCAGAAAAGCACAGTCCAGTAGTCAAATTCAATATGTTCAGATAGTAAAGCGAATGTTCACAGGACAGTAATAAAAGCAAAAAGAAATTCATGAGAATGAATTAGGAAAGGCTTTAATACTCACAGTTGCATTAAAAATCCACGAAATCTGAGGAACATAAGCAACTGTTCCTCTAACAACCACATTTGCATCTCCAATTGCAGGAAGCTCCCCAAGCATTGCCGATATCAGTGATGTCTTTCCTTCTCCAGTACTACCAACAATCGCAACCAAATTGCCTACTGGAACATCCAAGTTTATATCCGACAGTGTGGGCCTCTCTGCCTGAAGGACAAGATCAAGCACTTCAATGGTGTATCTAAGCAATTGCAAAAAAACAGACAATTGCATTTGCAAGAGTATTTCGCCTTTTGCATTAGACAGAGTACATGGCAAGGGAAGTTGTCAATTGCTATAGATTGCCTCTAGCTATAAAACATCCTCACTGTACATATTGAAAAGCAGAAAATGGTAGCCTCTTGCTTATCTAAGGAGCCTGTTACAAATGCTTATGAGTGAGCATGTAAAAGGATATCCATAAAATGAATGAGTTTACAATTATAAATAGTTAAGCAACTAATAAATAAGACAGATTTCAGCTCTTTTTCATTATATCTCCTCCTCCTCCTCTTCTATAATCAATGATTTCAATTTATCTAGATGTTTGCTTTCTCCAGGAAACAGCTAATCAATATGGAGTGAAAAACTGCATTTCTAAGGCTCAAAGCACAGAGTGCTTTGTACAATAGTACCGTAGTATTTGCATGCACGCAGTTCTGCCATATGCAAGGACCAATTGCTATAAAAGCGATGCTTGTACTCATATGCATGCAAACACAGGAAAACATAGGAACTTCGAGTTAAAAACAAGACCTTTGCCATCCCAAGAAAAATTTCCATTCTTGATGGTTATCGCTGGTAGTCCGGAATCAAGAGGAGGATTAGGCAAAAGAATTCTTTCCTCAGCTAACAGAAGCTCCTCCAGTCGCTTCAAGGATACATTTGCATTTACAGTCTGCTCATGTAAAACAGCATTAGAAGCTTGAAAACATTATGGAAACATTAAGAGCTGGTTAATCATGTATTGCATCTAGCAGAAGACAATATCAGCAACAACAATGAAGTGCTCGACATAAAAGACAATGTACAAACTACATTAAAAATAGATTGCAAGATCAATAAAAAGGGGGAAAATGGAAATGAAACTCAACAATCTTACACATTTTACTGTTTTTTACCATCAAAGTTCTTTTGCATTTAAGACTTCCATTCAGTCAGTAGTATGCCACACAAGTAATAAGCAGGGGTTCATGGACAAAAATGAAATCAATACTAAATGCTTCCAGAAAATTAAGTGGACCAAAATTCTCTGGCATGGGATCATGCCACTGAATTCTTGTACCTTACATCACAGTTAACAGTTACACAAACCAATGATTTCCACCTCCTTCTCATCAATACCATTACCTTAATAATCAACTAGTGGCACTGTCGCCACCCATTACCACCAATCATTGCCATTGCCATATTAAAACTCCAGTTGTCACTAGAAAATACAAATATACTCCGAAAAATTTTCTGACAGAATGAAAATCTTTTCCAAACTAAAGACAGTTGACTAGAAACAACCCAAACCCTAGAGAAAACTGGGACAAGATCAATAGAGGAGAAAACTCACCCATAGAACTCAGATATATGTCAACGATAATGTTTTCTTCAAAAAGGGTAATTCTACTGATAGAATGAGAAAGTCAACTCAACATTTCACTTGAGCAAAAAAAAAACTCAACATTTCATCAAATTATCGCATGTATGAACCATTTTCAAACAATGTCGAGGCACAAGAATTTCCCATCTCTTCAAAGCACATAAAAGTTAGAATTACATCATAATAAACACATCCAAGCAATAAACAAGAGATTTGAGCAAGCAGCAATCTTCTAAAGAATGATTCAAGCAGTTAAAACTCCAAACTTAGAGAACTTCTTAAACTGAATGAAGGGAACCTGAGAAAAGAAGGAAAATACAAGCCGCCATCCTCTTCTTAAGACACGATAAATGAGAACATGTTTCTCTCAACCTTTTCTAGTAGAGAACGTGTAAAAGATAGAAGACAACTTTAATATCGGACAGGTTGTAAGCACTCAAAAGTCATAACACCTATATCAGAGACATCAATACTTTAAGTGCACTCCGCAAAATAGCAGCAAAGACGAGCAGTTTCATTATAAACAGAACTTCAAAATACCTGAGTTATTATATTAGGGAGCATGAACAGTGGAAACCGGAGAACGGCAAAGAGAGAAAGAGATGTAAATGCCCTTGCTGGTGTCAGATCCCCGCCAAGCAAAGTGAACATTCCAAAAGAAATAACAGTCACCACAACTGGAATGCTATTCAGTATGAAACCATTTAACTGTGGAAAAAGACAATAAATCAGTACTTAAAATGCCAACCTTATGGTAATCAAAATTTCTACCAATGATAAACCATTGTCACATAGTATTTTAAAACAGAGCTGGGCACCATATAAGAAACTTTTCTTGGTAATCCTGATATTCACTTAGTTTTTCAATCCAAGCAAAAAAAGTTGTCAGCTTTTTAATCACCAAGAAGGAAGCTGAGCAAAGTTAGCCCCATCCTAATTTGTGTTTTCATTTAGGCTTAGTGTGTTTATTTGCATTTTTGAGCAACCAGGTAATTTATCTCACGCTATTTTCAGGCTCCAACAATCCGCTGTCCTTGTAACAACTGGTAAAATCTATTAGCTGTCCTCTGAGTGAAGTCCATAGGAAAATCTAAGCATAACAGCAAACTTTCCTTTCCCGTCCAGTAAAATCAATACAAGTTTGTGGAAAGAGAAGTGAAAACCATGCTCAGACATCAAGAATGTTGCTTTTCTTCCTGGACTTGATACATGACACAGTATAAACTAAACCATGCTATGAGATACGAAACAGTAATACTCAACCTCTTTAAAGGTACAAACAGGAATCTCCATGCTCCAAGTTTAAATAAAGTTGGTAGTACAGAAATTATATTATAGCACTATACCGCTCCTAATGTTTGAGCCTTTCGGAACCATGACAATTCATCAGTCCGAACGCTTTGAACTTTGGCTTGGAAACTACTCTCCCATGCATAACATCTGAAGCACATTAAGCCGAAAAAAAGTGTCAAATGATTAATTTTCATGATGAATCAAAAAGAGCCGTTCTTAAGATGAAATCATACTTCACAGTGTCCATTGCAGCCAAAATTTCATTCATGAGGCCAATTCTCTTGTCTGTTCGTTGCAGCCCCTCCTTGGACAATTTCTGCATTTTGCTTATAACAAAAGTCTGTTTCCAGTAAAATTAAAAGAAGCTATTAGATGAAGAAATTCACAGAGACAGTGAAGGCTAATTGACAGTTTGCAGAACCATAAAGTGTATTTATTACTAACATTCTCAAGTAAAATTATTTAAAAAATAAAATGAATCAATAAGAATATACTAAGGCCAAGGATATCACCTAAATAATATGCTAATTTTCAGTTTACTAGACGCGCACTTCATTTGGCATATCTGCAATTTTGTATGCAAGACATAAAACATAAAGGAAAAGGATTATAGAAATATGGAAAAAAAATTTGTCCCATAATCCCTCTCAAACTCTTTTTATAGCAGGACGGTAGCATTCCAAGACACCTCCTCAAATGAAAAGAAATTTCCCTATATTTTCATCAATGTAATCTAGTGCTTCTAAAGATGGCAAATCACAAATGTTGAACAGGCAGCCTCTCTTTTTACCACAGGAGTTAATTAAATGTCCGCTTTCGGTGCAAGCAGACAAGGATAAATTCATTAACAAAAAATTGCTCATTTAAAACATCGGTTTGCTACATTATTATTCCTCACACATGAAGCAAAAGCTGCAGGGCTTCCGCCTTTATCCCCACTATCAGGTTTAAGTAAGTGACCATCTCTTCCTACTCTTCAATCTAATCACCAAACTGTGTAAACCAAAAAAAAATTTAAGAAGTATATCTCAAGTATAGATCGAGAACCTGTTTCCTACCAGCTTAAGCTCTATGAAAAACAGATGGTCAACATGGTATTAGATAACAAGCCAAGGCTTCAACTCTTGGCATTCCATCTGCCAGTCAATCTACATTTTTCTTGTCATAGTGCTCTAGTCTCCAATTTTCCCGATAATGTAATTATGTCCCGATGTTGTGTTTCACACAGAAGGTCTGGATTAAATATAGGGGACTGTTAAAAAAAATTGCTGGATACACGTTGTGAGCCCTTTTCCTAAGGGCTTATAGTTTCGAGAAAGACAATTGTTCACAACAATTATGCTTTTCAAATTATTTGGCATAGATCTAGAAGGCAAATCAGCCTCAGTGCACTTCATAGAGTATAAATGATGATCCTAGCAGAGGAATTTGCAACTTCACCTTGTAATCATGGATTCTTCATCCTAATTTGAATAAAGTGACTTCCAAACCAGAACTAGGGTGAAGTATACCATACAGATCAAATTGCCTACCATAGTGCTCAAGAAAGCTATATCACAAGCACATGTTAACTATATCCATGTAGTTTATCCAAAATAAAGCGGCTACGTGCATTCAAGATGTTGTGCACCACACTTTCATAACACCAGAGGAAACATGACAAATCAGAGCTAAGACTTTTGACCTAGTCCATGACTAGAATTATCACTTAGCATTACAGAGAAAGTAAACTTATTCAAGGGTCAATGCTTCATCAGCTTGTAGTTCGTTCAAAGGTCAGGGTGCTTTTTCAACAAAGTATTATTCAAAACAATGGAGAGTTGTTTATTTATTCTAGATATTTTAGCTAGCTTTATCACTTAAAAAGAAAAACACTACAACCACCGGCGCCAAACTTGCACCATGTCAATTTAAGAGGATAATAAGATATACGAGATATAGGAGACAAGTTTCACAATTTCCCATCATTAAACCTGATTTGATGTACAATCGACATTAACCTTTATTGCACTATTAGCGTTATTACCTAGTATACTGCAGATTTACCTCATAGACAGACAAAAATCAGGTATAACAGAACTTAATATAAAATAAACAAAAAAAAAAAACTGGGGTACCTGTATAGGGAATAAAAGAACAAGCATGAGAGCACCGAGCAGTGAAGCAACCCCAAGTTGCTGGTATAAAAGCACCATTGCTATAACTATACGAAATGGAGCTGACCACAGAGTATGGAGGGCTTGACATATTTGCTGTTGGAAAAAGGAACAATTATAAGAATAGCAACTACAACTTCCAGATAAGACTGCTAAATCAAAATGCGACTCAGCTATGACTAGCGACAAGTGGGTATGTTTACTCATAAATGAATATGACACATGCCTGAAGTGCTTCAGCATCAGTTGTCATCAAGTTGGTGATTTTTCCAGACGCAAACTTTTTTCGAGCCTCATGAGTTAGCCTCAAGGATTTGCGGAAGACAGCAGCAACCTACAAACAGTGAAGTCAGCAAACAGGTAAACTATGATGAAGCTTCGGCACAAGCAAGGAATATACAAAGAAGTCAAAAAAATAAAAATCAAAAAAGAGAGAGAAGAATTTATCTAAGTATGCTACAGAGGAAAATCAGGCCAGGCACAAAACAGGGCCACAATTCAAAAAATTAGTCAGCACAAGGAGCAATATGATTATTGTTATATAGGGATTCGATTATGATATCATTAGTTCATGTTCTAAAGAGAAACAGATCATACGAGAAGCTGCACATGCAAAGGGAAGATATCTTAAATTTTAATTAACAATGGAATTTTAGGGTCACTGACATCATACTCTTAAATTTCATCTGAAGCTTTGTGTAAGTACAAATGCATTTCATTACGTACATGCTCCCAAGTGCACGCGCTATCGTATATGCAGTTGTCTTTCAAATGAGAATGGAGGAGAAGAAAACAAAACAAAAGGGATGTCTAAAAACAGAACTTGATAGAAAAAATTTGGATTGAAAAATAGAAAAATTTTGGATGAGAAGAATATCAGTTCCTACTTTAGTAACAGCTAGGAAAAAGGGAAGGAAATTTACCAAAGTAGCTCTCAGGCGGTAACCAACACGCATGACATTTTGAAAATACTGAGCTTCACATAACACGCCCCCCACCTGGACCAAATCATTCAAAAATCAATAATCTCAGATTCAAGAATATAAATAAAATTTCAAGGTTCATTACATCAATAGCATAATGATTAACCTCAGATAACCAACATGACAATCTAAGAGAAAGAAGTATCAATGGCAAATTGGAATATTACCATATGCAAAGCCGAAAAAAAATTACTAGAAGCAAATCAACTAAATTTGAAGCACTTAATGAGACAAACAATCAATTGGTACTTGATAGTAAGAGAAAAGGAGAATTAATGTCATACCACGCCAACAAATATTGAAAACGCATATATGTAACCTATCCAAGCTGGATCCCCACGTTGCATAGACTGCAGATAATTCATCAAATAAAATGAGAAAGTTCAGAAAAAACATAACACTACATAACCTGCATATGATGGAGAAACAAGTCATAGGCCTGCGTTAAGATTCTATAAGCCCAGTTTAAACTAGGAAAAGAAAAGTTAATCAGAGGGCATAAAAAGAAATGGCACAACAAGAAGCAACCACCAACTTCTTTCACCAAAGAGGACAAAACTGGTGGGTAATAACATACCGAATTTTCATTTCGCTACGTCAGTCAATGTGTGTGCATGTGTCTGTTCACACACACACACAGATTTCTCTTCAGGGTATCTAAAAAGAAATGCTACAAAAATCATCAAAAATTGAAACTAACCTGTAGAAGGCTGTTGAGGATGAGTGGCCCCACAAATTGAGAAACATCATTCCCAATCTATACATAACTCAACAGATCACAACAAATTGTTAGCAATGGATGAGATATATAAGTAATAACAACTTAGTGACTATCTATAGAGTACAAACTTTAAAATTCACAAAAAAATTAGCCTCTAGCAGTAGTCAGCAGCAAGTATAAGTACAAAAATGTAACTCTGCAATAACGAGCGGAGAATGTTTCACAAAAAATTATGGATAACATTTTCACAACAATGATTGTTTGTATCGTCTAAAAAAATAAGTCAACGGACAATATTTTCATGATCAACAACAATTTATGCCTAAACCTTTTTGTTGATGATGAAAATATATTTTCATAACTCATTTATGTGAGCTATTCAAGTGATCATTTTTAGGAAAATATTTTCCAAAATGTTCATTTCCGTGAAACAATCGCACCCTTTTATTTTTGTGGATTTGCTTTCCAAAATTTTAAAATGACATTCTATTTTAAATTTATGTAAAATTTATGCACAACATTCGTATCTTTAGAAAGGTTTCAAGTACTTCACGTTAAATAAAAGTCAAAGTGCATGAGCCAGCAAAATCTAAACAAGGTAAAAAAATAATTAAAAGTCATCCCAAACAAACATACAAGAACAAGTGTAGAGAAATATTATGAAGTACGGCAAAGATTTTCGACTCTATTTGGACCAATTATCATGCATGCAAATTGTAGTTCCATAAAAGCTAGCTGATCAAATGCAAATATAACATTTAAGTATAATGTCAAGCGTATTAGTTCTATACCTTCCAGAATCCACCCCACCAAAACCTACAAAATGAAGAAAAATGCAGTAAGAATAGTATTCACCAGCCAACTACTAGTCTAAAGAAGCAATCAACAATAGATAACTACAAACATGATGCCACAAAAGAATGTTTCGGAGAAAAAGGATCTTTTCTTCACTCTTTTCTAAAAAACATAAAAGAGAGAAAAGAAAGCATTTGCAAGCATAGATTATGGCATGGTAGCAGCACAGTCAGACTCCTGGCTCTTTAAACGCTGCAAGTGCGCTTACACTTTCTCCTAAAACCCCTACTCAACCACCACGAGCGGAATTCAAGGTTAAAAGTGGGGTTGCTCCCTCGGCAAAACTGGGATAAAGTTGAGGCAAAAGATCCCAATTCAAGATAAATTCATGAGGAAGAGAGATCACCATATAAAATATAAAAAAGTGTAAGAAGTTTCTCTCCATATAGCGGCAAGCTGCCAAATCGGAAAAATTGGGTCCCATGATATAGCCTTGTATCAACTAAGTTCACAAGTTGGAGATAAGCGGGACTCGAACCGCCGACAATGAAGATGTTGGAAGCAGAGTGGGAGCTAGTCAGTTAGCAAGTGGAAAGTCATAATGCTATCTTGAAAGGCTCGAGCATGGAGCCACCCATTAATAGGGATGGAACTCCGCGCAAAGTTTCCACCCGTGATATAAGTTGCCACCCCTTGGCTTGTCAAAGAAGCAATCTAGCTATCTGTAACAGCCTTTGCTGTGAAATTCGATCCCTTTCATTTCCTGTTATTTTTTTTCTTCATATTCGATTTTTCACTCTTGACCCTCTAATTCACAGCTTCTATTAATTTGAAAGCCCGATGTCAATACAGAGTAAATCATGTAAGACAATAATTTGTCTTGATTTGTATAAGACCTGGAAATGCAGTAGCTGACAATCTCACAAGTTCTTGCTACCAAACACACCAAATATTGCTCATATCTTGCTCAAACAGCTTCACTCCCAGCATATTTCAGCTGTTTATACTTAATAATCTCACTTGTATACATAAATAATATACAATAAAACAGTTGTCTGACCGTGTTCCACCGCCGGAATGTTAATCAATCTATATAATTACCTTCACAACAAACTTTAATCTAGAAGTCAACTACCACAAAGGTCAGTTTAGAGACAACCATTCTCAGAAGGGCCATGTATGAGTTATGTCCTTGCTAAATAGCTTTACATTTCTCAGCCTGCAGTGTCACTCTAAGAATTCTAATTAGAGTTCTCCATCTGATTAATGTCTACACATAAAATTCACTGATGCATTGTTTAAATAGACCAAGGAAACAAGTTTTCATTAGCCAAAAAGAAAGGACATGAGGTTACACATAAAGATAGCCAACCATATAACTGAAACTCTTCTTTTCCAGGCAAGGGTACTGAAACTCTTTGATGTATCAAGTTAGGAAAGAACAGGGAAAGCCCGTCCTCAAGGCATAAAAAGTAGTTCATGTCGTCATGAATGTAGTATGCATCTTAAGTGTCTTGTGCCTAGATCAGTTTCAAAACATTGCCATGTAGACACGACTAATAAGAAAAGGAAATACCCCTAGCATGAAGACCGATACAGGAGGACCCAATGTCCCTATTATTAGAACACAAAATTATGTGATTGTCCTTGCTTAAGAAGACTGACAGCAACAAACAAAACATTAATGGCTTCGCATAGTTATCTTCTGAAAAGCATATTCAACCCCCTGAAACATAATTCTATTTATAAAATGACATATAGTCCACATGAATTCTATTTATCTAATGACATATAGTTCACATGAAGGGGATAACCAAAAACCAGAATTTGCCCAAACGGAAATACTGCAACTGTCTCAAGCAAGTCATCAACTGCCTTATTTTGCCAAAGTTGAAACATGATTATCTGCTAATTCACACACGGCAAGTACTAAAGATGCTAATATTACCTTAGGAAGTAACACCAAAACAGATAATTTCCCTACAAAGAAGCATGGCCAACCGCAGACTAATTCACCTAGGCCCATATTTTCCTTCATCCGAAATTTCTTCCAACCGTACATTTTGATTGGTAGGTTACAAGTAATAGATATCACCCACATGCAAACTTAACTAAAACCAAATGAAAGTGATGTCCATCTTGTAACCCACCAATCAAAGGAAGCCAAGGTTGCATAAAGTTTCCTCCAACCAAGGATGAAGGAAAACACGGCACATTCAACTCTTTCTCAGGGTGTCCATGGTTATAGATATTTTCCCATGTCACAGACCAAATAAATAAGGTACTCTGTGCTGCACAAGTCCAAATCTCTTTCTAATGGAAGAAACGTCTATCCTTTTATGCACCTTTCCTAGAAAGAGTGGAATAACCGGTAATCTCGATAATCAGGTTCTACTTCAACTTTTTTTTTTTTGGTCAAAAGGTTCTCCTTCAACTTATACACAATTTTTATCATCTAATTACTAATTAAGTCCAACAAAAGAGCTGAAACAGAACACAAACTGTCTCTCGCAGTTTTACTGGCTTATAAGTATTCAATGCTTCAAGGGAATTTATGAGAGAAGTCTTCTTTTGAGCAGCTAGGAGAGATCCAGAAACCAATAACTCAGCTCATCTATCAAGATCAACACTCTGACACATCAGATTAACGACTGTCAAAGGAAGCCAGTCATTATAGTGTTTAAGAAAAGTTTTAGAGGGCAAAGAAAATGTAAGTGTAGAAAAATGAGGTGGAGAAAGAGAAGGCGAGGGAAATTATTTTACTTATCATTGTTTGGAAAGGGCGGAAAGAAGAGGTGAAGAAGTGGTTAAATTAACATTTTATTATGATTAGAAAGAGAGAGAACAGTCATCTATTGTATCTATTTTCAAATTAAAGAAGGGGATATTTTGGTATATTGAGTTGCTTAAATATTAACTTCATAGGTTTCTTCATCATTTGGTGAAGAACAAGACGAGTAGGGCCCACAGACATCTTCTCCCTGAAATTTCGATCTTTACCCACATTCCTCAAAAGTTCTCCAAATAGGGTTATCTAAATCTTTCTTTAGGTTTTCTTTCTACTCCTATTCTTTCCCTCCTTCCCAAACTAAGTGTTAGAGATGAATTTTCATAGACTTAGCCAAAGAAACCCTCCAATCTCCTGTTACAAAAGGTTGGATTATAAGTATTTTGATGCTTCAAGTACATTAAAGTGTGAAGCTTCCTTCTAAGAAGCCATGAGAGTTCAGAAACCATGAGGAATAATGATCCTCTTGTCTATCAAGAGGAGTTGTTCATTTCATCTATTCATATCCAACTTCATGTCTCCAACGACAGATGCAGCCCTTAGAGATAAATTTTGAGACATGTAGCCAACAAATTCAATCCCCGGTAACGAATTATTGCTCTCACCAACATAATACACCAACACAACTCTGCAAAAATTTTTGTGGTTTTTGGATAACCTCCAAATTTTGATAGATGAAATCAAATATCTATTGCCCAAGCAACCAAATTCATTAGGAGAACGGCCCTTACTCATATTCAGCAGATTACACTTACAGTCTGTCAAAGTTTTCCTATTTGAATATCTAACCAACAAACACATGGCCACCATTACATGCATATCCTTGATAATTGATCCACATAAATGCATTGCCATACTAAGTCAATAGCATCTGAGTAGTAAGACACAAAGACAAATAGCTTTTGAGAACTACTCCATTGTGGAAATATCCCACATAAATAAACTATTTATTTAGCACTCAGAGGAAATTTACGAGAGATGAAGTCAAAAAGATAAATAGTTGGTACTAATGCAATAAATTCAGAAGAGTCGGCAGATTCTCCCACGTAGTGCTGAGGTTACAACTTTGAGTTAACCAGCTAATATTTTTGTGGAATTATGAAAAGTACCTAATACATGAGTGTTACAAAGATTTGTTCAATTTCATCAGTTTACATTTTCAGTAATTCAAGCAATGGTCTGTAATTCTTTGTTTCTCGTCTAAAAGTTCAAGTGATAAAATCCTTACAAAAAAAAAAAAAGTTCAAGTGATAAAATTTATAGGACTTGTTTTTTTTTTTTTTCATTTTCCAAATTATGAAATGACTAATTTTGCTACAAGGCAGAGTCAACATTTAAGGACTTGATGTGGATAGTTCACAGAGTGACAAAGATTATACACAGAACCTCTAAGCTTACCTTCCCCCCAAACTCCTATTCAAAGCTCTTAAAAGCCATGGTTTGGGCCTCCGGGATTCCTCAGCCCAACACCTCTGGAACCTACAAAATTAGCAGACTTTAACTAGGACTCATACAGATCATATAGATTGCAACAATTTAGAACTGGGAGTATTCATACTTGCTGTTCAGTGTTTCTGTTCGATCCCATGTATCTAATTTCCAGATATCCTTCTCAGTTAGAGGTTTTCGATAACCCTGCTTCATCAGTGTACCCATCCATGAAAAAAGTACTCCTAGAAATGCACAGGAGAGCAAAATGAATTGTATCAAAACATGCTAAGGTCCTCAAATATATTCTTGAGAAGATACATAGTCTATAACATCTCTCTGAAGTATTACAAAGCAAGCAAACAAAAGGATAGATCCAACTGATATGGCGCAGTAATAAGGTATTGAAGGACTGATTATTGCAAACAGAATGAGATTTCTGACCCACATTGTCCAGAGTCCATACTTTTCATACAAGGGAACAACAGCAACAACTTGGATGTAGAAAGAGGATAACTGCCAATTAACCAATTTATGAAAAATAATATACTTTTGATTCTGCCAAAGTTCAATGTGCTCTTCCTTATGATAATAATCTGCTCTTCCTCTGTGAAAACAGTACCCCATTTGTAGCTGTCAAGAACTATTTGTTTTAGAGGAAGTGCAAAGCAATTGGAAACCACATTAAGGAGCAACATAATCATGGGTAAGTTCCATAGTTAAAGATTAGTCAATCTTGAGGAAATCTTGAGGAAAAATAGTAAGCATAGCTATTAAGACTGAAGAACTTTTACCATATTCATAACAGCCAAAGAAAATAAAATCAAATAAAAACTGTTTTCTCTGTGCCCCTGGGATAGGCGCTGTTAGGAAATGTGCAGGAAGAAGGTCAACTATGAATTAATTTTTCATTGTTTTCCTTTGATCATTGTCTCATTGTTGGGAAGATACAAGCGAAAACTTCATATAGGGAACTTTTCTAGTCAAAACAAAATTCTGAAGAATAACGTCATCCTAGGTCTTGTCTTTCAAATCTATTTTCACATAAGGATGTACTGACCTATTTTCCAAACTGAAAAAGATTCATCGCCATCAATCAAAAGCAGGTATTTCAGAAAAGTACTAAAACAAAAACATCCAGATGACTGACTTTTTCCTTAAGCATATAAGTGCTCTATCGCCTCAAAAGAATCAAATAAAGAGACGCATTTGCAAATACTTTTAGAAATTTTCAGCAAAGTCAGTAAATAAGTTTTAACTCAATCTGTTCTGATGTTGCTTTCAGTTCTCCAAATAGCTCTTAATTACCAAAAGCAAGACAAGAAATGGAAAAAAAATGATGCTCAAGTGAAGAAATTGTCTATACCCATGCAAAATAAAGACTAGGTTCAATCATTAAAACATTCAGAGTAACCTACGACTCATTCTAAGTAAATTCAGGTATGGCTAGTTAGGTTAGAATCTAGACAATTAGACTGTGAAAAGCTGGCTACTTTATTATGTCAGCCCTTGAGCTCATGGCCACAATGTGGAGCCTGTCCACATTCCCTTATGTATTAGAGGTGCTATGAGAGTGTTGTACAGGGATCATGGATATGATAGTGTTGTGGGATATGCAAATGCAGATAGGGCTGGTTTCGACCTCGATGCTGATGCAAGGTATCTTAAGAATGTTGGAATCAAAGACAGTCCTTAGCAGAGCATGACAGGTTTATTACTGCAAACATGGACAACCTACTAAGCATATGATTTTGTTAGAACATGTGACATTTAAAAATTGAACCGCACCTCCATACATCAACTTAAGCTTTTAGATAAATTAGTAGTGGTTTCAGTCTCTACACAAAAGCAAAGCAATAAAACTTGTGTTTTAATCTCTCTAGACCCATGATTTGCCTTTCCAATCATAATCAATTATGCTTTATCTTAGACCAATCCCAACCTACCACGAGGGAGAGTCCTAAAGAATTTAAATCAGACACCGGGCCTTCATGTGAAGGCTAAAGCTCCTAAATAAGTTGGTACATGCTTTACAACTTACAGTAGCTCCCTATCCTTTTAAGAAGAACTTACTTTTAGCAGCAAAATGCAACATGACATTCGCAAGCATCATATGATAGGCATGCTAGGGAAGATAAACATACTTGAAAAAATATTGACATGCCTCTCTGGACATATCTGCTCTGACCCAGGAAGTTCTTCATATTCAGTTTCTTGGACTGATTCAGTCCGCACAGGGGTGTAGCCAGGATAAGGATCCAAAGTGGGCATATAAAACACCATCAGCATCCCAAACGAAAGCTACACCAGAACAACGATACAACATGATTAGCCAAAGTAGACATTTATTGAGCATTCAGATCTAGATAGGTACTATACTAGCATTTTCTTTCCATCGGACATATACAGAAAATAGTAATTGGCCATGCCAACCTAATGACACGAAATTCAGATACATGAACTTTAGGAACATTGACATTTGATTTTAAGAATAATTATGATCAGTTCATACTTCCAACATTTTCCAAGATTATAAAAAGGTGTAACCTTATAGAACATAAACAAGTCTCCTCCCTATTAATTTAAGCTGAAACACTAATAAGCACGCCCCTTATAAACCTGAACTAGACTTTCACTTGTACAACACACAATGGCAAAATTTTTCCTTGGGTAGCAATAAAATTATCATTGGCTAACACTAAAGAAAGAATTACATCATTCTCAAAAGAGCCAAAAACCTATAAAAACATTTTTGGGCGCCAACCATATAGTTTAAACTATATCTAAGATCATCCATTAACTATATGTAGCTCTCTCCCCAAGCCTTATGGGGCAGAATTTTCGTTTATTGTCAGAGCAAGATACAACATTATCAGCATCAAAATTATGTTGTGAAAGTGACAGGAATTAGGAAGTAGCAGAAGAGCATACCTGAACAGCAACCTCGCTGATGTACAAATACAGTATAGAACTGCAAAACAACAAAAAGCACATGATTCAGCATGCTGTAACAGATTAGGAGCGTGCTGTAATTTTTCACAGCATATTATGGAACTCAAGTTACAAATTTGCTAGCAAGGCCTCACAAGGTAACACATACATGTCCCAAGGTACGTGTCAGCTAGAATTCTACTGAAATTAACAATTTCGGCCTGTTCTTTGATGGATGCCAAAAGGACGAGATGTATGGACTGCCATGTGGGAGGACATTTGATGCTTTAAGGAGAAGAATGGACCGTGCAACTAAAACAAAGAACAAGTACTGTACACCATAAGAAGTGGTGCAAGTAAACAATAGTGTAAAGTTCGAACCTGTTGTAGAAATCCTTCATAGAGAAAATAAGGTTGAACATCACAGCATCCCCTATCAAGGCATAAATGACTCCAAACCTCACAAACCAGCGAAATTCACAGACATATACTTTAGTTTCCAAACCAATCATGACCAGCATGGAGCACCAAGTAAGAGCTTCAATCATTAGGGAGACAATCTGGAAAAGAAGGATCGGGATTAAATGTCAAGCATACAAAAGTAAGTCTAAATGAAGTAAACTATAGGCATTTTGATAATGACTAGATGTTTCTCATTATCTATGAAAATCTATTAAGCACAGTTACATTGACTACAAATATCAGCAGCTAGAAGCAGGAAGCTGCAAAATATGTAGGTTCCAACAACCAACTTGGACAAATAAACTCAGAACTAATTTGAAAGAATATATGTGGGTATTGGCCAGTCAACTTTAGCTCAAGAAGATCCTAGTACGCAGTTCTTTGTACAAGCACCATTTCATCTTTACTTAAAATACCATAAATTCATGATTTAGACCTATTGCTACATGCATCTACAATTAGAGCCATTACCATTTCATACAAAGGAACCTAAAAGTAAAAAGGCAGCATGTGATATAAAATTGATGATGATAATACTCAAGGATGTAGAACATGCAGTGACCTTCCATGCCATAAGGCAAGGAACAGTGAGAAACATCGAGAGTAAGATACAGAGCTATTAAAGTTGTTTATCCAGTAGAATAAACCAATTTGAAATCAATATGACCAACTTCAGAAGATAGAATAGAGGGCATCAAAGGATATGAAGAGCATCTCAGAAGTGTAATCCTAATCCTAATTTTATCAAATTCTAACTCCTAAACTTTCTCCTATGCTAGAGTACAGAACAGTAGCAGAAGTTATCAAATGCCCATTGATACGCTTCTTGTCAAAATGCCATGCACTTATCACATATTCGAACTGAGACAAATGCCCTTCAATCGACTTAATTAACGATGCACCACAGCATGCCAAAGCAGTGGCGGCATCGGAAAGTGAATACAACAGATCGCCAGGAGCCCATAAGAGACTTACTTCACTTGGCAGCAATAGAAGAGGGAAAAGGGAAAATAAAAATGAACAACAAAAACAGAAGAAGAAAACCCACCTCAAATGGGGCTAGGCCTTTCTGTCCATCTAAGTTGAAGACTGAAACTCCCATAATCAATCTGAATAATGGTTCCGCAGTACAGTAGGCAGCCAGCACCCCCAAAATATAATTGTACAACTTTGACCTCAAGCAGAACCTCTTCACTTCGAAATCCTTCTTTGTCCGCCACACTCGATATAAGCAAAGACCAAGAAGGACCAGATGAGAAACAGTCACCACCAGAGAGTCGACTGCACATGGAGTGTACACGCCAAAGGCATTTTGGACAACCTTCCCCCACACCCCATAAGCCACTGGCCTACAGTACCAAACAATCGGCTCTAAAAGCCATCGTTGCTCCCTCTATCAAGATTCTTCACTTCAAGAGCATAATCTTCACTTTTCGATCCCGATAAAAATTGCTTCTAGAGCCAGGAATGAGTCTGCCACCGTTGTTCAACGCAAGCCTACTCCTGCAAAAGCATCAAATATCTCACATACAGATATAAGGTATTAAATCACATGGAAGAAGGAGAATGAAGCATTGAAGCACTGCACAGATGGAAAAGGACTAAAACGTTTTTCACTAGTACATGACCTTTTTAACGGAAATCCATCCAAGAAATTAACCCATCTTCACAAACATATATTCAAAGCCGCTCCACTCCACAATATCATCAACAGTAGCAATGGCTAAAACAATCAAGCCATTAAAGACATTCCAGAACATTCTTAAGATAAAATTTTATTCCCCATGAGAAATCATTCATTTCAGACAAGTAAAATGCAAGCAGAAAGAGGAATTATGGAAAGTATATTACCATAAGAAAAAGTAGAGCCAAAATGAAAAAAGTTAAACCACTCAAAAAGGCACCCCGATCTTGGCTCTCTCTCTCTGACACAAAAGTTTAAAAAGCTACAAAAAAGATCGTGTGCAATCTCTGATGACCAGATACAGGAAGGGAACAATTGCCCAGAACGAACAAGAACACGAAACTAGCAGTACGGTGAAAACACAGAAGCAACAATTTTTTCAGAAAGCCAACAGCTTCGAAGTGGAAATTTGAAGAGAAATGATCAACAGCCCATTTCGCAAAACAAAAAAGAAGAACATATAATATACTTTCACCGACTGACAGATTAAGCTTCATAAATCCTCGGAGAAGCTATGATCATAAGAAACCGAAAGAAATAAATTAGTTCAGCTTTAATTTATAAAAGCTTTTGATTTTCACTTATTCATAGAAGCTAAAGCAGCGACTTACCCTCGCAAAATGGGAGCAAAAAGTAGAACCACTCAAAAAGCAACCCAATCTTTCCTCTCTCTCTCTCTCTCTCTCTCTCTCTCTCTCTCTCTCTCTCTCGCACCCAAATGTCAGAAAAGCTTAAAAAGAATCGTATGCAATCTCCAATGACCAAAACAGGAAGAGGACAATCGACCCGAACGAACAAAAACACCAAACTAGCAGTCCCGATGAAAACCCAGTAGCAACAATTTTCACGGAAAGCCAACAGGTCGGTTCCGGAACAACATCATTGCTTCTTCGTATTGGAAATTTGAAGAGAAACATGTTGAATTACGCAGAACAAGATCTCATCATCAGAAAGTAAAAAACCACCCATCCCCGAGGTAACCCAAGAAAAGGTCAGAAAAGGTCCGCAGCTTCCCGCGTTGACCCAACAACAACAAAAGAAAAACGCAACAAAGGAGGAAAAGCGAAAAACAGAGCTCACGAGGTCGGTGTTGCCGCGAGCTCAACGCGAACGAGAGCTGCACACCCGAGCAGACCCAGAAGAAAAGACGACGACTTTTGACGATGACGAGATTGTAGACGGGAGAATCAGAACCTGTATCGCCCAACTGCAGCGCAATGCGATTGATTGGCGAATATGGAGCATCTGTCCTCCGCACCCAGATCCTTCAATGCATCCCCACTTCATTCATTCATTGAGAACTCGGAGAAGGACAACGCTGGTGCCTCTCTCTGCTCCGCTATAGAGGCCAAGAAAACGTAGAGAGAGAGAGAGAGGGGAGAGATAAAAGAGATGGGGAGCTCTTGCTGAGGTGCGGACGGTGCAATACGTATACGCTGACGTCAAAAGCTTGATGGGGACCGAATCCTGCGGGCTCGAATTAGGACGTCCGCAGAGCGGGGCAAAAACAAGAACAAAAATGGCGGAAGTTCGGAGAATTATTACGTTGGAGGATACAAAGCGTGTGGCCCGGTGAATTTGGAGCCCTGTTCATGATGATGATCGGGTCGCGGGAGTCGGTGGGGATTTGATAAGGGTAATAAATTCGTGGAGGTGGGTAGGTACAGGACAAATTTGGCACGTTTTGTCTGTTATTATAATGTGACGGTATTCGCACGCCTGATCTCAATTAATTCTCTTAATCTTTATCTTCCTCAAAGAGAGAAAATACCCTCTATGGCTACATTCGATAGTAGAGATATAATTCCGGATGGGAGAAGATTTATCCTATCTTGTATTTCTTGCCTGCCTAAAATAAGATAAAGTCGGATATAAAAGGCATATAAAACGGATAAAATTATTCCATAAGAGAGGTGGGATAAAGGTGTATAGGATTTTTAATATCCATAAAAAGTGTAAAAGGGTTAATACTACGAAAAATTCATAACCAATACATTTACCCGAAATTTTTCCTCATGACAAACCCAAATCGTACATATGTGATACATTTACGCTTTGTCATGCTCCACTAGATATACTAGTTTGGGATTTTTGATATTGAAAAAATTAGTTTTTGCTAAATTTGTTACAAATATACCAATTTTAGGTTTTTTGTAGTATAAACCCAAGTGTAAAAGCCACCAAAAATTCTAAACTATAATTAGCGCGACATATTTACTCTAAACTTTTTTCAATGATATAAAAAATCGTTGCCCAAAATTTGGCACATTTGTTCATTATGAGAAGAGCAAAAGCCACCAGAAATCCTAAACTATGCTCACCGTGATACACTTACCCTAAACTTTTTTTAAGACATCAAAAATCGTGTGACATATACCCTCCATCAAAGTTCTATCAATTCTGCCTACATGGACGATAGAAAGCAAGTAGTATTGGCATTAAACACACGTGGCTTAATTAAAATAAAAAAGATATTGTTTTGGCTAAAAAAAATCATCTAGCCAAAAATGACGAAGGGCAAATGTGTCACATAGATACAAGTTTGAGGTTTTTATGTCACGAGAAAAAGTTTAGAGTAAATGTGTCATAGTAGGTATAATTTCAGGTTTTGATGTCACAAAAAAAATATTCAACATAAATATGTCACTGTAGGCATAGTTTTGGAGTTTTTTCCCGCAAGATTTGCTTAGCAAAAATTATAGTATTACATGCGGCCCATTATGCTAGTGTTGAATTGTTTGCTACCATAAACATAACACAGACTTCGTGTATTTATAGCATATTTTATCTTGGTTTGCGAATATTAGCTAGTGTAATTTGTTTTTCTAAGTAAATATTAACTAGCGTTGGGCTCCCTTTATTTAGTAAAAAATGAATTATTTGGAAAATATTTTTCTTAAAATGATCACTTGTGTCTATTACAAAAATGGATGAATAAAAAATATTTTCAATGTCCACAATAATATTTAGACATAAATTACTACCAATAATAAAAAAAATTTCATTGACTAATCATTTCAAAAGATACAAGCGATTATTTTTAGGAAAATATCTTCTAAATTATTCATTTTCCGTGAAATAAGCGGCGTCTTGAGATATTCATTTGGATGCATAATGATTATATTGTGGAGATACACTATTTTTTGTTAAAGTTCCATGCTTATACTATTTTAAGAGTCTAAGAATAGTTATTAGTTATTATCAACAAACACGATTTATTTTTCATGTCGAGTCCACCCTTCTTAAGATAAACTTTGACTGTCCAAAGTACTCCGTCATATTCATATATCAGATAAGAAGCAAACCTAAATTTATACGAGTAATTCAAGTATGAAATTACATTTAATTGATAATCTTGGAAACGAACATGCATTGTCACTCTAATCAACAAATCCATTTCCATTCCGGGTTAATCACCAAAGACACTTTTGCCTTTGGCTTTTGCCTCTTCCGGATGGTTGTTTTTACGGGTTTCCTCTTTTTTGGAAAAATCTGTTTGATCAATTTTAGCTTTTTACCTTGCGAATGTACACTGGCCAAAACACGAACACAACTCATGCGTGTACGCATCTTTGGAAGACCTTCACGAAAAATGAATGATTTAGAAAGTATTTTTCTAAAAACAATTAAGGCTCCGCAAAGTATTCCCCCAAGGTCACACAATCCCAAGCGAAAGCCAATGGACCAGTGGCAAGTTTCGCCATCACCACCCAAGCGAGATCCACCACTACTAGTCCACCACTTGTTTGCCTCCTTTTTTTTCTCAAATGGGTCTCATGACCCCGATAAAAGGTCTTGCCCAAGTCACATGACCTTGGCAAGATTTGTCTCACCTAGGCCGGTTGACCTCGACAGATGGCTCACCTAGGGTCATATGGCCTTAGGGAGACCTCGTCGAAACATGGTAGTGGCAAGGACCATTGTGGAAAGTACCATAGTTTTTCAGGATAATGACACAAACAGTCCCCGAATTTTTAATTTGTTCAATAGCTTAATATTTAATGTGATCCATGAATTTTTACTTTATTCAATACGGTCCTTGAATTTTTTATATATGTTCAATGTAGTCCTTGAACTATATGAAAATGTTCAATGTAATCCTTCCATTAATTCAAGTTTAAGACTACATTAAATATTTTCATATAATTCGAGGACTAAATTGAATATATACAAAAAAATTTAGAGACAACATTGAATAAATTAAAAATTTGAGGGATTACATTACATATTGAGTCAAAATTCAATTATTTGTGACACTTTCCCTAGAGTTTCCATACCTTTATAATTGAGAGATCTAAGAGGAGACCCATAACTTGAGCCCGCTGAAACCGTTGAGTTACGAGTCAACTAGGGATGCGAATGGTAATCATTCTGCTTCAGAAATTAAATTCTTGCCAAAAATTAATTTCTGGAATTTTGATCGGAAATTGATTTCTAGAGGTGAAATCTGTTTGATAAAACATGACTAATTCTGCTTCAGAAATTGATTTTTGAAACAGAAATTTGTTTTGATTTGTTGATTTTTTTTGCACCTAAAAAAATTTAAATTTTACTCAAAGTGGGTGGCCACAGGTATTATAAGCCATTCTGTAAAGTTTTGAAATTTTTGATTTTTTAATTTTTTTGGGCACCTAAAAATATTTAAATTTCACTCAAAGTGGGTGGCCATAGGTATTCTAAGCCATTATGTGAAGTTTTGAATTTTTGAATTTTTATTTTTTTGGGTACTTCAAAAAATTTAAATTTTACTCAAAGTGGGTGGTTCTAGGTATTCTAAGCCATTCTTTGAAGTTTTGCAATTTTTTATTTTTTTTATTTTTTAGGGCACATCAAAAATTTAAATTTCACTCAAAGTGGGTGGTCACAGGTATTTTAAATCATTTTGTGAAGTTTTGAAATTTTTTATTTTTTTATTTAAAAAAATTCATTAAATTTTATATTTTCCCGAAATCTGACTTTTTTTATTTTCTGGAAATTTTTATGAATTTTTCTAGAAATTTTCAATTTTTATGCATTTTCTGAAAAAAAAATTATGAGAAAATAGGGAGAATGTATTCCGGAATCAAAAAGCTACAAAAAGTAGCTTCTTTTTTTCTTGTTAAAAACTCGTTTTGGAATCAAGAATGAATTCTGTAATCAAGTATTTTTAACAAACGCATTTTTATTCCAGAATGCAAAAATCACTTCAGAATGCATTTTGCAAATTTTTTAACAAACGCCGTTTTGTTCTGGAATGTATTTCGGAACAGAATTTTTATTTCGAAATGCATTCCATGCGCACCCTAAGTCTCCATTGCTTCTCTTAGCTCCAAACATCCCATGTGAGACTTCTTCCTTTCACCACCATTCAAATGTGCGCTCAACATTACCCTCTTCACATGCGCGTCTCTGTATATTATATGAATTCTGAAGCAGATGGGAGCAACATTAGAATTATATCCCCATCACATTTTTGTCGTTTTGCTTATACTTTGATATCATTTTAGACTTATCTTTTCAATCAAAAACTGAGTTAGCATTGTATGTACAACTATTTACTTGATGATCATTATATGTCAATTGAATGAGTCGAATTACTTTGTCAACAATTGACGGTACATTTTTTTTTACTAATTTTTCTTTACCTTTTTTTTACTAATTAGCTAGAGACATTTTATAAAAGGATTGATACTACGAAAAATCTCAAACCGTACACTGGTGATAAAATTACCCAAAATTAATTTTTTGACTATCAAAAATTCTAAACTGGTATATATGTGACAAATCTACCACAAATTAATTTTTGACGACCAAAAATTGCAAACATGTACACTTGTAACAAATTTACCCTCTGTTAAATTGGATTAATACAACGAAAAACCACAAAATAATAAATATGCGACAAACCGAGGGGTAAAATTCTAAATCTGTCATAAATGTATTAATTTGAGATTTTTTGTGATTAAAAAATTAGTTTGGGGTAAATTTGTTACAAGTATATTAATTTTACGTTTTTTTATGGTATTAACCTTTTATAAAATCACTGGTCAACGCTGGACGATCAAAAAGACGAACCGATCGTTCGAGGCCACGATCAACAATTTGCTTGTTTGTGGTCCTTGCGCTCGGGGGAAATTTTTTATGCTATAAAAAAAAAACAGGACTAATCCCCTTGCTGGTCAACGACGGCTAAATCAGAGTCAAAAGGTGCATTGTATTTATTTACAGATTAATAATTCTTTGGGTGACAAAGTTGGTGTCTCCTTCTTATGGGAAAAAATTATTGAGAAACTTCTTTAAAAAATAAGGAAATGAAAAGCACAAAATTTACTTGAAGAACAAGATTTGGGGGTGGGTGGGAAATCGTCATCGCTGATGTTTGTGCAAATGCATGTGCATCATATGAATATGAGCTCTTCTATATATACATATATGTGTGTGTACGCATTTATATATAACACAAAACATATAAAATTTCCCATAGGAATACGTATGACGTCTCGCATTGAAGTCCCTTTGTTTGCATTGGGTGGGGGATTCCTAAACTTCTTTTTTTATTGGACTTGCACCTTCATGAGCTAAAATACTCGTATGGACTTAGGTTCATGAATAATGTACAACGGCCATACATCTTTGTGGGATTTAATTAGTGGTTGCGATTTACTTTGATCCATGTGGACCGGGTCTCCTTTGTAACCGTGCTACTTGTGTCATCGATTTGATTGGGGATAACATCTTAATTTAATTGTATCCTTGACTATGGAATAAATTTTAATATTGATATCACAAAAAAACCCTAAACTAGTACATTTATAATAAATTTACCAAAAACTAATTTTTTGACTACAAAAAACCTCAAACTGATATATATGTGACAATTTTATCTTTCGTTAGTTTATTTTATAGTCAAATTTCTGAATTGGATGACTCGTGGCAGTTGACGAATATACTAATTTGGGGTTTTACCCTTCGTTTGTCATAGGTGTATCGGTTTGTAATTTTTCATTATATTAATCCGATTTAATAGTATTAATTTGGGATTTTTAATGGTAAAAAAATTAATTTAGGATAAATTTATCACATGCAAATCAGTGCGGGATTTTTGATGATAAAAAAAATTAATTTGGGATAAATTTATCATATGTGTATTAATTTGAAATTTTTTGTGATATTAATCATAAATTTTATTATGTGACTTTTACATATTGTGCAAATTTTGCAAAAAAAAAAACCAATCTAACATAATATATTCCTAATAAAATAAATAAAATAAATAAATCTACCTATTTAATGAAGTCTTGTCTTGTCTCCTCAGCCACTATTCACAAGACTAGCACAAGTACCTTAAGATTGACACAACATTTTACCTATCTTGACATGGGCCCACGAATTGAATAAAATATATAAAATTTCGATGGCGATTGGAACACATACAAATTATCGGCATGCATATAATCACATGACACGTATCATCAGCTTTCGCTACTCACATCTACCAAAGTGTTGGGATTTGATAATTTTTGAAAAATGAAATGTCATTGTCATTAACGACTTATATTTGTAATCTTTAGAAAGTTATATGCATGCATTTCAGGATCATTCCATCTTTTCTTTCTCATCATCGAAGAAGTTGTCTCCTATTGACTTCATGTTATATCACTCGCGTGAAAAGAGACCGTTAGGTCTGACTCCTAGGGCTGACCGGCAGAAAGTTGTCGTATTCAATCACCATCCCAACAGACAAACAAGAAATAAAATATTGACAAGTCTAATCAATTAAATACGCTACTTGATAACTTTTGGGAAGAGTTTCAACTGTTGTTTATTACTCCGGCCAATGAAAGGATAGATTTATGACATGATGACTCACGAGTTTTACCATTTTTTTTCTTTAGCATAACTCATCCATCACATCCACTCTTTTCTTTAACTTTACATGTCTATTTTTGCAATAATTTTTTCATGTTTTTTTTTTTCTGAATTTTCTACTTACCAATAAGCGAGTTCTCATAATAGTTATTTTCATTGTGAAAAGGGTATTTGTCTGCTGTTGGCAAATTGCGGATCAAGGATAGGGAAATGTTCAGTCGAAGGATGCTAATTTAGCTCACGCACCACCATCCACTGCCGCGAGGCCGTGCTCCTTGCCCCCACCGCAATGCGTGTTGGAAACCCAATAAGGATGATGGACCTAAGCCCAAGCCCCTCCTTCGGAGATTGTCAAGATATCTTGAGACCAAAAGACCAAGGAAATGAAATTGGTAACTTTGGCTTGCAAGCCTAGTCCTTGACTACTTGGCCAACCATTGCGGTGGTGGAGCCCTTGTAGTAAATAACTAATTGGCCCCTTTGTTTACAATTACTCAAAAGAAACAATGCCCCCACAAAAAAAAAAATTAAAATATCATCTAATTTTTTAAAAAAACGAGAAAACTCATATGTTAATTTAAGTGTCAACCGTTGTAGCTAATAATCCAATCTAAGGGGGTGAATAGGTTGATTTATAAAAACTAAACAATTTTTATGGAATAAGACAAGTTAAGTTTAATATAAATCAAACTAGTTTGATATATGTAGGATTATCAAGTGCAAGATGTTTCTATATAGGACAAGATACATAAAAAGATGGAAGACAATGCGCACAAACCTTATAATGGTTTGGCTTATGATGAAGCATACATCCACTCTTCCAGACTAATAGTTACCAAAAAGTTGGAATCCATTAATAATCTGTTGAATGGTTACAACTTAGCAAACGATGATTATACTTGAAGTTGATAGCTCATGCTATCAATAATTCGGCACTGCTCACACACTTGTTGTGACATCTCAATTTTTCATAATAATATTTGTGTGACATTAGAAATTTTTGGTGTCCAATAATAATATTTAGGCTATAAAGTTAAGTATTATCTAGCCTAGAAATCAGGTGGACACGTAAAAATCTTAGTTGGATTGTTAATTTTACAAAGTACAGAAAATGCGAAGAACAATTTTTCCGCATCCCAAGTTCGAAAATAAATTGAGAAACGTTGACATATACAATGATGATTAGAGTGATGTTAATTGTCGATGGGCATGGATATTTCGAAATTATATGATTATCGAGTTTGAATTTACTAAACCGAGATTTACTTAGCATTCGGTATAATTTTGGTAAATTCAAGTGTCGTTAGTTACATTATTTATTTTTAATCCTAGTTAACTAATAATAATCACAATTTACTTACATCAATAGAGACCCACTTATTTGGCCATGGGAGAACTTCTCACAATATTATCTTTTAATTATTCTTAGTAAGGCCCTTGTTTTCCTTAGATAGCGTGAGAGCCACTTGTATTATCTTTGTGTGTCAAGACTCTTTGAATCTTGACACATAATACTCACATGCCCTTCTAAGGGTATAGGCAAAGCCATATGTCTCTTCCAAGGTGAGACTCATGCTTACTTGACACCTAAAGACTAAGGCTTCGTTTGTTTCTCGGAAAATGTAACATTTCTGGAAAACATTTTCCAGAAAGTCATTTTTTAGGAATATGACAATATTTTCCGGTGTTCAGCTAAAACGTGAAAAAGATCCGGAAAATATTTTCCGTCATTCGGTAAGGAAAATATTTTCTAGACTTCACCACCTGGGCATGCACTTGCCTTTAAGGCCACAAGGCAAACTTGCTTGGCATCTCTATTCCTTCACCATCACCAAACACTCATCCCTTCCTCTATGGATTTTATACTTCTCTTACAAAGCAACAATCTTGAACAAATGATCTTGATAGGATAAGATTTCAACAATTATGCATACATAGGAAAGATATCATAACACTACCAATGTTACCAAAATGAGGTATTAGACATTCTTCAGAAGCAAAAAATTGATTAACTAGACATCAGGAAGGGAGAAAGTTCACAACTTCAGATCCAACAAACAGCAAGGAATCACTTCAGAACAAAGGGAAAGCATTCTTTAAATTAAAATGCAGAGTCCACATTGAGATCACTCGTAATGGAAAGGCCAATATAGAACAACCTTACAACAACCTTAATCTCTCGGAGTACTAAGGGTGCATTTAGTTCAGCATTCCTAAGGGGCTTTCGAGGCCGAAAGTCCCTTGGGAATGCTGAACTGTTTGGCAAGCATTTTTAATGGGCTTTTGGCCAAAAACTAGCATTGGGAATGATCAAAGTTCAAAAGCTGGTACGGACTAGCTTTGGGTTTTCAACATTTTGGCAAATACCGAAACTAATTATTTTTGTTCCCAAACTACCCTCACTTATTCTTTAATATTCTGATTTTGCCCCCTCATTGTTACTATTCATCTTCTTTGCGTGAGGGCCGACAACACCAGATTGGGACGGCGATCAGCGAGGGGTCGGCAAGGCGTGACCCAGGCCGACGGCGCCTGAGCGGTTGCAGCGACCTAGGCGATGATGGCCTGAGGTTGTGCGGCCTAGGTGACCTTTGAACCTAGGTTGTGCGACTCTAGGCGACAATGCCTAAAGTTGCGCGACCCTCGCTGGGGGTTGCCTGACCTTAGGCAACGATTGCTGACACTAGATCTAGCTTGACCGGGGTCGTTTGACCTCGGGCAATGGCCACCGGCACTAGATTTGGTTCGCCGGCGATCGTAGCTCTTTGCCGAAGCTCCTTTTTTAATAATAAAAAAAAAATCCCAAAGCTTTTTGTAAAAAACCTTCATCAAACACTACTTAGATCAAAATAACTTCACAAAGGAATTTTTACCAAACGCCATTTCCATTTCTCCAATGGGCTTTAACATAAAGATATTTACATTCCCCAAAGCCTCTTGGGAATGCTGGACCAAACGCATCCTAGCACTAACAATACAAAAAGAAAGAATACATGAGTCTTTTGATAACAAAGCTTTATAAAATGTATCATTGTTCTCCTTTGGCTATAAATTTATCAACCACTCTTTCTTAAGATTTGCACTCTTCACCATGAATGCTTTTCCAATTTTTTCATTCTCAACTAGATAGTCAAAAACCGATCCAAAGGAAACTTCATCATATCCATCCACCTTCATTACCTCATTGTAGAGTTGAGAGTAATCGACGCCGCTTTGACCCAACAATTTAATAGCCGTTGCTATCTCTCCAAGTTGTTTTAAAAGTGGAGCATACTTATCATCATTGTTGGAACATCTTCGTCTTTTGTGGGACGTCTTTTCCAATGGCACAGTGGACGAAGATGTTTGTGATCCCTTCATCAACTCATCCAAGTCATCACCTAAATCAATAGGTGAGGAGTCAACTTCTGTCACATCAATATTTTCGAGTTGCTTAGCAAAGCTTCTAGTAGCCATATCTCTCCCGACCACCAAAGACATCTTATCATACATATCAATTATCTTACTTAGATACTTCTCATGAGAAGGAAGAGCTTGTCAATTCAATGTAAATAATCCATAAAAAGTCAAACGAAACAATTTAGATAATTGTAATATGCACAATATTCATTCAGTTATTATAAGTGGCATTGCATAAAGCTGCTGTAAATACCAACACTGCAACTTAATCTAAACTCTCATTAGTACTGGAGTTAAAAAGTTCAGCTGATAATTTTAGAATTTCCAGTAAAGAAAAGAAACCTCAACAGCTTTCCATCTCTATTCCATAAAAAGTAGGTAATATCATGTCGCCAGGAGGTATTAATCATTACAGTGACAAAGCTAATTTGTTTACAAAACTAGTTCAAACTAGAGGACTCCACCGAGAAATTGAAAGCACGGATTCGTTCATAAGCTAACACTCCCTGATAGTTCAGAGACATCAATAGAGAAACCAAGATGCTGCCACTATAAAGGACATAAAGCACTTCCAGCTAAATCAGGAAATCAACACAATCCATAAGCAAAAATTAGCTCTACCTCAAATCCTAAACCTTACCGGAAGTAGTGTCCAAACACATGAATTAGAGAGAATTTGAGCTATTTTGAATAGGCAAACAAAATAGAGATTCAGTTTGTCCCGCCACTAAGCTTCTTATGTCCCAATTATTCAAACAGATGAAAAGTCACGAGAAAAATTACCATCACATATTGATCAAATTTCTTTTTCCCAGCTATGATCATCTTCAACTTGTCGTCCCAATTGAATCCACTTTTGTCATGTACAATTTGATTTGTCTTCCAACTATTTTTGATTGTTGTCAAATGGTTCTTAACATGTTCAGGTTCACAATGAACACCTAACCTCTCATTTATTGTATCAATAACTCGAGCAATTGAAGAGGGTTTGAATGCACTTGAAGGCTTGTTTCCTTTACTTGCTTCATCGGCAAGAATTTCAAGTAGAACACGTTCCATAGGCTTAGACCATTTAAATTGCTTGATCTTCTCATCATTTGCCTTACTTTTACTCATCATGATAATTACGTAACAATTTCAAATAGCAAAATAAGAAAAATACGATGAAGAGGGATGCATAGTAAATATTTAAAGATGATTAACATTAAAGAAATGGAAACCACATTTTCTAAATGAAACACTCAAAAGAAACAAAAGGAAAACCATTGGCTTCTTCTAATATTATGATAACGGAATTCACATTGCATGCGCAATCCTATCCCTTTTCGATGCCCATATCCTATTTTCCTCTCTTTGCGAAAGTTGGATTTTCTCTGTGAGGTTCCATTTGTCTACTCATCTCTTCCATAATAGAGTCATTGGGATCACATCCCATTATAAAATTGTGAATGATACAACAAGCTAAGACAACATTGACTTGTGTTCTAAATGTCACGCCTCGAACCCCACCAAGCACGCAACATCCTTCTCTGGTCGAATATCGACATCCCAGGGTATCGTCGACCCAATTAAACTCATCAAAGATTTATAACAATCAGTGAAAGTCACAAATACTCGGACAATAACAACTGGGGTAAAAAGGGGAGATAAACACATCCATTATCGATTCAATTTATACAATATCCACTATTTACAAACCACAATATATATAAGCACACCGAACTTCTACACTATATATCACCGATGTCAAAAAGGATCGATAGCCTGGGTACCCTATCCTAAAAAATGGTACACTTCAAAAAGCCTACTCCCAACCCCTAACGGTGTCTATTTTGAGTCCGACTCCTCAGCACTCGAATTTGAATCCCCTTGACCCGTCTGCTTCTCTGAGGACTCTAGCTTGACCTCGATCTCAATCAGGTTGTTTCTATTACCTGACTCCGTTGGAACCTCGACTCGTTCCTCTTCAACTGGCTTCTCATCTGACTCGTCCTCCGGTGTAAACTCGGGATCGTACATTGGCTCATACTCTGGCTCGTACTCAAGTGCGTTCTCGAGTTCTTCTTCAAGCTCATCATCAGGCTCTACTTCTGGGGCTTCTTTAGGTTCATCCTCAGGGTCTGCTTCTTCTTCTAGCTCCTCCTCTAGAATTACCTCAAGGTCCATATCTATGGGGTCGTACCTTGCCTGAGACTCCTCTGGCTTCGAATCAGGCTCAGCCGTGGGAGATCCAAGTGCTGCAGGTGCAGCCTGATGCCTAGACTACGCCAGACTAGTCTCCATACTAGTCATCTCACCGTCAAGAGGTGGTATGAGTGATGGGTCCCAGTTCCCAACTCTGTCAAAGGGGACATTGAAGTCACGGACGGGACCGAACTCATCTATCCCGTCTCTAAACATCCAGGCTGTATATGTATGGGCCTGCCAGAGGGGTAGTCCTATATCTACCCATACTATAGTGGTATGTTTAATCCAGGTTCTAGCGTCGTCTACCGGATATTCTATAACATTGTGATCGGTATACATAGGAATCCCAAAACACTGCGGCGGCGGTGGCGGAAGGTTCATGGCTTAGGCCGAGGTTCTGAAATTGTTGGTTGAGATAATTATGAGATCACATCTCAATAAGTACACATTCTAAACCCTACCTAGGCTATCACGTACCTTCAGACAATCACAAACACAACCATACTCAGCCATCACATAGCAGGCACACAATTTATACTTACTTGGGCCTTTCCTGCGTGCAACCTGCACGTTAGCCATAATAGTACAATTTCCAACCACATGCACATTCTAATGATGTCACGCCCCGAACCCTAACGGGCACGCGATATCCGCCTCTGGTCGATTCAAGCGACGTCCCAGGAATGTCGCTGACCTCAAATCGCCATCGAGATTTACTACCACAGCGGATATTAACAAATAAACCCGGACAATTAAAAGCGGGGAGAATAATCGGGGAGAATGTACATATCTTTTCATTTCCTTCTTATACCATAATATTTACATTTATAAACTGTCCCATACATGTACATGCACACCGCCTTTCTCAAAACCGATACTCAAGGATGAAGACCTGGATTTATAACTACTACTCAAAAATGGTGCTCGTAAAAACCCACTCTGAGCTTGATTCCTTGTCCTCACGAGTCCGAGTCCCCATGTCTTTGTCCCATCCCCGAGGGCTCCAAAAACGTTCTGGTGGCGGTGGCGGAAGATTTATGGATCCTGTCGGGGTTCTGAAATTGTTTGGTTGAAACAACCGTGAGACACTTCTAAGTAAGTACACTCCTAAACCCAACCTAGGCTATCACGTACCTCCAGACAATTTTACAAAACACACAAACATACACATTTGCACGCATCAAATCATCACATAGCAGGCACATCAGTCACTCTTGCCAGACTCAGTCATGCGTTCAACCTGCACTCAATCACAATAATGTTGTATGCAAACACACGCATGTTCAATTCTCATTCCACGTATCCATTCCGTCCTCATTTCCTCTTTTCCACATCACTCGCTTGGTGACCAGCGAACGCGTACCGCCTCGGGTACTGCTGCGATCATTCCTTTTCCACAATGCTCTCGGGCCCGCGTAAACATACACGCCTCAGGCCATGTTTCTTGCCAGCGTAAGCGTACACGCCTCGGGCTCAACATCTACCACCCTCTTTGCACAATCCGCATAGAAGTTCACGCCTCGGGTGGCGGTCTTCCGGAAATACCGGGCATCGTCCCGCGTAAGCGTACACGCCTCGGGGCGGCACAACCTTCCACAATCTTTCATGCCATGCCTCACATCCTTTCTTTCTTACTCATGCACATATTCAGCTTACTAATGCACATATTCAGCACCCAATTACCACAATCAATTGACCCGCTATTCACAGTTCACATGCACATTATTTAGCTCATCATTCAAGCTCACTCATCATAGAACATGGTAACATCATTAATTAATTTAATCAACCTCACAAGTACACTCAACGAGCACATATAATCACCCAATTGCACAACCACATGCTCAATTTGTTCACCACCATTTATTTATAATTAACTAAATATCCAACACGTAAATTCTCATTTTTCTCCGACTAATTGGCGTCGGATTAATTCCGAGCCTTCACGGAACTTTCTCCCCATCATTTCTAGGTTCCAAAAATTCAACTCGCGTCTCAATCGGACCCTCGTAACCTCGGGAACAGTAATTTACAGCTAGTGAACAGTGTTTCAAGGCATATGAACAGTGTTTCGAGGCAAATGAACAGTAACTCGCAGCCCCAATTTTCTGAATTTCTTATAAATAATGTCCGAATTAATTCCCGATGCCCGCCATAAAATTTCCACTCCCTATTCATGCCATTCCGCACCTAATTCCATACTGATTTTGTCCAAAATCATCCGCGATACCCGAAATCCTAAATTAGGTTTTAGGCGCGACTTACCAGCGTTCTAGACTTTCGGCGGCTAGAACGGAGAGCGGCGGCCCTCAATCGGGGATCACGCGGCGACAACGTACAACTCCCGGGTGGCGGCGTTCGGCAGGCGGCGGACGATGCGGCTTGGCGGCGATTTGGGGCTCACGGCCAAGAGAGAAAGAGAGGGAAATAGAGAGAGAGAAGGACGGGCGGGAGGGGTGATGGTGGCGTCTGGCGACATGGGACGGTGGCTTGAGGCGGTCCGGTGTGGTGGTGGTGGCGGCGGTGCAGCGGTGAGAGAGAGGGAGCACACGGTGGAGGGGAAAATCTCACGGGGGAAGGGGAAGTTCACGGGAAAGGGAGGAGAAAGAAGAGAGGGAAGAGAGAGAAAGGGGGGTCAAGGGTTTTAATATTAATTTTGACCACTTTTGGCAATTTACCAAATTGCCCTTCTCTCACACAACATTCCCAAGGGTAAAATAGTCCACTTCTCCGTTTCTTGCCCAAATCGAATTTTTCCGAAGGATTTGAGCGCACCAAAAATTCACACGTGACACGTGCAACGTCGTCCTAATGTTCCGGTGTGATTTCCTAATTTTCCGGTGTCTAATTTGGGCAAAATTTCCATAATTAAATTCTATTAAACGCAACTCGAGCGTTTCTCGAGCTAACGGGCGGCTTACTGGGGAAATTCGCTAAATCGACTCATGGTGATACTAAATCGAGTCACGTGCAAGTCCATCCGATGCGTGGCGACCTCGATTGTCATTAAAATCGCGAAGATCAATCACTTGATCCGAGAATGCGATCGTTCGATATAATTTCGGAATCATTCGTCAAGTCGTTTTCGTGGTCCAACGGAATCACCCGCAATCCACTACTAGGACAATTGCGAACTGACCCCTAACTATCCTTGGATCGGCCAACAGTGGCTCAAAACATCTCTTGCGCGATTTAATGGTGAAATCCATTCACGATCGAATTTTTCTTTAATCGCGGCAATTTAATTCCCCTATTAGCCTTTCCCTAATGGTTAGCATTCCAGGAATGATCAGTTCAGGCGAGAAATTTACTACGAGCACATCTCATAAAACTCAATTATTTAATAAATTCCAATTGGCAGAAATTTGGAATGTCACAATCTTCCCTCCTTATGAAATTTTCGTCCTCGAAATTTACAGTCTTACTACTACTTAAGATTTACAACCATTATTTGCTACTCGAACAACTGGGGGTAATTGGCGTTGCATCATTTCTTCGCTTTCCCAGGTTGCGCCCTCAGTCCCGTGGTGCTCCCAGACAACCTTGACCATCGGGATTGTCTTATTCCTCAAAACCCGCTCCTTTCTATCTTCAATTCTAACCGGTCTCTCAACAAATGACACTTTGTCATCTATTTCAATTTCTTCAAAATTCAATACGTGCGCAGGGTCCGGTTCGTACTTCCTTAACATTGATCGTGGAATCGTTGTGCACTTGCGATAAATTTGGTGGTAGCAAAGGCGTCGCCAAGTCTCCAATCCTTTCTAGTATTTCAAAGGGTCCCACGAACCTTGGACTTAATTTGCCCTTCTTACCAAACTGGGACAACCCTCGCATGGGTGATACTTTTAAAAACACGTCATCCCCTACTTGGAATTCTAGAGGTCTTCGCCATACATGCGCATAACTCTTTTGGCGGCTCTTTTGTCCTCGACCTTTCACGAATGATCTTAACCGCTTCAATCGACTGCTCAACCAATTCTGGCCCTGTTATAGCTCGTTCTCCCACTTCATCCCAACACACGGGCGTTCTACAAGCCCTACCATATAACGCTTCAAAAGGCGCCATTCCAATGCTCTGCTGGAAACTATTATTGTAAGCAAACTCCACTAAAGGCAGTTGCTCTTCCCATTTACCCTGAAAATCCAGCACACATGCCCTGAGCATATCTTCTAGTGTCTGAATCGTCCTCTCAGACTGGCCATCTGTCTGAGGATGATAAGCCGTACTAAACTGTAACTTAGATCCTAACGCCGTCTGCAGACTTTTCCAAAAATTGGCGGTAAACCTAGGATCACGATCCGATATTATAGACACCGGTACCCCATGCAAGCGAACTATCTGCTGTACATATAATTCTGCATATCGTTCCAACGCGAAATCCTTTCGCACTGCTAGAAAGTGTACCGACTTAGTTAATCTGTCGACAATCACCCAAATGGTGTCATGACCTCTTTGACTCCTCGGCAATCCCGACACAAAATCCATGGTTATATGCTCCCATTTCCACTCTGGAATTTCCAACGGTCGCAACAATCCTCCAGGCTTGCAATGTTGCGCTTTCACCTGCTGACACGTTAGGCACTTAGCCACGTGCTTAGCTATATCCGATTTCATACCATTCCACCAATAAAATTGCCTCAAATTCCTGTACATTTTAGTCTTTGCTGGGTGAATCTTATCTTGCGGCTACGATGCGCTTCAGATAAAATTTCTTCTTTAACTTCCGCATCGTCGCACACATAACCTTCCACGAAATTTCAATACACCGTCTTGGATACCTGAAAATCCGGCTTCCTCTTAATAACGTCCATCTCAATAATCTTACGTATCTCCGGGTCCGTAGGCGCAAAGCTTTAACTTTAGCCTGAATCTCTGGCTCAATTCTCAACGTCGCTAACAGGTTTGAGACTCGACCTACTTCCAACTTGAACTCTGAATCTCGCACTTTCTCCAATAAAGTCTACTCCTTAACCATCAAATGCGCGATGCTTGATTTCCGACTCAACGCATCCGCCACTCGATTTTCTTTTCCAGGGTGATATAGGATATCACAATCATAGTCCTTTAATAATTCCATCCAACGTCGCTGCCTCATATTCAACTCTTTTCTGCGAAAATAAATACTTGAGACTACGATGGTCGGTATAAATCGGAATCTCTCCACATAAATAATGTCGCCAAATCTTGAGGCGAACACTATTCTTGACTAATTCAAGTCATGTGTCGGATAATTCAATTCATGTGGCCTCAACTGCCTAGATCGTAGGCTACCACTCGCCCATGTTGCATTAATACACACCCTAACCCTTTCAACAACGCGTCACTATATATTTCATATCCTCCGGTCCCGATGGAATTGTCAACCTTTGGTGTGCCGTCGTCAACCTCTGCTTCAACTCCACGAAAACTTCTTTCACACTTATCAGTCCACTCAAACTTCGTTTCCTTTTTCAACAAATCGTCAGCGGCGTTGCTATTGATGAAAACCCTTCCGCGAAAACAGCGATAATACCCCGCTAAACCCAGAAAACTCCGGACTTCCGTTACCGTTGTTGGTCTAGGCCACTTCATCACAGCTTCTACTTTCGATGGATCCACAGAAATCCCTTCTCCGGAAATCACATGCCCCAGAAACGCTACTCGACTAAGCCAAAATTCGCATTTGCTAAGCTTAGCATACAACGCGTTCTCCCTTAAAGTCTGCAAAACCTTTCTCAAATGGAATTCATGTTCCTCAGAACTCTTTGAATACACCAATATATCATCAATAAAAACAATCACGAACTGATCTAAAAATTCCTTAAACACCCGGTTCATCAGATCCATAAAGGCAGCAGGGGCATTCGTTAATCCGAACGGCATCACCGTAAATTCAAAATGTCCATATCTCGTCCTAAATGCCGTCTTCGGTATGTCCTCCTTCCTAATTCTCAACTGATGATATCCGTTCTCGGATCTATTTTTGAGAATACGAAGCCCTTTATAATGATCAAACAAATCATCAATCCTCGGCAAGGATATTTATTTTTAAGCGTCACTGATTCGATTTGCGGTAATCAATGCACAACCTCAATGATCTATCTTTCTTTCTTACAAATAAAACAGGCGCTCCCCATGGAGACGCACTGGGACGAATAAACCCCTTATCTAACAACTCTTGCATCTGCACCTTTAACTCCTTCAACTCCGACAATGACATCCTATAAGGTGCTTTCGAGATTGGCTCAGTTCCGATGCCAATTCGATCACAAATTCTACCTCCCTTTCTGGCGGTAATCCCGATAATTCTTGAGGAAACACATCGGGATATTCACACACTACCGCTATATCTTCAAGTCTCGTCTCTTCAGCCGTTGAATCTACTACTGCAGCTAAAAACCCTTGACATCCTTCATTCAATAATTTTGTCATTTCCACCGAGGATATCAACGGAATTGAGGGTCCTCCTCGACTTCCCACAAATTTAAATTCCGGATGTCCAACAGGTTTAAATTGGATCACCCTACTATTGCAATCCATAACAGCCCTCTGCTTAGACAGCCAGTCCATTCCTACTATCACATCAAAGTCGTACATGTCTAAGACCACTAGGTCAATTAGTTCCTCCCTATCTCCAATTACGATCTTACAGTTTGGACAACCCAGTGAAATCAACCTCTTATTATTCAAGGGGTGCGTCACACATAGCATAACATCAAGCAATTGTGGTTCCATCCCGACTAACTCAACAAAACTGTTTCGATATAAAAGAATGCGATGCTCCCGAATCAAATAAAGCATATGCGGCATGGTTGCCACGGAGAAATCGTACTGTGACAACCCACAGTGCGTTCTCGGCCTCTCGTCGGCCATCGCATAAACTCGTCCTTGTGCTTGAGGCCTATTACGATTGATTCGCTATCGGGGCCGCTCGATCGATTCCCATTTTCGGGGGTGGCGGCAATGTAGGCGGTCTCTACTCGCCTAGGACTCGGGCAATTCGATATGATGCCCAAATCTTCCGCATCAAAGCATGCTCCACCTCTGTTTGGACATGGCCCGTTTCCATGACGACCTCCACAAATTCTACACGGACCATTCCCAATACGGATAGGCTTTCCAATATTCCTTTTTGCTGGTGGAGTGAAACGCCTAATATCCACCATCGGCCTCTTCCCAGGATTACGATTATTCCAACTCGGGACAAATCTTGATCCGGATCGGTGGCTCTATCTACTTGATCCCGTTCAAGGGGATGGGCTCTATCAAATATCTGTTCATCGTTCCCAGTTTACTAGTAACAAGCGGCTGCGGATATCAGCCCTCAATCCATCCGAAATCTTGCGCCTTATCCTCGGGATGTTCCACCATTCTCGGCGCAAACTTAGATAATCTCGCGAATTCCGCCTCATATTGATCTCTCATCATCGTACTGGCGGAGTCTCATAAATTCGCGTTTTTCTTTCTCTAGCACTAGCTGAAAAGTATTTCTCATAAAATCTCTCGGTGAAAACAGCCCAAGTCTGGCGGTATCCTCGGGAAAAATCCTATCCTGGTGGCCTTCCACCAATTATTTGCGTTGTCCTGCGGTTGATAGGCGCCAAGGTTACCTTCTCATGATCATTACACTCCGGCACCTCAAAGGCCTTCTCCGGTTCCTCTACCCATCACGGGTGCAGCCTCCGGATCACCTTTCCCGGAAAACTTAGGGGTTTCGACAATAAAAACTGTTCTACTAATTGGTGCATAGGTCTATTTGCAACCACCTGCCCTTGATCACGATTCTCATCATCATTAGCAACCGCAAGCGGGCTCGGCGACTTGAGCAATCGGGGCAGCTCGCTCCCCTGAGTTTGCCGTTCTAATATATCACCAATCCGCTCCAACGTTCTCATGGCGGCTTCCATTCTAGGGTCCTCAACAGGCCTAGCTTCCCTCTGGGGTCCACTGCGGGTCCGGCACCAACCCTAAGATTTTCTATTGCTTGACACCCATTCAAGGTCTCCTCTTGCTCTAACTCGAGCCACGACCTCTACCCTTTCTTTGTTCTACCGCCCCTTCTTGGGACTCTTCCTATTCCTCTTCCTTCCTTTGCTCATCGTCACGATTCTATCGCCCTACTACTGTTTGTAATTCCACTCAGGAATTAGCAGTCTAAACTAACTAGCTCAATTTGATTCTAAGCAGCAAATTAACACGAAAATTAACTCAACAAACAATTCCCCACTATCAATCACGAAATCACAGTCACCAAGGTCTGAACACTTACCTCAGGTCCAGATGCACCTGCAATTTAATTATCACACAACAATCGACTTACTCAAATAATCACAGCAAACAGTCTGGAGTACGTGTAGCACTAGGTATATCCAGGGTTCACTAAAGTCTCCCTAAATTTCTACCCCCAAAAATCTCTGCTCCTTATCACTCCAATTCGACCAATCTTAGATCGAGCTGACCTTACTCGATACCAATTCAAGCGGGATGTCACGCCCGAACCCTAATGGGCACGCGATATCCGCCCTGCGGGTCGATTCAAGCGACGTCGGGAATGTCGCTGACCTCAAATCGCCATCGAGATTTACTACCACAGCGGATATTAACAAATAAACCCGGACAATTAAAAGCGGGGAGAATAATCGGGGAGAATGTACATATCTTTTCATTTCCTTCTTATACCATAATATTTACATTTATAAACTGTCCCATACATGTACATGCACACCGCCTTTCTCAAAAACCGATACTCCAAGGATGAAGACCTGGATTTATAACTACTACTCCAAAAATGGTGCTCGCCAAAAACCCACTCACGAGCTTGATTCCTTGTCCTCTCGAGTCTCGAGGTCCCCATGTCCCATCCCATCCGAGGGCTCCAAAAACGTTCTGGTGGCGGTGGCGGAAGATTTATGGATCTGTCGGGGTTCAAATTGTTTGGTTGAAACAACCGTGAGACACTTCTAAGTAAGTACACTCCTAAACCCAACCTAGGCTATCACGTACCTCCGGACAATTTTACAAAACACACAAACATACACATTTGCACGCATCAAATCATCACATAGCGAGCACATCGGTCACTCTTGCGGACTCGGTCATCGTTCACTTTGCACTCAATCACAATAATGTTGTATGCAAACACACGCATGTTCAATTCTCATTCCACGTATCCATTCCGTCCTCATTTCCTCTTTTCCACATCACTGCTTGATGACCGCGTAAGCGTACCGCCTCGGTACACTGCGATCATTCCTTTTCCACAATGCTCTCGGGCCCGGCGTAAACATACACGCCTCAGGCCATGTTTCTTGCCAGCGTGGCGTACTGCGCCTCGGGCTCAACATCTACCACCCTCTTGCACAATCCGCATAGAAGTTCACGCCTCGGACTGGCGGTCTTCCGGAAATACCGGGCATCGTCCCGCGTAAACGTCTGCGCCTCGGACGGCACAACCTTCCACAATCTTTCATGCCATGCCTCACATCCTTTCTTTCTTACTCATGCACATATTCAGCTTACTAATGCACATATTCAGCACCCAATTACCACAATCAATTGACCCGCTATTCACAGTTCACATGCACATTATTTAGCTCATCATTCAAGCTCACTCATCATAGAACATGGTAACATCATTAATTAATTTAATCAACCTCACAGGTACACTCAACGAGCACATATAATCACCCAATTGCACAACCACATGCTCAATTTGTTCACCACCATTTATTTATAATTAACTAAATATCCAACACGTAAATTCTCATTTTTCTCCGACTAATTGGCGTCGGATTAATTCCGAGCCTTCACGGAACTTTCTCCCCATCATTTCTAGGTTCCAAAAATTCAACTCGCGTCTCAATCGGACCCTCGTAACCTCGGGAACAGTAATTTACAGCTAGTGAACAGTGTTTCAAGGCATATGAACAGTGTTTCGAGGCAAATGAACAGTAACTCGCAGCCCCAATCTTCTGAATTTCTTATAAATAATGTCGAATTAATTCCCGATGCCCGCCATAAAATTTCCACTCCCTATTCATGCCATTCCGCACCTAATTCCATACTGATTTTGTCTAAAATCATCCGCGATACTCGAAATCCTAAATTAGGTTTAGGCGCGACTTACCCGCGGTCTAGACTTTTGCGGCTAGAACGGAGAGCGGCGGCCCTCAATCGGGGATCACGGCGACAACGTACAACCCGGGTGGCGCATTCGGCTTAGCGGCGGCGACGCGGCAGGCGGCGATTTGGGGCTCCGGCCAAGAGAAAAGAGGGAAATAGAGAGAGAAGGACGGGCGGGAGGGGTGATGGTGGCGTCTGGCGACGTGGGCGTTGGCTTGAGGCGGTCCGGTGTGGTGGTGGTGAGCGGCGGTGCGGGCGGTGAGAGAGAGGAGAGCACACGGTGGAGGGGGAAAATCTCACGGGGAGGGGAAGTTCACGGGAAAGGGAGGAGAAAGAAGAGAGGGAAGAGAGAGAAAGGGGGTCAAGGGTTTTAATATTAATTTTGACCACTTTTGGCAATTTACCAAATTGCCCTTCTCTCACACAACATTCCCAAGGGTAAAATAGTCCACTTCTCCGTTTCTTGCCCAAATCGAATTTTTCCGAAGGATTTGAGCGCACCAAAAATTCACACATGACACGTGCAACGTCGTCCTAATGTTCGGTGTGATTTTCTAATTTTCGGTGTCTAATTTGGGCAAAATTTCCATAATTAAATTCTATTAAACGCAACTCGGCGTTTTTCGAGCTAACGGGCGGCTTCTTCATCGGGAAATTCGCTAAATCGACTCATGATCGATACTAAATCGAGTCACGTGCAAGTCCATCCGATGCGTGGCGACCTCGGTTGTCATTAAAATCGCGAAGATCAATCACTTGATCCGAGGGGTACGATCGTTCGGTATAATTTCGGAATCATTCGTCAAGTCGTTTCGTGGTCCAACGGAATCACCCGCGATCCACTACTAGGACAATGGCGAACTGACCCCTAACTATCCTTGGATCGGCCAACAGTGGCTCAAAACATCACTTGCACGATTTAATGGTCGAAATCCATTCACGATCGAATTTTCTTTAATCGCGCGAATTTAATTCCCCTATTAGCCTTTCCCTAATGGTTAGCATTCCCAGGAATGATCAGTTCCGGGCGAGAAATTTACTACGAGCACATCTCATAAAACTCAATTATTTAATAAATTCCAATTGGCAGAAATTTCGGAATGTCACAAATGACATTTCACGCATTCTTCCTTGCCTCATCACACTCTTTTTATTGAACTCACTAGTGACCAGCGTAATGGTACCGCCTGAAGTTCACTGTGACTAACTCATATTTTTCCAGTCGACTTGCCAGCGACCCGCGTAGTAGTACCGCCTTAGGTTCATTGCAACTAACTCTTAACAACACTTCATGGCCCGTGTAATGGTACCGTCTTAGGTCGTGTATCTTGCCCCCATAATGGTACCGCCTCAGGCTCAACACCCACTACCTACGACACAATCCGCGTAATGATACCGCCTCAAGTTGGCCATCCTCCGGTAATACCGGGCATCGTCCCGCGTAATCGTATCGCCTCAGGACGGATCAATTTCCCTCATAATGATACTGCCTCAGGGATTTCCATAACCACACATACCACACCACATATGATTTCTCACTGGTTCACTTGCTCGACACCCACATGCCACTATACTAGCCAATCACACTCGGCCTATGCGCGCACCAAACCACACACATTTCTCAAGTTCAATCAACACTCAATCGTGGCCAATTACCAATTAAATCAATTCAGCCCATGTGCGCACATAACGGCCCACATTTAATTTAATCCACTCACAATACAATAAACATACAATTTCAGCCTCGATCACAGTCACATTCATAGGTACAATTTCAACATTTCCATGCTCATTTCAAGCCATATCAAGCCCTACCAATTAGCCACATCACAACACGCCAAACCGACATAATTTGCCCTTAAATCGAACCATATGCTCGTCAATACAAGTCCCAAATTTTCAGCATTCAATCCGGCATCAATTTAAGCCTCGAAACATCACTAATTCACTCACGACTCAACCAATTCAAGTCTCCCACATCAGTCCATTAAATTAACCCCTAAACAACCCCTAATAACCCCTAAATCGACACTAATTAACCCGATTTAACCCTTAATCGCGTCTAGTGATACCCGACATCCTAAATAGGGTTTAGGGGCCAACTTACACAAGCTCTAGACTAGCTCGACTAGAGTGGAAATGGGGCGGCAAGCTGGTGGCTTCACGGGGGCGTGCGGCGGTGGCGAGCGGCTTGGCAGCAGCGATGCGGCTGCACGATGGCTTGGGCGGATGGCGGCCTATCGAAACAGGACAGATTGAGGGTGGTGGTGGTTCGGTGAGGGTAGAACAGGGGAGAGAAATGGTGGGTGAGCGGCTGGGATAGGCGAGCAACCACGACGGGTGGTAAGCTGCTCCGGCGCTGCTGCTCCAGCTGGACTGGTGGATGGCGGCGACGGCCGGCCTAGGTGGCTGGGCTGGTGATCGATGGGAGGCTGAGGGAGTTCGGTCGGGAGGGAGAGGGAGAGTGAGTCGAGAGAGGTGAGAGAGTGAGGAGAGAGAGAAGAGTTTGGACTTTAATAGTCCAAGGTTAATAATTGAAGGGCCAAAAGACCATCATGCCCCTCTCTCACAATCCAAATCAACGGCCAAGATTCGATCTTATCCTAAGATCGACGGTCCAGATTAATCCTAGCAAAAAATATCTAAGGCCAATTTGGGAATTTTATAAAAAAGTCTAAGGACAAAATTGTCCAAAAATCTCTATTTCTAAGGCTAGGGCAAAATTACCAAAATGCTCTTCCCTAATTACATTGGCCTTAACAAACTTTCATGGGTAAAATGGTCATTTTCCATTTCTCGTCGAAATTCAATTTTTCTGAAGGATTCGGGCAATTCCGAGGCTAATCGAGAAATGACAATATCGTCCAAATGATCTGTCGTGACTTTCTAATTTTCCAACGCTCAACTCGGTCTCTAATTAATGACTGTTCTAAATAACATAACTTGTACCTATCTCAAACTAACAGGTGACTTTTGGGAAAATTCGCACATTTGACCCATGGCCGATACTGAATCATGCCACGTACAAGTTTACTAGGGACCTGATGACCTTGATGGTCACTTAATCGCGAGGATCGATTACTAGTTCCGACAGGTGCGATCGTTTGGTATAGGTTCGGGATCATTCGTCAATTCATTTCGTGGTCTAACGAAATCACCCACGATCCACTATTATGATAGTAGCAAACTGATCCCTAACTATCCTTGGATCGACCTAAATTGGCTCAAAATGTCACATCGACAATTTTCATTGTCGAAAGTCGATTCACAATCGAGTTCTTTGGTCGCGCGAATTTAAATCTCTAATTAGCCTTTTTCTAACGGTTAGTATTCCCGAAGTGATCAATTCTGGGTGAGATCTAACTACAAGTATGTTCATAAACTATTCATCTTATAAATCTCAAGTGAGTCAGATTTCAGAATGTCACACCAAATGACCAAAGAGGTACAGAATCCAAAACTCGAAAACGCTTCTTTAAAACTCCAAATGCTCTTTCAACAATAGTTTTGAGAGATGAATGACAGAAATTGAATAGCTTCTTCTCATTTTTAGGTGGGCGATCACTGAACTCCTTCAAATGGTATCTAACACCATGATAGGGAGAGATGATGTCATTTTGCATTTCATAACTAGCATCGGCAAGATAATATTTTCCTGCAAGTTATATAAATAAGTTTATTACTAAGATACTAAGCTCAATTCAAATATTGTGTATAAATTCCACTTTCTTACCTCTAGAAATGTTCAATCCACTCGGTTTTGAAAGTACATTAGATAAAATACGTGAATCATGGGCAGTGCTCTCCCAACCAGCTAAGACATAAGAAAATCTCAAGTCAAATGTAGCAGTAGCTAACACATTTTGTTCTGTTTCATCCTTCCGACCATGAAATCTTCCTTAAATTTTAAGAGGAACTGATGCACGTAAATAAGTTCCATCTATTGCTTCGATACAATCCTAAAATAATCAATATAGTTACCAACCAAATACTAATGAAACTTCTCAAGCAGTGCATAAAGACCTTTTTTCCAAATTTCATACCTTAAATATAGATAAAACCTTTTACTGCTACTTATCTCAAGAGGAGTGGAATTGCTTGGTTCTTTCACCACATGCTTGTATAATTTCAAAATCGTTTGTAGGATGATTTTGAAATACCTATGCACGATGTCTATTGATCTATGGAATATTCCCTCAATGACTTTAAACCTCACATTATCTCCAATGATATGACAAAATACTAGAACTTGCTCCTAATAGAAACATTTACCGTAGAACGCAACAAGTTACTTGCACTGAGTACCTTACAAAGCTCTAAAAAAGCATTTGGTGTCATCTGTATTTGATTTATACAATGAGTATCACCATTGTATAACACGTGATTCATATACAACACTTTGTTGTAATCTCGATTCACATGATGCTCTCTCGGTATGTGGTTCTCACAATGATTATAATCATCCATAACTAGTGTGATAACTATTATAACTGCTGCACCTGCACCCATTACCACCACTTGGATTTCATTATCATCCATCTATATCGGAGCACACTGATCATATAAAACACAAAATGTAGGTGAAATACTATAAGGGCAATACTAGAAGAGCCAGAATGCATGGGACAACACAAGCTGCTTTTCAATGTATGTATTCATATACATTAGGTATGCAAATGCTCATGCATCAATTTCGGTCATATTTCTACGTGAACAAATAACTAGGTATCTTCTTGATCAAATTAGTTATAGACAACATACTCCTAATAACCCAAACTTCATCCTAAGCTAGAATGATGTTATCCTAAAGCCAAATCCCCAATGCAGTAAATATTATGAAGTTCCTTGATAATCACTAGTAGGGTACTCAGAGAGAGCGAGAGAGAGTTCACTAATTAGAACAAAGTAAAAGAGAACAATAGCTTTTAGTAGTAAAAGTAATGCACAAAAATGGGAAAATAGAAGCTGTAAGCAAGGAGATAGGCTAAGATAAATCCCTGATATCTTATTGATGATTAAATCCTTTTCTGCAGCAACCAGGGGACAGAGCCGACTACTGTTTTGTACAAGGTTCAATGATTTTTCAGACACCAACAAAACAAAAGCAGCTCTGTTTATACAAGCAAAATGAAATCGAGGCATCTTTTATTTGCCTTGAACCCTTTAGCTCAAAATACCCATAGTTTATCTACACTTGATCCACCACCTTCACTAGTTATAGTCATCACACCAAAAAGGATCACTTTCATATTAATAGCATGGGACAGCAGAAGCTGCTCCAAAAATGCAAAATAAATGAAGAGACCAATACCTATATTCAAAAAACAAAAAAATTGCACAATGTTCATCTAGACGAAGACCCAACAGCTAAATGCGACCAAATGGAAAGACATTGCTATTAGACTAAACTCGAAAAGTTAGTTTCTGCACTTTTCTTTGAATCGATTACTGAGCAAAGAGATTGATTTATAGAAATTAGAGCTAATGCCAATGATTACCTCAAGAATCGCGTCTTTGTGGGACAAGAAGAGGGACCAAACGAAGTGCGAGGCAACAACGGATGAGACACAAGATGAAGAAGGCTTGAGAAAGATACGGAAATGGAGTAGCTCTGGAGAGAGGAGAGGACATGTGAGAAGAGGGGGAAAACGAAGAGAGGAGGTGTGGGCGCGATGCGAAGGCGAGAGCGCGACAGGAGGAGGTGAGAGCAAGAGGGCAATGTGAGGGCAACAGAGTGAGAGAGTAAGCAAGAAAGATTGGAAAATGATTTTCTTTCTTGAAAGAAAGGAAAACAATTTCCCCAGTTTTAGAAGGATATTTTCTGTCCACCAATAAATATTATCCTTGATCACTTATTTTCTGCCCCTAAACACCGGCAAAATCGACGGAGCGTAAATGTCATCACCATAAGGCATTAGTCATCAAATTCTTCTCTCATTTGGCCATCAACGAAGTGAGACACAGCCACATGTGATTCACATGCAACTTTCCATATGATAATTACCTATGGTGATTGTTTTAATTTGGGTAACATCAGACTCAAATGGTACCCAGCCGTATCTCACTATTTTTCCATTTTCAAAAGCAGATTCTCCTTTGATCTTGTCTTTCACTAGTTAGAAGGCAGTTGAGGCATCCGATTATTCAAGATTTTTAAGAGGTAAATGAAGACTATAGATGTTAATTTAGTTCAATCTACTTAACACTTTTAAGCTTGGTTGTTTGAGATACGCCATTTTAATGGGCTATTATATTGTGAATATGGTGATTGTTGGATTCGTTTTGCTAGTTTCATACATGTTGAAAAGGTGTGTGACTGGCTTTCTTAAAGTGTGGTATATTTGGTAAGTGAAAATGATAAATCTGAACCTGAGTAGATTTATTCTTGAAATTGAGTAGATTTTACTTTATGAGTGTGAATATATTTACTTCTGAACATGAGTAGAGTTTACCCTCTGAATATGAATTTATTTACTTTTGAATTCAAGTAGATTTTACTTTCTGAATCTAAATATATTTACTTCTGCACCCAAGTAGATTTTAATTTCTGAATTTGAATAGATTTCATGAATCGAGTAGATTTTACTTTCTGAATCTAAATATACTTATTCCAGGAACTAAGTAGATTTTACATTCTGAATCTGAATAGATTTATTTAAGGACTCGAGAATAGATTTATTTAAGGACTCGAGTAGATTTTACTTTCTGAATTTGAATATCTTCACTTTTGCACATGAGTAGATTTTACTTTCAGAATATGAATAGATTTACTTACGGACTTGAGTAAATTTTACTTTCTAAATCTGAATAGATTTACTTCTAGATTCAAGTATATTTACATTCCCGAGTCTGAGTAAAATTACTTTCTAAACTTGAGTATGTTTACTTTCTGAACTTGAGTAATTTAATTTTCGAATTCGAAAGTACTCACTTTGCATAAGAGACTCAACACATGTTGTAGGACATAGGATGACGAGAAAGTTATGAACACTGATATAGTCACATTAACTCTATGTCACAAGCGTGATTTTATTCACTTGTGTACTACTTTGTTGAGAGTTGTCATTACTCATTGTAAATCTTGCTTTGAGAAGTGTACTAGTGTGACGCTTTATAACTTTACGCGCAACACATGTCCTTCCCAATTTTATCTTTTAATTTATTAATAGTACGCGGAAGCACAACTAAATTTTTCATCATCTCTAACAAGAAATCGTACGAGTTTAATAATATACATATGCATCTTCCTTATAATAACTTCAGTAGCTACTAACTTGTTACAACATTAAAGTAAAACATAACAAAATTCATAGTCCTGGGTAGAGGATGGGTCAACTAGTACCACTACTCCCACATTAGCCCAAAAGCAAGCTACCATCCAACTCGAGGGTTGATAGCCTCAAACATCATCTTGTCCCCTCTTATATCCTATCCAAGGGACTGTCCTACAAACTAAAAAATAAAGCCGAGACCCATTAAATGCAATCTCTAGTTTTAAGTTAGAAAAATTATCTTGCCACTTCACTTGGTATCAACAAACAATGAGTGCATTAGAAAAACCAGTAACATTTCACAAAATTATTTACTCAAATGCAAACAAATGACACATTATTTCATGATGCGTAGATGCCACATAGTAGATCCCCATACACACATGTGAAATCATACTTGTTACTGGCCAACACCATTTCAATTCACAAGGCATCTTGACTAATAAGGCATCATCACCACCAACTTATGGGAAGCGGAATCAGTCATACTCTTTGCCACGCCTTAGCCTATTCATCACTAGCATTCTCTACATTAGCGAGGATAAATACATCACTGTGCATCCACATGATAATAGCTATTTCTTAACATCATACCATGACTATACGAGTCATGTCATACTTTGGCTACAAATGCCAAGTCATATCATGACTACATGAGTCATGTCATACCATGACTATAAAAGTCATGTCATAATAGGATTTCATGTCGTTTCAACCTTGTAGATAAACTATCATACATGGTAGAATATGTTGCTAACTCCAAAGTCTTACCCACATACTCATACAAAGGAATTTGCTCGATGGCGAATAGGTCGTGATAAAGGTCTTAATTATACCATTTACTTGCAATTCATAACAATCACCATGTTCATCATAATAATATGCCATTTCTCATGCAAATAAAGATTAACAATCATTTACATGCACTTCAATATATAGACTCTTCTTCTCTCATTATTTGATCACATATTTACCAACATAATGAAGTACTTAGTCACTTAATTAATTAAAGAAACAACATGTGGTCGTACTCAATAAATGGATGTACTTTGTCCTCAAACTAGCTGTTGAACAATTTTTCATAAATTTAATTTGTCGTTGGAAATGATAGACACAATCATCGAATTTTAAGTTGTCCATACAATCAAATCTTCCTAGTGATAGTGAGGTTTCCCCAAAATACAGTTGGCTATACTTGTCAATATTCCATTCTTCCAAATCGATAACAATCAATTCTATTCTACTTCGGATATTCCTTCTGGATTTCCAATCCTAATACTACTTGTAAATTTCCTTTTGACTTGCGGTATAAGTCCAAGGAAATATATGGGCCTTCTTATTTAGATTACATAAATCAGGTGAAGAATATCTTTACATGTCTGATATAGTGAGCTACTTCTATCAGCTTCTCGTAAAATCTATCCAAGCTTCCTGCTAGTAATTGACAACGTGATGCCATCCATTTTGTTCTCTCCTTAGTGCATTAGTGTTTGAAACTTTACTAAGTTGCTCGTCTTGTAGGAGTACCTTCAAATCTTCACGAACTTCCCATTCTCCTTGACTTGTTCACCCTCTATGATAGTCTATTAAGAATAAGGTAATATTCTCACTTTATATTTCAGATTCCATTAATGGCGATATAGTATCCTTTATATCAACATTACTTGAAATAAAGTAGCATATGCAATTATCAAATAATAATGAAAAATATAAGATTTTGTCACCTTCAAATATCATTAGATGTTTTCCCAACATCAACCTTTGTATATTTTGAAAGTTTAAGATTTGTTGGATTAAATTCAATTCAAAATGCTTGAGTTGCAAGATTTTGATTAAATAAAAGTAAAATGTAAAATGTAAAAGTTACAAACACACTCTAAAATCACAATCCTAGTTAAAACAATTTTGACTTGAGAGTTCGAACAATAACATGCTGGAAGCCCTTCAATCACATTTTGCAACCCAAATATGCTCCCGAATACATAACCACCAAGTCTTGAGTGTTTATTTCTCAAATGTTGCGATAAAATATATAAAACACACATATTTTCTAGGGAAAAAATCACAAAGAATCATAAACTATACTTACTGTGACACATTTACCACAAACTTTTTTCTATGACACAAAAAATTCCAAACTTGTACTTGTAGGACACATTACCCTCACTCAAAATTCTATCAATGAGAACCACTAAAAATCTGCATACATGGATGTCGGAAAGAACATAGTGTTGACCTAGCATTCACGCGACTTAAATGAATTAAAAACGACGTTGTTTTGATTGAAAAATCATCTAATGGAATCTTGACAAAGGGTAATATGTCACATAAGTACAAGCTTGGGTGTTTTTATGTCACAAATAAAAGTTTAGGTAAATGAGTCACAGTGTGCATAGTTTAGATTTTTTTATGTTACTAAAAAATTTTAGGGTGAATGTGTCATGATTAAGGGTGTGCAAAAGAATTGTGAGATCGAATTGGTGGTTCCCATGGGGACCAATCTAGTTTCTGGTTCTAGATTGGAACCACCCACCCGGACCAGTATACACACACACAAACACATATATAATTTCAAACTTTTCAGCTCCCTCACTCCTCAATCCTTGTCCTCACGCACTTGTCAAAGAAACCCTAGCAGCCGTGGTCCTCTCAACTCTCTCCATCTCTCGCTCTCGTTTGCGGTCCTTAGTCACCTCAGTCCACCTTCTTAGCCCTCTCAACCCTCTCCATCTCTCATTCTCGTCCGTGGTTGCTCCATCTATCATTGTGGCTTTTCACACCAGCTGAGCTCTCTTTTCACCTCTCGATCCATGGTCACCTCACCTCTCAGTGAGTTAGCTAAGCTCTCGCGCCTCTCGGTGTACAGTCGCCTCGCCTTTCAGCAAGTCTGGAATTTTTTTTGTTGGGTTGTTTCATTTGATCGTTGCTCAGATTTCACTGAATTAATTGTTTTTTTAATGCGCTAGATCCTGTGTTTGTCTCATGCTTTTAGGATCCGTTAATGCATATAAACTTGAAATGGAGTAGTTATTATGAACATTTTAATGCTTAGATTTCGCCATTTATATTTTGCTTAGGGCTACAACATCTTTAGTTCACCAGCGGTTTTGTGCAGTATCTTCAGAGGATTAGCAAAATAACCAATTCTATGGAATCATTGTGCGGTTTTCGATTCTCATTTTATGGAACTGACTCCTGTGGGCGATTCCCAATTAGAGGGTGGGAACCGTCCACCATAGATCTGGTCATCCCTAGTCATAGTAAGTATAATTTAGGGGGGTTTTTTGTCGCTTTTTCCCTATTCTCTAATCAATTAGTTTATGAATAAATATATTACACATTCAACGCAAAAAAAATTCAAAGTATACACGTATTAATATAAGGGATTGACTAATATATCTAGCATTATTCATTAGAAAATATTAGTTGTCCCTGCCTCCATCTCATTAGCAAAAGTACACGCTATGCAAGAAGTTGATATTTAAAGGTTTTTCCATAATTGACTTAGTTGACAATATCCTAAGTATTAATTAATGGAAAGAGTTTATTGACACAACATGAAGAGATTACACATATACGTAGAAGGAGACAAGTATTTTAAGATTTGAACTTTTTTTTTATAAGGTTGTTCTAGTTCATAAGTTAAAAAGGAACTCGAATTTTAAAATTAGAATATGCGAGGGACATAATAAATTTATTTTACATATTTTCCCATTCATAGAATATTTACAAAATAACTCATTTCTAACAATTTTTTGAAGGAAAAAAGTAATGATTCCGGTATCCATAGATAGGAGGTCCTCTTCAAGATTCATGTTTTGCAAGTGCAATAATTCTTCTGCAAAGTAAAAAGATCCTTTCATAAAAAGGGCGAATGCATCACGACAAAACAAAAAGATATCAACTAAGATTCTATTCGAGAGCCACGACAACACAAAAGAGATGCTCGTGTACTTGTCGCTGTTGCCGAGGGAGAGATCGCTTTTGGTGTTTCCCACTATTTTCAAATTTAATTTTTAACCAATTTTAATTTTAATGAAAAGGTCAATAAAAATCTCAAATCTTTAATTACCCCCACCTCCTTCTTCCCTCTTGAACTTTTATTTTGCGTGGTAATTGTAATTCCTAAAGTTTAGGTTCGGTCATTGCCAGCCGTCCTACGTTTGGCGATTGTTAGCGAAAATTAATTGGAAGAACTACATTAAAATTCTACAAATGTTTATTACTAAATTGGTAAAATTATAAAGTTTAGAACTCTATTGATACACATATAATAGGTTTAAGATTGATTGAATAATTTTTTCAAATTTTCACGAATAAGTTATTTAATGGCATATCTTTTGTTGTAATGTTCATAATAGTACTATATAATGGAATCTCTCGATTTTGTTGGTCTTAGTCTTTATTCCTTAATCTTTTGGAATTGACACTTAGGACAAAATATCACGTTTTCCTCCAATCCTTTTCTTCGATTATATTTTCAATTTGTGGATTACAAATATGAACATCACCTATATAAAAGGTTGAAAGAAACTATCTTCAACTTTATTGCGGAATTATAAATATGATCACGGTAAGACCAAAGAGGTGAGCCATACGGAGTTTTCCACCTGATGGTGTGAAGAGTTCAAACATATGTATTGCACCTATTGTAAAAACAAGTCAGTTCTTTAACTACAAAGTCAATTCCTAAATATTAATATAGTCTAAATTTCACCCAAAAAAAGCGTGTGTGCGTACACAAACACACCAATTCTCACTCACCAATTCTCACTCACATACTGCTTCCTAATGCTCTCTGCTCCTCTAAAATCGTTCGTCAATCCCATTTTTCCTTTTCCTGTTACAATGATTATGCCACGCTTTAATAACAACAACAATGCTATCAAAACTATTTTGGCATTTTCTGTTTGCAATATGATTTTTTTTATTTCCATTTCTTCACTTTTACGTTTCGATAGCGATCAAGCTTGGGTGGTTCCAAAACATTAGATTCACCCCACTCAAGCAACAAGAGTTGGAATTCCTCTACATGACACAAGGAAGAAAAGTTGAGAATTTCCCTCCATACGTAAAAACAAAGTGGAACTCACATACAAAATGTTGAAGAAAGCATGCGAGGAGATGAATATGCTGATTGTCGCGACCTAAATGTTTCTCAGGCTAATGGATTATTAGGACTAAGCCTAACTCAGGCTCTCCCAAGCCCTACCAATTTGCAACTTAGGGTTTAAGTTTTTAACATGCAAAAGTTTTCATGCTTGGAGTCGCCATTAATCTATTTGTGGTAGGTCGATTAGAAACCTAAATAAAACATAGGGAGATATGTTTTATTCATACGAACCAGAGATTCTAAGCTCGGGGACTTGGTTACGCTAGATCTAATCTAACGCCCTTTCGATACCTTTTCTTTTCAAAAAATATTTATGCAGGCAATTTGGATTTATTTTAACTTAGTCATTAGCATGTGAGGTGATCATGCGGATGCGCAAACCACCAAAGTAACACCAAATAATCAAAACATTAAATAAATTACAAGATTGGGAGAATTACTTACCTCGAAGCAACGTAAGCATCTGCATTGTTAGCTAGAAAATCACATCAATAATCCTAATATGATTTCTAATTAACAAGCAATTCACTCAATATTTTTTAGGATTTTTACTTATTTAACTGAAAGCTAACCTATGTGTAATGACGTGCAAAAATTAACATGCGATTAATGCAGCCTAACATGCAAACTATATGTCATGCGACAACGTGACCTAATTCTAATGACGGACAAATGATTTATTTTTGGTATTTTCAAATAAAATTCAAAATTAAAAATTACTCAATTAATATGCAAACTATCCTAAAGAAAATGATTTGATCTATCCTAAAGTGATTCTTTTTTTGGGATTTTTATTAAAATTCGAAATTATTAAATGTCCTAAATAATCCACTAAGATTAAAATAATCTTTAATTTACACTAGGAAATATGCAACCCTAAATCCCAATTTAAATCAAATAATTATCTTATTCTTTTGGATATATTTAAGATTCCCTAAGCATGCAAAAATTTCTAATGTAAATCCTATCTATTATTTTTGGATTTTCTTTATTTTAAAAAAAGAAAAACAGTCAAATAAAGATAACAACCACATTCAAACAATCCACGCAATCCGCAAGATTCTTCAAATTCAGATAAGGCAAATAAATCAAACTAACGGTCATATCTATAGGGTTATAGATATCGACAGAAAGCTGATTGTTCAAATTTGGAAAGTAAATAAAATCTATTATCGTATCCAAGTGATTATGGATAAAATAACGATTTTCCGTATCGCCGCGTATCGTACCTTAGGGATAAGGTCGGATAGTCGTCCAGATACGTTGCCAAATTAAGAGTAATTCCTAATTTTGGGTGTTTTCGAATATTGCGGATATAACACACATTATCCTAAGATATCTAGCAATCCACTCAATATTCACGGAATATTCAAAATATCTGAACTAGGAATCTAAATATTTTGAAAATATACCGGATAGAGATTTTTACCTGATTTGCAGATTACTTTCCAAATTTGAATCACACGGATCAGGATTGCGGATCGGATGACCGGCGACAAACGGACTGGCGATGATGGCGTCGCTCGCGGTGGTGACCACGATGTGCTTTACAATGGCGTGGCTCTCGGTCAAGGACTGACTCGCGGGTGGTGGCTGGACGATCAGCAAGGCGACCACAAAAAGGGCGCAGGGACTTGATGAAATCGCTCGGGAGTGCTGTGGCTTCAGAATTGCTAGTGTTTGCAGGACCAGCTGGACTTGTCGTGGATGACCAACAACGATGGCAGGAGGAAACCTGGAACGGAGGGACTGATTCCTGTGCGACGTTGGAGCTGTTCTTTGCATTGATCTCTTAGTTTTTCTTTTCTTTTCTTGTTCGCTGAACAACGAGTAGTGGAGAGACGCAATCAACAGGTGGCATCTCTGTGGCTTCTGCAGAAGGAGAGATATTTTTATGGTTTGTGCACCACCTATTGTGGCAGTGAAGGACCTTGCTTTTGTCGAACTTGTCTGCAAGTGGATGTTTGACAATTTGGTCAAACTTCACTCGCCAGCATGAATACAAGCATCACCACTTCATCCATCTTTGATCTCCGAGGGTGCTACCATATTCCTCTCTCGGCTTTCGCTCACTATTTCTCTCTTGAAGCTGTCTCTCTCTCTCTTTCTCTCTCTACTTTTACTCTCGCTTGTGTTCTCTAAAAATTTCGATCTGAAAATTATGAGAGTCCCCTCATTGAAGGGTATAGTCACAAATTTATATTGAAACCCTAGGTTAATTAACCGGATTTCCTAGTCCTAATGGGCTTTGGCTTAGGCTTTATCCTTTAATTTTTATTTTATTCCAAATTGGCTGAATTAATTTGGGCTTTTCTTTAATTAAGCTTAATGGGCTGATTTAAGCTCAAATTAAGGCAACCAAGGCCTTTTAGACTTGCGATTTTCGGCCCCCAATCCCTTGAGTGAGCTGAGTACCGAGCCCGATTTACGCGATGAATTTTCAGATTTCTCGCCATCGCCGGTCCGATGTGGAATGCAATTAACCTATATGAACCTAAACTATATGCTATGCAATTTTAATATTTTTATTTAGGGGTTAAAATTTAATCCCTAATTTTCTATGCAATTAATTACTAAATGGTTAATCAAAATTTAGGTGTCAACACTGATGCTATACTCCAACACTCATAGTGCTAAGTACCCATCCCCCACCATTGACACAATAAGATTGGAGGGTTGCCGAAGTCTTTAGGGGCTTCTTACGAATTTTCAACAATGCAATGGATACTTTGTCGTTAAGTATTGATTTATCAAGCAATTGCGTCCCGTTTATATCCATGATGTCGGTTGAATTAGCAAACAAGGAGGATGGTTCCTCCTTCAATGAAAGTGGTATTGGCCATAAAGGAGAAATTCCTCGTTCGGAACTCTACTTGTTCCATGCTATGACGACTTGGAACAAGGTGTCAAGGTTCAAGTGGAGCGGATATTGGGGATGGTGAGGATTTGACTCTAGAATATATACGATGCATACGCCAAGTGATCCAACACAACGAACTCCATCGCATGGACGAAGATGAAGCCCTCATCGAGCAGCGCCTAGTCATCCATATGGTCTTTGCATTGCAAAAATTAGAGCACTCCCACCGGCTTACGCTAGCTCTTCATCGTCATCTATGAATGAGGTCGAGGCCTACTTGACAGTGAGCTACTCCATGTACTTTGAAAGAGTTGGTGAAGACAATGTCTATGATATAAAGTAGTTGAAGACCAAAGCTTTGTGTTTTCGATTCTTTCAACCTTGCCTTGTGATTTACTAATCCACTATTGTCTACTATACCATTGGAATTCACATTTATTACTAACGAACGGATTAAGGAAGAAAATAGGTTCAGTTTGACTATGAAATATATATAGAAATGACTATCTGCGAATATGATTTGTTATTGCAAGAATTGACTCCAGCATTAGCATAAAGAAAAGGACAATGGGGACACTTTCAATCGAATCATGGTGAGGCGCACAGTGCCAAAGGTACCAAATCAATAAGACATTCTCTTGGCTATAATTTTTTTACCGTTATTAGGGCATTTGTGCGTTTTCTTTTATTTTTCAAATTTGAAAATGTAATTGTATTTTCATTTGTGCTTAATAGAATGAGTGTTTTTCATCAACTCATTTAATTTTTTTAACTATTTTCAATATTTAAAAATAAAAAATGTTAGATATTCACAAATCACCATTCATAAACCTCTTGTAAATCAAAATTCACAAGCTCTGAAACTCTTACACTCTTCATATTTCACAATCCAACCATATAACATGTGGGCAGTTTGAATGTCAAAGTACCTGAGTTGGGTAATCGACCGAGATGATGATGCAGTGACTTATGAGAATTATTCAAGATTAAAGAAATCCCAGGCTTGACCCTCCTTGCATTGTGCAAAACGTGTCTGAATACTTTTTGCATATCATCCGAATAACGGGATGGGACAATTGCCGTGGTACAAAGAGCGCATTTACCATCAAGAGGAGCGTGTGGGTAGGCTCGGGCCAACTAATGAAGTGCAACTGTGGAACATCAAATTTTAAATGTTATTAGTTACTTATACATCATATTTTGAAAGCATGATGTACTGTCTTAGTTATCCTAAAAAATTATTCTATTTCCATTATTGTATGTTCTTTATTGTCGCAATTTATGAAATCAATCTTCTTGTTAAGTTTTTTTTTTAGAAAAAAGAATTATGATTTTAGATTTAAAAAAAGGATCGGGCCAACCGTGCCCGAGCTCCATGCCCGGTGTGCCCAGGTTGTGCTGGTGTAGGCACAGCCCGGTGGATAGCCCCAGGATTCTTGCATGATTCGGCTGCCTATGAGCCTAAATTTATCTCTGCCATTGGATTTCATATAAATCCCGCCTTATGTCCGTATAATTCAATGACCAAGATTAAGTGAGCTCATGTGCGCTTGGGTTCTGTAAATATCTTTCAGCCTGATAGCAACATTTCTCCCAAGCGAAGGCACATGTCCTCTTCAACTTCGGCAAAAGACAAATTGACTTGTCAAGTAAAATCAATTCCCGTCAACATGGTCCCGTCGACGTGGTCCTTTGTCTCTTTTTGGATGCATTCATGATCAGTTCTTACGCTTGGACCTACCTGTGCTCGGAATCTCCTCTCACATTTTTCCGAATGGGTTCACTAGAACGCAAAGATCGAGCTTGTGATTAGCTTCTCTTTTTCCCACAAAATGGATAGGCCCAGAACTATGGAAATCATCGAGCTATCATGAGCATACTACGGAAAAGAAAAAAAGCTGAAAGAAGGATATGAAAAGCATTACACTTCGAAAAAGCTTAGAGAAACAGAAACTCCTCAATATTTTGTACTAGGAATGATGTTCTCCATTAATCCAATAATTTGGTGCTGCATACGTGTGCCGTGCGCAGCCAGCCTGATAATATGATCGGTTGTGTCATGCCAACCCATGTCGTGTCACGGGTTGGCTCATGGCGTAACTATTGTTGGGTCGTGTTGCAACTTGTATGTGCCTTGACTAAGTCTTTTCTTCTTGTGTCACGATAAGCTAACCCGAATTGGATAATTTATTAATACAAACTTCTTTATTCAAACACGGGGGGATTGTTACATAGCAATCTCCGCTTACAATAAGATAATCTATATGATATACATGAGTCCAACACAATGTATCATGGATATTTTATGGAGTAATGCGATCCACACGAGAATTAAATATTTTTCTATTCTTACTTTGTTCATGCATAAATTATTAAGTGAATATAGATTTTGCCACCATTAGACATCAAGTGATGATGGCTTGGTGGTTAGGCTTCTATGAAAAATGCTAGCTCGCGGATTATGGAACGAGGAGAGGAAAGGAATATGGAAGTGGCATGGAAAATTGGGCGAAACGTAAATTTTTTTATGTAAGAATTGGTGGAGGAAAATTTTGAAAATTTGTTTCACCTAATTTAATTCCCACCCATGTCACAAACAAAGCAAAATTTCTTTTAGTCTTGGAAAAAGGAAATGCAACGATATCACATTCATCCTGACATGCTAGCCCATGGGCCAAGCATGACCAATTGTTATGGTTTGTGCTTGGCATAGCCCACTACAGTAGTGCCGTGCCAGGCATGATTCAACCTTAGGGATAGACACGGGGCGGGGTGGGGCGGGGCTGGGCGGGCTGAGAACAACGGTCACATTCCCCGGTCCCGCCCCGTCACCACTGGGCGGCCACCAAGAGGCAACGGGTGCCCATGCTAGACGTAAAAGACTCGTAAGAGAACTGTGAATGGTTTGCATTTGGGGGCTTTATAGAGGCGGGCATGTTTCTGTTGTCCCAAATATATAGAATATGTTCCTCAATATGAGATATTTGGGCACAAACACAAGTTAGGCAAATGGATCAAGAACGTGATGTGCACACAAGTAAAGGAGTAGGTATACAAAAATGCTCCAGCCGATTTATAGTGGTTCGGCTCTAAATCCCATTGTTAATCCACACCCCGGATTGTTCAAGAAATATGCACGATCCTTTAAACTTGAAGCCTCATATAGAGGTTGGTTTACAATGGAGCCAACTCTCCTTTACAGATAGAGTCCACTCTTTTACAATATATTTCTCATGAAAATTTAATTTCTCAAGAGCTTAGATTGCAAATTGTGTCCAAAAGCTAGTAGCAAGTGTATGTAGTGTTTCTCTATGTCCTTAAGGCAATGAGCAAACTTTTTTTTATTTTATAGATAAACAAGCTCAACTATCAATTACACACATTTCAAATGAATAGAAATTCGGCCATTTAGGGTGCGTATCCTAACATTTTTGTTCCCAGAAATAATTTCTTTTTAGAAATAGTTTTTTCTATTTCTATTCCCTATACAAGTTTCCGAGTAGAATAATACGTTTGGTAACCGTACAAAATTTCTATTCTCGAAATAAAAAAAGAACAGAAATGCGTTTGGTACAATCTTTAAAATTTATATTCCCAATTTTTTTCATTTAATTATAAAAATATCAATGAAAACTTAATAATTCATGTTTTGATAAAGCTAGACTAGAAATAAAATCAAAATGTATGATGATATAGAATTGGATGATCTTAATACAATCATAAAGAAAATTACTCATTATAGATTAAAGTACATATTGGGTTGTGCTCTAGGAAATTGGGGTTTGGGGTTTAGGATTTAGCATATACGGTTTCGGTTTTTAGGGTTTTGTGTTTAGGATTTAGGGTTTAGGGTTTGGAGTTTGGGTTTGGATTTGGTTTGGGATTTAGGGTTTTGAGGTTTTGGGTTTCGGGTTTGGGTTTTGGGGTTCGAGGTTTGGTTTTTTGGGTTTTAGGATTTGGATTTTGGGGCTTAGAGTTTTGGGATTTAGGGTTTTGATTTCTAGTTTTGGGGTAGGGTTTTAGGTTTTGGGGTTTGGGTTTGGGATTTAGGGTATAGGGTTTTGGATTTTGGGTTTGGGTTTTGGGGTTTGGCTTTTAGGGTTTGGATTTTGGAGTTTCAAGTATTAGGTTTTAGGGTTTCAAGTTTAGGGTTTTAGAGTTTGGGGTTTAGAGTTTTAGGATTTACGATTTCGATTTTTGGGTTTGGGTTTGAGGGTTTAGGGTTGGGGTTTAGGGGTTTGAGTTTTAGGTTTTGAGGTTTTGGCATTTAATGGTTTATGAAATTGTTTCTCTAAAATGACATTGTTTCTCCTTTTGTTCCAGGGAACAGAAAAGTAGATTTTTTTTACTTCTTATTTCTATTTTAAATCTATTCTCAGGCCACTTTTTTATTCCAGGGAATAGAAAAATTAACTAACGTGTACAAATGGATTTCTGTTCTTTTTCTATTCCAGGGAACAAAAAAATAGAAAAATAGAAAAATAGAAACGTTTCCAAACGCACCCTTAGACTTCCTGGCGTTTGGTCAAGTCGAATGCTTACTAAACTATGTAGACAAAATCAAATTTGAACCGTAGGAGTCGAGTGTCCGGTCATGTCCCTTAGAGCCAAGTCTTTTTACCCTCTCCAAATCCCGAAAAAACTTAAATACAATAAATAAACTGTAATGTGCCAATTATTTTTTAAGATTGGTCAAGAAATCTTTTTATTCTTATTTTTAAAGGGACTCAAATTTTGGTTGTCTATTTTTTCTATAAAAAAAAACTTCTTTGACATTTTTTAATTTAACCAACTCAACTCCTTTATCTTTATTAGAGATGATCGATTTCAAAGTAAATAGGTTCCAGATCAGGAACCTGAAATGTATCATGTCATGGTTAGTTCCTAGTTTTTTTAGAGCAGGAACCAAACTTTTTGACCCTGGAACCAAACCGACTAGGACCTTTTCTTTTTCGTTTCATTATAATATGTAGAATTAGAATATGCATTGTGGCAAAAACAAATACAGCTCTTCTTGTTTGAGGATACTATGTCAAATATATCCAATTTTAACAATTTTTTTCTGTTCTAAAAGAAAGAACCTATTCCAAACAATCCTTGGAATCAGTACAAAGCTTGTAAAACAATATTAGACGTTGTATATGAGGAGTAAATTGCTAGTTATCTGATTGGTCTATATTAGGTTGCAAGAGTCTGAATTTTGTCCTCCTTTTGTTTTGGTGGGGTTGGTTGGGTAAATTGCTGCAGGTCTTCTTGATTGTGAAAGTTCCTGGGACTTCCTAGAAATTGTTCTGATTGCTTGCTGCAGTGCAATCCATAATCATGGTTTCCACATGCTATTTCCCTTCTCAGCGATTGTGCAATATTCGCCCGGCACTCCAGTTGGATTTGGCATTTTGAAAGCTGGTCTGAGCTAATCAGTTTGCTGTCTGTGTATTCAATTCCAAATCGACTCAAAATTGCAAACCAGTCGATTCAAAACCGGTTTGGTTCCGTGTTCTACTCTTCACATAGAATTGACTGATTGAGGGTATAAAATCAGGAAGTGAACCAGTCAAGACTAATTCTTAGCTTTTGGAGCCGAGAGCTAAGCTGATCCTCGTATGAATCGGCCTGGTTGCTCACCCATACATTTTACTTTTTAAACCCTTTTCTTTTCAATTACTTCTTTTTGCTAACTTGCAACACTCTTAATTTAATCATAATTTGCAATCTTTCTAAGATACCATCCTTTCCATTTTCTCAATCTTGCTCTCACCCAAAACTAGAGCAAAATAACTCGCCCATACTTTCTACTTTTTTAATCCTTTTATAATGTTCAACATTTTATATAGACTTAATTATGTCATTTAATGCAATAACCCAATTCATTATGAACATGTAATTATTGTAGCATCATATTTAAATGCAATTCACCGATTATAACGAAAATAAAACAGAAATTTTACATTGATCTGTATTCTTGCCAAATTATTTGGAAGTAATAAGGCCATGTCTTTCCATTTAAAGAAAGCTCTTTTCATTGCCAATGGCAGATTCTCAGCTAATTTATATTTTTTTTAGGTTGTAAAGTTTTCATATGGAATTTAAGCATAAATAAAACATATGCTAAAGAAAAAAATATAATACCAACAATATCATTAGTAATTTAATATTAAATATAAAAACTTAGTAGAGATAGACTGGAATTTTATCAAGAGGCCTATTGATCAAAAGATTCCAGATGTATTTTAACAATTTTAAAAAATATTTGAAAAAGTCTTAGCATAATAATGTAGTCGATAACCATAGAGACAATCTATATACTAATAAAAACCATATACACCATCTAATTATTTCTAGGTTTCATTTATTTCATGAAAAATGAATAATTTAAAAACAATTTTTCAAAACTAAGCGCTTGTATCACTTAAAATAATTAGTCAAAGAAAAAAGTTTTCATTATCAATAAAAATTCATGTATGAATATATTAGGAGACGATGAAAATTTTTCGGTTCATTCATTTTTGCAAGCAATAAAATGATAATGTCTTTTAAGTCATTCATTTTTGTGAATCTAGCGGAGCCTAGGTTGCAATTTTTTTTCATGAAACTTGAGCTTACATTTGCTAAAACCTAGGTCCGAAATATTATTAGAATTTATATAGGGTCGCGCTTTTTCCACTCCCACCGTGGCTAAAACACTCCCTATTAGAATATTTTGACAATATTAACCTTTGTGGGTCCCATCTTTTTTAAGTATCCTTTTTTGGTTGCTTGTGGTGTTCTTTTTGTTTTCTTCTATTTTTTCTCATGGTTTCCATTTTCCTCCTCATCCTTTACTTCTCTCGATTTTCTCTTAATTTTGATCAGGGTTCAAGCCTTGGTAGTATCTGTCATAAAACTTAATGAGAGTATGGGTGGATTTGGCAACTGAGATCGGCGAGAAGTAGGAGAGATGCGGGGGGCAAGGAGGGGCAAATCCTCACCAGTCTTGAGGATGGGATTGTCGTTCTTGAAGGTGGCATTTTCAGTTTACGTAAACAACTTAGTGAGAGCAAGGGCGAATTCAAGCCATGGATCCAGAGGCTAGTAGGTGATGACGAATTGGCGATGACGGTGACTCTGAGGACCAAGAAGATGAAGATAGAGACGAGAAGCGGAGCTTGATGAGGATTTGGGTGAGGACTTCAGCTCCTGGAATTGAATATTTAATGCGGGGTTTTTCTTGTCTTTGTGAACGATGACGATCGAAGAGTTTGATGCAGAATGGGACAACAAATAACAGAGAGAGCGAAATGGAGGGAATGGAGGTGAAGAGTGAAGAAATATGAGATGTGGTTTTTTACTTCTTGTTTAGTTTTGAGTTGAAGAAATGGAGATGGAAGAGGAATAGTTGGATGAGGAGGAAGATAGTGCAAATCTAGGCTTTAACTCCATGAGTTGCTTGTGCTAGTGACAGACGTTTTGGTGTGCGCCGGTGACGGACATAATTACAAGGACATAATCGATCACCTCATGGTTGAATTTGAACAAAAGGGGTAAATTACAAGGCTCACACATACATCTCAACTTATGTCGTGCACCTAACAAAACAGATTGCAATGGCAAATAGTTGGTGTTTACTGAGAAAAGCAACGATAAACAATCCCATTACATAACAAGTTAAAATGCAGTAGAGAAATTCTATCGGAAATTTGCTAAAACTAAAGATCTCGTCATGCTTTGTTCAAACTTCAAATTTAACGAACAAAGAAACTGAGTGCAGAAAACAGAGTTACGATATGCAAAGAAAATTTTAATGATTGAGCCTCACATTCTCTGAAAAAAAAAATTGAACTCAAATTAGGATCTCAAAATTTCAAGTCTGAATCCAAAAGAATGCACAGAGAAAGAAGGAACTGGACTCAATTTCTCTGCATTGTTCACTGCATCAAAAACTTGTCTATTATTGGCATAAGAGGGGTTGTTTTAGAAAGAGAGAGAACAAAAAGAAATAAATGAGAAGAAGGAAAGTGGTATAGCGAGAAAAGAGAAAGAGTAAAAGTAATTGAATAATGTTTAGGGTTAATATCATAAAAAACTCCAAATTATGCCACTTGTGATACATTTACCCCTAACTTTTTTTTGTGATACCAAAAACTCTAAACTATGCCCATTATGATACATTTATTCTAAAATTTTTTTTATGACATCAAAAACCTCAAACTATGCACTTTGTGACACATCTACCTTCCATTAAAATTCCATCCAAAATCACTGTTCATCGCACTTCTCTAAGAAAAAATTACATTGTTCATCGTCTTCGAAGTTACTGTTTATCACCTTCTCACTCGGCCAAAGCTCTTCCAGAGCTCGTCCGTCACTGCCTATTGCCGCCTGGACCTCCGGGAGCTTTGTTCCGACCATGGCGGCCGCTCGAGCTCGAAGAGCTGAGGCTGCTGGCATAGATCTGAAGTTCGTTCTTATTCTCCTCGTTTCTTTCTATTTTTGGTACAATGTTTCGTCGCTGTATGGCTGCATATTACTGGCTTTTGGCTTGCGAGGCTAATCTCTTTGGTTAACGAGAAAATTAAGAAGAGGAAGTGAATGAAAAAACTTTGGCAGTGATGCTACAGGCTTGTTGTTGGCTAAAGTTTCAAAGGATCTAAAAATTTGGAGTGATCGCAACATGTAAAGAAGCTCGGCCAGTACATGAGTCAATGCTTCTTTTCGTGAACTCTGTTATGTTGGACCTCTCCTTCCTTTACGTGCTGAATGTGGGTTCATTATCACGTGGGTGGCTGAAGAAACTTGTCCTTGTTGGTGGCTCCGGTGATAGTGGAAACAGAGGGTCCTTTTCTTTTCGTTCCCAGTCTGAGCTTCGACCACGAGCGGAGCAGCCATGGCCAAGCTTTGAGCTCAAGTGGCCACCATGGTCAGCAACTATGACGAAGCTCCCAGAGGTCCAGGCGGCAATGGGCAGTGATAGACGAGCTTCGGAAGAGCTTCGGCCGAGCGAGAAGGAGATGAACAGTGCGATTTTTTCTTGGAGAAAATGATGAACAGTGCTATGAACAGTAATTTTGGACGGAATTGTAACTGAAGAGTAGATGTGTCATAAAGTGTATCGTTTGTGGTTTTTTATGTCACAAAAAAAGTTTAGGGTAAATGTGTCACAATGGGTATGGTTTAGGATTTTTGGTGTTACAAAAAAAGTTTGAAATAAATGTGTCATGAGTGACATAATTTAGGATTTTTTATGATATTAACCCTAATATTTAAGAAAAAAGTGGGACCCATAAATGTTAACATTATCAAAACATTATAATAGAGAGTGTTTTAGCTATAATGGAAGTGGAAAAAAATGCCACCCTTGAAATATCATGCCTTTTTCCAGGACGTAACCGTGAAAAGGAGGATGAGCAATGTCAAACCACATGTTTTAAATTCACCACATAAGACAATGCCTTCTTCAAGGCGTAACCATGAAAGAAAGGAAGTCTTGACCGCAACCTCTCCGTTGATTGGGTCATTGCGTATGTTATGCTAATTGATATCGACACGTTGATGCAAATTCTAAGACTGAATCCATTTCAAGTGCGTCATATTCGATGCTTGTCCACGTTGTTTGTTTATAACGTGATTTTCGTGTCATCATTGTTTGAACTTTAGCCGGCAAAAGGAAGCTAATGCTTTTAACATTAGACAAATTAAGCCTCCGTTTATTTCATGAAAAATGTGATAATTTTGAAACATATCTTCGAGAAAAATAACAATATTATTTGATATTTAACTGGAACCTGAAAATGAACTGAAAAATATTTTTCGTGATTTGGTTAGGAAAATTAAGATTTGATTTTTCTAAATAGATAATATCTTATTCGGGGCTAGTGACTTGTGCATGGACAGCTAGGAATTGAGTACGGACACCAGGGTCCTAGGTTGATCTTAATGGACCCCAACCTGGGCATGGGCACATGGGTCCTGGGCATGAGCATGAGCATCGATCCTGGGTCCGGTCTTAATGGACCTAGGCATCGAGGACGAGGGCATGGGCTCTGAGGTCTCGAGCCAAGCCTCAATGGACCCAAGCATCGAGGTCTCGGACCTATCCTTGGCCTCTTGATTTGTGTCTTCTATCAAGGGCCCGAAAACAAGCGTTGGGGTTATTCTGCTCCAATGCAGATTTTCTAGTTTAAGTGGCGATTTCTAATCATATTTTGGAAAATGATTTTCGATTTTTTAAAAAGAAAATCATTTTCCTGAATTTGCACATAGATTTTTCGTTGATTGGGAAAACTTTTCTATTGACTTATTTTGCTAAGTAATTCAAACACCGTAAAATGAGAAAAATATTTTCCTGAAAAATATTTTTCATGAAACAAATGGAGCTTTCATGAAAATAGATGTTGGAGTGATAAACATGCAAAGTGTCCTCTACATTATTATTGGTTTATGTCGTCTAAGTCATGATGGTTTATCTCTTGTTAGAAGATGGCTATGAAATTAGACAGGTCAAAACGTATTGAAAAGAAAACAATTAATAAATTGAATATTAATATTCACGTGATTAAATCGGTATGACTTGCACTAGGATATGGCAAAAGATAATTTTATATGGTACTAAGGGTACACTATGATTACAAATATTTTACTCAAATAATCTCACTATTTTCCTTGACAAATGAATATTATTTCTATCACTTAGTTAGTTGTTTGGCCCAACTTCACTTACTTACTTTTGAAATTAATTTATTTGTGGCACGTTACACTTTTGATTTTCTCAATGCCCTGTACTTTTCTTTTTGGTCAAACATTCCCCGTACTTTAAATGCACTCGATTAGTGATTTAATTGAGCATCACAGTACTTTTAACCAAAACTTGTTATCATATGTAGATACTCCTAAAATTGTTTTGGAGAACCAAAAAGGGACATCTTATGCTTCAATGATTTGATTTATATGGAAAATGAGAGGTGATGTGGACATCGAACCCTATCGAGGAGGAGGCGCTAGGGACCCGTTATTCTATCCGCTAGGCCCGATCACTCGAGCGAGAGCAAAGGAATTCAAATAAGCTGTCGGCATCATGGTTCAAAATATTTGGAATGAAGATAATCTGGATTCGAAACTTGAAGATTCTGAAACTCCTTGGCGCAACATGATTACTTTTGGTCCAACAAATTCCAAAAGAGCTTAGAATTGATGAACTCCGAATTGGCTCAAATTTGGATGGATGCTTGGAAACGGGCCGCTGATCAATACTCACTACTTTAGTAGTGATTGATGACGTTTTTTAGCAATTTGGAGTCGTTTAGATGAACTTTTAGGCCTTTTTCTATTTTTGGACGAATTTTTAATAATTAAGGTTATTTTTGTAATTTTAATCTTAGTAGGATTAGAATTAGGGTTAGCACCCTATATAAGGTTATTTATAGATTTCTAAGAGGAGGCAGAATTTTATATAAAAAAGTTTTCTTCTTGAGTTCTCTTGAGGACTAAATCTTATCAAGGCTTTCTTGTGGCGATCGAATTCAACTTATCGAGCAAGATCGCGAATTCTCATGTTCGTGGCGTTAGAAGCGTGGATTGGTTGACACAGGTTGTTCAGCCAACAGTCGTATTCATACCGAGATTACCAATCACAGTGTTCGATTGGAGGTCGAGGTCAAGCAATTGTAACTCATAGATCTTCAGAGAACGATCATCTTCCACACTGATTTATATCATCCGGTATCGAGCTAGTTCTACAAGGTCTACTTATCCTACTTTTTACCGCTTTTCGCTCATTAATCTAGGGTTTATAGAATTAGGGTTTCTTTATTAATCGAATTAGGGTTCTAAATTTGTTTTTGCTATGATTTCAATTTTGATTTAGGGTTTTCGGTCCTAGTTGTTTTTTTTTATTTATATATTGTACTTGAGTTAAATAAAAAAAAAGAGAAAAAAAAGCAAAAAAAAAAAAAGCAAAAGCAAAAAAAAAAAAAAAAAAAAAAAGAAGCAAAGGGAAAAAAAAAATTCCAAAGGACTCGTTTCTTTTTTTTTTATCATTGATAGTTGGACCGAATAAAAAAAAAATATTCGAAAGAGCGAAATTGAATTTGAATCCGAATCTTGCAAAAATTTGTTGAATTCTTTGAGTTAATCGGTATATTGATGAATTTGATCTTTTTGGTGATTTATCGATTGTTATGAGGAGCTTGTGAGACTAGATTCAAGTCTGAAAAAGAGCTTTTTATAAGGAAACGAGAGGTAAAAGGCAAGAGTGTGTGAGTTTAATTAAGGGAAGAAAAAGCCAAAATTGAGTTAAACATGAGAGGAGTGACAAACACTTTGAGCGGAAAACGTGAGGGAGTGACTAGTGAGATTTTTTTTATCTCTAACATTTTCTTGCAGGTTTAAAAAAAAATGTCAAGCTTAGGCCAGGGAAGTGTGAATCAAAGGGAGGATCGCACTCATCCCAGGGATGATGCGATTCTAGCAGGCATCCGACAATTGAGTTTACAAATTGAAGCACTTAGCAACCGAGTTATAAGATGTGAGACGAGATTTGAAGATGACCGAGAGCCACCACGAGGGAGGCCACAAAATCAGCGAGAGGAGCCTAGGACACAACCTAGATGGCAACAGCAATTCATAACTCACAGATCTTCGTAGAACGATCATCTTCCGCACTGATTTATATCATCTGGTATCAGAGCCAGGTTTGACTCTTTTTGATGAGTATGGTATTAGTGCTACTTTCAATGTTTCTGATTTGACTCTTTTTGATGCAGACGCTGATTTGAGGGCAAATCCTTTACACGGGGGAGGGAATGATGTGGACATCGAACTCTATTGAGGAGGAGGTGCTAGGGACCCGTTATTCTATCCGCTAGGCCCGATCACTCGAGCGAGAGCGAAGAAATTCAAACAAGTTATCGGCATTATGGTTCAAGATATTTGAAATGAAGATAATCTGGATTCAAAACTTGAAGATTCTGAAACTCCTTGGCGCAACATGATTACTTTTAGTCCAGCGAATTTCGAAGGAGCTTAGAATTAACGAACTCCGAATTGGCTCAAATTTAGATGGACACTTGAAAATGGGCTGCTGATCAATACCCACTACTTTATTAGTGACTGATGATGTTTTTTTAGCGATTTGGAGTCGTTTAAATGAACTTTTAAGCATTTTTCTATTTTTGGACGAATTTTTAATAATTAAGGTTATTTTTGTAATTTTAATCCTAGTAGGATTAGGATTAGGGTTAGCACCCTATATAAGGTTGCTTATAGGTTTCTAAGAAAAAGCAGAATTTTATATAGCAAAGTTTTCTTCTTGAGTTCTCTTGAGGACTAGATCTTATTAAGGCTTCCTTGTGGCGATCAAATTTAACTTATCGAGCAAGATCGCGAATTCTCTTGTTCGTGGCGTTATAGCGTGGATTGGTTGACACAGGTTCGTCAACAGGTCACGTTCATACCGAGATTACCAATCACAGGTTCGATTGAAGGTCGAGATTAGCAATTCGTAACTCATAGATCTTCGTAGAACGATCATCTTCTGCACCGATCCATATTTGTAAAGACCTCGGCCCCACCACGCTTTTGCTGCGCCACTCCTTGTGTAATATTGTCCGCTTTGGACACTAAGTCCTCACGGTTTTAAAACGCGTTACACAAAGGTTAGGGGCCAAGTCTTATAAGCAATCCCAGGACTCCCCCTAAGCGATGTGGGATAGAGACATGCCCCCCCTTGCCATCCTAGAAGCCTGTCAGGAGCTACTCCTTGTTCAGGCCCTTTAGCCCCGGCAACCACTTCCCGCCCTCGTCGAGGCGGGTGGGTACATTCTCCTCCTTGAGTCGAGTCCTGTTTGTGGCCTCACACCTGTGCCGGGAGTCGGCTCGATACCATTGTAAAGACCTCGGCCCCACCACGCTTCATTGCGCCCTCCTTGTGTAATATTGTCCGCTTTGGACACTAAGTTTTCACGGTTTTAAAGCGCGTTACACAAAAAGTTGGGGCCAAGTCTTATAAGCAATCGAACTCCTCCTAAGCGATGTGGGACAGAGACATGCCCCCCCTTGCCATCCTAAAAGCTTGTCAGGAACCGCTCCTTGTTCAGGCCCTCTAGCCCCGGCGACCACTCCTCGCCCTCATCGAACATGTGTCCGATACAGAAGATGATCGAGATGGCAAGTTTGAGAGGAGAAACGGACGCCGAGGATTTAGACATCGAGAAGACGATGAACTTGGCAACATCAAGATGAAGATTCCATCTTTCCAAGGAAAGAATGATCCTGATGCGTATCTAGAATGGGAGAAACGGATGGAGATGGTATTTGATTGCCAGCGATATTCAAGCTCAAAAAGGTAAAAATTACAGCTGTTGAATTCACTAATTATGCTATAATTTGGTGGGATCAACTTGTGACTAGCAGGAGATGCAATGGTGAAAGACCAATAGAAACGTGGGATGCGATGAAAGCAGTGATGAGGAGGCGCTTTATACCTAGTCATTACCATAGAGACTTGTTCCATAAGCTGCAAAATCTTACACAAGGTAATAGGAGTGTGGAAGAATACCATAAAGAGATGGAGATTGCTATGATCCGTGCTAATGTGGTGGAAGACCGTGAGGCCACAATGTCACGATTTTTGTGTGGTTTGAGCCGAGATATAGCAAGGGTAGTAGAGCTGCAACACTACGTTGAATTGGAGGAATTAGTGGACAAAGCCATCAAAGTTGAGCGGCAATTAAAGTTGGATCGAAATTACAAGAGTGGTGGAGGTTCAAGCTCGAATTGGAAGTCTAATTGGAAGAGAGACGAGAAGCCGAATTGAAAGGGAAACAATATCAAGACTGAAACTTTGAAGGAGAAGGAAAAGGATGGCAAAGTTGTTTCAAATCCGGCTTCAAGTAAAACTGAAACCCTAACACTAAGACTCGTGATATTAAATGCTTTAAGTGTTTGGGCAGGGGTCATATGGCAAATTAGTGCCCTAATAGGAGGGTGATGGTCATGACTGGACATAATGATGTTGAATCAGAAAGTGAGAGGGAGGAAGAGGATGATGACATGCCACCATTGGAGGATTGTAGTGATGTTGAGACGCCAGTAAAGGGTGAATTGATGGTGGTTAGGCGTTCTCTTAGTGTTCAAGTCAAAGAAGAGGAGCATCACCAGCAACGCGATAACTTGTTACATACAAGATGCTTGGTGAATGGTAAGATTTGTAGCTTGATTGTTGATGAAGGTAGTTGTACAAATGTAGCAAGTTGTACCATGGTGGAGAAGTTGGGATTGAAGACTACAAAGCATCCAAGACAATATAGATTGCTGTGGTTGAATGATAGTGGTGAAGTAAAAGTATCGAAGCAAGTCCGAGTTCCATTTGAGATAGGGCGATATAAGGATGAGGTGATGTGTGATGTTATACCTATGCAAGCAGGGTATCTTTTGCTTGGTAGGCCATGGCAATATGATCGAAAGGTACATCATGATGAGTACACTAGTCAATATTCATTGGTAATGAATCAGAAGACATACACATTGATGCCAATGACACCTACTAAGGTGTATGAAGATCAATTGAAACTACAACGTGAGGTTGAGAGAGAGAAAAAAAGTGATAAAACTGAGGGCCTACGTGGAAACTCTAAGACACAAGTAAAAGGAGAGGAAGATAAAAGTAGAGTGGTAAAAACCGACAGAAAAGAAAAGAGAGAAAAGAATTTTTATGCAAAATCGAGCGAAGTGAGGAGAGCTTTGTTTCTGGACCGACCGATACTTGTACTTTTGTACAAAGAGGCACTGTTTACTACTAACGAACTTGACCCGAATTTGCCAAGTTTTGTCGTGTCTTTATTGCAGGAATTTGAAGATGTCTTTCCTGATGAACTTCCTGGAGGTTTACCACCGATTCGAGGCATAGAGCATCAAATCGATTTGATTCCTGGTGCACCATTGCCTAACCGACCCCGAGATATCAAGCAATCCTCAAGAGACAAAGGAACGTCAAGCAGCAAGTTAGTGAATTACTAAAGCAAGGATATGTGAGAGAGTGTCTTAGCCCGTGTGCTGTTTCTGTTTTGTTAGTGCCAAAGAAGGATGGGTCGTGGCGGATGTGTGTTGATTGTCGAGCAATCAATAACATAACAGTAAAGTATCGACATCCTATTCTTAGGTTAGATGACATGTTGGATGAATTGCATGGAGCTTGCATATTTACTAAAATTGATCTGAAAGGTGGTTATCATCAAATTAGAATGAAAGAGGAGGATGAATGGAAAACTTCATTTAAGACCAAGTACGGGTTATATGAGTGGTTAGTCATACCATTCGGTTTAACTAATGCACCTAGTACTCTCATGCGACTTATGAATCATGTTCTGCGTGCTTTTATTGGTCGATTTGTAGTTGTTTATTTTGATGATATCCTGATATATAGTCGAAACCTTGATGATTATATTGAGCATGTGCGAGCTATTTTGCAGGTTTTAAGGGCTGAACAATTATATGTTAACCTAAAGAAGTGCTGTTTTGTAACTGACAAATTAGTATTTCTAGGCTTTGTTGTTGGTGCTGATGGAATACATGTTGATGAAGAAAGGGTGAAAGCAATTCGTGAATGGCCAACACCTAAGACAGTAGGAGAGGTGCGCAACTTTCATGGTTTAGCCAGTTTCTATTGTAGATTTGTAAAAGACTTCAGCATTATCGCCGCACCTTTAACCGAGATTATCAAGAAGCACGTGGGTTTCACGTGGGGAGAAGAGCAAGAGAGAGCATTCAATCTGTTAAAGGATAAGTTGACTAATGCTCCTTTGTTATTTTTACCAAATTTCAGTACTACTTTTGAGATAAAATATGATGCTTCTGGTATAGGAATTGGAGCCGTGTTGATGCAAGGAGGACGTCCCATAGCGTATTTCAGCAAGAAGTTAAGCGGAGCGACATTGAATTATTCGACTTACGATAAGGAGATGTATGCTTTGGTGCGAATTTTGGAAAATTGGCAACATTACTTGTGGCCAAAGGAGTTTGTGATCTACACCGACCACGAGACCTTAAAGTACTTGAGAGGGCAACAAAAGTTGAACAAAAGACATGCTAAATGGATGGAGTTTATTGAGACTTTTCCATATATAATCAAGTACAAAAAAGGTGAGGAAAATGTGGTAGCCGATGCACTTTCTCGAAGGTACGCAATTCTAACTACTCTAGGAGCAAAGTGTCTAGGTTTCGAGCATATCAAAGGTTTATACGCTGACGATGATGATTTTGGAAGAGTATTTGAAGCTTATGAGCATGCTGCGTTTGAAAAGTTTTATAAGTATGATGGATATCTCTTTCGTGAAAATAAGTTGTGTTTGCCTAGATGCCTTTTGCGCGAGTTGTTAGTGCGAGAAGCACATAGTGGTGGTTTAATGGGGCATTTTGGAATCAATAAGACTTATGAAGTGCTGCATGAACATTTTTTTTTTGCCACACATGAAACGAGATGTCACACGAGTTTGCGAGAGATGTATCGCATGTAAGCAGGCTAAGTCTACGATTAAACCACATGGTTTGTATACACCTTTGCCTATCCCGACGCATCCTTGGGTTGATATCTCTATGGATTTTGTGTTAGGATTGCCTAGGTCTAAGCATGGCAAGGATTCTATTTTTGTGGTGGTTGATCGATTTTCAAAGATGGCTCATTTTATACCTTGTCATAAATCTGATGATGCATCGAATGTTGCTAAATTGTTCTTTCGTGAGGTTGTGCGTTTGCATGGCATGCCTAGGTCCATTGTTTCTGATCGAGATACTAAATTTCGAAGCTACTTTTGGAAGACATTGTGGAAGAAATTAGGTACACAACTTTTATTCTCTATTACTTGTCATCCACAAACTGATGGTCAAATTGAAGTAGTTAATAGGACTTTAGGGACATTATTGCGTGCTATAATTAAAAAGAATATTAAGTCTTGGGAAGATTGTTTACCGCATGTTGAGTTTGCTTATAATAGGAGCGTGTATTCTGCTATTAAATTCACACCGTTTGAGGTTGTCTATGGTTTTAATCCCTTAACTCCGTTAGATTTTACCCCTTTACCTATTGCTGAGCGTGTGGATTTAGATGGTGCTAAGAAAGCTGAATTTGTGAAGACTTTATATGAGAAGACGCAGTTGAATTTTAAGCTTAAGACAGAGCAGTATGCAAAGCAAGCCAATAAAGGGCGCAAGAAAGTAGTGTTTGAGCCCGGCGATTGGATTTGGGTTCATATGCACACAGAGCATTTTCCTAAACAGCGACACTCTAAATTGCTACCGCGAGGGGATGGACCATTTATGGTGTTGGAAAGAGTTAACGATAATGCTTACAAGCTTGATCTTCCAAGTGAGTATGGTATTAGTGCTACTTTCAATGTTTCGATTTGACTCTTTTTTTTGATGCAGACGCTGACTTGAGGGTAAATCCTTTGCACGGGGAGAGAATGATATGGACATCGAACCCTATCGAGAAGGAGGCGCTAGGGACCCGTTGTTCTATTCGCTAGGCCCGATCACTCGAGCGAGAGCAAAGGAATTCAAACAAGCTGTCGGCATCATAGTTCAAAATATTTGGAATGAAGATAACTGGATTCGAAACTTGAAGATTCGAAACTCCTTGGCGCAACATGATTACTTTTGGTCCAAATAATTCGAAAGAGCTTAGAATTGACAAACTCGAATTGGCTCAAATTTGGATGGACGCTTGAAAACGGGTCACGATCAATACACACTACTTTAGTAGTGAGTGATGACGCTTTTTTAGCGATTTGGAGTCGTTTAGATGAACTTTTAGGCCTTTTTCTATTTTTGGACGAATTTTTAATAATTAAGGTTATTTTTGTAATTTTAATCCTAGTAGGATTAGAATTAGGGTTAGCACCCTATATAAGGTTATTTATAGATTTCTAAGAGGAGGCAGAATTTTATATAGGAAAGTTTTCTTCTTGAGTTCTCTTGAGGACTAGATCTTATTAAGGCTCCCTTGTGGCGATCGAATTCAATTTATCGAGCAAGATCGCGAATTCTCTTGTTCGTGGCGTTATAGCGTGGATTGATTGACACAGGTTCGTCAACAGGTCGCGTTCATATCGAGATTACCAATCACAGGTTCGATTGGAGGTCGAGGTCAGCAATTCGTAACTCACAGATCTTCGTAGAATGATCATCTTCCGCACAGATTTATATCAAGAGGTTCATGAACCCATCCGAAACGAAAAGTTACGTAGTCTACCGACAGCATAAATTAAGATCACGAACTATTAATGGAAAAATTGTTCAATTCGCCTAAATCTATTGTACGGCGACTAATTTAGTTATAAATTTTTCAATTTAATCAATTTAGTTCTAAACCTATTGATGATTTACTAGTGTAGTCTTCCCAGCAAATTTTGGCTGGAAATCACGACCGGCGCTGACGCGGATAAGTTTTGCAATTTTTTAAAAATTTTCTGCATTTTTTTCTTTTTTCGTTTTTTTCCTCATTTCCCTTTGCCAGTCCGCACCTCAGTGATGGCTAGCAGAGGTTTCCCAACCACAGCAAGGGCTCGCGCGCCCTCACCTAGAGCGGGCAAGGGAGTCCCAGTCCTTGCTTGTGGCCGATGACTTTCGCCTGCCATCGCCGAGACTACTGACCACCTGAGGGAAATAAAAACAAAAAGAGAAAACGAAAAGAAAAGAAAATATTCAATTTTTTTTAAAGTTGCAAAAATTATCTACACACACCAACGTGGCACGTAGGATAGCTGGTATCAACGTTAGTAATTTTTGGTCAAAATTGGCATGTGGTCAAAAGGGCTACATTGAAAAATCGTGAAAATATTTTGTAATCAAATTTATAATTTAAGACTGAAAATGAGAGGTTCATGAACCCTCCCCAACGAAGAGTTACATAGTCTACCGACAACATAGACCAAGACCATGAACTATCAACGATGTGGGTCCCATAGTGAGAATCACATTGTTAAAGGTACATATGACATGGTCCAATGATCAGATTGTGAAATTCCTTTTTTCTTTTGGAACGATTCTTCTCTCATCTTAAGAAAGGTGCATGGATTTCCAATGGAGATGAGACATAGTTGAAATATTTATTTATTTTCGGAAGGTAAATCTTTCAACTTCTAGCGAAATTTTATGTATTATGGTTGGTCGCAAATCATTTTAATCATAGATTAATTTGGGCCAACGCTACCTAATTGCGTGATAAAAATGAAATAAAATGAAATTAAAAGCAAATGGTATAAAAGGTGATACCATTTGGGATAATGTAGGAAAAAAAATATGTAAATGGGTGGTTATTCAAAGAAGTGGATGAAAGTATGAAGTTATTAGAAGTGACTGTATTTATTTTATTATTTAAGGCTAATAACTGTAATTTGGAAATTTTCTAAAAGTGAGTGAAAATTCACTTTCGGCTTGAATATATAGATTAATCACCAACCAAGGGTTTGGTTGAGTGGCCCAAGACTTGTATTGCAATCTGAATGTCACAAATTCAATCCTTCAATCTATTCTTGATCTCAGGAAACCTTAATTGGTCATCCAAGGTCGGACCTAGACTAATGTCTAATGTCAGTTTTGTGCTTTCCCACTTCAACCTACTGGTTTCATGGTAACCGGCTTACCTAATGGGCAATAAGAGTTTTCTTGGCGCCTTAAATCTAATATTCCAATAGCGGATGAGGTAGGTTTTCAATTCTATTCAAATTATTTATTTTAAAAGAATATATAAAATTATCATTTTCCTCAATATTTTCTAAACATATCACGAATATTTTTTTCTGCTATGGAACTAGGAAAAACCAGCCCACATATTAGGTGCCTGTACTCATTTTTTAAGATTCGAAAATTTCTAATTTGACCGTTTTAAAAGGTACATGATTTGCATAAATTGGGTCATGATGTCACTTTACAACTTCAACCATTTTTTTATTGTTTGCTTTCACATTCAATACTGTCACAATTACGTGCTATGACCGAAAGGATTTTCAGCCTCGTGGTCCTCGTTTTCCTTTTCATTTGCACAAAATTTCCTCAAAAATCATTTAAGATCCAGTAAAGTCTCGTCAATCAATTTTTTAGGACCACGTTGGAAATTAGTCTTGTCAAATCAATTTTTCCTGACATCATCAATCGTTGAAAACTAGAGATCATGTTACTCGTGGAAAAAAAAAACGAAACTTTAACATCACCAAAAAAAAAAAGGCAAGTACGTACTCTTCAAAGATAGACTAGTGGTGGAGAGACATCCTGCTGGCCAATTTCTCTCTCGCAAGGAAAAGGAAAAGCACTTCTTTTATGAAAAGGTATTGGACAACGACTTGTCAGCCTTCGAGCCATAGTAGCATATTTATGTGTGATTCTAGAACATCCATCTCCTTTGCTGTACCATTAAAAGTCGGATAAACATCACATAAGTACCATTCTCTTCATGGGACTCTTTCCCGCTTTGTTAATTTCTAAAAGAGCAATATTTAACGCTGATGATTAGACACTTGATGGGCATTTGTGCTATTATATGTACCTGCATACGAAAATGATCCTGGATAGAAAAATCTTGGAAGGAAACACAAGTATATGAAATTACCGAAACCCTAATTCTGATGTCCAAAATGGAGGGTCTGTATAGAGCTAGTGACACTGGCAAGGACTTAGGTGGAGCTGAGCCCTCTTTATAGTATGATGTTCAAACGAGCAGATTCACCTTTGTTGTCCTCAACGACCCAGATGTGGTGGCTTGGTTGAATATGGGACAGATAGATCTAACTCTACAAACCCAGATCTGGCTCGGTTGAAGATGAGAGAGAGAGAGAGAGAGAGAGAGAGAGAGAGATGTGAAGCTTTGATTATCAAGTAATGAATCTGAACAGAAACCTTTTCTGGAAGCCAATTTCCTTGAATCTTCCGGGTACTTGCTACTTTGCAACTTTTTCCTAGATCGAAAAAGACCTTTTTGTGTGAACCGATATTAACGGTTGAATCGACAGGTACATCCTTCGTAATTCCAAAAGATTCAAGATCGAGAAAGACCTTTCATGTATTTAATTGACTTATTTTTTACTAAAACTGATTTAAAAAGCGGTATATTAAGTAATGTAACAAGCTATTATTGATCGTTGAATATGACCCATTTGTACAAATGTCCACTCACAATTTACCGATTTTTTATGCCCCCTCTCTCTCTCTCTCACTATAAATAGCGCCATGCAAGAGCGAGTTCAGCATCAAATAAAAGAAATGGAATCACAAGTACCACCGCTCCATGCTGGTTCTTCCATGGTGAGCGTTCAAGAGCTCATCAAAGAAACCATGGAGGCTGTTCCAGAGAGGTATGTTCGTAGCGACCAAGAACCACAAATCTTCCTCGACAATGGAAGCACTCGAAAGCCAATCGTTCCAATCATTGACTTGGGGAAATTGTCCTCGGACCAAACTGTGGGTGATCATGAATTGGAGAAATTGCATGAGGCTTGTAAAGACTTGGGTCTCTTTCAGGTTTTCTCGAACTCTCTCTTCTCTATCTTTCAAGCCCATGTCGTCTCAAATTTTGTCAAAATTATTCGATTGAAAGTCAGGCTAAAATAGAAACTCCGCCCTGCGACGTGAACTCTCCGACGCCGTCGGTTGGTCAGCCTAAATGAACCCCACGATGTCCAAAGGCTTAGCTACATGGTATGTAAATGCATTCGATGCATCGCGCAAATTTTCTTCATTTTTTTGTAGATGACCCAGGCTTCAATTCTTGGAGATGGCAGCAAGGTTGACTTGGTTCACGTGAACTTTTTCTATGTCGGATATTGAGTACGTATGTGGTACAATATCGTACTGTGCAGTTTGTTTTTTTCACGAGCATGGCAAGAGAATTGACTCAGCTAAGTAATTTGTTATCATTTTCTTTCTTACCTTCCTTGTTAAAAAGCCAAAAGAGAAAACAAGGACAATATCAAAACATACTATACCCAATGACCACTCACATGTCTCTCCTTTTGCAAATACTATTCACATGCTTCTAAGTAGAACCCCACATTGAGAAGATCGTATTGTCCATCATCGCAAACTTATTTTAGCCTCTTCCTTAGGATTTGCGTCATCTGGTTTTTAGTTGGTTTTGAGTGTTTTGGATGAGCGTGAGGTTTAGAATTTGGATATGTGCATTTGTGGATATATAAGAACTACGGCTTATCTAATCTTACCATGCTTTCTTTAAAGTTTTGCCAAGCGTCGTTACTGTCCTTCTTTATACTAGCATATGAATATCAAATCTTATGCTCCTTTTATTGCAGTGTTTATTTATTTTTGTTATTTTTAGATGATAAAAAAAACGGTTCTTCCTTTTACATATAATGACTACCTATAATAAATAATTTATTTTTTTCATATAAAAAAACCGGTTCTTCCCCTTACATATATACTTTTACAAAAAGGCCGCCTATAAATAATTAGTTTATCTTTCATTTATTTTAGTTCTACGTTATGTATCTTCTTCTCTTTATTTTCCTAATAAATTAAAAAAAATCTTGCGTAACGCGTGGATAAATATTTAGTATCATGTCATCCAAATGAATATAAATTCAAATCCTACCAAGAGTCTTTGAAACAGTCCAGTCAAAGGTGTCTTGTAGTATAATAATTAGTAAGATATCAATCGAAGAAAATATATCGAATAATATTATTCCCTCTAATTAATTGTCATATGCATTAAAATCCATCTTGATTTATTTTAACCATTATGGTCCCGGAATGCATCATAGATGGACTGACAATTCGTATGACTTAGTAATAATCTCGCGCATTTGTAAGTCACATTATATTTACTCATCATCGTTGGTTATCTAACAAGCACATTGATTGACTTATGATAAGAAAATATACTAGCAGGTGTAGATATTTGAGTTAAGCATATCTTATATAACTGATCAAAATTAATGCTACTTATACTACAACTGAAATTTAAAATCGATATATTGAATAAGTGAATCATGTTTGACATATAAAAAAGCTTGTGACATTATTTATGTATGATTTTTCGTAAATTAGTTTGCACTTGGCGTTAGTTTAACGGATCAATTATAAGAAAGGGTAGCATGGGCCATAGCCCCCTTCACCAATAGCACATATTATATAAATTCATGATATATACTTATGAAGACTATTTTCTACGTGGTAATTTCTGAACATTGTCACAGAAGAAATCAAATATATTTTCACGAAGGGAAAGAGTGAGGAAGTGATAATCAAGACTATATAGGAAATTTTCTAAAAAAGTCCAAGACTGTATTATGAAAGGTTAGAATCTTAAAATTGAAATCTGTGCATGTAGTTGATTAACCACGGGATAGGCCCTTCTCTGCTGGAGGATCTAAGGCATGAAATCGAAGAATTTTTCAAGCTTCCCTTGTCGGAGAAAATGAAATTTGGGATCAGATCAGGAGAGGTTGAAGGTTATGGCAGTGTAGTGCAATCAGAAGAAAAGCTTGATTGGGGTGACAGGTTTTTTATGATAACCAACCCCGTCGCCAAAAGGAGACCTCATCTCTTTCCGGAGCTTCCTTTGTCACTCAGGTTGTTTCTGAGTCTTTATGCATGCAAAAAAGCACGTGTTACATAGATGTAATGGTTGTGTACATTGTCAAGATAATTGCTAGTTGATATCCTTGAAATCTATGGTACCTATATTAGATCTTGCTTAAAAGCATGATATGTATAGAGCTAGGAAGATACACTTGTGGGCTTCTACACAACTTTTAGTGATTTTGGCCCTAAAAGGAGGTGAATAATAGGCTTCCTACATGTAAATTATAACCTAGAAAATCTAATCTCTTCCTCTCAATTCATGATTGCATTTGGAGCATTTGCACCCAACTCACATGCATCATTGGATAAGCTGGGCCTCACATGGGATCCACTTGATCCAACGCTACATGTGAGTTCGCTCACATGTCATATTAGCACATACAAGAACCTTCCGCAATTTGTGGACTATGACAATAATACTTAATACCTTCCTTTCACATGCAGAAACACCTTAGACTCTTACATTAAGGAGACACAAAAGCTGGCCATGCATCTACTTCGCTTGATTTCAAAATGTTTAGACATCGAGATGAATGAGATGAAAGAATTATTTGAGGATGGCATTCAAACTATGAGGATGACATACTATCCTCCGTGCCCACAGCCAGAGCTTGTTGTTGGGCTGACACCGCACTCAGATGCTACCGGCATCACCATCCTCCACCAAATCAATGGTATCGATGGCTTCCAAATTAAAATGAATGGAGCATGGACACCTATTCAAATTCTGCCAAATGCATTTGTGGTGAATGTGGGAGATGTCATGGAGGTACCTTTTTTTATGCTTTGGCAAACTTTCTCCTTCAATTTTGGAATTTTTATATAACTTGTTTATTTTTTTCCTCTTACTAAAGAATGCCGACAATTTTGGCCGTTTAGTGGATATGTATTGTCTAGACTCATTTTACTAGACCTCGCTTAGAGAACTTATTAGACCACTTTAGGTCGTTTGACATAACATAAGTTTTCATGTCACATCACCACATATTGAGTCTAAACAGTTTTTTTTTGCCCCTTTAGCTAAAAGCATGTTAATTAACTTGAACAACATAGTGCATCATTATTAAATGAGTTTCGTTTGGAGGTATGTGATGATGACTATAATCCTTACCTTCTGCTAGGTTCGAATAATTTAGATTTCGATGACAATGTCACTGATCGTTAGATGATTTAAATATTGAATCATGTATCCATCTACCAATTAAGGTTTTGGAGTTCGTTTGTTCAAGATTTAGTAAAAGTGAATAGTATTTTCTTGATTTCTGCTAAAATTTAAAGTATCATATAAATTTCAAGAATTTAAAAAATTACGTGTGAATTTACATGTTAATATTTGTATATTGTGGAAATTTCAAGTATTTTATATTTCAAAAAGGTCAAAATGTGTGAAGCACAAGATTTAGATTAGACCCCAAAAAAAGAGTAAAAGTCAACTTAAACAGGTTGTAAGGTCTCACAACTTCTACATGGTGTTGGTGTAGGACAACTTTCAAAACTCTTGAGACCTCAATTTCGTTTCTATTCCTTCCTATCAAACATTAGTCTTGAATTTGTTCAGTGGACCATTCGCCCCAGATCCATTGTCAATACTAGGGCATCTTGTCATAAAAAGGCATTTCATATAAATTTCAACAACCATGAACATATCATACGAGTATTTGGTGAATTTACTCGGAGTATTCAAATTAATCCGAAAGCACGAAAGACCAAATTGGCCTGGTCAGGTCGGACCAGTTTTTTCAGGCTAAGATTCAATCGGGCCAGGCTACTGGGCCCAACTTTTTCTTTTCCCGGGCCGGGCCGAAAATTTCCTTGAAGCCCAGCCCGTTTGCACTCGTATCTGATATGATTTTCCTTTGCTTATAATTGTAGATTCTTAGCAATGGTCTTTACAACAGCATCGAGCACAGAGCCACGGTCAATTCCACAAGAGAAAGGATCTCAATTGCCATGTTCTTCAACCCTAAGCTGGACTCAGAAATTGGCCCAATCCAATCTCTGACGACTACAGAAAGTCCAGCGTTGTTTAGAAGGATAAAGATGGAGAAATATGTCCAAGGCTTCTTTTCCCAAAAGCTTAATGGAAAGTCCTATTTAGAGAGGATGAAGCTTCAACCGGAGAAGGCTGTTGCATTTCAGGTGGAGTGAATGAGAAGGATTTAGGAAGACCTTGCTTGCCAAGCTTTGTTGACGAGCGAAACATCCTTAAGCATTCAATAAGTGTTTGTCACATAGTATTGTTTATCTATTTTGTAAATCAATTTCATGTCTCTTTATCCTTTAAAAAAAGGGTTAATACTATGAAAAACCCCAAATTGATTCACTAATGATAAATTTACCCAAAACTAATTATTTGATCACTAAAAATCCCAAACTAGAATACTTGCGACAAATTTACTATCCATTAGTTTCCGTTAAATTTTAACATCAAATTGCTGAGTTGGATGACATATGGCAGTTGATAGGTATACTAGTTTGAGGTTTTACCACTATGTTTGTTATAGAATTACCAATATGTGATTTTTCGTGGTATTAATCCAATTTAACAGCATGGTAACCAACCTCAAGCACCTCCGACCCTTGCTCCCAACCCGTAACTTGGGCAAATGTGGCTAGAGTCTTAACTAAGGGCTACAACCTTTCTTATGTCCCCGAGAGAGAGGAAAATGGTGAACTGGTTGTGGACATTACACCAGACATTATGGCTGAGGAGAATCCCGTTGGCTTGAATCCATTGATGGTCACTATATTGGTAGAAAAGTGCCTTTTAAACCGATCAAGAGGCCATTAGGAAAGCTTGGGGTGATAAAGGATCGATATTAAACTCCATGAGAATGGATTTTATTTCTTTAGAGTACCAGATTTCGATTGCCGGGAAGATCATTGACTCTGGTCCGATCTCTATATTTAGCTGCACTATGTTGTTGCAACAATGGCACCCTAAGCTTAAACTCAAAAAGGAGTTCTGGACACTATCCCTGTTTGGGTCAAACTAAGGGACATCCCTTCTCCTTATGGTCCCCCCGCTGGCATTGGGAGAATTGCTAGTGCGTTGGGGAAACCATTATATGTTGACGCATAAAACAGAACAAATGTCGAGGATTTCTTTTGCCCGAGTTTGTGTTGAAATAAAGGCTTCCGAACCAAGAACCCGACCAAGTGAAGGTCTTGTTGGGATGATGAACCGAGCTTAATCCATGTAGAATTAGAATGGAAACCACTCGCGTGTCTCTCTTGTGGAACTTTTGGACACAAAGAAGGTGCTAATGGCTTTAAATGCGCATCTGGTTGCACCAACAGCAGAGACGCGCCTCCCGCAAATGGTCTTCAAGCGAGTGGCCCATCATGCACCGCACGAACAATGAAGGATGGACTCAAGTTACTTCAAGAAAGGCAAAGCCCCTCTTGGACAGCTTCTTTTCAGAGACAATCTCAGCTCCCTTGCAGGTTCATCCAAGCTCGTATTCAGCCCCGAATCTGAACTCCACGGATCCCCAATGAGGCGGTTTAGCACCAAACCGGTTTCACGGGGCTCGACTTCATTTGCGTTTTTGACCTCCCGGATCTGCAGCTGGTTCACTTGGCTCCTTCCTTGCAACCCGATAGAGAATCACGATATGAGGGCCTCCCCACGGGCTGTGACCTCTTGCCTGCTCCATTACCATCTTTGATTCTCCGGATCGCGGTCTAAAGAATCCTCTTCTAACTCATTTGCATCCTCCGATGTAATTTGCCTCTCGCTCTTTACAGAACAGTCCTACTACTCTAGACGCAACTAAGGGGACTGAACTAGCTTGTGCCTCCCCTCCCAACACCCGGTCGCGTGCCATGGCTTCTGGTGCTAATGAACAGGTCTCTAATGCCTCCCCACGGTGTAACGACCAACCCTTTACTTCCTGCTAAAACTTCTGGTCCCTCTTCCTCTAAAGCCAAGAGGAGGAGGCCAAGGAGGTAATCTTTGCGATCATATCTATGTTTTTTGGTATATGGAATATCAGGGGCCTTTGTGGCCCCCTTAGACAAGCTGAATTACGAGCCTTTATAAGAACTAATCGGCTCTCTTGTATGGGTATCGTTGAGACTAAAGTTAAAGCCTCCCTTTTTGATGTTATTACTAGAGGCTTAAATGATCGCTGGAGATGGATTTCCAACTATGATTTCTCTCCTCTGGGCAGAATATGGTTTGGATGGGATCCTAATGAGATAGATATGAGTATATTATATTCTTCTGGGCAGATGATACACATGCAGCTTACTCTTTTGAATATGAATGAAGCTTGCCTTCTCACTGTCGTATACGGGGAACACACCTTTGCACTTAGGCGACCGTTATGGACTGACCTTGTTCGGCTCTCCTCATGTGACCTACCGTGGGTAGTAGCTGGTGATTTCAACGCAATCAAAGACCCACAGGATAGAGTGGGTAGCACAACTCCTTGGATCCCGGTCTTTGACGAATTCAGTGACTGCCTCAACCAAGCGGGACTTGAGGATCTACGCTATGTAGGATGCAGATTCACTTGGTCCTACTCCTCAGGGGAAAATCGGAAACTACGCAAAATAGATCGGGTTCTCTCCAATAACCTGTGGACTCATCATTTCTCATTTTCGGAGGCCTCCTTCCTTGCGCCAGGCATCTCGGATCATTCCCCCATGGTGATTAAGATCCTTCGGCCACAAAGTTCCAAGAAACCCTTTAAGTTCTTCAACTTCTGGACTTCACATCCTGCTTTCTTGGAGCTAGTAACTCAAGCCTGGGATACTCAGCTTGCTGGCACTCACATGTACATGGTTTGCTGTAAACTAAAACTGCTTAAAGCAAAGTTGAAGCAACTAAACCTGGACTTCTTTCTCTTCTATTTCTCAAAGGACAGAACAAGCCAGAACTGATTTATATGCTGTTCAGACAGCCCTTGAGCTCCAACCTTTTAACCAAAGCTTGCTAAATAGGGAGACGGAGCTACTTCGATCTTTCTCTTCCTTGAGACTTCAAGAAGAATCCTTCTTCAGACAAAAATCCAGAATCCGCTGGCTTAAGGAAGGAGACCTGAACACAAAATTTTTTCACCACTTTGTTAACAAAAGGCATCTTCATAATCGTATTCTCTCTATTTCCACTGGTGACGGTGTTCTACTTACTGACCCACTTGCAGTCAGGAACCACATTGTCAGACATTTTAAGGAGCTGCTCAATGGAAACTCTGCTTCTTCTCAGGCATCTGTTGATGAGATAGGCAACTTCATAGGCCGGGTCCTGGATGACCAACAGAGGACCAACCTATCACAACCGGTTTCTGATGAAGAAATTCAGGCTACTCTTTTTTCACTGGCCAGAGGCAAAGCACCAGGGCCGGATGGATACAATGTCGATTTCTTTAAATCCTCGTGGGAGATCATAGGGCCATCCGTTCTCAAGGCAATAAGAGAATTCTTTGTAACCTGGAACTTTACTTAAAGAGTTAAACACTACCATTCTAACTCTTGTGCCAAAGTCTCCAAATGCTTCTGCCATGTCAGACTTTCGCCCCATAGCTTGTTGTAACACTCTGTATAAATGTATCTCCAAGATTTTGGCTAGACGAGTTGCTCTCGTTCTACCGTCGCTAATTAGTCCTACTCAAACGGCTTTCGTTCAAGGACGCATAATTAGCGATAACATCATGCTTGCTCAAGAGCTATTTGTAGACTTCCACCATGAAGCCTACCTCCCTAAATGTGCCATCAAAGTGGACTTCCAAAAAGCATTTGACACAGTCGACTGGAGTTTCATTGAAACGACCCTCAAGGCCTTCAAATTTCCTGAGTTCTTCATCAAGTTGATTATGACTTGTGTATCTACAGCTAAATTCTCGGTCTCCATTAACGGGGAACTACATGGGTTCTTTTCTAGTTGCCGAGGAATCCGACAAGGCGATCCTCTTTCGCCATATCTTTTTATACTAGTTATGGAAGTCCTATCCGGAATTCTAAGGAGAAAAACTGACACGCCGGAATTTCATTGGTTCTGGCGCTGTAAATATACACGTATCTCTCATCTCTTTTTTGCGGATGATGTGCTCCTTTTCTCTGAAGCACACCTCAGGTCGGTTGGTATAATCAAGGAATCTCTTGACTTGTTCTCCAGTTGGTCTGGCCTTAACCCGAACAGTAACAAAAGTAACCTTTTCATCTCGGGTGGGACCCCGGAATTGCAAGCCCAATTATCTCAATGTCTCGGCTTCCAACTAGGCTCTCTACCTTTTCGTTATCTAGGAGTGCCTATCATCTCGTCAAGATTGCGAAAAGAGGATTGCAAGATTCTTATTGAGTCCATCACGGCTCGGGCCCGCTCATGGTCACAACGATTCCTATCATTTGCGGGAGGCTGCAACTTATTAAATCGGTTTTGCACTCTATACTGTGTGTCTTTGGGCTACCATCTTCTCCCTTCCAAAAGATGTCCTGTACATAAATGAGACCATCTTGAGGCAATTTCTGTGGAAAGGCCCCGACCTAGGCATCGGGGAGCTAAGGTAGCGTGGTCTAAAGTATGTCTACCCAAAGATGAAGGAGGCCTTGGAATTCGGCGATTGGTTGAGTACAATAAAGCTATGACTTACAAGCACATATGGCTCCTTTTTACCGATAAGGAATCGATATGGTCCAAATGGATACACTCAATTTTCTTAAAAAATCTAACTTCCGGGTTGTATCCAAGCCGACTCTTTGTTCCCTGGACACGAAGAAAATCCACGGACTTGCGGCTCTCTGCTCGTACTCTTTTTCGATGGAAGATTGGAAATGGCCACTCCATCTCCTTCTGGTTTGACTGGTGGCACAACAAAGGTCCCATGTACCTTATCTTTTCTAACGTCGACATATACCAGTCGCGTATTCCTCGAGATGCTACGGTTCGGAAGTTTTACACGTGTACTTGGCGGGCCTCAACAACTCTCGACACTATCCTTGGATGGTCCGATTCCCCGCCTTCTTTTGATGATAATACTCCGGACAAATTATTATGGACTCCATCCCCTCTCGACTCCTTTTCGGTGGCGTCCGCTTGGAAACACTTAAGAACAAAAGGAAACCTAGTCCCTTGGCATTCATTTATCCGGGACCATCATATTGTACCCCAGACACGCCTTCCTCTTATGGTTAGCCACACTCAACCGGCTGCCTTCCCAGTGTCCTTCTCTTACAAAATCGAAGGATTGACTCCGCCTTTATGTGCCTTTTGTGGTACTACTCCGGACTTGGTCAATCACCTTTTTTTTGAGTGCGCTTCTACTAGTAGGCTGGCCTCCCTCTGGGCAACCAAATGCAACCTTCCATGGCGCAACCAACCTTGGCAAGATCTTATTTTGTGGGCAATGAAGGTCTGCGGTGGAGATTCCTTTGCACACCGCCTTTCTCGCTTTTCCTTTGGCGCACTGGTCCATATTATATGGACTGAGAGGAATAATGCTATCTTCGTGAACAAGACCATCTACATTCCGGTATGCACAACCACCTTCTCAAAGTTGTGAAAGACAAAGTTATATCCATGGGAGGAATCCAGGACACTCCCAGGAATCGTATTTTACAAAGGAAATGGCAACTTCCACCATCAATCTTTGAAGCGACTCCGATGTCCTCTTAGTTCGGTCTTCTTGCCTTGTATGTATTGTCTTCTTAGTTCGGACTTTTTGTGTATGTTCCATTATGGCTTCCTTGCCTTGTAATAGCTCTTGTGAAACCATTTTTGACCTTGTCTGGACATTCCCATGTCCTAATTAGGTCAGAGATTGGTTTTGGCTTTACTTTGTAATTGGTGGTTTGATAAGTAATACAATTTTACCTTTACCAAAAAAAAAAAAATCTAATTTAACAGATGATAAATTTGTCACAAGTATATTAGTTTGAGGTTTTTGATTGTCAAAAATTAATTTGGGATAAATTTGTCACAAGTGTACCAGTTTGGGGTTTTAGTAGAAAAAAAATTAGTTCGGAGTAAATTTATCACATGTATATCAATTTTGGATTTTTTCGTGATATTAATCCTTAGAAAAAAGAGAGATCAACAGTAGCCAACCATTGGTGCCTCGGTGGATGACGCAGACAAGATCAATACAAGTGAAAAGACGATGTAGAAAGCGAGTAAAAGGGTCATTGTTGGTGATGGTGATGAAGATGACATGATCAACGAAGCATTTGAAAAGAGAAATTGGGGAGGGTGGATAAATAAAAGCCCAAAAACAATCTCCTTTTAAGTACTAAGGTTGAGAAGCACAACTAAACTAAACAATAACCAACTTCAAACGCAGCAATCCTAACATGGTGATAAGCTCGTTCATTTGACAACTCTTGAACTCAAATCATACCCTTTTGTCTCAAATGACTCATCTATCCAAGACCAACTTCCACGAACTCGCTCCAACCCAGCCCAACTGTCTAGTATTCTTTTATTTCCACTCCAAATATAGATGGTTTAATATATTTTCTTAAATCTAATAATAGGGCCTCATGTAGCAAAAGCATTGTTGAAGGAAACCCATTTATGACATTAAGAAAATGCAAAAAATACGTATTGTTTAAGCCGAAACAGGTTGTTCAAGATGCTGCGAAGGTGCAAAGTAATTTTATTTAGATTTCTGGACCATATACGTGAATATTTGTATGTTGTGAAAAGTTACGAGTGTTTTGAATATTAAGAAAGTTGAAATGGGTAAACATCAAGATTCAAATTAAGAAAAGAATAAAAGAAAAAGATTTAAATCAATCCAAATAAGACTGTTTATTTGTAATCAATTGATCAAGAACGTGGAAACAAGCTGCTCAATTGTTTTGATTCACGCCATGTTTATTCGATCGACTCTATGACCTATTCTTAATAAACATTAATCATCCAGTATACTCATTCGGATGATGCGCGTGATGGGAACTGCATGCTTGGATCAAATCAAGATATCAAGATTTGGATTTCTTTTAGGCGCTGTTGGGGAGTTGTCATCTCAGCAAGTGATTGATTGTGGGGAAAAGTGTTAAAAAAGTCTTAAACCTTTTGCATTAGTGCCAATTTAGTTCTAAACCTTTTTTTTGTACCAATTTAGTCCTAAACATTTTGCATTTGTGCCAATTCAGTCCTAAACCTTTTTATAGTGCCAATTCAGTCCCAAACCTTTTATTTTTATGCCAATTCAGTCCTTTCGGCTAATTTTGGCCGGATTTTGCTGACGTGGATATCGACCGGCCGACGGCCAATCACCAGTGCTGACGTGAACAACTTTAATAATATTTTAATATTTTTTTGAATTTTTATCTCTTTTTTTCTTTTCTTTTTTTTTTCCCCCTCTCCTCCCTTCTTCCTCCAGCCGGTCCGGACCCGGACCGGGACAGGCAGTCTCAAGCCTCGCCGGCCACTGGTGAGGACGGCCTCACCCAGCCATGGCGAGGCTTGCCTTTGCCATCGCTGGCGAGGGCGAGCCTCGCCGATGCTGGCCTTTGGCCTTTGGCCAGTCACCCATCTGGCGACCGGTTGGAGGAAGGAAGGAGGGGAGAGGAAAAAAAAAGAAACGAAAAAAAAAAAAAAATAAATAAAAATTCAAAAAATATATTAGAATATTATTAAAGTTATCAACGTCAGCGTTGGTGACTAGCTGGCCGGCGTCCACGTCAGCAAAATCCGATCAAAATTGACCGAAAAGACTGAATTGGCACAAAGACAAAAGGTTTATGATTGAATTGATACAAAAAAAAGTTTATGACTAAATTGGCACAAATGCAAAAAGTTTAGGACTGAATTGGCACCAAAAAAAGGTTTAGGACTAAATTGGCACAAATGCAAAAGATTTATGACTTTTTTGACACTTTTCCCATTGATTGTGAATTCCCGTTGGATCAACAGCATAACAAGTCTGATCATGAACTTATATAGCCACACAAATGCATGAATCGTACGTGTCACTCTCCTATCAACTAGTACTGAAAGGAGTAAAAGAATAATGGCAAAGCTGGTGCAGGTCTTGGCAATCTTGTTATGATCAATTTCTTTTTGGGAAGTCCATGAAACTCAAACTATTTTGATTGACTTTCTATTGCATTATTGATTTTGTTTTTCACTTCTGAAGATTGCCATGTCTATTTATTAGGCACTGAGTGGCAATTTATGCGGATGCACGCTTGTTTTTTTTCTTATGGGAGGAAAAGGAAACCAGTCATGTGAATTATAAACCAGCTCGGTTTCAATGTACTGATCATTGGATGCCCGTTACCCGGAGATCAGACAACAGCTTTGCTGTTAGGGTTCCCTCCTCAAGGCTCAAGCTACGTCTATTAATCCTAGCAAAGACGCGGTTCAGGAGCAAGCGGTGCCACTTTGGTGTATGATTTTTTGTTCTCATCTTCCCTTGTGGAGCATGACGACATAGTTTCCAGCAATAGAAAACTTTTAAACCATGTTATCAATCTGGTTGATGTAGGGGGGCTAGTGGTGGCCACCCCAAACGTGAAATCCTCCTTCCGCCTTGACACTTTGCACTTTTACAAGGAATCCTATTTTGAGAATGCATTGACATGAGGGGAAGACAAGTGGGCAGTTAGATTTTATATCGAAAGGATCAACTAAGTTCTGGATGATTGAGTCTGACTTAACTTAATCATTTGTGAAGAATTGTGAAGATGCAAAATTATCGTCAAGGACAACATCTGGATCTATCTATATCTGAAACAGAGTCTGAACAGCAGCATCCGTCTTTCCCATCCCAAACCTAAGTAGGTAAAAGAAAGAAATTTTGAATGGCCATTGACGAAGCAATACGATTTCAGATCCCAACGCGCATGCTATACAATGTACAAACAACTCCGATGGGCTAAAATCTTAAGCGCTTTCAGCTACCTGCTATGGACGATAAAATAGCCTGTCCATGTTAGCTAACTCGACTTTGTCATAATTAGATGGCAACGGGCAACCTATGTTATAATATCAATAATGTGATTCCACATTCGGTTTATTATTCCCACATTCGGTTAATTTTATTATCGTTTATTGTCCATGTTGTGTTGCGTGATAATTGTTTATTATGTTGTGACGGTCCATGTCGCGACCGAACTCCCGAACCTTTTCGAATGACATGTGAAAAACAAGAGGGCTCGCCTGGTATGCGCTAAGTCTAGGTTCAGGACTTAACTCGGGCTCTCCCAAGTCCGTACCATATTGCGACTTAGGATTTAAATTTTTAGCATGCAAATGGTTTATACCAATGAGTCGCCACTAATCGATTTGGGGTGGATCGATTAGAAACTCAAATAAGGTGATGGGAGAATCACCTTATTCTTGCGAACCAGAGATTAATTGAATTCGGGGACTTGGTTACACTAGTTGAATAACTAATGTCCTTTCGGTATCATTTTACCCTGTTTATATTTTGAAAATATTTATCAGGCGATTTGGATTGATTTTAGGACCTTTCTCCTAACATGTGAGATGATCAGACGAGTATATAATCAGAAGCGATTAGCAGTTAAAAACACAACAATTCATGCAGCCTAAGATTCTAACCTTAACTAAGTCAGATGACATTTAGAAATACAACAGTTCATGCAATTGTATTAAAAAAAACATGCGTAATAATACAACGGTAATAAAAATAACATGCAAAATACTATCGCACAACCTCAAGCCTATCTAATTTAAACAAGACAATAGCATGCATAATAACATGACAAAGGATTAGAACATTCAAATAAGTCAAAAAAAATTTCGAATTTTTTTTATTTTAAAAAATTCGAGATTAAAAAAATGAAATAAGAAAAGAAAATCTTTTTTTTTTTTTGAAACTTTTTATTTTGAAATTTTTTCAAAATTTTTTTAAAATTAAAAAAAACGGAGAAGAAAAACCCCTTTTCTAACTTTCTTTTTAAAAAAATTAATTTTAATTTTTAATTATTATTTTAATAAAATAAAATATAATATAATATAGTAATAAAACCGGTTGGGTCGGGTCCGACCCGGTCAACGGATTCGACCTGTGCATTGACCCAGTGGGTCTCCGTTCTCTCTCTCTCCGTTCTCCCTCTTTGTCTCTCTATGTGGCCGACCCCTTCTCTCTCTCTCTTTCTCTGGTTTATAGTGGCCTTGGGCCACCGCTCGCTCCCCTATCGCTACCGACAACGGCTCCGACCGCCCACTGCCCAGAAACCTGCGGGCCATGGGCCGTGCAGGGGGTCGGCCCGGGTCATGGCAAAGAGGCAGGGGGGAGGCGAGGAAAAATAGAGAGAGGGAGGCCGGAACAGGAAGACGGATCGCCAATAATGGCTAGTCCCTGTGGGTGTGCTGCCGGCGCTGCTCCGCCACCGACAACGATGACATGACCGCTCCGGCGAAATCACGCAGCGGGAGCAGAGGAAAACAGGGCAAGAGAAAGCGACGGGCGGAGAAGGAGAAGGGAAAGCTGGGCTGGGGCTGGGCCCAGTCTCCGCGCGGGAGAGAAAGGAAGGGAGAGCTGGGCTCACGTGGGGGGGGAATGAAGAGGAAGGTGGAGCTGGGCCTGGGCTCGCGGGGGAGGGAAGAAGAAAAGAAAAGAACAGGGCCGAGGCCCGCGCGGGGAGAAAGAAAAAGGAAAAAGAAAAGGGGCCGGGTCGGCTTGGCCTCGATCTAGCCCAGCGCGATTCTTCTTCTTCTTTTTTGAATTTTTTAATTAACATTTTAATAGACCCTATTAACACAAATATGCCTAATTTCTACATGCAATGCATTTAAATAGAAATATTTTTATTTTATGAATTAAAGGAATTTAACTCCCAAATTTTGTGCAAATTAAAAAATAGGTGTCAACAGTCCAAAAGGCACGACTTCTTGATGGAAGAAGTCGTATGAAGGGGTGCGAATGGATATAAAGGGGTCTTCTAAGCCAAATCCTCTTACATTGAAAACACACCATCACGTTCGAAAGGGCAATTGGCTAGAAATAGTCTTCTTCAATGCTTGACAGCGCTTGATGATTCAGGTTTTCAATCGAACTTTAACAATGGCCAGAGGTTTGTAAGGAATTTTCACGTTTCCGCATTAAGTCCTGATTATGCATGAATTTTATTCACCCATGTATTATCGGGTCTTTAGTCCCTTTAGAATTTTCTAACAACCTACACCACACCTCGTAAGCATCTCATCAATGGCGTCAATAGAAAGGATAGGGCAGTCAACTAGAAACCTTTTTTTTCCTTCTTTTTTTTTTGGCTGAGTTAATTTTGCATATGCACTATAAATAACTTGTTTAATGCACATAAAACTATATTTTTATAGAGCCTGATACCTTTCGCCCACGGAGGTTAGCAAGAGGGAGAGCCCAAGTTCGAGCCTATTAACATATTCAGTTGAATCTATCTTTACTTAAAAGCTTATGTCAATGATTTATGGGCAACTAAGATATATTAACTGTTCTACACCACACAAATTCTCCGATATAAGATTTTTCTAACACAACTCACATGTAAATCTTAACATATTCTCCTCCTCACGTGTGAGCTCCCCCTTAATTCAGGTATTCTTTTGTATCAAGATATAAAGTCTGGCTCCGGACCTGCATTACTACACCACAAGGCCTACTGCCCAAAAATTATGCCTACCTTCATCCACCAAACACAAGAACAGACCATCAGCTCTGATACCAATTTGTTAAGAGTGCACAACAGAAGCCTTATATCTATCACCCAGGGAGATCACCGAGAGAGAGCCTAAGTTTGAGCCTATTAACATATTTAGTTGAACCCACCTTTACTCAAAAACTTAAGCTAGTAAGTTATGGATCAACTAGGATATATTAGTTAAAACTGATGTGGAAACAATAACGAAATTAAAGCTAAGAAAAATAAGGGATAAACAAATTTATGTGGAAAACCCTTGTAGGAAAAACCACAGGGAGATGAGAGGTAAAATCCACTATAGAAATTCGAGAATTACAAAATGTGGCTCAAAAACTAAAAGATTATTTCTATCTCAATTTCCTAACCTAATAACTTGAGAAAAATAATATTTTTATTTTTTCCAAGCCCTAATGTTGGCCCAAGCCCATAAAGAATTTGAGACATACTCAATAAGGTACAAATTGAAAGAAGAAATAAGTATAGAAAACTACAACAACTAAGTACTCCTGTATCCTTTCATGATTCCCCACAACTACCATCCTTTTGATAGAATATTTAAATATTAAATCACTTATTCATTTAATTGTTAACCTTTTAGAACAATTAATTATGTCCACGTTTAGTATTAGGCAAAAAAGACTAGACTAATCGTAAAAGGAAGTTGGTGGGATCACTGCGAACTGTTCTATAAGCTTGAGCTGATTCGTGGTTTAATATGTAAATGTTGTATCACTCACTCTCACGCTTCACACTTAGTTTGGTCTTTTTGATTAATACTAAGTGTGGACATATTTAATTGGGGACGCAAATGAGATCCAAAATGATTTGAACTCAGGACCTCCCGTTTTGATATCATGTGAGTTTCTATGGGACTACTGTCACGCCCTGAACCCCAACAGGCTCGCAACACCCTTACTACAGTCGTATTGAACGCGACATCCTAGGACACGTCACCGACCCAAATGAAACACACAAAGATGTACGCAAGTGGAAGCGAAAATTAAGCAACCCTGACGATAGTTAATGACAAGGGATATCACTATAGCATTCACAAATACACAATATTAAAAGGGGAACGGTGGTTGGGTAGCCTACTTCACTATACAAAAGAGGGGCATCCAAAGATGAAACAAAGCATCAAATGCCCAAGGTCACTCCCGGTCTCTGAACAGCACATGACGACTATCCATCACTCCAAATCTGAAAATGTTTAACAATGGGAGATGAGATAAATCTCAATAAGCAGACAACTTAAACCCCACATAGGCCGATGCGTACTTAGACGAGTCTACACATGCAATATAACAACCGACAAATAAGATCCACATTAACGTACTTACCTCTCCTCAAATCATGTGCCAACTCTGCATATTAGTCAATTCACATTAATGCAATAACACCCAATGTACATATCACTATCATTCAAGCGCCATACACATGCACATTCACCCAATTCAATCAAGCACATTTCACATGCGTGTCCAGCTACTTTCCATGACCTGGGTCAACACCCTATAGGCCAGCCCTCCGATCAATCCGGGTTGTCCCTCACTAGACATTTCACACTTTCTCACAACCCGTGTAAACACTCCTCATATCAGCCTTTCGATCAATTTAGGCTCTATCCCTCACTAGACATTTCACCCTTTATCACGGCCCACGTAAACATGTTTTAGGTAAGCCCTTCGATCAATCAGGGCTTCGTCCCTCGCTGGACATTTCACACTTTCTCAAGACCAGGATCAACACTCTCAGATCCTTTCTCACAACCCGGGTCAACACCCTACAGGTTGGCAGCCCTACGATTGATTCGAGCTTGTTTGAGCAAATACACACGCCACATAATTCAATCAATTTCCACGTTAATCACATATTCAAACAACACCATAATATACTCAACCGCCACTCATTCCAATCAATTCATGCGAGTATCAATTCATTCCATAAGGCATCACAAGTTCGCCACATCGCACAACTATCGTTCTAACACATCTCAATTGCCCAATTCTAGCCATAAACTTACTACAATAGCTCACAATTCCAGTATTCAAGCCGGACACAAACAGCCCCCAAACCAACACAAATCACCCACTCTCGAGCATCGAAATTCACTCGCAAGTGCCCCGACAATTCAGCCACACATGCGCCCACCATATCATCACATTCGACTCACATTCCAAGCCATAAACTAACCAACACTAATCCATCGAAATTGCAGTCGAACCAGCCATGCACAATCACTATTTAACCCCTAAAATCACCACAATATAGTTTAACAATTAATCACATTCACCTAACAATCCTATCTCAAGCTTAGCCACTAAATCGATACTAAACACACCCTAAATAAGTCTAAATAAAACCCATTATACAAGGTAGGATTTAGGAAGTCATTTACCTAAATTTGGCTAGGGAAAAATAGGCACGGCCCAAAATGGTCTGGGTGAACAGTAACGGGCTCGGCGCGAGCAAAGGTGCGATGGGCACGGTGGCCAGCCACGGCTCGGCATGGCCTTCGGCCACGGCCCGGCATACTCGGCCACTAGCAAGGGCAGCGGTTGGGCATGGCTGGGCGAGCGACTAGATGACGGGCAGTGGCTGGGTAGCACTGGCGAGTGGCTGAGCAGCGCCGAGCGACACAGCCATAGCCTGGGCACTCGGCCAGGCGAGTTGGGTAGGTGGCCGGACGGCGACGGCGAGCTCGGCCAAGCAGGCCAAGAGAGTGGCCGGCGAGCTGGCTGCACGGCAGCGACGATGGTGGTGGGGACTGTCACATCCTCAATTTCAGTCCCTAGGAAATGTCTATGATTTAAGTTTGATGGTTTTCCAATTGGAACAAAAATTTCTACTTTTGTTTTGGAAAACCGTATTTCAGATCCTTGGTACCCCTTCGTTTTGTTATTTTTTTTGGAGACTTTTGTGGTCTGAATTTCCAAATACTTTCTTCTTGAAAGTTGTTCCAAACATCTTGAAGTTTTACATGATTTAATTTCAGAATTTTTGGAGTTGATATGAGTGGTATAACAGCCTAATTTTTCGGACCATGTGAAACAGCCAAGAATGGGTATTTCGGTGATGTTCACACCATCTTTATTTTCTACAAGCTCTTCTAGGCTGATTTTGGAAAAGTTTCCTTCACAAAAGTTGTTGAAAACGTCCTTTTCTATAACGTATACAAATTTGAGAATTTTATGAGATGATTTGCATGCTGAATAGAGCTTAATTTGAGAAACAAGAATTCTGTTCTAGCAAACTATTTTTAGTCTGTGTTTGAGTGATTGAAAAAGATGTTTACAGAAAGATTTTGAATTTGTGTTCTTCACGAGAAATGTTTGTTAAGGTCTTGTTTATGACATATCCGAATTTGAGAATTTTCGGAGTTCATTTACTATATTTTCAAGTCCAATTTCATGAACAGTGTAAAGCAGTCCGATTTTGTTAGATTTCAAAGATTTATCAATTGTTCTATGAAAAACGTTGGAATCTCGACTTGAGGTCTTTTGTTGATATTTGAGACATATTTAGAGGTTTTCCGTGCCAAGTCTCGGGTTGAATGAGATTTTTAGATGTATTTTGTTGTGGAAAAACCTCGGGAAAAGTTGAGATTTATTATGACGTGGGGTTCGTTTTGCACGTTACGTGCTTATTTTCGCGAGATCAGTTTTATCCGGACAAATTGGGATCGAATTCAGCATATTTGAGAGGGTCCTAGATCACCATCATCATTTCCTTGCATTTAATGGCATGGGTCTTCTTTTCAACCTTTCATAATGGCCATTTATGAAGCTTAATGAGACTTGTTCTTCAAGTATTGACCAAGGAGAGGGGGAGAAGCCACGGCCAGCCAAGGGGAAGGGGGGAAAGCCACGCCAAAGCTAAGAGAGGAGAGAGAAAAGAGGGTCATTATGGCTAGTTCATCATTGTTTTGGACTTTTGGCTTTGGATCAATTATGAGGGATGAGGTATGCGCTTACCTCATCAAAATGATGACACGGCAAGATACCTCATGTCCTTGATGACCCAGGCGCACGTGTCACCTAAGCCCCTTTTATTTCTATATAAATAGCCCTCTTTAGGATAGAAAAGAAGCTCACTTCCTCACACGCATCAACCAAATTAGAGAGAGAGAGAAAGAGAGAAAGGAGAGAGAGAGAGAGAGAGAGAGAGAGAGGGCCGAAAATTGAGAGAAAAAAAAAAAATCGAGAGCTAAAAAGAGAGAAAGAAAAGCCATTCTCGAGAATTATTCCTAAAAACCGAGACCCGTCACCCTTTTCCGCCATTCTCTACTCTTGTTCTTGTTTTATAAAAGGGTAAGTGGGATTTTACTACCGGGAAATGACGTTGAAATGCGTCGTAGCATGAGCTTTCCCCGTTCTCGGCTTTTGGTGTTCCGATGTTGTGTTCACGATAACGAGTTTGCCTTGTTTCGTGTTTTCTTTGCATATTATCTATTTCAAAATAGAAACCGAGGCGCGATTCGTGAGGTAAACCGTGACTTAGCCATGCTTGGGTTCCTTGTTTTATGCTTTCTATGCCCGTCGTTGTTTGATCGGCCACGGAGGCCGGTACGGTAAGAATGTTTCGTGTAACGATGATTGATATGTCATCGCTTTGTTAGTAAAGTTTTACTTTATCGAGTCTTCTCGACTCATCCCCGTTGTTTCCTCTTTTCAGGTCCGTAGCAATGGCATCTCCCCAGCCAGCGTTGGTAATCTCGTGAAACCGAGGACGATGCTGATGATGAGGACCTAACGGACTTGGTGCCTTAGGGCGGGCCGGCTTGGGATAGAGCCACGGGTGGGATGTGAGATGGCCAGCGGACGGGACGGGGTGGAGGTGAAGAAGCGAGGAGCGAGAAGTCGAGTGGGTATAAGACAACCCAAATCAAAATTTGCTAATTATAGTCGGCAATGAAATAGGTGTTGTTTGCCATAGCACGAAGGGCTTGTAAAACATGTTTGCATGAATTATAAACATAAGGTTTGCTCATGATGCTGCTTGTCTTATTTCCGCTGGTTGTTCTTTTATTTGTGATCGTCCGGGTATGCTTCCGTGTGTGTAATAAATGAATGAATGAGCGGGGCGTCATGTTAATGGCCCCGGTCGAGGCGTCACGAGGGGACGGTGGCGAGTCGGGGATGGGCGAAAAGGGGAGTTGGGACGGTGGTGGTGAGCCGCTAGCAATCGGGGGCTGCACGGCGGTGTCGTAGGCAGCTGGGCGAGGCCGGACAAGTTGGTTGGTGGTTCGGCAATGCCGGGCGGTGGCACCGGCGGCAGGCAAGCTGCCGATTGTGCAGCTTGATCGACCAAGGGAGGCGGTCGAGGCGGCTTGGCGCTGGGCGCGGTGGGGCGGCTAGACGGTGGCTGGGGCAGACGACACACAGTGGCCGGGCGGATGACGTGCGGCGGCGGCTAGGTGGACTGCATGTGGTGGCGATCAGGCATCGGTCGACGGGCAAAGGAGAAGAAGCAGAAGTTGCAGCGCCTAGGAAGGAAGGAAGGAAGAAGAAGAAGAAGAAGAGAAGAAAAAAGGAAAAGAAAGAAAGAGAAGAGAGAGAAAAAGAGGGGAGTAGGTTTGCATGGCTGATGGGGGAGGGGACGTGAGCGTGAGAGGGGAAGTGACCGAGAGAGAGAGAGAGAGAGAGAGAGAGAGAGAGAGAGAAATCAAACAAAATACTCGAGTGCGATTCGACGGTTCTCGTTCAAACTCAAAATCGATCCAACGACCCACGAAAAATCCTAATTATTAAATTAGGAAAAAGGGCCAAATATTAACTAAAATAAACTCAGAGGGAGGTCTACTAGTTCAAATTCGCACCCAGTACAAATTTCACTTTTTACTTATCTTAGGCAATATCGATGTTGATCACAATAATATCAACACCGTCCAATTAAATTCGTCAAGAAACTCCCAGAAATTCGACACTCAATTTCAGGCTCTAAATAACGACCAAATTCAATCGGGTGTGATTCTAGCGAAATCTCTAATTTAAAAATAACCCAAGAGTAATCAATTTCGGATGAGATTTTATTATAAGCGCACTGACGAATTACACGTTTTATAAATCCTAAAAATAGATTGAAATTCGGAATGTCACAACTACTACCAACTATCCTAAAAGCTTAAATTATTACATGAAAAAATGATTTAATATTTAATTATTTTAATATGATATTAGAGGAAGTGATAAAATATTTAAATATTAAACTACACATTCATTTAAAAAGTTGAGCACTCCTATCGTGCCAATGGAACAAAAAGATGATATCTCCATAAAATAATTTCAAAGTTCAATAACCAGGCAATATAGAGACAATAGGAACAGAGAACCAACAGAGTATCACCTTGACTTTTGAGCGACAAACTGGGGCAAATTTTTGCAACCTCGTATCGCAACCTCAGCAACAAAACCGCACCAAATAAGGGCAAACGTTATTCTGTGTCTCACTCATTTATTACGAGTAAAGAAAAATTCATTGTCAAGGACCCAAGCTTCTATGAACTAAGGTTTTCCTCTTTGATCCTCCCCGTTCTCAGAATTACCAAAAGTATTCACCGGCAATTCAAATAACCTTCAACAATCCAACGTTTGAATTCACACTAAACGGATAAACCACATCCTACGCTTTTCTGATGAACTTCAACCTCCCCGCTTCGAGCTTTTCTGATGAACTTCAACCTCCTCGCTTCGAGCTTTGACCTTCAACCTCGCCGAACTGGGGAGGTGGAGCCTCATCCAAGGCAAGCTTGGCTTGGCTCACCAAAATCGGGTGAGCTAGAGCCTCAACGGCCTTGGGCGAGTTTGTCCCTCGCTTGTGCCCGCTTGCTAGTGGTCACCGACACTAGTGAGCGGCAAAGGAAGAAGAAGAAGAAAAAAAAAAAAGAAAGAAAAGAAAAAATTTAAAAGAAAGAAAAAGAAAGAAAAAACTGAATAAGTAAATAAATTATTCGAATTTTTTGGTAATTTTTCCTAGGAAAATCAAATTAGATTTTCCATATCTAACGGCAAAAAATATTTTCTAGATCATTTTCAGGTTTTAGCCAAACACCGGAAAATATTATTTTTTTCCTAAAAAATGGCTTCTTGAAAAATATTTTCTAGAAACATTACATTTTCTGCAAAACAAAAAGAGCCTTAAAGCCAATTAAAAAATGCACCATGTATGACAAAATTTAAATTTTTAATCATGAAATTTAAAATTTTTTGAAGTAAGGGTCCGTTTGCTTGGATGAAAACTATTTTTAGAAAATTGTTTTTTGACTTTCTAGTGTTTAGATGATAAAAACTTATTTATCTACAGAAAACGTTTTCAATGGACTAAAAACAAGAAGTTTAAATTGGGGAAAAGCGAATTCTCCTTGTAAAAGGAAATTATTTTTCCTAAACAACCAAACAATTTGTTTTTGAAAAATGATTTTCATGGAAAGCTTTTTCTTTCATAATGAAATTTTTAGTAAAACAAACGCAACCTGAACTGCTCTTAGAATAACATTTACAAGTGATTGGGAGACTTCCCTTAGTTGCTTAGGACTTTGACATTCTCGATGGGCCAACCCAAAATTTTAGCCAGGTTGATTTGTTCTATGTTCTATACAAATAAGAGAATGATTAATATTCGTTCGGGAAGACTGATTTTGGGAAGTCGATTATTAAGGCTGCGTTTATTTCTAAAAAAAATGAATAATTTGTAATTCTTTTCCTAAAAATAATTGTCTATGTTGCTTACAAAAATAAACAAACAAAAAATTTAAACAGACACGAAATATTTAAACATAAATTGTTGTCAAATATAAAAACATATTTCATTGAATAATTATTTGAAGCGATTATTTTTAAGAAGATGTTCTCATAAGAATTCATTTTTCGTGAAAAAAACGGAGTCTAAATTAGATAGCCTAAACTTAGGGTACAAAAGACTCTAGGAATCAACGTGTGCAAATTCTCCCTTTTTTTTGGTAAATTATGCCTTGTTATTTGTTATTAAAATTAATGTACTTCAATTGATTTATTTGTGTTGCTGACCAAGATTGTTTTTCCCCAAATGGTGCCATTCACTTTAGTCTACGACCTTTAGTAATCAAGGCTTCATTCTTTAGACAATTATTTTTGTGAAATTGTGGTCCTCTCTTATGGATATTGAACTTGGTCCATAATTGTTTCGATGGGATAAGAACAATTAATCCTGGTGTAGTTCTTGCGCTTCTGTTCATTATCAACGTGACTTTCATGTTGAATAGTAAGTACTTTCAACATGAGCAAAGTCAAAACCCATGCCAGAAGTATTATGTGGAAACTACATATGAATTTATTCAAAACCAAGAAGCACGTTTCAATTCACCAACTTATAAAGAATTGTGCCAGTTTCAACACGTAGCTGAGAAAAAAAGGACGAGCAAAGTTAAAACCCATGCCTCATATCAATGGAGAAATTACATAATAATTAATTAAAAACCAAGAACTAAGCATGTTTTAATTCACCAACTTATAAAATATTATGCTGTTTTCTAGATGCAACTGTGAAAGAGAAGGACGAGCAAAGTCTGTTGTGAAATAAGGCGAAAGATAATGGACCTTGCAATTTAAGTCTTATGTGAGAAGAAGAAAATTTTTGGAGAAATCAATAAGGAATGATAAGGACATTGGGGATTTACGTTATTCGGTTTGAGTGTTGGTACCGACTTCAAGGAGAGAACCAACCCCTAGAAAATCTACCATAAATTTGGAAAATGAAAAGTTTACAATCGCTCAAGTGCTTGCCAACCTTGATTACACCCAATGCAAACCCATAAGTGTTATCTCACAATCACCTACAGAAAATTCACTTTGAACTCTCACAAAGAGAAAACCCTGACACTCCCCTTATTTACTTTAGTGTGTAATGACTGAGTAGAATTCCATCTCTTATATATAATAATAATAATAATAATAATATCCAAAATAGGAAACCTCTTTTATGAAACCAACTCAAATAAGAACCCTATTTAAAATTCCATCCTTTAGGTTCCCTGAGTCATTTGAGTTCATAAACCTAATTACTGCCACAATAGCTGAACTGTATCCTCAAAACATGCCGCAACATCTATTGTTCCCAAAACAAAGTGGGAGGAACCACTTCACAACATCACAATATACACGATTAACCGTGTATATTCTCCTAATTGCACATGAAAGAATAAGCCTAATGCTATCCAGGTCATAACTTAGACAACCAACGGTACTAGCATGTGAATTATGGGGCGCGTGCTTCACCTCCATCCATGTACACCAGGACAGTCTAGACAATTTAGGATATGCAAAAAGGGGGTGCTTACATAATTTCTTAACTGAATGTTGAAGCGCCTCAACACTTTCCCAACGTAGCTCCTTCCAGTCAATCGCAACATTCCTGCAGTCTTCACTCTTTCCATCTCCATACCCGAAATTGTCTTTAGTGCATGCAATTATCTATTTTAATATCTACATACAATTGTCACTCTACCTCGGGTCGGGCTTTTTCCACTCTCACCGTGGATAAAACAATCCATATTAGAATGTTTTGACAATATTAACCTTTGTAGATCCCATCTTTTATTAAGTATAATTTTTTGTTTGCTTGTGGTGTTTCGTTTGTTTTCTTCTGTCATTTCTCGCGGGTTCCATTTTCCTCGTCCTCCTTTACTTCTCTCGATTTTCTCTTAATTTTGGTAAGGGTTCAAGCCTTGGTAGTATTTGTCATAAAACTTAATGAGAGTAGGGGTGGATTTGGCAACCGAGATCGATGGGAAGTAGGAGAGATGCGGGGGCAAGGAGGGGCAAATCCTCACCGCTCTTTAGGATGGGATTGTCGTTCTTTAAGGTGGCATTTTCAGTTTGCGTAAACAACTTAGTGAGAGTAGGGGCGGATTCGAGCCATGGATCTAGAGGCTAGTAGGTGACGATGAATCGGCGATGCCGGTGACTACAAGGACCAAGAAGATGAAGACGGAGACAAGAAGCGAACAATGCCGAAGAGCTTGATGAGGATTTGGGTGAGGACTTCAGCTCCTTGATTTGAATCTTTAATGGGGGGTTTTTCTTGTCTTCGTGAACGGTGATGATCGAAGAGTTTGATGCAGAATGGGACAACAAACAATACAGAGAGCGAAAAGGGGCAAATGGAGGTGAAGAGGGAAGAGATATGAGATGGGTCTTTTACTTCTTGTTGAGTTTTGAGTTGAATAAATGGAGATGGAAGAGGAATAGTTGGGTGAGGAAGAAGATTATGCAAATCTAGGCTTCAACTTCCTGAGTTACTTGTGTTGGTGACGGACATAATTATAAGGAAATAATCGATCGCCTCGTGGTTGAATTTGAACAAAGGCGATAAATTACAAGGCTCACGCATACATCCCAACTTATGTCGTGCACCTAACAAAGCAAATTGTAATGGCAAACTGTCAGTGTTTATTGAGAAAAACAATGAGAGACAATCCAATTATATAACGAGTTAAAATGCAGTAGAGAAATTCTATCGGAAATTCGCTATAACTAAAGATCTCATCACGTCCTGTTCAAACTTCAAATTTAATGAACAAAGAAACCGAGTGCAGAAAACAAAGGTATGATATACAAAGAAAAATTTAATAATTTTTTTTTGGTAAAGAAAATTTAATAATTGAGCCTCACATTCTCTAAAAAAAAAACTAAACTCAAATTACGATCTCAAAATTTTAAGTCTGAATCCAAAAGAATGCACAGAGAAAGAATAAACTAGACTCAATTTCTCTGCATCATTCACTGCATCAAAAACTTGTCTATTATTGGCATAAGAGGGATTGTTTTAGGAAGAGAGAGAACAAAAAGAAATAAATGAGAAGAAGGAAAGTGATATAGCGAGAAAAGAGAATGAATAAAAGCAATTGAATTATGTTTAAGAAAAAAGTGGGATCCACAAATGTTAACATTATCAAAACATTTTAACAATGAGTGTTTTAGCCATAATAGGAATGAAAAAAGTACCACCCTTTATATATTTGCGAAAAAAAGAATATAATAGTTTTATTATTCTAATAATCTAATATTCTCTCTCTCTCTCTTCAAACCTCAGCATTCCTCCCGTCACTTCTCCCGCTCGCCCAGCGCCGTGGCACTCTCCCGCCGGAGCAACCCTCGCCGCCGTCGCCGGACCTCTCTCAGTCGCTGACTTCCGTGAGCGTGCCTTCTCCTTTCCTTATCTGCCTGAGCTTGCGTCGTGCTCTGTCTTGCAATGTGTAGTTCTGTACAGGAGCGTCTGTTATCTATAGAAGTCGCTCAAGAACGGCTGAAGCTGGATTGTGGCCTAATTCTGATAGAATATGAATGGGTTTGTCTTAGATGTGTCCGGGTGTCTCTTTTTTCTTGAATCTTGAATATCTGATTAGTTTGTGCTGGCCTGCGTCAAGCTGGTTTCTTGTTATTGATTCCAAGGTGCTTTGAGCTCAAACAATTCGAGAGTTTGGTCCTTTAGGAGTTTCCTCTGCTTGGTGTAGGAGATGTTTGACGGGCACGTAACAATGTGCAACAATGTCTTTCTTTTTTTGATCAATCTGATCGAATTGTTTTTCCTAATTCATAACTTATTTGTGCTTCCCAGTCGTAATCGATGGGTTTGCTTATCATTCTGTTAAACAATTGAAATTTTTCAGGCTCTTTGCAGATAACTGCTTGAATTTTTTTTTTTTTTTTTTTTGTGATCAATATGCTTGAAAAATTTTCCTATTATATACCTATTTCTGCTTGCTGGTCGTAATTGATGCGTATGCATACTATTCTGTTAAAGGGAACCATTGAAATTCTTCAGGCTCTCTGCAGGTACCTCCTGCAGAAAACAGTATAATTGCCCCAGTAATTGTTGCTTTTCTCTAGTATCTCTACTGCAGAACGAGCACTATTGAGAGTTACGTAGAAATGAGGCAAGAAGAAGTGGATCGATGCCAGATCCAAGAGTGGTACCCTAGATTCAAGTTGGCCTCTATCAAAACTCATGTTCATCTGCTTCCGGAGTCCTTTGTCCAGTACCTTCTAGGTGACTCCGGCCATTTATTCTACCCACTTCCATTACAGGTGAAGATGCCCTTACCAACAGGGTTCATAATCCTGTGGATGTAGATGACCTTGCGGTTCCAGAAGGATCTGGAGATGAATCCGAGGAATTTCCACCTCCTCCTTTTCCTGAACTCGAGTTGGAGATCAAAGAATCAATCGAATCGCTGGGGGGTGCCATTTTTCCTAAGCTAAACTGGAGCTCGCCAAAAGATGCTGCTTGGATTAGCAGCAGCGGGAACCTTTGGTGCATGTCTCTTTGCCCTCCTGCTACGTGCATCCGATTCATCAACCCACGATCTCTGTCACGCATATGATTCTTGCAGTGACAAGACCACATCGAGGCCACAGAGCTTTTTCCTTGCTCTACGGAAGTGGCAACCAGCACTTCGACCGGAGATGGAATTCCATCACTTCGTTAGGAATAAGCTCCTGGTTGGGATCTGTCAACGTGAGGTTACCACGTTTTACCCGGTCCTCATCGAGAAGGACCATCTTAAGGTTTTGATCGAGGATATCTTTGAAAGTGAAGTATTTTCGAACTTTGAATTGGATAATTACACGTTTGATGTTTATGTAACAAATGATGGGAGGGTTAAGGTACTGGATTTCAACCCTTGGGGGCGTTTACGCTGCCGCTCCTCTTTTCATGGGATGAACTAAGTGAAGGGGATGATGAAGGCATGGATTTTAGAATTGCAGAGAGTCGGTGTGTGGTTCGACCTGGTTTGAAAACGGCGGTGCCGTATGATTACTTGGATACGAGTCCGGGGAGCGGTTGGGACCAATTCCTGAGAAATGCCGACGACGAGCTGAGGAGACAAACTGAGGAGTCTCCGGAGGCCGGTGCTTGGTTATTGAATTTCGGCCAGTTTGAATGCGCACACAATTTTTATTTCTCTTTCTTTGGCGTGTTTTCTGTGGTGGCTTGATTTTTGAAGTTGCTTCTTTTTGTTTTCTTATTGTGATCCTGGAATTTCTTCTCTATTGCTTTCCTTTGGTATTAGAAACAGTCAACAACTAGCTAAAGTTTATTATCCATGTTGATATACTGCTGGAGTTTTTCAGTCAGATTGGTAATATCCCATAGGCGGTGAACATGATCTCTGCTGCTCATGGCTTAATCCTCCAACACCTATAATCACCCTTAATAATTTTTGTTCAAAATCTTCTCTAGGAAGGCCTACTGTGAGGAAGCAGAGGTAATGACTCTGATCACACCATTAACCCGCCAAAGCTGATGGCTGGAAGAAATTGTCAGTTCCAGAGAGTGGATTTAAACCTCTCATTCCATCACCGCTGGTGAAACTGACCTACTCAAGATAGAATTCTTTTCCAAGCTCAAAATTAATTGAAAGATTGATGAGGGAGAGGAGAAATCCTGGAAAGTTCAATGTACTCGAAAATAAAATAACTGATATATACTTCACCAGAACAATGAACATTGTCATCCGCAGAGAAGGAGCTTGCTAATCAGAGGGAACTCATCGTCAAATGTATTGCTATTAAAAGGACATTGAAGACTTGTGTATAACCATTTATTATTCGAAAAAGCTATGGAGAAAAGCAGTGGCATGGTCCTCAACTCTACAAGCAGCCCTATATGCAGTAATATTTTTCTGTTATTTGTAGGTGATTGTGAAATTGCTGATGTGTTTACGGACTGTCCAAAGGAAGTTATGATATATTGAATCACTATCCAGATTATCTTTATGAAACACAATCATTTCTCCTGATTTCTTGTTAGTTTCTCCTATTTTATTTGGTCTTTTGATCTCAATATATACTCTTATTACCAACAACTTATCATGTGGTTGATTGGCCAATTATTCTTTCAGGAAGGCCATTGAGGAGTCATCTGCTGGGTTCAGCATTAGTGCTCAAACATCGAGTGCTATGGAGATGCGGTATTGGGGCATTTTTCAGTTCTATGGTGGTACTTGTGGCCATTTTAACATTCATTGCTTTAACTTGGTATGACATTCGATGACATAGGTTAAAGATTATGATGCTGCGCTAGTCTTGGAACTGGATTCTATGGAAAAATTTGCGCTTCAGTGTCTGGCCTTCCGTCAGGTTTCAGATAATGCAGATATGTACACATCCCTGTTATATTGAATGTTCTGCTAATTTCCCCCTCTGGTAGTACTAGACCCGAGCATATGATTATCATGGTAAAGGCATACATTGGTTACCCATGTGGAACTACGGCATTGCTGCAGCAAGAAATGCTCCCCTGCAATGGTTATTTTTTCCAACAAGGTTGGTTTGGTGATAAAAAGAATTTATTCTTTCTGCATGTCTAGAGAAAGATGCCCTACTGTACAAGCTTGGTTTGGTGAGACTTTGAGGTTCTTAACCACATGATCTAGCAGTTTTATAGAGGGATTTCATTTTGGCTGCAAATCTTGCCACTGTTTGGGACTTTGAGTAAACACGTGTGTTGACCATGAACCGAAAGTCTAGTCTAATCATCCCCTATTTCCAGCAGAAGCTGAAACTTCTGTAGACGACATTGGAAGAGATCAACATGAGTCCATTTTTGGTTGCAAAGATCTTGGGCTTGATAGGCCCAACGTAACTTAGATTTTCACGAACCGAAGGTCTTCTCGTTGATCCTTTTCCTCCCGTTCCTTGATCAGCGCGAGGGCCCTCAGACGTTTTATTTTTTTTTTTTTTTTTTTATTTTTTCCTGTATCAGATCTGTCATGAGTAACAACACATCGAGAAGCAAGCCAATCGCATTGCTGAGATGCGTAATACTCTGGCAATGTGATTGGTCTAGGTTCGGTGAAAGGCCCAATAGAGCGAAAATCTTCTGTGGAACCCTAGCGAATCTATCGCTATCATTTTATTTTAGGAGAATGTAACTTGTAATCTACATGGGAACATCAGGTGTCATGTTGACATGACGTGATCTCATAGGGCAAAAGAGTTTCGTAGTGGAAGAAATGAACGATTATATCAAAGAAGTTACGTTAATCCAACAGAGAAATATGATTAGGCATGGATAACGAAGTGAGTTTGATTTTCAGAGTACTATCTTTGAGATCGCCATGAGTTTCCGATAATTAAGACATACAATCGATGCTAAGTTTTTTCTTTTTTCTTCTAATTATTGTGAAAAGAGAGCGGAATAGAAGACACTTTCCTTATTGTATAGAGCAAATTACTTCCATTACCCACAAAAGGTATGGAATAAAGGAGTGCATTCCCTCATTGGGCCAAAAGCTTCGATTGACCTATTCTTGCCCTTGAATAATCTTGGCCACATTTGACTTGGACGACAATAGACATACTTGAAAATTTTCAGAATACGGACATCATAAATATTATAATTTTTGTATAGAGTCCACTTGAGCGACGTAACTTTTTTTTTTTCGACATGTGAGTACCATGACTTCTAAAAATCGTCACTTAAATGTTATAACTTTCAATTGATCATTTGAGTGCCATAAATTTTTTTTATTGTATAGGAAATTTGATATGACATATCACTTGTTAACGTTTTTACGAATTTATCAAGTGATCGGAAAAAAAATTATAGAACTCAAGTGAATCCGTACATAAGTTATGATACTCAAGTGATTGAAAAAAAAATTGTAGCACTCAAGAGAGCATCATATAAAAATTATGACATTTGTGGTGTTCTTTTATTGAAAATCTTCTTATGCCGACGATGTACGAACTCATCCACAAATGGGCCCACAAGATCTAACAAGAATCGCAAAACAAATCTCAATGTCAAAGTGAAAAATAACTCCTTCGCGATGATACACAGATCTTGTGAGGTGGCCACCTCCACACCACAAACCAAAAAGGTCTCGTAGAATGTTTTTTTAAGAAAACACGGGCTTCGATTTTCGTTTGGCCTTCTTAACTCTTGGGCCCATACAACTTTTTTCAATCATATCACTTGGAGGTCTAGATGCCCTCCACACTGTCCACAGGACAAGAGGATGATAGATAGATCTAGAGAAGTAACAATATCTTATAAACATACTGCTCGTTGGTGGGTTACTAGTCATGAACATATCCCGCATGTAAACTTATCTAAATATAAATAGATGTGTAGTCCATATTCATGACCTGCCAATCGGATTATCGATTGTAGGAAGTTTTCTCTGACCAAGGATGGAGGAGCACATAGCTCATATCCCACGTATCGAACCCAACAACGGGAAGAGAGGTCGGAAGTTACTTACTTACTCCAATAAGGGATGGAGGAAGACACGGCGCTATAAAAATTTAGAATGTATTTCTTTTGCCATCATAAATAGCTTTTTTTTCCTTGCAAAAAAATAAAAGAGAGTTTAAAAAATTATGCAAAAAAATTGACACTGCTTAAAATTTCTAGCAAACCCCGTACTTAACTTCCAATTTACTTTAATTCCTAGTCATTGCACTTCAATTTTCTTGTAATTTATTTCCTTCAAACTGTTACTCTCACGACCTTGCACGCCTTAATTCAAACTGTTACTCTCAAGACCTTGCACGCCTTAATTACTCATACACTCGCTCGATCCATTTTCGAAAAAACTTATTTGGTGGAAATTTGATTATTTTGTGGGCGAGCTAGAACCAGAAAATAAGCTTTTGTTTATTTTTCTCAATCGCATGTTTGTCAGATTTCCCTTAGGTCCAACAACCTTCTAAACTTTTGACGTGGTGTAATGTGCAGCATAATTGCATCCTTTTATTATTTATTCTTCTTAAAAAGCACTCTCGAAGCTTTAAAATTTGTAGAACTTCCAACGTCAATACATGTAAAAAGGAGCCTAAAAGTTCGGGAATATTGGATTTGTAAAAAGTCCAAAAGTTCAATCCCGAATTAGTGTTCTAAGGTGTAACTTAGTGAAAAAATATGCAATATCCCCAAAGTTATGGCACAAAATACTATATTTTTATGATTACTATAGATAAAAATGCACCGTCTTGAAAAGTTCAAGGCCTTAAATATAAGGGTTAATACCACGAAAAACCTCAAACTAGTACATCTATGATAATACTCATGTCACAAATTTACCATTTATTAGTTTTCGTTTAATTTTAGAGTTAAATTACTGAATTGGATGACACGTGGCAGTTGATGGGTGTACCAATTTTGGGTTTACCCTCCGTTTATACTATTTTGTGATTTTTCGTGATATTAATCTAATTAATGGAAATTAATTGAGGGTAAATTTGTCACAAATATACAAATTTGAGATTTTTAGTGATTAAAAAATTAATTTTAGATAAATTTATCACATTTATATCAATTGGGGTCTTTCGTGGTCAAAAAATCAATTTGGGATAAATTTGTCATATATGTATCGGTGTAGGGTTTTTTGTAGTAGTAACCCTAAATATAATTACATTTGCAATTTTACCTACATCCCTTGACTTTTTCTTCCATTTACTCCTTTCACTTTGCAAAGAATCAGTTCCGCAATGTGATTTAATAATACTTGGGCACTAATAAAGTATGCACACTAAAATAATTCAAGATATGCCCACAATTAAATAATTAATTAAAAAATCAATTGAATGCTTACTTAATTCACTGTTTGAATAGAAAGTAACAATAGTCAACTGACGATTTTACTGATCACAATGATAAAAAGTCTTCCAATTCCGCATAGAGGCATAATCAGACTTCGATCGATGTCATCACACTCAAAGGTGACCCCAATTGAAGAAAACAACAGGACAAAATGTAAATTTTTTTATATTTTTTCAATAATCAGAAAAAGGGACAAAATCGAACAATTCGAGATTTTATAAAATGTCACGCAGACAAAATCATATTTTTAGGGTTCCAAGGCTGACGAACTTGGATTCACCACACTCGGATTTCCCCACCATTTTTTTAATTTTTTAAATTTTTTCCTATTTTTGGGTGGATCTTAGTACAGTCCTATTCAGGAAATATTTTAATGGGGTGATGTCATGGTTTTCAAATCAAACTATTTTTTAATATTTTTTTCCAATTGGGTGTTTGATTTTCTAAGGCTTTTCTGGGAAATGACAGATTTTGTCCGTTTGTCTGCCGATCAAAGCAGCGAGAATATTGGCGGGTGTTTTCACTTGTCAATTTCGTGCTTGCTCATGGTCCCGCCTTTCGCGATAATTAATTTTTTGCTTGCTTTGCAGTATTTAATTCAGCATGCATTTTGCACTTGCGGAAATCATGTGTATAGATCAGAGGGAAAGCAAGATCATGCTGCGTTAATTTCTACATTTGCCTGCTCGTGTACCATGTGTTTTGTATATCCAAATGATACATATAAGAGCCACCATCGTTATTAATTTCTTAGTAGACAGTAAATCGATATATTCAATTACACTTTGAAATAGGATTGTCTTTTATTATTACTCACGTCATGGTATATTGTATTATATGACCATGTTGAGTGATTCATGTTCGTATTATGCATGCACGATAGATGGACAAATACAATTCGCTTCAAGTATTAACAAGAATTATTTGCCATAATGATGATTAATTGAATTGAAATAACAATTTTTTTTGTCAAAGTAACAATTCATTCACTTTCTCAAAAAATTACAAGATAGAAACAACGTATTTCAACTACAAAAATCCCAAGCAAATTCAAAACAAAACAAGTTTCAAATAGCAAATTAACAAAGTGAATCATTAAAATAAGGTTATGGATCACACGTTTGAAGAGTAGATCTGTGACTTCTTCAAACCAAAATCAACGGCTGAATGTCGAATTCATCTTCAATAATGAAAACACATCTATAACTCAATCTATCGCTATGGCTTTGTCCTTCTGCGGTGTGTATCTAGGTTCGACATCCCTAATACCATCGCTGTTCAAAGCAACAAAGTTAAACGAGTATAGATTTGGCACTTTTGAGGCAAAACCTTCACGAAACTCATCCAATCTTCATTTGAAATTGGACTTGTATACCTTCAAAACTAGAAGGAAGTGAAAACCTGAAATCATATCCAAAAAATCTCCAACCTAGGCTATATCGGGATAGGAACCTTCTTGAAATAGGTGAGAGAAGCTTCCATATCTAAATTAGATCATAAGAGAAAAGCTTATCAAAATAGAAGGAAAACAAGAAAAAGAAAACTAAAAACCTAAAATAACAGTTTTCTTGTTTAAGTTTTATGTCATGTTCTCTGAAAAGGTCATTTCCCCAATTCATGGTTCTTTAGATTATAATGTGATATATTGTTATCTTTAATGATCTGCAAAATCATAAGGTCGGGTCAACAGGTTGGTCGATACCCCGCTTTTCCTTTGTCGACTTAGGGTGGTTTTCTTGTAGCGTATGACCTAAATCAAAATTAGCCAAATCCCACCCACCAATTTGCCACATCTATCAGTATCTATGTAAAAATCCTTAAAGTGCCATTGTGACTTCATCCTATGGCAATTGACCACTAGACCTCTTGGGTGCGCAAAACAAGAAACTATGAAAGGTTGACTATATCTCGAGGGCAATAGATTCCCTCCCCCCCAACTGTTCATGCTTAAATGAAACCAATGAATTGTCACACAAAAACAAATCTCAGTCACGAATAAAACAATAATTAATAATAAAAATACCAAGTGCAAAATAATCAAGATACAAAAAGAGACAGAATCCAACATCTTCGAACCTAAAAATAAAATCAAGCAGACATAGAAGCAGCATTTCTAGGATTGGGTCGGTCCTGTTTCTATTTTAATATACGAATGGATGGATTCCTACCATATCTCTTTTTTTTGTTCAAATTTTCGGGGGAATCATTGTACAGTTATAATTAGGGTTTCGTGGTGAGTTGATGTCATGGGTTTTAGAATCGCTTCGCTATTTTATTAATTAATAATGTCTAATCATTTTTTTTGCTAAAGACACTGTTTAATGTTTGATTTTTTCTTTCTTGTTTTGTGGGACATGACGTAAATTTGTCGGTTTGTCTACCCTTCAAAACAGCGGGAATATTGGTGGGTCTTCTCCCACTTTTCATTTTTAAAAATTTTTGTCCACAATAATTATTATTGCTGTTTAAAATAAAGTTCTCCGAAAGTTGCATCGGTCACTTCATGGGATTCTTGCATTTCGCTATTTCAGTAATTATAATTATTCTAATCGTGCTTGTGAATAAGCGTGAAAGCAAGATCTTGCTGCGTCGATTTCTAAACTCGTTCCACCCCGGGATAATATACATTAGCTTGAGCAACATGCAGTCCCACGGTAGAGGAGATTCTGATGAGACATCAATGGTGTCAACTTCAAGACACGATCTATGAAACGTTGCAATTTTGCAGTCTTTGTCTAACATGGGCATGTTTTTTTATTTTACTTTATGCTATCTCTTTCTCCTAAGTCCTATTAATTTTGTTGAAAAAAACAATGAATAGATTGTTCGAGAACTATGAAAAATATTCGCGGAATATAACAAGTTCAACTTCAAATATTGGCGAAACTATTCGCAGAAATCAGGTGCATGCTGCTGTTTGACAAATTATGATAATAAAGATGGAGTAATGCTAATAATGAAGATATAGAAGATTTGCAAGTAGATATATATTGGTTCGGCTTTATCCTCAAGCCTATATCCACTCTCAAGACTAACAACCACAATACAGACTGTACTGCACTAGTAATCTGCTTAACAAGTTATAAATGGCAAGTGTCGATCCTTGACAAATGATAGATCACACTATCAAAACTTAACTACTGCACTTACTCTTGTACACTTGATCTTTCACATGATTACTATACAGCAAGATTATTACGGTGAAGATCTTTCAAGAGAATGAAATAATATCAACAAGGAAAGCAGCTCAGAGCAAATATTCGGATTCTACATTGTGCTCTTTCTAATATTTTGGTCTAGAAAGTTTTCTCTTAAATAGGCATCTTCAATTTTCCCGTTAGATATGTCTTAGAAGATCAACTAGCCGTTAGAGATCCTTTGGTGTTGCTGTCTAAAAATGGATCTGCTCATACAGTCCTTTATTCTGAACAACTGTAGGCTACCCAGAAATAGGTCCTATCCCGATGCTGACTGCTCTGATATTTCTAGCAGACGCCTGCTCCTATTCCTAGATAGACTTCTTGATCTTCCTGTTGCACATATCCATAATCCTAACATCCTCATATGTTAGTTATTCAAATATCACCAATGACATGCTGTTTCAACATTAATACAAACATCATCAATCAACTGATCTTTAGGTTCATTGGTGCCGTTTATAGAAAAACGTACCAAGATATCTTGTGATCTTCTCCCAATGGATCACACCATGAATATCACATAGTCCTTAAATATCATTATAGTCATCCACCTCATCTATATAAGGCGGCTGCTCTCACCCAATATTGATACTAATCTTTTTAGTCTACTAAGCATATTGACAATTTCGACTTTACTAAGCTGTTCATCTTCATGGTCCTTCTAAGTTTTACCAAGCATCCTTGGTTTAGGCTTTTCACCATTATTGAGGAAAACTCCTAATGAATTTTGAAGCTGACAAAACTTTAGACTCTAATTTTGAAGGACTTATCCGTTACTAAAGACCTACGCTGACTTTGAACAAAAAGCAAGAACCAGAAATTCTTCAGACTCGGAATTTTTCAAAACGAAACATTTCAGCTAGTGATTTGGCATGGATTTTATAGAAGGAAAGTTTTGATTGTCTCAATCTAAGGTTATAATTGATTGACAACCCAACCTTATGACAAGTATGCAATACAACGGATAAAGCTCTACTTATGAAAATCAAGATTCTGATTGTATGGGTGACCAGCATCAACGGGATTCAAATTTTGATAATGAACGGCTACTCAATCCATTTTATACAAATTTATCCAAGATGAAGATTGGAAGATGATCCTTTGAAGACTATCCAACGGTTATTTTGGAAGTGGAGGAGTATAAAATGAGATCAATGAGGAGCAAAATGAATAATAACGAAATCGAGAATTAACAAGTCAAAAGTTTGAGCACACTCCAATCTTTTCTCTTGTTTTTTCTTGAGAAAAACACGAAGATCTTGAGGGATTCTTTGTAATAGTGATTGTGTAAGATAGAGAGTCCTATCATATATAAGAGTACTGTCACTCAGAATCTGTAATTTCTCTTGATGACATAGTGAAATCCAGCCAGTAGGCTGTTAGTGTGGGAGAGTAGACGTAAGCTTACTATAAGCCGAACCACTATAAATTTATGTGCAGTTTTTATATCCCTTATTTCTTGCTTTACATACTGCACACCAAAAGCATTATCTATATAAACTGTTTTGAATCTGAATTTTATTCAGACTCTACTGTAATCAATCATTTCCGCTTTAAATTGATCAAAATTGTTTAAAACTACCTATTCACTCCCTCTAGATGATCTTTGCTAGTTACATCAATCATCATAGGTCCATCTAACTGTTCACTTGATCTTTGTATCTCCAAGCCATTACAAATATCCCCGTTCTTCTTGGCTTGTTCACCCTCGATCAAGGTCCTTTAAGATGTTCACCATATCTAAAGATCCTTCTAGCTTGTAGATATCTTCAATTACCCAATATCTTGTTCACCTTAGATATCAACAGAATATCTTGACAGTGACTGAGCACTCCTCATATCAGAATATTTTGGTGTTGTTTATGACAAACATCTGCATCTCGGCTTGTGCATAGATCACTTGATACTACCTAACCAATGCACACATTAATAGCATTTGATTGTCTTTGTCATCGTCAAAACAACATAGGAGATTTTCCTAATAATCACCACATTAGTGATTTTCCCAACAAATTTTTTGATTTTAGCTTAGTCGCAATATAACCTATGAGTCAAGAAAAGGTCACACCGTTCTTGGATCATGTATGTATCTAAAAAGGTATCACCTAAGAAGATCTTCATCGCGTTGAATGGGTGAGAAATAAGCTTGCAATTCGAAGTCATTTGGCAATTTCATTTATACCATTCGAATTATTTAAATCTCTAATTAAATTTCCTTCATCGTTCTCACATATTATGTGAGGGTTTACCCTTTCTGTCTTATTGCACCTTATTACTATCAAACCCCATGCGAACGATGAGATGTGTCGAAAGTGAATCCTATTCCAAAGTTCTGTTCCTTTTAAAAAAAGTGAGAAGATGGATTGTCAAGCACATATTTTGCAAGATCTCCTCATTTGTGATCCCGTGGGAAAGAGATGTTGCCGAGTCTAAATCTCGTCCCCTAAAAGTGCCAAGATCTTCCCTAATCTAAGTTTTTGGATCAACTAAGAAAAACAACTTTTAGATTTTCGTACAAACAGTAAAGTCATCATCAATAAGTGTTTTAGGATGTGTTTGTTTGAGTGAAGGAATTTTTTACGAATTAATTTTCAAAACTTTCATGCGCTAGGTTTGCCGAAAATGATCAACCAATAGAAAGCCATTTACTGTCTAAGAATATACTTACAAACACACCTATAGATTGCATGCTTTGTTGTGGTGAAAAATTAGGTCTGGAAATTATTCTAGCCTTGTCCAATATCAACAAGCTATTTAGGGTATGTTTGTCTCGCGGAAAATACTTTCCAGAACATGTTCCTCATTTTTCGGCATTGGGTTTGGTTAGGAAAATGAGTCAATTGAAAATTTTTCCAAGTCAACAGAATTGTTTTCATACTAAAGCTTAAATTTAAGAAAATGATTTCATTTTTAAAAGAACTGGAAAACATATTTCGAAATATGATTAGTTATTGTTGCTTGAACCCGAAACTCAATGCTAGGGTACGGAAACCTTAATGTTGGTTTCCATGTCTTGACATTTAGGACCAGGTCTTCGGTGGCCAGGACCAGGACTTGGGCCCTTAGCTCCCATGCCTGGGTCCATCGAGGCTGAGCCCGAACCTCTGGTGCTCGTACTCGATACTCCGACACCTGAACTTGGGTCCATCAAGTTTGTGCTTGAGTCTCCGACGCTCGAGCTTTGGTCCCAATCCTCTGACTTGGGTCTACAAAGGCCTTGTGCGGGTCCTCGACACTTAGGCTTGGATCTTCTTCTTTTTGGTTGCTATAACTCAGGTTTGGATCCTTAGTTAGTGAATCGTTTGTTCTTATAAAAAAATTATTTTTAAAATGGTTAGAATTTTTAATTATTTTTAATCGATTTTTGTATTGTGTATTTTATTTTTTTTCCTTTCCTTTCCTTTTCTTTCCTTTTTTTTTTCTTTCCTTTTTTTTTCGTTTTTTCTTCCTTTTTTTTTGCTTCTTCCTTGGCCAGCTCAGGCCTCGCCAGATCAAGTGAGCTCATAGCCTTCGATGACGAGGCTTAAGCTTGCCTGAGGTCGGTGAGCTTGACCCTTGTCAGATCAGGCGAGCTCGCGACCTCTAATGGCAAACCTCGAACTCACCGGGATTCAGTGAGGTTGGAGCTCGTCTGTGGTTGATCCTCGGCCCCATTGCCATGGCCGGCGATCGGCCAAGGAAGAAGAAAAATAAAAAATAAAAAAATAATTAGAAATACGAATTTTTTTGATAATTTTCCCCATCATATTTTCTTTACCAAAAGACTGAAGATATATTTAAGATATTTTTTAGGTTTTAGCCAATCACCGGAAAATGAAGTCTGAAAATGACTTCCTGAAAAATGTTTTCCAAAAATGATACATTTTAAATTACATAATTTGTTACATAATTTGGTGCCCCAGGGATGGGCAGATTAAAGGGTTGTGTTCATCGGGTCGCCCCGTGGTAAGTTTGTGTGCTTTCTTGTTTGCACATTTTACATGAGAGTTTACCCTTTTTGCTTGCAACACACCTTATTAACAGCGAACTGTATGCTAACAATGAAATATGTCGAACTCGAATGTTATTCCAAAGTTCTCTTCCTTGTAAGAAAGTGAAAAAAATTAATTGTCAAGCAACTAATTTGCAGGATCTCCAAATTTGTGAGCCCAGGGGAAAGAGTGTTGTCCTGTCCAAAGTCCATTTCCTAAAATTTACAAGATCTTCCTTATCGAACTTTTTGGATCAACCAGGAAACACCACTTACGGATTTTCGTAAAAGCTGCAAAGTCATTGTAAATGAGTGTTTTAATAATGCAGCTTGATTGGATACTTACAGTCCTACGCATCTTTAGGAAAGATAAACACCTAGATGAATTTGTTGCGGAAGTTAAGCGATCGAATAATAAAATTGACAGATTAAGAAAATAAATTAGATACCTGATTTACGTGGTTCAATCGTAGTGACCTACGTCCGCGGGGAGAGCAGTATGGAATTCTACTATAGATCAAGCGATACAACGGAGATTACAACCACACTTGAGTCACTCAAACACTCTAAGTGTTTCCCAAGCCCCAATTACACTCAATAACTCACGCAGTGTTTAGCCCCGCAATTCCTCACAAAATAATCTCTCAATCTTGCAAAAGAATTATACACAAATGTTAACATAAGATTTAATCGCTACAAACACTTGAATTCTTGATGTAATTCCACGAACAAACTCACAAAGATAATCCACAAGCACTCGATGAAATGGAGCTTCTATATTTCTCCCTCTCTATCAACAGTCGCAAAAAAACAATGGCGCTCTCCCACAATCCAATATATATATATATATAGGCACACGCATATATACATACTCGGGAAAGGAATCACGGTGGCCATCTCAACGTAAGAATAGGAAACCGTGAAGTTCGGTCAACAACGTCCAAAGTTGGACTTTCCTTTTTATTTTATTTTATTTTTTTCTTTCCTCTTCTAGCCTTGAATTCCACAAGAATCAGGAAAGAATAATATTCTTTCTTTCTTCGCTGATTCCAATTTCATATCAGGAAACATCCAATTTAAAATATTCAAACCTCCACACAAATAATTTCGAGTCGGGTTTCGTTTATTGGGCTCAAACTCAAGACATATTTTAACAAAATTTGTGAATGTAGCAGTGAAAAGTTGTCTCTAGCGATGATTCTAGCCCAACTTGATATTAACAAGCTATTTTGGTTTCGTTTGTTTTGCAAAACATAATTGATTTGAAAAATATTATTATAAAAATAATTATCTTATCGTTTGCAGAATGAATGAGCAAAAAATATTTTTACCGTATACGAAAATGGTTGGACATAATTTTTTGTCAATAATGAAAATTCTTTTCGTTGATTAATTATTTCAAAAAATATAAATGATTATTTTTAAAAATATATTTTTAAAATTATTTATTTTCCTTCAAATAAATGCACCGTTAAAGCCAAGCGATGCTTCAGATGCGGAATTGATGTTGTCTTGTCGCAAGAGAAGAGCCGTGGGCCTGTTTTAGCAAGAAGCAGAGTGCATGCCTTGAAGCATTGGGAGCACTATGTTGTTATTAAGGGACTTATTTTTAAAATGGACCGAACTTAGCAATAAAGAGGGCTGTCAATAAGGGTGAGCATGGCTCTAGGGTAGAACCTGAAACCTAAGAACCCTGATCGGTGGGAATCTATAGATTCTAGGTTTCAAAGTATGTATGGTAAGTTCTAGATTTCAAAAATTGAGGAACTTATTTCGATCGGTAAATTTCAAGTTCTAGGTAGGTGAAACCTAAAATCTTAAATAAGTTTTTTTTATTTTTTTCTTGGTCTTTATATTCACGTGATCTTGTGATATTCCATGGCGATAGATGATGAGTATACTAGTCCGAGCTTATATGTATGACTTGTTAATGTTTTATGTTCTTCATATATCTAAATATAAGCTGTTGTCAGTGGATCGTAGCAGCAAGTGATAGTCATTAAAGATGATGATTTACTGTAATTGTTCAATTAATACTACGCATGGAATCTGGGTAGACCTTGGAACCTGTGATAGGGAAGGTTCTGAGTTCTAAGGTACGTAAGATAGGTTATATGTTCCAAAAAATGAGGAACTTGTTCCCATGGGTAGGTTCTAGGTTCCTAGTGGAGCTTATACGGAACTTGAAATCACTAATCCATAATTGTGAATGGGTTGTTGCAGGACATTTAAAACTTTTTTGCGCAAAATAACATGTAGAGCATAATTTTCGTACGGCATTCATTTGAGTGCTATAACTTTTTTTTCGTTCACTTGAGTGCCATAAATTCGAAAAATCGATCACTTGAGTGCCATCGGCGATTTCCCATGTCATAAAATTCGAAGTGGACATCAACGCTAATGTGGACAAATTTTTAAATATTTTATTATTATTTGAATTTTTTTAATTTCCTTTTCATTTTATTTTTTGCCTTTTTCAGTGTTGGCATGCGTTGCGAAGGCCTCGCCCTTGGCCAGTGTGGCCCTAAAGACCTTGGGTGAGACTTTTGCAGCCATAGAGGGTCATCGATGACCCTTGCTGGCCTTGAAAAAAAAGAAAAACAAAAAAGAAAAATAAAATTAAAATTAAAAATTAAAAAAATCCACGTCGGATGGAAAATTAATTAAAAAATTCACGTAGGATAATTCGCCGAAAATGACACTAAAATGATTGATTTTACTCCGATGTGACATTTAAGTGAACGAAAAAAAAGAAGTCATAATACTTAAGTGAACGCCATACGAAAGTTATGGCACTCCTGTTGCACTTATCCCTCTGTCAACAGATATGCAAAAAGAGTAAGGGATGGAAGTATTTGCAAAGCAATTTATAGTGTAACCTAGGACCTAAGCAATTTATAGTATTCACTTGGCTTACTCCTTTTTCCCAGCTTTAATAACCTAAGAACAAGGCCGGCATCCACTAGTGTAACCCTTGAAGCTTTTGACAGAGTTAACCGATGAAGTTGCCTCTACTTAGAGGGACTGTACTCCACAAGTACACAACCTTCACTCAACGCTCAAAGCATTCTCTTACAATGATCATACTAATACTCTCTCTGAGAATACTCTTAGATTACACAAGATTTTTCTCGAAAAATAAGCACGAGAAGTTTAGACGCATGTAAAGTTCTTTAAGTTAATTTCCTTTGCACGCCGGAGACTTCAAATAGGTCAAGGTAGCTTCCTGTCCGAAGCTTTCTCTCTCTGCTTAGCCAAAAATGGCAAACCCTACTCGGACTTTTCCAGAACAGCTCTCCGTGAATTCAAGACCCATGGCTCCAGAGCACCAATTTGAATATGAGTTCAAATTGACTTAGAGCGGAGTCTTCATTTTCAGCTACGTGGAATATCATCGACTCCGTTAATAGTGTGAACTTCCTCCACAGCTAGGTCTATCCAAGCTTAACACAATCAACAAGTCCTAATATGTTCACCTTATGCACGTATGTCCTTCCAAGCATATTGATATACTCAATTTATTCATGTTGTTCTCCTTCTCTTTAATTCATCCAAGCACCTCAACGATCACACGTCCCTTGCTTATCCAACAAAATCCAAAGGTCTTTCCTACTCTAATACTTTCTACTCAATATCTTGTTCACCATTTGCAAAGTAAGGATGCTCTCCATTAGCACATACGCCATGTTGTCAATGTAAAGCAATGAACTAACAAGATGAAAATGGGTGGCAATTACCAATAAGTGTTTTGTGTTTCAGTAATAGAATTTTTTATTACATTCTTCGGCTACACATTGTGATGTCTTTATATAATACAAGCTAGGGTTATGGAATCAATGAAGAATAAAATCATGATCTCTTCTCTTTGGAAAGAATTGATCTTGCTTGATGAGCGAGTGGTGAAAAGATTGTAGCTGAATCAAGACACATCATCATGATCTTTTCTCTTTGGAAAGAATTGATCTTCCTTGATGAGCGAGTGGTGGAGAGATTGTAGTTGAATCAGGACACGTTAGTGTTTCCTTTCACTGTCAACATCATATGTAGATGAACCTAGGTATGTATAGCATATTTCTTCTACAAACTCAACTGCACATATAATTTCACAGAGAATATTTTGTCATTTTCACGTACATGGGGAGTTTTCTCAACATTCTCCTCATTTTTAATATAACAAAACATTCTATACCTTTCAATATGTAGATGTGTCCACACGTGTGGGGCTTTTTGAAATTATTTTGAGCGTGTAAAGTAAAGCTTTTGCCTTTGTACCTTTGGGATATATAGGGGGAAATTATACAATCAGTCCTAAACCTATTGTGGCCCGTTTGGTTCAGCTTTGGAAAGGGCTTTCGGCCTCGAAAGCCCCTTCCCAAAATGCTGAACCGTTTGGTTCGGCTTTCCGAGTTCGGAAAGCCAAAAGCCAACATTTGGAATGCTGAAAGCCCAAAGCTGGTCCGGACTAGCTTTGGGCTTTCGGCATTCCACAAATACTGAAGCTTATTTTTCCTTTCCCAAATTGCCCTCACTCAAATTTCAATTTTCCGGTTTTGCCCTGTTACTGTTCATCTTCTTCACCGGCAAGGGTGGCGGTAAGGGCGAATTTGGCGGGGATGGGCCGGGGAGGTCGCCTAACCCAGGCGACGGCCGCCTGGGGTTGGGCAAGCTGCCCGAGGCGGCCGCCCCTTTGGGTCGCTGTGATCGATCGGCGGGCCGCATGAGGTCGTGCAACCCAGGTGACCACCGACCCAAGCAACGGCTGTAATATTCCGGATTTTGATCTATTTTTGGGGTTTATAAAACGCGTAATTTGTCAGTGTGCTTATAGTAAAATCTCGCGAGAACTTATCACTCTCGGTTATTATTTTAAACTAGAGATTTCGTTAGAATCGCACCCGATCAAATTTTTGCCGTTATTTAGACCCTGAACTTGGCAGTCAATTTTCGAGAGTTTCAGGACGAAATAAATTGGACGGTGTCAATATTAATGTGGCTAGTATCGAGATTGTCAGGAATGAAGGAAAAATGGGAGTTTTTGAGTAAGTTAAATTTGGACTAGTAGACCTCCCTCGTTAAAATTTGGTTTTATTAATTTGGCCTTTGTCCCTTTTTATTTGCGAGGCCCTTTTAGGATCGATGGGCAATTTTCGATTTTTAAATTGGACCCTCGGTTTGCGTTTAATATAAGAAAGAAGTTTAAATTTTTTTAAATCCTTCCTCTCTCTCTCTCTCTCTCTTCTCCTTGGGACCTCGCGCGCCCCTTGTCCGGTCACATCTCTCTCCCCCACCTGCTCTCTCTCTCTCCTCTCCCTTCTTTTTTTTCTTTTTCTTTTTTTTCCTCTTCTTCTCTTCTTCTTCCTCGGGTGTCCTTGGTGGCCTCTTCTCTTTGCACCTTCTTCCCTTTTCGCCCGGCCCGTCGCCGCCTCGCCCGACGTATTTGCTCCATTTTCGCCGCGGCCCAGCAAGCCCGGTCGCCCGCCCGTGCGGTCGCCCGACCCTCCGTTCGGCCGTCCTCTCCCTCTCCCTCGCAGCGCGCTGCATTTCATGGGAGGCCTCGCCCGACTTCGCCCCGGTGGCCCTGCGTCATGCCGCCTCTCCTCCGCCACCCGGCCGCTCCCCTCATCGACCACCTCCGCCGCCTTGTGGTCCCTCGGCCCCGCCCAGAGCTTCCCTTCCTCTCCCTTCTTCTTCTCCCAAAGCCTCACTGATACGGCTTACCACCACGCCCCGGCCGTGTATGCTCGCCCCGGTAGTCGTCGCGGCTCCGTCCCTGCCAAACTAGTCCGTGACCTTGCCCGACCATAGCAGCCCCTTCCCCTCTCCCTTCCTTCTCTCTCACTCTCCCTGGTTTCCTCCTTCTCTCTCTCCCATACCGTTTATCGGAGGAGCCACCAGCCATGCTTGATTCTTGCCCGTGAGCCTAGCCGATCGCCCGACCTTCTTGCTGAGTCACCCTCGAGGCACACTGCCCGCGCCGTTCCGCTCCTGTTCATCATCCCGCGGTTGATTCGTTCCGTGCGCCCTTTGTCGCACGCCGATTCTTGGTCATCCGGTGGGCACTGTTCACCCGGGGCCCGTTACTGTTCATCCGGTCATTTTAAGCGTCGAACACCTGGTGAGTTTGACCCTAAACCCTAATTAGGATAATTCGCATGTTTAGACGAATTTAGGGGTTAATTAGGGTAATTTAGGGGTTAAGTTGTGAAAGTGATTAGGGATTGTAATTGTGATCGATTTGGTGGATTAGTATGATAAATTAATGGAGGATTAGTGGCCCGAGAGGCGCAATAAATGGGCTGGTCGGTTTGGACTAAATCGGGCCGAGTTCGGGAATTGTTTGGATTTAATACGCGGATTATAGTGCGCGTCGTATTTGGTCTAGTGGCGGCGGATTTGGATGATATTTTGGAGAGTCGAATAGAATATTTTGAGGATATTTATAGGCCCGAATTAATCTGTTTGGAGGCTGGCCGTATCGGGGTTTAATTGGACAAGACGCGATTAATTCGAGGTTAATTGCGTAATTATCTGGAGTGTTTAGATTGGCAGATTAATTGGCCGATTTATACTTGGTTGTGATTAATTCTGTGACATAGTGCCACGTGCCTAGTGTGACTAAGAATAGCGTGGCTTGGCGGGCTTTGAGTACATAAGTTTCATACTAATTCAATTGGGTGATTTATATGCATAAATTACGTGTCGAATTTGTGCCATGACTGTGCTGGGTGATTTGGTTGATTGGGTTCGTAATTTATTGAACTGAATGCTCATTGTGAAATTGTGAGTGCTCAAATGTGATTATTGCAGTCATGGATGTGCATCATGAGCATTAACACGGCATGTGCATTTACAAGTGTGCCCGAGTAACATGTGTATTGTGATCACCTAAAATGCCCTGATGCGTATTACGCGGGGTTCAGATAAAAATTGGTGCTTGTGAATGTGTGATCACAATAAACCCTTATGCGTGTTACGCGGGGTAGTGAACCCGTCCTGAGGCGTGTTACGCGGGACGATGCCCGGTTTACCGGAAGATGACCAACCTGATGCGTTTTACGCAGGTAATGTGTCATGAGCCTAATGCGTTTTACGCGGGCCAGAGATCGATCTCGAAGTGATAGACCTGATGCGTTTTACCCAGGTCGGACCTGATGCGTTAAACGCGGGTCGGAGGAGAAATTGAGAAATGGCTGAGTGCTAGTGTGCAAGTGCGAGATAATGCATTGATGAGGCTTGAGCATGAGTGCGAGCACTAGCATATGCATAACATGCGTTGTGACATAGAAATGCGCGTGTATGTGCTGTGATTAAATTCTGTCGCGTGGCTACTATTGTTGATGTGACGCCTAACCTGCAGGGTCAAGTAAGTTCTAGATTCGGGCCGAGGGCCTGAGTCATTCACTGTTTAGACTGTGTGCTGTTTGTTTAGTACTTATCAGGAGATGCATGTTAGCCTAGTTTAGGTTTAGGGAATTACTCGCTGAGATTTATTCTCACGGTTGTTGAAAACCGACTTTTCATATCCCCGACCTTGAGGACGACAGGCGTACCGATGCATTTTTGGGAAGAGTCCCCAGCTAGTTGTAGTGCCTAAACCCCGAGCCACTTACCCCTTTTTGTCAGTAGTGGCCTTAAACCGCTTTTGATTTTTGTTGGTGTTCGGGTTATACTTGGATATTGTAAATGATTTCTAATACCAGTACAAGTGTGAATTTTTATGGTTATCCTTGGTTATGCGTTTATCTATGTACGGGTGGTTTTAATTACTTCCGCATGCGCTTTGAATCTCTGTGTTGGGTTTGGGTCGGCGACGTGTCCTGGGACGTCGCACACAAATCGACCTCTGCAAGGGATGTGGCGCACCGAGAAGTGCGGGGCGTGACAATGGCGCCTGGGCGGTCGCCTGACCCCAAGCGACCTCGTCGGCCACCCTCATGGCGAAGAATATAAACAGTAATAGGGGCAAAATTGAAATATTAAGAATAAAAATTGCCAAAGCCCTTTGCAAAAAAAAATTTACCAAACACTTAGGTCAAAGTAGCTTCACAAAATTTTTTTAACCAAACACCACTTGCATTTCCCCAAGTGGCTTTCACCTAAAGATATTTGCATTCTCCCAAGTTGCATTTGAAAAGCCGAACCAAACGGGCCCGTAGTACAGATGTCAATTCAGTTCTAAACTTTCTAATTTTGTCAATTAAGTCATAAGCCTTTACACGAAAATACAATCTAGTACTTCTGACCAATTTTCCTCGAAAATCGTTGACATGGCGGTGTGTCATGTAGGATGGCCAGTAATGACTGAACTGCTACGTCAACGATTTCTTGTGAAAATTGACCGAAATAGCTATATTAGAATTTCACGCTAAGTTTTAGAACTAAATTGACAAAATTGAAAAATTTAGGATTGAATTGACATTCATACAATAGATTGATGACTGATTAGGTAGTTTTCCCTGATATATAGAGTTTAAATTAGAGCGCATGGCATATATGACTTGTTTTTTATTTGTAGTATGGAATGGGAAAATTTTTCCAAAAAGTCCTAAAAATATAGCACTTTTGCCAATAATTATGTCAATTAAGTATTAACCTTTTCATGTTTTACCAATTGAGTCCATCCAATTAATTTTGACTAGAAATTACTGACGTAGATGACTATCATCCTACATGGTACGGTTAGCGTTGACATGGACAATTTTATTTTAATATTTTTTCAATTTTCTTTTTAATTTGTTAATGTTTCCTTTTTTTCTTTTCTTCTCTTTTATTTCTTTACTTTTATTTCTTTTTCCCTTTCTTTCCTTATCTCTTCTTTTCTTTTTTCTTTCTTTTCTTTTTCCCTTCACCGGCCATTTTTGGGCCTTGTTGATTGTCAGCAGAGGTCGCTTGCCTCAAGTGAGGGCTATGCTTGCTGGCCCTTAGGGAGTGCCCTCCCCTTGCCAGCCCCAGGCCGGGCGTCCCTTGCCTAAGGCTAGCGGAGGAAAAAGGGAAGCACAAAGCTTGGGCAAGGCGGTGGCTAGACGAAGGAGGGAGAGAAAAGAAAGGACAATTATTTTAGTTTGTTTATATTTGAGACAAGTGTCAAATTGTGAGTGGATCTATTCAATAAAATGATCGCCAATCAGATAGTGACGTAGCACTCGCAAACCACTAAACATTTTCTCTTGGACCATCTTCAATTAAGTCCTGCATCTCATAATCAGTTGATTACACAAACACTTTCATCCTATATTTCTAATAAACATAATTAGTTCTAAGAATTTTTGGCGCTCTTGAAATGGATTGACTTTTACAAAATATGCTTACAATGCCAACCATTACGAATCTTTTACTCTAAATTAGAGTGTTTTAATCATATTTGAGCACATAGGCTTTGATACCAATTGAAATAGACTAAACTTAACCAGGAGAGGAATGAATTCGTTGTTGCAAGATTTCAAAAACTTTTTCGTGCAAAACGTCGTGCAGAGGATTAAGCAATGTTTTCAAGGAAATATTCAATGTAGAGCAAATATGCTCTATCAATATATATGTAAAGAGAGTGAGGGATAGAAGAGTTTGCATTCTTTTCACTCGTTAAACGATCAATTGTGCACGCGTGAAATGACTAGGAAAATTATCTATAAAGTCCTAAACCTATTACACTTTTGCCAATTCAATTCTAAACATTTTCAAGTTTTGTCAATTGAGTCTATCTGGTCAATTTTGAACATAAATTGTTGACATGGATACTGGCCATTCTACATGACATGACCGGCACTGATGTGGACATTGTTTAATAATATTTTAATATTTTTTCAATTTTTTTATTAATAAATTTTCGTTATTTTATTTTATTTTCTTCTCTTTTTGTTCTTTACTTTCTTCTTTTTTCCCTTTTCTCTATTTTTTTTTTATATTTTCCCTTTGTCAGCCATTGCTGGGCCTCATCGATAGCTAGCAGAGGTCTCTGGTCTTAGGTGAGGGCAGCATGATGGTCGACGAAGGGAAAAAAAAAAAAAAAAAAAAAAAATAAAGAAGGAAAACGTAGAAAAGAAAAAAAGGGGAATAATAAAAATTTTGAAAAAATTATGAAAAATTGTCAATGTCTCAATTGACAAAACATGAAATTATTTAGGACTTAATTAGCACAATTAAAAGGTTTAGGAATAAATTGGCAAACATGCATTAAATTGAAGAGTTTTTAGATAATTTTCTCGAAATGACTTCTCTACCGTTTCTTTCTCTCTCTCTACAAACCTTTAAATACCAAGTTAATGGAAAGGTCGTGGGAAGAGCTTCTGTTTTTAACTTATTGTCTCGATGGTGGCCGGTCAAAAGGCTATGATATAAGCAATCAACATTACAAGATCTTTGTAAGTTACGTGGACGAGAGATTCATCGTACGTATGTTTGATAAAATGAAGGTTGTCGGGAAGAATTATCGCAAGATCATGGAAAAGAGAGTGGGGCTTGCACATAATCAATTGATAAATAATGTTCGATTGCTTGTAATCCGAGTTATTGCTTAGGGTCTAACGTTGATTTCCTCTTTCCAAGCCTCCAATTATTGGCGAAACGCACATAATGCCAACTCCCCATGGTCCACAAGATCTCTTAAATTGGGATTAGAAATTTGTAATTTAGTGCGCATGGAATTGTGTAGTTAGTGCCTCATCACCTAATAAAAAACAATAATTTATTTTATTCCTCAGGAATCATGTCAATCAAGAAGATCACCTTGTCTGCCTCTACAGTGTTCTGATCTTCTCTTCCTTTCAAGTAAAATATTTAACAAGCGGGTCTCTTTCAGCAGATAGAAACCGTTTGGCTTGTGACAAGGAAACAAATTGATAATATTAAAAATCTAAAAATAATATCTAGGGAAAATTCCAATTAAGGACTTCAAGTAGAGTCTTTTTCTCAAAAAAGGATCCCAAGTAAGCATAATATCAAATAAGGACATGAAGTGTCCAATCAGTCTCAAATAAGGACCTACAAGTACTCAATTAATCTCAAGTAAAGGCCTGGGTTTGCCGGCCAATCAAATGCTCACCGGCGGGCGAGCACGTTACTATTCCGACGATCAGAACGAGGGTATTTTCGTCTTTTTCTTTTTAAGTTTTTTTTTTTTTTGTCCTTTTTATGTTTTTTTTCTTTTCCTTTTCCTTTTCTGTTTTTTTATTCCTTCTTCCCTCCGCCGGCCATAGCAAGAGCCGGTAGAGGTCGCCGACGTTGGGCAAGGGCCGCCCTCGCCTAGGCTGGGCGGGCGAGGGCCGCCCTCGCCTTGGCTGGGTGGGCGAGGGCAACCCTTGCCAGATCCAGTGAGGGCAACCCTCGCTCGCCGGCGATGGCCACCTTCACCCACCCAGCTGGCGAGGCGGCGTATGACCGCTGGTGGTGGGGCGGGCGACCCTCACCCACCTAGCCCAGGCGAGGGTGACCCTCGCTATCCAAAGGGCGGCTCTTGCCCAACACCGGCGAGGGCGGCCTCCGCCTAAGGCCAATGACCTTCGCCGGCCCCAGCTATGGCCAGCGGAAGGAAGAAGAAAAAAAGAAAAGGAAAAGGAAAAGGAAAAAAAAAAAAAAAAAAAAAAAAAGAAAAAAATTGAAAAGAAAAAGACGAAAATGCCCTGGTTTCGGTCGCCAGAACAGTAATGTGCTCGCCGGCCAGTGAGCATTTAACCGGCCGATGAACTCAGGCCCTTACTTGAAACTAATTGAGTACTTTGAGTCCTTATTTGAGACTAATTAGACACTTCAAGCCCTTATTTGACACTATATCTATTTGGGGTCCTTTTTTGAGAAAATGACCCTACTTGGGGTCTTTAATTAAAATTTTCCCTAATATCTATGTCAAATTTATCTCATTCAAATTTTTATCTCATAAAAAGTTCAACATCGATGCCCCACGACATAATTATGCAAAATTAAATCTAGTTTCACGGAAAATTCCAAACTCGTACCCTAGACTCAAATCTTCCCAGCACGTAAGATTCTAAACCGCTATTGTATGGTAGATCTAGATCGAGACTATCGATTCGGGATCTTTCGTGAGCTTAAGGATATTGGTTTGAGATACTTTGTGAGCCGAAAATCAATTTAGGATAATTATGTCATGGGGTTTCAGTACGGAATTTTCAATGGTGTTAACCGAACGAGAATCTTGATGATAATTCTTTTCCATCGTTAATTTGGCCTAATTTTGCATGGAAGACAGTCGCTAAATCAGGGAGCGAATGATTGGCCACTCAGTCCTTACTGTAGCTCCACCACAGTGGCTTGACGTACATTCAGAATGGATCCAATTCTGCATCAAGATTCCACGACAAACCGCTCAACGAATGAACTCTTCATTCAAAATTCAATTATTGCCTTGTAAAGTTGCCAGAAAGGTCCACGTCTATCACATGTATTTTATGTACTACGTAGTTAATTTCCTATCATCAGAAATAGTATAACATAGGCCACGTGTCGAAATGATGAGAAATGATCTTCATGGAAAAACCAGTCGAGTTGAAGTCATATATATAATTAGTTTCCATTTGATCTATTTTGTGTTCAATTTATTGTGTCTATAAGTTTTTTTATGAATTCTCAGATTTTGTCCGAATTGGTCTGATGAAATTTCATTATACTTGGGAGTTGCTCATATTGATCGTCTTGTAGAATTCAGAAATTTTTTTCATGAAAACCATTGGCAATTAAGGCAAGAAAAAAAACCATTTAGCAGCCTCTTCTCTTGAATTGTCAAAGAATTTGAACCGGGCGTGCATTATCTCTACCAACTAATAAAAATAGAAAAATGTATTTGGTCTCACCTTTAGAAATTTCTCAAAAGTAACTATAAGTGTATAAATGTTTAAAAATTAAAATTAGGATAGAAAGGTAATATCAAACTGTTTTTATTATTTCCGTGCCCACCAAAATCTACCAAAAAATCTTTAACTTAGGTGGATCGAAATTACATATATATATATATAAGACCCACCAAAACCTCATAGACAAGCGATGGCGAACAGAGGGTTACAAATAAGAAATCAATTGGGGCGGAATCTGACTCTGATATCATGTTAGAAAGTTTAACTCAAAAGTTTAAGCTAATAGATAAATAGAGATTATGCAAATATAAAACCTAAACAAACGATGTAAGATTCTTTAACCTAAACAATCAATTGTTCGGCTATGGATCCAATCTAAGGTAAATCTTAGATTAATATTTTGATTTTGTTTATTTGATTATTTGCAACAAACAAATATTAATGGTGTGTTTGTTTGAGTGAGAGTTTTTCGCATATTAGTTTTTTGGACTTTCACGCACTTGGTTTGCTAAAGTGATTAGTCAACTAAAAACCAATTATGGTCAAATAAAATATTCATACTTAAGATTAGGAAAATAAATTCCCTAATAAGAAAATGAGAAAACATTTTCTGAAGCTTCTTACCAAACACTCTCCTTCACTTTCTTCATTTTTTCATCTTCTTAAGGTGCACTCTTATTCGCTCTTCTACCCCTTCTCCAAGGTTCACTCTTCTCATCAAAACTTGACATTTTTGTTGACGGTTCAGCTCTTCTTCATCGACACTCAATGACTTTGTTCTAGGTTCTCTCTCCCTGTCAATTTGAAAATAATCTCTGAAAATTCTATGAATCCTTTACATTGCGAATGTGTTGTTGATTCTTCCGTGCTATGATCATTTGGTTCTCGTTTCAGTTCATTTTCAATGCTCAACAGAAGAGAAAATGGATATTTACACACAGGGGGAAATGAAAAAACTCACAATCTTTTGATCAAGTATTAGACTTTGCATGTTAGTTCTTGATATTATGAACGATGAACTAGCTGTTCTTTGATTACTTGTTGTAGTAGCTATACAAGCAGTTGTCGCACAATTTATCCTAATGTTTCATGTCAAGATAGAGTTATTTGTACAAGAACCAATAATGGAATGTTTAATTTAGGTACTGCTTGGGATATTGTGAGGCAAAGAAGTAATAAAGATGACTTTGTTATCTTATCTATTTGTTTTTGGAGCTAGAAGCTACTCTCGGATTAGAAAAGTGAGAGGCACACTATCATAATTTGTCAGTTTAAATGTTATTCGATTAGACAGACTTGGTATTAATTCATGAGATTGAAATCATTTTCCAGATAAGATTCAAAAATCTGAATAGGTTTTTACCCACATTTTTCAGCATATCATTAAATAAATAAAAATTAATCATTTTTTTTGAAAAATAACTTTTATGATTTTTCCAGAAAAAAGGCACCTGATATTGCATATACATTGATTTCCCTGTCAAAGTTGTCGCTCAATGCTAGTCTAAATGCTCAGAGTATCAGCGAAGATGCACTTTTTGCTTGCCTTTTGGGGGGCAAACGTGGATAACCGTCAACGATCATGGGTCCGCTTGCGTCATTTTCCTCAAAACGTGTTGAAGGAAAAATCATTTTATCTTTATAAAGACACAAAACTTTATATCATGCAGAAATCTTTTCAGGTAATATCATTCTCATGCCAAGAGACAAACTGCAATTTCCAGCTGTAGCATAATTATTATTGTTTTTCTTTTTGAGGGGCCAAGTGTTCCGTGACATGTCATGGATTGCATTGGCTTCAACATGGCCATGTGGATTTTAATATCTGAGCAATTTGTCTCCTTTCCTGCTTATTACATTGCTTTCAGTGAACTGTGAAGGCACTATCAGAGGACAATGATTCAAAAAAGTGTGTTGACTCTTGAGTGAACCAAGTTGCATATGATATGATTAAAGATTTCAGTGCCCGAGAGTGGCTCAGGCCCCAGAGATGTCTTGTTTTTTGCTTGTGCCATTTAATTGTTGGCATAGCTGGACTCTCGGCTGGACACACCCATAAATAGACAGTTCCTAGAGGATGCTACCAGTGAAAAGGAGTTTGATGAGAGGAAATAGTTTGTGGAATTCATTTTGTCAGAAAATTTGCGGTATTTGTAGAGATTAATTGGAGCAGAAAATTCAAAATATTGTTTAACACCCCCAAAATCGAGTGGGGAGGGCCTATCATGTTATGTACATGTGACACTTACCCTCGGACAGGCCACCCTGAGTGGTCATTTTTAAATAATCTTTTAGGGGTTTGGTCCAAGTGGATCGGGTTGAGTCCTTACAGATTGTATTAGAGGAGGACCCCATTCTATAAATATGCGCTTTGAGGAAAAATTGGGCCCTAGCTGATCCGAGCTAACAAAAATAGGATTGGGTGAAAGGGCTTGAACAAGAAATAGCTCATGGCAAGCCTCTAAGATAAAAATAGGTTTGGTATGAAGCAAACTCACATCACTGGAGTATAGCTGGGGTCATATGTGCGACAATGATGAGACATAAGGTTTTCTGTGGAGGAGTTTGTAACACCCCAAACTTACGTGATCAGAGTGGGCCTGGGATGTTATTCAGATACATATACCCATCTTTAAATGGCTGCCATCTTGACATGTCACATTTGAGAAATCCTTCTAGGTGCTTTGCCCAAGTGGATTGAATCATATAGTTTATTTTGTGTTATAGAAAAATGTACTTGACATTTGTGTCTGTAGAAAAATTGTCATGAATAGACCCTGAGATGAAGTGTAAGTTTGTTTTTCAACAAATTTTTCTTCACTAAATCCATGGTTGGAGAATCTTTGATTGGTGAGTTGCAAGTTACGAACATTATCGACCTGTTCGATTAAGTAAGTATAATAATGAGTGATTTTCATGTACGTAAATCATCAATTAGTTTGAAGAAGCTTTTCTAATGAGGGATGAAGGAAAGTACGGCCATTCGACTATTTACATTTCTTTAAAAAGATTGTAGTAAAGTGGTTTTTTTTATATATATAGATATTCTTATAAATCTGGTTTGAAAGAAATTGGGTTGAGACGATTAGAAGTTAGAACCATGGTCTTCATACAAAAGAAATTACTGCTTAGCGTAAAGGCACGAATTACAGCATTTCTCTACTTCGACCCTATTTCTGGCTAGAAATAGAAAAATATATTTCTCTTTCTCGGACGAGTTTCTAAGCAAAAAGTAGAGTTTGATAATGAAACTAAAGTTTTATTCCTGGAATAAAAATTCGTTTGATATATTATTCTTAAATTTCTGTTTCTAGCAGCGGCAGACACTAGCGGGCAGTTGTGGACGACCGACCAGTGGTGGCAGGCGGGCAACAATGGATAGCCGGTGGCAGGCAACCAGCGGCAAGTGGGCGATGGTGGGCAGCGAGGGTGAGCAATAAAAGAGAATTATTTTTTCTGTTTCTATTCTAAAAATAGAAATATATAAAATTTTAACTTCTCATTTATTTTCCAAATCTATTTCAAGGCCAAAATTTGTCCCAGAAATTAAAAAAAAATGAAATTATCTTATCAAATGAATTTCTGTTCCAAATTTGTTCCCTGGGAAAAAAATAGAAAAGCAGGAAAACATAATGGTTATCATACACGCCCTAATAGTAGATTTCGGCCTTGGTTTGGACTTTAGAGGTTGGTAATGCTCAAAGAGAAAAGCGGGGCACTACATAGTCGAACCGTTGTTAATCTTGATCTTCACCTTTCTTGCCCTTATTCCTTGATTTACTTTTGATATATTTAAAGGGTGCATTTGTTTCACGGAAAATGAATAACTTGAAAAAAATTTTCCTCAAAATGATTGCTTGTATCGCTTAAAAAAATTATCAATGGATTTTTTTTATCATCGACAATAATTTATGTCTAAATATTTTTGTGAATGCTAAAAATATTTTTTGTTCATTCTGTTTATATATGAAACAAATGATTATTTTTAGGAAAATGTTCTACAAATCATTCATTTCCTACGAAACAAACGGAGCCTAAGTTTTCGATGACCTTCAACCCAGAAGTGAGAATGATGTACTTCTAATTTCAATGAGCTCACTCTCTTCTTGGGGGATTGGAACTTACAAAAATGCACATTTTTCTCCTCAAAAGGGCGAAGGGCATCTTTCACTTTTCAAAAATATTTTCCAGCCACTTTTTCCCTCTATTTGAAGATAAGTGAAACAAAAATACTTATATGAGGAAAAGTTTAGTTTATAGTGATTCGAAAGGTGAGGTATGTATTTACAAATATTTGTAGGATAAGGGAGTGATTCCAAGATTTATTGCAAGCCGAAAGTCATTGGTCTAATTCCTTAGTGTATCCTGGGTCTTAGGAAATCTTGGTTAATATGCGGAGGAAAAGTAGGTGTATCGCTAATCTTAGGCTTCCCTATTTGCACTTGGTAAGGCTATGATGATAGGATCGTCCAGCGGGGAGTTGATGTGACATCCGAAAATTCCTACATTAATTAATATAATATAGAACATGAAAGCAATAAATGTCACTAGTGGAAATCGTAGTTGGATTATTAATGGTTCTAGTGGCAGGCCTAAATTGTATTTTCCGTGTCTGTAGTTTTTGGTAAGTGATTCCATTAAGATTGAATTAACGAATATTTGCTCTATTTAGAGTGGCGATGAAACATGTATTGCCATGGTTATTAACGAATACTAATTCGCTCTAAAATTTTGTGTCGCATAGGTGATCGGTTAGAAATTTACTAAACTGAGTTTTGCCTAGCATTTGGTAACTTTCGTGGAATGTTTTAGTGGGTTCAAAATAATTTTCTAAGTTATCAATGTTTAAACGGACATTGATTTTCCTGTTTACATACTGAATGACTAGATATCTTGGCAATTAATCAATCTTATCTCTTTTAATTCTTGCATAATTACTAGATACATCCCCCTTTCTTTGATTGAATGAGTCACCACAAGTACTCTAGATCAAAAAGGAAGCTTCAATTTGTTCTTGCAAAGAATGAGTTCCATGTCTCTTTCCCCTTCTCTTTCATTTCACACTCTTTTGAAGCAAAGGTGAAGGTTCCATGTTTGTATTTCTAAAGCTTCTAGTTCGATATTTCAAGCATTTACAAGGTGAATTATTTGACTTCCTCTTCATCTTATCAGATTGGTTTTGTTGCTTTAAAAGATTGGGAGTTGTTAATTTATGTTTTTGATTATTTGGCTTTGAAGGTAACTAAAGCTTTCATTTGCTCAATTTATTTTTCAAAGTAAGTGAAAACTCTTGACTTGAATGGTTGTTAATTTTTGTTTGGCTTTTGTTGTCAAGTGTAGGTAAGTTATAAAGACGATAGGCGAAATCTTTGTGTTCACTTGAATTGGATCGCTAAGCTTGTTACATGCCTAGAACATGTTGAATGGATTTCCTAGGGGGAATTTGATTATTTCTCTAAGATGTGTGATGGCAATTTTAGTCTGGAAAATGGGGAAATGACGAATACTAAACCTAAAAGTGATATCTTGGTAATGCAACTAAGTTATAGCTACGAATTGTCAATTAACCATGTGGTTAATTATTTGCGTTGTCAATTTTCACTTACTTCATTATTTGGGTTGTCGATGTTTACATAATCGATTATTTGGGTGCCGATGTTCACGTTGTCGATTATTTGGATTTTCAATGATCACATTGCCAATTCTCATGAGAAAAGAAAGGATGGAAGCATGTCATTATCTTTCCCCATGTGTGTGATTATTGAGAGAGTAAGCTAACTGTATTTTGGTATTATTTGTATGAAAAGATGTGCACCAAAGGTCGATTCTTGAAATGGGTGTTGAATTCGGTGTTGATGCAAGGGATGATAACGTGAATAAAATGTTATCATATGCACTACTACTATATGACTAAATATGGAAAGTATTATGTTATATATTTTTGTCGCCCATATATTAGCAGTGATGATGTCCCAAGTGTCGAGATGCCTTGGGAGTGTTTGGGAGGAGAAGTAAAAGATATAATACATTTATATGTGCCTATATGTATTTAGACATGTCTATTAATGAACTATTTGGTGATAACCGTATCTCATAATATGATATGTCATCAGCTTGCATTTGAGTGAATAATCTCATGTAATGTTATTATCAACTTCCATTGACATATCATGATAAGAATGATAATGCATTTACTCCTACACTTGTCATGGTGATTTTGTATTGCTTTAAATTGACGTTTTATACTAAGTTGAGTGGTAAGGTGATTGATCTCCTATCTTCGACTTAGGGATTTCATTTATTTGTTTTCAACTCACTCCTTATTTTTCAAATATATAGGATAGATGCCCCACTGCCATTGCTTTTTGGAGCTTTCACGCATTTTGATTTTGTTTATGAAGATGCGCTTACACCTGGTTTAGCCATAGTATATTCTAAATGTAGTTCCAACGTATGGGTTAACATGGGTTTTCACGAGAGGATTCCTCATTGATTTGTGGCTTAGTATTTGAAAATCGATGGTGAGCTGGTTGGACCATTGAGGCATTTTGATGGCAACGATGACATGTTAATGGGCGAGGTTGTCAATCCTTAGTCGTATGTGAGTTTGTATAGGCAAGTTTTTGGATGCTAGAATATGGAGTAGTATCGGCAAGACCCAACCTTCTTTCTTGAGTTGGAAGAGGGATATATATGGAAAAAAAAATTGTATGTCTACATTGTTAGATATTGCCAATGTTGTTTTTCGTGTGATGTGTTTCATTGTGCTTCCACGTGCCAATAATAAATGAGTTATAAACAGAAACGATGCATATCGCGTGTGACGTTATGAGGCGTCACAATTGATGTTCTGTTGACACTTTAATCCGAACATTCTAGAAATGACTGAGGTAGATCCCGACCCTTTCCACACTTCCTTTTTAAGTAGAAAACACAATAGAATGGTCAAATCAAGTTGATCCTCTGTATTAGTGTTGAAGGTAACAATACAACATATAGGGGGGTGAATATTTTGTTTGAGGACTATGAAAAACTTTTGCGGAATATTACAAGCTAAACTTCAACAACAGCAAAAACAGATTAAAGTAATCAGGTGCCCAACTAATGAACATATATTGATAATAATGAACATGTAATACTCATTGTCACGCCCCGAACCCTACGGCGCGCGAGCATCCCTGCCATGGTCGATTTGAGTGCGATGTCCCAGGACGCGTCGTTGACCCAACTCCCAACACAGAGACTTAAAGCACATGCGGAAGCAACTCAACACCCGTACAAAGATAAACACACAACCAAGGATAACCACAGAAATCAACACTTGTACTAGTACTAGAAATCATATATAATATCCAAGTACAACCCGAACACCAAAAAAATCAAAAGCGAATCAAGGCCACTACTGACAAAAAGAGGTAAGTGGCTCGGGTTCACGCACTACAACTAGCCGGGGGCTCCTCCTAAAAACGCATCGGTACGCCTGCCATCCTCAAGGCTGGAGATCTGAAAATGTGGTTTTAAACAACAATGAGAATAATCTCAGTGAGTAATTTCCTAAACCTAAACTAGGTTAACGTGCACCTCCTGACGAGTACTAAACCATGCATAAATCAAAACATAACTGACTTAGGCCCTCGGGCCTAAATCTAATTCATACTTGACCCTGCAGGTTAGCCATTCTATAAACTTAATCACAACAGCACCATAACATTTAAATTGCAGTACAAATACACGTATCACTTAATTTCGATGTATGTAATGCACATGCTCATGTTCGCACTCATGTCATGCCTCAGCAATGCAGTAACGCACACTCGCATGCTAGCACTTTGCCATTTACCAATTTCTCCTCCGACCCGCGTAAAACGCATCAGGTCCGACCCGCGTAAAATGCATCAGGTCTATTACTTCGAGATTGATCTCTAGCCCGCGTTAAACGCATCAGGCTCATGACACATTATCCGCGTAAAACGCCTCAGGTTGGTCATCTTCTAGTAAACCGGGCATTGTCCCGCGTAACACGCCTCAGGACGGGTTTACTACCCCGCGTAAGACGCATCAAGGTTTATTGTGATCACACATTCACATGCATCAATTTTTATCTGAACCCCGCGTAAAACGCATCAGGGCATTTTAGGTGATCACAATGCATATGTCATTCGTGCACATTCGAATATGCACATGCCTTGCCTATGCATGAGATGCACGTTCGTGGTCATAAAATCCACACTTGGGCATTCGCAAATTCCACAATGGGCAATCAATAGCACAACGTCATTCAATCAATTAACAGTGCACTATGCCCAATCTACATTCCAACATGCCCAATCAATACATAAGCACAACCATGAAAACACTTCAAGTTACTCTTGCACGGCGCATAAATCATACATATAACTAGCACAGTTGGACTAGCATGAACCCGCGCAATCAAGATCCACTAAACTATTCCATTCTTAATTATCCTAGGGACATGTCACGGCACCTCAATATTTTTCGCAATTCAAGACAATTCGGCCACTAACTTAGTTCCTACAACATCTCCGGCAATTACACCATTAACCCCTAATCATTCGTGCCTCGTCCCGATTCGGTATCAGCATGGGTAGCCCCCACACGGGCCTCTCTGGCTCAATAAATCTCCTCAAAAAGCTCCATTTGTCTCCCCAAAATATCGCCCAAATTAGCCACCACGAGGACCAAACTAGGCGCGCTCTATAATCCACAATTGAACCCGAATTAACCCGAACCCGGGCCGATTTGATCCTAAATCTGTCCAGCCCATATATCGCGCCTCTCGGGCCACTAGTTCTCCATTAACTCATCATACTAATCCACCGAATCAACCACAATCACAATCCCTAATTACCTCCACAATTTAACCCCCAAATTACCCTAATTAACCCCTAAAACCCGTTTAGAAATGCAAATTGTCCTAATTAGGGTTTAGGGTCAAACTCACCGGGTGTCTTACGCTTGAAACGGGGCCGAACACGCGACGGGAGGGGCTGGGCAGTGGTGGTCCCTCGTCGGAACAGTAACGGCGGCGGCGACTCCGGCGAACGGCGCGAGCGGCGGCGATGGTCCACGCAATTCCACGGCCTAGAGAGGGAGAGAGAGACACAGCCAGAGGGTGTGGAACGGCTGGACGGCTAGGGCGAGGCGGTGGATCCGCGCCGGAACAATGACGGCGGCGGCGGAGCTCCTCCGTCGAAGGGCCCTTTTACGGCCAAAGTAGAGGGGAGAGATGGCTATGGGTGGAAGGGCTACCGGCTGAGGAGAGAGGGATTAATGCCCACGGCATCACCCTCGCTATGGCGACGGGTGGCGTAATAGAAGAAATTTAGAACAAAGGAAAGGCTCTCAAGGGAGAGAAAAACAGTGGGAAAAGGCAGGAGAGGAATCTGGCCGAGGGGGACGCGGATCAAGGGCGGCCGGGCCTGACAAGCGGTGATTTAGCGAGCCACGCCGGGCGGCGCGACGAGATACTGGGCTCACAACGCAGCTGCTAGACTCATCGACCGAAACAGGGAGGGCCGGCCTGTGAGAGAGAGATGAGGGAGGGACCTGCCGGGCGGCTGGCGTGGAGGAAGGGCGCGGAAGTTAACAGTCCGCGGAGCTGGGACGTTATGGGCAGCAAGGAGAAGAAACAGAAGTAGCAACGTCGGGCGAAGGGGGAAGGAGGCAACCATCATGCAGGCGATGAAGAAGGAAGAAGAAGAAGAAGAAAAGAGGAAGAAAAGAAAAAAGAAGAAAGAAAGAAAAGAAAAGAAGAAAAGAAGAGAGAAAGAGAGAGAAAGCAGAGAGGGGCATGGGTGGATGGGACGCACGCAGGGGAGAAACGTGCGCGCGGACGAGAGAGAGAGAGAGAGAGAGAGAGAGAGAGAAAATAAAATAAGAAAAAATTTGAACATTCAAATATTATTTGCAAACCGATGGTCCAAATTCAAAATAGAAAACGATCTACCAGTCCAAAATAAGCCTCGCATATAATAAGAGACAAAAGCCAAATTAATTAGACCAAATTATAACGAGGGAGGTCTACTAGTCAAAATTCGCACCTGGTCAAAAACTCCCTTTTTTCCATTATTCCTGACAATCTCAACGTTGGCTACAATAATATTGACACCGTCCAATTTATTTCGTCCTGAAACTCTCGAAAATCAACTACCAAGTTCAAGGTCTAAATAATTGCAAAAATTCGATCGAGTGCGATTCTAGCGAAATCTCTAATTTAAAATAATAACCGAGAGTGATCAGTTCCCCGGGCGAAATTTTACTATAAGTACACTGACAAATCACGCGTTTTATAAATCCCAAAAATGGGCCGAAATTCGGGATGTCACACTCATAGTGAAGAGATAGAAGTTAGAACACAAAGATATATAGTGGCTCGGCTTTATCCTCAAGCCTATCCGCTGGTAATTTTCAATATAAGTTAAAATCAGCATGTGTTGCGCTTATCAACTAATAGATTACACTATCGGGACGCAAGCACTACTGTCACTCTTATATACGTGCTCCTATCACAATTACAACCAGTAGGATCACTATACTCTTTGGAATCGCAAAGGTGAATAATTATGTTCTCTCTATTACTAAATTCGACTTTCACTTATTGATCTATCTCGTCAACATTTCTGTAGCTTGTTTAAATTTCCTATCATAATCGAACTTGTGATTTTGAAATGTTGCAAGGAGCTCCTTTGATGTTTAACATTTAAATCATACAATAATCATGGATTATTAATGAAGGTTATCTTCGTTTATGCATTGGTGGTTTCTTTAGCAATGGATCATAAGAGATTCTTACCATCTTTGTTTATTCATTTTTAGGTTCATTTACATCAATATGCCATTCATACCAAATAACGGAAATGATAGGATAAGCAAATATTCGACTTTATTACTGTCATTCACCAAACAATGGATATGATATAATAAAATCCCTATATTTCATATCTTATCATATATAGTCTTATCATGACTAGAAATCCAAATGACCAAATGCATCCTTAAAGTTTTGGGATGAAGTTTTGAATTTTCAATTTTTCATCGATTTTCTAATTTCTTTCCTTTTAAAGTCTTGATTTTTTGAGGGACGCACTGCATAGAGTGTTTTAAGATCACTTATCTCGAGGGAAAATTCCAAAAAAAGAGCCCGGAAGTATCCTCATTTTCTTAAATAAAGACCTGAAGTGGATCTTGTTCCAAATAAGGGTATAAAGTGCTATTATTTTCTCAAGGAAAGACCTGACCTCACCAACTAATCAATTTTATTTTCGTCCTTTCATTTTTTTTTCCTTTTTTCTTTTCTTCTTTCCCATTTCTATATTTTCATTTCTTTTTATTTTTTCCTCTGTCGAGGGCCGGTGACGCAGAGAGAAAGCGTAAATTTGGAACAACTCCAAAGAACTCGAAATTTTTATTCAATAATACTGTGCTCTTAATTACAAGATGGACATCTTATATATAGAGATAAGACTTATAATACTAATGGAAATCGAATAATTAAAGATAACATCTAATAAACTAATATAAGAAACTGCCTGAATGGTAATATAGGAAACTGCTTGACTGGTAATATAAGAAACCGCCTAAATGATAATATAGAAAACGGCCTGAATGGTTATTTTCCCCAAAATTAGAAAAACTACCGAGATTTCTGGTGATTATGGCGATCACATTGTTCAAGAAAATCACAAGCTAACTATTCTACATCATTCCCTCCCTTTTTGGAAAAACTCGCCCTCGAGTTATGATCAGGATAGAGGGGCGTATCGGAAGCATGATACTCAAATAAGTCTGCCACATTAAATATAGGGGAAATGTTGAGATCACCAGGAAGGTCAACTATATAGGTATTGTCGTTGATCTTCTTCAGGATGCGGTAAGGACCAATCTTCTTGTGCTTCAGTTTATTATAGGTACCTACAAGAAAACGCTCTTTTCGCAGGAAAACCAGTACCTCATCACCTACCTCAAAAAATTTCGAACGTCGCTGTTTGTCAGCATCTTCCTTATACTTTGAATTAGAAACAGCCAATTAACTAGCCACAGCAACTTGGACTTCATTAATTCTGATTGCCAAATTCTCTGCCGCGACATTATAGCCTGGAATCTTGGGCAAGGAAACCAAATCTAGAGTATGCTGTGGTGTACGCTCATAAACGACTTGAAAGAGAGATGTACTGATAGAGCGGTTAACCGAGTTGTTGAAGGGGAACTTAGCAGGAGCAAGATACCGGTCCCACTGCTTAGGCATATCACTGCAGAGGCAGCGAATGATATCCACCATAGTACGATTCACAACTTCTGTTTGACCATCCGTTTGGGGATGGAAAGAACTACTATACTGTAAATCAGTCCCAAACAAATGTCATAAAGTATGCCAAAAATGGCTTAGAAATTTCGTGTCACGATCGGAAGTGATTGTCTTCGGCACACCGTGGAGACGGACTACTTCACGAAAGAATAAACTTGCCACATGCGAAGCATCCAAAGTTTTCTTACAAGGGATGAAGCGCGCCATCTTCAAAAACTGGTCAACTACCACGAAAACAGAATCTAAACCCCGTTGAGTGCGGGGAAGTCCCAACACGAAGTCCATCGATATGTCTACCCAAGGACCCGAAGGAATAGGCAATGGGGTATAAAGACTAGTGTTCTGAGAGTGGCCTTAATGGTCTGACAAATGTAGCATTTATTGACAAATCACCCCACGTCTCGCTTTAATTGAGGCCAATAGTACCGCTCCTCCACCAAGGCTACATTTTATCTCGCCCCAAATGTCCACCGAGAGTACCACCATAAATGAGTTGTTCACGCAAGGAACCACGGGGAATACATAATTTATTGCCAAAGAACAATAATTTTTCTTGAATTATCATATCGCCATGACAACCTGTTTCAGAACACTTCTCTCATATCTCACGAAAATCATCATCCTCGAGATAAAGAGAACATAGGTGATCAAACCGACAACATTAGTGCGCATGGTCACGAGTGTTGCAGCACGTCGACTCAGCGCATCTGCCACTTTATTTAAATGGCTTGTTTTGTGACGAAGTACAAAATTTAATTGCTCCAGAAAAGAAACCCATCGAGCATGCATTCGATTTAAGTGCTTCTGACTCTTGATATATTTAAGAACCTGATTATCAGTGTTAAGAACAAATTCCTGCTGATAAAGATAGGACTGCCAATGCTTTATAGCTCGCACGACAGCATAATATTCCTGCTCATACGTCGACCAACACCGGGCGAACTTCATTAAGTTTTTTCACTAAAGAAGGCTATAGGCTTACCTTCTTGGGAAAGGATAACGCCAATCCTGATGCCGGAAGCATCACAATCCAGCTCGAACACTTTCTCAAAATCAGGGAGCATAAATACCGGCACCATGGAGAATTTTTCTTTTATAAGAGCAAAACTGGCTGAAACTTCTTCTTTCCAATGGAATTTGCTCTTCTTTATACAGTTAGTGATCGGGGCCATAATAGTACTGAAATCTCGAATGAAATGCCTATAGAATGTTGCAAGACCATGGAAACTTCGAGCGTCGCCAACATTTTTTGGAACTGGCCAATTGTGAATCACAGCCACCTTATCTGCATCAACGTGAAGTCCATCCGCGCCAATAACAAAATCTAAAAACAAGAGGCGTTCTGTCATAAAGCTACACTTTTTCATATTAATGAACAATTTATTTTGCTGCAAGGCTAGTAGGACATCCCTCACGTGCTCTATGTATTGATGCCCATCCGGACTATATATGAGTATATCATCAAAGAAAACTACCACAAACTTGCTAAGAAAAGGGTTGAGAACTTGAGTCATCAAACGCATGAAAGTATTAGGGGCGTTAGTGAGTCCAAACGGCATGACAAGCCATTCGTAAAAACCCGCACTTATCTTAAAGGTCGTTTTCCATTCGTCGCCAGGACGGATACGAACTTGGTGGTATCCACTTCGAAGGTCGATCTTCGTAAAAATCCGTGATTCAGTATGTTTATCTAGCATATCATCAAATCATGGAATCGGAAACCTATACTTGACAGTAATCCGGTTAATGGTACGATTGTCTATACGCATACGCATGGTGCCGTTTTTCTTTGGCGTGAGAAGCGTAGGAACTAAACATGGACTTTTGCTTTCACGCAAGAAGCCCTTTCGAAGGAGATCTCCCACCTGCTCTTATAGAATCTGATTCTTCTTCAGATTCATCCGTTAATGCGTCAAATTAGGAAAACTAGCTCCTGGAAGAAAATCAATCTCATGCTGGATATCCCTCAAAGGAGGTAATCCGTCAGGTAAAACCTCAGGCATAACATCACTGAATACCTTTAATAAGGGTTTAAGAATGTCGGAAACACGAACCACAACTTGCTGATCGCCCTTGTCCACAATCATATACATCCCTTCACGCTTTCGGATGTTCATCATAACCCCTACATTCTGCTTCTTCACAATCTGAGGGGAATTACTCTTTGGTCTCAAAGTAATTTTAGTTCTTTTCCACACAAAAGAATACATATTCTCCCTAGCTCGGTGTGTAGCATCAACATCATATTGCCATGGCCGACCCAGTAAAATATGACACATATCTATCTCCACAACATCACAGACAATAGTATCTTGATATGATTTCCCGATCGAAATAGGTAAACGGCATAATTGGTTTACCTTAAATTCTGCTCCCTTGCGTATCCCACCCGATCGTGTAGGGCGCAGGATGCGGCTCCGTCTTTAGTTGCAAGTGATCCACCAAGGCCTTTGACACTATGTTCTCGTAACTTCCGCTGTCAATAATGATATCGCATACATTGCCATTAACAGTACAGCGAGCATGGAAAAGCTGATTCCGCTGGGTATCTTTTGTCCGCGGAGTAAGCAATAGACGACACACCACATAATTAACTTGCTGCCCACTTCATCTTCCACTCCCACTTCTTCTTCCTTTTTCCAATCTTTCTCATACACATCTTCGTCATGTTCAACGATATTGGCCATTCTACGACGAGGACAATCGCTGGAACGATGGCCCAACTTGTTACACTTGTAGCACTTGATCGATTGGGGTTTGGCGTATGGATTCTAGGTATTCTGATTGGGAGTGCGATTGCTTGCTGCGACTGCTTCCTTAGGCGTTCTCGTAGTACTCCTTGGAACTCAACTTGAACCAGGGATTTGTTGACTAGAAGAACTTGTAACATCAAGCTATCTTTCTTTCACGAATGACCCACAATCCAAATAATTTATACCATGAGTACTAGGGCTAGTCCTCTCCAATTGCATCTCAATTTTTCGCGCCACATCCTGGGCGTCTTGACAGAGAATAGTCAATGCAAAGAAACCCGATCCTGGATATTAAGTTGCAAACCATTAATGTATCTAGCAGTTTGTTGTGCCTCGAACTCATCTAGGTTATTGCGAGCAGAGAGTCGAAGGAACTCTTCCGTATAAGCTTCGACCGATCTATTCAATTATCGGCAATTCTGGAATTGCTGAAACAACAGTTGCTTATAGTCCGTTGGGAGGAATCTCTTCTTCAACTTCTGTTTCATCTGACCCTGTGATCAAATAGGAGCCTTGCCTTATCGACGTCGCGTCAATTGAGTATGTTCCCACCAAGCTGAAGTGCCACCCTTCAACTTGTATGCCACAAGTTTCACTTGGCGATCCTTATCAATATCCATAGCGTCGAAGAATTTTTCGACCTCCCAAAACCAATCGAGGAAATCTTCAATATTCAAATTCCCATTGAAAGTAGGAAGATCTACCTTTAGTTGATACTGTTCAGGATCTCGTCGATATCTTCCCTAACGTCGATTCCCACGAACATGCTCCTCCTGGAATCCCCTGTATCGGCGACCACCACGAATCCGCATCTCCTGGAAATCATCGTCTTCGTCTTCCGTATCCTCAACATAGTCTTGACGCCTTTGTTGGGGAACTCCTCTACGACCCATAGCATCTTCGGGATCACGAGCGACAGGATTTCGCTCGGCTGGAAGAACACCAGGTGCATGGTTTATGAACAAACGCTGGATGGCATCAAGGATCTCTTGAAACCTCCGATCAGTTTGAGCTATGAACTGATTGAACTCAGCCCGTGTAATAGGCTCATTCTCATAGCCCTCAATAGTGGGGAGATTGACATTCACATTATTCATCATCATCATAGGAGAAACCTGGCTCTGATACCAAATGACGCAAAGAGAAAGCGTAAATTTGGAACAACTCCAAAGAACTCGAAATTTTTATTCAATAATACTGTGCTCTTGATTACAAGACGGACATCTTATATATAGAGATAGGACTCTTAATACTAATAAAAACCGAATAATTAAAGATAACATCTAATAAACTAATATAAGAAACCCCTTGAATGGTAATATAGGAAACTGCCTGACTGATGATATAGGAAACTGTCTAAATGATAATATAGGAAACCGTCTGAATGGTTGTTTTCCCCAAAATCAAAAAAACTGTTGAGATTTCCGGTGATTACAGTGATCACATTGTTCAAGATAATCACAGGCTAACTGTTCTACATCAGCCGACGAGGGCTTGGTGACCCTCACTAGCCACTGGGCAAGGGCCTGGCTAGCTGGTGGCGAGGGTTGCCTTGCCCATATCTAGCAAGGGAGGGCTAGACTCACCTGGGTGAAGGTTGCCCTCTCTGGCCATCAGCAAGGTTGACCCCTGCCAGATCTGGGCAAAGGTTGCCTTGCCCATGGCCAGCTAGGTCTTGGACCCTTGCCCTGTGGCTGGCGATCGCCAAGCCCTCGCCGACCATTGATGGCCGATAACGGAGAAAAAAATAGAAATGGAAAAATAGAAATGGGAGAGAAGAAAAGAAAAAAGGAAAAAAAATAAAATGATGAAAATGCCCTTGATTAGTTGGTGAGGTTAAACCCTTTTTTGATAAATAAATGGCACTTCATGCCCTTATTTGGAATTTTCCCCCTTTTTTGACACTCTTCATTGTCTTCACAAATAAAGGTAGTTGTACTTATGATGATATTCATAATAATTTTGACAAGGAAAAATTACTATAATTATCATGATAATATGAATAATTATATTAACCATGAGAATCTAAAGAGTCCCAAAGAATCTAATGGTGTGGCAACAGGCTCAAGATCCCATGACCCCAATATTAATTACCAAAACAGTTCTAAACGATATCAATTTAGTCAAAAATATTTTAATTTGGCCAATTAAGTCATAAACTTTTTTATGATTTACTAATATAGTAGTTCGGGCTAATTTTGGCCACGATCGCTAATGTGGATGTCAACCATCCTAAGTGGCATAATCGGTGATGACATGAATAGTTTTTTAATATTTGTTAACTTCTCTAAAATATTTTGAATTTTTTTTCTTTTTCTTTTCCTTTTCTTTTTTTCTTTTTTTTTTTTTTCTTTCTTCCTCCACCAATCGTTGGGCCTCAGCGATAGCTTGCGATCAACCACAAGTGAGAGCTGACCTTGCTGGCCTCTGGCAAGGCTAACCCTTGCTCGTAGTCAATCGCCATGGAAATTCAGAAAAATTTAAAAGATTCAAAAAATCATCCATGTCAGTGCTAACTGTGCCACATAGGATAGTTGACGTCTACATCAACAATTGCTAACCAAAATTGATTGGAATGACTATATTGGCAAATCATCAAAGGTTGAGGACTCAATTGGCCAAATTGAAAGATTTAGCACTGCATTGGTATCTACACAATAGGTTTAGGATTTTTTTGGTAAAATTTATTGGGTCATGGGATCTTGACGCTTGACGTGAATTTCACAGCTTCTAATGACATCTCACGTATACAAGGTCTTCAAATTTCCCAAGATCATCATGTAGCAATAAACACACACAAAACAAGGCTCCAATCCCAAATGAAGCAGGACAGATAACTCTGATATCAATTGACAAAGAGCAGAAACACATAGCAAGATTCTTATAAAAGAAAGGAAATTATATAGCAAAAAAGGGGACAAAAGTAGAGCTGTTTGCACCAAAATTTAACTAGGTCGTTGACACAAAACACATGGCTAAAAGATAAATGGTTATCAATACTATATATGTGAGCCATTGTTGACAACCTAACGAGTGGTTGATATTAATGTACATCGATGACCATAAATCGGCTGTTGATATACGACAACATATGATTAACAATTGTCATATGCAAAACTAATCGGCAAGTATATCAATGGAAAAGAAATGCTAAGTTACCCATTGAGATAGCGGACGAAGACTAGATTTCTAAAGGGCGCCAAGAAACGGTTACAATATTCTAATTTGAAATCACTCGTGGTAGCAAATCAAGGAGAAGAGATAAAGGCGGAAGATCAAGGCGCGATTTTAAAGGAGTAACCATTTGGAAATAAGATTGTGGCATCATGAGAACATGGGATCGAGATTCTCAGAGATATAAAAGCATGGCTATAAACCGCTGAAGAACTGCTCTCGAGCATTGTAGTTATCTTTCAATTCTTGCACTATAGTTAAAGTTTTCATATTTGAGCCATCGATTAAATTCCATCATGTTTCTTAGATGTAGTTTTTAGATCCACGTCATTGATTAAATTTCGATGTGTATTTTTTGCTTTATATCCTAGGTGCCTTGTCATTGATAAAATTTCGGTGTTACATTTTCATGTTCTCAAACTTGGTCATTGATCAAATTTCGGCATAGTTGGGCACGTTTGTTTCCATTTGAAGTGATTATGTTCTTAGGCATTATCGTCAATTAAATTCCGGCAATGTGTGTATTTTTAGTTTCATTTGAAGCGAAGTTATCGATTCTCTAATTTACTTGTGATATTTCCTATCTGGAACCGCCACAGAGCCTGTATCCTCTAATAAAAATCGAACAACTTCTTGTTGCGGAGTTAAATGCTGGTGAAACAAGAGAAAACTAAAAGGAAAAGAGAAAAGCGTGAGTCCCCCACACGGTATCCGACAATCAAATCCTCAAGCTCACGAAACAATTGTTTAGGCCTATATTTATCGACATATAAATATATCAGTTTTACTAGGAAAATATATCTAAATAAGAAAATAAATGAAGAAAAATATCCTATATTCTAGATAACATCAAATAACCAATATAAACTAGGAAATTCAATCAGCAAGATGGTTGGAAAATCTTATCTTATATTGGTAACATTTGAATTTGAAGCACCTAGAGTCGATGGCATCCTCCAGCTAGTATTCATTCTCACCATTTTCTCTAAGAGTTTTTTTATATGGGCTACATTGATTGAGATTGTAATTTACCATTTTATGAGATTGGTCTAACAAGGTAACATATAACGATTCTTAATTAGTCTAATATGGGACTGACTAGTGTGGGCTAAATAAAGCCTAACCTGTGATGAGAAGGTATGTGGCTTAAAGCTCTATGAATATTTGCTCAAGTTTCTCCTCTAATCCTGATGCACAAATAATCTCACATAAGAGGTAGTTACGTAACGCTATTGTGAGGGACAGTTTTATTGAGCCAATGATATAGAGGTTAATAGAGGAGAAAAACTTATACTGAGCATTGTCACTATTTCGTATCAAGAACGATGGATTCCAAATCAAGTGCGCAAATCGCTTTTCTCGATTACTGTGTTATAAATTCTAGCTATAGAAATCTTGGGGTGCCGTTTTCGCTCCTTACATTATCTTGTCCAAGTGTTAGGTCATCTAACTTTCAATGCATTGACAACTAGTAACAATTAGTACTGGCATAATCTAAACAATTACAATCCATTTTCATCTAAGGTGTATTTGTTTCACAGAAAATGAATGATTTAGAAAATATTTTCTTAAAAATAATCATTTGTATTGCTTACAAAAATTAATGAACGGAAAATATTTTCATCGTTCACAAAAGTATTTAGACATAAATTGTTGTCGATAATGGAAATATTTTTCATTCACCAATATTTCAAGCGATACAAGTAATTATCTTTTGGAAAATATTTTTCAAATCGTTCATTTTTCGCAAAACAAGAAAAGCATTGATATCGATTTCATGGTATCTCCTCAACACTAAAGTCACGTTAATTTTTCTCTTCATCTAATTGTTGAGATCAGCGAGCGCTTAAAGAATTCTCGGCACTCCAATATCGGGCAAAAGTGAGGCTGCTAGAGGTTGGAAGTTTCACTTTTAGCAATTCATCCATTCGACCCCATTTGCTCATCTGAGTTATCTGGATTGGATCGATGGAATGAGACTTATTTAAAAAAAATCCATGATTTAATATTGTCAATATTTTTTCAAAAAAAAAAAGAATAAGAAATAAAAACCGATGAGAACGAGTGATACCCTATAGAGTATGTTATCTGGCTTAGATTGGTTCAAAGTTTAAAACACAAACCAAATGGCAGGAATTCCACAGACCTATGACAGCCACCAGGGTGGCTCCCCGATGGGGACGGCCGCAACCACCATGGAAGTCGCCAAACGATGGCAACCACCTTGTTGATGTTACCCGACCATGGTGACCCACAATGAACAGTCGGGTATTGAAAGTGAAAACGCATAAGTATACAATGCAAGATGAATGGGATCTGTTTGAACCCCAAAAAAAAAAAAAAAAGATGTATGGATCTGAAAGAGGAAAGAGAAGCCTTTCCCCCTCAATTTGGGCATGGCTTTAGAGTGATTCTCAGTGAATACTATCAACAGATCCCAAACCATTTCATGCAAAAGATCTAATGGCCAATGTCCATGCTCATGATTAAGAAAAGGAGAGAGGAGACTAAAAGACCGGCGAAAAGACAGGCAAAGGTCCACTCAATTATTTAGGACAACCGCATTCCATATGGGCTGTCCTGCAGTTTGCTACCTAACGGCTCCTTAAAGGCTTCAACGAGCCACGGCAAGCGATGACAATTACAGTGTGTTTATTTAGTAAGTGAATGATTTAAAAATTATTTTTGTAAAAGTGTTTGCTTACAAAAATAAATGAAAGAAAAATATTTTCATTGTCCACGAAATGTTTAGACATAAATTATGATCGATAATAAAAAAATTCATTAACTAATTATTTCCAACAATACAAGTAATGAATTTTTTTCCAAAAAATTCACAGAAAATGAATTGTTTGGAAAACATTTTCCTAAAAATGATACTATGAATCATTTTTAAGAAAATAATTTTCAAATCATTCATATTTCGCTAATAAATAAAGCCTTGGTAAAAGTTGTATTTGGGTGTTATGACTTTTTCTTAATTACTATGGTGATATCCACTTGTAAATTTTGATTTCGGGTTTGCTGCTTGCGCAATTATCAGAGGAAATAAAACGGTCAGAATAGACCAATTTTTCTGGATTAAGTACGAACTTGGATGTTCAAAATTTCTTTAATTGTGGTTGAATATGGCTTGAAAGTAATCCTGACTTATTTGAAATCTGATCCATAATTGAATTGCAAGGAAACACAGGCCGTATTGGGAAATTCCAAATTAGACTCTTGCAGATAGAATCGTGGGTGAGGCAGAAAGGGAAGTTAATTTCTCGCAAGACTTTTTTTCTTATTGAAGATGAAGTCCATGTTAGCGTCGGAGAAGGATTCATAGTTTCTTGCATATATGTATTTTATTGTTGAGTTTGGTCTTGGGTGCATAGTGAGTATGCTCAGTATGTATGTAAACTTGTGAGAGGCACAAAGAGTTTTGAGAGCCGTCAGATAAGAGAGTTTTTTTTATTTTGGTAAAAATCTAAGAGAGTTGAGAATGTAAGAAAATTCATTTCTTGTGATTGATATGCGTTTAATATAGGACTGGAAAATACTTATGAATGAATGTGATTGAGTGACTGTAATCTCATCTTTGCCGATTATAGTGAGACCATCTCATGGATCTCTCCCTATGGATTAAGCACAGCACTGAACTACGTAAATCCATTATGTTCAGGTTTTATTTTTCTTCAATATAATTTTATTTAAATCTTTTCATTTGGTCATGCTTCCACGTTAGTTATAAGAAATTAGTATCGCAGCACACGGTTATTGTTGACTGATAGTTTTGGGATTTTTTCTGTCTGCAATTGTCGTTATGGCTTCTATGAAATTTGGGCCGGAGAAATTTATTGATGAAAATAATTTTGATTTGTGGCGGATGAAAATGAACATATTGTTGGAGACATAGTCTTTGGATTGAGCATTGGAGGGAGGTGTTAGATTATCCTAGATTATAAAAGCGGAAGAAAAGGTTAATAGTTTGAAGAAAACGAGGAGTATTATCCTGTTGAATTTAAAGGAAGATTTTTTGGTTGAAGTGGCTGATGAGATGAGTTTACTATAGTTTGGGCAAAACTAGAAGCATTGTATACGTCAAAATTGCACTCGAGGAAACTTATTTTGATTTAGCATTTCTTCACTTCCGAGATGATCGCGAGAGAACATCAATCTAGGTTCACCAGAGTTTAACAAAGTCATCGATGATCCAAAGAATATGGATGAGAAGACATTTGATCAATGTAGGCTATGATGTTCCTTTGTTCTTTGTAAGGAGCACTTTCGTGATTCGAGTGAGACGATATCCGTAGAGGAGGTGAAGTTTATATTGCAAAGAATTGGCAGAAGAAGCTACAGGGCAATAGTCAGAGAAGCGGCACTAAGGGTTCGAGTGGGGTTCTAGCAAAGAGATTAAAACCCTAAGTCTAGAGTGAAGAAGTCCTTTAGGCTGTGTTTGGTCGCATGAATTTCTAACTAGAATAGAACTGGATATGATAGGATATGAAACCCAAGAGATTTGCTATATCCTATCTATTATTTGGTGAATCACAGTAATAAAGCCAGAGATTTTCACATTTTACCATGTCCATTATTTGTTATGAACATCATATTAGTGTAAATGAACATAAAAATTGCACAAACGGAGACGATAAAAATCTCTTACGATACTCTTACCTACTTCATTTTTACTTGCTTATTTTTTTCCATCTCTTTTTAAATTTGTTTCTTTTTTATTTCTTTTTCCCCTTCCATCATTCTCTAATAAAATTTTATTAAATAGTAAACTATACTAATACACCTAAAATATTTAATAAATATAAATACTAAATGTATTTATTAATGTATATGAAATTTATATCATAAGATAGGAAGTAAATTGAATATATAAATAGAAATAAGAATAAATAAAACGAAATTATTTTTATGTTTTTGTTATTTTGAATTTTTTTATATCAAAAATTAAATATTATTTATATTCAAATATTATTTTAATTTAACAAGTTTGCTACTCGAGAAAAATAACTTTTATATTATAGACACTATAAATCCTATCCACCCTTATCCCACCTCTCTTATGGGATAATTTTATCCAAGCTATATCATTCCTATATCTGATTTATCTTATCTTGGACAAGCACCAAACACAGGATGGAATAAAAGATATCATAGCCTAAATTTTATCCCGATTACCAAACATAGATGTTACAAGGGTCAGAAAGAGGGGCACATCGAGAGAAACTGCTTAGAGCCAAAGAAAGCTCAAAGATCAAAGAGTGACGTTAATGTCGCATGGAGGAACCTAACGTTCTATGTGTATCTACTAGCTCGACTGGAATGAGTAAATTGTAGAATGCGGACGCACGTACCACATGCTATCATATAGGGACCCGCTTCCGAGGGGCGGTTTTTATGGGCAAAAACGCTGAGTGCAAGGTCATTGGTTTTGACTCTGTAGTGATCAAGATGTATGATGAGACCATCAGAACTTTGCAAGATGTTCGATACGTTTCAGATATGAAGAAGAATATGATCATTTAAGGTATGTTAAATTTTTTGAGTTGTCAGTGCACTTGTAAGTCTTGGACTTTGAAGGTTATCAAACATGCATTCGTTCGTGAAGGGGGAAGTGGACATGTGATTTTTATATTGAGATGCATGAGTAAATTGTGTTAGAAAGTCTTACATCGGAGAATTGATACGTTGTAGAGCAATTAATATATCTTAATTGGCTTATAACTCATTAGTTTAAACTTTTGAGCAAATGTGGGTCTAATTGGATATATTGACGAGCTCGGATTTGAGCTCCTTCTTAAAAATCTCATCGGGTGAAGGTATTGTATTTCTGTTGCACACTCCAAATAAATGGTATTAGTGCCGACGGTTAATTAGTGCTCCACCCTAATTTGTCAAGGTGTTTGGTAAATATTCAAGGAATGAATATCGTGGCCAATGTAGTTTTCAGGTCGTGGGTGTTGTGGTGTATCAATGCAGTCCCGATGGCAACTTCCATGGTTCAATCCGGAGAAAGAGACCATGGATGAAGGTCCACGTTGGAAATTCAAGTTGAAATATCTTGATGGAAAAGTATACCTGAATTAAGGGAAAGTAGATCTAACACTGAGCTCATACATTAAGAGAAGATTATTGAAATGAGCGCGTAAATTGTGTTTGAAAGTCCCATATTAGAAAATTGGTGCTGCGTAGAGCAATTAAAATATTTTAATTGACTTATAATTCATTGGCTTAAACTTTTGAATGAAGGTGGAGTAAACTGGATATATCGACAGACTTGGATTTGGGCTCCCTCTGGCGATCTCTCTATTAGATATATGCCCTAAAGTTGTCATGTAACAGTTACATGTTAGGGATTTAAGTTGTATTTTCAAATTCATTATTTATTTAATGGCAATGACGTATTCATTCATTTGTCTAATTATTTAAATATATGAACGATTCCATAAGATCAGTTGTGACTGGACCTATTGTTAAGACGTTAAGAATATGTGTGACTAATCAGGACAATCAACTCTCTTGGGAGTACTAACGTGTTAGTGCAAGTCCTACTACTAGATTAGTGATGAACCTAGGGATGTCACACACCATAACCAATTTAGAATGACGTTGTACAGAGGATGTAATATTGCAAATATGTTTGCAATTATAGCAATTGATAAGTGAGATTGTAATTAAATTAAATGTGATTTAATTTCATTTTATTTTCAGTCATAAGCGTGCGTGCATATGATGCACATGCAAACCTAAAGTGGACACATATTAATGTGCCAAATGATCTTGCACTCTTAATTTTATAAAATTAAATTCATTAAAAGTGTACACGGACAACAAATGTTGACCGTGTGTAGCACACGATTAGCTCCTTGCTGATTGTGTGTGTTTTAATTTAAAATTAAAAAAAATAATGATGATGGTGGTGCATGCACACGGTCAGCAGTTGACCGCGTGCATCACCCACGGTCAGCAATTGTTGCTGACTGTGGGCATCATCCACGACCAGCAACCGTTGCTAGTCGTGTGCTATATGCACACACGATCAGCGATGATTGCTAATCGTGTGGTGAGTATCCGTGCGATCAGCAACTGTTGCTAATCTCACAAATAAAAATTGTGATCAGCAATAATTGCTGAGAGAGAAATACAGAAAAGAAACAGTGCAAGTAAGAGTGCAAGATGTGTTCGTGAAAGTCAAGAAAATACGTTTTCTCTCTTCCAACGCCGTGACTCAAATATCAAGAGTGCGGGGAATTGTCGCCATAAGATTGCTAGCACAATTCTATTGGTAATTATTCACAAATTCTTCCTTCCGTTCGTCGTGCGATTGGTGGTGTGTCTGAACTGGAGGTTCGACGGTTGTGGGGCTTGAACTGAAGAACATCCGAACCGAAATCGTTTTGGGCACGTTACGAGAGGTAATCCAATTAACCCCCTATGGTCTTCCGATTTTTGATTGAAATGCACGAACAACGCCTTTAGAGATACATGTGTGATTATTTCTTTCCGCTGCGTTTATATTTTTAACTATGCATGTTCCGAAGAAAACCAACGCTCTCCCCTCACCAAAACGTATCAGGTTTCCATGATTTTCCCACCTAAAGGTATGAGGCTCGACTCCTACAGTTTGATCCCACCTTGTCATAGTCAAGGTCAGACAAGGTTATGGCACACGTCGCACGAGCAAAAGCATAGTGGATTACATCCATTTAGATTTGTGGGTGCCTTTTCAAGTGCAACCAAATTGGAGATGTCAGGTGTATGCCACCCTTTATCGATGACTTCGGCCGAAAAGTCTGGATTTACTTTCTAAAGCGCAAAAACGAGGTTTTTGTCTGTTTTAAACCGTTTGAGCTATTGATAGAAAGTCAAACAGGCGAGGAACTCAAGAGACTTAGAACTGATCACATGTTAGAGTAATATTCTAATGAATTCAATGACATCTGTAGAGAAAACGATGGCAGCCATCAAGGAGAAATGATTTACGGAACACCTAACTCGCAGCAATCAAAGGATGTGACTATTTTAGTGAACTGTTTTCGGTTTTAATTTTTTTGAGGATGAACTTTTTCATACTCGTTGGCAAAGCAAGGATCAGTCAATGCTGAAACTGAAAAAAACAATCATAAGCCCCAATCGGCCACAATTTTAAAAACGTGCTAGACCTATAGAAAAACTTATTCGATATTAGTCTTAAATTTTTGCATGAAATGTCAATGTAATCTTTTTGATTAATTTTCATCAGAAAACGTTGACGCAGCAATATAGTCATCACTAACTGTCCTACAAAATCTTTGCAAAAATTGGCTAGAGGGGTTATACATGAGTTTCTTGCAAATGATTAGAACTCAATTGGCAAAACTATAAAATTCAAGATTGAACCGACTCCATGTAATAGGATTATGATTGATTTGACAATTTTCCTTAGTCCCATGTATACTTCTGAAAAAGAATATAAAACAAACATTGCACGATGCTTTTATTTTATTATTATCTCTCTCTCGAGCTTTTCCTGTGAATATTTTCACTGTCTGGACCTAAAACATGCTTTTGAGGACAAGATTAGCTACGTTTACTCAACATGTTCCATTCGCTGCATACGACATGTTAGGTCATTATAGTTCCGCCGCATGACACCCCAAAAAATTAAGAGAAATAAATTAATTAATTAAGGAGCATCTAAGAAGGTTCTATATATTAAAAAAATAAAATAGAAAAAAAAGGGATAAAAGAAAGACTTGAGATCCAAGTCGCCAAATGAAAAAAGATCCGCAATGACCGGCAAGGTGATAATTATATGCAAAATCTAGATATTGTACATATACCAATCCGGATATCCAGCATGAAAGTTGGCAGTTTAATATGAAATCTTTAGATTGAATTACCTGCTGATCTATCTAACCAGGAAACAAAAATCTCAAACCTTGAAATGCAAGAAGAAGTGGTGATCGGATCCCCAGTGAATCTGTTCCGAGATCCATTCTTCAAAAATTGGAAACTTGAATCGAACCAGTTATACTTAGAATCGGAGAACTGGATTAGAACCCAACTAGCCAATTCCAAGCCGGGCCTTGGTTCTTAGGTAGAACTAGGTTTTTTTTGTAAAAATCGCATAATTGATATTATATGTATATTTTTAACCTACAACTAGTTAATTCTTATTAGTTAAGTGGTCTTGGGTGCCTACTTTAAGTTAGAGATTATGGGTTCCATTCTCCCTTAGTAGCATCTCACTATTGCCTTTCTTTACATAAGCTGTATAATCCTGGTTCGACCCTAGAACCAGCCTTCAAATCGAGAGCTGAATTGATTCCTCTCAGAAATAAATTGAGTAAGACCTATTATGGATTGAACCGGCCCAATGGTCACCCTAGAATTTTTAGGTAAAGCAAGACAATTTCTTGGGATTAAAAGTTGATCTCAATTCCATATTTTAATAGGACTTAAGGACACGTTCAAAATTTCAGTAAATTGATTTTTAAGTTGCGACTTTATAAAGATTGTTTGTGATGGTAGAGAGGCCAATTTGTAGAGGCTGACCTATAAGAGTATAAAGAATTCACAATGACAAATTTTGCTATTTTTCATTAAGTTATCTGAAAATATTAGAACTATAATAATTAGCTATAACACATCACAGTGAACAAGTCAACACTTCTGCTAAGTAAACTTCTACCTTTGTTTCGGGGAAAAATAAATAATTTAAAAAATATTTTCCTAAAAGTGATCATTTATATCACTTACAAAACTAAATGAATGAAAAATATTTTCATTGTCCATAAAAATGTTTAAACGTAAATTGTTGTTGATAACAAAAACATTTTTATTGACTAATTACTTCAAGTGATATAAGCAATCATTTTTAGGAAAATATTTTCCACATCATTCATTTTCCACAAAATAAATGTATGGGATTAGCCAAAATTTAACCCTAACATCTAACTAATGAGAAAGACCGACAATTCGAATGAAATGAAATCTATTATCCCGTTGTCAAAATAAGGTCGATAATGTTGTCGTTAAATTTGATTTATTTACAGACACCAAAAATAATAAAAGGGTTGATTACACAAATGGCCCAAAGTACGATGTCGTCTTCAGGCTTTTAATTTGTTTAATGTGATTTATGAACTTTGGCCCAATATATATATTTCATTTAGTCTTGTAATATATAAAAATATCCAATGTTATCCTTTCATTAATTTAAATTAACAAAATTCGTTGTTTTAGCTTCCAATTCGGTAAGTTTGAATGGTGGAGAAAAAAATAACGTTACATGTGGATTATCCACATAAGATACTCAACTCAAATTAAGATATAATAATCTACGTCATCAAATAACATGGATAACCTTATTTTAAATTGAACAAATTAAACAAATGAAAAGGATCATTATATTCTAATTTGAGTTGAATATCTTGCGTGGATAATTTGCATATAATGCTTTTGTGTCCATCATTGACGTGTACATGATTGGAAACCAAATCAACAAATTCCGTTAATTTGAATTAGTGGGATGACAATATTAAATATTTTTATACATTACAAGACTAAATGAAATATATACCAAAAGATAATGGATCACATTGAATAAATTAAAAGTTCAAACAGACATTATATATTTGATTAAAGTTCATAGATCAAATTAAATAAATTAAAAATATATGGACAATATTGCATATTTAAAGTTAAATCTAACTTTAAGGGCCTTTTATATCATTTTTCGTGATTCAAAAAGCCATGAGCGGAGGAGGATTCGTTATTGATATTGTCAGACGAAATTAAGCCGGGTGCAATGAGAAATTCACCGAACTGGTAAAATCTTTTTTTTTTTTGAGCCCTGAAAGTTCAAAAAAAAAAAAAAGAAGAGTGAATGGTAAAAAAAACAAAAAGCTTAACTAGACCTGCACCTGCACAGTAGGACCGCACGCTCAGAGCGCTCGAGAACAACAAGTGGAAGCAACCTCTGCCACGTGACAACCGACCCGACGACCTTCGACGCACGTGCCACCGCCCCCCCACGTGACGTCATCCCGCAGGTAATTGAACGCGGCCGCGTCCTGCAGTAATAAGGCTGTGACCGCATCAGAATCAGACCGAGCTGCTCAATTTTTTTTTTTTCAAACCTCACGTGTCTTCCTCCCGCCCAAAAAAAAAAAAATTAACCACGGTCAAAAGAAGAAGAGATCTTTGTCAAAAAAAAAAAACACTCATATCTTGACTTAGGTTAACACCTTTAAAAAAAAATCAAATTGATGCTTCACGAGTACATTCAATCTCACACTACTTCTAGTCTCGCGAAAAGTTTCAAACCAACTCTACCGACCCTTAATCTGACATCTATGTCATATATGTATTTTTGAGTCGGGAGTACTGACTCGAGATTTTTTGTGAGACGAAAATTGGTTTGGTCTAAACGCACCGTGGAGGTATCGATTTAAATTTTTTGTGACACTAAAAATTAATTTGGAAAAAATGTCTTAAGTTCCAATTCGAGATTTTTAATGGCACAATCCTCCGATTTGTGTTTTTTTCTTTCAACTAAGCATGTAGACAAAGTTAGACTAAATACGTTAAAAATAAAATATTTTAATTCGTGCTATTTTCAAACTTGTTGTGTACTTGGTTTTGTTAATAGCAGTATTGAGACATGCAGGTGCGCACCTTCAAAAGTGACAGAGGAAAAGAGTAATTATCCTTTGAACGAAGAATGTGGATAATTTTAAGGATGTGCTTATTTATAAGGGTTAATACCATAAAAAATCTCAAATCATACCCATCGTCACACACGAATACCAAATTTTTCTTTTCGAGCCACTAAAAATCCTAAACTTACCCATTGTGATACAAATACCCCAAATTTTTTTTATCAAACTTATACAAATATGACAAATATCTAAATAAATAGTATATGTGTCACACATGTATAAGTTTGGATTTTTTCGCAACCCAAAGGAAAGTTTATGGTACTTATATCACAGTGGACGAGTTTAAGGTTTTTGGTGACAAAAAAAAAGGTTAGAATATATGTGTCACAATGGGTATAATTTAATATTTTTGGGTGATATTTCCTATTTAATAACTACACCCTGATTTTTCAACTTTCTATTAGACAAAGTCGATATAAATAAGAAAGATCCAATAAATGCAAAAATGAAAAATTACTTTTAAGTTAATATTATATCCGCTTCATAAGTAAAAAAAAAAATTTTTTTTTTGACGAGAAAGTTCGAATTAACTAAAAAGATTTGGATTAATTCGCACAGCGCTGTGCTAAAAAGCTTTCTTATTTGTTAATCGCGAAAAAGTTTGAAAAAATCGACGTCGTCGTCGCCTAGTCCCCATGAAACCAAGAAAGAGAGGCGCAGGGGAGGCTGCGAATGACGGTTTTGCCCTCGTCGCCCCATCTCTCTCCGTACGACCCCTGCATAAATACCTCCTCAACCACCATCTCCTCCGAACTCTCTCTCTCTCTCTCTCTCTCTCTGAACGCAGAGGCACCCTGCTCAAAAAACAACCAGAGAAGAGAGAGCGAGAGACCTCGACCTTCTCTCCCTTTCTCTCTCTCTCTCACGCCAGCGAGCAATAAGTGAAGAAGAAGGGCCTTCGAGTACGGGCTCTGCTGCAGCGACAGTCAAGAGGAGGAAGAAACAAGAGAGAGTTGAACCCTAATTTCCTGGTCCAAAACGCCCGACACACACAGAGGAGGAGAGGAAGGAAAAGCTGCTCCTTTCCCGTCGTCCGCCGTTGATGAGCTCTGCCCTGCGCCCCCACTCCCCCTTCATTCAAAGCGGGGGCACACTGCTCACTTTCCTCCTCCTCTGATCGATTCTTGAATCTCTTCTTTTAACCGACGAATCTGTGTTTGTGTGTGCGCGCGCGCGTCTCTCTCTCTCTGCGTCTCTCTTCGTTTCTTAGCATCTGATTCGGGGTTGCCAGTTCCAGCTAAGTCCAATGCACGAGTGATCAGATTCGTGCTTCGTCCTCACCTTTGTTGACTTTCTCTCCTCTGATCATTTTCCACCGGCTTTCGAATTGCGAGTCTCTCTTTCTTCTTCTTCTACCGCATCTTGTTCTGGAGAGAGAGAGAGAACCGGGGTCCGTGAGAGCGCGTCGGGGATTTACCCTTTCTTGAGAGGATGATCGAGCATCGCCGTGACTCGGACGGTGAACTCAGCAGCGTCGAGACCTTGAATTCGGGCCACGCCAGCTCGATGAGCAGCAGCTCCCGCGGCAGCTGCAGCAGCTTCAGCCGCCTCTCCTTCGACGCGGCCCTGCTCGACCACCACCACGGCCTCGGCGCCACCTCCGCCGCCGAGGCCCTGGCCATAAAGCCGCACCGGTCCTCCTCCGACTCGGTCTACTCCGCCATGCTCCGCCGCGGGGCGAGGCCCGGGTTCCGCGACTTCCGCCTACACCGCCGCATCGGCTCCGGCGACATCGGCACCGTGTTCCTCTGCAGCCTCAAGGAGGGCCTGGGCGGCGGCGGCGATCCGGCGGACGGTGGGGAGATGCAGCCGGCGCCCCTGTACGCGATGAAGGTGGTGGACAAGGAGGTGGTGGAGAAGAAGCAGAAGAGCCAGCGGGCGGAGATGGAGCGGCGGATCCTGAAGATGGTGGACCACCCCTTCCTGCCCACCCTCTACGCCGAGTTCGAGGCCTCCCACTTCTCGTGCATTGTCATGGAGTACTGCTCCGGCGGCGATCTCCACTCCCTCCGCCACAAGCAGCCCAACAAGTGCTTCTCTCTCGCCGCCGCGAGGTAACCCACACACACACATTCCCTTCCTCCCGTCGTGTCACTGTGTTTGTTTGTCCTCTTCTTCCTTGTTCATTTCAAGAATGTGTTAGTCTCTCTGGTTCATTATTCTTCCTCAGTTTTTCTCAAACGGTGTCCATGGAGTTCTTCCTTCTTTCCCACGAACCCTTTTCTTCCCCTTTTTTTCATGCGATGTTGTTTGGTTTCGTTTCTCTGCATGGTGCGATTCTCCATGTTTTGTTCTCGTCTGCCCTTTTTTCCCCCGTGAGAGGTTACCATCTTGTCTGCTTCTCTGCTGCAATCAGCGACCTTCCACGGATCATCCTTTTTTTTTTTTCTTTTTAATCAGTTTTTCATTTACGAAAAAAAATATAAACAAAAGCAGAATCGCTTTCAACGTTTCCCTTTTTCCGCTCTGGAGCTGAGATTTTCCAGGATTATTTATCTGACAATAGCCGCAAATTTCCTTTTTGGAAAAAAATAATGCAATTCAATTTATTGTAAATAAAAGTGAGAGAAAAAAGAAATAAAAAATATTTAAATTTTTAAATTTTTTGATGGGGTTTTGGTTTTTTTTTTTTTCAGGTTTTATGCTGCAGAGGTATTGGTGGCGCTGGAGTACCTCCACATGCTTGGAATCATCTACAGGGATCTAAAGCCCGAGAACGTGTTGGTCAGATCGGACGGTCACATCATGCTCTCTGACTTTGACCTCTCTCTATGCTCCGACGCCATCCCGGCCGTTGAATCCCCGTCGACGTCGGCGGCGGCGACCCCGGACCCCTCCCGGCACGACCCGAGACGGCAGACGGCGGCGGCGGCCGCCCCTCCTCCTCCCCCGCCTCCGTCCGCTTCGCCGTTCTCCTGCCTCCCCAGCCCCAACCGGCTCTTCCGGTCGCGCAAGATCCAGGGCCTCGCCCCGGGGAACCGGATGTTCGTGGCCGAGCCGGTCGGCGCCCGGTCGCAGTCCTTCGTCGGGACCCACGAGTACGTGGCGCCCGAGGTCGCCTCCGGCGGATCCCACGGCAACGCCGTCGACTGGTGGGCCCTCGGGGTCTTCATCTACGAGATGGTCTACGGCCGCACGCCCTTCGCCGGCGCGTCCAACAAGGCCACCCTCCGCAACATCGTCGAGAAGCCCCTCGCCTTCCCGGTCCCCGCCGACGCGCCCCCCGCCGCCGCCCCGGAGCTCTACGCCCGTGACCTCATCGCCGGCCTGCTCTGCAAGGACCCGGCCCGCAGGCTCGGGTCGAGGCGAGGGTCCGCCGACGTCAAGAAGCACCCCTTCTTCAAGGGCCTGAACTTCGCCCTCGTCCGGTCCCTGACGCCGCCCGAGATCCCCGGCCTGAGGCTGAGGCGGCAGAGGACAACGACGGCGGCGAGGAGGCAAACGACAGCCTTCGATTATTTCTGAGCGGTGGGGAAGGAGAGAACCAGCGGTGGGGTTTCGGCCACGTGTCCGGCTAAACCTGCCAGGTTTTGGGCCACTGGCAGTTTGATAGTTTGTACATTTGTGTTTCCTTATTGTTAATCCTATGTTTAGGGAGTAGCTTGTCTATGTCTCTTTAGGGTTTATCATGTGTACGAACTTCGTGCCTAACTTCAGAAAGAGAAGTCCTATTCATATAGCTAATCTAATATCACCAAATTAATATAAAAATCACATTACCAAAAATTTATGCAGTTTTTCTTTTTATTTCGTCTTTTCGCAGCGTACCCACCATCGTGTTTTAGTACACAAATCGTGGGATGAATTTACTTTTTTTTTTATAGTTTTTGTTGGGTTAAAAGAGCATGACAGAGAGAATAATTTAATATCACTTAAATTAAATTAAAGTTGCTTGATCACGATCGTGGGAGACCAAGTGACCACATTTACCTGTTCCAACGACAGAGAGAATCCCTCGCAGGGGATGGTGTTCCGCAATGCCCAGCAAGAGAGATCTGTCAATAGAAATTGCTTTCTAGACAGAAGGAATTTCCTTTGGAGGAAGTATATAAAAAAAAAATTTGATGCATTGAATAATTGCCTAAGAAAGTCTTGTTTTCTGTACCTCCTGTTTCCTCATGTTACAAAACAGTAGTTTGTGTGAGCTGGTCCTATAATTGAAAGAACGGTTTCTATCCCCAACAAATTTCATTGTCACGAAAGATCAAAAACTGGTAGCCTTACGCATGCCAATCTGGTATCCCTAATCCAAATTCACTCCCCCCATATCAGACCCCAAATTGTAGATTTGGGGTAAATGTGTCGTGGAGTACTGGTTTGGAGTTTTTGGTGAGACGAAAATTAGAATTGGGTGAATGTGTCATGGCTACCGGTTTAGGATCTTTGGAGAGACAAAAAATAATTTGGATTGAATATGTTATCAGATTTTAGTTGGGGATTTTAATAGTATTAATCCCCTAGAGAAGCTAGCAAACAAAAATTCATGCATAAAGGGATTAATAAAAATGTGCTTGAAAGCAACCTGTGCCTTATCAAGAGAGACAAATAAACAAATTGAGCTCAATGGGGGTGGTTATGACTTATGAGATGATGCAATCCTCCATTGGCTTGGAAAAGCCAAAAAAGCAATAAAAATAAAAATAAAAATTCACTTTTTCTAGGGTTTGAGTTTGACCACCTCATATACTTTCTATACCAATCGAAGAATCTGATCCGATAGGTTTAACTGGTCGTAAAAGGGTGCCCAAAAAATATTAAATAATAACTAATGAATAATGAATAATGAGTAAATAAAAAGGTGGAAAATTCTCCCTAAATTCCGTTGCCTTTTGACTAACCTCGGTTATTCTTAGAAGGTCCAAAATAGAAAATTCCAAAGATGAGCTAAGAGCTAAGAGCCATTGTCTTTTGCTTGGAATATTACGTTTCGATTTCTTTTTTTTATTTTTTATTTTTTCTAATATTTGCATTTTTTTTAAATTGCACCCTAATTAACTCAAGGGGGACCCACCTAGAATAGCCAGCGTAGACAACGGGGAAATATCATGTGGGGAAGTAGGATCGTGCGGGGCATAAGCTCAGCAAAACTCAAACATTGGGAGATTTATTTATGTTGTGATATCTAGATTTTGTTAACTAGTGTTGATGGACACTTGTCGACCAGTCCACTCAAGCAAGGGAAATTCGTCATTTTCAAGCATTGTTTTTCTCGTGTTATGTAGAGTTAAAATATTGAAAATGTCATTTTTCGTATGTTGGGTAATGCTAGACAAGTGACGTGAGATGGCCGGATTAGAAGCGATTTGCCAAATTCGATGAATAGTGCCCCCAACCTTGATAGCACGTTACAATGTCCAATCCAACCAGACTCATCAAAGGGGTTGGTCATGTTGAGCCAGGTTGAAAATGGTTCAAGTCAAATAGACCCATTTTCAGACAATGCAAATCTAGTAATCCATACATAACCTAGCCCATACGCAACCGGTATCTAACTCGATCCATATTGCTAAAAACACTTCCACATTTAACCAAATATAGGAAAACTCATACGTGGATTGAGTGAGCGCCAAAATCGAGGGACGGCAAGAGAGAATGAAAAGAAGATGAAGAGAGAATCATATAGATGTGTTGAGTCTGAATAAGTTATAAATTCATTTATAATCTATTTACTAAATATAATTAACTCATATAACAACTTAATCATCATATATGAATTAAGAAATGTGTCAATGATCTATTTTGACAGATCTAGTGAAGGAAGATTACGTGTATATGAAAGCACATAAATCTTGTAGACAAGTGACGTGGACACCTTCATATATACGATTGAATAATTTCGAGGAGCCTTCTCTTCTCTTCAATTTGGATCATTCAATTCGATTCCACCTAGAATAAAACCATTCGTGGCCTAGAAAGAAAAGGAACATCATTGGCTTATAATTGCACCTAAAAGAGAAGGAAGGAAGAAAAAAAAAATCATTGGGTGATAATGGATCGAGGGGAACCGGCGATGAAAAAGTGCGTGACATATTATTGTGATTGGAAAGAAAAAAAAATAATTTGGGGGGGACAGAACATATGGCCACGCGCTACGCGTCGCGTGGGGTGCCACCTCCTGACGTTGGTTTGACTCCTCTCCTACCGTTTTCATGGGCGGGCTCACTCCAACAATTCTTGCTCCCTATACTTTTTGCCAATTGTTGTGACTTGCGAGTGAGTATTGTCTAAACTTATTTGATCAAATAAGACTAATCATATGTTTCAAGAATTTACAAAATTCATAGTGAATTAAGCTAAACTCAACATGTTATTGCGTAATTTATTCCTTATAATATCTATCTATTCAAATGACAAAAAAAAAAGTCTATCGAAACCTTTGAAATAAAACCTGATTATGAAAAATCGATTGACCGTTAATTCTATGTTTTTATTTTCAGTTTTCAATTTTGAATTTGGCCCAGTGAAACCTTTACGCTTTATTTTCGGTTGTAAGAACAATTTCACGTCTCCCGAGATTGATTTCTAGGATTAGTTCACAAATCAACCGAACAGTTTTTTCGTCAAATATTGCCAGCCTATGAAGATACATGTCTCGCGCTATGTGATCCCTTTTCATATTGGTTTTGATATAGTTAGAATTGTTCTTTCTTGTGATTACTGTACCCTTTGCCTATTTTTTTTGGTCGAAATTGTACCCTTTGTTGACATTCCATCATCTTTTGTTGTTAGGTATACATGCAGGGTCGACACTTCAAAGATGTTAGGTTTTTTGTCATTTCTATTATAAAAAGGGAGCTCTAGGAGACTTCATTTTTTTTTTTGTTGAGAAATGTAACTTATGCCTTCGTTGTAGTAGTGGTTCAGAGATGCCGACAAATAGCTTTATGATTTTCATTGACGAATGCTTTTGGAGCACGAGTTAGATAACTAAATAGAGAAAAATCGCAACTTTTCAATGTGATATTATTCTTACATTATGCGTAATGAATGTTTTGAAAATCTTAATAGTTCTGATTAAGTAGGTCTAGCGAGTATCTTAAAGGCATTCGATTAGAGGTTGTGATTGGTCCTATGAAGAAAGAACTAGTTGCGATTTGGACATTGATAAAAACCCAAGTTTTGATTTTCTTTTTCAATCGATTTGAGGTATGCTTACTCAAGAAAAAAAAAAGATAAAAAGATAAAAAAAAAAATTGAAAGGACTCGTGGAAACTGGAAAGTGAGGTTTAGGTATTCTTGTTTTGGGACAACACATGGGATGTCCTTGAGAACACCTGCCAACCAGGCAGGTGACTTAAACGCCCTTGTCCCCCTTCCTGTCCCCACCATCAATTCTCACCCCACCTGCCCTACACGTACACCTAATCACACCTCAAAACGTGTAGTGTCCAGAGCCTGCCACGTGGCATCGCTTCCATCTAGCCCAATGAGATTAGCATTGGGACAAGGTTTAATTAATGAAGATAGTATTGATACGATGGTAGTGAAGATATACCGTTCCTTGCAAAGTAACGGGAAATGCGGACAACATAAGGCACTAAGGCTTTATTTGTTTCATTAAAAATGTGACATTTTTTGAAAAGTATTTTACAGGAAGTCATTTTCTTGTAAAATAATAATATTTTTCAGTGTTGACTAAAATTTGAAAATGAATTAGAAAATATTTTCCGTCATCTGATAAGCAAAATATCTTCCGTGATCTGATAAGGAAAATAATTTGATTTTCTTAAATAAATATACACTATTCAGACCCTAGTGACTTACATATAAGCAATCGGGGAATCGACTATGGGCACCAAGGTCCCGGGTTCGGCCTTGATGGACTTGGACATGAGTACAAGCATCAATCCTGGGTCCACAAAAGCCGGGCCCGAGTAGCCAATGTCCTTGCCCGGCTCCCTAGTGTCCTAGCTCGAGTCCACAGAGGCCGGGCTTGAGGACTCGGTGCCCATGCTTAGTTTTTGGCACCGAGCTTGAGTTCATCGAGGTTAGGCTTAGGTCAACAAAGGCCGAGTGTGAGACCATAATGCCAGGGTTCGGGAACCCAATGCCTGTGTTCGAGTCCCGATGCTCTAGTCTTAGTCCATCGAGGCTAGGCTTGGACTTGACTTTGATGGACCTGGCTTGACCTCGATGAACTTGATTGCAAGCATCAGGGACTTGAGCATGGGCACTAAGGGGTGCCTCGATGGATACAAGTTTGAGTGACAAGGACTTGGCACTAGCACGGGGGTCTTGGGCCCGACCTCGATGGACTTAGCGCGGCGTCGGGGACACGAGCACGGGCCCCTAGGTCCTGGGCCTTGGCCTCCATAAACAAAGGCTTGGGCACTAGGGACTCAAGCCTTGGCCTTGATAGACACTGGCGCAGGCTCTAGGAACTTTAGCATGGCCTTTGTGAACCTGAGCCCGGGTGTTGCGAATCTGGGCATGATTGTTAGTATCCCATGCTTGGCCTTTGTTGACGCAGCTTGGATGCCAAGGTATCGGGCATGGGCATTGGAGCCTCAAACCCGGCCTCAATGGATCCAAGAGCGGGCACTATGGACCCAAGCACATGCATTGGGGTCACAGGCCCGGCCTCAATGGACTTGAGCCTAGGCACCAGGGGCCCGATCTTAAATGCTAGGTACTCAGGAACCGGCATTGGGCTCTCGCACCTAAGCGTAGAGTTTCTAGTTTAAGGGCCGATTTATAGTCATATTTTGAAAAATGATTTCGTTTTATTATAAAGGAAATCATTTTTTAAGAAAATATTTTCTGTTAATTCATTTTTCACTACACACATGTGCCTTAAGGTTCTGTTTATTTTACGAATAATTAATAATATGGAAAATATTTTCCTATTTTGATCATTTATATCTCTTAGGAAAAGAAATAACAAAAATTGTTCTCTTTATCAACAAAAATGTTTGGCCATGAGTTATTGTTAATAATGGAAATATTTTTCATTGAATCATTTTTGTCAGCAACAATAGATATTTAAAGTTAGGAAAATATTTTCCAAATTATATTTTTTTCGTGAAACAAGTGAGCCAGTAAAAAGAAATGAAAAAGTAGGTGTTGGTTCTTAGTTGAGTAACAGAAATAGGGGTAGTGAAATGAATGAATTTCAAATTAGCCTTGTCACCTAATTAACAGGTATTAATAATCCAATAACTTAGAAGGCTTTTTACTAATATTATTAGTAATTTATTATCAACTTAAACACCTAATAGAAAAATATTGTTGTTTCCAATTCATTCTCTCACTCGTGTTAGTTGTAATAATCAATCACTACAAAAAAACTGGATTTTTGCCACGAAAATTTGTGACGAAAAAATTTTCGTCGCAAATTTGTGACAAATTTTCCAACAAAAAATTTTTTATCGCAAAATTCGTTGGAAATTTCCAATGAAAAATTTCCAACGAATTTTGCAACGAACTCAAAAAAACTCGGTATTGTTCGGCATTTTTTATATTCGTGGGAAAATTCGTTAGAAATTTCCAACGAATTTTTCCACAAATTTCAATTTTCCGGGCAATTATTTTAGTGTGCACATTTTTCGTTGAAAAATTCATTCGAAATTTCCAACGAATTTTTTTTTGTTGGAAATTTTCAACGAATTTTCCAACGAATTAAAAAAAAACCCGGTATTGTTCGGCATTTTTCATATTTGTTGGAAATTTCCAACGAATTTTTCAACGAATTTCAATTTTCCGGGCAATTATTTCAATGTGTACAATTTTCGTTGGAAAATTCGTTGGAAGTTTCCAACGAATTCAAAAAAAATCCGGTATTGTTCGGCATTTTTTATATTAGTTGGAAAATTCGTTGGAAATTTCCAACGAATTTCAATTTTCCGGCAATTATTTCAGTGTGTACAATTTTCGATAGAAAATTCGTTGGAAATTTCCAACGAATTTTGCAATGAATTCAAAAAAACCCTATACTGATCGGTTTTTTTTATATTCTTGGGAAAATTCGTTGGAAATTTCCAATAATTTCAATTTTCCGGGCAATTATTTTAGTGTGTACAATTTTCGTTGCAAAATTTGTGGGAAATTTCCCATGAATTTTGCAACGAAAACTCTACTTCTTCCTTATTCAACATTTTCATGCTCATTATTCCCGCAACTCTCAATTTCCACACTCTCTCTCTCTCTCTCTCTCTCTCTCTCTCTCTCTCTCTCTCTCTCTCTCTCTCTCTCTCTCTCTCCGCGAGCAACCTCCATTGCAATCCCTCGCCTTCATCTTCTCCCTCCGCCTCCTCCCTCGCCGCCCTCCTCCTCCTCCGGCTCTGGCTCTGACTCTGGGGCCATGGACACTAAGATCGGGGCCCTCAACTCCTACAAGCCCCCCTTGGGCGACGTCGACTCCCTCCCCAAAGGTGCCGCCGCGGCCATCCAGGGCCAGGCCCCCGCGGTGGTCGACGCCCCAACGCCACCATGGGCCGCCACCTCGCTCGCCACCTCAACCACGTCATCGCCGTTGCCGGTGAGCTCGAGGTCGCCCAGATCTGGGCGAGCTCGGCCCTCGCAGGCGGCGAGGACGATTTTTCAACCAAAATTTTTTATTTCGTTGGAAAAAAAATTTTCACAATTTTTCGATAAAAAAAATTTACAGTTTTTCCAACGAATTTAGCCACGAGTTTTTCAACGAATTTTGCAACGAAAATAAATTCGTCGCAAATTTCCAATGAAAATTGAAATTTTTCGTTGGAAAAATTTGCGATGACGAATTACCAACAAATTTTTTTTCGTTGGAAAATTCGTTGGAAATTCGTTTTCGAACGAATTTTTCCAAATTTTTTGTTGAAAATTTCATTGGAAAAAATATGTTTTTTTGTAGTGAATGTATTGACAAACAACATATTTTATCATTAAGTATGATTAACAAGTATCCGAAGACACCCATTACCAAGATCCATATTATTATATTCTTAATGAATATCTTATAAGGATTTTATTAACAAGTGCCCAATAGCACATGATAAATACCCATATTAAAGAAATTTTAATTTTTCCAAAAGCACCGTTCTTGTCATATCATGTGTAATTAGTTAATCGGACATCAAACATTTCTTCCTTTTCCAATGTTGTTTCTTTAACAAGCCCCTCAACGAAAAACAGTTCTATTTTTCAAGATGGTAACTTTTGATACATGGATTTTCAGTGTTTTGACAAATTCAAACTTTTCTTATCAAACATACATATGCATAAGATTCTCATTAACCTAATTATATTATTTACAAAATCTCTTCTTGGGTAAGAACTAAGAGATCTAGTGCCAGTTCTCAAGTCTAGGCTGTAGGGTTCATCAATGGTAAAAACGCAACGGAATATATTTATACATCGAAACCCTAAAACCCTAAATAGGATCCATGTGTATATTGAAATCGAGACAAAAGTTTGATACGTACCTTTTCAAATCGAATGTAAATTGACAATTGATTGTGTTTGAATTAGCGCCCCAAACGTTGCGCCTTTGCCGGTATCCACACACGCGAACAGAAGTCTTCAACGATCCAAGTGCTAGCTAAAAATCTAGAAGTTCCTTTTCTTCAACGCCTTTTGATTGTTGATATTCTGTCGAAAAACCCTAGACAAAGAACAATTCTCTATCTATTTATACAGCCTCATTATCCAACAGAATTAAAAGAAGTGGATCAGGTGATTTGGGGCCCCAAACCATCCACCTTCAATCGTACATTTAATCGTTATTTCATAATGCGCACGACCGCCTAGATAAGTTGAATAGGAAAATAAATTAAAATCTATTTCTTATTTTAAGTAGATCCCGGCGCATAGAAAATATTAACTCGGTTCGCTTTTGTGTGCGATCCTATATGTTCACTAAAAATTAGTAGTGTACTCAAAACTTTTTTTGGCCCACAAGCCATAAGTGGCCTCTAGCAAGACATTATAACTACCTAAGTATAGTGAAGGAAGATTTTTCGACATAACCTAATCCACAATTAATATTAGAGTATCAAACTTGATTGATTTTTCGGGTAAACCACTAATATATGCTGCTTTCTTGATGGGGCCAACCGAGAAGACAGATACTTTAAATTAGGGTTTGACTTTTGTACATATGAAACTGGCATCACGCAGAACTCATACTCAACTAGATCGTCTTCCAAAGTGAATATAATATTTTCGTGGGTTTTTGTGCAGATTGACTTATTTGATAGCCAAGAAGATGCTTTGTCGACTGGTCTTGGGTTGGCAATTTGCAAGTTGGGGTTTTGCTGCGTTGCCTCACAAGTTTTGCGGCTGTGATGCCGGCTCAGTGCTCGACCACACACGGCGTTCTCAGAATCATGAATAAAGAAAAGACCCGAGAACACCAGCATGTGTCATGCAGTACGTTGTACTGATCTTCTGGACATGTTGCCTTCTTATGTGTCGGAGATTTTGCAAGAGCTCAAGGGATTAGGAAATAGACTGTCATGACCCGCATGCAGATTAAGCTAAAGATTAATATGCTCGATGTTGGTAGTTGGAACTTATCGATTAGAAAATCGGTCGTAAGAAGTTTTCTCTAAATAGAGATCTAGAAAAACATTACCATTAGTTCAAATTGGGAGAGGTTTACTTATGTCTGGAAAAACCATTGGTGCTGCTGTCTGAATGAATGGCACTTGATGTGTCTATTTATCATCTCTTATTTGTTAATATGACATAAAAGCCTATTCAATGACGTTTTCCGGAGAATCATAAAATATACAACTTCGCAAACCGAGAGAGAGAGAGAGAGAGAGAGAGAGAGAGAGAGAGAGAGAGAGAGAGAGAGAGAGAGAGAGAGTTAACCAAAGTCCATGTGTATGATGTGAACTACCTTTAAAATAGGCATACTTCTAGAAGTCTTTATATACTTTAAAAAAACACTCATACTCACCCGTTAAAACCCCAAAATATAACCGCGGGCAAGCGTTACAATGTTCTCATAGCACGAAACTTTCATCCATTTGAATTGATTATCACCCGCTAACATTTAGGTATTTAACGTATGGTAATTGGCTTAGGTTGATAGAGAGTACTCTTGTCCGAGCAACTAAAAATCTCTTATTTAACATATGGTGACTGACTTAAGTTCATTTTTATAAGTAATACAAGCGATCATTTTTAGAAAAAATATTTTTCAAATTATTCATTTTGTGCTAAACAAACGGAGCTTGAAAAATTAAAATAAAAAAAGAAGCCATGTGCATGTGCAACTATGATTAAGTCTTGCTTAGGGTTTTGTTCTCATTAGTGGGTTAGTGTTATACTTTCTAAAAGTTAGTTTTAAAGTCCATCTAGCTCATCCATGAGCCATTTCAGGAAAAAAAAAATGATCTCTGCGCGCCCACGGTTGGTTGTGTGCATCGTCGTACTTGAAGCTACATGATGTCGACCAACAATGGTCCTCATCCAAATCCACCTCCTCCATTAATCAAATATTCAAATGCTCTATATTTCCGCGAAAATGTATATGTGTTTTCTATCGTTCCTTTTCCTTTCGATAATTAAATCATTAATTTTTTCAAATAGATGAAATCTTGAAATGTTTTATCTAGGAAGAATTAAAGGCCAAAAGCATGTGAATTTTGCTTTATACTGATTATAATTCCAAATTTACCCCCCTCCATATTTACTTTATTAAATCTTAAATGATTCTCAAAGACAAAAACTCCTTTCCTTCAGACCCAAGCAAAAGCTGCAAAAGCTGCAAAACGAGGTACCATTTCTAATAATCGACCAAAGAGAGGGTGGGCCTCTCGTCGGACAGTGTCGCCATGATGTTGTCGCACTGTTGTTTATCCGCGGGGTTTCGGCCTTAGTGATCGCTAAAAGCTTGAGAACTGTCATTCTCGCTTTGTTTGCTCCGTGCGTCCACTTGAAATTTCAATTTTATGTTTGGGACAGAATTTTGCTATTTAAACTTGAAGAAACTATTTTTTGTCGGGCTAAAATTATTAAATGAATTCAACGTTGGATGAGGTCAATTATGATAGTTAAAAAGCCCAACACACACACATATAAAGACATATAAACCCCGTAAATCAGCGATATTTGATAATTTAACATCTCTCTCACATGTAACTCGAAATGAAAACTGTATGTAGAATTTGACAAACAAATAAATTGGGCCAAAATTTGGCTCAAATATATTGCAAAAATAATCCACCTCAAAAATTTATACTTATAAATGTAAAAGCATCATAGGTATATAAAAAATATACAAATCCTGTACATAAAGGATTAGTAATTTTTTTGTAAATAGCGTTTCGGACACTTGGAATATAGTCACATTTCTCTCATCATGATTTTTGTATTTTTCCAAAGCTTCCTCATAATACATGAAAGGACAACACTATGAGGGAAGGTCATATTTAAACGAGAACAAGACAAGGCTAGCACTTGTTACATTGTTACCACTTTGATGATAAACGTGGCATACTCGAAAGTATACATCAACTTTTTGACGGGGAAAAACGAAATGGAGAGTACGTTATTTGCATGTAGCAATAAGATATGCCATGTGGGCTTGACATGATTATGGCGCTACAAAATAGTATGAGAAAAAGAGCAAATCAACACTCCATTTATTTTACGAATATTTGCACCAAAAAATGATCAGCTTTTAGTTATAATCGACATATGGTAAACTTAATTAATGAGAGCAAAATTTCATCATTTAAAAACAAAATTATCTATAACTTGATGAATTGACAGCTTGAAAGAATCGACAAAAATGGAGTGAACAAATTCAAATGCAACAATCAACGTAGTGGAATAAAGCAATCTTCAAGAAAGTGGAGTTGATCGAACTGTCAATGTAAGCATTTGGTGACCATTTGTAACCTTTGCTCGTAACCTCTGTTGATAACCGTCGATATCAACGTTGATGGAGGCTTTAAATAGCCATATCGTACTTCAGAAACTCCCCCTCCTATGCACAAACAAACAAATGTATTATCTTTCAATTATCTTTTAAATCCCCCATTGTAGTTATAGTTCCCAAATTTATGTCGTCAATTAAATTCCAACGTGTTTCTTAGTTGTGATCTCCAGATTTGCGTCGTTGATTAAATTCTGATGTGTATCTTTGTTATATATATCACGGTTGCCTTGTCATAGATTAAATTTTGGCTTTTCATTTTTCCATTATTAGACTTTGTCGTCGATTAAATTTTTGCATTATTTGTGTACGTTTGGTTCTGTTTTAAGTGATTACATTCCCAAGCCTTTTGTTGAGTTAATTTTGGCACAGTTCGTGTATGCTTAGTTCCATTTGAAGTGAAGTTATTAATTTTCTTATCTATTTGTGACATTTCCGATTGGAATCACCATGAAACTTGTCTTTTTAATAAAAAAACTAAAGAACGACTTTTGGTGAAATGTAATTCATCGCCGAGTTGAATTTTGGCGAAACATCTTTTTGGCACACCCAGTGGGACCAATGTGGTTGATTTGAGGAAGTACAATGCTGAGAACAAGGAATCATCCATAGTCTAATCATGCAGCGGGCAACGATGATCCAGTTACCCTGTTCGAGACCTTAACTGCTCCAACAACAAAGCAAAGTCAAGGGGGTAGCATCAAAATACTGGAGAGCAAACGAGGGAGTTAGCACCAAACCTTACTTGGGGTGGCTACCATGAGAGGCGGCTCGAGGGATAACATAATAAGATGACAAATTAAGTAGTAAGTCACATTTATGATGTGATTAGTTCGATGGTCGTCAGTGTGATCAACGATGTTATCTCCAAGCCCATGACATTCAATCAGTCCATACTGATCCAATCGAAAACGGTGGCTTTAGAGTATGTTCCTCCAACTTTAAATCAATAGAACCATGGAAATAATTTAGGCCAAATGATCCCACCACCAGTGAGGATATTTCAAAGGCCTGAAAATCCTATCTACCTTGAGCTTGAGGGGTAGGAATGGTCGAACTCGTTGTACAATAATTTAGAGTTGATAGAGGAATGGTCGGGCTAGTATATATGAAGCCAAATCTTGATTGGGTTGACACTATACCTTATTCAAGAAAATTAAAAATCCTTGACTCTGCTGTTTTCACTGGCGATGATGACCAGTTGATTGTTGAACACATTGGTCAATTTGTTGCTCAATATGGAGATGTAGGAACAAATGAATTCCTAAGACTTAAGTTGTTCCCTTTGTCTTTATCAAAAACTTCCTTTAATTGGTATACGAATTTATCTCCTAATTCAATTTATAGTTGGGTTGAGATAGAAAGATAATTTCATTCTCAATTTTATAGAATTATACTTGAAGTATCGATTGCTGATTTGGGTAGACTTTATCAATATGATAATGAATCAATTGATTAGTTTGTTTCTTAATTCAAGAGGGCTAGGAATAGATGCCTTACTTCACTCTTAGAGAAAGACTTCACAAATTTGGCTTTAATTCGATGACAAGGGGTAAATGACGAATATTGATTATCTAATTAAAAAAAATTGAATGATCGATAAGCAATTCCATTTAAATGGGGCATTTGTTTGCATAAAAAAATGACCAATTTATATTTAATATTGACACGTGACAGACTTAATCAATGAGCACAAAGTTTGGCCATTATGAACAAAATTATCTACAACTTGAAAAGATCGACAACTTGATGAATCAATATCTTGATTGAATTGACAAAAAGTGGAGTCGACAATCTCATATTCACCCATCTAAGAAGTAATAGTCAATGTAGTGGAATAAGGCAACCATCAAGATAGTGGAGTCAAAGTAGTGGAGCCGATGTAGCCATTTGGTAACCATTTGTAACATCCCTTTGTAACTTTCATACTCTTCAGAGCCCCCCCTCCCTTGGGTGTACAAACCGACTAACATGTTATCTTTTAATTCCTGCATTATAGTTACAATTCCAGATTCACGTTGTTAATTAAATTCTAATGTGTTTATTAATTGTAGTCTCCAAATCCACATTGTCGGTTAAATTTCAATGTGTATCTTTGCTGTATATTCGGGGTGCCTCGTCATTAATTAAATTTCGGCGTTGCATCCTTACGTTTTTAGGCTTTGTTGTCGATTAAAATCTGTCATAGTTTGTATACGTTCGGTTCCATTTGAAATGATTACATTCTTAGGCTTTGTCGTCAATTAAATTCTAGCATAGTTCATGTATGTTTAGTTCCGTTTGAAGTGCATTTATTGATTCTTGTGTCTATTTATGATATTTCCTATTTAGAATTGCCACATAACTTGTTTCCTCTAATAAAAGTCGAGTAATGACTTTTGATGAAATGTGTTTTGTCATAGAGTCAAATTACAGCAAAACAACGGAAAATGAATTATTTGAAAAATATTTTCCTAAAAAATCAAAAGTCTATTTGTACAAGCGATTATATTTAGGAAAATGTTTTCCAAACCATTCATTTTGGCGATTTATGATGCCATGACAATAAATGAAGGATAAAATCATGATTCAAAAGTAGATGAAATTTCTACACTTGAATCTAAATTCCTTAAATCACTAATAATTTCAAAAAACTCTTCTTGATATTCGTAAAACAGATATTTTTTATTTCATAAAAATCACAATAAAATTTTAAACGTTTTGTCAATAGGTCATCTATTTCTACTTTATTCCCACACTAAAAGGGTGAACACTTTACCTAGTGTATTATCAACGGAACTAGTGCAAATACTGTACACAACTACTTCAATAACGTGAGTTTCCACTTACTAATGTGGCACCTCGACACAGCACCTACAAGTGACTACTTGTTATTCCAAGTTACTATGATGCTCTCAACTATGATTCGCAAGTTCTACACTTTGTCGACAATCTAGATTCAGAGGGAAATGAAACTTAAAAAAGGAAGTGATGAGACAGGAAATAATTTGTGTCTAAAATCATTTCGATGCGTAATGCAACAACAACAACAACAAACAAGCCACAATTGGCCGTGATAGCGAAATGGTAAATGGGTCGCATAGTATTCCATGACTTCACAAGTTTAAACAAGCGAACCCTCTAGTTTACTTGTGCCTTGGGCGTTTTCTATTTTATGTGAAGAGAACTTCTCTCATCTTTTCTCAATTGGAGTAACACATACCTTTTTTTTTTCTCATATGATTCTCACCAACATATGCACATTTGGCCAGGCCAAGGTGGAGATTCTTGAGTTGAGATAATGTTTGTGCGGAAGTATATCTGTATTAATGGGGAGTGAACCTAACAATAATGGCTGACATGTGAAGGGGGAATTTGTTAAGGTGCACATATGAGGGTGTTAGGCAAAAGAAATCTCATATTGGGGATGTGTTGTAATATGGAGTAGTTAATGGCCGTAATTCATTGACTTGAACTTTTAAGTGAATGTTAATTCAACTAAGTATATTAACGTGTTTGAACTTGATCTCCTCTCTAGTGATCTCCCTAGCTAGATAAGAGTATTGGGTCTCTAATGCGTTGACCCAACATATATCATGTAATGTGATGATATATATTAAAGGAGCTCCAATTTTTTCGCTTTAATTCCATTGAAAATTATTGAACTTTATTTTTGAGGGCAAAAAAAAAAAAAAAGAAAAAAGAACATCTTGCGTGGTGATCGCTTATTAAAGGAGCTAATGGAAAGGACAGCAAGCGAAGTAATTCTAAGCTTCTTGGTATATCAAGTCCCATATTCCGAGCTCCAAAAACACACAGACAAAAAAGAGTAATTCTAAGTTAGATAGAGGTTGCGTTTGTCTTACTAAAAATTAATAATTTAAAATGATTTGTTAATATTATTTTTATCATTAACGAAAATGTTTAGATATAAATCTTAGATTTAAGATGAAAATATATTCTATTGACTCGTTTTTGTAAATGATACAAATGATTATTTCTAAGAAAATATTTTCCAATTTTTGAGCCGTAATTTCCCTGACATCCAATCAACTACACTAATCCTTAGGGTTAAGTTCCATTTATACTCAGAGATTAGACAACTTTGATGACTGATGACTTGATTTGTCCAACCAAAATGACTACTCTCTCCGCAAAGATGTTCCATCATCCATTCCAACTTGTTCTGTTCATCTTCTAGGCCTCTTGCCCCAAAACCCAAGCCGTAAAGCATAATCAAGATATCTCTCTCATCTCATTCATCTATTAAGGCGAATATCAGGACAAGAGCCCCTTGAAACCAATGTCTCCAAAATATGACTGGATATCGAATCGGCTTCCTAAGTGGTACGCAACCGAATTGAGTTAAATAGATCGAAATCGGGTAAAGATCATCAAAATAATACGGAGGGAACACGATTGAGCTGGTTGAACCCATTCAAAGCGATCCGATTTTCAAAAACTTCGGCTGACTAGGTGGCTTCCAAGAAATCGTGCTCATTGGAGCTCAAATCAGCAATCACCCTCCCTCTCGAAGTAACTCTATAGTAAATCTTAATCAACTTAACAAGCTCAACTTTACACACTATCAGTAGTCTACTTATAAGGATTTTCGTTTATTAGGATTTCAAGAGCACTTGTTAAATAACCAAATTTTGAAATTGCATAGTTTTCAATGCATTGAGTCATTAACTGTTCTCGTGGCATGTTAAATAATGCCATGAAGTTAAATCAATCTAAAGTCCGTATGTTTACTAAGTGTCACGATACACATGACCCCAATAATATGTTTCGAATGTCTCAACGAAAAATATTCGATTCTCGAGATATCGCCTCTATATATCATAAGGGCAGTCAACATATTTAAAATTGTGAAAATCTCCTCGTTAGATTTCTTGCAAACCCCATAATAATAACAAAACCACAAAAAAGCCACCATCGCATTACTCACGGTTAACATTATCCTAACAATAACATGTTTCAAATGTCTCACGAAAAAGTCTTCGATTTTTCAAAATGTGAATCTTGCATATCGTAAGGACAGTCGATATACTAAAAATTTGCGACATTTCCTCGTTAAATTTCTAACGAAATCCTTAATAATAACAAAACTAGAAAATAAATATAAAAAAGATTCACTACCGAATTGTTCACATTTAACACCATCTCGTGGTCCTCGAACTTCTGATGTACGCAAAGCTTTTAATTCAACAGTGTTTGTCTGCATTTGTAATTTTGCAGGTAAAGCTGTGGACCTAACGCGCAGGCCCAGAAGCCTCTGCCACCGTAGGTCAACAGACGGCTGTCGTGGCGAAATCCTACTGGCCAGCAGCTGGCTCGGGGTCAAAGTCAATGGGAGGACGAGGCGATGCTTCTTCGTGTGCGTCAGATCAGCATCAGACGGCGACAATTTCGCGAAAGAAAAATATCAAGTTTGAAACGAGAGAAAGTGGCTGGTCGGGTCCTCTCTCTTTGAGGCACCGGCTGTGTCTGACAGATACGGCGCGACACGCGCGTAATTATTCTTTTTTATTTTTATTTTTTGGATTTTTTTTATTTTTCTAAACCCCGGGTAAATAATTGCAAGCTGTAATAAATTAATAATTATGGTGCAATAATTAAAGAGTTTGGTCCCCCGTAAAAATCTGCACTCGTGCAATTTATCATTGAGCAGTACCGTTCCTTCAGTGTGCCGAACACGTCAATTAAAAAGTGAAACCAAGAAAAAAAAAAGAGGAGAAAAAAAAGAGATCGCCTTTATTAACGAGTGTCTCGCAACAATGAATTAAGAAAAATACATAGCTTTCAACTCATTCTGTCTAGTCGATATCTTAATTTGAATTATTATTTTGTTAAATATACGTAACTAATATGATCGCGCGTAAACAAAAGACAGGTTCATTGTGTTCACAAGTCAATGGGAAATGCATCGTAAAAGGTTTGTTTTGGTCATATCATCATAAAAGATTTAAGGAGTGCCTTTGGAGTATTTATTATAATGCATGCATATGGAAATTTAAATAAATTATAGATAATTTGTCTATTTAGTGTCTTTGGTAAACTTATTAATCATATTTTTATGATGAATATTTCGATTTTCAAAGTGTTCGTGATACAATTGAGAAAACTAATGCATAAAATATTAAAAGATTATCTTATTTGGTTGCATGCTTAATGAGTGTATATACGATTCATGAGAATTATCCAAAAGTTCTAAAATTATTATACTTTTGCCAATGCAATCCTAAATATTTTAATTGTGCTAATTGAGTCCTAAACCTTTTCACATTTTATCAGTTGAGTCAATCATGCCAATTTTGGCAAAAAATTGTTAACATGGATGCTAATTTGATACATTACCAAAACAGTGAGTGCATTGAAAATTAAAATATTTCTTTATTTGATTGTTTTATGAGTGTATCCGGACACTTTATTACAAAATCTAATGGATATTCTAGATATGTATTCTATTCCAACACGTGGGGCCCTTTTTTGGCCATTAAATGGGATTGCCTGTTAGTTTCTGAATACCATTAGTCTCTATCTTTCAGGCTCTCTGGTCTCAAAATTACTTTCTCATCCATAGAATCCATTCAAAGTGGCAAGTGAAAAGCATACTTGCTGATGAAATTCATCGTATCAAATAAAAATTACAATTCTATCATTCACACATCATCAGGCCTAGGAGAGGAGGATTTAGAAGAGCATGTGAGAAAACATTGTAGGCTTTGGGAAATTTACTCTTCTCTCGGCTCTTGTTTTCATTCAAACAATTACCTCGCCTTATATAGTCGAGGTTAAGGGTAATAAAGACATTTTTCATGACCAGCTATGGTTGACATCATAAATTCTAATCCATAGGATCCATTGAAACTCAATCTTACGACAAAGCTTACAACTTCAATTTTACTGAAGCAGTCATGTAACCTTTGAAAGATCCCTCATTTGTTGATGGGTTTATGATCTCGGCCAAGATCAGGATCTTTAGCGAAGCTAACATCTGGTTGCCACGTGTTTGCAAAGATAAGATTCTCCAGAGTCCTAAGGGTCTTGGGACAAATCCATAAGTCCGATTGATTCCGCTTATGTTCATTTAACGCCTGGTGTATGGCAAGATATGCGTGAGAATGATTCCATGGCATGTTTTTCATGAAAAGTATTAGGATACAAGAATTTCAAAATAGTCTTATTCTCTTCGCATACGATCCTCTAAAGTTTTCAATATTCGGCATGAATTTCTCTGAAACTACATCGAAAGGATGTTGTACCGGACTTTCCATATAGATTTTTTGCAACTTTCATATGAAGATCCATGCACCAAAGGAAGCACACTGTCATGAGTTTGTGGCCTCCATGGTAATCAACACAATGATAGTGCATTGGCTAACTACAACTTCTTGTACGACGTCTGATTGCCAAAAAGAGAGCCAAACCTCCTGCTTTGCCCATACTAGGGTGGAACTGTCTAAAACCAATATGTATTTTCTTCCTTACCTCTTTGATCCCATCTTAACCGACCTTGGGCTGTATGACTTGTGCCATGGAGAAGGAAGATTGATCACTGTAAAATTCAAATGCCTAGCTGCAATTCCAAAGGCGCCATGAACAAGGACTTTTCAAATTCCAATCAGACACAAATTGCTTAGATTCGTGTAGTAATGTGGCTTAAGAAGGTACATCGTTGAGATGATAAATTGATATGATTTCGTCTATACATTATCTAATCATCTATACTTTCAAGAGAGCCTTCTATACATCATTTATCATGTCAACAAGGTACGATGTTTTGCTTGTCTGTTCAATTTTAAAGACGTGTCAGTGTTTTGTGGGAAATAAACACGATTACTAAATTGCCGAGAGAAGTATATGATAGGCAGTACATTAAACATCAAAGATGTCAAATGTTTGTTCTTTCGTGCCAACATGGCAACACAATCTACTAGTTGAAAATGAAAGTGCTCGACAAGCAAAGCAACTTGCTGCTACATTTAACATTACAAGATCCTCACAAGATGGGAACGACTAAAGCGATTCTTTGATTAACATTTTAAGTAACATATTGTGAATTTTATACAAAACTGCACAATGACGCCCAATATCGGATTATCAGCTATAGAGTTCATCATTACCATGCCCAGCTGCAGCTAACACACCAATGTCACAGATACCAAAATAAGACTAGGCACTAGAACTATATGCAGAAAACATAGCCCATAGTCACAAAACATGTTCTGGAGAAGAAAATGCAGAGACTTGAACAAAGGGAACAAAAGCATGCACTTCTTGGGGAGTGACCATCTGTGAGCGCTTTTCTTCATCAACAAAATAGGAAAGACTCCCACTTGCGAAGTTTAGGTTCAAAAGCTACACCAGAAGACGTGCAGGATGGCCACTCAACCATCTCTGCCTTGAAGCATGGTACGAAGTCTCAGCAACCATAAAGAATCCTCGCCTGCGTATGCAGAACAAAATCATTAAAAACAGTACATCATAACAGACTGCTGCGAAGAGCTACGTAGCAAAATTATTCTGCGACTTAAAGCAAGACAGGGTTCCTCACCATGCAAGTGCGTCAACCAGCAAACCCCTAATCATAGTCAACCCCATATCTAGTGAAGTCGTCCCAATCAGAGAATTCAGGGTAGTTATCATCATCAGACAAATCGAGGTCATCAAAGTCATATACATACTGATTATCATAGGAAAACTCAGATTCATCATCATCATCATCATCATCATCAAAGGACTCGACATCATGAATTGCAGCATCAAATTCGTAGTCATCTGTGGGGTCACATGGACGCCTTAAATCTTTGATCTGTTCAGTGCATCTTTTCCCCAAATTACCCCCCAGATTAACATTGAAGCACTGGCGCAAGTCGAGATACTCAAGATGAGGACAACCGTCGAGAATCGCCTTCAGACCTTCATTTGTTATCTTATTCCCGAACAGTTGGAGGTGGCGTAATTCATGCATGTTTTTTGCTATAGCTTGTGCCTCGTCATCGCATTCTATGTGTGGATATCTATATCCCCGCCTATTCAATTTGAAGGACTTCAGAAGAGGACAACATTGGCCAACAGTCTCTAGGGCTTCCTTCGAGAACGAGCAATAAGATAATTCAAGGACCTCCAGCAAAGGAAGTTTTGCGGCTGCTTCAGACAGACCCTCATCCGAAATGTTAATGCAATATACAAGTCGCAGACGTCTAATATGATTGCACCTGAAATGGAATAAGAAATGCGTGAGAACAATGATTGTTCGACCGAAAAACAGACATGTTGCAGAGTAGCAATAATAATGCTAACCACTAAGATAAAGAACTGAGCGCTTATTGATCTAGATCACGGGCTGTAGAGAGATTTTTTCATCAGCGCAAAAAGTTATTGTATTTCAACAAAAGCAATTTCTTAATCAGTATCCCTTGGGCACTTTTTCAGTGGCTATCAAAGTGCCCCATGGGCACTACACGTTTTAATGCACAAGTGTTCTAGTGAAGTGTTTAATTAGTGTTTTGTAAAATGGAACTTTCCTTATGTAGTATGCTTAACAAGTGTCCCACGGGCACTCGTTAACAAGACAAGTCCATAAATAGGGAAAGATGATAAAATCAGCCAGAACCCTAGATCACAAGAATACTCTACGGATGCTGCCTCTCATTGGAATTCTTACAAGTAATGTTCAAAACAGTCAACTATACTACTTTTGTTCGGGAAGTCTGCTTTCGCATGCCCAAGGCATCACAAGATTGTAAACTAAACAGAGACCTATGCAATTGAGAGATGCAATGCTTGGTCCACTATTGACCTATTAGTATAGCCTTTTAATAAGCAAGACTTCCATATTTATCTGAAATAATAATATGACATGGAATACATAAAATATGTATAGAAGTTTTCGAGAACAAATATAAAGGTACTGAATCAAGACATCAATAAAAGTAAGATCAAATTCAAAACCTAAATTAAATCAATGGAAATTATGTTCTACTCCAGTCTCAAACCATAAGAGACGTTCCACAATAAACATGATATAGGCAAAATTCCAGCAGTCAACAATTCAACACAATCCAAAAGGTCTGTTCTCAATGCTCGGTAAAAGAAAGAAAAACTCCCTTGAAGAAAGAAACTTCAGTCAATAAAGAGAGCTAATCTGATCACAGATCTAAGGATTAACATATAAAAGATTTTGTTAAAAAACACCACAATAAATAAAATTTGTTGATTTTAATGCACTGTCTTTCTCATGTTATGCATAATTAGAGTATTGGAAATAAAAACCTTTCCTTATTATGCATGATTAACATATATCCCAGAGGAACTCGTTAACAAGACTCCTTATACAAACCTTATTCTTAGGAATTCTATCGACAAAAGCAAACCTAATGCTATTAGACTCAGAAACTCATGCTAAGAACCAAAAGGACTCCAAAACGAAAAACTTCCACGCCAATTGCAGTAACTTATGAAGTAACTCAAGTTGTATGCTCCGGAATCAAAACACTGACAGTGCCATCCACTAGTCAGATCAAGACAATTATGTACTATCCAAGACCTGCATAAATACCATCAAATGAATCTAAGCTGTCTCTGCAAGCTTAATGAAAACTCAATGATGAAGACTTGAGCACAGAGTCTGGACGAGGAAATAGAAGACAAACTCCACAGTAAATTAAACTAGAATATTTTCTTCACTGAACAAAAAAAGGGACAAAAAACAGTTTAAGAATGATATCACTGGAATATGAAGCATACTCAAGTGTTTTGGCAAGCATTGGTTGAAGCTACACTTGTCCTGAATTAAAAGGCCGAGAAAGTGATGGAGCTACATGGCTATACCCTACTTTGTTGACTTATATACCTTCTACCGCACCAAACTTTAAACAATATCTGACATAACTAATAGCAAACACGACAGGAAATGTGTCGCATAAAACTGATCAAAAGGTAAAAAGCATGTAGGACAAGAAGATCCTAGAGCGAAGTAAAATAGAAATGCTTTTTCCATATCAAGCACTTACGGAGGCTCTGTCGCAATTCATGTTCCTCAATTTATTTAGTAATGCTCAATACTCACCAGATGGCATTGTATTGGGATATTTACGACCTCAGTTCAGTGTTCCTTCATGGTTTCAATTGGGTTGAACTTTTGCCTCATCCTAAGGTTCAAATAACAGCAAAAATTGAAAGATACCGAGGCTGACCATACGGGATGTAGAGACAATGTAAAGAAGCCATTTGAGAACTCCCCAGGAGAAAGAAAGTAACAAAGGTGGCGTCCTTTCACGTAAAACTCTCAACCCTCGTTCTTGGGAGCTATTGCAGGATCAGAACTCAATTTCCATGCATGATTTTTTCATCAGTTAGTTTCCGGAACATGTGGCTGATTGAGCCGACATCGCACTTGTATATAATAAGACAGCTCACATTCAATCTAATGTTTAACATCCACTAAATCCAGTCATGCAACAGGGCAAACCTCTAAGTACAAGAAAGAGAGTTTTCCAAATACAATTTGTTCTCAACATCCGGCATATTCGTCTTCTGTTATTTTATTTTCAATTCTTGAGGACACTGAGCAAGAGGAAAGAAAGGGACTTTCAGACGTGCAGAATGGCCACTTCCTGAGGACCCCTTGAAGCCTCATAATTTTATACCTTCGCGTCCCAAAGAGAAGTAAAGTCGTGCTCAATATGATTCCTCAACAATTTCAAGATTCCTATACAACTTCAACCCAAAGACATCGATGGTACACACTCTTGGGACCACCGCGAATGCAGGTCTACAACAACCGACGGGCCAATACCGAAACAAGCTCGTCCTGAGCGATTAAACCATCATTTCAATTCTCCCCAACGACAACGTATGCGTAAGAACCAGACCACGCGTTGCAAACACAAGAACTGCGCGAATTCAAGGGTGGATCGGCGAATTACCGGTCGGTGGTGTACTCGAGGAGCTCGTCGGTGCCGAAGTACTCGACGTTGATGTCGACGCAGCCGCCGTGGCTGCGGTCGACGGCGTGGCGGCACATGGCCTCGAGGTCGTGGTCCATGTCGTCGGGGTCCCCCGCGTTGCGCATGTCGATGGATCGCCACGTGGCGGGGTCGTTGCAGATGGAGCGCCAGGAGGTGCACACCCTCTGCGCGGTCGTGAGGATCTCCACGGCGCCGAGCTTCAGGAAAATCGTCGTCGCGATCTCCCTGGGGAGGTCCAGCCAGTTGCGCGAAGGAGGATCGTCGGTCGCCATTGTTGTGGAGCGGGGATGGAGTGTTGTGTGGGGGCTAGGGCATCTGCTGCTGCAGAGGATTCCGGGGGGGGGGAGAGGATCTCGAAGACGGTGAGAGAGAGAGAGACGAGCGAGAGTGTTCGTTTGACCGAAGGAGAATCATTTCATGCCATTTTGGTCTTTTTTTATTTCGTTTGATAAAACTCACAAGTAGAAATTCAAAATGTGATTATTGTGTCTCGAAAGAGAGTTTTTAGTAAATGGTGCTCAAAATGAAAAGACGAATAACAAAACATGATTTACTCAAGGTTTAGTTCACATTTTATCAATTTTTTTTGAAGAAATAAAAAATTTAAAATAGTATATGTAGTCGATTCGATCCGATTTCTTTTGAAACCGGAAACCGGACTGTCCAGATACTGATTACATTTTTAGGAATCGGATCAAACTAGCCGATCTAGTCCAGGCATTTCCTAGTTTGGGCGATCCATTTTACACACCCCCAAGTGGGAAGGGGAGGTGAGGAGTTCGATTTCCCACCTTTTCAAGGGAGTTAGGGTGGAAATGTTTAGTCTTAGATGTGGGTTTCGACTCTCACGTTCTGTAAAGAGGTAGGACAAAAGTTTGAAAGTGAGTTGAGAGTTAGAGTAAGACAAACTAAAAAAAAAAGAGTTCTCGATTTTAGTGGCCAGTCAAATCTCTGTCAATCAACTTGCATGTGCCACTCATGTGCTTATTTTGGCAGCTAAAGCGAAGATACTTTTGTCATAAATTTTTGCTTTAACCCAATTTGAAAAAACCCTATATTGAAAAGTAGATTGAATAAGCAAATACAATGCTAATGTAAATATGCAAAACAAAACCTAAGCTGACTGGATGTCGGTCTCCTCGTACGTCGTGCCTCCTTCGTCCTCAATCGAGGTGATAAGAAGCCGAGGAGCACATCTTCGTCGGCAGGCGCAACGGAGACACCATCGGAGGCATTGCCAATGTTTTAAGTTTCTCTCTTCGGTATGTTAAAAAACAAATTCATTTGACCTATCAAATTGTTTCCACCATAAACCGTGTCTCTCCCCTTGAGCCCTTGTAGATTAGTTGCTGAAAAGGCAAAGATTGGAAACCCAAATAACCATGTGTTGCTCCAATCTTTAATTCATAAATCACCTTAAGACCACCATCTCGGACCTGTCTTCACTCTGCTCAATTTCATCGAAACTCGCCTCACGTTTCTCCTTCAATCTCACTATCAAGTAGGAGTGATCGGTTTCTGATCCAGTCCGGTTCTAAGGTGGAACTAGGAATTGGACCGGTTCCTAATTTTGAGAACTGGGTACCAAACCAGTCAGGTCCGGTCCAATAGAGCCGGTCACTTTTACGTTTTTTTCCTATCACAACGAGAGACAGTAATAAATCTCAATATATTGACTGAAGTGACGATGAATGAAGAGTCATTATGGTGCGAAGATAAAGGAAGAGTATTGTATGTGGGTTTAGTTCACATTTTATTAACTTTTTGGGTTAATATCACGAAAAACCCTAAACTAATACACTTGTGACAGATTTACCCCAAACTATTTTTTTGACCATAAAAAATCCAAAACTGGTACATCTGTGACAATTTTACCAAAAACTATTTTTTTGACTACCAAAAACCCTAAACTGGTACATCTGTGACAATTTTACCCCGAACTAATTTTTTAATATTATTTTTTATTTTTTCGATTTTTTTTAGTTTTTCTTATCTTATCTTTTTCCTTTCCTTTTCTTTTTTTTTTTCCCCTTCATCTTTAACCTCAAACAAAAAAAAAAAATTCAGGAAGTGTGAATTTGGTAAGGCATATTAAATTGAAATTAAATTTGTAAGTTTGTATCTATAATTTTTTTTCTTTATAATTTCTTACTATATCAATTAGAAATAGTACAAAAAATTCTTCTTGCGTTTTATTTATTATATATTTCAAGTGATCATATTGATTTATGAATCGCCATGCACATATAATATCTCTCATCTTATATATAAAATATAATAATTTTGTAAATTAATTTGTTAAATTAAATTAGCAAGTATGACGTATAGAAATTGTTGATTAGCTGTAATCCAAGCTTAGTTAACAAGTCTGCATTGGACCCCATCAGTTTGCCTATCCACTTGCACTCAAAAATAAGAAAGACACGACAATAATATAATGCCTTTTTCGCGAGACATTTAAATGCAGAAAAAAGTGGTTGGCATGAAAATTCATGCATATAAAAGAAAGTCTTTCATTTAGCGTTTATGTTTTTTTTTGAGTCAAAATGTAGCATTTATGTTACGTGTCACGTTATTGTGGTATCAATTACAATATAACAATCCATTGTTGGTCCAATGAAGATGAAGGGAAAAAAAAAAAAGAAAAGGAAAGGAAAAAAAAAGAAAAGAAAAAAAAAAAAAAATTCGAAAAATAAAAAAAATATTAAAAAATTAGTTCGGGGTAAAATTGTCACAGATGTACCAATTTGGGATTTTTAGTGGTCAAAAAAATAGTTCGGGGTAAAATTATCACAGGTATACTAATTTGGAGTTTTTGATGGTCAAAAAAATAGTTCAAGGTAAAATTGTCATAGATGTACCAGTTTGGAGTTTTTTATGGTCAAAAAAATAGTTTGGGATAAATCTATCACAAGTGTACCAGTTCATGGTTTTTCGTGGTATTAACCCTAACTTTTTTGAAGAAATAAAAACAAAAAAAAAGCATAGGTAGTCGGTCCTGTCTGATTCTCCTTTGAAACCCAGAACTGAATCGCCCGGACACTGGTTTCACTTTTAGGAACCAAGAACTGGATTGACATTCTTGGGAACCAAACCAAACCAGCCAGTTCGAGCAGTTCCCGATCTGGGTGGTCCATTTTGCACATCCATACTATTAAGTGCTCACTGTTGAATTTATCGGTCTTCACTTTATGCACCAATACCTAGCGGTCTCCTCGAGAACTCCAGAAATTTCGAATGCATTTTGTTCAACTTTCCTAAAGGACCTTGGACCTCTAAAATTCCTTTGGAAAAAGTTAAGGTATTTGGCAAAATTATTTCGGGCCACTTTAGGAAAATGTCAACATTGAAAGCTACTTGCCTTGGGTTTTCAGCATTTTAAGAAGTTAATTTCAAGATAAATGAATTTTTTTCCTTTCCAAATTACCCGACTAATAATTTCATATTTTGACCCAAAGGAGTTGTGGAAAGGGCCTAATTCCATAAAAAAATCTTGAACTTTAGATTTTGTCCCAAATTTGCCTATTTCTAAAATAAAAAAAAGACCTTCAACTTTCACTTTAGTCCCAAATCTACCACCATTAACCCTTTGTAAAAAATTATCTTTAAGTATTTTTCATGTTGTCATTCCACGTCAACACTAAATCCACGTCAAAAACTGACGTGGAAAATCTCCCACAAAACATCGTCGTTCCTTGCTCTAAAGATTGAGGGAATTAGGGCTTGCTTTTTGCTTCTTCAATTCCGGCTTAAAGAGAGATTCACTCTTGACGATGCAAAGCCAGAGCCAACAAGCTTCTTCGTCCTCCTCGTGTCAGCCCTTCTCCATGCGTTAGCCTTTCGATTCATTTCACTCGAAGGAATTAATCATGGACACGAGGAATTCCTCCGTGAATTGACTGAGTGGTGGACTTAAAAGATGTAACTTCTTCAATTTCAATCCTTGGGAAATAACTATAGTTTAAGTTTGGTAGCTTTTCAATCGGAACTAATTTTTACTCTTGTTCTGGAAAACCCAGTTTCGGATCCTTTGTACCCCTTTGTTTTGTTATTTTTGTGGAGATTTTTGTAATTCGAATTTCCAAACACTTCCCTCTTGAAAGTTTCTCCAAACATCTTGAAGTTTTACGTACTTTAATTTCAGAATTTTTAGACTAGATATGAGTAGCACGACAGCCTAATTTTCGGATTGTGTAAAACTGCCCAGAATGGGTATTTCGGTGATGTTCACACTTGCTTTATTTTATACAAGCTTTTTTTAGTCGATTTTGGAAAAATTTCCTTGACAAAAATTGTTGAGAACTTCTTTTTCTATAACATATATAAATTTGGGAATTTTTCGAGATTGTTATACGTGTTTTGTCGTAGAAAACCCTTGGAAAATCTTGAGAACTAAGCATTATGCGAGTTGTGATTTTAGTACCAATGAGTCTATTTCGTGTGACCCGATTGGCCCGAATCAATTACATAAGAAACCGGCAAATCCAAAAGGCTCCAGGGAGTCCACGGTTTGGAAAAGTTTAGAAGAGGCTAGAAGATAAGGCTTTGACATGGTCAAATCTTCTCCTTTAAGTTTCAATTATTAAGGTTCATTAATACCATTAAATGGCCCTTGACTTAGAAGCCCCATTCATGATGACAAGCCTTAATTAGTTGGACTTTGGAGGCACCATCATCATTACATGCATTAATGGCTTTGAGTAGGGAGCAAGTAATGACTTCTATAAATAGGGAAGTCCCCATTTGAAGAAGACACACACACCACCAATTGGACAACCTTCTCTCTTGCTTCTTTACTTCTTGTTCAAGCCAAAAATGAGAGAAAGAGAGAGAGCTCACCGACTAGCCCGTGTCTCTCCTTGTTGTTCGGTCAATAGGAAGCTACATCCAAGGCCCGTGTGTTTGTGTTCAAGCCCGAGATTCGTTGAGACTCCCATGTTCCTTTCTTGTTTTAGTTCTAGTTCTATTTCGTAGAGTAAGTAAATTTCCTAATATCGAGAAAGGAAGTTGTGATACGTTGTGACATGGTTTGCTTAGACTGTTTCTCGATCGTTTTTGATTGTAGTTGGTTCATTTCTCGATTTAATCATGTTTCGTGTTTCACGTTTGTTTTGGAGATAGAACTGAGACTTGAATGGCAAGGTGCACATGTTATAGCCATGTTTGATGTTTTGTGTATAAACTTTGCTATTGATCTGCCATCGATGCGGGTATGGTAAGGGCTGACTTGTGCTAATGGCGATCCCCTCATCCTTGCTTGATATTAGTAGATTTATTTGCTGAGTCCCCGACTCATCCCCCGTTATTTCCTTTTCAGGTTCAAGAATGACGTCTTCCCCGACCCGGTTCGGCAACCCCGTGGAAATGAGAGTCGAAATACTCATCGTGATAGATGCCCGAGAAGGCCGAGTCTACCATTGGATCATGACGTATATGACGATTAATGAGGGCCTAAGGGACTTGGTGCCTCACTCGTATGTAGCATGGCATGGCTACACTGATGGAGAATGGGTTGGACTCCTACATGGGTTCAATAGACCTTTTGGCGGTGTAGGCAGGCCGGCTCCGGGGCATGCCACGGGTGGGATGTAGATTGGCCACGCGAACAGGAAGTGGGATGGAGATGTGGATGGAGTTAGAAGAGAGAAGATGAAGTAGAGGGGATAGGATCACTCAAGCCGAGTTTTGCTATTTATGGTCGGCTAGGAACGGATGAGCATCTAGAATATGCATATGAAATATGTGTTGTTTGCTATGGCCCGAAGGGCTTGTTAAAATATGTTTGCATGCACTGTAAATATAAGGTTTGTTCATAATAATACTTGTCTAAATTCCGCCGTTGTTCTGAATGTGATTGTCCCAAGTTTACGTTTTCAATTGTGCTTATTAAAAAGATAACAATGAACGAGATGTCATATCAATGACCTCGAGGTGGGGGCATTACAGTCTAATTTAGTATTAGAGCATGTTCCCCTCCAGTAAGTGCAAGTTCGGTGTTGAGCCAAGAAGAGACTATGGAATTCTGAAAGCACCCAATCCGATGAGGGTAGGGAGTGGTCGCTAAGGTAGAACTTGATCAAAGAGCGGCTCTTGGCTATGAAGTAGATGCTAGGGCATGAGGCCTGATCAAGGTGGGGCTTCTAACAAGAGTGGTCGCCGGGGTTGAAGACCTGAATAAGGTGCGACTCTTAGTAGGCTTCTAGGATGATGGGTAAGAGAGGAACAAACCAAACTATGTATTGAATGGGGGAGAACGATTCTGAAATCCAAGAGAAAATAAAGACGTGGAGTGATAAGGTGCGTTGAAGTTGGGGTAGTTAGTTAGGAAACACCCCTGTACGTATGAATGATTGATTGTGGTTGAATAGGTTGTGTGCTAACATTTATTTGTGGCCATTGACCTATTCTTGTATTGTAGAAAGTCTCATTAGAATACTGATAGTAAAATAAGTGTTTAGGACTAGGCTGCGATCGCTAAGCAAAAAAAAAAAAGTTCCATCAGGACGCGACGACCTTGAAAGAGAAGTCCAAACAAGTTCCCTCCAGTAAGTGGTAGTTTGATATTGAGCCAAGAAAAGGCTATTGAATTCTGAAATAACCCGGTTCGATGAGAGTGGGGAGTGATCACCTGGGTCAAAGACCTAAACATGGAGTGGCTCCTGGCAAGCTTCTAGGGTGATGGGTAAGAAAAGAAATAAACCGAACTAGGTACTAAACGAGGGAGAACGGTTCTGAAAGTAAGACGGGAACTGTTACTTGGAATAATAAGTGTGATCTTCATAATGATAGAATTGGTATAAGGGCATAATAGATCTAGTTATGTTGGCCCTATAAGATATTGACATTAATATAAAAGTAAATTATGTTTGAGTAAGATTTTATCAGAGTAGCGCAGTGGAAGCATGGTCAAGCTTCCAGCTTCTCCAGTACGTTGGATCGAGGTTGGGGAAAGAAAGGTCACTGGTCTAGAGCTAGTCTAATTTACAGCGGATGCCACACAGGTAATTAGGAAAGCTAAGTCCTAGGTATGTAGGACCTTTTTAAATTCTAGAAAGAATAGGGAATTTGGCCTATTGGTTGGTGCTGCTATCAAAACTTGCTCAGATACATGTTATGTTCCATGTATTAATGTTGAGAAAGTATGAGCCGATCCGGCACGCGTACTGAATTTCGATGAGGTCGAATTGGACAGCAGAATGTCCTATGTTGAAGAGCCGTGTGGATCGTGGATCGTAAGGAGCAAGTGTTGAAAAGTAAGGTCATTCCCTTAGTAAAGGTCTTGAGGTGTCACCATGAAATAGAAGAAGCTACCTAGGAAAGTGAATAATTAATGAAGCGTTAATATTCCCACTTGTTCGAGGAACCAGGTATGTTTTAAATTTCGAGGACAAAATTCTTTTAGAATGGGAGAATTATAACATCCTCAATTTCAGTTCCTGAGAAATGGTTATGGATTAAGTCTGGTAGCTTTTCAATCGAAACTAATTTTTACTCTTGTTCTGGAAAACCCAATTTCGGATCTTTTGTACCCCTTCGTTTTGTTATTTTTGTGGAGACTTTTGTGATCCATTTCCAAACATTTCTTTCTTGAAAGTTTCTCCAAATATCTTGAAGTTTTACATACTTTAATTTCAGAATTTTTAGACTTGATATGAGTAGTACGACAGCCTAATTTCCGGATCGTGTAAAACTGCTCAGAATGGGTATTTCGGTGATGTTCACACTTTCTTTATTTTATACAAGCTTTTCTGGGCCGATTTTGGAAAAGTTTCCTTCACAAAAGTTGTTGAGAACTTTTTTTTCTATAACATATATAAATTTGTGAATTTTTCCGAGATTGTTATACATGTTTTGTTGCGGAAAACCCTCAGAAAATCTTGAGAACTAAGCATGATGCAGGTTGTGATTTTAGTGCCAATGAGTTTATTTCGTGTGACACGATTGGCCCGAATCAATTACGCAAGAAACTAGAAAATCTGGAAGGCTCTAAGGAGTCTACGGTTTCCACGGTCTGGAAAAGTTTAGAAGAGGCCAGAAGATAAGGCTTTGACATGGTTAAAGCTTCTCCTTCAAGCTTCCATTATTAAGGTTTATTAATGCCATTAAATGGCTCTTGACTTAGAAGCCCCATTCATGATGACAAGCTTTAATTAGTTGGACTTTGGAGGCACCATCATCATTACATGCATTAATGGCCTTGAGTAGGGAGCAAGTAATGACTTCTATAAATAGGGAAGCCCCCACTTGAAGAAGACACACACACCGCCAATTGGCCAACCTTCTCTCTTGCTTTTTGTTCAAGCCGAAAAAGAGAGAAAGAGAGAGAGCTCACCGACTAGCCCGTGTCTCTCCTTGTTGTTCAGTCAATAGGAAGCCACATCTAAGGCCCGTGTGTTCGTGTTCAAGCCCGAGATTCGTCGAAACTCTTGTGTTTCTTTCTTGTTCTAGTTCTAGTCCTATTTTGTAGATTAAGTAAATTTCCCAATATCGGAAAGGAAGTTGTGACATGATTTGCTTGGACTGTTTCTTGATCGTTTGGTTAGTTGTAGTTGGTTCATTTCTCGATTTAATCATGTTTGGTGTTTGATGTTTGTTTTGGAGATAGAACCAAGACTTGAATGGTAAGGTGCACATGTTATAGCCATGCTTGATGTTTTCGTGTATGAATTTTGCTATTGATCTGCCATCGATGCGGGTATGGTAAGGGCCGACTTGTGCTAACGGCAATCCCCTCATCCTCGCTTGATATTAGTAAATTTACTTGCTAAGTCCCCAACTCATCCCCGTTATTTCCTTTTTAGGTCCGAAGAATGGCATCTTCCCCAGCTCGATTTGGCAACCCCGTGGAAATAAGAACGAAGTGCTCATTGTGATAGATGCCCGAGAAGGCCGAGCCTACCGCCGGATCACGACGTATGTGACGATCGATGAGGGCCTAAGGGACTTGGTGCCTCACCCATATGTAGCATGGCATGGCTACACTGACGGAGAATGGGTTGGACCTCTACATGGGTTCAATGGACCTTTTGGCGGTGTAGGTGGGTCGGCTCCGGGGCATACCACGGGTGGGGTATAGATCGGCCATGCGGACGGGAAGTGGGGAGGAGATGTGGATGGAGTTAAAAGTGAGAAGATGAAGTATAGGGGATAGGATCACTCAATCTAAGTTTTGCTATTCATAGTTAGCTAGGAACGGATGAGCGTCTAGAATATGCATATGAAATATGGGTTGTTTGCCATGGCTCGAAGGGCTTATTAAAATATGTTTGCATGTACTGTAAATATAAGGTTTACTCATGATGCTGCTTGTCTAAATTCTGCTGTTGTTCTGAATAAGATTGTCCCGAGTTTACATTTTTGCTTGTGCTTATTAAAAAGATAACAATGAACTGGACGTCATGTTAATGACTCCGAGGTGGGGGCCGTTACAAAAGCGATCAATCTCTTTCTATATAGGCTTGAGCTCAGTCACTCGCTTGTAAATGAGGGTGGCGAAAACTACGAACAACCCTTGTGACAACTAGGTTTTGGTTCTTTTGTTGTTTTTTGTTCTTTTTTTCCCTAAATTTAATTTTTGTCATTGCTAATGAAGTACATGTGCATTTGTCATGTGTTTTTCAGTTTTTGCTATTCTTGTTATGTGTATGAATTTAGTTAGAAGCTACATGTTTGGGGCTTGTTGCTGTTGTTTCTTGTGTTGCCTATCAGTTAGCGCCTTTCATTGTTCCTTGTGGTTGTCATCATCATCTCTAGCAATGGAAATAGCAATAGATGTGCTCAAATTCCTCAAGTTCTTGAACATAATTTAATCGTACAAGAATATTGGTTGATTATTGTGGTAGTCAATTGTTCCTAGGATATGAATTGTGTTGTTTACAATTTGCTTCAATCAATGTGATGTGTTCGACATTTAACTTGCGAGTTGACTGTCATTTTGCTAGCAGGTTTTGCTTGCTGAAATTGGAGTATTACTTGGTTGAATAGGAAGCAATGGTGAGTTCATTCAATTGTTGACACTTTATGTTTGAATATTGTTTTTAGCTATTAGTTTATGACTTAATGTGGTTTTTAACATAATGAAAGTAACAATGATGATAGCTCATTGGATGAGAGTGATAAAGAACCAAATATATTAGATGATGAAAAGTCGGTGACGAGGGAGATGATGAGAGAATTCGAAAAAGCAAGAATCTGATGAGGCAAATGATGGCTAAGATTCAGTTATAGATTCCACCGATAGTTTTTTTTACGAAGATGAGGCAGCTAATGAAGAGGTAGATTCTCTAAGTGGACTCAATATTGATGATTTCAAAGAAATCAATAGCATATCAGGCCTAATGGTTAATAGGTATGATTCCACGTGTGACCATAACGAGGAAGTGTTTAGTTTAGGCATGAGATTTGAATCTCATGAATGGTTCAAGAATGTTGTGAAAGGTATGCCGTAATTAATGGATTTGACATTTTTTAGCCAAAGAGTGAACATAGGAGAATGGAAGTGAAGTGCGTAAAAGGACGGGGTTAGAGGTTGTATAGCAGTTGAATTCAGAATGATAAACTTTTGTAATAAAGAAAGTTGGACATTTCCATAATTGCAATAGAAGTCTAAAAAATAGATAAGCCACTGTTATATGGCTTGCTCAAGAGTATGTGTCCAAGATTAGAGCCAAACCTACTTACTCAGTTGCAAAAATGCAAGTAGATGCAAGAGAAGGGTTTGCTGTAACACTTAACAAGAAAAAAATGTAACGGAGCTATATGGAAAGCTCTTAGTGATATAAGGGGCAATATATAATATGCTGAGATCTTATTTGACGGAGTTGAAGAGAGTTAGCAAGGATGGAACATTTGACATAGAAGTCAACCTAGCAATCAAAGTATTTGAGAGATTTTATATTGATTTTGATGAGTTTTTTTTTTGGACGTAAGAATTTTGATGAGTTGAAAAAAGGGTTTTTAGCATAATGTAGGTGTGTCATAGGCTTAGATCCGTGCTTTCTTAAGACTGGATTTAATGGTATGTTGTTGTAATCTGTAGGACAAGATGGTAACAATCAAATGTTTCCAATAGCTTGGGTAGTTGTGAAAGTTGAGTCCAAGGCATCTTGGAATTGGTTTCTCACCTATTATTCACTGATTCGAGCGTGGACATGGGCGAGGGTTGGACTTTTATTAGTGATTAGCAAAAGGTGATATATCAACTTTTCTCTTTATTGGCTGTTACCCTTTAATAGTGCAATGTGATTTCTTTTGTTTTTTGTCGGTTGATATTTTGATTGCAGGGACTAATGAATGCAATTTCACACCTATCTCCACAAGCAGAGCAACAAAATTATGCAAGACACGTATATGCTAATTGGAAAAATTTGCACAAAGGAGATGTTCTTAAGAATCTTTTCTAGAGGATTGTGAGGGGTACATTTGAAGCTCAATTTGACTTACCAATGGCAGATTTGAAGGAGGAATTCCTAAAGGTGTTAACGACTTTATGAGACAAAGTCTTGAGCACTTTTGTAGGGCTTTCATCAAGACAAATACCAAGTATGAAACGGTTGATATTAACTTAAGTGAGACCTTCAACTGATACATTTGCATGCCAAGAGCAAAACCTATACTCGAGATCCTTGAAAGAATAAGAACAATGTTGATGGAGAGAATGACGAGAGAAGTTAGTTGATGATGGCTTGAACAGATCCAATTTGCCCGAGGTTAGAATGAAGTTAGAGAAGACTAAGCTGGAGTCCAGGTATTATATTGTATTGATAGAGTGGCAATAGGGAATAACTTTGAGGTTCAAGTATTTGACAAAAGATTTGTAGTTAAATTGGCTAGGAAGACATGTGCTTATAGGGAATAGGATATATTTGGAACACCATGTGAATATGTCATATGTTGCATTAGTTTCATGAAGTTAGATATCAATGATTACATTGATGTATGCTTCAAGAAAGATGCTTATGAGAGATGTTATCAATTTCCCCTCCCATCCATGATTGGACAACAAATGTGGTTCAGATTCAGTGGCGAGCCAAGCAAACCCCCACCTTATAGAAGAAAAAAGGGGGGGGGGGAGAGAAGAAAAACGGAATCAAGGACGAGGATGATAATGGTAAGAAATTGATGAAATTTAGAGTCCAAATTTGACGTTCAAAGTGCCTTTAGTATGGGCATAATAAGAAAACATGTGAGAATCCTACAGAACCTAGGCCACCCAAAGAATTTATTTGACAATTTTGTAACTTTTAATAATAGCTTTTTTGGGGCTATAATGACAGTTAACGTTAGTGTTTCTTGTGTTTTTTATATGTAGGCAAAAAGAGGAAGACCAAATAAGGCTGGCGGTGCACAGGATAGTGCACAAGCTGGTGGACTATCTAATAGGAAATCTGCTATGATCAGCAAGGAGAGAGTTCAAGTTAGTGTTTTTGTAGCCACATTTTATTTTCATAATACTTGTGTATATTGTGATTAATATTTTATGCTCATTTTGTATCTTCAAGCTCAATAAGGATATGATATAGACATTTCAAGTTTGAAACTAGGAATTCATATTTAAGGGTAATATCTTTGTTTAATGTTTTACATGTATATTGATAAGAAAAACAATTTCATATGTCAGATTTTTTTATTGCAAATGCTTGGTAGTGATAGAGTTGTTAACATGGGATGTCCATTTTTCTCCAACGAACAAGCATGAGTAAGGAATGTTCAAGTTTCACCGAGCCAATCTTCAATTGATATCTCAAAACTTCCATGCACTCAATAATCTGGAATAGGTGTTAGATTGTGAAGTTGTGGACCAAGAAATACTAGTGCATGTTTAGTGCCTGCTGTTAGATGAGGACATTTTGTAGCAAACTAAAAAGTGCTAATTTTTACGTTTTTTGTAAGTGGATTTAGCTGTATATCATGTGTAGAAGGGAGGGAGTTACTTGGATCACCGGTTTCCAAGCTTCTTGCTATTCGTCCTATATGAGCATGGGCATGTTTTTCCCTCGATAACACCTGTGCATCTCTCGTGCACCTTACGTGCATCTATTGTGAGATGCATCAGCTCGCTAGTTGGCAAAAATTTGGTTGGTCAATTGTGTATTCAAGTAGCTATTTATTAGCAGGAGAGAAGATCAAAGACCTCTTATTGGACACAAGGAATCGATAATAGTACAATCATAATGCTTTGGATTAAGCTTAAACAAGTAGTACCAAAAACCCATAATCGTGATTTTAAATAATATGCTTTTGAGATTTAAAAGCTCTTTAGTATCATGCTAGAGGCAAATCTAACAAGTAGTAAAGGCCAATACATGTATAACACCCATACTTGATGCTTTCCCTGAGCCTTGATAATCTTCAAAGGATGCCACGAGGGGTTGGTCAAAAGCTCCTCCCAAAAGGAACACATCATAGAAGCTCTTTCTCTGGAACACTTCAATGAATAGCCTGGTATCAAGCTCACCCATCCTATTAATACAAATATGAGCACTCGATATTTCTTTAAATGCCTACATGATGAGTTGAGTGATTCAAGTATGAAAAATTTCTAAAACTTGAAATGAAGGAAGGAAAGAAGGGAGGAAGTCACATAAATCACCGGTTTTTGAGCTTCTTACAATCCATCTTTGCTCTAGCGCTCCGTTGTGATGGGAGTGAGATTTAGCTCTTTTGCCTCCTAAAATTTTTCTTCATTTTCTTGCGAATCCCCAAGTACAACTTCCATACGCTTCATAAGGTCAGCCTCCTTATCCTTCATCAGAGTGATTGTCTGCGCTGCACATTCGTTCTCCAGTTTCAACACCTGATTCTATCCTCGTTCCTCTTAATTGAATAGACAACAAATACACATTTGGTTTCATGAGTTTAGAAATATACTTGAGATTCTCTACAATGTAGGAGCTAATTTTTAAAAGGAAATTACTCCAAACAAATAGCAATGCAACAATTTTAGTCACTTTTAGAAAATGGTGAAGTCTCTTACACTTTTTTGAGCACCTCTTGCTAGTAAGTTCTCTAAGATCCTGCTTGTTGCAGCATAAAAAACACAAGAGACATAAAAATCGCATCCGAAATTTCACAACTTCCTTTAATTAATAAACTTGTTTTGATGAATCTAAAAGGATAGAAGAGTAAAGCACACCTTCATTATAAAATTGCCTTCGTTTCTTAGCGATTAAGTTTTCTGAGAGTGTTGGAAATCTCATTTGATCTTTCTTCCTTGTCTTGCAATGGCATATTCTTAAGTTCAAGCTTTTTCTCCAAGTATTATTCATCATCCAATTCTAGGTCCTTGTGAGATTCATCTTCCTAATTTTCCATTTCAAACCAAGTCTTTTATGTAATTTAGACACAGACTCAGTATTTAGCAGCATATAAATGATTGTCAATTATGATTTCTGAAAACACGATTGACGGAGTGTACCATGGTTTATAAGGATTGTGCACCATTGTGTGGGATTTCAGGGAAGGACATGGATTAACATGGCTGAGACGAATAACGATCAACGAAGACTTCAATATCTATTCGGACAAAACAGAAGCTTATAAAGCAAAACTCATCAAAATCTCGAGCAATCAACTCATTTGTCTAGAATTTTCAAGTACTTCACGCAACTCACAATCTCTCTGTAATTTTAAACATATGTGTGTAACTTCATGGATAACATAATACAAAACCTAAATGCCACGTTAACATACTACGAAGATGAAATGCCATAACTGGTGTATTAGGTTCGTGTTGCACCTCGACTTTTAACTCCGGTTTACATGGTATCCTCGATGAACTACACATAAATAAGTGGGGCTCCACGTTTAAGTGAGGATGAGACAAAGCGATGCTGGAGGAATAGAAGAGAACTCTTAGTCTTGGGAGCAAGGAGAGGACCGAGAGTTGAAAGTGGGTGTTGACGAGGATGAGAGCCGAGAGAGAGTCGCCTAGTGTGGCGAGGGTGGAACCGAGAATGACGAGATGAGGAGGAGATATGAGAAAGTTGGATGGTGGTGATGAAGATGATTGGACCGAAAGATGAAGGTGAAGTGGACATGATGGAGTTTGTGCATTTAAGAGGAAAAATGAGACGAAGAGAGAGTGATCTCAAGAAGGATGAAGAGGGCCAGGAGTGGAGAGACTTCAAGTGCGTGTCTCGATTAGAGAGGGATGAAGAGAGCAAGTGGGTTTTCTAAAGAAGAGAGAGAAGAGATGACCCTAATATTAGAGAGGAGAGAGAGGGAGTCAAGGAGAAGGGAAGGAGAGAGAGTGTGGTCTTCCAATTGACATCACTAATGAATGTTTTGTCTCTCATGACCGAGAAAATATTCAGTGATTTATTGCTACCACATTAGCTACTGAGGTGGTATTTGTTCTATACTTAACAAAATGACGTGTTTGATGATGTGGAATAAAAGTTAAAGAAAAAAAAAATCTGCATTTGTTCACCCATGAAAGCTTTTGCTCGTCATGCTCTTGGTCTCCTCCGTCTTCCTCCATCGTTGCTTGCGGCCGACTCTATTATCCCTTGGATTCAGCTCATGGTTGAACTCGTCAATAGCCAAGCCACCCCTCCATTGTCACTGAGGCTTCTAGTAATTTTTTTCGTCTAGAACTGAACTGGAGTTGTATCTCCAGATTTGATCTTGTCCATGTTGATGAGAAAGGTCGAGATTTCAAAGGCCATGGACAAAGCTCAATTATCAAGAAAAAAAATAGAGGAAGCCGTCTTCTTTAAGTAGTACCTTGCAGTTAGCTCGTGGTCGGCCATGGCAACGGGTGAGGTCGAGATCTCGAAGGCATGGACAGAGCTCAAATATTATCACACCCTGAACCCTCGAGCGAATATCCTTCTTTGGTCAGGAATTGCGACTTCCTAGGACGCGTTGTTGACCCATTTATTTTAACTTTCAATTATGCACATGCGGAAGCACAACATCTAGAGACAACCATAACAGAGATAGACAGGAAAACATACAATAAAAAAAAAATATATATATATATACACATACACACACATACATACATTAACAACAGTACATCATGAATTAATATATTACAAGTCCGTCGCACAGACCTTCCCAATTACAACCACAAAAGGTAGGGAATTAACCTAGCTCCTCTATCCATGAAGACAATCTCAAAATGTGTTCTCCCTCAAAACAGCCAGTTTCCATGGAATGCAATGTGTACTATATCTGAGCACTTGAAAAAATGGTTAGTAACAACGAATGAGATAAATCTTGGTAAGTTAACAACTTAAGCCTCGGTTAGAGGTCAACTCGCCTTGGGCGCACTTAAACATGTAGCCATACATCGACGATAGATCGATAATAAAGCAACCCTGGCTTTGCCCTAACTATACACACGAGCAGGCTACCCAGCCCAACATAAACAAACGTGCCATTAAACAATCGTAGGCATTCTTACCTTGCCTTGACACACACGCCCTGCACGTTATAAAGCATCATGTGCAATCATAATGCAAAAAGAATATAATACAATCAGAACACGCAGCAGCTTTCTCATGCACAAAGCATCCACACGAGTTCGATTATAAGGTGAAATCGTTTTGCCCCTTTCCATATAGTGCCTCACAATTTCATCCCATAATTAGGCATAATGCTTCTGCACTCTTTCACACGTATTCCAATTACTACAACCTCATAGGGCCAAGGTGCAACCCGTGTTACTCTGATCAGGTTGGCGGTCTTTCAGCATGACCGAGTATCGTCCCGCCCAATCGGCCACGGCATCATCTGGAACCCCGCTCAAACTGCATTCAATTAAGAGTATCAGCCCGGCCTCAATCGTGACTCGGCATCTTCTAGAAGCCCCGCCGGCATCATCTAGAATCCCGCTATGACATTCTGAATTTTGACCCATTTTTGGGATTTATGAAATGATTATCACATCGATACATTTTTAGTTAAATCTCACTTTGAATTGATCACTCATGAGAAGACTAACCGTTAGGGAATGGCTAGTTAGGAATTAAGTACGTACAACATAAGAACTCGACCCTGAATTGACACTTTGACCATAAAGATTGATGATGGGATATTTTGAGCCATTATAGACAGATTCAAGGATGGTTATGGAATGATTTGCCAATGTTATACAATTAGGTCGTGGGTGATTTCGTTTGGCCATTGTTTGAATTACGAACATTCCTAAATCAATTTCTAATGATCGTGTCCTTCGGAGCTAATGATTGACCCTCGCAATTACATGATAAGCGAGGTCACCATGATTTGAGTAAACTTAAACGTGGATTGATATCGAATCAACCACGGGTTGAATACGCGTAACACCTAAAAGCCGTTCGTTAGTTTGAGATACAGTAAAGTCGCAATTGATTGATTTTGGCCATGAATTGGAATCCGAACTTGGGTATTGAACTTTCAAGGATATCAAAGTTATTATATTGGACATTACCTCATTAAGCTCGCTTAGTTATCGGTTTGCTCGGAAATTCTTGGAAAAGTGAATTTTGGCTCTGGGAATTGGAAAAGAACCTTTCACCCCTTAGTGTTTTAGGACTTCTTGATTGAGTGGAAGGGCATGTTGGTCTTTGTACCCTCTAGTGATTTTGAATTTCATTGGACAGAATTGCCCTTCTTGCTTTGGTTATTTTCCTAATTACCTTTTCAAGAAACCTTCTCAAGAATCAACCCTAGCCTTTGGATCTTGACTTGGGGATCAAGAAGTGATCTCAACCCTTCATTTGGATGATGTTGTTCACCCATTCTCTCTCTCCCCTATCATTTTTCAGGTCAGCCCTTCCTTCACTCATTTTCACTCTCACTCTCACTCACACCTCACCACACCAACCAGCCACCACCGTTCACCACCAGAACCATAACACCACCACCACTTGAGCCACCGTGGACCGTCGTGAGCCGCCGCTGCCACCGTCGTCCACCATCACCTTTCTCTCTTCCTTGTTTGGTCGGCAACTACCTCACCGCCACCCTCACCGACCAGCCACCATCATGCCACCATCTAGCCCTCACCTTGCCGTGAATCACCATCCCTAGCTGCCGTTCAAGTCGTGACCAGCCGCCGTCACCATTGTTCGCAGTTTGTCGTTTACCGTGGCCGAGGTAGCTACTACATGTCGAACGATTGGCTGCCGGTTTAGTGACACTTTTAGCTTAGGATTAGTGATAAGTAACTTCCTAAATCTTGATTAGGTTGATGGGTGACTAATAGACTAGTTTATGGACTGATTAGTGGTTAATTGTGGGCTAATTAATGGTTGATTATGGGCTGATTAGTGTATGGTTGATTAGTGGTTAATCATGTAGCTAGAATTGTTCAATCATGGCTGATCATGTGTTGGATTGTTAATCATGTGGTTCAATAGTTGATCGTGTGGTTGTGATTGATAATCACATGTTGGATTGTTAATCATGTGGTTTAATAGTTGATCGTGTGGTTGTGATTGATGACCATATGATTAATTAGTTTAATCATGGTTGATTGTGTGATCAATGTGGATCGTGTGGTTGTGATTGATGATCATGTGGTTAATTAGTTTAATCATGGCTGATTAAGTGATTAATGTTGATCGTGTGGTTGTGATGACAATCATGTGGCCGAAATGGATGATCAATGGTGGATCTTATGCTTGAACATTGATCTTGTGGCTTGATAATAGATCGTGTGATTAATCATGGCTAATCTTGGTGTATCATGGCAATTTGTGACTAGATAATGATGTTTGATATGGTTATGAGTGTAATTCATGACTTATTTGTTTGTAGGAAAATGCACGTTATAAACACTCTGCATTGACTAATTAAGAAAGATGAAAATTGGTAATGAGTGATTGTTTGCATGCATGGCCATGACAAATTCCGTCTAGGGGGAGTTCTAGACGATGCTCGGTAGAAGTTCGGGTACCGTCTAGGCAAGGGTTTTAGACGTTGCCGAACGCGGTGGAGGCCGGATCGATGCTCCTTATTGAAATGTTGTTGGGTACTCGGCTTGCCGAGGGGTTCGATCCCCAATGTTGTCATGCCCAAGTAATGGGGCGATGCCCGACTAGACCTGGAAGACCGGCGGGGGTTCGGTGTGGCTCGATGGGTTGTTAATAATTTGGACAACAACGAGTGTTATTTGCATTGGGGAATGCTTTGTGTTTAAGAGTGATATTTGAGCATGTTTGGATTATTAACTGTCGATATGTATATTTATGTAATGCCACGATTTGTTTGTGTTTGGTGAGTATATGTGGTATGGTGATATCATTGGGTGTTAGTTAGAACATATATTATGAATTGCAAGTTGGTTGTGCCAAGGAAAGGTTTTTACTATGTTAGTAAGATTGCATGATTAGGGTGATCCGGAGGTACGTAATACCGTAAGTGAGGCTTAGGGAGTTTACTTATTGAGATTTGATCTCATTGTTGTAATTCAAACCTTTTAGACCTTTGACCATGAACATGAATGGTCCTCCGCAACGTTTTGGGGTCCCAATGGATATGGACCATATGTTGATGAAGTTTTCGGTAGGTAAAGGTAGGGTGTATATTAGGCATGCCGGTACTGTGTGGGTAGATGAGGGCGAGGCCGCTTGGCAACCCCACACATTTTTAGCTTAGTTTTATCGGGACGGAGATGCGCTGTTGGGTCCCTGCGTGGGTTTGATGGTCCTTCTAATGATGGAGTAGCAGGGTATGTGTCACGCCCCGCACTTCTCGGTGCGCCACATTCCTCGCAGAGGTCGATTTGTGTGCGACGTCCCAGGACGCGTCGCCGACCCAAACCCAACACAGAGAATTAAAGCACATGCGGAAATAATTAAAATCACCCGTACATAAACGCATAACTAAGGATAACCACAGAAATCCACACTTGTACTGGTATTAGAAATCATTTACAAAATTCAAGTACAACCCGAACACCAACAAAAATCAAAAGCGATGCAAGGCCACTACAACTAGCTGGGGCTCTTCCCAAAAATGCATCAGTACGCCTATCGTCCTCAAGGTCGGGGATCTGAAAAGTCGGTTTTCAACAACCGTGAGAATAAATCTCAGCGAGTAATTCCCTAAACCTAAACTAGGCTAACATGCACCTCCTGACAAGTACTAAACAAACAACACACAGTCTAAACAGTAAATGACTCAGGCCCTCGGCCCGAATCTAGAAATTACTTGACCCTGCAGGTTAGGCATTCAATAAATAATAACAATCACGCAACCGAATTTAATCACAGTACATACACGTGCATTCCTATGTCACGACGCATGTTATGCATATGCCAGTGCTCGCACTCATGCTCATGCCTCATCAATGCATTACCGCATACTTGCACACTAGCACTCAGCCATTTCTTAATTTCTCCTCCGACCCGCGTTAAACGCATCAGGTCTGACCCGCGTAAAACGCATCAGGTCTATCACTTCGAGATCGATCTCTGGCCCGCGTTAAACGCATCAGGCTCATGACACATTACCCGCGTAAAACGCATCAGGTTGGTCATCTTCCGGTAAACCGGGCATCGTCCCGCGTAACACGCCTCAGGACGGGTTCACTACCCCGCGTAACACGCATCAGGGTTTATTGTGATCACACATTCACAAACCTCAATTTTTATCTGAACCCCGCGTAAAACGCATCAGGGCATTTTAGGTGATCACAATGCACATGTCACTCGGGCACACTTGTAAATGCACGTGCCGTGTCAATGCTCATGATGCACATCCATGACTGCAATAATCACATTTGGGCACTCACAATTTCACAATGAGCATTCAGTTCAATAAAACACTAACCCAATAAATCAAACCATCCAGCACAGTCATGGCACAATTTCAACACGTAATTTATGCACAAAATTCACACAATCGAGTCAACGAATTTCACGCATTAGGGGCCCGCCATGCTATCCCACTCCTAACCACGCTAAACACGCTACATGGTATCATCAAATTAACCACAACCAAGACTCAATTAGCCAGTCAATTACACAGTGCAATCCTTCCCAGAAATTTCACGGCTAAACCTCAAATTGATCGCGCCTTGTCCAAATCAAATCTAGTCGTGGACGACCATTATACCGTGATTTTCTAGGCTAATAATTATCGCCAAAATACTCTATTGCACTCCCCAAATATCATTCTAATTGACCACCACGAAATTAAATACGGCGCGTATTATAATCCACATATTACACCCAATCATCCCCGACTCAGGCCGATTTAATCCAAACTGTCCAGCTCACTTATCGCGCCTCTCGGGCCACTAATCCTCCAATAATTCAACATACTAATCCGCCAAATTGACCATAATCATAGTCCCTAATCAATTTCACAATTTAACCCCTAAACCCGTCTAGAAATGTAAATTAGCCTAATTAGGGTTTAGGGTCAAACTCACCGGTGTCTTAAGCTTCAAACCGAGTCGAACTTGCGTCGAAAGCGGCTGGACAGCTACTGGCCCTCGCCGGAACAGTAACGCCGGCGGCCGTTTCCGACGAACGGCGCGAACCTAGGCAATGGTTAGACGATTCCACGGCCTAGAGAGAGAGAGAGAGAGAGAGAGAGAGAGAGAGAGAGAGAGAGAGAGAGAGAGAGAGAGAGAGAGAGAGAGAGAGAGAGAGACACGATTAGAAAGAGAAAGGAAAATGAGACGGCTGGACGGGCCGGGCGAGCGACGGGCGGTCCGCGACCTAACGCTGACGCCGGGCCGAGCTCTTCCATGAGGCCTCTCGCCAAACAAAGAGGGAGAGGGAGAGAGAGGGCTCACGGGGCGGAGATGAGGGAGGTGAGGGTTTGGACGGCCGGGCAAAAGCGGCCGACTGAAGCCGCACGCCGGGCGGGCGGTATGGCGACGGCCATACGAGGCTGGGCCACGTTGGGCGCGGAGGGCAACGGCGATGGCTTGTCGCTACGCCAGCGCATTTAGGAGAGGAAGGAAGAGGGGCGGGGCGACGGGTTGGCCAGCGCGGGCGGAGGGCGGCATGGATCGCACGACATACCGGGCGACGGGCCGCGAATCGGGCGCGCGCGAAAGCGAGACGCAAGGCCGGGCTGAGCGCGCCTGCAATATAGCTCGAAAGAAGCCAGCGCTGAAGGGAGAGAGAGAGAGAGAGAGAGAGAGAGAGAGAGAGAGAGAGAGAGAGAGAGAGAGAGAAGGTAGACAGAGAGAGACAGAGAGACAGATCACCGCCGAGGGCGGCGACCGTATGGATTTGGTGTGGCGCTGGCGGTCGAAGCCGGGCGGGCGCTGGCCGGGCACCGCCGGGTACGGCGATCACCGCGACGCCTTGCCGCCATGAAAGCGAGGGAGAAGGAGAGGTCGGCCGCATGAGGCCATGGCTCGCACGGGCAACATCGATTTGCCACGGCGGCGAGTGGCGGAGCAGCGCGGAGGCGGAGGGCGGCCGCGAGCAACGGACGGTGGGCTCAAGAGGCAAAGCAAAAGAATCGAGGTCGGGGAGAGAGGAAGACGATGAAGCAGCATAAGAGAGAGAGAGAAGAGAGAGAAAAGAAGGAGAGAGGAGGGTAATGGGGGAAACATGAGGGGACGGCGAGGGGAATAGGGGGGGGGCACGGTTGGGGGGGGGAAAGAGAGAGAGAGGGAGAGAGAGAGAAAGAGAGAGAGAAAAAGGAAGAGAGAGGAAACGTACAAAGCAGGGGGAGTCAAGAGAGAGAGAGAGAGGAGAGAGGAGAGAGAAAGAGAGAGAAAAGAGGGAAAAAGGATTGATTTAAATTTCACGGGCGCGAACCAAAGGACACGGTCTAAACTAAAAATCGACCCATCGGGTCCCGATTTAAATTGAAAAAGGTCTAATACCATTTATATAAATCTCAACAATAATCTAGGGCAAAAAGGCCAAAACAAAATAAAATAACCCAAACCACACTACGAGGGAGGTCTACCAGTCCCAATTCGTACCCGGTTCAAAAATACACTTTTCTACTATTCCTGAATATTTCGACGCTGGCCATTATAATATTGACACCGTTCAATTTATTTCGTCCCAAAACTCTCGGAATTCGACTGCCAAGTTCAGGGTATAAATAACGGCCAAATTCGATCGAGTGCGATTCTAGCAAAATTTCTAATTTTAAAAATAAGAACCTGAGAGTGATCAGTTCCCGGGCGAAATTCCATTATAAGCGCACCGACGAATTATACGTTTTATAATTCCCAAACATGGGCCAAAATCCGGACTGTTACAGTATGACCCTATAGAGATCATGCTACCAGATGGAGTTGTCACTAGTCCGGACACTAGTTCTGAAGATTCTGACCCCGAGTCGGAGCCTATGAAGTCTGACCCCGAGCCGGAGCATGTTGAATCCGAACCTGAGTTGTTCGATAACATGGCTGATCCGGGCACGCCTGAGTACTTGGAGTCCGATCTGGAGACACCGTCTGGACATCATGGGGATGATTGATAGGTTTAGTGCTCCCGTTTGTTGAGTACTCCTTTTGATAGAGAAGTTAGGCTAACCCAACCACCAGATCCTTTTTGAGTATGTGTGTGGTTTGTAGTGGAGGCCTCTAGTAAGGCTTGTTTGGTGTGCCGTTGTAAGTAATGTTATGTTTATAAAGTGGCTTGTTGTTCTATTTCATTTGTTTCTTTATTATCCTATTTAATTGAATATTGAATGGAGTGTTCGAGTTGCTTCCGCATGTGTTACTCTTAGTTCATTGGTATCGGGTTGGCGACTTGTCCTGGGATGTCGCATATTTAACAACCAAGCGGGATGTTGCGAGCTCGTAGGGTGTGGGGCATGACACTTGCCTAGATGGAACTTTCATGTGACCATGCACGCAAAGCAATCACTCAATGCCAATTCTTATCTTTGGGAATTTAGCTAATGCAGACATGATCCGTGCTCATACTTCAAGATATTGAGACTTTCACATGTAAAAAAGCAATAAAATAATCATACATGGTCACGTACATATAATTAACCCGTCAAACTTTGTACACTCTCATTTTAAAATATCATTGCCCCATTTGACACATAAAACATGGCATCCAAACATGACTCTTCATGAATTACCATTTATATGTCCATAAAACCATTCTTTAAAATAGCAACGTAAGTCCTTTTACTAAAGCAATCCTTTTTCATGGTAGTTCATGCTTTAAACAACATAGCACATGCTTAGCTCATCTCATAACTCAAGCACAAAATACATATAATCATAACTTATCACCTTACCAACGATAACTTATCGCTCTTCCTCCGATAGCTTATTGCCTATTTTGCGATATCTTATCGCCCAATTCTCGATAGCTTATCACCCTTTCGGTGATAGCTTATCTCTTAATCCATGATAGCTTATTACCTTTTTAGTAATAGCTTATCAACAAAATACCCGATAACTTATCGTCCCTTTAATGATAGCTTATCACATTTTCTCGATAACCTATCAAGTCCACTTATCACCTATCGCAATAGCTTATCACTTCCGCCTATCACTTATCGCGGTAGCTTATCAACTAATCCCTCATTAATTAGCACTAAGCATAATTAACTTAGTCTAATATACCCCTAAGCATGTTTAACATACTAATCAATGGATTAGAGCGTTAACTCACCCAGAAACGATTTCAATGACACAGACGCGATGGCGGCGGCAAGGGCTACACATGGCTTGGTTTGGAACGGTACGGGGTGGTGGCACGAAAATGGGTCTTGCTAGGGCAGCTATTGGACAGCAGCTTTGGTGGGCTAGATGGGCGGCTACGGGTGGCGGTGGATGGCGCACAGCGATGACTGATAAGGGCAGCTCACGGTGCGGCTTGGGCGTAGTAAGGGAGGTGAACAGCAACTAAAAGGAAAGGAAAAACAAGAGGAAAAGGGAGAAGGCAGGGGCGGTGAAGAGGGGTGCCGAACAAGGGGGTGAGAGAGAGAGAGAGAAAGAGAGAGAGTGAGACAAGCAAAAGTGAGAGAATGAGCAAGAGAGAGAAAGTGTTTTGCAAGACACACCAAAGATGGATGGCCAAGATTAACTCTTGCAAGACAAGCTAAGATCAATGACTAGAAATTGATCTTATAAGACAAGCCAGTGATGGCTTCTAGAAGAGGTAATTTGGTAATTTCAGCCATTGATACTATTCACAGTACTATTCACCCCTAATAATGCAAAATACTATTCCCATGGGCTTGGGCTTGGGCGAGCCCAATTTGAAGAGAAATGGACTTGAAAAGGTTAATGGGCTTTTCTTGGGCTCATTGGGCTTGGGCTTGGGGCGTGAGCCCATCTTGGCTCACTTGTGGGCTTCCATTCTTGGCCCAATAATTCTTTTGTCCAAAGTTTTGGGGCCCAAAACTATTCCCGGGGGTCTATCTTGACTAAATCGGAAAGGAAAGTCTCTGAACTATCCTTAATCGAAAACCTATAATTGGACCAAGGCTCATGGCTAAACTTCAAAAGGAAGTGCTCTTAATACAACCTATTCGAGTTAGGTGGCCTCTTGAGTGTCACTAGCATGACTTATGGTTGATTTGTCAATCAATTCATATTCGAGTCTTGTCAATCCATGGACCATTCTCGGTTATCATGTAATCATACGGAATTGACTTATTTACCCGGGGCACGTGGTCTTGTGAAATTAACTTAGGATCATTTAGGTTTAGTATAACGATTGTGCGAAATCACCCGCAATCTGACTATTTATACTCTTGTCGAATCGATCCATAACCATTCACTAATTGACCCGTGGCGTCGTAAGGTCGTCCCGCATCGATCCTTATGGTCAAGTTATTTTTCCATGATTGAGAACTCTAGTCGAGCGCACTTCCCGACACTCAATTGCCCATCCTAATCAAATAGTTGACCCATGCATGATTCGTGAATCGACTCATGATCTAACCTTGCTATTAGTGCATTGACAGTTTAAGCCACATCTCTTGCTGAAATAACGTCTGAATCGAGGATGTCACAAATATTGAGATATGTTGTTCCTTGCCGTCGGCTCATGGTCAGCCATGGATGAACAACAGAGACGATGCCTTAACGCATTTGATCATGGATCAACGACGCCGAAGATGGCCATGGACGAGAGCTGACAATTTCAGCCATGGATGACCAAATCTCGAGATGGAGAAAATAGAGTGAGCCGGCCATGCTCACTTGGATGTAGTGGTCGTCAACTTGGTCACGACGCTGGTGACTCCATTGGTGTTAATGACAAGGGAGGAGCAAAGATCGGGCGGCTATGGACTGAGGAGGAAGAAAAGAAAGAGTTGAGAGGTGAAGAGATTTTTAATTTTTAATTTAGATTCCACATCACCTGCTGATTTAATTGGTGGGCAGGTGTCGATATATTGTGGACATGAATGAAATTATATGCCACATATGATGGTGATGTGGCGATAACAAACCATTGAAAATTTTGTCCCCAGGACTTCACCTGACATGGCTTGGTCTCTCATAGTACGTAGGATTAGGGTTTTAACCAAATTTGACAAGAGAAATGGAGGGAAAGAGGAAGGAGAGTGGCGCCAGGCCGGGCCAGGTTCTTCGGACCTGAATTCGCCTTGGCCCTCATTTTTTCCTATTGCCGATATTAAGTTTGGAAGCTTAATGGACCAAGAAATTAGGCTTAAAGAGCTTCGATTGAGCCAAAAAGTCCGATTGGGGTTTATTGCAACAAGTCAGATCGGGTTGGTGGCAATGGTTGGCTTCTGGGCCTCCATCGGCCAAAATTTTGGTTGCCAGGCCCAAGGTCTTGAATCTATGATGTCTTTAGTTGAAAATTGTAGAAGAGGTCTGGTGGAGGAAATGAACACAAGATGAAATGACCACATTTTCAATTAGGGGCCGTATTCGCCGATGAAGAATTCGGTTCCCAATGGTTGCGAAATGTACATATGACCTATGCAAATTGAAACTTAAATAGTGGAAGATCATGCCTCTAAAAGTGTATGATAGAATCGTGGGCAAAATTCGAGTGTCAACGTCAATTGATATACTAACATATAGACCGTTCTAGGATCATCCACCCGAACTTGTAGTCACAATCTAATTCCAACTCTATCATCTCTAGTAGTTGCCTCGTACAATGTGTTTCCAATCTTCTTTAAAATGTACCTTTGTCTTTTGTATGGATCCAATAATCATGAGATAAAATGTTTGAAATCAATTTTTGACTTTTTGGCCTATATATTGTTCTTTTGTAACTATAAACTAACGCATCTCAAAGTTAATTAATATAGCTACGTCTTTTGTTAAGGGTTATATTTTTTTTGTAAAACGATATATTCATTTGTATAAGAGTTGCATATTTTATTGAAGAAACAGTCGTTAAACATGGAAAATATAATTTACATGTGCAATGCTCATATTTACCTAATAGTTAATTATATAGAAAAAATCATTTCTCTGCATTTGCTTGTTTACTTTCTCAGACAATTTTAATTTTTTCATTCAGACATATCTGACAATATATATGCTGGATGAATGAGTTAAACTGTTGTCGGAGATCTTTTTGATCAATGGTAAGTGCACCTACTTTAATTTATAATAAGAAAGAGATGTGAGCCCGATAATAAAAAACTATTGGATTTTAAGGTTGTATCATAAACATGTAAATAGCATTTTATCTACGTTCTTTAAGGTTATATCATAAACATGTAATAGGTATTTTTTATACTAGGCTATTGCCACTAAAGTTTCCATCCATCAAAATTGTTGACAATCTAACGATCTAGATTTTTAATTTCTCAAATAATTGAGTAATCATCGCCGAGGTGTATATGGTCATGCTCCTAGAGAAAATCAATTCTAACAAACCCTGCTGTTAATAATATTTCTTAGTATGGGAATGCGTTTAATACAAATTGTGCGAGTCTATCTACACCAATAATGACCATAACTAAGTATTTACCTATTTATAGAGCCCTTTATCTCTTGCTGCACCACGCCTTAGCTCTGGATTTTTTCTTTCTCACTAGTCCTTTGAGTGCTTCAAAGCAAGACTTTTGTGATGCCTCATCTTTGAAAACCTCTTTTGACATGCATCCAATGATCATGTCTCACTTACTCCAGCCTTACATGTACATAAGTATTGTATTAGTGATTTACCAGATAAAATGCTTCATCCTTGGTAAGATATGTCTCTCTCCCAAATGATGATATTAATATCGCTCAAATGATGATTATAATATCGTGAATATCTTTTCTAAATGACAGGATTAGGCACTGAGATGGTGAAGTCTTGGTCGAGGCGCTACTCTGTTGCTGGACCCGCCATACTCGGCAACCAAATGCACATGAAGCCTCTTATCGGGAAGAAGTCCCGACCATATCCTTCGGTGTGTCCCTCGGTGTGAGGTTTGCGTAGGTTTCCATGCTGGCATTTGTGAAGCCAATGGAGTAACCTAGCTCTCCTACCAAACTTCGATGGTGTTTAGACCTGACCATGAAAGCTAAATGAGCAATGTGTCATTAGTGGATTATACAATTTCTACCTAACCTACCATTCATCATATTGCTTGGCACGGGAATGTATTGAATGCAAAATATGCAGGTGCATCACCAATAACGAGAATGATCAATTCTTTTCCTATTTATACAGCTATGATCTTTTGATACTCCAAGCTTCAGTATCATATTCCGATTGAGCCACAATCTTACCACTCCCCTCATATACGACCATCTCTATAAACAAATGATGAAGTTGCACTGTTGATGTTATAGTCTTTTACTCAAGAAACTTATTGATGCATCAAATTGTTATCCGTTTGATTCTTTAAAGATCATGGTCCACATATGAAAAGCAAGACTAATTTCAATAGGAGATGCATCATCATGCGCTCTACTCCCAAAAAAAATGGATCAATGATCTACCAGAATAAGCTTACTTCGTCTTCTTTAAGTGTATGAATTTCCAAGAGTAACAACTTTTTAGCTTAACAATTTGTCTTAATCCGATTAAATATTGTTCCTACGTGCAATTTGGATGATTGGTGTAACTTTCTATCACTCACTAATTGCAGAATTGTGGCGTCTCACTCTAGGTGGTATTTAGCGATAAGAGATTGCAAGGACTCCATTGAGAGGAAAAGAAGTTTTGAAGTATAATCGAGGTTGACGTGGTTGGTGACCCTCCACCCTAGCTCCTTACCACGTCCATGGCCAATTCTCCTCCCAAATCACCATCCATTGAAGGCTGGGAAATTTGCACAGGTCCTATGTTGTCCCAAAGAACTCCAATTTGCAAAGCAAGCTCCATCTTTAATGGAAAAAAGAAGAAAACATAGAGAACTTGGGGCCCGTTTAGGGTGAAAAGTTTCATTCTCAAGTATCACTTGTAAAATTGATACAAATTGAAGAATTAAAGGACAAAATTTTGTATTATGTGTATTTCAGCTTATCTATTCTCCATATTTACAACGTTCAATATATAGTACAAAATGTGAATAATAGAAGGAAAATCTCTCCTAGGCAAATCAGATGACATCAAGTCTCATCCTAGATTGATTCATCAATCAATTACAATCTTGGATTGATTTATCGTATCGATTATAATCCGGACAGATTTGCCATATCTTCCAACAAAAATCATAAAGAGCTCGGCGTAAGGAGTGAACCTTAATCGTTTCATCGCTCAAGAAAAAAAATTGATACACAGCATCATCTATTTTCCCATATTATGTGTATATCTATATATGATAAAATTGGTTCTAAAAAGTTTCTGTGTCGCTAATGAAACATGTGATATGAATGTGGAGCCATAGTCAAGTTGATCTTGCGACAGTAGCATGACCCCGAAGACATGGAAAGCTTGGCATATCTTTTCATACTTTTCTCTAATTAACAAAATCTGATGTGATCCTCTACTAATTATCTGGCTTACAAGTCCCATATATTTTTATAATTGATTCAAACTAAAAGAAACTAAAATAATACGTGACTTCGTATTTCTAGTTTTAGTAAATGTTATTTTGTTTGACAATATAAGACACCACTTTTTACAAATGTACATCAATTGGAAACAAGACCAAGAGTTGAAATGGACGGGAAATGCATGCATCGGGTACATGCAATAATTTTTCATATGAGCAAAGCAATATACTCGAACTGAAATAAGAAGATGCATGATGTCCTTCATACTCATATTATGTAACAAAAAAGAGTTTGTCCTATGGAACACGATCAATAGTTCATATTAGTCCTATAGAACAAGTGAAACACAAGAACTAAAGACATCCATCTTTCCATCGTACACTATGTACTAGCTCCATTTCCGTGTCCACTATTTGATTTGGTGAGTTTAAAGAATAAGAGTTAACATAAGGTGAATACATGTAATCATCCGTGTACCTCTCTCGACATTGATTTTGTTGACTTATGATGAAAATGTTGATGTCGTAGAAGGTTCAAACAGAGACGTGATATTAGTCAAGCGTTGATTTAAATGGCACAAGAGGAGATGATGTAACATTGCTTACATCGAAAGGCGAAATTCCAATTTTGATTATCTTTAATCATATAAGCTGTTGGTTTTTAGAGAATGCTATGAAGGTTGTCGACCACATACATTAATAAAACGCTCCAAAGGGCTCTATTTTTATATGATTGGTTCATACTATGTTATCTTATATGAAAACAACCCAAATAATAATATTGCTGCAAGATCAATGAGTTTGATCCGCGTAGGAAACGTGTCTAATTTAATAAGTTGGTACTTATATATACAATTGAAGCGCGAGTTTAACAAAGATTATTCCTTTATGACTTTCAGCTGCATGTAGCCCCCCTTGGGTCAAGCATGGTTTCTGTACATCTAATAAACCATGTCGAATATTGTTGAATTGCCTATGTCTACAATGAATTCTCAATATTTTGAGATTGGTAGTCGAATTTCGTTAAGAGTTTGAATATTCATCAATCAATTAATGTGCAACCCCATTTTTGGATCGAACAATTTTGATCAGACCTACCATTTATGGTAATTGCTAGTATAGAAACGTGTATTAAATGAATATATGCAAGTGTATCCCAGTAATAATGAGTATGGCCAATACATTGCCTGTTTTTTGCAATCCTTCACCTTTCTTTGCACCCTGCTTCTTGCTCTCTTTAATTAGCTATGCGATCAGCCCCCAAGTCTTTTCCTCTGAGGCAAGATGCATTTGCTATCTGGCCAAAAGTATACATTTGTAAAGTTTGAAGTCTAGCCCTCAATTCTCTGCTGCTGTGGAATTGCTTCTATGTGATATAATATTGCTTTGGTACTCTTAAAGATATCGACATAGCCTATCCTTTTCTATGGTCGCATAGTTGCCGAAGAACTATTTTCCATAACATCCCAAATCCTTCACCAACTAAATCTGAACTAATATCATAGTATACACTATATTAACCTCAGGTAATACACCGATCCAGGAATGCAATGTTTATCTGTGGACAGAAGTGAAATTCATAAAGCTTTCATTGCGCACTGTGATACTGAAAGCTCCGTCTCCTCTACTTTCCTCAGTTCAATCACTATGCAAATGGGAAAACTATCCAAAAAGTCTTAAATTGATTGCACTTTTATTAATTTAGTCATAAACCTCTTAATTTTGTCAATTGAGTCCATCGGCCAATTCTGGGAAAAAATCGCTAAAGTTGACGCCAACCATCCTATGTGACACGGTTGGCGCTGACGTGGACAATTTTGAATAATATTTTAATATTTTTAAAATAATTTTTAATTTTCTCTTTTTTTTGTTAAATTAATTTTCTCTTTTCTTTGTCCTTTTTCTTTTCTTTTTTTCAACCCTCAACCGCCCCATTGGTGAGGGCCTCCGTGCCCTCGTTGGAGTTGGCTGACAAGGGCATGACACCTTTGCTTGGTCTGGGCAAGGGCTTGATGCCAAGCAAGGGTGTCGCGGCCCTCGTCGGCCAACTGGCAAGGGTCATAGCCCGTACCTAGTTTTGGGCGAGGACGGCCTCGTCAGCCAATGGGTGAGGATTGTGACCCTTGCTAGGGTTAGAAAAAAAAAAAAAAAGGAAAAAGAAAAGAAATAAATAAATAGATAAAATATCGAAAAAATGTTAAAGGGTTAATATCACGAAAATTCTAATTTGGTATACTAGTGATAAATTTACTCTAAATTAATTTTTGACACCTAAAAATCTTAAACTGGTATACGCTTGACATATTTATCCTCCATTAGATTTCGTCAAATATTGCCGTTCAATTGCTAACTTGGATGCCATGTTAAGTCCATGTGGATCAATTAATAAGTTCATACCATGGAAAATCCTAAACTGGTATACCTATAACAAATTTACCATAAATTGGTAAACCCGTGATAAATTTACCCTAAACTAATTTTTGGGTCATCAAAAATCTTAAACTAACAATCACGTGACACATTTACCTTCCGTTAGCTTTGTCACGCCCCACACTTCTCGGTGCGCCACATCCACCGCAGAGGTCGACTTGTGTGCGACGTCCCAGGATGCGTCGCCGATCCAAAACCAACACAGAGAATTAAAGCACATGCGGAAGAATTTAAAACCACCCGTACATAAACGCATAACCAAGGATAACCATAAAAATCCACACTTGTACTGGTATTAGAAATCACTTACAATATCCAAGTACAACCCGAACGTCAACAAAAATCAAAAGCGGTTCAAGGCCACTACTGACAAAAGGGGTAAGTGGCTCGGGGTTCAGACACTACAACTAGCTGGGGGCTCTTCTCAAAAATGCATCGGTATGCCTGTCGTCCTCAAGGTCGGGGATCTGAAAAGTCGGTTTTCAACAACCGTGAGAATAAATCTCAGCGAGTAATTCCCTAAACCTAAACTAGGCTAACATGCACCTCCTGACAAGTACTAAACGAACAGCACACAGTCTAAACAGTATATGACTCAGGCCCTCTGCTCGAATCTAGAAATTATTTGACCCTGCAGGTTAGGCGTTCAATAAGTAATAACAATCACGCGACAGAATTTAATCACAGCACATACACGCGCATTCCTGTGTCACGACGCATGATATGCATATGCCAGTGCTCGCACTCATGCTCATGCCTCATCAATGCATTACCGCATACTTGCACACTAGCACTCAGCCATTTCTCAATTTCTCCTCCGACCCGCGTTAAACGCATCAGGTCCGACCCGCGTAAAACGCATCAGGTCTATCACTTCGAGATCGATCTCTGGCCCGCGTAAAACGCATCAGGCTCATAACACATTACCCGCGTAAAACGTATCAGGTTGGTCATCTTCCGGTAAACCGGGCATCGTCCCGCGTAACACGCCTCAGGACGGGTTCACTACCCCGCGTAACACGCATCAGGGTTTATTGTGATCACACATTCACAAGCACCAATTTTTTTATCTGAACCCCGCGTAATACGCATCAGGGCATTTTAGGTGATCACAATGCACATGTCACTCGGGCACACTTGTAGATGCACGTGCCGTGTCAATGCTCATGATGCACATCCATGACTGCAATAATCACATTTGAGCACTCACAATTTCACAATGAGCATTCAGTTCAATAAATCACGAACCCAATCAACCAAATCACCCAGCACAGTCATGGCACAAATTCGACACGTAATTTATGCATATAAATCACCAAATTGAATTAGTATGAAACTTATGTACTCGAAGCCCGCCAAGCCACGCTATTCTTAGTCACACTAGGCACGTGGCACTATGTCACGGAATTAATCACAACCAAGTATAAATCGGCCAATTAATCTGCCAATCTAAACACTCCAGATAATTACGCAATTAACCTCGAATTAATCGCGTCTTGTCCAATTAAACCCCGATACGGCCAGCCTCCAAACAGATTAATTCGGGGCCTATAAATATCCTCAAAATATTCTATTCGACTCTCCAAAATATCATCCAAATCCGCCACCACTAGACCAAATACGACGCCAAGACTATAATCCGCGTATTAAATCCGAACAATTCCCGAACTCGCCCGATTTAGTCCAAACCGACCAGCCCATTTATCGCGCCTCTCGGGCCACTAATCCTCCAATAATCCAACATACTAATCCGCCAAATTGACCACAATCCTAGTCCCTAATCAATTTCACAATTTAACCCCTAAATTAACCTCTAAATAACCCTAATTAACCCCTAAACTCGTCTAGAAATGTAAATTAGCCTAATTAGGGTTTAGGGTCAAACTCACTGGGTGTCCTACACTTAAAATGGCCGGATGAACAAGAATGGGCCCCCGGTGAACAAAGGTTTGCGGGAAAAGTGAACATTAACCGGGAGCGAGGCGTGGGGGGGTTGGGGACGGGGCGAAGACGGGCGCGACGGCGGGAGGCAAATACGGTCGGTCATGACGCACCGGAGGACGGTGGATGGAGAGAGAGCACTGGGGGGGGGGTGGGGCTTGCATGTGACGGGCGGAGGGCGGCGGGTGCCGGGCGACGGCGGCACGGGCGATGGCTGACACGGGCGGGCTGGGCTACGGGGAGGCGGCAAAGGAGGCGGCAAATGAAGAGAAACCAGAGAAGAGAAAAGAAAAGAACGAAGGAGAAAGGAGAAGAGAGAGAAGAAGGAGAGAGAGAGGGGGGGGGAACAGTCACAGGAAAAAGGCAAGGGGGGGAGGGGATGTGCATGGGGAAAAAGCAGGGGAGGGACGGAGCGGCAAGAGGGAAAGTGGGGAGAGAGAGAGAGAGAGAGAGAGAGAGAGAGAGAGAGAGAGAGAGAGAGAAAAGGAGGAGAGAGAGAGGGGGGAAAACGTACGCATGGGGAAGGGGACCGGCAGAGAGAGAGAGAGGAGAGAGAAAGAGAGAGAGAAAGGGTTTAAATTTTAAACTCAATCGCGATCCAACGGACACGGTTCAAACTAAAAATCCACCTATCGGTCCCGATTAAATTCGGGAAAAAGGCCTAACGGTCCCCGAAAAATCCCAACAATACTTTAGGGCATACGGCCAAAATAAAATACTCAAACCACTCTACGAGAGAGGTCTACTAGTGCAAATTCGTACCCGGTTCAAAAATCCACTTTTCCACTATTCCTGACAATCTCGATACTGGCCACAATAATTTCGACACCGTCCAATTTATGTCGTCCCGAAACTCCCGAAAATTGACTGCCAAGTTCAGGGTCTAAATAACGACAAAAATTTGATCGAGTGCGATTCTAGCGAAATCTCTAGTTTAAAATGATAACCGAGAGTGATCAGTTCTCGGGCGAGATTCTACTATAAGCACACTGACAAATCACGCGTTTTATAAATCCAAAAAAAATGGGTCAAAATCCGGAATGTTACAATTCTTCCCCACTTACAAAAATTTCGTCCTCGAAATTTACAATGCAACCCGACTACTCAAACAAATGGGGGTACTGGTGTCGCATCACTTCCTCGCTTTCCCATGTGGCGCCTTCCGTCCCGTGATGTTCCCAAATGACTTTGACCAATGGGATCGTCTTGTTTCTCAACACTTTTTCCTTTCTATCCTCGATTCGCACCGGCTTTTCCACGTATGACACTCTCTCGTCCACGTCTATTACCTCATGATTCAGCACGTGGGTCGGATCCGGTTCGTACTTCCTCAACATCGACACGTGGAAAACATTATGAACTTGTGACAAACTAGGCGGCAAGACTAGGCGATATGCCAACGTTCCAATCCTTTCCAAAATCTCAAACGGGCCTATGTACCTCGGACTCAACTTTCCTTTCTTGCCAAACCGAGACAATCCTCTCATTGGCGAGATCTTGAGGAATACATGGTCGCCAACTTGAAACTCCAACGGTCTACGCCTTCGGTCCGCGTAACTTTTCTGACGACTGGGCTGTTCTCAACCTTTCCCGGATAACTTTCACCGTTTCCACCGACTGTTGAACCAACTCTGGACCCGTTATACTTCTTTCTCCTATCTCATCCCAACACAACGGTGTTCTGCAAGCCCTGCCATATAATGCTTCAAATGGTGCCATTCTGATGCTCTGTTGAAAACTGTTATTGTAGGCAAATTCCACCAAATGCAACTGTTCTTCCCACTTGCCCTGAAAATCTAGCACACACGCTCTCAGCATGTCCTCCAAAGTCTGAATAGTCCTCTCAGACTGGCCATCCGTCTGTGGATGATAAGCCGTACTGAATTGCAACTTGGTTCTCATAGCCGATTGCAGACTTTTCCAAAAATTTGCAGTAAATCTGGGATCACGGTCCGAAGTGATTGATACTGGCACTCCATGAAGACGAACTATCTCGTTGTAATGATAATTTCGCCAACCTTTCTAGCTCAAGTCCATTCAAGATCGCCAGAAGTGCTACTTGACTTGGTCGGGCCTATCCACTATCACCCAAATGGAATCGTGTCCCTTTGGCTTCTTGGCGTTCCGCTTTAAGTCCATGGTGATGTGCTCCCATTTCCATTCGGGATTTCCAATCTACTGTAACATCCCACCAGGCTTACGATCTTTGTGCTTTTACTTGTTGACACGTCAAACACTTAGCCACATGCTTGGCCACGTCCACTTTCATTCCATTCCACCAATAGTCTTGTGAAGGTTACGGTACATCTTAGTCTTTGCCCGGGTGGATATCAGAATTGCTCTCTGTGAGCTTCGCCAAAATCTCTTCCTTGAGCCCTAAATCATCGGGCACGCACAAACGCCCTCGAAACTTAAGAATTCCATCCCGGACACCGAAAGTCCGGTTTCCTCTTAGTGTCGTCCATACTCAAAATTTTCTGAACCTCAAGGTCCAGAGTCGCAACGCCTTGATCTTGGCTTGTACTTCCGGCTCAATCCTTAATGTCGCTATCGGATGGAGAGAGGTGTCCTACCTCAAACTTAAATTCCTCGAGTCTCGCTCTTTCTAATAAGGTCCACTCTTTAACCAGCAAATGCGCGATGCTCGATTTCCGCTTAAGGCATCCGCTACCCGGTTGGCCTTTCGGGGTGATACAATGTCGTGATCATAGTCCTTGACAATTCCATCCAATGCCTACGCCTCATATTCGGTTCCTTCTGCGAAAATAAGTACTTGAGGCTCGATGGTCCGTGTAGATTTGGAATCTTTCTCCACATAAATAGTGCCTCCAAATTTTAAGCGAAAATAATTGCCGGTTCAAGTCGTGGGTCGGGTAGTTCATCTCATGAGGCCTCAACTGCCGTGATGCATAAGCAACTACTCTTCCATGTTGCATTAGTATGCATCCCAATCCTCTAAGTGAAGCATCACTATAAATCTCATACTCGCCCGATCCTGAAGGAATCGTCAATACTGGCGCCGTTGTCAACCTTTGCTTCGGTTCCTGAAAACTCTCTTCGCACTTTTCGGTCCATACAAACTTGGTTTCCTTCTTGACAACCTCATCAGCGGTGTGGCTATCGCTGAGAATCTTTCCACAAATCTCGATATAGCTTTGCCGGTCCTAGAAAGCTTGAACCTCGATGAATATCGTAGGTCTCGGCGATCCATTCTTTGCTTCAATCTTTGCCGGGTCCACGGAGATTCCTTCACCGGATATTATATGCCCAAGAAATGCTACTCGGTTCAACCAAAACTCGCACTTGCTAAACTTAGCATACAAAGTCGTGCTCTTAACGTCCGTAGAACCTTTTCCAAGTGCACCTCGTGTTCCTCGGAACTCTTCGAATACACTAAAATATCGTCAATGAAAACAATGACAAACTGGTCTAAGAATTCCTTGAATACCCGGTTCATTAAGTCCATGAAAGCAGTAGGGGCATTAGTCAGTCTAAATGGCATCACTGTAAACTCATAGTGTCCATATCTAGTCCTGAACGCTGTCTTTGGAATATCCTCTCTTTGGATCCTTCACTGGTGATACCCTGTCCTTAAGTTGATCTTAGAAAACACCGAGGCTCCTTGCAGCTGATCGAACAGGTCGTCGATCTTTGTAAGGGGATACTTATTCTTGACCGTCACTTGATTTAGCTGACAGTAGTCGATACACAACCTTAGCGATCCATCCTTCTTTCTTACGAATAATACTGGCGCTCCCCATGGAGGCGCTTTTCGGTCGGATAAAACCTTTGTCTAGTAGTTCCTGATACGGACCTTCAATTCCTTCAATTTCGACAATGACATCACAGAGGGGCGGCGAGATTGGCTCGGGTCGGGGGCCAACTCGATAACGAATTCTACTTCCCTTTCTGGTGGCAATCCCGGCAATTCCTGAGGAAAGACATCGAGAAAATTGCACACCACTGGTATATCCTCAAGCCATATTTCACCTACCGTCGGATCAACCACACTGGCTAAATAACCTTGACAACCCTCGTCCAATAATTTAGTTGCTTCCATAGACGAAACCCAAGGGATCGAGGTTCCTCCTCGACTCCCTACAAACTCAAATCTAGGGTGGCCAGCCGGGCTAAACTGGATCACCCTGCTACTACAGTCCATTACGGCATTCTGCTTAACTAACCAGTCCATGCCCACAATCAAATCAAAATCATACATCGGCAACACAGCTAGGTCTATCCTGCTTTCTATACCACCAATTACTATCTCACAATTCGGGCATCCTAGCGATATGCATATCTTATCCTTCAATGGCGTAGTCACACACAATTGTACTTCTAACATAACAGGCTTTAATCCAGTCAATTCAACAAACCGAGCAGATATAAACGAGTGTGATGCTCCCGGGTCGAATAATGCATATGCTATATGGTGGCACAGAGAAACCATACCTGTGACCACCCCTGGCGCATTTTCCACTTCCCTTCGCGCCATTGCATACACTCGTCCTTGTGCTGGTGGCCTGCTCATAATAGATGGCGGGGCACTCCCAGACTGGTTCCTAATTCGAAGTTGTTGCTGAATCGGGGAGTCCCGAGGGGCGTTATTGGGGACAGTTCCTAATTTGGTGGTCCAAACCCCCGCATTTGAAACAAGCCCCAAATACATTACTGGCGATGGTTCGGCTTCCCGATGTTCTTCTTGATCGGTGGGACAAATCGCCCGTTTCCCGCCATCGGTTTCTTCCCAAAACGGCGGTTGTCCCTAGCCGAAGCAAACCGCGATCCAGATGCGGCCGCTCTATCCACTTGTTCCCGCTCAATAGCCTGAGCTCTCTCATACAAGTCTTCATAAGTTTTCTGATTCACCGGTATTAGTTGTCCGCGAATGTCCGCCTTTAGTCCATCCCGGAATCTTCGTGCCTTATCCTCCGGGTGTTCCACCATCCGAGGTGCGAACCTTGACAACCTAGCAAACTCCGCCTCGTACTGATCTACGGTCATTGATCCTTGGCGGAGTCTCATGAATTTCTTGACTTCCTTTCTCTGGCGCTCTCGGAAAAAAGAACTTTCCTAGGAAGTTCTCGGGAGAATCTGACCCAAATGCAGGCGGTCCCTTCGGGAAATACCCGTCCTTTGGTGGCCCTCCACCAATCATTGGCGTTGTCCTGCAGCTGATATACCGCCAATGTCACCTTTTCAGTCTCGGTGCACCCTAGCACTTCAAAGGCCTTTTCCAGTTCCTCAATCTAACGGGGTGCAGCCTCGGGATCACCTTGGCCGTTGAACTCCGGCGGCTTTAACTTCAGGAACTGCCCTACCAGTTTTGACATTGGCTTGGCCACATTTACCGGGCCTGGGATGGGATTCCCCACATTTCCTTGATTTCCACCATTTCCATTGTTCCCATTGTTCCCATTGGCTCCATTAGCAGCAGCGATGGCAGCCTCAACAGCAGCAGCGATAGTGGCATTTCTTTCCTGTTCTAGTCTGCCTCCCAAAATCCCAGCTTCCTCAAGGGCCCTAAGGATTCCATCTACTCTCGGATCCTCGGCCACTCTCACTTGTGGTTCGACATGATCCGGCTCAGGACCTCGACCTCGACCTCTACCTCTTCTACGGCCTCGACCTCTACCTCGTCCTTGGTTACTCGTCTCTCCAACTTGCATGTCCATTCTCCTGCTATAATTCCCACATCGGGATTAGAGACCTAATCCAAGCTAAACCGGTCTAAGATCCTAGGCAGGGAGCTTAACGCTACAGCAATCAATCACTCAGCATGCGATTAAGCATAAATAGCACAGGACTTCAGTCACAGAACACGTGTACTAACCTCGAGTCCCGACGCACCTGCACTTCACGGGTCAAATAATGCAGCCAATCAATCAAGACACAGACAGTCAGGAGGTACACTTAGCACATGAGGTCAACCTATTGACTACCCAAGGTCATTGCTCCTTATCACTTCGGGGTTCGACCTAATTGGATCGAGCTGATCTTGCTTTGATACCAAATCAAACGGGGATGTCACGCCCCGCACTTCTCGGTGCGCCACATCCCTCGCAGGGGTCGACTTGTGTGCGACGTCCCAGGATGCGTCGCCGACCCAAAACCAACACAGAGAATTAAAGCACATGCAGAAGAATTTAAAACCACCCGTACATAAACGCATAACCAAGGATAACCATAAAAACCCACACTTGTACTGGTATTAGAAATCACTTACAATATCCAAGTACAACCCGAACGTCAAAAAAAATCAAAAGCGGTTCAAGGCCACTACTGACAAAAAGGGGTAAGTGGCTCGGAGTTCAGACACTACAACTAGCTGGGGGCTCTTCTCAAAAATGCATCGTCGCTGTCGTCCTCAAGGTCGGGGATCCGAAAAAGTCGGTTTTCAACAACCGTGAGAATAAATTTCAGCGAGTAATTCCCTAAACCTAAACTAGGCTAACATGCACCTCCTGACAAGTACTAAACGAACAGCACACAGTCTAAACAGTATATGACTCAGGCCCTCTGCTCGAATCTAGAAATTATTTGACCCTGCAGGTTAGGCGTTCAATAAGTAATAACAATCACGACAGAATTTAATCACAGCACATACACACGCATTCTGTGTCACGACGCATGATATGCATATGCCGGTCTTTCGCACTCATGCTCATGCCTCATCAATGCATTACCGCATACTTGCATACTAGCACTCAGCCATTTCTCAATTTCTCCTCCGACCCGCGTTAAGCGCATCAGGTCCGACCAGCGTAAACGCATCAGGTCTATCACCGAGATCGATCTACGGCCCGCGTAAAGCGCATCAGGCTCATAACATATTACCCGCGTAAAGCGTATCGGGTTGGTCATCTTTCGGTAAACCGGGCATCGTCCCGCGTAACACGCCTCGGGGCGGGTTCACTACCCAGCGTAACACGCATCGGGGTTTATTGTGATCACACATTCACAAGCACCAATTTTTATCCGAACCCGCGTAATCGCATCGGGGCATTTTAGGTGATCACAATGCACATGTCACTCGGGCACACTTGTAGATGCACGTGCCGTGTCAATGCTCATGATGCACATCCATGACTGCAATAATCACATTTGAGCACTCACAATTTCACAATGAGCATTCAGTTCAATAAATCACGAACCCAATCAACCAAATCACCCAGCACAGTCATGGCACAAATTCGACACGTAATTTATGCATATAAATCACCAAATTGAATTAGTATGAAACTTATGTACTCGAAGCCCGCCAAGCCACGCTATTCTTAGTCACACTAGGCACGTGGCACTATGTCACGGAATTAATCACAACCAAGTATAAATCGGCCAATTAATCTGCCAATCTAAACACTCCAGATAATTACGCAATTAACCTCGAATTAATCGCGTCTTGTCCAATTAAACCCCGATACGGCCAGCCTCCAAACAGATTAATTCGGGCTTATAAATATCCTCAAAATATTCTATTCGACTCTCCAAAATATCATCCAAATCCGCCACCACTAGACCAAATACGACGCGCACTATAATCCGCGTATTAAATCCGAACAATTCCCGAACTCGGCCCGATTTAGTCCAAACCGACCAGCCCATTTATCGCGCCTCTCGGGCCACTAATCCTCCAATAATTCAACATACTAATCCGCCAAATTGACCACAATCCTAGTCCCTAATCAATTTCACAATTTAACCCCTAAATAACCCTAATTAACCCCTAAACTCGTCTAGAAATGTAAATTAGCCTAATTAGGGTTTAGGGTCAAACTCACCGGGTGTCCTACACTTAAAATGGCCGGATGAACAGTAACGGGCCCCCGGGTGAACAGTGCTTGCCGGAAAGTGAACATTAACCGCGTGAAGTCAGGTTTGGTTTGAAATGAATAGTGACCCAAGGTGAACAGAGCGGAACGGAGGGGCAAAGGGCTTAGGGGGGCGGCTCAACAAGGCCGGGCGACTGGCTGGTCGGCCGGGGCGGCAACCGGCGGCGGCGATGGCTCCTCCGGCGAACGGCGGGAGAGAGAGAAGGAGAAACCGGGAGAGGGCTCGTGCAAATTTTGGCCGGGAGGGAGAGAGACAAAGGGGGTGGCTACCGGTCAGCGCGTAGGCGGCGCAATGGACACGGCGACCGATGATCGGGATGAGCGAAAGCGCCAGCCGGGCAGCGCCAGTCGCTATGTCGCAGCGGGCGAAGTCACCGTCAGCCGACGCGGAGGACGGAGGAGGGAGAGAGAGCAATGGGGGGTGGGGCCGGGCGGTGACGGGGTGGAGGCGGCGGGTCGCCGGGCGACGGGCGGCGCAAGTGGGCGGCACGGCATGACACGGCTGGCCAAGGCCGGCGATCAAAGCAGCATGAGGAGGCAATCTATGAAGAGAAACCAGAGAAGAGAAAAGAACGAAGGAGAAGGAGAAGAGAGAGAAGAAGGAGAGAGAGGAGAGAGGAGAGAGAGAGAGATAGGGGGGGGGAACAGTCAGGGGGGAAAAAAGGGGATGGAGGAAAAAAAGGGAGGGGGGGAGAGAGAGAGAGAGAGAGAGAGAGAGAGAGAGAGAGAGAGAGAGAGAGAGAGAGAGAGAGAGAGAGAGAGAGAGAGAGAGAGAGAAGGAGGAGGAGAGAGGGCGGGGAAACGACGATGGGGGAAGGGACCCCATGGGAGAGAGAGAGAGGGAAAGAGAGAGAGAGGAGAGAGAAAGAGAGAGAGAAAGGGTTTAAATTTTAAACTCAATCGCGATCCAACGGACACGGTCCAAATTAAAAATCGACCTATCAGTCCCGATTAAATTCAGAAAAAAGTCATAACGGTCCCCGAAAAATCCCAACAATACTTTAGGGCATACGGCCAAAATAAAATACTCAAACCACTCTACGAGGGAGGTCTACCAGTGCAAATTCGTACCAGGTTCAAAAATCCACTTTTCCACTATTCCTGACAATCTCGATACTAGCCACAATAATTTCGACACCGTCCAATTTATTTCGTCTCGAAACTCCCGAAAATTGACTGCCAAGTTCAGGGTCTAAATAACGACAAAAATTTGATCGAGTGCGATTCTAGCGAAATCTCTAGTTTAAAATGATAACCGAGAGTGATCAGTTCTCGGGCGAGATTCTACTATAAGCACACTGACAAATCACGCGTTTTATAAATCCAAAAAAAATGGGTCAAAATCCGGAATGTTACAAGCTTCCACCAAATTTTATTGTTAAATTCAACGAGAGCTCCTCTTCATTGAGTCCTTTGTTGTCATCTTTGTCTAAGGTCATGAAAATTGCAAACACCATTTAGCGGGAACTCTTTAGTAACACTTTTAGTAACTCTAATAGTACTCTTGACAAAATGGCTCGACCAAGTACCACTATATGGCCTAATTACTACCTAATGTGGTAACTTGTGTAAGAACATTAATGATGGATGAAGCCTTTGTGAGTTTTACTTGACCTTTTGTCAATACTCCCTCTTCAAGCTGAGCATAATAAGCAGTATCTTTCTACAGGTACGCAGTAATTGTTAGAATCCCCGAGTCCCATTAAAAAGAGGTAATAAGCATTTGAGGTGATAACTTTTCTTGATAAATCTAGGTAAAATTAGACGGAAGATAACGGATGGTAAGAGTTTTACTTGCGAAAATTTAACGATAGCTAACGGAGACCATAATTTCTCCGTATGATTATTCGAGGAGTGCTTTCGGGAACTTGTATTGTTTAAACTAATTTTACTTGTGACAAATATTCGAATATGTAGCTCTCTAAAAGTAATTCCTAAATGTTTCTCCCTTGTATAGTTTTTTGTAGTTAGCATAAATGTGCCAAGTACAATTCCTATGCTCTGCCTCGAAGCCCAAATTATGGTCCTAAAAAATGCGCAGTGACATAATTTTACCAAAATGTACAAATGCCTCGAAGCATAAACCTATGACATAATTTTACCAAAATATACAAATGCCTCGAAGCATAAAATCATGGTCACATCACATAATGCGCAGTCACGTGATTTTACCCAAACATTTAGCATAAGTCTGCTTCATGGGACTTGATTATGCGGGTGATACCATAATTTTGCCTGTGACATTTTGATGGAAGCTAACAAGACTATAATTTAACGGTAAAGTTTGATGAAACCTAACGGAGGGTCAATGTGTCAAGTGTGTATTAGTTTGGGATTTTTTTTTTTTCAAAATTAATTTCAGGTAAATTTGTTAGAGATGCACCGGTTTATAATAAATTTGTCACGAGTGTACTATTTTGGAAGTTTTCGTGGTATTAACCCGTTAATTGATCCACGTGGACTTGCCACGTGCATGTAAGTTAGCAATTTAATGATAATATTTGACGGAATTTAACGGAGAGTAAATATGTTACAAATGTACCATTTTAGGATTTTTGGTAGTCAAAAAATTAGTTTGGGGTAAATTTGTCACTGGTTTATAGTTTAGGACTTTTTTTTGGTATTAATCCAATATTAAAAATTTATTAAAAATTTCCATGCTTAGCACCGGATGTACCAAGTAGGACAGTCAACATCCAAATAAGCGATTTTCGGCCAAAATTGATCGAATGGACTTAATTAACAAAATAAAAAAAGGTTTATGACTGAATTGACAAAAGCACAATTTGTTTAGGACTTTTTTGACAATTTTCCCTCCGCCAACACAAGTTCCAAATGCCTTTTACATCTTTTAGAAGAATATTATGGCCCAAAAACTATTAAATCCCTAGTAAGAAAACTGTATTAGTTTCCTGAATAAGATAATAATGATATTTTTACCTTTCGTTTGCTAAGAAAGATGAATAGTTTTTCTTTTCCAATAATTAGTAATATTAGCACCACATGCTATTTCCTCACGTAAATTTGTCGCTAAATTCTTTTAGAGAGTATTTCTCTCCACCCTTTGTTGTTTTTGAGTCTATTCTATTTAGGAACCATATCTGATAATAAACATGAGAACAATGAGACGGTACTCATAAAGGCAAAGACGGTACTCATAAAGTAGAGACCAAATGAACGGCTTTTAGCTGCATATAGTAACTCCGGGGTTCATTCCATGGCTTGCAGCATTTTATCAGCACATCCAATGTATTAATTGTTGAATTGGCGCGTTCGCAATTTTGATCAAGTAAAATCATCAATAATCGAAGATGGGACACATCAATTTTCTGTGAAAGGCAAGTAATGCTTAAAGGATGTGCGTTGACACATTAGTGGATTATGCAATTCCTACCTAACCTACCATTTATAATATTTCTTGGTATGGGAATGTATTGAATGCAAAATATGCAAGTGTATCCACCGATAAATTCTATTCCTATGAGCTATTCCTATGAGACCGTTGACAATATCTCCAAATTCACTTGTGATGTAAGGAGCTTGTCATGAGTTCCATATCTGACTTATAAGTAATGAAGGGTTGATCGTTTTCAGAATTTTTTCATCACTCTTGTGATGAAAATGGTGTAGCATAAGGATTACGTCACAGCTCTGTCGATTGGAATTTTCTGGCTGTGTATGCAAATGTCAAACTATATTTGTGTGGCTTGATTGAATTAATGCTAGCCTAAGAGAGTTTTATTGATTAGGGATCATGAATTTCCCACTCTTTAAGTAAGAAATCCCAGATTCTCATCTCTTGTTTCTGCAGAGTTAAAATGTGTGAGCCGTGCTTGTTTCTGCCGTTCCTTTCCCATGGTTGATGTTGAAGCGCATATCATCCGCCATATATTTATGGATGCTCTTCACTTGATGATGAGGTTATTACATTCTTCCTCGGTCTACAGAATGAAGTAATACCATTTCATAGTAAGCCATCTGAACTTGATATCATTTGCCTTGAGCTGTATTGTACTTTATCTCTTTGAACCATCTAAATTCAATTCAAGAAGAGAATTTTTGAGAAGCAGAACGCAAGAAGAGGATGAGAAGCATAGAGGAGAGACAGAAGAATCCATGAGAAAGTGTCTTATCTACTCGATAGTTGATTCTAAATACACAAATGTTTAGTAAATCTGAGAGTAACAAACTCAGTAGCTAATTGAACAGTTCTGTGACCAATGTGAACTAAATGATAAATCTGAAGCAGTCTGTACTCTCGCATAATTTGTTTCCAGCTATAGCTTTATCCTATTTACTTTGGTATGCCTCACGGTACCTGCAGTGATGCATGACATAATCTACTCCTATTATTGTCACTTTCACTGTATTACTGTTTTTGCGTTGACATTTGTAGTTTTCTTGAAATTGCAAGTAGTCCTCATTCTAGTGCAAATAGTTTTAGGAAAGTGGCAAATAAGACTGACGGAAAATTTTCATTAGAAATTTCTTGCAAATATAATTGTTCTAGAAGTGCTCTTTTGATGCTCTTCAGGAGGAAACTGTAACAAATTGAGCCCTTTGTCCAGGAGGAAAGCATGAGCTCATTTGCGATGAGGATATTGATTTGATTTGCTTCCTGTACTCAGATACAGTGGAGAGATTAAAAATGTCTTGCCATCTTTTCAACCATATTGTCTAAGTTCTGTTGGTTTACCAAGTTCTATGCTGTTAGTGTTTGATAAATTTTGAAAATACGTCCACGCTTCACAGTTGGGCTAGTTATGTTGTTGACTGTCACTTCCCTAGATTAACTGTGTCACTCACCGCCGTTCTCATTAATGTATGTCTATGCACTAGAATCTTTGGAAACTGCCATTTCCTTATTCTTCTGTATTTTCTGTATTTAATCAAGTAGGAAAAGTTCTCCACTGAGACCTCAGGCATGAAAATGTTGCATATTGCCCATCGGAGGGAATCTGTCTTTGTTTGAGGGGCTTGTCTTCAGCATACTGGATATGACTGTCCAACTGTCTCATCAGAGAGTTTCTGTCCTGGATCTCATCCCTTATGACTGGAGTAAAATGTACATTGCCCAACTCTGAGCCTAAGGATGTTGCTGGGTGCATCATATCTCACGCTATGGGCACGGGAAAGACTTGCTTGACCATACTTTTCCTGCACACGTATCTCGGGCTCTATTCCAATTCCTGCCCTGTGGTTATCGCTCCTGCTAGCTTGCTTCTCATTTGGAAGAAGGATTCAGGAAGTGGAACAAGAAATGGAACACCAGCATTACATTCCACAATTTAAATAATCTGGAGTTCTCCGGGGCAGGTAGGAAAATAGGCACCTCAAGCAATATAACGATGTTATGCGAATGATCAAGGTGTATTCCTGGACTAAGAGCAGAAGCATACTAGGCATAATTTACAATCTATATGAGAAGCTTGCAGTAGGGAAAAGAAAAGGGGTAAAGGATCTGGTGAAGAAGGCAGAGATTCAAATGACAGATGAAGAGATGAAAAAGATTGTTCTTGATTTGCCTTGTGTAGTCGTTCTTGATGAAGGGCACATGCTGCTAAACCAAAGGACATTTGGAATCTTCTTCTGAAACTGCGGACTGAGAAGAGGATCATCCTATTGCGCACCCCGTTCCAAAATAACTTTCTGGAGCTCTATAACACCTTGCGCGTAGTGAGACCCACAACCGCCACCAAACTTGTCACGCCCCGCACTCCTCGGTGCGCCACATCCCTCGCAGAGGTCGATTCGTGTGCGACGTCCTAGGACGCGTCGCCGACCCAACACCCAACACAGAGATACACAGCACATGCGGAAGCAATTAAAACTACCCGTACATATATAAACGTATAACCAAGGGTAACCACCAAAATCAACACTTGTACTAATACTGGAATTCATATACAATATTCAATTACAGCCCGGCTACCAAAAAAAAAAAAAAAAGCGGTTCAAGGCCCTCATCGACAAAAAGGGTAAGTGGCTCGGGGGTTCAGTACTACACTCAACGGGGTCTTCTCCCAAAAATGTATCGGGACACTGTCCTCCTCAAGGCCGGGGATCTGAAAATATCGGTTTTCAACAACCGTGAGAATAAATCTCAGCGAGTAATTCCCTAAACCTAAACTAGGCTAACATGCACCTCCTGACAAGTACTAAACAAACCGCACGCATACACATAAAACTGACTCGGGCCCTCGGCCTAAATCTAATCCCACTAGACCTGCGGGTTAGGCATATCCATATATAGTAATCCAAAGTACTTAAGTGACACTCATATTCACAAATATGCCAATCACACGCTTATGCACTGATTCTCACACTCTTGCATGCCAGTCAACGTATGTTCATGTATGCAAATGCCATGGACTTGACACGTGCAATTCCGGCCCATTGGCCCTGGCACACCTGGCACACTACCCAAATTATTATTATCACATTTCGGTCATCAATTTTTCACGGCCGGTGCGTCTAGCACTGCTTCAAAGTGCATGAGGCGCGACAACCGATCGGCCCGGTGTCTCTAGCTTTGCTCCAAAGTGCATGAGGCGCAACCTTTGTTCTCCTTGCGAACGAGCCTGCTTCAAAGTGCATGAGGATGGTCGCCTTCCGGACGTGCGGGGCATCGTCTGCTTCAAAGTGCATGAGGGCCGGTATCGACCCGAAGGTCCGACCCGTAGGTCTTAGGTGATCACACAATTCGTTATTATCCAACCCCGCGTAAAAGCGCATCGGGGCATTTTAAGTGATCACAATGCACATATCACTCGGGCACACTTACAAATGCACATGCCATGCCAATGCTCATGATACACAACCATGGCCATATATGGCCCACACTTGGGCACTCACAAATTTCGTGAATTGGCATTCAATTCAATTAATCGGGGAGCCCAATGAATCGGATCATCCAATACAGTCATGGCACAAATTCAACACGTAATTTATACATATAAATCACCCAATTGGATCAGCATGAAATTTATGCACCCGAAGCCAGTCAAGCTAATCCATTCCTAGTCCCGCTAGACATGCGACAGAGCATCATCAAATCAACCACAATCAAGGCTTAATTGGGCAATCAATTACACAAACCAGTCAATTCCGGTAATCACACTCTTCAACCTCAAATTAATCGCGCCGCGCCCAAATTTAGTCCCGTCGTGGGCGACCATCAAACCGTAATTTCTAGGCCAATAATTATCGCCCAAATGCTCAATCATACTCCCCAATTATCGTTTTAGTTGGCCATCACAAAATCAAAATACGGCTCGCACTATACTCCACATATTAAATCCAAACAATCCCGAATTCGCCCAATTTAGTCAAACCGACTAGCCCATTCCTCGCCTCTCGGGCCAATAATTCTCCATCAATTAATCAGAAAAATCCACTTAATCGATCACAATCAAAGTCCCTAATCAAATCCACCATTTACCCCCTAAATTAACCCCTAAATAACCTAATTAACCCCTAAACCGGTCTAGAAATGTAAATTATCCTAATTAGGGTTTAGGGTTGTACTCACCGGTGTCCTATGCTTAAAAGCGGGCGAGCGGGCCGATTCGGGTCGGGTGAGCAAGATTACCGAACAAAGTGTCGCCAGGAGCAGTGTCTCGCCCGGAGCAGTGTTTGGCGGAAATGAAACGAGTGTTTTCCGGCGATGAGCAAAGGACCCAGACGATGATTAGTGACGCCGGGCTGTCGGGAGCGGGGGGGCGGCGACGCAGGCGAGCTTCGGGCGGCTCGGGCGAGACCCGGCCGGCCCGGCTGGCAAGAACCTAGCGAAATGGCGGGCGGCTCGGCGAGGGCCTCCTCGGCCAAAAACAGGGGGAGAGGGGACCCGGGAGAGGTGAGGGGAGGAGGAAGAGGCAGGAGCAGCCGGTGTGGCTGGGGAAGGCGTCGCTCGTGACGGGGCGGCAGCCGGCGGCCAGCGGGGCCAGCCAGTGGCGAAATCCCTCCACGTGAGGCTGTGGGTCGTCCTTGAGGGGAGAAGGAGAAACCCAGTAGGGAGACAGCGCGAGTCGGAGCGGGCGCCGGGTTGGGCGACCAGAGATCGCGGAACAGGGAAGAAGAGGAGAGGGGGAGGGGCCGCGGTGGCGACCGGGCGCGCGGAGGCCGGCGAGGCGACGGGCGAGCTAAGAGCATGGGCGGAGCTGGATGGGCTGAGGCAGCAGAAAGAAATGGGTCGGGAGAGAGGAAGAAGGAAGGTGCAGCAGAAGGGAGAGAGGAAGAGAGAAAAAGAGAGAAAAAAAAAAGAAAAGAAAGAGAGAAGAGGAGAGAGAGAGAGGAGGGACGGGAGTAGGTGGAGGGGGAAAAGATGGACGGACTGACCGGGGGCCAACAAGGAGAGAGAGAGAGAGAGAGAGAAAGAGAGAGAAATTTTTTGAAAAATTTATAGAAATTAAAATATTAAACGCAAAACCTGGGGGTCAAATTCCAAAACGGAAAATGGTCTACCGGTCCAAAGTAGACCTCGCACTTAAAAAGGGACAAAGGCCAAATTAATTTGACCAAAATTTTTACGAGAGGTCTACTAGTCCAAATTTGCACCCGGTCCGAAAACTCCAACTTTTCCATTAATCCTGACAATCTCGATACTGGCCACATTAATGTCGACACCGCCCAATTTATTTCGACCTGAAACTCCCGAAAATTTGTCAAGTTCAGGGTCTAAATAACGACAAAAATTTGATCGAGTGCGATTCTAGCGAAATCTCTGGTTTAAAATAATAACCGAGAGTGATCAGTTCTCGGGCGAGATTTTACTATAAGCACACTGACAAATTATGCATTTTATAAACCCCAAAATGGATCAAAAATTCGGAATGTTACAATTCTTCCCCCCTTACAAAAATTTCGTCCTCGAAATTTACAATCCCAACCCGACTACTCAAACAAATGGGGGTATTGGTGTCGCATCACTTCCTCGCTTTCCCATGTGGCGCCTTCCGTCCCGTGATGTTCCCAAATGACTTTGACCAACGGGATCGTCTTGTTCCTCAACACTTGCTCCTTCCTGTCATCGATTCGCACCGGTTTTTCCACATATGAAACTCTGTCGTCCACGTCTATTACTTCATAATTCAGCACGTGGGTCGGATCCGGTTCGTACTTCCTCAACATCGACACGTGGAAGACGTTATGAACCTGTGACAAATTTGGCGGCAAGGCTAAGCGATAGGCCAACGTTCCAATCCTTTCCAAAATCTCAAGCGGGCCTATGTACCTTGGACTCAGCTTTCCTTTCCTTGCCAAAGGACAGTCCTCTCATTGGCGAGATCTTGAGAAACACATGATCGCCAACTTGAAACTCTAATGGTCTCGCCCGATCCAGCGTAACTTTCCGGCGACTACGGGCTGTTCTCAACCTTTCCCGAATAATCTTCACCGATTCCACCATTATTGAACCAACTCGGACCCGTTATACTTCTTTCTCCTACCTCATCCCAACACAATGGCGTTCGCAAGCCCCCGCCATATAATGCTTCAAATGGTGCCATTCGATGCTCGCTGAAAATTGTTATTGTAGGCAAATTCCACCAAATGCAAGTTGTTCTTCCCATTTGCCCGAAAATCCAAAGTACACACGCTCTCAAAGATATCCTCAAAGTTTGAATAGTCCTCTCGGTTGGCCATCTGTTTTTGTGGATGATAATTTTGTCTTGAATTGTAACTTAGTCCCCATGGCCGATTGCGAGACTTTTCCAAAAATTTGCAAGAATCACGGGATCACGGTCCTAAGTAATTGATTTGGCACTCCATGAAGATTTAACCATTTGCCCGTGACGATAAGTCTGCCAACCTTTCGGCTCAAGTCCTTCGCCTTTGCCAGAAGTGCGCTTGACTTGGAAGCCGGGCCTCGTCTAACTATCACTTAAATAGAGTGCCGTGTCCCCCGACTCCTTGGCGGTCCCGTTACAAAATCCATTGTGGATGCTCCCCATTTCCATTGAGGATTTTAACGGTTGCAACATTCCACCGAGCCATAAATCTTGCCTTCACTGTTGATATCGTCAAGCACTTGGCCACATGGCAGCCACATCCACTTTCATTCCGTTCCACCAATAAATACGACGGAAGATTCTGGTACATCTTAAGGCTGCCGGGTGAATCTTTGTGGTCCCTTTATGAGCTTCCTACAAAATCTCTTCTTTGGAGTTCCAAATCACGTCAGACACGCATGTACCGCCTCCCTCGAACCTAAAAGGATTCCATCTTCCGACACACGAAAGTCTGGTTTCCTCTTGTAGTTGTCCATACTTTAATTTTCTGAATCTCGGGGTCCGTAGATCGAACGCCTTAATCTTGGCTTGCACTTCCGGCTCAATCCTTAATGTCGCCATCGACTGGAGAGGTGTCCTACCTCAAACTTAAATTACGAGTCTCGCTCTCCTTCTAGTAAGGTCCACTCTTTAACTTGACCAAATGCGCGATGCTCGATTTCTGCTCAAGGCATCCGCTACCCGGTTGGCCTTTCGGGGTGATATAGTATGTCGATCATAGTCCTTCAGCAATTCCATCCAACGCCTGTCTCATATTCAGTTTCTTACGAAAATAGGTACTTGAGGCTCTGATGGTCCGTGTAGATCTGGAACCTTTCTCCACATAAGTAATGCCTCCAAATTTTAAGTGCGAATATAATTGCTGCCAATTCCAAATCGTGGGTTGGGTAGTTCATCTCATGAGGTCTTAAGCGCGCGATGCATAAGCAACTACTCTTCCATGTTGCATTAGCACGCATCCCAATCCTCTGGCGAAACATCGCTATAAATCTCATACCGCCGGTCCCGAAGGAATCGTCGATCTTGGCGCCGTTATCAATCTTTGCTTGGTTCACGAAAACTCTCTTCGCACACCGGTCCATTCAAACTTGGTTTCCTTCTTAGCGGCCGTCAATGGGTGGCTATCGGCGAGAACCGTTCCACAAACCTCCGATAATCTTTGCCGGTCGAAAACTTGAACCTCGATAATTATCGTAGGTCTCGGCGGGTCCATTCTTTGCTTCAATCTTTGCGGGTCCACGGAGATTCCTTCACGGATATTATATGCCCAAGAAATGCTACTCGGTTCAGCCAATACTTCGCGCACTTGCTAAACTTGGCATATAGTCGTGCTCCATAACGTCCGTAGAACCTTCTCCAAATGCACCTCGTGTTCCTCGGAACTCTTGAATACACTAAAATATCATCAATAAACACGATCACGGTGGTCTAAGAACTCCTTGAATACCCGGTTCATTAAATCCATGAAAGCGGCGGGGGCATTAGTGGGTCAAATGGCATCACTGTAAACTCATAGTGTCCATATCTAGTCTGAATCTTTGTCTTTGGAATATCCTCCCTTTGGATCTTAAGCGGTGGTACCACATCCTCAAGTCAATCTTAGAAAACACCGAGGCTCCTTGCAGGCTCGGGTCGAGCAGGTCGTCAATCCTTGGGAGGGATACTTATTCTTGACCGTCACTTGATTTAGGCGGCGGTAGTCGATACACAACCTTAGCGACCCATCCTTCTTTTTGACAAATAAAACCGGTGCTCCCCATGGAGCGCACTCGGTCGGATGAAACCTTTGTCCGATGGTTCACGCATCCGGACCTTTAATTCTTCGCTTCGACAATGACATTCTATAGGGCGGCGGCGAGATTGGCTCGGTTCGAGGGGCCAACTCGATAACGAACTCTACTTCCCTTTCGGCGGCAATCCGGCAATTCACGAGGAAAGACATCGGGAAAGTTGCACACCTTTGGTATATTCTCACAAAGCACTTCACTGTGGACGGATCGACCACCTGGCTAAATAGCCCCGGCGGCCCTCGTCCAACAACTTAGTTGCTTTCCAAGCCCGAAACCCAAGGGATCGAGGTTCCTCCTCGACTCCTACAAACTCAAATCTAGGCGCCCGGTAGGCAAAACTGGATCGCCCACAGTACTACAGTCCATTACGGCATTCGCTTAACTAGCAGGTCCATGCCCACAATCAAATCAAAATCATACATTGGCAACACGGCTAGGTCTATCCATGCTTTCTACCCCACCAATCACTATCTCACAATTCGGGCATCCTAGAGATACGCATATCTTATCCTTCAATGGCGAAATCATACACAATTGCACTTCTAACACAACAGGGGCTTTAATCCGGTCAATTCAACAAACCGGCGAGATATAAACGAATGTGATGCTCCGGATCGAATAATGCATAAGCTATATGGTGGCAGAGAAACCATACATGACCACCCTTGGCGCATTTCCACTTTCCTCAGCGCCATTGCATACACACGTCCTTGTCTTGTCGTGATGCATTTCATTATAGCGGCGGGGCACTCTGACTGATTTCCCCGTCAGGAGGGTTGTTGTAGTATCGGGGCTCGCGGGGGGGTGTTGTTGGGCAATTCTTGATCGATGGTCCATACTCCCACACTTGAAGCAAGCCCCAAACTGTTTTTCTTTGAAAGTTCGGCTTTCGATGTTCCTTCTAATCGTGGGACAAATCGCTTTTTCCCGCCATTGATTTCTTCCCAAGGCGGTTGTCCCTAGTCGGGCGAACCGCGATCGAGATGACCGCTCTATCCACTTGTTCCCTTTCAATAGCCCCGAGCTCTCTCCTGAGATCTTCATAAGTTTTGATTCACCGGTATCACCGTCCGCGAATGTCGCCTTGATCCATCCGGAATCTTCGCGCCTTATCCTCCGGGTGTTCCACCATCGCTGCGAACCTTGACAACCTAGCAAACTCCACCTCGTCTTGATCCCGCGGTCATTGACCCTTGGCGGGTCTCATGAATTCTACCGGCTTCCTTTCTGGGCTTTTCGAGAAAAAAGAACTTTCCGCAAGGAATCTCTCGGAAAATCGGCCCAAATGCGGGCGGTCCCTTGAAATACCCGTCCTTTGGTGGCCCTCCACCAATCATTGGCGTTATCCTGCGGTGATATACCGCCAACGTCACCTTTTCAGTCTCGGTGCACCCCAGCACTTCGAAGGCCTTCTCCAGTTCCTCGATCCAACGGGGTGCAGCCTCAGGATCACCTTTGCCGTTGAACTTCGGCGGCTTCAACCGAGGCTTGCTCTACCGGCCGACATTGGCCTAACCACATTCACCGGTCTGGGATGGGATTCTCCACATTTCCCTGATTCCCACCATTTCCATTGTTCCCGTTATTTCCATTGTTCCCATTTGCTCCATTGGCAGCAGCAATGGCGGCCTCAACAGCAGCAGCGATAGTGGCATCCCTCTCCTGAGCCAATCTACCTCCCGAATCGGCTTCCTCAAGGGCCCTAAGTTCCATCCACTCTCGGATCCTCGGCCACTCTCACTTGTGGTTCGACACGATCCGGCTCAGGACCTCGACCTCGACCTCTACCTCTTCTACGGCCTCGACCTCTACCTCGTCCTGGGTTACTCGTCTCTCCAACTTGCATGTCCATTCTCCTGCTATAATTCCCACATCGGGATTAGAGACCTAACCCAAGCTAAACCGGTCTAAGGTCCTAGGCAGGGAGTTTAACGCTACAACAATCAATCACTCAGCATGCGATTGAGCATAAATAGCACGGGACTTAATCACAGAACACGTGTACTAACCTCGAGTCCCGGCCTTTTGCACTACGGGTCAACTAAAACAAGCACTCAATCAAACACAAGCAGTCAGGAGGTACACTTAGCACACGAGGTCACCCTACTGGCTACCCAAGGTCACCGCTCCTTATCACTCCAGGCTTCGACCTAATTGGATCGAGCTGACCTTGCTCTGATACCAAATCAAACGGGGATGTCACGCCCCGACTCCTCGATCGCCACATCCCTCGCAGAGGTCGTGTGTGCGACGTCCGGGGGACGCGTCGCCGACCCAACACCCAACATGAGAGATACACAAAGACATGCGGAAGCAATTAAAACTACCCGTACATATATAAACGTATAACCAAGGGTAACCACCAAAATCAACACTTGTACTAATACTGGAATTCATATACAATATTCAATTCAGCCCGGCTACTAAAAAAAAAAAAAAAAAAGCGGTTCAAGGCCACTCTTGACAAAAAGGGGTAAGTGGCTCGGGGTTGTGTACTACACTTAACAAGGGGTCTTCTCCCAAAAATGTATCGGGACACTGTCCTCCTCAAGGCCGGGGATCTGAAAATATCGGTTTTCAACAACCGTGAGAATAAATCTCAGCGAGTAATTCCCTAAACCTAAACTAGGCTAACATGCACCTCCTGACAAGTACTAAACAAACCGCACGCATACACATAAAACTGACTCAGGCCCTCGGGCCTAAATCTAATCCCACTAGACCCTGCAGGTTAGGCATATCCATATATAGTAATCACAGTACTTAAGTGGCACTCATATTCACAAATATGCCAATCACACGCTTATGCACTGATTCTCACACTCTTGCATGCCAGTCAACGTATGTTCATGTATGCAAATGCCATGGACTTGACACGTGCAATTCCCGGCCCATTGGCCCACACTGACACACTCGCACACTGCCCAAATTATTATTATCACGACTCGAGTCATCAATTTTTCACGGCCCGGTGCGTCTAGCCTGCTTCAAAGTGCATGAGGCGCAGCAACCGATCTGGCCCAGTGTCTCTAGCCTGCTCCAAAGTGCATGAGGCGCAACACTGTTCTCCTTGCGAACCAGAGCCTGCTTCAAAGTGCATGAGGATGGTCGCCCCGGACGTCTGCCGGGCATCGTCCTGCTTCAAAGTGCATGAGGACGGTATCGACCGAAGGTCACGACCCGTAGGTCCTTAGGTGATCACACAATTCGTTATTATCTGAACCCCGCGTAAAACGCATCAGGGCATTTTAAGTGATCACAATGCACATATCACTCGGGCACACTTACAAATGCACATGCCATGCCAATGCTCATGATACACAACCATGGCCATATGGCCCACACTTGAGCACTCACAAATTTCGCAATTGGCATTCAATTCAATTAATCGGGGAGCCCAATGAATCAGATCATCCAATACAGTCATGGCACAAATTCAACACGTAATTTATACATATAAATCACCCAATTGGATCAGCATGAAATTTATGCACCCGAAGCCAGTCAAGCTAATCCATTCCTAGTCCCGCTTAGACATGCGACGACGAGCATCATCAAATCAACCACAATCAAGGCTTAATTGGGCAATCAATTACACAAACCAGGTCAATTCCGGTAATCACACTCTTCAACCTCAAATTAATCGCGGCCGCGCCCAAATTTAAGTCCCGCGTGTGGCGACCATCAAACCGTAATTTCTAGGCCAATAATTATCGCCCAAATGCTCAATCATACTCCCCAATTATCGTTTTAGTTGGCCATCACAAAATCAAAATACGGCCAAGACTATACTCCACATATTAAATCCAAACAATCCCGACCGGCCCAATTTAGTCCAAACCGACTAGCCCATTCCTCGCGCCTCTCGGGCCAATAATTCTCCATCAATTAATCAGAAAAATCCACTTAATCGATCACAATCAAAGTCCCTAATCAAATCCACCATTTAACCCCTAAATTAACCCCTAAATAACCCTAAATAACCCCTAAACCGGTCTAGAAATGTAAATTATCCTAATTAGGGTTTAGGGTTGTACTCACCGGTGTGTCACGCTTAAAACGGGCGAACGGGCCGATTCGGTTCGGGTGAACAAGACTACCGGAGCAAGTGTCGCCGAACAAAGGCCTCACGGAATGAGTGTTTGGCCGGAAATGAAACAGTGTTTTCCGGCTGGCGAATGTTGACCCGCGACGATGATTAGTGACGCCGGGCTGTTCGGGAGCGGGCGGGGCGGGCGACGAGGCGAGACTCGGGCGGCTCGGGCGAGACCGTGGCGGGGCCGGTTGGTCGGGCGGCAACCGTGAAAGGGCGGGGCTCCGAGGCCCTCCTGGGCCAAAAAAAAGGGAGAGAGAGGGGGGACCGAGAGAGAGAGAGGAGGGGAGGAAGGAGGCAAGGCCGGCGGCGCGGGGCAAGGCCGCCGCAAGGGCGGGACGTGACGACGACGCGCTGTGGCTACCGCATGAAGCCGGGCGAGCTTTTCCGCTGGCGGCCGCTGGTGCTGGCGGGAGAGGGAGAAGACGGCTGTGGCGATGGCGGGCCGGCCGGGCGTGGTCTGCGATCGGGCTTGCCGGCCGCGGCGGGGCGGAGCGCGCCGGGTGGAGGCGGAGGGCGGAGCGGCCGGCCGAGCGGCGGATCTGGCCGGTTCACGGCGCCGCTACCAGAGATCGCGGGAACAGGGAAGAAGAGGAGAGGGGAGGGGAGGGGTGGCGACGGGCGGAGGCGGACGAGACGAGACGGGCGAGCCCGGCGGGGTGTGGGCGGAAATGAGGCGGAGCAAAGAAATGGGTCGGGGAGAGAGGAAGACGAAGGTGCAGCAGAAGGGAGAGAGGAAGAGAGAAAAAGAGAGAAAAAGAAAAAAGAAAAAGAAAGAGAGAAGAGGAGAGAGAGAGGAGTGGACGGGAGTAGGTGGAGGGGGAAAAGATGGACGGACTGACGGGGGGCTGGGAGGAGAGAGAGAGAGAGAGAGAAAGAGAGAGAAATTTTTTGAAAAATTTATAGAAATTAAAATATTAAACGCAAACCGGGGGTCAAATTCCAAAACGGAAAATGGTCTATCGGTCCAAAGTAGACCTCGCACTTAAAAAGGGACAAAGGCCAAATTAATTTGACCAAAATTTTTACGAGAGGTCTACTAGTCCAAATTTGCACCCGGTCCGAAAACTCCAACTTTTCCATTAATCCTGACAATCTCGACATGGCCACATTAATGTCGACACCGCCCAATTTATTTCGACTTGAAACTCCCAAAAATTGATTTATCAAGTTCAGGGTCTAAATAACGACAAAAATTTGATCGAGTGCGATTCTAGCGAAATCTCTGGTTTAAAATAATAACCGAGAGTGATCAGTTCTCGGGCTAGATTTTACTATAAGCACACTGACAAATTATGCATTTTATAAACCCCCAAAATGGATCAAAAATTCGGAATGTTACAAAACTCCCCCTAAGTGTCAAGAAATTATGCCAGGCAAGTACAACACAGGAAAAGAGAGCTAAAAACAGATGATTTCAATTCCGTTGTTCAGCCACATGACAAAGTGGCTGATGATGCAAAGGAAGCATTGTTAAAGAGAATATTTCTGGTACAAAAGAGTGCACAGTGGTATTAAACCCGGGTGATAGGCAAAAGAACATTGTTGAGAGCATTCAAAGATCTCAGTGCGGGTTCAGGTACAGAGTTCAAGCAGTCTTTGGCCTGCATTCACCCTTCTCTGGTCCGAAGCTGCAATGCATATGTAAAATGAAGAACCTGTTATCTGCCATAAGCGTCAGAAGCTTGATGATCTGAAGACTTAACACTGAGGCCGGGATAAGAACGAGTTTCCTAGAGGAGTTAATCCGGCTCAGTGAAGCACTAGGCGAGAAAGTTCTCGTTTTTAGCCAATACAAGGAACCATTCTCCTTGGTCAGTGACTAGCTCAGATCGAATTTCCATTGGTCCTCCAATGGAAAAGAGATTCTACATGTGCATGGGAGCCTCAATATGAAGGAATGTTGGTGTTTGATTCAACAACCGACAGAGCCAAGCAAGAGTAGTGTTAGCTTCGACTAAGGCTTTCTCTGAGGGCATAAGTCTAGTCGGAGCATTGAGAGTTGTCTTGCTTGACGTGGTTTGGAATCCTTTGTTGAGAGGCAAGCAATCAGCCATGCATTCAGAATTGGCCAGGAGAAGGTTGTCAACACCTACCATCTAATCACGAAGGGAACTGTGGAATGCGACAAGTACTGCAAACAGATCAAGGAAAATAACATTGTATAAGCTGGTTTTCTCCTTGATGGACAAGGAAAATGGTGAGAGAAGAAAATCCAGTCTGGTTGCGGAAGACAGGATATTGGACGAGATAAGCTGGTTTTCTCCCTGACAGACAAGAAAAAGGTGAGAGAAGAAAATTCAGTGTGGTTGCCAAAGACAGGATATTGGATGAGATGTCTTCCAGTGAGAACTTCAATAATTTGTTTGATCAGATACTTTACCAGCAAAAGGATTCCGACGCAGTCGAGAACAGTGACTCTGAGGCCATCCCATGACTGGTCGTGTGAGTGTGACCGGCAGCTTGATCTGAACTAGAGACCTGGTATCTTGTGGCCGTTAATAGTTAGTGCAAAAGACTTTGCAGTGACAGTTCATTAGGTCTTGTGCATACTGTTGTAACCAATAAGCTGAATCTGTAATCAATCATGTGTGAAATGTTCTTAAGCAATGTTCCAGGTATGTGTTTCCTTCTCATCTCTCCGATCCTCTCAAAACTTTGCTGCATTAATTCGGATTGCAACAGTGCTACTTTAGCTTGTCTTTTTGGAGGCAAGGAAATTTACATTCTCAATGTCCGAAGAGCTTCAAAAATTATGTATAGAATTTATTGCTGCAGGCACTGAATTCATATCCATTTTAGTCCAAGCTATGAAGTCTGTGGGAAAATTTTTCTTTGTGGTTCTGCTTTCTTCAATTAAATCTGCACCTACTAATATGAATGATTTGATCTAGTTTATGGAAATGCAATCCATACTATAGTCAGTTTCTGAGATATTCTCGTTTGAGTGTAGATTTTAATTTGCTTTTCTGATTTTTGCCAGCGTAATCATGGTCTTTGGACGTCCCAGATCGGGGTTTGCAGGGGGCAGCAGAGTCTGGACTATATTTTTAGTTTCTTTAATTGAAAACACTTGGAAAGAGAGAATGTATTGAACCAAAGAGATGAGAGATGAGCTGTTTGAAAGTTTCCCATGATTTCTCCTTTACTACATGGACTCGGCTCAGCATTCTCTGGTGATGTTTTCTTCGGGAAAAAGCACGGCCTGAAGAGAAGCCGAGCCAAGAGATTTGTTCACCCACTGCAACTCGTAAATATCTCAGTGATTTCTTTTTCCTGAACTTGGTTTCAATCTTATGAAAAGGTTATATTCATTACCTTACCCAATTCATTGGTTACATTTGCACCTTGCACAAAAAGCTTCAAACAACTTCCTACAGCAGTAAACATTGAACTACCTACAAGCAGCATTCGGGGGCAAGTAAGATTGAAGCCTCTTATTGACATTCGACATTGTCAATACAATCAAGGCTCACGTGAGTGCTAATATGACTCACATGAACCTTCTCCTTTGCTCGCACTCTTGCGAATTCCATTTCCATTTCCATTTCCATCCCTAAGCTTTTAGTTCAAGTTGTTAATCTCTGCTACCTTGAGATCATCTTTCTTGTCCAGTATTTCCCTTTGCAGGATGGCCATACTTTCCTCAGCTCTCCGCAGATTTTCTCCACAAGTTTTCAGCTTCTCCTTCAACAATTCATCTTCATTCGTCAATTGGAGGTCATCCTAATTAAAGAAACCACAAATTTCAAATTGCATAATGAGCATGAACTTGTCCATCCAAATTGATGGCGAACAATGATCTTTCAACATCGATCAATCCAAATTGATACTCTCTGTTGTATGATTAGGGCGCCAATGGCGGAAGCGAATCATAACTTTACAATTAAGTCCGGAGTCATAGAAATTTGACAGAGAAATAAAACGAGGAACAATAAAAGGATATAGAAAATTTACATGATTCGGTTCGAATATCGGAATCTATGTCCACAGAGAGAACCAGCAAATAATCCATTAATAAATCGATGAATTACAGGGTTACAATCATTCGCTCTCAATTATTTTCTAGCCCAGTAAATACCAAATACTCATAGTGTTACTCAACTCCATGGACTAGACTCCACACAAATCTCTTTGAGCTCACGCCTCTGTTCGTCTCTTGAGTTCTATCTTCTCTCGGCAGCCTTCGTTTTCATATGTCCTCTGCACTTACAGGAGAAAGGATGAGAAAACAAAACAAATGGCGCCCATCTTCGGAAACAATGCACCTCCATGTAATTAATGATGGTATGACCATCATGCACCGTCATGAGAAAATGAGCAGAGCTTCGCCTTCCCTCTTTCTTTCATTTATTACAAAAGACAGAGGAAGCCCACAAGACAAAATTCTGAAGCAGTAGCGGCCCCCTCCAATTTTCATGTGCATGCATTAAATGAGGAAAGAAAATGGGCGTTCAGCTCCTAGGGACAAAGCAAGAACCTATGGGCATGCATTAACGAAAGAGAGAAAAGTCAAGACTTTCATGTTTTCCATGTGCACATTCAATTAATAAAAGACAATCCTGGCCGACACTTCTTCCATGCGAAAAAAACGTTCAAGCTTTGCTTCTTCCTCTTTGTCCGCTCAACACTGCATTTTTGCGCGTGACTTCGAGCAATAAATACTCCACGTGTGCTTCGGATCTTATATACGGCCCAAACTCTGAGACACAATTTAATACTTTCAGTACAGCTACCAAACATTGATCTTTCCTACTAAACAGTTGCTTTCTCCACGATGAACAGCGGTAAAACTTCCTCTGGGGATTCTGTGGAGTTCGCCAAGTGTACAGCACAGCACGCGTCTGATGCTTGACGAAGCAACGTCATATTAAGCCCCGCTTGTGCACCACCTTAGCAACTCGAGAGTCCATTATGCATGCATGACGCCATGTCATCTTTTTAACGGCAAAAATGAACGGCCGATTGATGGATGCCAGCATCGAGCCTTGACTAAAAGCCGGTGCTTTTCTTTAGAACACTCCAAAGTCGGTGTCGGAATTGCTAGTAATTTTTTTTGGACTGGCTGAAAGATAAAATTATCTTCACCGCCCACCGATATATATCATATATCTTTTCAATGAAAAGAGTATGTGGTGATCATTCCACGAGGAGGGGCGTTATGCCCGGAAGCCTTTGTAAAAGATAGGAATGGACACCGGACTTGGATGGTGCTCGCCTCATTGGGCCCGACTTGTGGGAAGAAATAAGGAACAAGGCGGCGGAGAGAGGAATTTCACATGGCAGGGCGAAGCTACTGCTAACCTTTACCCTCATCCGCCTCGCGGAGAGTATTTAAATAAAGAAATTTGTAATATGTAAAACACTCATGGCGTTGAGCACACTTATAGCGTTGAGCCAACCTAAGTCCAACCTTTCCCGATTTGGCCCTTTACAGTTTATTCAATCTTTATTTACAAGGGTTAACATCACAAAAAATTATAAATTGGTACACTTGTGACAAGTTTGTCCCTATTGACACCTATTTTTAATTGTCCAAAATTAATTATACAAAATTTAGGGGTTAATGTCCTTAATTCCTAAACAAAAAAACTATTTAGTTTCAATTGCATTGCATATAGACATAAGTGTATTTTACAATATTAGAATATGTTTTTCCTCTTTTAATTAAAAAAAACATCAAAATAAAAAATAAAAAATAAAAAATTCAGGTTAGGCAGGGTCGACTCGGCCCACTCTTCTTTTCCTCCCCGCTGGCCCAGCCCACTCCCCTTTCTCTTCTTTTCCTCCCATGGGAGCTGTGCCCGGCTTGGCCCAGCTCCTTCCTCTCCTTCTCTCCCCTTTGTCGGCCCTTCCTTCTCTCCTCTGTCTTCCCTTGTTTCTGACCATAGAATCCACGAACGGCAGAGCGGCCTCAATGTCCCCATCAAGCGAAGACCGGGCATATAGGGAAGCGCAAGGAGGGCATTGATGGCCAATCCCGTCCTCCCTCCTTTTCTGGTCTCTCCCTCTCTCCTCTTCCTCTCTGGGTGGCCGTGAGAACTGAGGAGCAAGGGTGCAAGACTCTTCTTCCTTGCATTGGCCTAGGATGGCCACTAAAGTCACAGGGAGAAGTAGGCTGGTGCAGGCTAACGCCAGCAAATTAATGGAGCGGGAGCAGTGGCTCTCGGTCACTATAAAAACTGGCGAGAAGGAGAGAGCAGGAGAGAGAGAGAGAGAGAGAGAGAGAGAGAGAGAGAGAGAGAGAGAGAGAGAGAGAGAGCAACCGAGAGAAAAAGAATGAGCTAAGAGAGTTTGTAGGTCGTCAAGGAGCATCGGTAGCCCCGCCATTGCTAATAGGAAGGCCAAAGACCCCCTCAGAGATAGCATTGACCAATTAGTCTTCCCGGCCTCAGCACCCTCTATTTTCCCCTGTTTTTTTAGCACGGATTGGCGGGACTTGCGTCGGCCGTTTCGCACGAATCCCGGCCTATTTCAAACCCCTCCCGGTCCTTACACGTTGTCGGAAAAGATTTGTGGTCCGCTAAGCAGGTCGGAGCTCCAAAATAGGTCCAAGTTCCCCGTTTTCAACCATGTAGACCAACTGTTCGATGAAATACCTCAGTGAGGCCGATTTAGTTTCGATCGCCGGCCGGTGAGTAGATGGTCGGATGGCGAGCTAGGTGGTTGTGGGGGCTTCATGGTGGTCCTTAGGGTTGAAAACCAGGCCGGAGTCGGCCTGGGTCGGTCGGCGAGAGGCCAAATCTCGCTCGGCCGGCGTGGAACAGAATTGACCTTATTCAAGACCTGGGTCAACAACCTGGTCAATGCCTTAGGTCAAATCCATTGACCCGAGTAGGATATAACCCGACCCGGATCCTTTGGCCAGATCGGGTTGATTATTATATTAATCTTTTATTTTTTAAATTTTTTTAAAGTTTTTTACCGTATTATTATTATTATTTTAAAAAAATATTGTTGAATTTTTTTTATTTTTGTTAAAATTTGGAGATAATTCAAAAATTAGTATTTTTGAATAATTTTCTAAGTTATGTGAACCATTTGATTAGTAATCAGGTTTAAGTCGGATAGGCCTATAGGATTGTATGGTAGTATTTTGCATGTTATTTTTACTACTGTTGCATTATTATTATGCATATTGTTTTTAATTAGAATATAATCGCATAAATTATCATATTTTGAATGTTGTTGCCTTAGTTAGAATTAGAATCATAGGGTTCATATCTAATTTAACCGTTAATTGTTAATGATTGTACACTCACTTGATCATCTCATATGTTAGGAGAAATGTCCTAAAATTAATCTAAATTGCCTGATAAATATTTTCTGAAATGAACAGAGTAAAAAGGTACCGAAAGGGTATTAGTTACCTAACTAGTGTAACAAAGTTCCCGAATTCATTTAATTTCTGGTTCGTAGGAGTAGAGTGATTCTTCTGTCACTTTACTTAGGTGTCTAATTGACCCACCCTAAATCGATTAGTAGCGACCTAGATACAAACCATTTATAGTTTAAAAGCCTAAATCACAAGTCACGATATGGTATGGCTTTGGGAGAGTCCGAGTTAAATTCCAAACCTAGACTTAGCACCTATCGACGAGATCTTTGAAATGCAGACGTCGGTCGCAACAACTCCAAACTAATTTTTTGACTATAAAAAACCCTAAACTGGTACATCTGTAACAGATTTACCATATGTTAGTTTTCGTTAAATTTTACTTTTAAATTGTTGAGTTGGATGACCGTGACAATTGAAAGGTATACCGGTTTGGGGTTTTATCCTCTATTTATCATAGGTGTACTACTTTGTGATTTTTCGTGGTATTAATCCAAGTTAATAGAAACTAATAGAAGGTAAAATTATCACAAATATATTATTTTGGGGGTTTTTTATGATAAAAAAATTAGTTTGAGATATATTTGTCACAGGTGTATCAATTTGAGGTTTTTTATGATAAAAAAAATTAGTTTAGGGTAAATTTATTACAGGTATATCGGTTTGGGGTTTTTCGTGATATTAACCCTATTTACAAACCCGATGAAACTAAAAGAAAATTTGTAAACTAAAAAGGAGTATCTAAAACTCAAAATCCAACCTTCCCCGTTTTGCCTCTTTCGTGTTGTCTAATTGTTATTATCTTTTAGGAAAATCCAGCGGAAGAAAAGGGGAAGAAAATGACACAGATGAGTTGAGACACATAGATGGACCCCAAAGCACCAATCAGTCTCTCTCTCTCTCTCTCTTTGCAAACTTGATTGAAACATATAATTACGTAATATTTCACTAATACGATAAATCTAATGTGAAACATATAATTGTATTATGAGGTGCTTCAATAATATAATATTCTGCATGACATAAAAACACTCATAAACATTTAATTAATCTATAATATAATAGAGTTAAAAATTTACTATGCATGTACAAAATAGTTTTTTTTGTAGAATATTATTTTTCATTAATGAAGAGTAACATAGGCATATAATAGGAATACGTCAAAAGAATACATATTTTCTATGGAAAAATATTTAGATTAAAAGTTTGACATTGCTCAAATTAAAAATATCAATACAAGCTCAATATTAAGTTTTTTCGCTTTTTTTTTTGAAACATTGAAATTAAAAACGTTTATTATGTTTCCAATCTTTTTTGAAATTTACCTTTATCTTTTGTATAAATGCAATAAACCATGAGATAAAATGTTTGAAATCAATTTATGACTTTTTAGTCAATATATTTGTTGACACCCAAAATTATCCCTGGTAGGAGTGGGCTGTTTATAAGTTACAAAAGATATAAAGTACGGCCCACATGGCGAAAATTCGAAAAAGGCCGCAAGTCAGGCCCAGATAAGAAGACCTACGCTAATTATCGACAGGACACGTCATAGAGGTGTCAACAAGTTCAAAATCATGAGCCTTGCACGTGACATCGACGAGTTTAAGATCAAGAGCCTTGCATGTGACGTCGACGAATCCAAGATCACAAGCTTTGCACGTGACGTCGACGAATCCAAGATCACGAGCTTTGCACAGAATCATGATAATATGTGGCGAAAAATTCATTTACACTTGTCAAAAGGTAAAAACATGACCGTGGGCATGAAGATCAATGAAGAAATAAAGAGACACGTGGAAGAAAATTAACTATTACGTGATGCCCAAAGAGCGTAAGCAATGCCGACAAGTCAGGAAATGGTTAAAATGCGAAACATAAGGAAGTGGAAAACGACTATCAAGGAGAAGTGTTCGGTCAACAGTTATCAAGCTGCTTTATAAATACTCAAGGATTTTCAACGTAGAAAGGACTTCGAAAAAACACACAACATAACACATCTTTTATCTAGCCTTTATCCTTAACACATTAGGAGTAGTTTTAGTTGCAACTTTCAGATTCTTTGTCAGAGATTTGATTCTGACGAGGGTCTTTATCAGGTCTAATATTGTTGATTAAATTCTAATGTTGTGCCAACAGTTCAACGTCGTAGATTAAATTCCTGCATTGTGCTTGGAGTATAGCTATTGATTAGATTCCAACCATATTCTCTTAAGTTACGTCATTGATTAAATTCTGGCATACTTTGAATGGTAATGTCGCAAATTAGTTGTGTCGTTGATTAGATTTCGACATAACTTAATTTCAACATTTTGCAAGTTGTCATTTCATTGTTAGTATTGTCGAGTTTGGTATCATATTGAGTCAGGGTGTAAGATCTATTGGGATTTATAAATGCATTTGACATTCTCTGTTCAAGTTTGACTCAAGACCCTAGTCTCCTCTAATAAAATCCGAAACGCAGCGTTAAGTGAAAGATTTTTCGATGGAGTAAAAACTGGGCGAAACATCTTTTTGGCACGCTTGGTGGGATCATTATTGAGTTAAGTAGAGAGAGTGCTATGCCATGTACCCGGAGTAGAATTAATTCAGATAATACTACTGACGAATAAGATGCATCGATGGCGGAAGATAATACCCATACTGAGACATCATCGGCTCAACTTCTTTGTACCGAGGTTGCTAACCAATCTCAAGAGGAGGTCACAGATATGTCGAGGCAACGTGTTGAAGATAGAAGGCAAACTGAGCTCACGCCAGTTGCACTTTCTACCATGAGGCAGACTATTGAAGAAACTCAGAATGAGCTCGCTGATTATGTGGTAAGGCGTATGACTGACGTGGTTAGGCCTTTGATCATTAAGACTTATCATGAATGCACGTAAGGTCAATATGGAGGGTCCATCGTGCCGACCCAACTGAGAATAGGGTCTCCATTAGCATTGGGGGGTCCTGCAATACAATTTGGAACAGTGATGCAAACTACGTCTACAATCCCACCCATTCGAATATTATCAAGGGGCGAAACCTTGCCAATAGCACCAAGCGAAGGATTACCGCACGTTAGCGTGGACCCAAATAGAGGAATTGCTCGACAATCGGTGATCGATGAAAACCTCCAAAGAGGACATTAGGTTGCTCAGATACAAGGCCCCCCTGTCATCCAGGTAAATCCTCCACCTGTAGTCCTAGATGCTTAGAATCTTGCAACACCCTTTCTTAGGGGGCAATAATAGATCCAATAGATAAACATCCAACCACAACGTCAAGCACACCAGCCTGTAGTGTCTAACGTAAATCAGTATTTTCCACCCCCTATGGTTTCAAATGTTTAAGTCCAGCAACCATTGCCAGTACAGTTAAACCCGCCAGTTAACCCACATTTGATTGCTCACAACGTGCCACAGCTAATACAGCCACCACCTTAACAACAGCCACAGTTACCACAATAGCCATTCTACCAAGTCCCTTATCAAAATCTGAACCAACCATTACCGCCTAACTATATTGTAGCTCATGCGCTCGTCGTGGGTCAAGTACGAAATCCATTGGTAGTAGACCCTATGATGATGGGACTTGGCCATGATATGAAATATCTCCCAAACATTTATAGGAAGCCATATCCTGATTGGATGGATACTATACCATATCCAAGGGGTTTTAAAATGCTAGAATTTACATTGTTCACCGGAGAGGAAGATCAGTCCACTTTTGAACATGTTAATCGTTTTTTGGCTCAATGTGGTGATGCGGCTCATGCTGATTATTGGAAGTTGAGGTTATTTCCTTTATCCTTGTCAAAAATTGCTTTTACATGGTATATTGCTTTACTTGCAAATTCGGTTACATCATGGGAACAAATAGAAAGGTTATTTCATTGCTAATTTCAAAGGGCTATGCCGGATTTTTCGGTGGCTGATCTCTCGACCATGAAACAGTTAGCTAATGAGTCTGTCGATAAGTTCATTTCCAAGTTTAAAAGGGTAAAGAATAAGTGTTTAGTCCCTTTACCTGAAAAGACTTTTACGGACCTCGCTTTTAATGGACTAAAATTTGAAATCCGAGAAAGAATGGTTGGACAACCATATTCAGATCTGTTCTAGTTGTCAACCATAGCTACTAAGCATGAAAGTCTCCTCTAGGAAAAAGACAAAAGGTATGGTCGATGGGGTGAAGTTCGTTAGGCTAATGTTGACGAGAGCAAGGATGAAATCGAATCAACAGATATAGTAGATGTGGCTCTCGCGAAAATGGTGATTGATAAGCCATACATCTGCAAAGCTCTAAAGCTAGCAAGAGTTAGAGAAAAATCGAACCTCACGTCAAAGGCTAAGGAACCCATTTTTTATTCTTTCGATATCAATAAGACAGAGGAAATATTTGACTTATTATTAGCTGACGGACGTATTAGGCTAACAGAGGGTCAGGTTTTACCCACCAAAGAAAAATTAGTGGGAAAGAAGTATTGCAAATGGCATCATTCATGGAGCCATGCCACCAATGACTGCCTTGTATTTAAAAGAAACGTTGAGGAAACTATTAAACAAGGGAAGATAAAATTCTCTGAAGACAAAGGTAAGTCCTCGATGGAAGTTAATGTCGATCCTTTTCCTGTGATGGCAGGGATGATGTCATTAAGGACAAAGACCAGGGGGCATCAGCCATGTCATTTTTGCGAAAAGTGTAAACGATTGTTGGAACAAGAGAAACATTACTCCAAAAATCGAAGACGTCCGCTTAGTGAGGTTGTCAATAGATTTCGTGATTTGGTACTCATTGATGAACAAACTCCTCCTAGGGGTGTTAATCACCATAGAGGTCGTCGAAACTATAATAAGGCTATTAAGTCATTCAAGCAAAGTTACAAAAAAGGTGATTCGACTATCGGTATTTTGGGAGAGCCTAGTGGTAAATATGATTATTATGTTAGTTATGCTCCACCACCTTCATACAATGGGAAGATCGAGCCAAGTGGATGGGGTTTTAACTCCCCCGATCGAGAAGATCTTCACACAGATTCTCATCCACCACATCTACAAACTCTCAAAGTGCCAAGAGACCCACTTGTAGGTCAATGGTATGAGTCTAGCCGAACTCAAAATCGCAGTTCAAATCTAACGCGGTCTCAAAAAAGAAGAATGTTGAGGAAAAGAAAAGAATATCAGCTTCAATAACAGGTAAATCAAGTTCACATCAAGCAGATTAAACCAATCTCGATTGCAGAACAAAAGGTCAAGTTGAAGTATCCTAAGCGTGGAAATTTAGTCTGGAAATGAAAACCAGGAATTCAAGCGTCAACATCTAGCCAACCTCAGCAATCTTCACCAAAGCAAGACATTGAATCTGCGCGGTACGAACCACAACAATTGTCAAAATCAATCTCATCATTGAGCTCTTGCATGGTTTGAGTATGCCTTCCATCGAACTTTTCGGTAATGACGATAGAGCCAGATTATCCGGCAGAGGTTACAATGGAAGAGAAAGAAAAAGCGGAATTCCACTTTGATATAGAGGAGGTAGTTGAATTTGAAAAACCTCCATCCAAAGGTTCAAACCATTTAAGGGCTCTAAATATCAATGCAAAAGTTAATGGTTGACCGGTGTCTCGAGTGTTGGTGGACAGGGGATCTACACTGAATTTCATCCCATATCGTTTCTACAAGAAACTGGGAAGGCATGATGAGGAGATTATTTCATCGAACATTCAATTGTTTGACTTTACTGGAGAAATCTCTGAAGTTAAAGGAATTTTCATAGCCGACTTAACTGTGGGTACCAAAACTTCCAGAACGTCTTTTTGTGTGGTTGATGTAGTTGGGTCTTACAATTTACTATTGGGCCGAGATTGGATCCATGGTAATTAATGCGTACCATCAACTCTCCATCAGATGCTAGCATTTTGGAATGGAAATAAGGTAGAATATGTCAAAGCAAACACTAAATCACAAACAACCTAGTTACATGCACCTCTAACTCGTCGATTGGCACTGGAAGATAATATATCCATCAGTAAGCAACCTCTCGTTGACCCCAATAGTATTGCATTCTGCCGTTTCGACAAAGGGATCATTGAGTGGGTCCCAAAGAGTCAACTGGCAGCATAATTAAATGAGGTTGTCCATGGAGAACCTTATATTGTCAAAAGACCTCATTGAGAGGTACTCGGCCTATCGGCCCAAACTTACATAACAATATGCAGAAGCTATCGATGGAATCCTTAAATTTAAAGAGTCACCCATAAAAGAAATTGAAAAATCAATTGAAGCTCAAGATCCATTACAAGAGGTCAACCTTGGGCTAGGTAATGAACACCGTCCTATTTACATAAGTTTGTTGATCGACGATAACTTCAAAACTCAGTTGATAAGACTCTTGAAAAAGTATAAGGATTGTTTTGCTTGGGATTATAAAGAAATGCCATGATTAATCAGAGATGTCGTCGAATACCGACTACCCATAAAAAAGGGGTTCATGCCTCATAAACAACCGCCCAGACTATTCACCTCGGAGGTTATCCTTAAAATAAAAGAAAAAGTCGAGCGATTGCTACTAGCACGGTTTATTAGAACGGCATGGTATGTCGAGTGGTTGTCTAACATAGTCCTAGTAAAGAAAAAGAATGGAAAGCTATGTGTCTGCATTGATTTTTGAGACTTAAACGTAGCCACACCCAAGGATGAGTACCAGATGTCAATGGCGGATATGTTAGTTGACTCGGCTTTTGGAAATGAAATTATGTCATTAATGGATGATCATTCAGGCTACAATCAAATATTCATCACTAAAGAGGACGTCCATAAAACTGCATTCGAGTGTCCTGGGGCTATTGGTACTTTTGAATGGCTCGTCATGCCATTTGGATTAAAGAATGCAGGGTAACTTACCAAAGGGCCATAAATTTTGTTTTTCATGACATGATTGAAAAATTTATGGAAGTCTACATCGATGATATTATTGTCAATCAGACCGGTATGTCATTTAAACTATTTAGAACAAGCTTTTATTAGGATGCAGAAATTCGACTTAAAAATGAATCTATTGAAATGTGCTTTTGGAGTAATGTTTCGTAACTTCTTAGGGTTCTTGGTTAATCAAGGAGGAATTGAAATCGATAAGAATAAAGCTAAGGCCATATTAGAATTGCCACCCCCCACAACCAAAAAGCAACTTCAGATGATTTTAGGGAAGATAAATTTTTTGCATCGATTTATCGCTAACTTGTCAAGAAAAATCAAGGTGTTTTCCTCATTGTTGAAGTTGAAAAGTCATGAACAGTTTGTATGGGAAGACAAACATCAACATGTTTTTGACCAAGTCAAGCGGTACTTGGTTAATCCACCAGTATTGATGCCGCCGAGAGCGGGTTAACCGTTGAAATTGTACTTAGCCGCTACCGATACTACCATCGGATGTATGTTGGCACAGGAGAATGTTGAAGGCAAAGAGCAAGCGGTGTATTATTTGAGTCGATGCTGAATGATCTCGAAACAAGATATACTGCGATTGAGAAGCTATGCTTGTCATTATTTTATGCATGTACAAAATTACGTCATTATATGTTGCCGACGAAGGTACATGTGATATATAAAATAGACATGATTAAGTACATGTTAACTTGGCCTATTGTTAAAGGCCGAATTGCCAAGTGGGCATTTGCTCGACCGAAATAAGTCTGGTCTATGTACCACTTAAAGCAATAAAAGGACAAGCCATAGCAAATTTCATTACGGAATATCCTACAGCTCGAGATGAAAGTTGTGAGGGATACATTCACGTGGTCCCATGGAAGCTTTACTTCGATGGATCTAGTACCTCTGGATCTGCTGGGGCTGGGATCATGATAATATCCCCCCATGGACAGAAAACAAAATTTATGTTCAAAATGAATTTTGAATGCTCCAATAACCAAGCCGAATATGAGGCCTTAATTGTTGGCTTAAACACCTTGGCCAACATGAAAATACGTTTCGTCAGAGTTATGGGGGATTCTCAATTAGTGATAAAGCAATTATCTAAGGAGTACCGGTGTCTTAACGATAATATTATATCTTATTATTCACTGGCCAAAGGGCTCCTAAATTACTTTGATGACTTTGAGTTGATCCATATTAAAAGAGAGTATAACACGAAGGCCAATGATTTGGCACAAATGGCTTCCGGTTATAAAATATCAAAAGAACTTGTTGGCAATAAATTACTCAGACCAAGGCCTTACTATCAATGGACAATAGAGTCATATTTATATAGTCGATGGAAACTCTTGTCGATAACACGACTGTTGATAAAGTAGTAACCTAAGATTGGAGAACCCCATTTATAGAGTTTCTCAATAACCCAGTCTCTACTGAAAAAAACTTCAAAAGAAAAGCCTTCAATTATTTAATGATTGGAGATGAGTTGTATCGTAAGACTGTGGATGGGCTATTGCTCAAATGTTTGGGACGACAAGAATTTGTGATAGCAATGACCGAGGTTTACGAAGGCATATGTGGGGCTCATCAATCAGGGATAAAAATGAAGTGGTTGCTCTGTCGACATGGTTACTTTTGGCCAACTATTACCCGAGACTGCATAAGATATGCTAAGGGATGTGAAGCTTATCAAAAGTATGGACCCATTCAACATGTTCCTGCAGCCGTAATAAAACCTATCATCAAACCTTGGCCATTTAGGGGATGGGCTATGGATATAATAGGAAAAATCTAGCCCCCTTCGTCAAGAAAACATAGCTTCATTCTGGTTGCTACTGACTATTTTACCAAGTGGGTTGAAGCGGCCTCGTATAATAATATAACACAAAAGACAATGAAAGAGTTCATTGAGGAACGTATTATACATCGATTTAGCATTCCAGAATCTATAACTACGGACCAAGGCACGGTTTTTACTGGACAAGAGGTGATTAGTTTCGCCAAGGCTAGAGGCATTAAAATGATTCATTCAACTCCTTATTATGCCCAAGCCAATGGACAGGCTGAAGCCTCCAACAAAGCCATCATCGTACTAATTAAACGACACCTGGAGGATAATCCCAGAGAGTGGGACGTGTTGTTGTCGACCGTATTATGGGCTTATAGAACGTCCAAAAAGACTGCTAATGGAACTAGCCCATATATACTCACTTATGGACAAGAGGCAGTTCTCCCTGTTGAAGTTACGATTTAATCCCTACGAGTCAGACTTCAAAGTAACTTGGCCAAGGAGGAATATGACGAGTTAATGTTCGCCAACGTCGATGAATTGGGAGAAAACAGAGCGATTGCCTTGGAAAAGCTAATCCTCCAAAAAGATAGAGTTGCCAAAGCATATAATAAACATGTAAAACATAAACAATTCGAAATTGGTGACCTAGTCTGGAAGACCATTTTGCCAACGAGTTTGGATAGTGAAAAGTTTGGTAAATGATCACCGACTTAGGAAGGACCATTCATGGTAGCCGGAGCATTTATCGGAAATGCTTATCGATTAATGAACATCAGCGGAAAGAAATTTTCCCGTACTATCAACGATAAATATTTGAAAAAGTATTATCTTACTATGTGGGAGATTCGAGACATGGAGGAAGAAGAGACTGAAAATTCGAGTAAGTCTAATTCCATTCACAAGCAAAAGACAGATAAAAAAAAGACATTGTTTTTGGTTTTCTTCTCTCTCTCTTCTTCTTCTTCTTCTTCTTCTTCTTCTTCTCCTTCTTCTTCTCCTTCTTCCTTTCTTCTTTCCTTCCTTCCTTCCTTTCGAACCCAGACCTAACAGCCAACTTCACTCTCCTAGGGCAAGACCGACATGTTCTCTAAAACGGGCCACGAAGTGCTGCATCCGCTCCTCTAGCTGCTGATTCGCTACTTCAGCCTGCTCCTTGGCCTCCTCGAGTTTGGGAAGCATCTCCTCCAGGTTCGATAGCCGTTTGTTAAGCCCTTGGATAAGTTCAAGGTGGGACTCTACTAGTTCATCTGATTTCTCGGCCATTCTGCCCAAGGATATAGAAGCGGAGTTGACAAAGGTTTCACAACGAGAATCCATCGAGAGGTCAATCTCGATTTCATCCTTTTCGGGGCAAGGAACTCCTTGCGTCAGTCTTTTCTCTGCTCCCCAGATCTGCTTAACAATCGGCTCTCGGTATTTGTCAAGATGCTCTTGGGAAGAGTGGAGTTGACCCCGCGTGTCAGAGAGTGTGTTGTATACCACATCAGCATGCTCGACCTCCTCCTTGAGACTCTCGGACAAGCGTTCCATAACGAAGTACGCATGGATAGCCTTCCCATTGTCCTGGAACTAGGACAACCCGTGCTCAAAGACGGTTACAAATTCCTCATAGTTAGCAAGAAAAGGATGATCGGAAGGCAAGTCATTAGGTCTCCCTTTGCAAATCAGCTTCTCGACCTTGGCTACCGCTTGGGGCTTGAGGACCAGAACGGCATAGTTCAGGCTCAGGTAGGAGATAATCTCCTTCCATAAGGCCTTGAACTTGCGAGCACTCAAGGTTGGTGACGAGGCACTGGATTCCATCGTCGATTGGCATAATAAAAGAAATGAGAAATTAAAATTCAAAGTCGAGTGGTGAAGTCTTGATCGCAATAGGCCCACTATTTATAGCACGCAATCGGAGTCCCAAATCGTCATGAATCGGTACGAGAAGATTGACTGATGTGATGAATATCTCAATGGGCAAGTTCGTATCCGATTGATTAGCCCATGATACAGGGATTGGAACGTTACGCGTAATGGGTATTTATTCCTTGAAGGTTATGAAGCAAGATTCGGGGAAAAAAGTGCCGATGATTACTCCTAACCGTTCGATGATTTACACGTGTACCACTGGGATTCAACTACTACTCAATCGGATGTCCATATGATGGCAGAAGTAAATCGCATCGATATAAAGTGATTATGCATTGTACTGATTCATTAAATGCAAATGTAGAAGATTGTACACAGATGTCTTTTCAAGAGCATAAAGAGAGGGTAGTTCAATCAATAATGCCATCAAAGCAGGCACAGACTATGATTATTCAGATAAAAGGAAAAGCCAAGCAATAAAGATATTTACATTAGTGCTATTCTCAGCATTAATGACATGAAAAGGAAAGAAAAATATGGTACTAATTGCAAACTAAACGGAATGTTGTTCAAGGCCCAGAACGAAGCTGTGAAGTTAGACTTCTCGATCACAGTTTAATTCCAGGATTTTGTTCTTTCTGGCTTGGCTGTCTTCCACCTCAGTGCTCAGTTGCTTCATGGTCACTTCGAGGTTTAATTTAGCCTTGCTTTGATCGAAGAGCATTGAGAGAGAAATGCTTTTATTAATATGGAATGCCTCAAAGACCTTACGGGCCCCGACTAATTCTTCTTCTTTAAGACTCAAGGTCTTCTCTTTGCCCTCGACGTTATTAACATATTCAAGCCCTGCCTTAAAAGCCTTCATAGTTACATCGAATGAATCAGAGAATTCATGGAGAGCAAAGTCTAGAGCTCGACAAGGTAAAAGGTAGGGTAAATTAGTCAGATAGTCAAGCAAGGACCTGACTTTGCTTTCGATCTCTGGGACGTCGCAAATGACGTCATACCCTTCCTTTAATAGCTTACAAAGTTGAGCTCCCTTCGAGTGAATTTCATCATGATTAGTAGGAGGAAAAAAGTTGCTGACCGAACGACGTTTACTTCCAATGACTCGAATGTTGTTAACCTGAGGAGCTTTAAGCGAAGAATGATTCATAGTAGAGCTCACTTCGTCTATCGATTCGCTTAAGAATTCATCCATATCGGAGAAAGATAATGATGACGTGCTCAGAGATAAGGGCATATCGGACATAGAAAACCTCCTAAAAGGATGTAACAACCCCATTGGGAGCAAGGTTATCTTCGACAAGGTAGAATCTAGGTTTTTATAAAAAATCAAGACCTTATATTCATCCCACCAATGATTAAATGACATTGAACCATACGGAGTGTTGAAATTATCAACAAGCTTGAACTGTCCCAGGATATATTTGGCAACTTCATTGTAGTATGATAGAGCATCATTCCGTGAAGACAAAGGACAAGGGAAGTTCACCGAGTAGATGATTGGCATAGAAATACCTTGCACCAATCCAAATTGACGGGCACAGTAATGGGGATTGTATGCCTCGAAGCCAATAGAAAACCTTCCTCCAAAAGTGAATTCCAGTGGAAGTTCGGTAGGAATCAGGATGCTTGTCCAAAATATTAAGGTGTAATGTTGTATAGTCGATGAGTCACATACGAAGTTTACGCCAAACCTATGAAAAGTGAAGTCCTTCGGGGTAAGCAGAATGCCTGGGAAGTATTTCAAGACTGGAAGCCCTCCAATTGAGTGGAGGAAAACACTACAAAACTTTCAAGGCCAAAAAATGGTCTCTATAGGTTGCTTATGTGCATCATACCAGTCGACGGGTGTAGAGCCGTAAGACGTGAACAAATGAAGGAAATATGATTGAACCCAACCATGTAATATCCATAGCGGACTAATGAAAGGGTCAGGATGCGCACTAAATAATAAAGATTGTGCATCGATCAAGCCTCTATACAAGACTGACAAGGTCATTAAACCTAACCCCACATCAACACCCTGAGAAAGGGCATATGCGATGTCCATAAACCCATATGATATGGAGGTGGTATAAAAGATATATCGACAGAGCCAACAAAGCAGTAATGCAACATGTTCTTGAGGAGTTATTGGTTTGTTTGGCTTGCTAAATTCCTTGATGAAGTCAGGAAATGAGAGATCAACGGAAGAGATACCATAAAAATCTGGACATGACCATGATTTCTGATTATAAAATTCCACAAAAGGTGATAGGCTAGTCAGTGACCACATATCGAGTAAAGTAATAGTTACCAGACCAGGGGTAGGAAAAGGCAATTAGTCAATGGTGACCAGAGACAGCAAAAAGCTTCAATAAGGCCATATTTCACAGGATCTATGGAAAGACAGCTTAGTGATAAGACCTCCTCTATCTTTGCCGCTTTCCAAATACTGGACATTTCTGATCTCATCCTTTGGTATTACCGAGAGAATTGTTCGTCATAGCATGGATATGAGTTGAAACGAGAATTTGGTGATGCCCAAGTGGAGATGCTAAGTCGGGATCGACTAATGGGAAGAACCTCCTTGTAATGACGTGGAAAATGCTCAGTAAAGATGGATGGTGGAGGTGTCAATTTGAGATACGGTCCTAGAATCACGTGACGAGCTTTTGCATCGTAATCCATAAAGGATAGGGAAAGGCGCCCTTGTTGTTCAAAATTCCGAAGGTTCTCAAAACAATTCAGGTGAAAGAGAGTTTGAGCATTGGTTGGGGAAGAAGAAAAGTTAGCCATTGTGATGGGCCAAGTGATGAAGCTTGTTAACAGCTATTAGGTATTTGTACTAGTCTATTTAGCCGATGAGTTAGACTCATTAACTGGTAACGTGCACATAAATGAAGGTGCAAGGTTCGGGATCTATTATGAAAATTAATTATGAATGATTGTGGCACACATAGGACACTCAATGAAAATAAAGGTATTTTATTGAGGAGAAGAAGGTTTTTCCGATAGAAAGTCGTGAATTTCTCGTTGGAGCAAAAACAACTGAGATTCTAGTCTACTCATCTCTGAAATACATGCGCTTCTATTTTGACAATGTTCCATTGCGGAGTTCAATACTCGCATGTGCTCTTGTTGCTTCAAGTTCTTCAGAACACCGACATGATGACGCAGTTCTTGCTCAATTTCTGCCTATTGACGAAGCTTCATCTCTCGTCGTCGACGAGTCTCTTTGAGGACCGCCATAAGACGCCTTTCCTTCTTAATAAGGACATTTACTTCGTCCGTAATAGCCCGAAGGGATTCGTGATGAGTGTTACTGTCTCACTAGCCTCCTTCATAATGTCAGCCGGCTCTTCATATTTCTGTAGGAATGGCCATCTCTTGTACATGGCCCAAAAGTTGTTGGTACTTATCGAATATAGTCTGAAACTCTTGGAAGAAAACCTTGAGTCATTCCATGAATGCCAAAGGAAGAATAGATCCAACTCCAGCATTGTCATTCCCAAGATGCTCAATAAAGAGTTTGAATTGCTCTAAGGCCGTGGCATCATACTACATCCTCGCAAATCCTCCTACAAAGAAATCTAAAAAGCACGTCAATTCCATCTTCTTCTTGACAATGGCTAGTTTTGATTGACCAGAATGAGGTGACAAGTCGCATGGATCAAATGCCAAAATAAATTTAGCTTCATTTATAACGTGCATTGCTTTGCCCGTATAAACGGTAGTCTACTGATGATCAGGAGTTGATGAGACAGGCGTCGATGATAAGGCCTCAGCAGAGTTAGTCGTGAGAGCCGAGGTTACGAACATTGGAGTTGACGTCGACGGTGAGATTGTGGAAGGATTGACCACAGTGGCTGGAATAGTGGTCTATTGAACTATGATACTTGTCGATGAACCACATGCTGTGAAACCGTAATGACATCTCAGTGTCAAGATTAGATAAGAATTGAAGAGAACGTAATGTTTGAAAGATACGTACCTGTCTCAGGCATAGTTGTCTCGTGTCCAACCATATTAAGAGCGATAGTGGTTCCTATGGTGGAATCAGGAATTGGAGCAATTCGGACAAGTGAAGAAGTAGAAACAATTGCTCGTATAACTGGAAAGAAAAGAAAAATAAATAAATTCAGTAAACAAGACGAGCAGAGTATGCCAGGTAAAATCAAAAAGTTTACCAGGGGCACGATAGTGGATGAACTAGGCTAAATGAAGATCTGTACTCGGGATGACATCAAATTGATAACAGAGGTGCTAGAAGATATGAAGACGGTTACGGCTGTTGTGGTGCTAGAAATGCCAGTCGATGGAATTAAGATGTTGCTAACCCGCTCGATAGAAGAAAGACCAGTAGATGCCGAAGTGGTAATAGGATTCTGAATGATAGGAACAGAGATACTATTTCTTGGACCTTTCTCCAAAGAAGTAACAGGTTCTGAAGAAACCACATTGCGTGCAATCGGCTCAGCAAATGGTTCGACAGATAAAGTGCTGGACTTCTTTCTTGGAGAAGGAGGAGAAGATTTTTTTCCTTTTCCTTCTCAGCAATGATACAATCTCTTTTAACATTTCCTCTTCGTTTATTCCAGAGACGATTCAAAAGGGAGAAAGACCTTATAAGTAACAAATTGAAAGGATAAAGTGAGCCAATAGAAGAAAAAAAAAAAGACAAAGATTTACCATCAGTAGGATTTTCTGCAGCATCGACACCTTTTGCGTTAGAATCTTCTCTTGTTTCTGAGTTAAGAAATAGAAGGTTAGAAGATGCATCGGATTAGAATAGAACAGGGACGTAGAGTGGTGGTGTTTATACCTTGGGTAATCGGTTTCTTAGAACCATTTCGCTTCACACGACTAATTACATATAAGAGAGACTCTTCGTATGTACTTTCAAATGCAAAGGAATACCACCAGGTTTGCCACTCAGCAAGGTGTCATGGACGGGCTTTGAAACCATTAGGGAGATCTGCACTATAATGGGTGCGCCTTGTGTTAGCAATTTCAATACAACAGAGAAGTGAGCTTCGATTTTTGAGAGAGTATTCTTTCTTCTTGGTTCCTTCCGAGAAGCCCATTGAATAAGGAATTGGCATGGGAATTGCTTACCAAAGTCCAAATTGTCTAGCATAATATTGTGGAGAATATACCTCAAACCTAGGATAGAATCGACATTTCAATGAAGCCATATGGGAAGATCTACCGCAGACAAAGCACAAGTCCAGAAAGGCCTATAGAGGTTGAATCGAGCTGGATCAAACAAATAATCGAACTCTCCATGGCCATACTTAAACAAAATGACTTGGTCATGATTCAGTTCAAGAAAAGCTCGAAGATAGAAGATGAAAGGAGGCGCTTGAGAAGCAATATGTCAAAGGGGACAGTTCAATAATCGACAGCCCAGAGGTAGAGGTACAGGTCTTCTATACCCTTGTAGAGACTGATGGGGAAGGTGACGAACATATGTACTGAAAAGAAAAGGGAAATATAAAGCCATCCATGCTTGAAGTATCCAAAAAGCACTCGATATGGTTCCAAAATTTCCGAATTTCATTGCCTGAGAGGCGTAAGTAAAGACTCTATATAAAACTACAAGAACAAGAGGGGCCAATGCGAGACATTGTCCCATGGCTAAGGTTGCGGCAATTTGCAGATAGTCTTTGCAAACTTTAAGGGCAGGACTAAAAAACACATATTTTGATAGCCAAAAGAGCAAGAAAAGGAGACGTTCATCCTGGGTAACGGGACCCGAAGCTCGGTGAAATCGAGATAAGAAATTGCTGTATGCCAGAGCATCTTCAGAGATAAAAGGAGTGGACAGTATAGGTAAATCCTCAATGGCATGACCAACCAATTCAAAACCCGCTATGGCAAATACATCGAGCATAGTGATGGACATGTGCCCCCAAGGGAAAAAGAAACAGTTGCTGGAAGAGGACCAGAAAGTGATGGCAGAGCCCAATAACCCACGTTCTAGGTCATAAGATGACTTACTAACCTCGAGAGCGATGTCGATTCCGATAGCTATCCATAAAAGTTGAGTTTCTTGGTCAGCCTTCAACCGAATAAATCATTTGTGAAAATCCTCTTCGTAAGAAGGGAAACTTCAAAATCGAGAAGACTCGGTGGACCACACATCTGTAATAGAAGAATGTTGCAGTGCCAAAGTCTCACTGTGCTTATACGGGAAATGGAATTGGAGATTCACGGGTATAATGAAATGGTCCATGAAATTGGGGCACAGAGAGAAATGGTTGCATTCATCCTCGACAGTTTTCAGTAAATGAAAAAACCAATTACCAGCGCGCGGATCGTCTTTAAACTTATCAAAAGCTGTGATGTAATCGCTGGCTGAATATTCAAACTTTTTGGACGCCATAAGAAACGATGGATCAAGATCGGAAAAGGGTTCAAGAAAGGATTTTTAGGATTAGAGAAGAAGACGTGATGGTGAAACAAGGCTTTTACAAGAATAAAGGATGAAGAAGATGATTTGAAAAGTCACAACTATTCGAAGAAGATACGAGGTGATGTGTCCAAAGGATATTGGATGAAGAATTTGGATGGATTGCTCAAAAGGATGTCAAAGGATAGAAAAGCATGATCATCGCCTAGGGATTCGTACACAGACAAGGTACACCTTTAAAAGAAATAAATTCAAATTTATTCCTTTTAAAAGGGGGCATATGTTGACACCCAAGATTATCCCTTGTGGGAGTGGGCTGTTTACAAGTTACAAAAGATATAAAGTATGGCCCACATGGCGAAAATTTGAAAAAGGCCACAAGTCAGGCCCAGATAAGAAGACCTACGATAATTATCGACAGGACACGTCATAGAGATGTCGACAAGTTCAAAATCATGAGCCTTGCACATGACATCGACGAGTTCAAGATCACGAACCTTGCATGTGACGTCGACGAATCCAAGATCACGAGCTTTGCACGTGACGTTGACGAATCCAATATCACAAGCTTTGTACGTGACGTCGACGAATCCAAGATCACGAGCTTTGCATGGAATCATGGTAATACGTGGTGAAAAATTCATTTACACATGTCAAAAGGTAAAAATATGACTGTGGGCATGAAGATCAAGGAAGAAATAAAGAGACACGTGGAAGAAAATTAGCTATTACGTGATGCCCAAGGAGTGTAAGCAATGTTGACAAGTTAGGAAACGGTTAAAGTGCGAAACGTAAGGAAGTGGAAAACGACTATTAAGGAGAAGTGTTCGTCAACAGTTATCAAGCTGCTCTATAAATACTCAAGGATTTCCAACGTAGAAAGGACTTCGAAAAAACACACAACACAATACATCTTTTATCTAGCCTTTATCCTTAACGAATTAGGAGTAGTTTTAGTTGCAACTTTCAGATTTTTTGTTGTAGATTTGATTCTGACGAGGGTCTTTATCAGGTTCAGCATTATTGATTAAATTCCAATGTTGTGCCACCAGTTCAACGTCGTCGATTAAATTCCTGCGTTGTGCTTGGAGTATAGCTGTTGATTAGATTCCAGCCATATTCTCTTAAGTTACGTCATTGATTAAATTCTGGCGTACTTTGAATGGTAATATCGCAAATTAGTTGTGTCGTTGATTAGATTCCGACATAGCTTAATTTCAACATTTGCAAGTTGTCATTTCATTGTTAGTATTGTCGAGTTTGGCATCATATCGAGTCAGGGTGTAACATCTATTGGGATTAATAAACGCATTTGACATTCTTTGTCCAAGCTTGACTCAAGACCCTGTTCTCCCCTAATAAAATCCGAAATGCAGTGTTCGGTAAAAGATTTTTCGATGGAGTAAAAACTGGCGAAACAATATTATTCTTGTGTTATTATAAATTGTTGTTATAAATTTACCTTAACCGTGAGACCACGAACTATAAGATAACCTTTTGACAATTATCGCCTACCAAGTCCAACACAGATGCAATTTGTTTAAGTCATCTCCACAAGTGCATGCAATAAACAAAAACATTCTTTAAATGATCTATGCAGACATAGTCTCCCTTTTCCTCCAATTTTTCTCCCATGTGAGTTCAGATTCATTGATGTAATTCATGGGTCTTGCATAACTTTTATATAAATATAAATAACAAGAGTGATCTCTGAATTGGCATAGGACAAAGTAAACAACAATGAGGACATCAATAAGCTTTTCTGCACTAGCAACATGAATGATTGGCAATGGCTCTATTGAGTCTCGTATGCTTAAAAAAGGATCTCTCTCCAGTTTCTTTGTCCAATCATTTATCACAATGATGATAATTGTCATTTTGTCAACCAATGGCTATCGAGTTAACCTCATTATCATCCTAGGATGTGATGATTGAAAATCATCTCTCATTGTAAATATATTAGCATCTATCTATTAGGAAAATTTAAATACTATATAGGTTGGAATACCAAAGCCCTAACTATATATTCTAACTACTCTTGATTATTTTTGTCTTGGCATCTAAAGAAGCATTAATACAACAGAGAAAGCTAACTTTTTTTGGCCAAACAAAAAACATTATCGGCTGAGAGTTCTAGCCCTAACTGAATATAAAAATTGACCCAGCATTCCATCCTCACATTTCTATTACTGCTTATTTACATAAAACATGCATTAATATAATTTAAACATGAAAAAATTGACTTTCACGCATTCTCCTCCTGCGTTCATGTGCGTTCACCATCATTGTGATATTCTGAATTTCGATCCATTTTTCGTTTTTCTAAAATGAATATTTCTTCAATGCGCTTTCAGTGAAATCTCGCTCGAAATTGATCACTCTCGAGTAGACTAATTGTTAGGGAATAGCTAGCTAGGAATCAAGTATGTAGACCTAAGAACTTCGCCATGGATTGACACTTTGATTATAAGGATTGGCGAGAGAATATTTTGGACCGCTAAAGACCGATTCAAGGATGGTTGTGGAACGATTCGCAAATGTTGTGTAATTGGATCGCGGGTGATTCCACTTGGTCATTGTATGAATTTCGAACGATCCTAAACCAAATTCGAATGATCACGTCATTCGAATTTGATTGATTGACCGCAATTACAAGACAATCTAGGTCGCCATGACTTGAGTAAACTTAGATGTGGCTCGATATCAAATCGGCCACGAAGTCGATACGCGTAATTCCTAAAAGCCGCTCGTTAGTTCGAGATACACTAAAGTCGCATTCAATTGAATTTGGCCATTAATTAGAATCCGAATTGGGCGTCGAGGTTTCAAGATTTCCACGACTAATTTGTCGGATGTTGTCCCATTAAACGTGGCTAATCGTCGGGTTGATCGAAACTGCGAAAAAAGGAAAATTGGGCAAACTTTTTTGTGGAGGTAATATTGAAATCTCTCTTCTCTCTCTCTCCTTTCCTTCTTTCCCGCTGACCTCCCATGCTGCCCCTACGTTGCTGACCTCTCCACCGCTATCTTCCTCCTCTTTCCCCACTCTGCTCCCTCACGTTGCTTTTGCTTCTACCTTGCTGCTGTCTTTTGCTTATGACCTTTGCTGACCTTGCTGACTTCTGCCCATTCCTCTCCATGATGTCCCCAAGTTACCTCTGCTTGGTTGATTCCTCAAGCTACCGTCACGTGTTGCTTCTTTCTCAATATTGTTGCTGCTGACTTTTGCTTTGCTTTCGATTCTTGACTCTTACCTTCTGCATTGCTGACTACTTCCTTCTGTTTTGCTTTGTTGATTGCTGCTGACCTTCCTTTGCTCCCCCACGTCTTAACTGCTGCTCTCCCATGCTATTGCTGCTGCTGACTTCTCTTTCCTTTTCTTCTTCTTTCTCTTCTTTCTTTTCTTTTTCGTTGCTACTTCTACTCCACCACTTCACTGCTTCTGCTTCTTCTTGCTTCGGCTGCTTCTTGCCCTTCATTCCAGCCCAACCAGCACCATCGTTTAGCCCCCATCTCTGCTCGACTCTGTTGTGAGCCGCCACTTGTCCGCTGAGGTTGCTGCTGCTGCTCCAGCGTTGCTGCTGCTACTTTGCCATGACCGAGCTGCTCCTTTTGTTCGGTTTTTCTTGCTTAGGTTCCTAGTAAGTACTCCCTAAGCCTTGATTAAGATAATAGGTTACTAATGGATATGTTTAGGGGTGGATTAGAGGCTGTGGATAGTTAGTTTAGGGGTTGATTGAACTTGGCTTGCTTGATGATTCTTGATTGGTTGATTTTCGAATTCGCTACTGCACTGTCTCTGCATTTGTTATTTTCATAGAGACTTGTGTGGGCCGAATTTGTAGGAAGTGTTCTTCATGAAAGTTGCTTATAACATCTTGAAGTATAACATATATTAAATTTGGAATTTTTGGAGATCATTTAGTGCCATTCGTAAGTCCATTTTTGGACCGAATTCAGTCTGCCGGATTTACTATTCACCCGACCTTATGGTCTTTCCGATTTTCTATAAATTTTTCCAGATCTCTTTTCAACAAACTTCATTCACAAAAATTGTTAAGAACATTTGTGTCTATGACATATAAAAATTTCAAGGCTTTCTAAAGTGATTTGAGTACTAGATGAGATGCATTTTTATGGTCAGCGGCCTGACCAGACGGGTTGAATTTCGTTTGACTTTAAGTGACAAAAAAGAGGTGTTTATAATTAGAACTGGGTTTAGAGTTCTGCACAGAAAATGTTTATCAAGATGTTTTATACGACATATCCAAAATTTAGAATTTTTGGAGTTGATTTACTATTTATTTAAAAAGGATTTTGGTCACTGCATAACTGCCCAGTTTGGACCCGGTTTTGTACATTCTCGATTTTTTTCTCTCTTGAGAATTATTCGGTATTATCGTGGTGTTTTAACGGATTTAGTTGACATTGGGCTAATTCTCAAAGAAAAAAAGTGGCATTGAGTGGATAATGTGTGTACATGATCACGTCACGTTCCATCTAGGCGGAAGTTCTAGATGATGCCCAGTGGGAGTTCGAATGCCGTCTGGTACACCGAGATTGCCGAGGGGTGTTTGATCCTAGACGATGAAGAATGCAGTGGAGGCCAGATCGATGCTCCTAAGTGGAATGCTGTTGGGTATCCGGCTTGCCGGGGGGTGTTCGATCCCTAATGATGTCGTTTGATACTCGGGGTTGCCGGGGGGTGTTCGATCCCAGACGATGCCGATTGCGGTGGAGGTTAGATCAATGCTCCTAAGTAGAATGCCGTTGGGTATCCAGCTTTCCAGGGGGTGTTCGATCCCCAACGTTGCCGTCGCCAATGTAGCGGGACGATGCCTGGTTATGCCAGAAGACCGACGGGAGTTCGGTGGCCTAAGGGGTTGTTAATAATCTAGATTAATGAGTGCGATTTGCATTGGGGAATGCTTTGCCTGAGTTAATTGATGAGCACGTCTAGATTATTAACCGTGTTGTGTATGATTATGCCTTGAATTGCGTTGTACAAGCTTGATGAGCAATTGGCCATGTTATGGCGGGATTCTAACGTACAGGGTTTACGTATGTGCCGAGGCGAGGTAATGGTGCATGTGATTGTTATGACACGTTGGATGTCGGTATTGCATGATTAGGATTGTTTGGGGGTACGCGTTAGCTTAAGTGAGGCTTAGGTAGTTACTTATTGAGATTTATCTCATCTCCCGTTGTTAAATATCTTCAGGCTTGGAGTGACGAATAGTCATCACGTGTGGCTCGGAAACGAGGGTGATATTGGACATTTGATGCTTCATCCCTTTTTGGATGCTTTTTTTTTTTGTATAGGAGTTAAGTTTACCAAACACCTGATCCTTTTTGTTGTGCGTGTCGTAGTTAGTGGCATTGTAGAAGGCTTGCAAATGTATTAGTTGTAATCGATGTTCTGTTTATAAAATTGCCTTGTTGATGTGTATTCTTTGTCTCTCTACTATCCCATGGTTTATAAATTGTATGGAGAGTTCGAGGTTGCTTCTGCATGCGTTGCTCGTTAGTATTTCGATTGGGTCGGCGACAAGTCCTGGGATGTTGCATACTTGATGACCTTAGAGGGATATTGCGTGCTCGTTGGGGTTTGGGGCGTGACAATCATTGTCCTATCCAAAAAGTGAATCAATCCCTTCTTCCAACTAAACTCTTCTCCCTCTTCTTCCTCGATTACTTGCACCCTTAGAGGCTCCATCGGGTGTTTCACGGCCTTCAACAATCCCCTCATATGCGTAATTTCCAATTCCAACATATGTTTTTCAACAAGTTACTTTTTTATATGAATTATCATGCAGTAGAGTTCCTCCTTTTGCCTCTAAAACATCGTGCATATGTGTCAAAAAAGAATAATATGAGAATATATGTATTCACTTCACATGAGAAGCAATATGAAGCAAATACCTTATGCTTTTCACCCAGTTTCAAGATTCTTTCAGCTTGTTGTAATTTTAAAGTAGCCATTCTGATGTAAAAAAGTAAATTGATCCCTTTTTCTAACGTAACTCTTCTCCCTCTTCTTCTTTGACTACTTACATCCCCAGAGGCTCTACCAAGTGCTTCATCACATTCAACTAGTGCCCTCATATGTGCAATTTCCAATTCCAATATATGTTTTTCAACAAGCTACTTTTCCATATGAATTATTATGCAGTAGAGTTCCTCCTTTTGCCTCTAAAACATCATACACATGTGTAAAAAAGAATAATATGAAAAGATATGTATTCTCTTAACATAAGAAGAAATTTAAAGCAAACACCTTATGCTTTTAAGCTAGTTTCAAGATTCTTTCGGCTTGTTGTAACTTTAAAGTAGCCATTATGATGTAAAAAAATGAATCAATCCTTTTTTCCAACGAAACTCTTCTCCCTCTTTTTCTTTGACAACTTGCATGCCTAAAGGCTCCGCCAGGTGCTTCACGACATTCAACAGTGCCCTCATATGTGTAATTTCCAATTCCAATATATGTTTTTCAACAAGGTACTTTTCCATATGAATTATCATGCAGTAGAGTTCCTAATTTTGCCTCTAAAACATCATACACATGTCAAAAAAGAATAATATGAAAAGATATATTTATTCTCTTCACATTAGAAGAAATATGAAGCAAATACCATATACTTTTTAGCCAGTTTCAAGATTTTTTTGGCTTGTTGTAACTTTAAAGTAGCCATTTTGATGTTAAAAAAGTGAATCATTCCCTTTTTCCAGCGAAACTCTTCACCCTCTTCTTCCTTGATTACTTGCCTCCCCAAAAGATCGACCAGGTGCTTCCTCACATTCAATAGTGCCCTCCTATGTGCAATTTCCCATTCCAATATATTTTTTTCAACAAGCTACTTTTCCATGTGAATTATCATTCACTAGAGTTCCTCCTTTTGCTTCTTAAACATCATACATATGTGTCAAAAAAGGATAATATGAAAAGATATATATTCTCTTCACATGAGAAGAAGTATGAAGCAAATACCTTATGCTTTTCAGCCAATTTTAAGATTCTTTTGGCTTGTTGTAACATTAAAGTAGCCTCTCCGATGTAAAAAAGTAAATCCATCACTTTTTCCAACAAAACTCTTCTCCCTCTTCTTCCTCAACTCCTTGCATCCCCAGAGGATCCACTAGGTGCTTGCTGATATTCAACAGTACCCTCCTATGTGCAATTTCCAATTCCAACATATGTTTTCCAACAAGCTACTTTTCAATATGAATTATCATGCACTAGAGTTCCTCCTCTTTCGGCTTGTGTTAACTTTAAAGTAGCATTTCTGATGTAAAAAAGTGTATAATTCTCTTTTTCCAACGAAACTCTTCTTTCTCTTCTTCTTCGACTGGTTGCATCCTCGGAGGCTCCATCAAGTGTTTCATGACATTCAACAGTGCCCTCATATGTGCAATTTCCAATTCCAGCATAAGTTTTTCAACAAGCTATTTTTCCATATGAATTATCATGCATTAGACTTCCTTCTCTTTTGGCTTGTTGTAACTAATGTAGCCTTTCATATGTAAAAAAGTGAATCAATCCCTTTTTCCAACAAAACTCTTCTCCCTCTTCTTCCTCGACTACTTGCATCCCCAGAGGCTCCACCAGGTGCTTTACACATTCAACAGTGCCTTTATATATGCAATTTCCAATTCTAATATATGTTTTTCAACAAGCTACTTTTCCATATGAATTATGATGTAGTAGAGTTCCTCCTTTTGCCTCCAAAACATCATACACATATGTAAAAAAAGAATAATATGTAAATTATGTATTCTCTTCACATGAGAAGAAATGTGAAGCTAATACCTTATGCTTTTCACCTAGTTTCAAGATTCATTCGGCTTGTTGTAACTTTGAAGTAGCCATTCTATTGTAAAAAAGTGAATCAATCCCTTTTTCCAGCGAAACTCTTCACCCTCTTCTTCCTCGCCTACTTGCATCCCTAGAGGATCCACCAGGTGCTTGCTGACATTCATCAGTGCCTTCCTATGTGCAATTTCCAATTCCAACATATGTTTTTCAACAAACTATTTTTCCATGTGAATTATCATGTAGTAGAGTTCCTCCTTTTGCTTCTAAAACATCATACGTATGTGTCAAAAAAGAATAATATGAAAAGATATGTATTCTCTTCACATGAGAAGAATTGTGAAGCAAATACCTTATGCTTTTCAGCTAGTTGTAAGATTCTTTTGGCTTGTTGTAACTTTGAAGTAGCCATTCTGTTGTAAAAAAGCGAATCAATCCTTTTTTCCAATGAAACTCTTTACCATATTCTTCCTCAACTACTTGCATCTCTAGAGGATCCACTAGGCACTTCTTGACATTCAACAGTGCCCTCTTATGTGCAATTTTCAATTCCAACATATGTTTTTCAAGAAGCTACTTTTCCATGTGAATTATCATGCACTAAAGTTCCTCCTTTTGCTTTTAAAAAATTATACATATGTGTCAAAAAAGAATAATATAAAAAGATATGTATTCTCTTCACATGAGAAGAAATGTGAAGCAAATACCTTATGCTTTTCTGCTAGTTGTAAGATTCTTTCGGTTTGTTGTAACTTTAAAGTAGCCTTTCTGATGTAAAAAAGTGAATCAATTCCTTTTTTCCAATGAAACTCTTCTCCCTCTTCTTCCTTGACTACTTGCATCCCCAGTTGCTCTACCAGGTGCTTCATGACATTCAATAGTGCCTTTATGTGTGCAATTTCCCATTCCAATATATGTTTTTCAATAAGTAACTTTTCCATATGAATTATCATGCAGTAGAGTTCCTCCTTTTACTTTTAAAATGTCATACATATGTGTCAAAAAAGAATAATATGAAAAGATATGTATTCACTTCACATGAGAAGAAATATGAAGCAAATACCTTTTGCTTTTCAGCCAGTTTCAAGATCATTTTGGTTTGTTGTAACTTTAAACTAGCCATTCTGATGTAAAAAAGTGAATAAATCCCTTCTTCTAATGAAACTCTTCTCCCTCTTCTTCCTTGACTACTTGCACCCCTAGAGGCTCAATCATGTGCTTCGTGACATTCAACAATCTCCTCATATGTGCAATTTTCAATTCGAACATTTGTTTTTCAACAAGCTACTTTTCCATACTAATTATCATGCAGTAGAGTTCCTTCTTTTGCCATTGAACTATTGTAGAAGGTGTAACGATAAGAAAAGGGAGACAACCTCTTTGGAATGTGTTCCTGCAAGGCAAAAAGTAGCCTTATCAGAACAACCACATGTTAATTTATTATTGTTCAGAAAGATACGACCTTAAGTGTGAGACCGCGTGACTATAAGATAACCTTTTAACCTCTATCTCCTACCATGTCCAACATAGCAGCAATTTTTAAAGTCATGTCTACAAGTGCATGCAAAAATAAAATCATTCTTTAACTGATCCATGCAGACATAGTCTCCATTTTCCTCCAGTTTTTCTCACTTGTAAGTTCAGATTCTTTGATGTAATTCATGGGTCTCGCATAACTTTTTTATATATATATCACAAGAATGATCTCTGAATCGGCATAGGATAAAGTAAACAACAATGAGGACATCAATAAGCTTTTCCACACTAGCAACACGAATGTTGGGCAACGCCTCTATTGAGTCTCATATGCTTAAAGAAGGATCTCTCTCTAGTTTCTTTGTCCCATCATTTATCACAATGATGATAATTGTCATTTTGTCAACCAATGGCTATCGAGTTAACCTCATTGTCATCCTAGGATGTAATGATTGAAAATTATCTCTCACTGTGCATATTATATCTAATAGGAAAATTTAAATACTATATAAGTTGGAATACCCAAAGCGCTAACTATATATTGTAACTACTCTTGATTATTATTTTGCTTGGCATCTAAAGAAGCATTACTACAACAGAGAACGGTAAATTTTTTTGGCCAAACAAAGAACACTATCGACTGAGAGTTGTATAACGAAAAAAACCCTATTTGAAATCAAAATTGATAAGCTCTATCGATTGAAAAGAAAGATAAAAGAAGACTGACTCCATCCAAAAAACAACTTTGAAGTTCAAATATTTGGCACTACTAATTTAACAACACTCGAAAAATAAGGAAAATTAAGAGAATAACTAATTTGTCACACTGTGTTCATGTTATGAAATAGGCATTATCACAATTTAAACATGAAAAACTATCATTTCACACATTATTCTCCTGCGTTCATGTGCATTCACCGTCATTGTCCCTTCCAAAAGGGAACCAATCCCTTCTTCCAGTGAAACTATTCTCCCTCTTCTTCCTCGATTACTTGGACCCTCAGAGGCTCCACCACGTGCTTCATAACATTTAACAGTCCCCTCATATGTGCAACTTTCAATTCCAACATATGTTTGTCAACAAGCTACTTTTCCATATGAACTATCATACAGTAGAGTTCCTTGTTTTGCCTCTAAAACAACGTACATAGGTGTCAAAATAATATTAAAAGATATGTATTCTCTTTACAAAAGAAGAAATATGAAGCGAATACCTTATACTTTTCAACCAGTTTCAAGACTCTTTCGGCTTGTTGTAACTTTAAAGTAACCAATTCGAGTGGATGATTGTCCAGGCTTTCTAATGTAAAATGTGTCACGCCCCGAACCCTATCGAGCACGCGACACACTTCTCTAGTCGATTAGTGCGACATCTCAGGGTATCACCAACCTCACTTATAAATATCAGAGATTTGAAACGATCAGCAGAAACCATAAATATCCGGACAATTAAAACTGGGGAGAACAGGGAGAATGCACATATTCATTTCTCCTTCCAACTTATATAATATTCACAATTTACAAACCGCCATACACATATGCACACCATACTATAAACCATCGATATTCAAAACGATCGATGACCTGGTTATCCTATCCTCAAAAAAAATGGTACTCTCCAAAAAGTCTAATCCCAACCCCTACTTTAGCCCCTACATCCTCTGCTAGTGTTTACTTTGAGTCAGACTCCTCGTCCTCTGAACCTGAATTTCCCTCGACAGTCTGCTTCTCCGAAGACTCCGGCTCAGCCTCAATCTCAATTGGGTGATTTATGTCACCTGACTCCGCTGGGGCCTCGTCCCGCTTCTCCGAGTCGAACTTCTCATCAGACCCATACTCTGGTACAAACTTAGGGTCAATCCACTGCTCATATAGCGGTATATACTCCGGTTCTCCCTCAGGTTCAGCAGGCTTGTTCTCAGGTTCCGCCTCGGGTTCCTCCTCTTCTGGTACCTCCTCTGGGATCGGCTCAAGATCCACATCCATCGGATCGTATTCCGCTTGCAATCCTTCGGGCTCTGGTTCTTGCTTGGCCTCCGAGACTCAGGTGCTGCAGGCGCCGGCTGTAGTCCTGACTGTGCTAGACTAGTCTCCACACTAGTCAACTCGCCATCCGGAGGAGGTATAGCAGACGGGTCTCAGTCCCTAGCTTCATCAAAGGGGACGTTAAATCCACGGATGGGACTAAACTCATCCATCCCATCTCGGAAGAACTACACAGTCTATGTGTGGGCCTCCCATAGGGGTAATCCTACGTCTACAAAGACTACGGTGGTATGTTTAATTCAAGTCATATGGTCATCTATAGGGAACTCTACAACATCATGTTCAATGTGCATTGGTACTCCAAAACGCTCATGCGGCGGCGGCGGAGGGGATTCATTGATCAGGCTGGGGTTTTGAAAAATATTGGTTGAAACAACTATGAGATTACATCTCAATAAGTACACCCCTAAATCTCACATAGGCTATCACGTACCTCCAGACAATCACAAAACACAATCACACACCCAACCATCACATAATAGACACATCATTTAATCTTACATGGGCCTATCCTGCGTGCAACCTGCACGTTAGTCACAACCTCACCAAATCCAATCACATGAGCGTTCAAATCTCATTTCACGCATTCGTTCCCGATTTAATCACATCTTTTCCACACCACTCGCCAGTGACCCTTGTAATAAAACCGCCTCAGGTACATTGCGATCATCTCACACTTGCCTCACCAGTGGCCTGCATAATGATACCGCCTCAGGCTTATTGCGACTAACTCAAACAACACTTTCGAGCCCACCTAATGGTACCGCCTCAGGCCATATATCTTGCCAACGTAGTGGTACCGCCTCAAGCTCAACATCTGTTCTTCTAATGCATAACCTGCATAATGGTATCGCCTCAGGTTGGCTATATTCATGACACTACTCGGCCCGCGTAATGGTACCGCCTCAGGCCATGTATCTTGCCTGCGTAGTAGTACCGCCTCAAGCTCAACACCTACCACCTACGACACAACCCCCGTAATGGTATCGCCTCAGGTTGGCCGTCCTCGGTTAATACCGGGCATCGTCCTGCGTAGTCGTACCGCCTCAGGACGGATAACTATCCCTACATAATGGTACCGCCTTAGGGATTTAGTGATCACTCGCACATACTCGCACACCACATATTTTATCTGTACCCCACGTAAACACGTTTCAGGGTCTTTTAGTGATCACACGCATATTGCACGTCTCAAATCTCACACGTGTGCACACTCGGGTAGCAATCAATTACACATTAATGCACCCAATTTCACCACCACAACTCAGCCACAATACAAACACACAATCAACATACAAATTGGCATTTTTCCATATCAAAACCACGGCAAATCAGTTTCGGATCTTCACAACATTTTCCCACAATTAATCGTCGAATCCAAATACCCAATTTTCTTGCCGATCGGCACATCACAGCACACCCATCAGCCAATCACAGCCCATTTTGATCTCCAATTTTCCACCAAAATTTCCCAAATTCATTTCTAAGGCCCGTTAATCTAATTCACCCCTAAAACTGTGCTAATCCGTGTCTATTAAAACCTGAATCCACCCTAATTTGTCCGTTGATACCCGACGTCCTAAATAAGGTTTAAGGCGTGACTTACCGAAACTCTAGACTAACGCGGCTAGAGTGAAAAGCGGCGACGATTAGCGGAACGGGCGGCGGTGGGCGGCTCGGGCGGGCGTGGGTGGCAAGGCGTCGGCAACGGCGGCTTAGGCCGGCTCCTCACGGCCACGCGAGAGGGAGAGGGAGAGAGAGACGGTGGCTTGGGGTGGTGTGATCGGGCGGGGACAAATGGACGTGCGGTGGCTTGATGATGACCAGACGGCCAAGAGGGAGGAGGCCGATTGGGAGGGAGAGAGAGAGATGGGGCGAGAGATGAGAGAGAGAGAGTAAGGAGAGAGAAAGGGTTTGGGGGTTAAATAGTCAAACCAATAATTGACTTGCCAAATTACCATCATGCCCTTTACTCACAATTCCAATCGACGGTTCAGATTCGATCTTATCTTGAAATCAATGGCTCGGATCGAATCTTTCCCAAAAATATCCAAGGGCAATTTGGAAATTTCATAAAATTCCAAAGACAAAATTGTCCAAGTCAAAAAGTTAGGGCAAAATGACCAAAATGCCCTTCCCTCTTAAACCTTGCCCTTTATTAACCTCCAAGGGTAAAATGGTCACTTTTCCATTTTCTTGCTGAGATTGAATTTTTCTGAAGGATTCGAGAAAATCCAAAGCTGCAGATTCCAACCACAACATCGTCCTAACGTCCTGTCGTGACTTCCTAATTTTCCGATGTCCAGTTTGGGCTCAAATAAATAATTAAATTTTATTAAACGTAACTCGAGCGTTTCTCAAACTAACAGGCGGCTTTTTGGGGAAATTCGCATATTCGACCCGTGACTGATAATAAATCGAGTCATGTGCAAGTTTATTCGATTCGTGACGATTTCAGTTGTCATTTAAATCACGAGGATCGACCGCTAGATTTGAGGGGCATGATCGTTCGGTATAGGTTCAGGATCATTCGTCAATTCATTTCGTGGTCCAGCGGAATCACCCGCGATCCACTACTATGACAGTGGCAAACTGACTCCTGACTATCCTTGGATCGCCAACAGTGGCTCAAAATGTCACATCGGCGATTTTATGGTCGAAAATCTATAACGCCCTGAATTCGATCCACTTCTAGGATTAATAAAATAGATGATTATTTCTTATTTCGTTTTAGTGAGTCTCGCCCGGAATTGATCATTCTCAGGATACTGACCATTTGGGAATGGCTAACTAGGAAAACAGTGCGTGGACCTAAGGATTCAACCGTGAATCGAGTCCGATTCCAAGAAGTGACCAGAGAATATTTTGTGCCGATATGGGCTGGTCCAAGGAGAGTGACGGATTTAGTTCGACCAATGACGTACGATCAGATAGCGGGTGATTCCGCACGATCAAGAGTACGCTGTGACGAACGATCCCGAACTTATTCCGGAAGATCGCGACCCTTGGGACTAGCGATAAATCCTCATGTTCTCTTGAGAATTGAGACCATCATGACTCAAGTAGCCCTAGGTCGATACTCGTAACCCCTAAACAGCCGCCCAGTAGTGAGAGACGCTAAAATCGCAAATTGAACGAAATCGATTGTGGATTTGAGTCCGGACTTCGGTGTTGAGTTTTGTGGGCGTATGCGACTATTTTTGCAAGGACGACGTCATTTTTATGTGGCCACTCATATTTGGGATCAGTAGAGTCAAAAATTGAAAATTTACCTCGGGACCAGAAAATTACCAAATTGCCCCTGGACCCCTAAGTTGGATTCCGAATTTTAGAGAATTATTAGTGGATATTATGGCCTTGCTTATTAATATTATTATTGTTAGAACCCTTGGACCCCAATGCCCTTAGATATTTTGTCTTAAAATGATCCTAGCCCTTAATTAGAGGGTATGATGGTTATTTTTGAGTGTTTGGTCAACCACTCCACTAAGCCAAAGCCATATACACTCTAGCCTCTCTCTCTCTTCCTCATTTCCACCTTCACTTCAGCTGGCCATCTCCTTCCCACGCCGACTCCTCTCTTCCATTTTCCTCTTTGTTTGGCGTGAAAGGCCAAGCTCGCCGAATGTCGCTGCCGCCGCCGCCCACCGGTACCGCCCGCTAGGGCCGCCGTTCACCATCACCAGCCCGACCATCTCTCTCTCTCTCCTCTCATCCATCCAACCAGCCTAAAACCCCCCTTCGCCACCTTGGATCGCCGTCCATCCGGGGAGCCACAGCGCCCGCCCGCCGTGCTTGTTGCTGGGAACCGCCGCTCGCCGCCACTGCTCAGCCGCCCATTGCTACCTGTCTAGCCTCCATTAGGAGCCTAGAAATCCAAGTGAGTACAACCCTAAACCCTAATTAGGCTAATTTACAGTTCTAGATGAGTTTTAAGGGTTAAATTAGGGTAGTTTAGGGGTCAAATTGTGACAGACGTTAAGGACTGATCTGGTGGCTATTTTATGAGCTTAGTATGATAATCTAATTGAGGTTTAGTGGCCCATATAGTGCTGTGCGGTAGCTATGCATAGGCGCCTTGATTTGGGTGAAAATGTGAATTTGGCGGGTGTGAATTGAGGACCGAGTGGTGGCTATTTTCATGGTAAATTTTTGTAGCTTAATGTGGTGATTCGAAAGAGAATTAAAGCCCTAAAGTGGACTGTTCACAGCTGATTTAGTGTGGATTGGATCCGTACCATATTTGATTAATCATTGCCTTAGTGGAAATCAACAAGTGTTTTGTGAGCGGACCATGAGGAGGTTGAATTGAACACGAATTGACGTTACTGTTTCGATGCCGTGTCGAGTACTTATATGCCGTGACTTGAGGGAGGGCCTTGGGGGTCATGGACTTGTGGTTTCATTGACCTAGTTTCGTGATTTTGTGTATCAAGTTTGTGCCATGGCTAGATTGGGTGCCTTTATTAGTTGGACTTGTGATATCTTGAATTGAGCTTGTTGCGTGGTGAATTGAATAAGTGTTGTTGTGTAATTGAATGCTCATTGCGAAATTCACGAATGCTGAGTGCGAATGTTGTGGCCATGAGTGTGCATCTCAAGCATTGGCATAACATGTGCATATACGAGTGTGCACGAATGACATGAGCATGTGATCACCTAAAATGCCCTGATGCGTTTTACGCAGGGTTTAGATAATAATTGGTGATTGTAATTGTGTGATCATATAAAGTCCTGATGCGTTTTACGCTGGGTATTGAACCTATCCTGAGGCGTGTTACACGGGACGATGCCCGGACTACCGAAAGATGACCAACCTGATACGTTTTACGTGGGTTTTATGTCATGAGCCTGATACGTTTCACATGGGCCAGAGATCGATCTCGACGTGATAGACCTGATGTGTTTTACGGGGTCAGACCTGATCGTTTTATGTAGTGGTGGCCACGGGCGGTTTTGGCGGAACCGCCCGGTCAAACCGGGCCCGGCCCATTGATCGGGCTCGCGGTTTGGAACCGGCCCCGGAACGATGGTTCGGGCGGTTCTTCGAAAAAAAAAAAAAAAAAAAGTGCGGGCTCTGCTGGCTGCTGACCGGCTGCATTGCGAGCCCGCAGCTGCGGCGATGGCGACTATGAGGCGGGCCCCCTTCCCCTCTCTCTCTCTCTCTCTCTCTCTCTCTCTGCATCCATCTTCCCCTTCTCCTTCTCATTTCCTCCTTCTTCTCCTCCCCACCCCACCCCTTTGTCTTCCGCGCCTTGACGCCGTCACCCCCGCCCATGGCCCTTGACCGCCCGGCGCCCGACACCCTCCTCCTTCCCTCTCGCTACTGCTCCTTCTCCCTTTTCTCCTCCATACCCCGTCTCCCGTCTCCCCGGATCGGCCACCAACGCCCCCAGCGCCGGCTGCCGGCCTTGACGCCCCTTCTCCCCCCTCCTCCCAGCCCCCAGGAGGAGGAGGACCTCCTCCTCCTCCCGTCCCAAATCCCGTCCCCCCCGTCCCCCCTCCTTCTCCCCTGCTTGCCGCCCTGCCTCCCACTTCATCTCCTCGCCACCTTGAACCCCGCCTCCGCCACCATGGCCAAGGCCACAAGCCCGAGCGATGAACAACAGAGGACCAAGCCTGTGATTTTTATTTTATAATTATTTTATTAATTTTTAAATAAGGAACCGGCCGAAATCGAAATCGGCCGGGCCGGAACCGCCCTGCGGGTTCAGCCTCCGATTCATTCGTGGCCACGAACCGGAATGGCGGTTCTGAACCGTGGCCATGTCTAGTTTTATGCGGGTCGAAGGAGAATTGAGAAATGGCATGTGTGCAAGAATGCAGAGTGCAAAAATGCATTGATGAGGCATGAGCATGAGTGCGAGCACATGCATATCATGCGTTGTGACCAAGTGATGTTATGTATATATCACGATTGAGTTCTATGTTATTATTATGATGTTTAAAGTACCTAACCTACAGGGCCAAGTAATTATTGGATTTGGGCCCGAGGGCCTAAGTCATTTATGTTTGGATAGTGTGTTATTGAGTGCTCATCGGGAGGTGCGTGTTAGCCTAGTTTAGGTTTAGGAAATCTACTCATTGAGATTTATTCTCACTGTTGTTTAAACCCCACCTTTCAGACCCTCGATCCTGAGGATGCCCGAAGTTCCAGTACGTTTTGGAATTCCGCATAAGATAGAGCGGACGAGGACGGTACACCCCGTGGGGAACGGGGAGTTGTATATTAGACATTATACTTTAGTATGGGTGGATATGAGGGAAACATATTACCAGACCCACGAATACGTAGCTTGGTGCTTTAGGGATAGTTTCGGAGAGTATGGTTCTCTTCGAACTTTTGATGTCCTGTTTAACGGGCTGGGCGCGAGGGATCCCCAAGTGCCCCGACGGAGTTGTGAGTGACCCTGGTACCTTAGCTGAGGAGAGTGCGAGCTCTGATGGTATACCCGTAGAGTACGAGGTGGATGAGCCTGATCCGATGGACTTGGAGCCAATTGATTGGGACGCTATTCGGGGCCGATGGAGCCGGTGATGAGGAGCCGGAGCCGATTGAGGAGGATCCCGTATCAGAGGCCGAGCCCGAGGATATAGACTCGGAGGAGGAGGCCGCAGAGGCTGAGTCCGAGCTGGACTCATCAGATTTTGAGGAGGAGATGCCCGATAGTTCTTCATCTTATGAGTCTTCTAATTCCAACCCGGACTGGGCACTGTAGGATTTAGTTTTAGTCTCAGATCAGTAGGGCCAGTACCTTTTTGACCGGAGCCCCACCCTAAGTAGTAGACTGACCCCCGGGCCACTTACCCCTTTTTGTCAATGGTGGCTGTTGACCCACTTTTGATTTTTGATGCTCAGGCTGTATATGAATATTGTATATGTTTCTCCGATGTCAATGCAAGTGTATATTTGTTCATGTTGTTGGTTGTGTGGCTATTCTTGGTCATGTGTTATTTTATTGTACTGGTGTTATAATACTTCGCATGTGCTTTAATCTCTGTGTTGGGCGTTGGTCGGTGTGGCGTCGAGAGCGTCCTTTTCGAGAATCGACCATCGCGGTAGGGATGTGGCGCTGCCGTAGGGTGCGGGGCATGACAAAATCAATTCATGATCGAATTTTCTCTTAGTCGCACGAATTTAAATCCCTGATTAGCCTTTCTCTAATGGTTAGTATCCTAGGAATGATCAGTTTCGGGTGAGAACTAACTACGAGTATGTTCATAAAACCAAGCATTTCATAAATGCCAAATGGACAAATTTTCCGGATGTCACAAAATGAATTTAGCCCACAATCAACATTGCATTCATGAAGATCAAAGAAGTAGAAACTCGTGAAATTCTTAGACTTTGATGTCTTGTCACTCACCTCTATTATGTTCATCAAATCATGCGCTTCCTCTCATTCTCTCTTTTTTGGGCAGAAAGGGCATGTTCCACTGTTCAGCTCTTCTTGGTGATATCTTTCGATCGCTTTGGTACGAGAAGACCACTAAATGAGTTCCAACTCGTTCAATGTGGGTAGTTTGAAAGCTAAAAACAACTAATAGAACTGAAACAACAAATGAAAAGACTAACCTTGCTGTTGTGCAATCAAAGCTCCCAGCGTTTAAGGAGAGAAAGACAAAAGAGAGAAATGAAGAAGAGAATAGAGAAAGAGGAAGAAGAAATAGGCAAAAGACTAAAATTTGAAGGCAAAGTTGAAGTCGCTAAATAACCGAGGGGTGCTCTGCCGGTCCCATTTACTACATTTTAGCAGGTAACGCGAAGGTGTTTGACTTTCTACTCTTCGACCCTAATAAAAAAATATTTCTCTTTGCATGTAATGGCTTACTCAAAATGGACATCAAAAGAGAAGGAGAAGAGTGCGATAGGCATTATACCAAACAAAGAAAGAAGAAATCGGAGACTTGAAATGGAAAAAAGAGAAAAGGAAAAAGAATATATTTCTCATCTTGGAGCATGATTATAAGATAAGCTACATTGATAGAAAAGAAGGAAAAAAAGAAGAGAGACTCCATCAAGAAAATAACTTTGAAGTTCAGACATTTTGCACAACTAATTCAACAAATACTCAAAAAAATGAGAAATTAAAAGAAAAACTAACCTTTCACACATTCCCTCCTGCATTTATTTTATAAAACAGGCATTATCACAATTTAAACATGAAAAACTAATGTTTCACACATTTCCCTCCTGTGTTCATGTGCATTCACCATCATTGTCCCTTCCAAAAAGGGAACCGATCCCTTCTTCCATTGAAACTCTTCTCCCTCTTCTTCCTCAAGTACTTGCACCCTCAGAGGCTCTACCGGGTGCTTCATGACATTTAACAATCCCCTTATATGTGCAATTTCAAATTCCAACATATGTTTTTCGACAAGTTACTTTTCCATATGAATTATCATGCAGTAGAGTTCCTCCTTTTGCCTCTAAAACATAATACATAGGTGTCAAAAAAGAATAATAGGAAAAGATATGTATTCTCTTCACATGAGAAGAAATATGAAGTGAATACCTTATGCTTTTTAGCCATTTTCAAGACTCTTTCAGCTTGTTGTAACTTTAAAGTAGCCGATTCGAGTGGACGATTGTACAAGGCATTCTGATGTAAAAAAGAAGTTAGCATACTGTCAACATTCCATTCATCAAGACCATAGAAGTAGAAACTCATGAAATTCTGAGACTTTGATGTCGTCACTCACCTCTATCATGTTCGTCAAATCAGTCGCTTCCTCTCACTCTCTCTTTTTTGGGTAGAAGGGGTATGTTTTGCTTTTCATGGTGATATCTTTCAATTGCTTTGGTATCTAAAAACCACTAAACTACACCTAACTCATTCAATATGGGAATTTTGACAGCTAAAAACAAATAATAGAACTGAAAACAACAAACGAAAAGACTAACCTTGCTGTTGTGCGGTCAAAGCTCCCATCGTTCACGGAGAGAAAGACAAAAGAGAGAAATGGAGAAGAGAATGGAGAAAGAGGAAGAAGAAATAGCCGATAGACTAAAATTTGATATTAAAGTCGGAGTTGCTGAATGATAAAGGGGTGCTCTACCAGTCCCATTTACTAAATATGAATGGGTAATGATTTTGGCGAAGGTGTTTGACTTTCTACTAAAAAAAATGTCTCTTTGCATATAATGGCTTACTCAAAATGGACATCGGAAGAGAAGGAGAACAGTGAGATAGGCATTATACCAAACAAAGAAAGAGGAAATCGGAGACTTGAAATACGGAAAAAAGAGAAAAGGTGTGACATTCTAAAATCCGACCCACTTGGGATTTATGAAATGAGGAGTTTATGGATGTGCTTGTAGTTAGATCTCGCCCAAAATTGATCACTTCGAGAATACTAACCGTTAGAGAGAAGCTAATTAGGGATTTAAATTTGCGCGACCATTAAACTCGATCGTGAACCGACTTTCGATCATGAAAATCATCGAGGTGACATTTTAAGCCACTATAGGCCGATCCAAGGATAGCCAGGGATCAGTTCACCACTGTCATACTAGTGGATCGCGGATGATTCTGCTGGACCTCGAAATGCATTTAACGAATGACCCTAAACCTATACTAAATGATCGTGTCCATCGGATCTAGTAATCGATCCTCGCGATTAAGTAACAACCGAGGTCGTCACGACCCGAGTAAATTTGTACGTGGCATGATTCGGTATCGACCACTGGTCAAATGTACGAATTTCCCAAAAAGCCACTCATTAGTTTGAGATATACTCAAGTTACGTTAATTAGATTTATTCATTGATTAATGACCGAAATCAGGCCTTGGAAATTATGAATGTCACGATAGGATAGTTGGATGACGTTGTCATTGGCTTAGATAGCCTCGGATTCGTCCGAATCCTTCAGAAAAATTGAATTTGGTGGGAGATGGAAAATGGCCATTTTACCCCTAGACATTTGTTAAGACCAATGTAACTTGGGAAGGGCATTTTGGTAATTTTGCCTAGCCTTAGAATTAGAGATTTTTGGACAATTTTGCCCTTGGGCATTTGTTAAGACCAATGTAATTTGGGAAGGGCAAGATGGTCTTTTGGCCCTCAATTATTGGACTTGGGTTATTTAAACCCAATTTTCCTCTCTCTCTCCTCTCTTGGCTCAATCTCCTCCCCACCAAACCGACCGCCCCACCCCCTTAGCTGCGCCACCGACCGCTCGCCGGCCGCTGCCCGCCGTGCCACCACCATCCCCATCACCAAACCGAGCCACCCCCTCACCCTCACGCCGCCGTCTCTCTCTCCCCCTCCCATGGCCGTGAGTGAGCCGTAGCCAAGGACGCCGCTTATTGCCGTCGCCAAGCCACTTGCTTTGCCGTCGCCAAGCCACTTGCCGCCTCCGTGTGCCGTCATGAGTCGCCGATCAACCGATCCCCCTTCCCACTCTAGCCGAGCTAGTTTAGAGTTCGGGTAAGTCATGCCCTAAACTCTATTTAGGACTTTGGGTAATGACAGACAAAATTTGGGTTGAATCGGGTTGTTAGGCGATGGTTTAGGGGTTAATTAGAGGCCGTTTAGTGATTATAATAGTGGCCCGACTTGGGGATTAATTATGGCGGGTTTATGAATGGAATTATGATGATTTCGTGGCTGTTTTGGTGTTGAAATAGATGCTGGAAAATCGGGAATTGAAATGACGGACTTATGGTCCGATTTGGGGACGATTTGTATCGGTTTGATGTGCCGTGGTGTGGCTGTGTTTTGGTGCCCATTATGGCTTGAAATATGCGTGGAAATGTTGAATTTGTGGCTGTGATGGTGGCTGTGATTGTGGGCCAGATGGCGGCCGTGATTGTTCGTTAGTTTGTGCAATATTTGATTGAAATGTGTTTCGTTATGTGCACGCTTGGGCTAAATTGAAATTGACTGTCAATTGGCCGTGCTTGAGTGTCGATTGAGCTTGAGAAATGCGTGGTTTGATGCGTGCACGGGTCACGTGTGATTGGCCAATTTATTGGCAAGTGGGTATTGAGCATGTGAACGAGTGAGAAATCATGTATGGCACAGTATGTGTGTTTGTGATAATCCCTGAGGCGGTATCATTACGCGAGGAATTGATCTGTCCTAAGGCGGTACAACTACACAAGACGATGCATGGTATTACGAGGACAGCCAACCTGTGGCGGTACCATTACGCGGGTTATGTCGTAGGTGGTAGGTGTTGAGCCTAAAGCAGTACCACTACGTGGGCAAGATACATAACCTGAGGCGGTTCCATTACGCGGGCCAAGAAGTGTTGTGAATATGGCCAACCTGAGGCGGTACTATTACGCAGTTGTGTACTAGGCGACGGATGTTGAGCCTGAGGCAGTACTACTATGCGGGCAAGAAACATGGCCTGAGGCGGTACCATTACGCAGGCTCTGAAGTGTTGTTATGAGTTAGTTGCAGTGAACCTAAGGCGGTACTATTACACGGGTCACTGACGAGTTGGGTGAAATGAATGTGATGAGGCCAGAACGAATGCATGAAATGAAATTAGAATGTGCATATGATTGGCAATAGTGATGTTATGACTAACATGCAGGTTGCACGCTGGAAAGGCCTAGGTAAGCATAATTGTGTGCCTGCATTGTGATGGCTGAATGTGGTTGTATTTGTAGTTGTTTGGAGGCACGTGATAGCCTAGGTGGGGTTTAGGGTGTATGCTTATTGAGATGTAATCTTATGGTTATTTCAACCAACAATTTTAGAATCTCGGCCCGAGTGATGGATCCCCCACTATCGCCACCTGAGTGTTTTGGAGTACTAATGCACACCGACCACAGCATTATAGGGTACCCCATAGATGATAATATGACCTGGGTTAAGCATACGATGGTAATTTGGGTAGACATAGGGCTACCCCTCTAGCAGATCCTATACCTACACTGCTTGGTTCTTTCGAAACGGGATATATGAGTTTGGCCCTATCCGTGGATTTGATGTCCCCTTTGATGGAGTCGGGGACTGGGATCCATCAGCCATACCTCATCCGGATAGCGAGATGACTAGTTTGGAGATTAGTCTAGTGCAGTCAGGACTTGAAGAAGCTTTTGAGTCTTGGGGCTGAGCATGAACCGGAGCCTGAAGAATCCCAAGCAGGGTACGACCTTATGGACGTGGATCTCGAGCCAATTCTAGAGGAAGAACCTGGGGCAGAACTTGAAGAGGCCCCAGAAGAGGAGCCTGAAGGAGAACCAGAGGACGTACCCGAGTTTGAACTGTGGTGGGATCCCGAGTTTGTTACAGATGATGAGTTGGACGAGGAGCCTGTTGAGGAAGAGCGGGTTGAGGTTCCAGCAGAGTCGGGTGATATAAACAATCCGATCAAGATCGAGACCGAGTTGGAATCCTCAGAGGATCAAACAGTTCAAGGGGACTCAGACTCAAGTGCTGAAGAATCAGATTCTGAGTGGATGCCAAGTAGAGGACGTAGGGGCTAGCGTAGGGGTTAGGCGTAGGCTTTTTGAGGTGTACCATTTTTGGATGATAGGGTACTCAATTTGTCGATCATTTTGAATATCAGTGGTTTATAGTATAGAGGTTCGGTGTGCTTATGTATATGGTGGTTTGTAAATTGTGAATATTATATAAGTTTGGATAAGTAATGGATATGTTTGTTCCCCCTGTTTACCCCAGTTATATTTGTTTGGGTATTGATTGTGCCTTTCGCTGACGGACATAAATCTCTGATAAGTTGAATGGGATCGGCAATACCCTGGGATGCCGCATCATTCGACCAGAGAAGTGTGTCGCGTGCTCGATGGGATTCAGGGAGTAAAAAGGAAAAAGAATGGCTTTCGCATCTTGGAGCATGATTATAAGATAAGCTCCATCGATTGAAAAGAAAGAAAAAAGAAGAGAGACTCCATCAAGAAAACAACTTTGTAGCTCAAACATTTTATTCCGCTAATTCAACAAATACTCGAAAAAGAACGAAAATTAAGAGAAAAACTAACCTTTCACACATTCCCCTCTTGCGTTCATGTTATAAAACATGCATTATCACAATTTAAACATGAAAAACTAACCTTTCACACATTCTCTTCCCCTGTTCTTATGCATTCACCATCATTGTCCCTTCTACAAAAGGGAACCAATCCCTTCTTCCGGCAAAATTCTTCTCCCTCTTCTTCCTCAACTTCTTGAACTCCTAGAGGCTCCACTAGGTGCTTCATAGTTATTGTTTCGCAAGCCGTTTTGCAAGCTAGCTGCATTGGCCGCTCGTTGTTTCCTCTTCGATTCTCGGAGTTTTGCTTGTTGTTTCGAGAAGCCACACCACCACTAGACTCGTCGCTCTCATACAAGCAAGATCGAGAAGTTTCACTATGAATAGCTGCTGAATACTGCCTTATCTGCCATGTCTTAGCTGTTGGACACTATTCAGACTAGTATTTAAACTTAGGTTGACATCTTCAAAACACTTTGAGTTTGAGGGGGATGTTAGAGATATTCAGGATAGTTGAGAAGTTAGAGAGATATGTGGAAGAGAGTAACTTTGTATATTTCAATAAATGGGAAAGATTAAACGAAATGAGGTATCTATCTAAGGTACTAAGATAAACACAATATCAAATATAATCAATCAAGGATATGCATATATCTCGTTTGATAGTGCATATCTTGAGAGATATATGTGTAATCCTAAGAGAAATGTAAAATTAGGTAAAACATTCCCCCTCAAATGCAGGGTGAATTCCCTTAAAAACCCAAAACTTTAGATCAAGTCCTAAATCTGCCATAAATTTTTTTTTATCTCAGAAAAAACCCCAAACTTTAGGTAAAGTCTAAAATCTACCCTGAACTTTTTTTTGTCTTAGAAAAAACTCCAAACTTTAAGTTCAGTCCAAAATTTGTCCCGAATTTTGTTTTATGTAAAAAAAAACAAATTTCAACTTATTTTAAAAAATATACCCCTGTAATCTAGTCTCAACTTGACGTAGCACTTCCACGTCGATAACAAATCCACATCAACGGACTCTAAAAGAAAATAGCAGTAGAAGCTATTTCAAAAAGCATGCAAATGTTCGGGAAAAGGCTATATGGGCAGCTGATTCCTCGGATGGGAGCACCAATGGACTCTAACGACTATTCTTATTTTCCTTGACATCCTCAACATTCACATTGAAGATGCCTATAAAAGAGAAGATCTTTGAAGCCAACAAGTTAGAGGACGAGAGAGAATTTCACGCTCATACAAAATCCAGAAATTTGCTACTTGCTATACTCTTAGTAAAAAGCTCTTGTTTGTTTGTAACACTTGCTGCCTTGTAATTACGCTGAAAGATTAAGTGTACCAAGTGATAGTAGCACATAATTCCTGATAGTGTGATATATGTCACGCCCGAACCCCACGGGCGCGTGAGCATCCTTGCCATGGTCAATTTGAGTGCGACGTCTCGGGACGCCGCAACCGACCCAACTCCCCAACACAGAGACTTAAAGCATATGCGGAAGTAACTCAACACCCGCATACAAAGATAAACACACAACTAAGGATGACCACAGAAATTAACACTTGTACTAGTCTTTGGAAGTCATATACAATATCCAAGTACAACTCGAACACCAAAAATCAAAAGCGGATCAAGGCCACTATCGACAAAAATGGGTAAGTGGCTCGGGTTCAGGCACTACAACTAGCCGGGGCTCCTCCCAAAAACGCATTCGGTACGCCTGCCATCCTCAAGGCTGGGGGTCTGAAAATGTGGTTTCAACAACAGTGAGAATAAATCTCAGCGAGTAATTCCCTAAACCTAAATTAGGCTAACGTGCACCTCCTGACGAGTACTAAACGACACACGATTCGAAACAAACTGACTCAGGCCCTCGGGCCTAAATCTAAATTTTACTTGTCCCTGCAGGTTAGGCATTCTATATATATATAATCACAACTGTACCAAAATATTTAGATCGCAGTACAAATACACATATCACTTAATTCCGATGTATGTAATGCACGTGCTCATGTTCGCACTCATGTCATACCTCAGCAATGCAGTAACGCACACTTACATGCTAGCACTCTGTCATTTACCAATTTCTCCTCCGACCCGCGTTAAACGCATCAGGTCCGACCCGCGTAAACGCATCAGGTCTATCACTTTGAGATCGATCTCTGGCTCGCGTAAACGCGCCGGGCTCATGACACATTACCCGCGTAAAAGCGTATCAGGTTGGTCATCTTCCGATAAACCGGGCATCGTCCCGCGCGTAACACGCCTCTCGGGGCGGGTTCACTACCCAGCGTAAAGCGCATTAGGGTTTATTGTGATCACACATTCACAGGCATCAATTTTTTATTCGAACCCCGCGTAAAACGCATCAGGGCATTTTAGGTTATCACAATGCACATGTCATTTGTGCACACTCGAATATGCACATGCCTTGCCTATGCATGAGATGCACGTTCGTGGTCATAAAATCCACACTTGGGCATTAGCAAATTCCACAATGGGCAATCAATAGCACAACGTTATTCAGTCAATTAACAGTGCACTATGCCCAATCTACATTTCAACATGCCCAACCAACACATAAGCACAACCATGAAAACACTTCAAGGCACTCTTGCACGGCGCATAAATCACACATATAACTAGCACAGTTGGACTAGCATGAACCCGCGCAATCAAAATCCACTAAACTATTCCATTCTTAATTGTCCTAGGCACATGTCACGGCACCTCAATATCATTCGCAATCCAAGACAATTCAGCCACTAACTTAGTTCCTCCAACATCTCCGGCAATTACACCATTAACCCCTAATCATTCGTGCCTCGTCCCGATTCGGTATCAGCATGGGCAGCCCCCACGCGGGCCTCTCTAGCCCAATAAATCTCCTCAAAAAGCTCCATTTGTCTCCCCAAAATATCGCCCAAATTAGCCACCACGAGGACCAAACTAGGCGCGCTCTATAATCCACAATTGAACCCGAATTAACCCGAACCCGGGCCGATTCAATCCCAAATCTGTCCAGCCCATATATCGCGCCTCTCGGGCCACTAATTCTCCATTAATTCATCATACTAATCCACCAAATCGACCACAATCACAACCCCTAATCACCTCCACAATCTAACCCCCAAATTGATCGCGCCTTGTCCGATTCAAACCCGATATGGACAGCCCCCACACCGGTCACTCTAGGCCACTAAATATTCTCAAAATTTTCTATTTAACTCCCCAAAATATCATTTTGATCAGTCACCATAATGCCAATTAAGGCGCACACTAGAATCCGCATTCTAGACCCGAACTTCCCCGAACTTGGGCTATTCCATTCCAAACTTGACCAGCCATCTCTCGGCACTTACACAGCCGCGAAACCTCATCAAACGGTCACTATAATTCACTAAATCAGCCGCGACATCAACCCCTACTATCCTTTGCACAATAACCCCTAAATTACCCTAATTTAACCCCTAAACTTGTCTAGAAATGCAAATAATCCTAATTAGGGTTTAGGGTCAAACTCACCGGTGTCCTAAGCTTCAAACCGAGCCGAACACGCGGCGATGGCGGCTGGACAGCGGCGACGCCTCGCCGGAACAATAACGACAGCGGCGGTTCCGACGAACGACGCGAGCCTAGGCGGAGGGGCGGCTGGTCGCGGCGGTCGGGAGGGAGAGAGAGAGGAGTGGACGGCTGGGTGGTGCTAGGCGAGGCGGCGGCGCGCGATCGGCGGCCCCCGGCGAGTAGCGGCGGACGCACACCGGCGGCCAAGAGAGGGAGGATTTGGGAGAGAATGAGAGAGAGGGGGTGATGTGCCGCTAGTGAGGGAGTTGGTCGGGCAATCGGCAAGGGTGGACCGTTAAAGAGCGGTGAGCTCGAGCACGGTGGGGGCGAGCTCGAAAAGGCGGCCGCAATACGGGCGCGAGGGAGAGAAACAGTAGAAAGTTAAAGAGGCAACAACGCCGCCGAGGTCAGGCTAATTAGGGCGGCGATTTAGCTCTACGGAATAGAAGCAGCAACGTCGCTGGGACCGCAGTAGCCCTTTAACGGGCGAACGGTGACTCACGGGCGTGACGGCCCGAGGAGGGACCGAGAGCGAGAACAGAGGAAGAGGGGGACGAACCGGTGGCGTCGAGAGTACCGCCAAGCATGACGTGGCAGCAACGGGGCGACGACGAGAGGAGGGAGGCGGCGTCGAGGGCTACTGGGCAAGGCCAAGGAGCTAGATGGGCGAAAGCAGAAGGGACGAAGGCGTAACCAAAGGGCAAAGAAGAAGGAAGAAGAAAAGAGGAAGAAAAGAAAAGAAAGAAAGAAAAGAAAAGAAGAGAGAGAGAGAGAGGTGGGGTGGGTGAACCGAGGGGACGCCTGCAGAGGGGGGAGATGCGCAATGGGTCGGGGGGAAAAGAGAGAGAGAGAGAGAGAGGAAAAAAAAAAATTATACACATTCAAATATTAAACGTAATCTGAAGGTCTAAATTCAAAACCAAAAATGATCTACCGGTCCAAAATAAGCCTCGTATATAAAAAGGGACAAAGGCCAAATTAATTAAACCGAACTATAACGAGGGAGGTCTACTAGTCCAAATTTGCACCTGGTCAAAAACTCCCCTTTTTCCATCATTCCTGACAATCTCAACGTTGGCTACCATAATATTGACACCGTCCAATTTATTTCATCCTGAAACTCCCGAAAATCGACTGCCAAGTTCGGGGTCTAAATAACGGTCAAATTTGATCGAGTGCGATTTTAGCGAAATCTCTAATTTAAAATGATAACCGAGAGTGATCAGTTCCCGGGCGAGATTTTACTATAAGCACACTGACAAATTACGCGTTTTATAAATCCCAAAAATGGGCCGAAATTCGGGATGTCACAATATATCGCCTTATAGGATTGGTGTTTACTGAGTATGACTTGTTTAGCTAATTAATAGTGGCCCGACTTGTGGCTGTTAATGATTAGAGTTGACGAGACTTGGAGATAAAATCGAACCATTATATATATTTGTGTGCTATATTTATTTTCCTATTTATCTTCGTTAACACACAATCATGTCACCGTCTCACACACATCTAGTTGAACTCAATATTTACTTGGCACCAACTATTTTCCACAAAAGTTTGAAAAGTTCATAAAGCAACCTATTTACCCCCTGTTGTATTGTTAGCCTCAACAGTTTTCTAGTATTAATAGCTTTAATTTTGTGGAATCAGAGACTTTGAAAAATCTCATTATTATTTGCAACCCAAAAGCATATATGTCTATGATCGTATTATGAAATGAAATTTCTTCTCTGACATGAATGTACTGCTTTGAGTTATAGGATACTGAAATTCTAGGTATCTAATTGCCGTCTCACGAAAAATTGCACCTGTTGTTTAGAGTCATCGACTTTTGATTAACACAAAATTGTCGGGATATCGCTTTGATGTGGTTTGATATTAGATCATCAACTTTTGATTTCAACCACCATATATAGATATTAGATTTCTTGTATGATAGATGCATCTAGAACGGGATAGGGACACTGAAGTGCTATAACTTCTAAAAAGCATCCACTTGAGTATCACAACCTTCAATTGATCACTTAAGTGCCAACAATTTTAAAAAATGTTAACCAGAGTTCCAGAAATCCGATGTGACGTAGCACTTGTGGTGAACGTTTTAAAAAAAAATTATGTTACTTAAGTGATTGATTGAAAATCTAAATGCCACACAAGTAATTGGATATATAATTATGGTATTTAAGCGAGCACCATACATATTAGTTATGACACTTAGATGATAAAAAAAAAAGTTATTGCCTCAAGTGAGCGCCATACGAATGTTATGGCATTTATGGTTTTGTTATCTCCATCTTGACCCTTTTCCAGTTATTCACGTTCAACATGTTTAGAAAAAGAGTAGACCACCAAAGCACAATACCCGCATAATGACCCTATGGCTCTACTAAACTCGAAGCGCAAAAGTTATCTCTGCAACATTTAAGTAGGTCGCCAGCTTTCTGAATAGAAGTCAGCTAAAAAAAAGAAAGATGATGAAATGCATCAATAGCAACACAATAAAACTCAAGCCTTGTTCCTACTGAAATGAAAATTCGCGCCGCATCTTCACGTGGTTCCACAATCAGATATTTAAAGAGCAAGCGCTTCCTTTTCTAATCTCAGATATGCTAATGATACGCACAAAATATCTCTGTAGAACCTTAGAGTTTTGGTCTCTCTCTCTCGCCAAATTATGTCTGTTACTGCGAATAAACTTCGCATTTCTGACCTCCAAAAAAGCTCTCAATATCTGATTGTGGAAACGGATCTCTATTTGATTCACGTGCATTCCTAGATCTCTTGACCGAAGCATCAGGAGGAAGAGGGGCGTGACATCGCTTGAGATTGGAACGACTTTGCTAAATTATCCAGCGGAACCGTCGCTTGAGATTGGAACTGACTCCGCCCTTCACATTTGGATCCGGATTGTCAGGCCAGGGGTACTCCTGCTTCTTCGCCTTCCCGAGCTTCACAACAACCATGGCACTTGTCCTCCCAGTGCCCAACCATGCCCCGACAGGGCTCTCAAGGAGCCTTTAGCAAAAAAAGAAGTAAGATTCAAGAGCGGCCACGAGAAGAATCACGCCACAACCTGTGACGGGGACTGGTTATAAGTGATCGGCAATAAAGATCATGGACAAATGCAGCTATGTCAAACTGGCCACAACTCTTCCGTCTGGCAACAGGAGCAACAGCAGCCAGACAACAGAGACCACCATGTGGAGCAAGAGCAATCAGCAAGACCTGGGCAACGAGCGGCAATGGTGTTCTCCAGGAACTGCACCAAGAAAATCAGCAACGAGCAGAGACCGGCTGCTAGTGACAGGAACAGAGATACGGCCAACAGGAGTAGGGACGTCGCGGACTAGAATTGCAACAGCACAGGTGGTGATTCACGGTCAGTACAGGCGGGACATTGTGGCGACCAGCAATGAGGCATGTCACATTTCTAGAAAATGTTTTTCATGAATATTTTCTGGTATTTGGCCAAAACCTGAATATGAACCGGAAAATATTTTCCGTTATTTGGTAAAGAAAACATTTTCCTTCGCTCATTCCATTGTTTTCCATGTACACTTGAACGCTCCAAACCAAAACTAAGCAAAACTTCGGACCGAAACTCAACACTCTCGAGCGCACTACATATATCATCACGTATTCTGATACCAACCAAAAACTTGTACGTGTTTACATGAATTGAACACCGGAGCGCACGTACGTTAGAACCGTATATGCGCCCTTCATACTCAGAATAGCGTACAAATGTTTTACTTCGCATCTCCGGCCACCATAGTATTCCCATCGTCAATTGCCAGCCATCACATATACACGATCGAAACCATGATGACTGACAGCTCAGAATACAAAAGTTGGAAGGGAATCAAAACAGAGAGACTATAATAAGGCTTACGAGACACGATTACATTCAATTTCATAAGTGGCTGAGTCAGCACTTTTATTGACATAATTCATAATGTATTGTTCACTCAAATAGTAGCATCCAATTTCGTAAGAAGCAAAAAAGGAGAGGAGGAAGAAGAATGAGATAATTATACCGTGGCAAAGAGGCTTCTCCATTGCAATTCAAAGATTCCCGATATGACGCGTGCCAAAAGCCGATCCAATTCCCACTCGATATGAGCGATCAAACACAATGTAAAGCAGAACTTAAAATGTGGAAAAGAAACACGGGATGGAGAGAAATGCGCGAAGAAGGAATGAACAGATTAAGCCCCTTCGCCTCTCGAGGACTCATCTATCTCCAGAGATCACTGCTCGTCCGAAAGCCGTCCATTGCTCGACACTGCAAATGAGGAGCAAGAAGGCGGGGGAGAAGGAGAAAGCGTAGAGGTGGCGGAGAAGGACGAATAGTAGCTCTTGGAGGCGGAGAGGTGAGGAGCAAGCACGTGAGAAGAAGAAGGTAGAGGACGGGAGAAGTGCATTTCCCAAAGTCATTTGCCCCCAATTTGAAGGTGTTTTTTCTATATGATCTTTTGAGCGAGCCATCTTATATTCTCCACCAAAATCTTCACGATCCTTTGGATTGGCTCTCTTTTCCAAACCGAATTGAACTCGGTTTGTTGTTCATTTTCGATCTCACGAGCTCAATCTTCGGGACTCTGCCAGCAACCTTTATCTAGTCCAATGTGGAATTGATCTTGGCATCACTTTGAATTCAAATTTGAACCAAGATTAATCAAGGATGTACCACTGTGGATCATCCTATCTTGAAAATATATTTGGCCGTCCTTGTCCCCCAATTTGAAACTCTAATCCGCAAAGTCCAATATTAATCCTTATCATGGCCGACTATATAGGAAGGTAACGTGACGCGTGCTCCTCTGCTACATGGAATTGTCATGCAAGTGGCATGTGCGACGTGTGGCCTAAATGAAATGCAAACTATTGCAAATTGTATTTTTGTCTAAGGATCAAGTCGATTCCTAATTTTCTCATGTAATAAAGAATTAAATATGGTAACCAACATTTAGGTGTAAACAGCATACAAGGCATCAAGGAAAAAAAAAGCTATTTTTCACTTCATATTCCGACATTATCTAATAGTCATCTCAATGCGACTTGACAACAAAATTATATATAATTATGACTATTTGTTTATTATTATCCATGGACGTTAAACACGTCCAACAGTAATTACAAATTATATAAAATGACATTTAATTGTGTAGTATCTCCACTATACACAGTATATATATATATCATAAATTCCTTATTTGTTCTAGATTTTATATAAATAATTAGTGGTTGGGCTTGTTCTGTATCTTTGTTTCTGGCGATTTGATTCCCACCAAATTCTTCGAGGCTTGGATGGCGAAAAAGCTGCATTGGGATTAGGCAGATGGTCCGTAGTATATACCAAAATATGTAAAATGTTCATATTGATTTCGGTCATGGATAAATGAAGGTTTTGCAATGAATGGAGCATAATATTCCATGAGTCCATCTTAGTGCAATATCTAAAACTATCACATGACGCTTTGAATAGAGTTCCGAGAGATACCACTTGAATTGGTCAATTGATTTCAATCAGTGAAGGAACAACTTGGAAGATAACTAGTGTTACATGTTTATGAGTACATACGCATAAGTATACGATGATGGAGTGCTGTAACAAGTATTTGAGATCGTCGAACTTTAGCTTTCCCAGAGAAATTATTTCGTTGATTTACTTGTGGATCGAATTAAGGGTAAATAAATTATTTGTATTTGCAAGAAAAAAATAATCATCTAATAGATTTTATATTTGATATTTAGTCGGTCTCTTTAATAAGGTGTCAATATTTATGTACTAAAATTTAATAATTATAGCTTAATATGCTTTAGGTTTTGTAACCAATTGGATCTCATATGCATGCTCAAAATTTATGAAAAAGTTGCCACACAACGTCTCTAAGATTTTCGGGTCACTTTTCATCAATGTTGTATAGTATAATATAAATGAATACTAATTTAAGGTCACTTGATGAGAGTGATATATATTTTTTTGGTCGATAAAATAGAAATTCCATTAACTCAAAGAAAGTCCGTTCACGTCGCAAGATAAGATATCCAACAAAAGTTTCAAGGAAAAAGATAGCCACTTTGAGTTAAGTTCCTTCTTTTACTAGGCTTTAGCCACCCAATCTGTGAGCCTATTTGCATCTCTTGGACATTGGGCTAGGTTCACCAATTTCAGTTGGGCTAGTTTTGCTTTGCACTCATCAATCCAGGCTCATAGTGCCCATGGGCTTTGCTCTTCTTCCCCAATGCAGCCGACCAATGAAGTATAATCTGATTGTACTGAAGCTGAACTCCACAGAACTCCTCACGTTTGCTTCTCTCTTCAACAAAGCGTAGACCGGTGAGCAAAGCTAGGGTCTCAACCGCTTCAGTCGATCCAGCCAAGATGGAGCTTGCAAAGCCATCCACCAACACTCCTCTATAGTCTCGAATCACCAATAGTGCCACTGATATGATGATTTGAACACCACATGTCCACAAAAAGTATGATTATTTATAAGGATCCGTTTTTTTTGCTAAAAATAAATGAATTGTAAAATATTTTTGAGAAAATAATTGCTTGTATCGCTTAAAATAATTAGTCGATAAAAATATTTTTAGTATCGTCAACAATTTATGTCTAAGCATTTTCGCAAATGATGAAATTTTATTTCATCCATGCATTTTTGTAAGCGATGCAAGCGATCATTTTTTAAAAATATTTTTCAAAAAATCATTTATTTTCTGCGAAACAAACTCACTCTAAGCCTTATACCTTTGAATATAACGGTGCTCAATTATTAACATTTCATCACTCTATTACGACTACCTAGAGGGAAGAGAATAGGGATATTATTTACCATAAACCAGAAAAATCCACGGATTAATGAGAGATGAACATTTCAAATTAACTGGAATACGGGCTCGGGAACAACGTTTGGCCCGTCAACTTGCCTTCATGTACTCAGAAACGACGTTGAGATCATTCCTTGATGACTGAAACTATCCATGCGAAAAAAAAAAAAAGACGAAGCAGAGAGAATCAGTGAAAGCAAACAGAATTACCGAAGGAGATGATCTTTTTATTTGTATATGATATTTTATCTTTTCATATAAATTTAATTTTTTTAAATATTTTGACGACATATTCATGTGAAAATTAATACAATAATCTCTTAGTGTTGTCCATCAATATCTTGTCTCATACATATACCACATCCCAACTCAATTTACTTGTGAATAGTTTATAACAGTATCTTTCCAACCTTTCTATCTCAGCTCCTAGATTATGCAGCGTACTACCACGTTTGGGACTCAGTTCTGAGAACCACAGAAAGCTCCCTCTCTCGTATCATAAATTGCCGTTCACCAGAATAAATTACTAGATGAAGATATAATCCCTGAATTATGGTATATCAATAGAGAAGAGCTTTATACGTTAGTGTTTCCTGAAAGAGTGCCAATAGTGTGTGAATTCATGTTCATCACAGCACAGCACGCGATTCACGCAGAACGATGTTGAATGTTGCATAGGGGCCTCAAAAAGACACTTTCTGATCTAGATGATGAGCCCCACCCGACTCGACGTGGGATCGTCATGCGACCATAATTGTAAGATTTTTGGAGCCACCGCGTGTTCATCTAACAACTTAAGTTTTTTAAACAGTTGGCAGTAATCTCACAAAATCTCACGATAATTAAATATCATTTCTGTTTGTCCTCTTGTTGAAGCCAAACTAGCTCATGGTGTGTGAGGACACCGGGTTCATGTAATACATCCTAATTAAATGAAAGAAAAAAGCAGAGAGATGAGAGTAAGTAGCGAAGGAAAAGCGCACCATGACTAAGCATACATAAAAGCAACTAAAGAAATCCAATCCCCATTCTCAACCCAGTCCCAACTCTAGATGGTCTCGACTCCAAGCATGGCTAAGTAAAATTTTGAATGCACCATATCGATATAGGTAAGAAACAACAATCCTTTATCTACAAAATGTCCCATTCACTATCTTAACAAATCTCAACTTTTGATCATTAAACAAAACAAGTCAACTTACATTATCTGAAATGTATGTGCTGCTAGTGGAGTCACTATTTAAGAAGTCTTTATCAACAAGTGGAAAAGAGGAATAGAAAAAAATTGTAGATGCTATTTCTGTCCAAGCATGGCCAAAGCATCTGTGCAACCATATGCTTCTATGAATATGTGCTCAATTTTGTTTTCCCGCGGCTTCGCCGCGAGCAAATTCCTGCATTCAACCAAAAGGGGTTTCATCAGTAAATTATTCCCATGAGTACTTGTAATTGCTTGAATCATAGACATGGCATCCATTTAGATGGGTAAATGGATAAGATTATTGGGTAATTCTATACTAAGGCCATCTCTTAGCGCCATTTTATGTAGCGATGTGTTGACCATCCATCGGAGCTCCTATAGTTCCTGATAGATTTATGCCCATTCGTAGTTCGTTGTAATCACTTTTTTTATCATTGTTTTCTTTTTGTGATTTGGGTACCAGGAGTACTCCGAGGAAATGAAAAATGACTCTAAAAATTGGCGAAAGTCTTTTGGAGAGTCTCTTAATTTTGGTCTTTGCATGTAAAAAGATATGGGATGACATTTCTGTTGAAAGTGAAAGCGAGTATGAAAGTGAAATGATGCAATCAAATCGACCCAATTAGAAAGCATGGGTAGTAGTGAGGTTGACATACTAATGTTGTTCTCTTTTGTGCCTTACACATATGTCATAGAGAGCATTATGGTACCAACCGTGATGTCATATACTAAAAGATCATATTAATAAGCGCCTTTATGATAATTCTTAGATACATTTACTGAGAAAAATATTCGATATTCAAAGTGTTGATTATGAACGTCATAAGAACTGTTACTGCATTGCATATTGTAATGTTTCTTCGTTTGGTTTGTTGATACGTATCTCAGAGATACCTTTTAATTAGATCCAATAGTAAAAAGGAAGGATACAACATCTAATCGATAAAGGCGAACCCCAAATTGTTCTACGATGCATGGGGGTGACTAAGTCAAAGTCTTCACATATATGGTAGAGTCAAAGTCTTCACATACGCTAAAGATATATGGTAGAGTCATAGTCAGAGTTAAATTAAAGTCCTTAATCTTTCCCGTTCCACGATGAGAAATCAAGTAAGGGTAGACGAATAATGTTAGGCTAAAGATAACAATACGTAGGTGGTTATATTCATTGTTCATCATTTGTGTAACCAATAAATAGTTGTGTGATTTATATTCATTATTCGTCATATGTACTATCCGTGAACTATCATCACACACATTGATTAACCTCTCATATAATCCGGTCTACTGATTATTGTGTTATTCCGAGAAAGTCTATCAGTATCTTCATTCAACCTATTCAATCCCCTTTCTAGATTGTATTGTTAGCCCCAGCAGTATAACTAACATAAAATAATCTATTATGCGACATGGAAGATGACTCAAGCATATAAAGAGAAACAAAAGTTTCAATAATACTAATATGTCAAGATTGCGAGCACTTCATGTAGTCATTGTCTCCATTTTCATGAAAATAATAATACCTTAAGATTGTTGGGGAAATTTGATTGCTAATGAAGATAGAGGAGTAGTTTATACTTCTTTGATGCTTTGATGCGTGATGACGATTATTGTCTTTAAGGTATAATTTGCCCCCACTATTGTTGCCGTCAAGTTTTTAACAAATATACCTCCAGGATATACACCAAAGCCATAGAGAAATGGGTTCGTCAATTATTCAATTTCTCTCTTAGAATATCACCTTCAATGTCTTGTCAAACTGTGTGTGAAAAGAGAAAATTAATAGAGAATATTGTGAAGAAGAGAAGGTTGTTGTTCTTGAATATGTGTTATGAATTCTATCTATAGACAACCAATCAATACATCTCTTGGAAATAGGTGCCTTATTCCCACTATCTCCACTTTTCATGATCAACCATCACTTCCTTCATATCAATAATCACTTCTTTTTATATCCAATAATCACCTCTTTTCATGATAACAAACTATTTCAACCGAATATGATTTTACTTTTTAGTGGAGAATCTTTCATAGGCAACGATAAGCAATTTGATCGTTGAAATTTCATTCAGCTTTGGCCGTTCATGCACATTACACATTTGAAAAGACACTTGGTTTGGATTAAAGAAAGAGTCGCTCTAGCAAATTAACAAGTCTGTTGACTCGTGCTATACACGGCCAAAGTCTTTGGATGTGGATTGATGGAAATAATTATTCTAGAAGTATACTTGATGTGTTGATAATTATGAGTAGAAATTTTTGCACAAATGACTTATTCAAAAGTTTAGTTACTATCTCCACTTTTCATGATCAACCATCACTTCATTCATGTTAACAATCACTTCTTTTCATATCCAATAATCACCTCTTTTCATGATAACAAACTATTTCAACCGAATATATTTTCACTTTTCATTGGAGAATCTTTCATAGGTAGCGATAAGCAATTTGATCGTTGAAATTTCATTCTGCTTTGGCCGTTCATGCACCATACACATTTGAAAAGACACTTGGGTTGGATTAAAGAAAGAGTCGCGCTAGCAAATTAACAAGCCTATTGACCCGTGCTATGCATGGCCAAAGTCTTTGGATGTGGATTGATGGAAAGAATTATTCTAGAAGTATACTTGATATGTCGATAATTATGAGTAGAAATTTTTGCATAAATGACTTATTCAAAAGTTTAGTTAAATATCTGAAGAGTGAATTTTTTTCAGACCAACATTAATTTTAATTTTTGTGTTTGTTATTAGAACACGTATGTCATGCAAGAGCAAGAGGATATTGAATGACAGCTTCTATAATTAGCAATTTTTGTGAGAAATGTTGGGATAAAAATCCAAGATCTAGGTGGTATTTTTTTTCTTCTTTTTGCGCAACTTCTATGGCCTGGCCTTAAGAAAGTAACTCTTTATGAACTCCTTAAATAGGCAAATATAATATGTATGCAAAATCTGACTCGAGATATCACCTAATACAAATAAATGAAAAAATTTTAATTATTTGGGCGTAAATAACATGTACATTCAATTGATTTAGCCGCTCGACTTCCTTTTTTTTTTTTTTTTTTTTGGCTAAAGCCGCTTGACTTCTTGATGGGTCACTTTTTTTTATAGCTTCTTATAAATGAATCAACAATCCACATGAGATTGGAACAAAAATAATGTATGGTCGATCTTTGTATGCATGTCTTGCCCTAAATGTTTTGCAAATTCAGCATATTGCCTAACTCTCACTACCTTTTCTTTTTAAATAATGTTGAAGTTATAAGCAAATGGGCATTTTTTCATTCAAAATGGGACAAAAATGGTCATACATCATACCTTACCAAAAAAAAATGGTCATACATCCACAAGGTATAAATTAGGTTGAATTGTCAAGTATGTCGTAATGGATCGTTCATGTGCAATCATAATTGCATATTTGGCCCACTAAAGTGGCATCTCATATCTTTTCCACATAAAGACCAAAATTGAGAGACCCACGAATCGACTTTTCCACATCCTTCAAATTGACGCACAGGAGTCATTCTATGGTTCTTAGGAATATTCCTAATCATTAAATCACAAAAAAGAAAATATCATAATCATCAATTGACAATACGTGATTACGATGGACTACGAACGAGTATAAATCTCTCAAGAACTATAGAAGCTCCAACGTACAATGAACACATCACGATAGAAATACCGGGCCAATAGATGGCCTTAGGTTAGAATTAGCGATAATGTTTCCCATTTACCCATTGAAAACACTGCATCGGGATTATAGAGATGGCCCTTTGTATATGTCAAAATAAGCAGAATGTACGTATTGATTTTGGTCATGGATAAATGAATGTTTTGCAACGAATGGAGCATAATACTCCAAAAGTCCATCTAAGTGCAATATCTAAAACTATCACGCGACGCTTTGGGTTGGTCAATTGATTATCAATCAATGAAGGAACTTGAATCGGTCAATTGATTATCAATCAGTGAAGGAAAAACTTGGAAGATGACTGGTCTTCCAAATGCAATCCCCTACACCCATCCTAGTCCTCTAGATGGTCTTGACAATAGGCATGACTAAGTAAAATCCCAAATGCACTGTGTCAATATAGGTGAGGGACAATATTGCTCTATCTACATAATATCTGATGTGGTGTCGTAACAAATCTTAACTGGTGATCATTACACAAAACTAGTCAAGTTGCATCGTTTGAATTATATGCTCCCAACAGAGTCATCGTGCAAAAGGCCTTGAATAACATCTCGAACAGAGGAATAAATACCAAATTGCAGATGTTGTTCCTTTGCAAGCAGGGCCAAAGCCTCCGTGCAACCATCTGCTTCTGTGAATATGTGCACAATTTTGTATTCCCACAGCTTCGTGAGCAAGTTCCTGCATTCAGCTAGATGAGGTTTTATCAGCAAATAATGCCTGAGTGCCTGTAATTGCTTGAATAATAGACATGGTATTCATTTCAATGTGCAAATGGGTAACATTATTTGCTCATTCTAGTCTAAAGCCATCTCATACTGCCACATTTTTGTCGCAATGTGTTCACCGTCAATCTGTGCTTATATAGTTCCTGAGAGATTTATGTTCATTTGTAATTCATCATAATCATGTATATTTTGTCATTATTATTAAATGAAACGATGTGATGATATATAAAATCTGAAAATATATTCAATCGATGATCTCGATGGTTTTTTTTTGTGATTCAGAGATTAAGAATACTCCAAAAACTTATAGAATGATTCCCATGGGTCAAACTAAAAGACAAGGAAAAGTCTTTTGGCAGGTCTCACAATTTTGGTCTTTTTGTGGAAAAAGTATGAGATTCCATTATAGTGGACCAACTATGCAACTTTGTTTGCACATGAACGATCAATCACGGCATGCACGAGAAGTCGACCTAATGTACCTTGTGAATGTGTGACCATTGTTTTCCCTTTTGAAAAAGATGAGCCTATTTGCTTATTACTCTTGACATTAACAATGATGTTCAAGCAATATGTTGAAATTGCGAAACATCTATGGCAAGACAAACATACAAAGCATGATCCATCTTAATCATCACTTTGTTAGTTTTTCAGTCTCTCATGTGGATTGTTGATTCATTCATAGGAAGCTATGCAAATAATGGCCCATCATGGAGTCAAGCAGCTAGATTAATTGAATGTGCCTGTTATTTATGCCCAAAATATCTAAATTTTTCACTTGTTTTTTTAGTTGATATCTCAAGCCAGATTTCACATACTGATTAAATTTGCTTCTCCGATCTAATTGGAGGTAGGTCATTGACACTCAAACAGAAATATTCATAAAGGATTACTTTTTAGGACTAGGCCTTAGAAGTTGCGCCAGAAAAAAAAAAAAAAGCACCAAGATTTTGGATTTTTATCCGAACATTTCGATCTTGTCGACTTTAATTGATTTGTCTCATCGAGGATCATGAAAGATCAAGAATGAAACTCTTGATGGCCATGAACGACAATGACCGTACTTATGGGAAGATGATAGGTCATCCAAAGAATAATAACAAGCCCAAAAGACTTTTAACATTTTGCCTTTAGTCACCCCAAACTTATATATTTGAATTTACGTCAAATTAGAGTAAATCTAAGATTTTTGGGAGATAAATGTGGCATGTGTGTGTACTCATTTCAATGTCTTTATTTGATAATTCTGAGGGCACATCCATCTATTTCGATAATATCATTTTACCTTTCAACTTTTTTCTTTTATTGTAGTGATTTTTTTTATATTTTTGTTTGTTAAAACGAGTCTTTCTCATTAGCACCGAAAAAAAAAACCAATGAAGTCACGAAAAGTTTAATAGATAACTAATTCTTACATTTTATATGATTATCATGAGAACAGTTTCCTTCCTTTTCACATTGTTCGTCTTTAAAATTAAATAAATATTGTTAATAAAATAACACTAAAAGTCAAATAAAGAATCTTCAAACTATGCTCAAGAAAATTTGATGTTTATGGAGTTTTAAAAAATATGTGGTCTTCGTGCGTATGGTCTTTGGATTATTAGATCAAAGTCGTCTCCATCGTGGATCACGCAAGCCATATAGTACAAACCACTTAATTGACGATTTAGATGAGATTAGTCTAAATTTTTGGATCAAGTTATTTCTAAGAACCATTTTTATCTAAAAATGGTGCAGTGCTTATTGTAATGTCTTTATTTGATGATTCCGAGTGCACGTCAATCTATTTCAATAGTATCATATTATCTTTCATCATTTTCGTTTCAATCGTGTTGATATTTTTTTTTCGATTTGTTTATTTTAAAACGAGTGTTTCTCATTTCATACTTGAAAAAAAAATCAATGAAGTCGTGAAAAATTTGGTAGATAACTAATTCTTGCATTATTTTTTTATTTTCATGAGAAAATATTAGTTTCCATCTTTTTCATGGAGTTCTTCTTTTAAATAACATAAATATTGTTAATTTATTAACGCTAAAAGTCAAATAAATAATCTTCCATATGCTCAAGAAAATTTGATGTTTATGCAGTTTTAAAAAAAAATGTGTGGTCTTAATGCGTGCATGCACTGTACGTTTTACTAGTATCTCAAACTATATCTTTTTGCCATAAAACACCAAACTATCTTACTCGATTTTCCTGGTTATACAAATTGATTCGATAAAAACACAAGATGTTTTTTAAACTTATCCTGCTAAACTTACGGCTTACAACATTAATTAACACTTAAACCCATCTATTAATACCCTTAAAATAGTGGAAAACGTAAAATTATCCCAATCCCTGTGCTTATGTTAGTTCAACTGGTTTGTCATAATGAAAAAAATTCTTTGCTGGGTTTTGTCAAGTTTTGGTATTTTTTTCTTCTTTTCTACGCGAAAAAGACGGGAGGTGTCACTGGTAAGTGGACCATGCCAATAATACTGGCAATGAATGGCAAAGCACGGCACAAGAAAATACAGCTTTTGACAGATGATGCCTTTATCCTGCTTGGACTCTTGACTCTCCTTGTCATTTTCGAGAAAATATCGTATGATCTTTGGACAGGTAAATGGGCTCCACAGTAGATTCTAATTGAGATGAGATATGTAAAAGGATTTAAATTTGTTACTCAGCTTGTACGCAAATTGTGTTAGACGCTTGATAGCGCACGCGATATAATTAAGAGAGAAATTTCACTAATAAAAAATCAACATGAAACCATGAATGAGAAAGTGAGTCTTAAACTTGATGAATGCCAAAACAAAATGACTTTTTTGGTGATAATTACAAGTGAGGTAAGGAGGAGAACAGATGTATAAGCGAGTTTACAGTTAAAGAGACACGGGCCCACCTATAAAAATGGGTTTATTGATGAAAGTCCGCGCAAGCAACCCCATATGGATGAACAAACAACGTTGAACAACCTTTGTACTTGAAATTACGCCTTGAAGCTGTGAGTCAAAATCAAACAACATGAACAATTTTACATGGGAGCTTGTTGCCAATTTCCAATATGTCACCAAAAGAAACGAATGGATACTATATCGAAAGTATGATAGAGAAATATAGATAAAAGGGGACAATGCCAAGCCGCTGCGCTCGTGCTCTAGATGATAAAACAAATGTATATAGGTCTAACATCATGCAGTTTTCAAACCCATCCAGAAGGCATACATAAAATCCATGAAAAGTATTGGGGTCAAGCACTTTGAATGGCCAAGTAGCAAAATATATCCATTGACAGAACGAATTGTTGCTGCCTATAAAAAGCTTCTCCGTTGCACTCTCCCATGAAAACTCACTTCAGTAACCAAAAGAACAAAACACAAAAGCAGAAAAATATGGCAGCCTTATCATTATATCTGCTGCTTACTTGGATGTTCCTACTCTCTCTCTTTCGTACTAGGCTTGCTGAGGTGTCATGTCATGCGGATGAGAGCTCTGCCTTAATGGAATTCAAGAGAAGTTTCAGAACCAACACGATAGATCGGCGATGCGTTTATCCAAAGGTCCACTCTTGGTCTCTGGATGGAAGTGGAGATTGATGTTCGTGGGACGGCATTGAATGTGATGAGGTCACCGGTTGAGTGACTACCCTCAACCTCAGTAGCAGTTGTCTCTCGGGCACCATGAGTCCCAACACCACTCTCTTTCGACTCGTTCATGTGGAGTCACTCAATCTTGCTTACAACAGCTTCAACTTATCCCCAACACCGTACAGCTTTAGCAATCTTTCGAGGTTACAATACCTTAATCTCTCCAACTCGGATTTTTCCGATGAAATCCCTCACGATATCTCACAGCTATCCCGGTTAGTTTCTCTCGATTTGTCCGCTTCTTGGGACATGACACTTCATTTGCCCAACATGGGCGACCTTGTTCATAATTTGACTGGGCTAAAAGAACTCGATCTTTATTCCGTAAGCTTGTCATCCACTATCCCTCCCGTGCTAGCGAATTTCTCCTCCTTGACATCGCTTGAGCTTGGATATTGTGGATTGAATGGAGACTTTCCGGTTAGCATTTTTCAGCTGCCAAAGTTGGAAGTCCTAGACATTAGTGGCAATTCCAACCTTTCTGGTTTTCTTCCCAAACCACATTGGGGTTCTCCATTGAAATACATAGACCTTTACAATACCAACTTCTCGGGAGAAATACCCGCTTCGATCGGAAATCTTAGTCTCTTGAATGAGTTAGATGCTCGTGTGTGCCATTTTTCGGGATCACTTCCCTCTTCATTGGGTAATCTTTCTCATCTCACTCTACTACTCCTCGACGGAAATAACTTGCAAGGTCAAATCCCTGTTTCCTTTGCTGATCTTACCCAGCTATCGGTGCTAACGCTCTCTTCCAATAACTTGAGTGGTGATACTTTGGAGTGGGTGGTCAACTTGACAAAACTTACCGCGTTGGACATTGCAGGTAATAGTTTCTTCCTCTCTGCCGGTTCGGTCGGATATCTTTCCTTCTCTCTCTGCAACTTCATGGAACCACCGATCTCGCTTGCTCCCTTCCCGACCACCTCCAAAACCCCCGCCGCGACTGCCACAACCAAAACCAGAGACAGGGACTTCCTCCTCCACCTCAAGGCTTATCTCGCCAAGCAAGACGCCACGAAGATCATCCTCTCCTCCTCCCTCCTGCCCGAAACCCTACCCCCTCCATCAATGGCCGCCACTCGTGTGTTCTGTCGAAGATCAGCGCGTGGGCGGAGTTCGTCGCGTACATTGGGAGCGTGAATCTGAAAATTAGGGATTTGAGGAGGTTGCGGGAGGACGAGACGTGCGTCGAGTAGGGCATCGAGATCGCGACGTCGAGGGGGAACAATTGAGAGGAGGAAGAGTTGAAGTTGAGGAAGTTGTGGGAGAAGAAGTTGATGAAGAATAAGCTGTCCTTGGTTCTAAACCTGGCCGAACTTGCCAAGCCGGAAGGCCTTCCGGCTCAGGCCGTCGCTGGACTCGAAGCTCTTGAGGCGGCGATGGTGGTTTTGCTTGTGGCCATCACGGCGAGGGTTTTGGTGGTGGTCGGGGAGGGAGGGAGCGGCGGTGGAGTGCGAGAGATCGGTGGTGCCATGGAGTTGCAGAGAGAGAGAAGGAAAGAGATGCGACCCGAACCGGCAGAGAGGAGGAGAGGGAGAGAGACTTTTCCAATTTTTCTGAAGGTGGGACCTACAGTGCCACTTTTCGTCCACTAAGTGGGCTGGTGCATAGATGACGTGGCGTCACATTTGCTCCTAATATTCTCACATGCGGTTAGTCCATGGTGTAACTAACGCTCCTCTTGTCTTGTGTCTTTTTTTTTTGTTTTTGTTTGGTAGATAATCGGCTAAGCGGTGGACTTCTATCATCGTTTGAGAACCTAAAGCAGTTGAATTTTCTCGACCTTCCTGGCTACGACTTGCGCGGCGATATTCCGAGCACATTCTGGAATCTAAAGGATCTTGAATCGCTTTCCTTGCAGTTGTTTAATCTCAACGACGTTCTTGATGTAAATGATCTATTCAAATTCAAGAACTTGAGAGAGTTATATTTGACCTTCAACAATATATCGTTCACTAAGTCATTCAACAATGCCACTACATCGAAGCTTGCCTACTTATACTTAGATTTATGAAACTTGACCGAGTTCCCACTGTTTATAGGCTACTTAAGCAAATTGGAGAACTTACACCTATCGTACAACAGAATCCGAGGGACCATTCCTAGATGGATGTGGAACAATAACAAAGAATCTCTCTGGTATATAGATCTTTCTCACAATCTTTTAACCGGCTTCGAAAACAACCAGACTTATCTTCCTTTGCCGAACTTGGAATATCTTGACATTAGTTCTAACTTGCTAGAAACAACCCTCCCTGTCCCACCTCCCTCAGTCATGATATACAGCATCTCCAACAACTTTTTATCTGGGGAAGTTCCAACATCCATTTGTGATTTGAGCTCTCTTGCAGTGCTCGATTTGTCCAACAATGCTCTGAATGGCACACTTCCTCCTTGTCTGGGTGGTCTTGGTCCTTTGATTTTATTGAACCTCGCAAGAAATAAATTCGATGGCATGATCCCTCACGTTAACCAAGATGATTGTGCATTGAGGATGATCGACCTAAGAGAAAACCGACTAAGAGGGATTGTTCCGAGATCTTTAGGAAATTGCGGAATGCTGGAGTATTTGAATCTTGGTGACAACCAAATTAATGATACATTCCCATTTTGGCTATCGGAATTGGCCTACCTAAAAGTTATTGACTTGCAGTCCAATAAGTTTCATGGTCCCATTGAAGGTCATCTAAGTCATCTTAACTTCACCAATTTACACATCCTGGACCTCTCAAACAACAACTTCAATGGTAAACTTCCTTCCAAGTTGTTACAAAGTTGTCGTGCCATGAAGTTTATCGATGGTCAAGATGAGTTGGCATATATGTATATGCATCAATATATTAATATGTCTGGTACGTTTGTCGGTGGAAGTGGGATGCCTTAGGCGATGACATTGATGAATAAGGGCATGGAAAGGGAATATGTGAAGATTCCAGATATGCTTGTGGCAATTGACTTCTCTAGTAACAAGTTCGAAGGATTCATTCCTGAACTCATTAGAGATCTGAAGTTACTTCTTATGCTCAACCTTTCAAACAACTTCCTCAAGGGTAGCATCCCTCCTTCCTTGGCCAACCTGACAATGCTCGAATCACTGGATCTTTCCCTGAACAATCTCACAGGAGAGATTCCTCAACAACTAGCTAGCCTCACATTTCTTGAGGTTTTCGATGTCTCTCACAATCAACTATCGGGACCGATACCACGTGGAACACAGTTCGACACATTCGGGAGCAATTCACTTGCGATGAATGAGGGGTTGCGTGGAGGTCCTCTGCCAAATAAATGCACAATTGGTGAAAGCACTGCACCACCACTATCGTCTTTCAAAGTAGATAATGAAGAAGAGTCTCTATTTGACTTGGATTGAAAAATTGTGCTGGCTGGCGCTGGAGTTGGGTTTTTGGTTGGTGTTGTGCTAGGGAACATGATCATTGACGAGAAGAGTAGGTGGTTCTTGCACTACTCCAAGAGAATGGCAAAAGGATGTAAAAGGTGAGATAAGCTCTAGCAGACAAGAAAATATGCAGCTAGGTACTTAATGCTTTGTATCTAAGTTGTTTGTTTAGTACAGTTATACGTGCATGTCTGAAGATTCTAATCTATGTTTGTTTGCATGGTTCAGTATACTATTATGGAGACGTTGTTCTGTTGCTCGTGAAAGTTAGTTCTTTAGGTTCTTAGAGAACATCTCTGTCCATATATACATCAGCAATCTCATAATGTATTGCTGTAATAGTACTAGCCAAATGACTTTCACGGATATAGAGGATTTGACCTAGGACCTGGTTTATCTATCCATTTTTTTTTTTGAAAGCTTGTAGATACTACGATTTAGAGACGTAATTGAGATAAGTGGATACTAATGAGAAGCCAATTATTATACATGGTTGAGGATGACGTAGAAAGTTTTGTCGTCCATGGAAACCAAGGAGATTGGTGTGAAATCTTCTTGGTTTGTAAGTAGAAAGTGCCTTAAGTTGTTTTCGTAGAGCTATCCACCTTAAGTTAAATGTAAAATTGTTAGCTTAAAGAGCATATAATTTGATGAGTGATTTATTTTAACGAGTATAAATGTGAACACGAAATCTAGCAAAATAACGATTTCAACAGAACTTTCTACAATTGAACATAATTAGAAGGATAATATTGGAACAAGTAGAGTAGTGAGTAGGGCCCATGGAAGTCCCCATCTCCATCCTCGTCCCATGCCTGCGAAGTGCGGGGGTTAGAGCGTTAAAAAAAATGGCTTATATTCGTGCCAGTTCTTTTAATAAGAATGACAAAAAATAAGTAAAAAGGGGAGAGATAAAAGGGTACCATTCGCACCAATTAATGACACGAGTGAGATGGATTGAATATGAACTCACAAACTTGTATTTAGAAGTAGGAATTACTAAGGAAATAGTTAATGATCTGTGAGAATTCAGAAAAGACCTTTTCTTTCGGTATATGATGATCCACTTCGGATCCTGACGACATTGGAAAGAAGAGAAACAAAAAGGTACATGAAAAGGGTGCATTGCAATTTACCATGGCCCCATTCATTCCAAGTCCTTATAAAAAGTGGAGGAATTCATTATGCTCGCATGTGATGACCAATTTGTTGATGGAATTGAAGTGCATTCCTTGCATTCGGAGGCGAATGAACAGCTTCATCATTTCCATTTCATTTAGCTGAGGAATAACTTCGACAGCCTAAGCTTCCCATCTCTTCACATATGCTTTGAAAGACTCCGTTGGCTCCTTTTTAGTGCGGGCCAAATCCTCACGAGACAACATAGTTTCTATGATAGAATGGTATTGCTGGAGGAATGCACAAGATATCTCCCTTCAACTCTTCATTAGATTTATCTTCTTTTCGAAGAACCATTGTAGTGCACGCCTTGTGAGACTCTCTTGAAATGTTCGAATCATCAGCGGTGCTTGATCAACGTATTGTACCATCTTGATATTGTAATATTGTAGATGCGCCTTCGTGAAGGTCGTGCCATCATATTTGTAGAAGTCAGGCACCTTAAATCATCAGGGAGCTTTAACCTTGCCAGGGCGAACGAACTTGCTATGTTTTGGTTATATATTTTCCCTTTTAGATACACCACCAGTCTTTTCGGTGGAGCATCGAACTATATTATTTCAGGTAAACTAGATTTCCCACTTAAATGAAGCAATCACGTTGTCATGGCGCTTTTGCTTACTAAGACGAGCAACTGTAGCACGCAACTGTTCAACTTGATTTTGGAGACTTGCAATTCACTTGTTCATGTCATTGAGATCCATTTGTGATGCGACATTGTCACCTAGTTAGTGGAATAATAAAGCAATAAGCATAATGACTTAATGGGACCGGTCCATGACAATGGTCGAATGGCCAATTTTTTTTTTTTAAATAGGAAAAGTTTACTCAATTAAAGACATTAAACATAATAAACCTATAACAAAATATTTGTTAAAAGTCAAAGCAAGAAACAATCATTACCGGGGATCCGATCATTTTAAAGATCGATTAGCACGACACAAGATGGGAAAATTTCCTAATTGGAATTATGCTAAAATCTCAAACAAATCATGGTTAAAAAAACCGATCATCTTAGGCAATTTAAGTATTCAATTGAATTAGGAAATTAACCTAGATTATGAATCCAACTCAAGAGTGACCGGTGACAGGGAGAACACGTTCACGAAGGAAATCCCACGACGGTGCAAGAGACTTGGGCTTGGCTATGGTTTGCCGGACTTATGTTGGAGACACGGCATGGACAAGGCAGCACTGGCGTTGCAGCAGTAAGGTCTGGAAAATTTCAGCAAGAACTCCGGTGGATCGGTAGCTGCTCGCTGAAGGTGGCCCAGCAAAGGTGTTGGTGGCAACTCGGACATCACCGGGAAGCTTTGTAGGTCGCCAGAAAAACCTGCACAAGTAAGATTCAAGAACTTTTAGCAAAAAAAGAAGTAAGATTCTAGAGCGGCCACAAGAAGAATCACGCCACAACCTGCGATGGGGGACTGGTTATACGCGATCGGCAACAAAGATCATGGACAAATGCAGCTATGTCAAACTGGCCACAACTCTTCCGTCTGGCAACAGGAGCAACAGCAGCCAGACAACAGAGACCGCCATGTTGAGCAAGAGCAATCAGCAAGACCTGGGCAACGAGTGGCAATGGTGTGCTCCAGGAACTGCACCAAGAAAATCAGCAACGAGCAGAGACCGGCTGCTAGTGACAGGAAAAGAGATACGGCCAACAGGAGTAGGGACGTCGCAGACTAGAATTGCAACAGCACAGGTGGTGATTCACGGTCGGTACAGGCGGGACATTGTGGCGACCAGCAATGAGGCATGTGACACTTCTAGAAAATGTTTTTCATGAATATTTTCCAGTATTTGGCCAAAACCTGAAAATGAACCGGAAAACATTTTCCGTTATTTGGTAAAGAAAACATGTTCCTTCGCTCATTCCATTGTTTTCCATGTACACTTGAACACTCCAAACCAAAACTAAGCAAAACTTTGGACCGAAACTCAACACTCTCGAGCGCACTACACATATCATCACGTATTCTGATACCAACCAAAAACTTGTACGTTTTTACATGAATTGAACAACGGAGCGCACGTACGTTAGAACCGTATATGCGCCCTTCATACTCAGAATAGCGTACAAATGTTTTACTCCGCATCTCCGGCCACCGCAGTATTCCCATCGTCTATTGCCAGCCATCACATATACACGATCAAAACCATGATGACTGACAGCTCAGAATACAAAAGTTGGAAGGGAATCAAAACAGAGAGACTATAATAAGGCTTACGAGACACGATTACATTCAATTTCATAAGTGGTTGATCCAGCACTTATATTGACATAATTCATAATGTATTGTTCGCCCAAATAGTAGCATCCAATTTCATAAGAAGCAAAAAAGGACAGTGGAGGAAGAAGATTGAGATAATTATACCGTGGCAAAGAGGCTTCTCCATTGCAATTCAAAGATTCTCGATACGACGCGCCAAAAGCCGATCCAAATCCCACTCGATATGAGCGATCAAACACAATGTAAAGCAGAACTTCAAATGTGGAAAAGAAACACGGGATGGAGAGAAATGTGCGAAGAAGGAACGAACAGATTAAAGCCCCTTCGCCTCTCGAGGACTCATCTATCTCCAGAGATCACGCGGACTGAAGAAGACGACTAGTTGCAGAACGAAGATCAATCAATTTCGCTCGTGTGCAGGACCAGAGAAGACTGCTTGTTGCAGATCGGTGGATCACTGCTCGTCCGAAAGCCGTCCATTGCTCGACACTGCAAATGAGGAGCAAGAAGGCGGGAGAGAAGGAGAAAACGTAGCGGTGGAGAAGGACGAATAGTAGCTCTTGGAGGCGGAGGTGAGGAGCAAGCACGTGAGAAGAGGAAGGTGGAGGACGGAAGTGCATTTCCTAAAGTCATTTCCCCTAATTTTGAAGGTGTTTTTTCTATATGATCTTTTGAGCGAGCCAGCTTATATTCTCCACCAAAATCTTCACGATCCTTTGGATTGGCTCTCTTTTCCAAACCGAATTGAACTCGGTTTGTTGTTCATTTTCGATCTTCTCGATCTTCGGGACTCTGCCAGCAACCTTTATCTAGTCCAATGTGGAATTGATCTTCTCATCACTTTGAATTCAAATTTGAACCAAGACTAATCAAGGATGTACCACTGTGGATCATCCTATCTCGAAAATATATTTGGCTGTCCTCGTCCCCCAATTTGAAACTCTAATCCGCAAAGTCTGGTATTAATCCTTATCATGGCCGACTATATAGGAAGGTAACGCGACGTACGCTCGTCCACGATATGGAAAGGTCATGCGAGTGGCATGTCCGACATGTGGCCTAAATGAAATGCGAACTATTGCAATTTGTATTTTTGTCTAAGGATCAAGTCGATTCCTGTTTTTCTTATGCAATAAAGAATTAAATATGGCAACCAACATTTATGTGTCAAATTGGAAAGGTCATACGTACATTTATGTAAAATGTACGTATTAATTTCGGTCATGGATAAATGAATGTTTTGCAATGAATAGAGCATAATACTCCAAGAGTCCATCTTAGTACAATATCTAAAACTATCACATGATGCTTTGAGTTGAGTTCCGAGAGATACCACTTGCATTGGTCGATTGATTATCAATTAGTGAAGGAACAATTTTGGAAGATGAATGGTGTCCCGTGTCTATGAGTATGTATGTGTCAGTATATGATGATGGAGTGCTGTAAAAAAGTATTTTAGATCGTTGAACTTTAGCTTTCCTGGAGAAATTATTTCGTTGATTCACTTGTGGATCGAATTAAGGGTGAATAAATTATTTATATTTTTTGACTAAAAAAATTATTTATATTTGCAAGAGAAAAATAATCATCTAATAGATTTTATATTTGATATTTAGTCGGTCTCTTTAATGAGGAGTCCATTTTTATGTACTAAAATTTAATAATTATAGTTTAATACATTTTAGGTTTTGTAATCAATTGGACCTCATATGCACGCTCAAAAATCATGAAAAATTTCCTATACAACGTCTCTAAGATTTTCGGGTCACTTTTCATTGATGTTGTATAGTATAATATAAATGAATACTAATTTAAGGTCACATAGGGTAAAATGCGTATTAATTTTAATTTTTCAGGTTTACCTCACTTCATGAAAGTGATATATATTTTTTTGGCCAATAAAATAGAAATTTCATTAACTCAAAGAAAGTCCGTTCACATCGCAAAATAAAATATCCAACAAAAGTTTCAAGGGACAAGATAGCTAGTTTGATGGAAGTTCCTTCTTTCACTGGGCCTTAGCCACCCAATTCACGAGCCTATTTGCATCTCTTGGACATTGGGCTAAATTCACAAATTTTAGTTGGGCCAATTTTGCTTTGCACTCATCAATCCAGACCCGTAGTGCCCATGGGCTTTGCTCTTCTTCCACAATGCCTTCATGTACTCATAAACGACATACCATGAAAGAAGTAGATACAAAATTTAAGGCTCCGTTTGTTTCACATAAAATGAATGATTTAGAAAATATTTTCAAGAAAATGACTGCTTATATAGTTTGAGATAATTAGTCGATGAAAAATATTTTTAATATCGTCAACAATTTACGTCTAAGCATTTCCGCAAATGATGAAATTTTATTCTGTCCATTCATTTTTATAGGCGATGCAAGCGATCATTTTTTAAAAAATATTTTTCAAAAATCATTCATTTTCTGCGAAACAAACACTTTCCCTTTTGATTTTCCTTGGACCGACTTCAATTAGGATATAATAAACTTGAATTTCCTTTTCTTACTTTTCTGACCAAAATACGCGGGTTCAAACTCGAGACATATTTTTAGCAAAGGCAATACTAGTTCATTCATTTTGCTCTAAAAAAATGAGTGAGCTCAGCCAAGACCAATTTGAAAGACTAACAGATCGTTCAAATCGTTTTAGTCCTCTTCGAATGGGCTTCACGGCTTAATTGGCACAAGTAATGTCACGAGCCTGGTTGGCAGGACGCTTGGGCCCTACTTGGAAAGGAACAACAGTTGCAATTTGTTCTTTATTCCACCGGTCCAGATCTTATTAAAGGCGTTGGAGCACATATATATCAGATAATGTAACTTGACTTGTTCTGTTTAATGTAGTTCTGTTATTCCCCGAAAGAAAGGGAGAAAAAAAGTTTTGTCTCTGGTGTACAGGCATTCATCATTCTTTTTTTATTTTTCTTTTTCAGACCATTATCACGGCAAATGTTAATTTCGACATGAGAATATTCCATTCCCGTTCTTCACTTCTATTGTATAACAACACTAGCATTTTAGCCTGTGCAACGCCGCGATACTTGAAATAACATCTTAAAAAAATCACTGATGTTGATTTATTTTTTGCATGGAAGTTTATAAAGTACTGTCCAATTATCAAGGCATCATGGCACTCTACGCCATCAAATGAGCAGCAATCTCCATATGCCCATGATAAACCTTCGCATAAACACATCGAAAATCTGTTCTTTTGGTTCTGAAACTTCGCTTGAATTCCATCAAGGCAGAGCTCTCATCCTGGCACGGTGGCTTGGCAAGTGATGTATGAACCATCATGAGGACCACCGAGTGAGAAGTGCATAGAGATAAGACGTCATGATCTCTGTTTTCGTTTCTGGAGTTAATTGGTTAATATGGGAAAAGGCTGGGCCTGCCTATGAGCTATGTTTATCGGCAGTTTGGAAAAGCCATTTTTTTGTCACCTTGGCATTTGGGATTCTGCTACTAATGTAATTGCAGGATCTTGTTGAATTATGTACTTAGCAGAAAAGAGAGGTTTGCTTAGCAATGTAAAATGGGAGGGGGATAGCGGAACGTAGGTAGTGAAGGGGGAAATTAAAGCAAGAGGCAATTCAAAAATGCTGCTTTTAATCTCTTAATCATTCTGAATCTGTAATGCAGTGGGTGTTTTGAGTATGTCTCTTGATTGTCCTAGGTAAAATTTTCATGTAACTAGACGAGAGGGAAAGAACAACAGAACTAGTTTAGAGTCCTGTTGCAGAACGTGTGGAGAGTGAAGCTGCAATTTGATTTCTAATTGCAGAGTAGACTCCAACTAGACGTGGTATTTCACATACGTAAATAGTTTGCATTTCTATCTAAATCGTGCACACGTAATTGCTAGACAAGGTGTTGTTTTAGATGGCCAAAGAATTTGTTACTGTACTTGTGATCTCAAGTTTCAAGCTTTCTCATTAGCACTCTATGAGTAATCCTGAATGCATGTGGTCAATATGGAGGAGTGTGCCCTTAATATTAGCCAGGGAAGTGAACCAATCGAGATGCGTGAAAGCTGGCCCGATACCACTTGATTGCTATATTACAAAAAAATTGCTACATAGAAATTGCTATATATTGAATAGATGGATGAACTGACCATTTTAATTGTTTGGATGGAAACTCAACTGAGATCACAAATGGCTGGGATAATGACACAAACAGTCCCTGAAATTTTGTTCAATGTGCAATTTAGTCCCTGAATTTTTAATTTGTTCAATGTAATCCTTGAACTTTAACCTAACATAAACTTTTAATATGTTCAAAGTAGTCACTGAATTTTTGGTGCATGTTCAATGTAGTCCTTAAACTACATGAAAATGTACAAGGTAGTCCCTGAACTTGATTAAATGGAAGGATTAAATTGAACATTTTCATATAGTTCAGGGACTAAATTGAATATCTACCAAAAGTTCAGAGATGACATTGAACAAATTAAAAGTTCAGGGACCACATTGCACATTTGGTTAAAGTTCAAGGACTACAATGAACAAATTAAAAATTCAGGGACCACATTGCACATTTGGTTAAAGTTCAAGGACTACAATGAACAAATTAAAAATTCAGGGATCACATTACACATTAAGCCAAAGTTCAGGGACTGTTTGTATCATTTTTCCAAAATGGCTTGAGTTAACAAGTTTTGTATAATTTGTGCATTCTTAATACCGCAACCAACTAAATATCATATTCTAATTTATAATTACAATTGGACAGCACTAAATAAACTTCCGTTCGAAAATAAATAAATATTCATGATGTTCAAAGATGTTATCTCAAGTAACCTGGCATCGGGCGAGCTAAAAGTCTAGTGTCGTTATACAGTAGGAGTAAAGAAGGGGAATGGAAAATCCTCACATCGAAGTTAACATTTGAGATGAAAATGGTCAAACAGATGTTTAAAAAGGAGAAAAAGAACGATGAGCATTTACAGCGGAGAAAAACCTTTTCTTCTCCCTTCTTTTCGGTGAATAACATGATTACATTAAACAAAACGAGTCAAGTTAACTTGTCTGAAATATATGTGCTCCCCAGTGGTGTCACTGTACAAAAGGTCTTTAATAACATCTGGAACAGAGGAATAAATAACAAACTGCAGATGTTGTTCCTTTGCAAGCAGGGCGAAAGCATCCGTGCCACCATCTACTTCTCTGAATGTGTGCTCAATTTTGTATTACCGCAAGTCTGCGAGCAGGTTCCCGCATTCAGTGAAAAGAGGTTGCATCCGTAAATTATACCTATGAGTGCCTATAATAATTGCTTGACTAACAGACATAGCATCCATTTCAATGGGTAAATGGGTAACACGATTGGCTAATTCTAATCTAAGGCCATGTCTTTGCACCATATATCTGCTGAGATGTGTTCACCGTTCGTCGGAGCTGCTATAGTTCCTGAGAGATTTATGCTTATTTGTAATTGGATCATAATCATCTATACTCTGTCATTAATTTTATATAAACGAGGCTATGATATATAAAATCTGAAAATTTTTTCAGTTGATGATTATGGTCTTTTCTTTTGGTGATTCAGAGGACTAGGAATACTCCTAGGAACTGCAGAATGACTCCCGTTCGTCAATCTAAAAGATGGGCAAAAGTCTTGTTAAGTCATGTAATTTCTTGTTATTGGGAGAAGGTTACTCGCCCCATTTCAGAGTCTCCCCTACTTTCTTTTCCATATAATAAAGATTTTTCATCCATAGCTCAAAGACCTGGTTAAGTGCATATGACCATTAAGAATCACGCTTCTGATCATAGTCAAATTGATTATTATGCATTTTCCTTGCTGTCAAAGTGGAAGTGGCCACTCAGATTCTCAACTTACTCGAAGACTTGGAAGACTTCTTTCGAGTCAAGGAGCGGCTGGCATCCTATGCTGAACGTGGACTCAATGATGAAACACAACATGGACTTCCCTTACACGGAATGCATTTGCATCGTAGGTATACCAGTGCCTCAAATTTTCCATAACACTTTTATGATTATTCCATGGGCATGATTTTTCCACCTCTCTACGGCTAAAAGACTCCTTAACATAATGTTCTGACAATATTGCCATTTGTGGATCCCACTTTTTAGTATCCTTTTTTTTTTGTGGGTCTCATATCCACTTTCCTTAATCTTCTTCCTTCTTTCTGATTACTCTCTCCATCTCTCTTTTTTTTTTTTTTTTGGGTCAAACTCAGTTCTCTCTTAAGAGGTAGATAAATGGGGAATCATGAAGGTCACGTCCTTGTACTCACATATCCTAGGGAAGGCCACATCAACCGACCACCGGGACATTCACGAAACCCTCCTTCTTGACCACCTCTATCTCCGTGGCTACCGATTTGACTAGCCCAACCTCAATGTAATTTACGCTCTTTGTGAGAAAATTTAGCAAATCTATTTTCTTAACCTTCAATTGTATCTCGTGGGGAAAGAATTGATGCAATTCAAGGAATTTAATCACCTAATTTACACAAACATATACCAAGCACCAAGGCGTGACCCAATGAGTTTTAACTCTGGTAGTTAAAGAATCAATATCATCTTTGGTCACCCACCTGGATTTTTTCTTTTTTTTTTTTTGGTCCGTATATAAAAATTTCACGCATCTGTGATTTATCTATCTAAGATAGAATTTGTCGTCATGGAAAAAGGGAGTACTAAGGCAGTTAGCAATTAAGCACGAGTTTATTCATTTTGTTCTTTAAGTGTTCCGAAGCACACTATTGGGCTCTGTTTGAAATGACCCATCGACAATTTTTCATCTAAGTCCCAGGTAAAAAGACCCACGTATATATAACGTCCGGACTAAGGTTCCATCCGACGATTAACCTAGTTTTCTGGAGTTCTTTCTTTTTGGCCAATGAAATCAGATTGGTGTTTGGGGAAATCAACTTGTCTTTTCGTTCGATAGATCTAATGTCGGCAAATCAAGGGGCAGTAATTTCTCGACGGCTCATGGAGATTTCTCGTAGGGCCTCCCGATCACCGACACGTGGGTCCGCTTCATCGAACTGTATTGCTGAGCTGGAGTCCATCCATGCTTGGGGTCGATTTTTAGATTTCTTGCGAGTCGTTTGTTCACGTCTGATCTTCTGGCTGGTGGACTCATCCATGCTTGGGGTCGATTATTCCATTTATTGCTTATAATATCATCAATGATTGAGATACACATTTTATTTTCTTAACCTTCAATGGTTTCTTTCAGGGAAGGAATTGATGCAATTCAAGGAATTTAATCACCTAATTTACGTACACTATAAACAAATACCAAGTAAAGGACTCAATGATTTTAACTCAGCAGTTAAAGAATGACTATCATCTTTGAGTCACCTACCTGGGTTTTGACTAGTTTTTTTAACTTAGTCCGTACATAAGAATTTCGTGCGCCCACGATTTACCTATCTAAGATGGAATTTATTGTCTTGGAAAAAGGGAGTATTAAGGCAATTGGCAAGTAAGCACGAGTTCATTCATTTTGCTCTATGAAGTATTCTGAAGTATACTGTCATGCTCCATTTGAAATGACTGATAGACAATTTTTCATCTAAGTCGCATGTTCATTTCAAAATGTTAATAAATGGGCCAATTGTACAGAACTCAGTCTCAAGGATCAGTTGTAATTGAACCTCTAGTATACAACATCTGATTTTTTGACGCCATACAAAATCATATTTTCCATACTCTCACCTTCCAAATGCTGCATTCCATCTCCTTTTCAAGTTACCTTTCAAGTACTTTGAACGTGTACATATTTATTTTTTGCGTCTCTTACTTACATCGTGGTTTCTTAATGACTTAATATGGTCTGTGCATCGTCAGGTTCTAAGATGTTTTCAAAACCTGGTTCACCTGCAAGATTAGAGCTAAATATTGGAGATTAATGGTCAAGCAAATTGGTTTTCTCCAATTTCCACTCTAGCCTGCCCATTTTTTCCTTCAACATATTGCTGTTGCTTCGTTCTCTGGTAGGCCTTTATATATCTTCCGTTATTCTAAACCTTTTTTCATCTTTTTCTTTTCTTTTTTGTGTTGATTCATGTAATTCTTTAGTTAGCAGTCACATAATTTAACCATAATTAAGGCTCTATTTGTTTGGTGAAAAATGAATGATTTGATAAAAAATTTCCTAAAAATAATCGCTGGAATTAATTAGGAGTGTTGGTTTTGATGGCTAATGATTTTCCTCCTCTACTTGTGGTCGAGTATCAAGTCTTGCCAGAAGCACCTTAAGAGTAAAATCCCAAATGCAACAGATAGATATGCGGGAGTGCACTCTTAATATTGGCTAGGGAAGTAAGTAATTAGATGCACAAAAGCTGGCCGATACCACTTATACACACACACACATGTACATGTGGGAGTGCACTCTTAATATTGGCTAGGGAAGTAAGTAATTAGATGCACAAAAGCTGGCCGATACCACTTATACACACACACACATGTACATGTGTATATAGATATGAGATGAAATATTCATTTTATTTGTCTGGATTGAGACTCAACTGAGATCACATATGACTTGAGCAAATAAGTTCCGTATAATTAGTGCATTCTTAATTCCACATTCCATTATATATCGTATTATACATCATACAATTACAATTGGACAGTACTATATAAACATCCATGCAAAAATAAATAATATATTTATGATCTTCATAGATGTTAATTCAAGTAACCGGCATCGCATGAGCTAACCAGTGTCATTATACAATAAGAGTGAAGAATAGGAGTAGAATATTCTCACATCAAAATTAACATTTGACGTGATAATGGTCAACTAATGTTAAAAAAGGAAAAAGAATGACGAATACTGATATGATTACATTAAAAAAAATGCATGTCAAGTTACATGGTATGAAAATTATGTGCTCCAGGCGTCATTGCACAATAGGTCTTTAACAACATTTGGAACAGACGAATAAATAAAAAAACTGCAGATGTTGTTCCTTTGCAAGAAGGGGTAAAACATCCGTGCAACCACCTGCTTCTTTGGATATGTGCTCAATTTTGTATTCCAGCAGCTTCGCGAGCACGTCCCTGCGTTCAGCCAAAAGAGGGTCTAATAGCAAAGTAAGCCTATGACCGCCGGGATTCGCTTGACTAACAAACATGGCATCCATTTCAGTGGGTAAATGGGTAACGTTTTTAGCTAATTCTAATCTAAGACCATGTCTTCGCACCATATTTCTGCCACGATGTGTTTGCTGTCCGTCGGAGCTTCTATAGTTCCCAAGAGACTTACGCTTGTTTGTAATTCATCATAATCATGTATACTTTGTCATTGAATTTTATATAAAATGACGCAACGATATATAAATCTGAAAATAGTTTCAGTGGATGATTACTGTCATTTCCTTTTGTGATTCCTGGACTAGGAATACTCCTAAAAACTGTAGAATGACTCCCGTTCGTCAATCTAAAAGATCGGCAAAAGTCTTGATAAGTCATGTAATTCCCTGTTGTTGGGAGAAGATTACTTGCCTAACTTCAGAGTCTCTCCCACTTTCTTTTCAATATAATACAGTTTTTCAACCATTAAGAGGCACGCTTCTGATCATAGTCAAATTGATTATTATGCATTTTCCATACAGTCAAAGTTGAAGTGGCCACTCAGATTCTCAACTTAGTGGAAGTCTTGGAAGACTTCTTTCGGGTCAAGTAGTGGTTGGCGTCTTATGCTGAACGGGGACTCAATGATGAAACGCAACATCTACTTCACTTAACACGGCATGCATTTTCATCATTAGGTATACCGGTGCCTCAAATTTTGCATAATACTTTTATGATTATTCCATTTATTGCTTATAATATCATTAATGATTGAGATGCACCTTTTATTTTCTTCACCTCCAACGGTTTCTTACAAAGAAGGAATTGATGCAATTCAAGGAATCTAATCACCTAATTTACGTACAGTATAAACAAATACCAAGTACCAAGACATGACTCAATGATTTTAACTCAGCAATTAAAGACTATCATCTTTGGGTCACCCACCCGGGTTTTGACTCGTTTTTTTAACTTAGTCCGTATATGAAAATTTTATGCATCCACAATTTACCTATCGGGATCTATCGTCTTGAAAAAAAGGGAGTACTAAGGCAATTAGCAAGTAAGCACCAGTTCATTCATTTTACTCTTAAGTATTCTGAAATATATTGTCGTGATTGGCTTGTATAAAGATATATTTTGATGAAGCATTCATTTTACTTGTCTGGATTGAAACTCAATTCTAGTGCCATTATATAATAAGAGTGATAAACAGGACTAGAATATTCTCACATCAAAATTAACATTTGACGTTTTAATGGTCAACTGATGTTAAAAAAAGGAAAAAGAATGATGAATACCTACACACCAGAGATAAAGCATTTTTTCTCCCTTTTTTTTACCAATAAATAACGTGATTACATTAAAAAAACCTGTCAAGTTACATTGTCTAAAATATATGTGCCGCTGGTGTCATTGCACAATAGGTCTTTAATAACATCTGGAGCCGAGGAACAAATTACAAAATGCAGATATTGTTCGTTTGCAAGTAGGGCTAAAGCATCCGTGCAACCATATACTTCTTTGAGTATGTGCTCAATTTTGTATTCCTGCAGCTCCGCGAGCAACCCTTTACATTTAGCCGAAAGAGGATCTATTAGTGATTCATCATAATCATGTACAATTTGTTATTAAATTTTATATAAAATGAGGCAATCATATACAAAATCTAAAAATATTTTCAATGGCTGATTACAGTCTTTTCTTTTTTTTTATTCGAGGACTAGGAATACTCTTAAGAACTGTATAATGACTCATGTTCGTCAATCTAAAAGAGGAGCAAAAGTCTTGAATTTCCTGTTGTTGGGAGATGATTACTTGCCCAACATTCCCACTTTCTTTTCTATACAATACAGATTTTTCAACCATAGCTCTATTCTGACCCAAAAAAAAAACCCCATAGCTCAAAGACCTGGTTAAGTGCGTTGACCATTAAGAGGCACGCTTCTGCTCATAGTCAAACTGATCATTGTGCATTTTCCATGTTGTCAAAGTTGAAGTAGCCACTCAGATTCTCAACTTAGTGGAAGACTTGGAAGACTTCATTCGAGTCAAGGAGCGGTTGGCGTCTTATGCTGAACGTGGACTCAATGATGAAACGAAGCATCGACTTCACTTACGCAGCATGCATTTTCATCATCATAACAAGCGCCTCAAATTTTCCATAATACTTTTGTGATTATTCCATTTGTTGCTTATATAAATGATTGAGGTACACCTTTTATTTTCTTAACCTTCAACAGTTTCTTATGGGGAAGGAATTGATGCATTTCAAGAAATTTAATCACCTAATTTACTTGCAGTATAAACAAATACCAAGACATGACCCAATGAGTTTTAACTCATCAGTTAAAGAATTGATATTATCTTTGGATCACCTACTTGGGTTTTCACTCATTTTTTTTCTTAGCTCGTACATGAGAATTTCATGTGTCTACGATTTACCTATCTAAGATGGGATTTATTGTCGTGGGAAAAGAGAGTACTGAGGCAATTAGCATGTAAGCACGAGTTCGTTCATTTTGCTCTCTTAAGTATTCTGAAGTATACTATCGTTCTCTGTTTGAAATGACTAATATATAGTTTTTCATCTAAGTTTCATGTTCATCTCAAAATGTAAATAAATGGCCAATTGTACGGAACTCAGTCTCAAGGATCAGTTGTAATTGAACCTCTAGTATACAACATCTGATATTTAGATGCCATACAAAATCATATCTGCCATGATCTCACCTTCCAAATGCCGCATTCCATCTCCTTTTCAAGTTACCTTTCAAGTACATTGAACGTGTACATATTTATTTTTTGCGTCTCTTACATCACGGGTTCTTATTGACTTAATATGGCCTGTGCATCGTCAGGTTCTCGGATGTTTTCAAAACCTGGTTAACCTGCAAGATTAAAGCTAAATGTTGGATATAGGAAACAGTTGCTGGGGTGGTTACTGGTTTTTCAACCTCCTTAATATCGATGAGTTTCATCTTCCTTGAAGCGTGGTTGCTTGTTTTGTTGCACAAGTATCTGTTACTGGTAGGCTTGCTGTACAATATGGGAAAAGGCTGGCCTGACTGTGATTTATGTTGATAGGTAGTTTGGAAAAGCCATTTTGGTCACCTTGGCATTTTGGATTCTGCTACTGATGCTATTGCAGGATCTTGTTGAATATTGTACTTAGCAGAAAAGTGAGAAGCGTTTGCTCAGCAACGTAAAATGGGAGGGGAATAGCGGAATGTAGGTAGTGAAGGGGAAGTTAAAGCAAGAGGCAATTCAAAATGCTGCTGTTGATCTCTTAATCATTCTGAATTTGTGATATAATATGTGTATTGAGTATATCTATTAGTGTCCTAGCTCAAATTAACTAAACGAGAGGGAATAAACAACGGAACTAGTTTATAGTCCTTTTATTGCAGAACGTGTGGAGAGAGTGAAGCTGCAATTTGATTTCTAATTGCAGAGTAGGCTCTGAGTAGATGTAGTATTTCACATACCTAAACAGTTCACCGTTCTCATTATGGTGGAAGTCTAATTTGTATGAGTTTTGACACTGTATATACAACTAATACTTCCTATAACTCAACTCATTTCTCTCTCATTCGTGCATATGCGCACGTACGACTTTATTTTCTTCTAATGCATTCCTTTTATCTAATGAAGGTGCAGCACTCACTTATTTCAATGTCTTTATTTGATGATTCTGAGTTTCCTTATTTTTCACATAGTTCTTTTATACTATATGAATATTGAAATTCAAATAAAGAATCTTCAGTCAAAATGCATCAAGGAACTGTAATCAGACAGTAAACACACCACATGAGGTACTTTTTAACTTATCCTGTTAAATTTAGGACTTATAATGTAAATTAAGCTATAATATCATCAAAACACTTAAACTCATCTGCTCATAGCCATAAAATGATGGAAATCGTAAAATTATCCCAATCCCAGTAATTAGCTTAGTTCCACTATTTTGTCGCCAAGGACGAAAATTCTTTGGTGAGGTTTGTCAAGTTTGGTCTTTTTCTCCTACGAGAAAAAGATGTGAGATGTGATTTCACTGGTAAGCGGACTATGCCAATTACACTGGCAATAGATGGCGAGGCACGGAACAAGAAAATTTACACCTTCCATTTGCCCTTTCTATTGCCGCTTTTGACCGATGCGTGGTCTTAATGCGTGCACGCACGGTACGTTTTACTAGTAATCTCAAACTATATGTTAAACATTGAACTATCCCTTCTTTTTGCCATGAAACACCAAACTATCTTACTTGATTTTTCCGGTAACACAAATTGATTTGATAAAAACATGAGATGTTTTTTTAACTTATCCTGCTAAATTTAGGACTTACAACGTAAATTAACACTTAAACCCATCTATTAATAGCCTTAAAATAGTGGAAATCGTAAAATTATCCCAATCCCAGTGCTTAGGATAGTTCTAACTGGTTTGTCACAGGGAAGAAAATTCTTTGTTGAGTTTTGTCAAGTTATGATATTTTTTTTCTTCTTTTCTACATGAAATTTCTACATGAAAAAGACAGGAGGTGTCATTTCACTAGTAAGTGGACCATGCCAATAATACTGGCAATGAATGGCGAAGCCCAACACAAGAAAATATAGCTTTTGACAGATGATGCTTTTATCTTGCTTTGGACTCAACTTTCCCTGCCATTTTCCTTGAAATATCGTATGGTCTTTGGACAGGTAGATGAGCTCTACTTTACGTTAGATTCTAATTGAGATTAAAATGTAGGAGGATTTAAATTTGTTACTCGGCCTTTACGCACATCGTGTTAGACACATGATAGTTCATGCGATATAATTAAGAGAGAAACTTCACTAATCAAAAATCAAAATGAAACCATGAATGAGAAAATGAGTCTTAAACTTGATGAATCCAAGAACAAAATGACTTTTTTGGTGATAATTTCAAATGAAGCAGGGAGAGAACAGATGTATAAGTGAGTTTACAGTTACAGAGACACGGGCCCACCTATAAATGAGCTTATTGTTGAAAGTCCGCACAAGCAACACCATATGGATGAACATACAACGATGAACAACCTCTGTACTTGAAAATACGCCTTGAGGCTGTGAGTCAAAATCAAACGACATGAACAATTTTACATAGGAGCTTGTTGCCAATTTCCAATATGTCACCAAAAGAAACGAATGGATTCTATATCGAAATTATGACAGATAAAAGGGGACAATGCCAAGCCGCTGCGCTCGTGCTCTAGATGATAAAACATATGTATATAGGTCTAACATCGTGCAGTTTTCAAGCCCATACAGAAGGCATACATAAAATCCATGAAAAGTAATGGGGTCAAGCACTTTGAATGGCCAAGTGGCAAGATATATCCATTGACAGAACGAATTGTTGCTGCCTATAAAAAGCTCCTCCATTGCACTCTCCCACGAAAACTCACTTCAGTAACCGAAAGAACAAAACACAAAAGCAGAAAAATATGGCAGCCTTATCATTATATCTGCTGCTTACTTGGATGTTCCTACTTTCTCTCTTTCGTACTAGGTTTGCTGAGGTATCATGTCATGCGGATGAGAGCTCGCCTTAATGGAATTCAAGAGAAGTTTCAGAACCAACACGACAGACTCGCGATGCGTTTATCCAAAGGTCCACTCTTGGTCTCTGGATGGAAGTGGAGATTGTTGTTCGTGGCACGGCATCAAATGTGATGAGGTCACCGGCCGAGTGATTACCCTCAACCTCAGTAGCAGTTGTCTCTCAGGCACCATGAGTCCCAACACCACTCTCTTTCGACTCGTTCACGTGGAGTCGCTCAATCTTGCTTACAACAGCTTCAACTTCTCCCCAATCCCGTACGGCTTCAGCAATCTTTCGAGGTTACAATACCTTAATCTCTCCTACTCGGATTTTTCCGGTGAAATCCCTCACGATATCTCACAGCTATCCCGGTTAGTTTCTCTCGATTTGTCCACTTCCTGGGACGTGACACTTCATTTGCCCAACATGGGCAACCTTGTTCATAATTTGACTGGGCTAAAAGAACTTCATCTTTCTTCTGTAAGCTTGTTATCACCTATCGCTCCTGTGCTAGCGAATTTCTCTTCCTTGACATCGCTTGGGCTTGAATTTTGTGGATTGAATGGAGACTTTCCGGTCAGCATGTTTCAGTTGCCAAACTTGGAAGTCCTTCACATTGGTGGCAATTCCAACCTTTCTGGTTTTCTTCCCAAACCACATTGGGGTTCTCCATTGAAATCCTTATACCTTTACGATACCCACTTCTCGGGAGAAATACCCGCTTCGATTGGAAATCTTAGTCTCTTGAATGAGTTAGATGCTAGTGAGTGCTATTTTTCAGGATCACTTCCCTCTTCATTGGGTAATCTTTCTCATCTCACTGCACTAGTCCTTTCCGGAAATAATTTGCAAGGTCAAATCCCTGTTTCCTTTACTGATCTTACCCAGCTATCAGTGCTAATGCTTTCTTGCTATCTTAGATATTGTGGATTGATTGGAGACTTTCCAGTCAACATTTTTCAGCTGCCAAACTTGGATTTCCTTGACATTTCTGGCAATTCCAACCTTTCTGGTTTTCTTCCCAAACCGCATTGGGGTTCTCCATTGAAAGCCTTATACCTTTCCCAAACCAACTTCTCGGGAGAAATTCCCGCTTCGATTGGAAATCTTAGTCTCTTGAATAATTTAGAAGCTAATGAGTGCCATTTTTCGGGATCGCTTCCCTCTTCATTGGGTAATCTTTCTCATCTCACTACACTACACCTTTACGGAAATAACTTGCAAGGCCAAATCCCTGTTTCCTTTGCTGATCTTACCCAGCTATCGTGGCTAGAGCTCTCCTTCAATAACTTGAGTGGTGATACTTTGGACTGGGTGGCCAACTTGACAAAACTTACCGGCTTGGAGATTTCAGGTAATAGTTTCTTCCTCTCTGCTAGTTTGGTCGGATCTCTTTCCTTCTCTCTCTGCAACTCCATGGAACCACCGATCTCTCGAGCTCCACCGCCACTCGCTTACTCCCCGACCACCACCAAAACCCCTGCCGCAGCGGCCACGAGCAAAACCAGAGATAAGGACTTCCTCCCCCACCTTGAGGCCTACCTTGCCAATCCTCTCCTCCTCCCTCCTGCCCGAAACCCTACCCCCTCCATCAATGGCCGCCACTTGCGTGTTCTGTCGAAGATCAAAGCGTGGGCGGAGTTCGTCGGGTACATTGGGAGCGTGAACCTGAAAATTAGGGATTTGAGGAGGTTGTGGGAGGACAAGACGTGCGTCGAGTAGAGCATCGAGATCGCGACGTCGAGGGGGATCAATTGCGAGGAGGAAGAGTTGAAGTTGAGGAAGTTGTGGGAGAAGAAGTTGATGATGAAGAAGCTGTCCTTGGTTCAGGACTTGGCCGAACTTGCCGAGCCGAAACGCCTTTCGGCTCTGGCCTGTCGCTGGACTCGAAGCTCTTGAGGCAGTGATGGTGGTTTTTCTTGTGGCCGTCGCGGCGAGGGTTTTGGTGGTGGTCGGGGAGGGAGGGAGCGGCGGTGGAGCGCGAGAGATCGGTGGTTCCATGGAGTTGGAGAGAGAGAGAAGGAAAGAGATGCAACCTGAACTGGCAGAGAGGAGGAAGGGAGAGAGACTTTTCCAAATTTTCTGAAGGTGGGACCCACAGTGCCACTTTTCGTCCACTGAGTGGGCTGGTGCATAGATGATGTGGCGTCACATTTGCTCCTAATATTCTCAAATGCGGTTAGTCCCATGGTGTAACTAACGCCCCTCTTGGCTTGCGTCTTTTTTTTCTTTCTGTTTGGTAGATAATTGGCTAAGCGGTGGACTTCCATCTTCATTTGAGAACCTGAAGCAGTTGACTTTGCTCGACCTTTCTGGCAACGACTTGCGCGGTGATATTTCGAGTACACTGTGGAATCTGAAGGATCTTGAATGGCTTTACCTAGGGCCATTTAATTTCAATGGCGTTCTCAATGGATATGATCTATTTAAACTCAAGAACTTGAGAGACTTATATTTGTCCTACAGCAATATATCGTTCACCAAGTCATTCATCAACGCCACTACATCGAAGCTTTCCTACTTACACTTGGATTCATGCAACTTGATAGAGTTCCCACGGTTTATAAGCTACTTAAGCAAATTGGAGATCTTATACCTACCACGCAACAGAATCAGAGGGACCATTCCTAAATGGATGTGGAACAATAGCAAAGAATCTCTATGGTCTATAGATCTTTCTCACAATCTTTTAACCGGCTTCGAAAACAACCAAACTAGTCTTCCTTTGCCGAACTTGAGGGAACTTGACGTGAGTTCTAACTTGCTAGAAACAACCCTCCCTGTTCCACCTCCCTTGGTTGTGCGATACGACATCTCAAACAATTTCCTATATGGGAAAGTTCCAACATCCATTTGTGAAGTGAGCTCTCTTGCCGTGCTTGATTTGTCCAACAATTCTCTTAATGGCACACTTCCTCCTTGTTTGGGTAGTATTGGTCCTTTGATTATATTGAATCTCGCGAGAAATAAATTCAAGGGCATGATTCCTCACATTTGCACAGATGGTTGTTCATTGAGGATGATCGACCTAAGAGAAAATCGCCTAAGAGGTATTGTTCCGAGATCTTTAGGCAATTGTGGAATGCTGGAGTATTTGAATCTCGGTGACAACCAAATTAATGATACATTCCCATTTTGGCTATCGGAATTGGCCTACCTAAAAGTTATTGACTTCCGGTCCAATATGTTCCATGGACCCATAGAAGATAATCTAAGCCAGCTTAACTTCACCAGTTTACACATCCTGGACCTATCCAACAACAGCTTCAATGGTGAACTTCCTTCCAAGCTGTTAAGGAGTTGCCACGCCATGAAGTTTATCGACGGTCAAGAAAAGTTGGCATATTTGAGTCTTGATAGTTGGCTTAATATGTCTTTTGGCTCATACAGCGAAAGTTTGACTTATGCGATGACATTAATGAGTAAGGGCATGACAAGGGAATATGCGGAGATTTCAGATGTCCTCATGGTGATTGACTTCTCCAATAACAAGTTCGAAGGATTCATTCCCGAACTCATTGGAGATCTAAAGTCACTTCGTATACTCAACCTTTCAAACAACTTCCTCAATGGTAGCATCCCTCCTTCCTTGGCCAACCTGACAGTGCTTGAATCACTGGATCTTTCCCTAAACAATCTCACAGGAGAGATTCCTCAACAACTAGCTAGCCTCACATTTCTTGAGGTTTTTGATGCCTCTCACAATCGACTATCGGGACCGATACCACGTGGAACACAGTTCGACACATTCGGGAGCAATTCATTTGCAATGAATGAGGGGTTGTGTGGAGGTCCTCTGCCAAATAAATGCACAATTGGTGAAAGCACTACACCACCACTATTGTCTTTCAAAGTAGATAATGAAGAAGAGTCTCTATTTGACTTGGATTGGAAAATCGTGCTGGCTGGCACTGGAGTTGGGTTTTTGGTTGGTGTTGTGCTAGGTAACTTGATCATTGACGAGAAGAGTAGGTGGTTCAGTTGGGTTTTTGGTTGGTGTTGTGCTAGGTAACTTGATCATTGACGAGAAGACTAGGTGGTTCTTGCACTACTCCAAGAGAATGGCAAAAGGATGTAAAAGGTGAGATAAGCTCTAGCAGACAAGAAAATATGCAGCTAGGTACTTAATGCTCTATATCTAAGTTGTTTGTTTAGTACAGTTATACGTGCATGTCTGAAGATTCTAATCTATGTTTTTTTGTAATGTTTCAGTAAATTAATATCAGATGCTGTTTTCTTGGTCATGAAAGCTAGTTCTTTAGGTTCATAGAGAACATCTCTGTCCATAGATACATCAGCAATGTCATAATGTCTTGTTGTAATATTACTAGCCAATTGACTCTCATGAATATAGAGAATCTGACCTAGGACCTGGTTTATCTATCCATTTTTTTGAAAGCCTATAGATACTTCGATTTAGAGACGTAATTGAGATAAGTGGATACTAATTAGAAGCCAATTATTAAATGTAAAATTGTTAGCTTAAGGAGCATATAATTTGATGAGTGATTTAGTTTAATGAGTATAAATGTAAACACGAAATCTAACAAAATAACGATTTCTATGTAACTTTCGAAAACTGAACATAATAAAAAGGTTTATATTGGAATAAGTAGAGTAGTGAGCAGGGCCCACGGAAGTCCCCGTCTCCACCCTTGTCCCACGCCTACAAAGTGCGGGGCAAGGTTGGTGATTAGAGCGATAAAAAACGGATTATATTTGTGCCAGTTCTTTTAATAAGAATGACAAAAAAATAAGTAAAAAGAGGAGAGATAAAACGGTACCATTCGTACCAATTGATGACATGAGTGATGAGATAGATTGAATCTGCACTCACAAACTTGTATTTAGAAGTAGGAATTACTAAGGAAATAGTTAACGATCTTTAACAAAAAAAAAAAAGGAAATAGTTAACGATCTATAAGAATTCAGAAAAGACCTTTTCTTTCAATGTTGTTTGAAATTTCAAGTGTTATTTAATGACATGAGTGATAGATTGAATCTGAACTTACAAACTTGTAAGGAATTATTAAGGCAATAGTTAATGATCTATAAGAACTCAGAAAAGACCTTTTCTTTCTGTGGATTATCAATCCACATCGGATCCCTTCGACATTGGAAAGAAGAGAAAAAAGGGTGCATCACAATCTACCATGGCCCCAATCATTCCTAGTTGTTATAAAAAGTGAAGGAAGTCGTACGAGTCTCGCGTGCTTATACGACTCGTGTCATGATGTATATTTGCCAAACATGTTGAGATCCTCGTATATAGGGGTACCTGCAAGCGAGTTACTCGACCAGCCTATCTCGAAGATACGGTCGTCATATATTTGCGCAAACAACGCGCTATGACCTTAAAAAAAAAATCACGTCAGCATTTTTCGTTAATCAAGTTAGATGGAGTTAATGGATTGACTTGATTGCACCAATTTGACAAATTTTAAGACTTAATTGCACTTTAGTAAATTTTAAGACGTAATTGCACTTTCATGATAAGTTTTAGTACTTCTTGTGCATTTATCCCATCATAATTCGATATCATTTCTGTTTGTCTTCCAGTTGACTGTTTTGAATCCCAAGATCACAGCGAGGCTTACCCGTCAAAATAGCACAAGCCTCTACCTGCTGCCGAGCCGTTGAAGCAAAACTAGCCATGGTAAAGCGAGGAAACCAGGTCCATGCAATACATCGTAAATAAAAGAAAGGAAAAAGTAGAGAGAGAGAGATGAGAGCAAGTAGTGAAGGAAAATCACCTCACGACTACCCGTACAGCAGGAATCGTAGAAATCCAATCTTCCCCACTCATCCCAGTCCTAAATCTAGAGGTCTTGACAATAGGCATGACTAAGTAAACTCCTGAATGCACTATGTTAATGTGGGTAAGGGACAACAATGCTCTATCTACGTAATATCTCATTTGGTATCATAACAAATCTCAATTGTTAATCAGTATACAAAACTAGTCAAGTTGCATTGGCTTTAGTATATGTCCTCCCAACGGAGTCATTATGCAAAAGTACATCTAAAACAGAGGAATAAGTACCAAACGGCAGCTGTTGTTCCTTTGCAAGCAGGGCCAAAGCATCCGTGCAACCGGCTGCTTCTCCAAATATGTGCTCAATTTTGTATTCCCGTAGCTCCGCGGTGCATTCAGCCAGAAGAGGTTCCATCAGCAAATTAGGCCTATGAGTGCCCCCAATTGCTTTGAATAATAGACATGGTATCAATTTCAATGTGTAAATACCAATTCTAGTCTAAGGCCATCTCATAGCACCACATTTCTGCCGCGATGCGTTCACTGTCCTTCGGAGCTTATATAGCTCCGGAGAGATTTATGCTTGTTTGTAATTCATCATAATCACATATATTTTGTCATTATTAGTATATAAAACGAGGTGGTAATATATGGATTTCCAACTTGCAAGAATTCATTTTGTCCTTCAACACAACTCCGAGGCAGCTAACAAGGTAGTCGATGCTTTTAGCCACAAAGAGAATATAAGTAGGTGTAGAGGATATTGGGAAAGATCCCACATTTGATTAATTGCTTGAGGAGTGGCGGCTTCAAATTTGAAAATATTTTCAATCGATAATTTCGGGTACGTGTTTTTTTTTTTTTTGTGATTCAAGGACTAGAAATGCTCTAAAGAATTATAGAATAACTTCCGTTGGTCAATCTAAAAGATTGGCAAAAGCCTTTTGGCAGGTCTCATATTTTTGGGTTTTTTGTGGAAAAAGTATGAGATTCCATTTTAGTGGACCAACTTGCACCTATGATTGCACATGAACCATCAATCACGGTATGCACGAGAATTCAACCTGATTTGTACCTCGTGGATGTGTGACCAGTTTTTCCCTTTAGAAAAGGAATAGCCTGTTTGCTTATAACTCTTGACATTAGTTTAAAAAAACAAAAGAATAGCGAGATTCAAGCAATATGTTGAAATTGCGAAACGTCTATGGCAAGACATTTATACATAATATGGTCGATCTTAATCGTCACTTTGTCTGTTCCTTAGTCTTTCACGTGGATTGTTGATTCATTTAGAGGAAGCTATAAAAATAGTGATCTATCAAGGAGTCAAGCAGCTATACCAATTGCCAAGATGGTGAAGGATAAAGCATCATCCCTTGGACAAATTGCCAACACACCAGAAAATAGAAGGCTCCAAAGGAACTGGGATCTCCCTCCTACCATCTTTTCAAATTTGGTTACTTAGTTTCATGTATAGGGCTTTGTGAGGTTCTCTAGTCTTGTATAGGGCTTGTTGGCTTAGTCTTGCCCTTGTTTAGGGCTTTGCTCTTGTTAGCTTGTTGTTCGGCCTCCCCTCTGGTTTTCCTGCTTCCTTCGGGACGAGGGCTGTTTTGTTTTCCTTGTACTTGGTGTATTTGAGAAGTAATACAATTCTTACCTTACCCAAAAAAAAAAAAAAGCAGCTATACCAATTAAATATGCATGTTATTTACGCCCAAAATATCTAAATTTTTCTCATCTGTTTTAGTTGATATGTCAAGTCAGATTTCACATACTAGTTAAATTGCTTCTTTGATCTGGTTGGAGGTAGGTCATTGACAATCAAACAGAAGAATTCATAAAGGGTTACTTTTTAGGGCTAGGTCTTAGATCGCATCTTGTCGCCCTTAATTGATTTTTCTCATCGATTCATTGAGGAACATGAAAGATCAAGGATTAAGGATTAAACTCTTGACAGCCATGAATGACAATGACCCTACGTATGTGAAGATGATAAGTCAACCAAAGAAAAAACAAGCCCGAAAGACTTAGACATTTCGCCTTTAGTCACCCCCATGTGTCCTTTCACGTAGAATTTTGAGTGGCTAGTAAGAAGCCCCAGAATTCCTATCCACAGAAGTTGCTAACCAGGAAAGCTATGGGGGTGTGCACGGAATCTATGTATAGGTCAAGAGGTATTTGTGGATGTGAACATCGATTGGTTTGTCTGAAAGACAAATCAAAAGGCTCATCTATCCAAGGACGGAGACACTCCCAAGTCTCATACCTTGAGCGATATTAATTTCTAATCGACGCATTCAATTGGAGTCGCCACTAACCATAATCAAGAGTTGGTTAGAAACTTTAATTGAGACGCAAAAATGTCATCTCCATACGTGTGTAATTTTAAGGATCGGTGACTTGATTACTCTAGTTATCTAACTAGTACCATTTTGGTACCTAAACTTGATCATTAGCTAACTAACTAGTCAGGGCAGCCTATCGAAGGTCCTAAAGTTCATCTTAACCATGCTAAAAATGGAAAAAAAAAAAACAACCAATATATTAAAGGTGTGCAACCAAATAATTGGCATGAAAATAAATAATCAGCAACTTAGCATCCTCTCTAAAAAAGAAAAGGCAATAAAAAGCCCTAAGGTAAAGTCCTAATGACTTCTTCAATTTTTTGGAGCAATTTTTAAAGGTTTTCATATTTTTTCTATTAAGTCTAGAATGAAATTAACAACAAGCTCTAATTAACCCCAAAAAACTAATCTCTAGACCTTTCCTAATTGTTTTGGATTTTTAAAAAAAATTTGGATTTTTAATATTAGTTATTTAATAACGATATTTTAAAATTAATAATAATAAAAGGACTCCGGACCGGGTTGGGGGGACCCGGTCCGATTCAGCGCTCTGACCCGCCCGGATTATATCCTAATTTTTCTATTTCTTTTCCAATTTTTCATTTCTTTTTCTATTTTCTATTTTATTCTTTTCCTTTCCCATTTTTAACTTTTTGGGTCTTCTTCCCTGACGTCTTTTTCGCTGGACGCCTTCTTCCTCGTCTTCTTCGGTACGTACTCGGCCGAGACCACGCCGGGGCCACCTCACCGCCCCTGATTGTCGGCTCGCGTTGCCAACACCGACGACCACCCCCGGTTCTCTACGCTCGCCGCCGGCCAACGCGGCTACCGAACCGTCTACTAACTCCGGCCATGAAAACAAGTCGGCGAGCAAGAACTCAACTTCCCGGCCTCCAAACTCACGGCCACCAGAAAACGTGAAACCTAAGAACCAAATATACACGACATGGAATAGAAAATAAGGAACTTACGGTGGCGGCCTCAAACCGCAGGCATCACCGTTGACGAAAAGCTTTCTGGCAGGCAGGAGGTGCACACATGGCTGACTCGAACCGGACTTAATATGCCACAAAATCACATGAAAGGAAAAAATAACTTGGAGTCAGTGACAATATTAGAACAGACCATGCATTAATCGAAGCTCTAGAGCATCGGTTTTCATAACATTCATCTCGGGCCTCTTTTGAGCATTTTGTCAAACGGGTGGTAGGCGAGTTCAAGCAGAGACTCAAAACTGAGATTTATGGCGATTTTTGGCTCAAATGTGGTGTGAAAAGGTATAAAAAGTCACCTTATACCACTAAGCTGCTTCGGTTTAGAATAGAATTCCAAAAATTTACACGGCCAAGTTTGGACGCTCTAAGTTTAAACTGTTTTATTGAGGCATTTTGTCAAACATGTAAGGTGCGACCGAGCACTAGAATCACAGGTCCCATTTTGACACGACTCGTGGCCTATTTTCGATATGAAACGTTTAAAAAAGGCTTCTTTGAGTGTCAAACGAGTGTTATCCTCCATTGGCGGAGCCAATGGATAACCGGATAGACTCGGTGGGCCTGGCACCCGAGAGGCAGGGGAGAAACAGGGGAAGTGCGAGGGTCTCACCTGGTTTGGGTGACTTCCAGCGGCGACGGCGGCCGGCAGGCGGCTCGTGGCGAGAACGACGGCGATTTTAGGCGAACCACCGACGAATGGGATGGTTTTTCACTCTCTTTCCCTCTCGGATTCCCTCTCCAACTCTCTCTCCCGGTCCTCCTTCTCTTCTCGCCTGCGGCCAGCACTCGGCCTTTTAGGGGGCTAGCCGGCACGCCCGACCAACCCCTGTCGCGGCCGGCCTGTCCCCGACCCCTTGATTGCGCCGGGTGATCGCCTGCCACTCCCCCTCTGTCTCTCTGCATGCTTTGTCGTTCGTCCTTCTCCGTATCAGCGTTCCAGGGCGCTGGAACGACGCTGGGGGAGGAAGAGAAACAGTGCCCGGGCCGGGCCAGGGGGAAAAAGAAATAAAAAGAAAGCAAAGGGCAAAAAATAAGAATGGGCCGGGCCCAGCTGAAAAAGGGCAAAAAGGATGGGCCGGACGGATCGGCCCGAAGCTCCTTTATTTTTTTTAGGGATTAATAATTAATCCCTAATTTTCTATGTCATTAAACCCTAAGTAATGAGGCAAAATTCAGATGTCAACAACGCGAAACTACATAAAATATCAAAATACGTTTCTTCCACCTTGCTCAAAAGACACAATGGAACCAATTTAAAAAAAATAGAAAGATAGTTTTGTCTACAAAGCTTTGTGTTCTCCCATCGTACAAGAGGTAAAAAGACAAGGACAAAAATATTTTGATTAGAAAACTTGCTTGGACTTCCAAAATGAGCAGTGCAGCGTCGTCTTGGGCCACCATATGCTAACGGTAAGTTTTTACTTTTCCTCTCTTAATTTAAACTATTTCTTTCAATCAAGTTCTTGAATTTTTAATTTTGTTAATCAATTCCATAAACTTGCATAAATTTTCTAATCAGTCCGACCTTCGGCACCAATTCTAATAAGTTCAATCTAATGTGACAATCAAACATGCCGGAGTATGACGTGAAAAAAACTTGCCTCGACAAACAATCCACCATGCAACGTAAATGTTTATCGGAAATCTCCATGCAATCCAAATTTTGCAAGTTTAAGCGACTTCAACTGGGAGAAGTTTGCAAGCACATGAGAGAATGGTGATGCCATGCTTATATCGGAGAAATCAAGTTCTCCAGGCATAGTTAAGTTCTGAACAAAGTTGTCCGTGTTGGGCATCTCAAGATCATACATAGAAGACAAATCAAGAGAAATTAATCTAGAGAGCCGTGGGATATCCATGGATACTTTTCCAAAAAAGTCCGAATTTGAGAGATTAAGGTACTGTAACTTGAAAAGATTGCTGAAGCCGTATGGGATTGAGGAAGAGTTGATGTCATTCCAAGCGAGATTGAGTAATTTCAAGTGAAGTAGCGAAAGAGGCCGGTGTTGGCAGCCATGGTACCAAATGTCGCGACCTACCCCTCGAGGGCCGAACTCGAATGAGGCGGGTTTAGAGATAAGTGTTCATGAGATGGTTCATATGGCATCTTATAAAAAATGATTTTACTGAAGTGTAAATCTTTTGTTTAGCCATATGACCCATGGATCATGAACGTGGATTTTCCCTAAATCCATATCTCGTGACAGCGGATTGATTTTATTTTTTAGGAGTCGCCACTAGCCTAGGTCGGGGGTCGGCTAGAATACCCAACCAAACGCAGCGGGAATTTCGTTTCGGTTTCTACGAAAAACCAGAGATCAAAGGTTCGGGGGGGACTAGCTTACGTTAATATTTCTATTAACGCTCTTTCGGTACCGCTAAACTTTAACATGGTTGTTATCTAGGTTGTCATGCATTTGTTCTTTATCATTTTCATGCCAAAATCTTAGTCCACTAGACGATCATGCATCTTGTTTTTGTGTTTTCATTTAAGATTCTAAACTAATTCTATCTTAGTCTAGAAAAAGAAAGAAACAATCAATTGTATTGAAAGACAATTCGTAAAGTAAACACTCAAAATATCGAAAAGACAAGCTAATTCTAAGCACGAGAAAGTAAAAACCCGCAACTCGTCGGGTGTTTATTACAACACAAATTGAAAACCCGAGACATGATTGGGGGTGAATGAATTGAGTACAAATTGAAACCAGATTGGACATCGGTCAATCACCTTGGCCTTTTTTCAATTTTGGATTACCTCCCATGGACCGCCTCTCGGGTGTCGGTGTTTACATTCACAACATTCATTCACGACAAACAACATGTGAAGGAATAACCAAAGAAGAACAATGATGCAAACAATTCACTAATTAAGCACGGGCCTCGGGGTCGGCCTTTGTTTTTCATGCGTTTCGATTAGTCACCCACATAATCACCTAACATTGTTCAATTAATGGTTAATGATAATGGGCTACCATTTGCATTCACAAAACGGCAACTCATATCAATTAACCCCTAAAGTCGGTTTCTAAATGACCATGATGAGCTACCCGCCGAACATGCACCGGGCCTAACATTCATCTAACAAACACATGCATAGAAATAGAATAAGCATGCATTCAAGCCCATGGGCTTTATTTCGAACCCAATCAAACAATGGGAAGTGGGCTTTATAAAAAGACCACTTATTTAATTTTTGTCTAATTCGGATTGCTTCTGTTCAGATGTAATTAATTACCCTAATGACATCCAAATGAAGTGGTTCAGGTGTCATTAGAAAGCTTATGACGTGAGAATCAAAAGTCAAGAAGACCATTTTTTCCAAATCCTAGCCAATTTTTCGAAAATATTGAATTAAATCTCAGTGACAGACTGGACTCGATTCTGTTATGAATTTCAAAATAATAGCGGGAAAAATAATAAACCTTATCAAAACCACGTGAAAATTTTTATGCGGTTAGAATTCTCCGTGTGCAACAACTTTCATGTTTTGAGTTTTTGCTAAAAAGCCCTCCAAATTTTTATAAAATTCTATTGTCATGAAGAACTTAAATGCAAATAGAGTTTTAACCCGTAAAGACCTTTCAGGAGATTTTAAGCAAATTGGCATACCAAAAATTGCTATTAGGTCCTCAAAACTTCCAGTTGACATAATGGGACCCCAATAAGCAACTTTTTAATTTTGATTTTTTGCAAAAAAGGACTCTAACTTTATCAAATTCGGAGAAACATCTTTTGAACTTCAAAGGAATGAAAATCAGATCTGGACACAGATACTGATCAAATCGTGAAAATTCCTTTTGAAAATTCAAATGATCTTCGATTTTGATGAAATTAGTATCAATAGAAAGATATCGATCTCAAGAAGAACTTTCGTGAAGAAACTTTTTTCATATCTCGAACACACGAATTTACGAAAATCGAAGAACACACGAAGGTCGACTGAAACCAGCATGTCATCAGATTTATATGTATATGACGTTGCAAATCGTACTAGGCTAATATGCTCAGAATTTTATGAAAATTTTACGATAAATAGATCAAGATGTGCTTTACAACTTTCATGAAGGAAGTTTTTCCAGAAAATGATCGTAAAAAATCATAAAAATCATCAAACAACACAACGTCAATCAGGAAGATATCAGAACAGACTTGAGCAACATGTTTCAGATTCTGATCTTAACTTCTAAAAGTGTTTTAACATAGCAAATCAAGTCCGATCGAGGCATATGATATATCAAATCGAAGCTTAAGACGCGTCCTACGATTCTCTAGTTCATCACTTCCCCAGATTTCGATGTTAACAGGCTCAAATCAGCATCTCAAGCAAGCAGGTTTTACTGGACACGAATTTACATAATCATGCTCAAGTGTTCTTACCTTGTTTCACAATGCTTCAATGCTCAAGCGAGCGATCCGGCCTCCGTATTCAGATCGGGAATGACACGGAGAAACCTCGGAAAGCTCGGCCAACCTATGATAATAGAGTATATGGAATGTCGTGAGAATAGATTCGTTTTGTCACGAATAGAGTAATCAGCGAAGAATTGCTTAAGGATGCAACGGTGGCCGCTCGACTAAAAGGCCGCCACCACAGCAACGTGAGAACGCCGAGGAACGCTGCTGGATACTCTAGATCGTCGGAGGAAGACGCCGAGGGGGCGGGTTCAGCCGGTTGAACCGGCTGATCAAGTCACCGGCGGTAATGCCGGTGATGTTGCCGAGAGAGAGAAACCGCCGGAGGGAGGAGCTCTCGCCACCAGCGAAGGCAGCTGGTGTTACAACCAGCCTTGGACCACCGTGGGGGACACCGGTGGGGCGGTAGCTCGCCGGAAAATGGCCGGCAAGGAGCCGGAGTTGGCTGCGCCAAGAGAGAGCGCGAGAGAGAGAGAGAGAGAGAGAGAGAGAGAGAGAGAGAGAGAGATGATCGTGAGAGGAAGAGAGAGAGAGAGAGATGATCGTGAGAGGAAGAGAGAGAGAGAGAGAGAGGAGAGAGAAACCAGATCTGAAAATGAACCCCCCTTCATTTTTGGAGGGAAAAAACATTATATACCCCATTTAATTTTGGAATTTAACCCTTATATTAATCCAATAGCCCAAAATGCATTTTTTAATGACTAAAAATCTTCTTTAAGGGCTAAAGATTAGTGACATAGCATCATGTACGGACGCAATCGATTCTAAATGAACGGCCACAATTGATTTATTCATACCCTAATTAATTTGCTTAATTCTTGAAGAAGGGCATTTTTTTGACATTTCTCTTAGGGGCATTTTTTGTAATTCTCAATTAAGGGTATTTTTATCATTTTCGCACTCATGAGGAGATGACCGGCCTTGGTTAATCTGAACGGATTGTCGATCGTCGAAATTTTCGATCGGAAAATGGCTAGTCCGATCGGATTAGTTCAATTTGAATCAAAACGAGTTAAGCCGGTTAGCCCTGAATTTGGCCTAATTGAATCAATTCAATCCTTGATTTCAATTTTGCACAATTTGATCTCTATCATGATTAATTGACTCCATTAATACTGAATTGGATCAAATCGGATTGGATCGATTTGTAATTCATGCACAAATTGACTCAATTTGACTTGTTTGTCTCAATTAATCTTGAATTTGGGAAATTGCATGGCTAAGCTTAACTAACAAATTTAATTGAAGTCCAATTAACCAAATTAAGTCTCAGTTTATCAAATTGAATATTAGTCTAGAGTGGGTCAAGTTGAATTGCACTAATTAGACCAATTACTCTTAGACTTTTTTATCATTGGACCACTAAATTGATCAAATTGACTGAAATTCATGTGAATCTTTCAAAATTGATTTTGAATTTGGATTTCATATAAGAAATTAGGCTCATTCGTGCCTCAATTGCGCACATCATGAAGAATCGATCAAAATCACTGATTAGGGCCAAAATTGGGGGTTTTTGTGTTTGGCTTGGAATCACAAAATTGGTTCAAAAATTGGATATAAAATGACCTCTAGATCAAATGTCGTGAAGGAAATTATCCTAAAAAATGACTAGAAATGAAGTAATTTCATTTTTGCCCGATTTGAATCAAATTCCGCAATTTGGGAAAAAGTTGATTCTAAATCGATTTTTGTAAAATTTCAAATGCCAAAGGTAAATTGAATGTAAAACAAGATGATTTTTGTATTTTTCAATTTTTTCAATTTTTTTGGTCAAAGGTTTGACCAAAAGTCAAACCCTAGTTGACTTTTCACTAGAAGCTTGATTTTATGATCAAATCTTTGAATTTTTCTGAAATTTCCACTTCTAAAGTGAAATTGGACTTGAAAGGAATCTTTTTATGTGAAAAGCCCCAATTTGACCTGGGGTTGACTTGACCAAAAGTCAACGCCAAAGTCAACCATTTGACTTTTCGGGTTTTTGCACGAAACGAATAGAAAATCGCTTATAAAAAACAGATCAACAGACGGAATTAAAAAACGACACTTTTTGTTCAAGAAACAGGCTCCGTCGCGATCGGAAACCATAATCTTGATTTTTTTGATTTTTTTGATTTTTTTTTAATGAAGCATCGACTAAAAATTAGGTGTCAACAGCTGCCCCTCTTTGAGTGGGAGTTCGAAGAGGTTCTGCTCAAAGACCAATTGGCACCTGGAAATTTTAGTCGATTCCATTTGGGAAATGATAGAAAATAAAGACAAAGACATTTGATCAGAGTCTTACCTCAAGCACTTACCGTTGGATTGTCAGATTATTCATATGCTCCTCTCTCTCTCATGGGGTGGAATGAAGGAAAAAAAAGAGAAATGATTTTGTAGGAAACCTTTGGTTTAAGGAAAACCAAGAACCAAAGGACAAGGTTTAAAGATGACTAGGAACCTAAGGTAAGGTTTAAGGATGACCAGGAACCTAAGGACAAGGTTTAAGGATGACCTAGAACCTAAGGTAAGGTTTAAGGATGACCAGAAACCTAAGATAAGGGATAGGATGACCAAAAATCGGGGGTATGGTTTAGGCTGACCAAGAACCGGGGGTATGGTTTAGGCTGACCAAGAACCGGGGGTATGGTTTAGGATGACCAAGAACCGGGGGTATGGTTTAGGCTGACCAAGAACCGGGGGTATGGTTTAGGCTGACCAAGAATCGGGGTATGGTTTAGGATGACCAAGAACCGGGGGTATGGTTTAGGATGACCAAGAACCGGGGGTATGGTTTAGGCTGACCAAGAACCGGGGGTATGGTTTAGGCTGACCAAAAACCGAGGGTATGGTTTAGGATGACCAAAAACCGGGGGTATGGTTTAGGCTGACAAAAAACCAAGGGGTATGGTTTAGGCTGACCAAAAACCGAGGGTATGGTTTAGGCTGACCAAAAACCGATCCACTGGAGAAAGATATTTTGAAAAAGTTCCGAAATTGTTTAACAACAAATCAAACAGAATTTTTCAACTTTTGGTGAAAAGCACTGATTATCAAAATCCTTAAGAGAAAATTTTAACAAAATGATCTTTGAATAACCATCTAAAGAGGTTAAATAAAAAAATGCCAAATTGGAAATAACCTAATCAAAAAGGTCTTTCGCACTGGCTCTTGTAAAGGCTTTGATTCCCATCCATTGACATGGGAAAACTGTTCAATTCTCACTAGTGATGTCTCACGAACCTATGTCAAAGGTTTTCGGAAACGTTCACATTGAATACAAATTGATTGATCAGAAAGGTCTTTCCAAAGGATCGTAATATAGGCTTGGTCATGGGCTTACACAAAAGGTATTTGCTTTGAGGCCAAGAAAAGAAATATACCATCAACATCTTCAACGGGTTTACAAGTCAAGAACCTTGAAGACAAGACAAGATGGGATTACTTCCACTCCTTCTAGCAGTGGTTTCTTGGTGAAATCTTTACGTCAACTCAAACCATCCCAATCGGAAGAGACTTCGGAAAGGGTTGTAATGTTGGTTCGGGTTAGGCTCAAAAGGCTTGAAATTTTGTAGAAGGGGTTTGAAAGAGAAATGATGATTATCTTGGCATCATTACCAAATCATCTAAACTTGACATCATTTGACTCTTGAAAATCAAATTGTCTCGAGAGTCCATTTTTCTTGCAACATAAGAGCTTTGCTCTTTCTAAACATCTTTTGCAATGAGAATTTTGTTTTCATCATAAGCATGCTGCTTTTTGTTTTTGCTTTTGCTTTTGACACATTTTTTTCATGGGCATCGGCCTTGCTTTTACCAGGCACACTGCTTTTTCATGTCCCCTAATATTTATCTTTTGAGCTCTTTGGACTCTCGAGACACTCCATACATATTCACCAATTTTTTCCAAATTTTCTTGGTAAATCATATGCATTGCCCCAATGTAGGGAGATAATCAACATTTTGGGTTTTGAAATGAATATGCTTAAGGTTCAATTTGGTTAAGCAAAGGATAATTGTGTTTGGGGTAGAGGAAAAGAATGCTCTTCTTCACTTTGGGATGTTTCGAACTTCCATAAAGATCCACCTAAAACTACCACAAGAAGGTTGATGCAAGTGAAAACAATAAAATCTTTCTTAATCTTTTTGCTCCAAAAATGATCAACCACAACTTCTTAACTTGCCCCAATGTGGGGTGGTTCTTGACAGGAGTATTTTGAAAATTCTCCTTATTTGGCTCAAAGTGGCTAGCAAAGGATAAAATGAGTGTTTAGAATAGAAAAATGAAATGCCTTTTATCATTTCAATCTATGTATTCAATGTGAACGAACCCTACGTCCTACGACATGGCTTTTTCGCTCAATTCTCTCAAAATGAGTATAGGGACGTGTTTAGTCAGGATTTTGCCTTTTATCATCCTAGGCGTTTCCATTCGGCATTTTTGAGAAATCCCTTTTTTTGTTTTTTTCAAATGATCATTTGGTTAAATCCCCCGTCTGTGGGGAGTTTTGATAAATCAAAACATTTGATTTTTGATTTTTTTTTTATTTTGACTCCTCTGGGGATAAAATTTCAAACTTGAAAGACCTTTCGGACAGAAAAGGTCCTCACATATAGGATCTACTTCCTAAATTCTAGGGATAAGATTGATTTTATATAGCTACTTCCTCGAGCTTGACTCCTTGAGGTTTGGAATAGCTTTCCTGGGGAACAATTGAGTACCTACAAAATGAACAAATATGCAAAAATGCCATGTATGCATGAGATGCATGATGCAAAATGTCCTAAAGTGACTTGGATTCAATCCAAAAGCAACTCAAAACTTTTATTCAAGGGAAATACTTCTTGACAAAGATCTGCATTTTAGTGTTTTGGCAACTTTCGGCCATCCATTTCTACAAGAATCAATGCTCCGCCAGGTAACACTTTCTTGATGACATACGGTCCTTCATAATTGGGGGAGAACTTCCCACGATCTGTGTGCTCGCCCTTCCGGCGGCAAATCCTTTTCGGAGAAAGAAATTTGATCCTTAAGAAGGATAGCACATACAAACTCTTCCAACTGTACCTCTCCAATTGTCTCGGGTACATGTACTTCATTAAGAACTTTTAAAAGAGCATTTCTATGTTTCTCAGAAGACTTGAATAGTTCGTGTAACGAGATTTGAGCCGGCATTTTCCTTAAACTTTCGATCACTTCTGATTCACTCGTTTTGAGAGTTTTGAGAAGTTGTTCCGCCTCTTCTTCGGTTACAGCCTTTTTCTCGACACCTTCACGAGATGGAAAACATCGGCCTGACCGAGTAACAGCGTCTATTTCATGAGACTCATAATTCCATGGAACTGCCTTGGAATCATAAACAGGAGGTATTCTTGCTTTCAAATTCTTGTCCTTCTTCGGTGGCAGCTCGATCACAATAGGCTTAAAGTCCTCATTAGAGATCTCTATATTTCCGAAGCCATCAGCCATTAAATCTATGACCACAGGTTCTACAACATGCTCTTGGATTTTACAAGTAGCATCCAATTCAATTACAACAGGATCAATCACAGCCACTAGGCCATCATCTTCAAATTCGGACCCCCATCCACTCGGGACGATAGTCTTAGGGTCAATAAAAGCGCTTGGAGGAGGAGAGTATTTTACCATGAAATCGTATTTTCCACTTGGCTGCCCAAGAGTGTCAACAATTTCGTCCTTTTTAATCACTTTCCTAACGAACTCCCGATCCCAGTGGGAGGTATGGCATTCAAATTCCGAATCAGCATTGGAAAGAACTTCTCTATTATCTTCATTATCGCTCCATCCAGTCGGAACAATGTCTTTCAAATCAATAAAGAAACTTGGCGGAGGCGAACATTTGACAAAAGTATCATACTTCCTACTTGGTTGCCTTAGAGTATCATCCACCTCATCACGCTCACGAGCGGTCGTTACAAATTCACGATCCCAATGAGTTCTTCTAGCACCAAGATCAAAATTCGTGTCTGAAATATACTCTTTGTCTTCATTAAAGGGTATAGATTCAAAGACTTTAGATGTGTGATCCATGCTTTCATCATCCATGCCTCCCCATCCATCGGGAACGATATCCCTTGGGTCGACGAAGAAATTTGGAGGTGGCGTGTATTTGACTATGAAGCCATATTTACCACTCGGTTGTCCGAGGGTATCAACAATTTCACCTTTTTCGATAGCCTTCTTCATAAATTCACGATCTCGACAGGCATTCTTACCCTCACATTCCGAATCACTATCGGAATATGTGTTAATCCAAGGTTCATCAACATCTAGCTCGTATCCATCATCTTTTGGCTTAGAGCATGAGGCTTCACTTGCAAACTTGCAAGAGAATTTTTCGGACGCCAAATCAATTACAGCGGTCTCGATGGACCCTTCGAGTTTCCTTCCTTGAAGAGGCTGAATTATGCCTAAAGCAGCCATCTTGGCTAAGCAATACATTTTCTCCTCCCGGGATACATTTCCTTCTTTCGGTTGATCTCTAGCTATAGACAATAGCTCTTCCAACTTCACCATGTTGAAGAAGAAAGGTTTCTCATTCTTGTCTCCAAATATCACATTAATGGCTTCGGTATGATTAGGGAGCGGATTTTGTTGAACATTTGGTGTAGCATCTTTAAACGACAAGATCTTCTTATCCAGCAGGTTTTGAATCTTGACCTTAAGAGTGTAACAGTTGTTCACATCATAACCCTTCTCACCCATGTAATACACACAAGATTTTGCCAAATCAAACCCAGCAAACTTTGGTGGGTTGTCTCTCGAGATTTCTTTTGCTACGAGTCTTTGTTCAATCAACATCGGTAGTAATTGAGACATAGGTCTTGGCAACGGTGTGAATTGCCTTTGCGGAGCTTTTCCTTTTCGGTCAAAATTTCGGGAAGAAACCCATGTTTCCACAACAGACCTTTGAACTGGTGTGTTTAATGGCTTTTGAGCATTAGGATTTTGAATATAGGCAACCTCCACCATTGGTTCCTTATCCTTCTTTAAGGTAAATCTGCGAGTTGTCGTCTCGGATAATCGACCCTCTCGCATGATTCCTTCGATACGTTCTCCCAATTCTACCATTGCAGGAAAATTGATGCAAGTGTTATTGAACATCTTATCGAAATATTCTTGAGGTAAAGCTCGAAGAAACAACTGCATGATCTCTTTCTCGGACAAAGGAGGTTTGACTTGAGATGCCATAGTTCTCCACCTTTGGGCATATGCTCTAAAAGTTTCATTTCTCCTTTTGTCCACCCGGACCAGCTTTTCACGGGTTGGAGCAATTTCGGTATTAAACTTGTATTGTTGGAGGAATTCATCTGCAAGATCTTCCCATGTGCAAATTTTCTCCAAATCCAATTCGATGAACCACGTCAAGGCGGAATCAGCCAAGCTATCTTGAAAATTGTTGATCAACAGCGGGGTGTTATCGGAATAACGAGCCATCTTGCTCAAATAATATTTCAAGTGCGTTTTAGGGCACCCAGTTCCATCATACTTCCTTGAAAATTCGGGCTCCTTGTAAAAATCAGGGACTTTCACCTTTGTAAAAGGCGACAACTTATCAAAGCCTTGGAGTTGGTAACCTTGCAACATGCACAGGCGTTCCTCCAATTTTGCGAGACGTCTCGAACTCTCTTCATCCATATGAGCCATAGGCGACTCCTTAAGTGGAGCTTCCAAATCAATGACGGCGGGAATAGCATTTACGGGGACCTCTTCAGCAAGTCCTTTGTCAACAGGATCCATCACTGGTGCATTAAAGGGTGCATTAGGAGTAGAAACCACAGCAGCAGGAGCCACAGGCGTGAAGTTCTTTACTTGATTTGCAAGATCAGTTAAGAGCGCCATCATTTGTGCCATCTGATTCTCAATGGTAATAACGCAAGTACGAGTGTCCTCGTTTTCCATCCTTGCTTGGCGACGGGTGCGTATAATAGAACGCGTCTCAGCCGTATTTTAGTACCTTGTTTTAAAAAAAACAGGAACAGAAATCAAGTTAGTATGCCGAAAATGAATTGAGACGAAAATATAAAACCCTTCAATTTTATATTTTCTTTGGATGAAATAGAGATAAGAAATATTCTCATGATCCCAATATCACGTGAAGAATCTCTTATCACAATTTCTTCACAAGAAATTATACAATTAAAGGGGTAACGCGCGATGATTAATCAAGATGCCCCATCTATATTCCATTGGAATCTCAGAAAAGCACATAAAAGGGAAATTTCACTATTAACAATAAAATTTGTGAAATATAATCCCTATACATCAATCTAAACAAGAAGAGGATCCTATTACATCATTACTAAATGAGTAAAAAGGAGACCCTATACATCAAATCCATAAACGCAAATTACATGAAAGGAGATTTCCTCATGGAATATAGCACAAATTGTAATGATTCTTCTTTAGATGCGAGGCGAATTCGTTTGTTTTCTTGGGTCAAACGTTCAACCTCAGCTAGAGCCTTATCCCTTTCCCTAAAAGCTCTTACGGCTATAGTTTGTTGTTGAGTTGGCTTCTCGGGGACATTAGGGAGATCCACTTTAAGCTCGGGCTCGAGACGACGGTGTATGTACTCCGGCAATGCATGATGCACCTTCATTTCTCCTTCCAACTCTGACTCGTCGGTAACGTGAATCGGCTCCAAGTGGCATTTATACCACATATCAATGATGGACTTGATCATTTCCTTCAAATCCGTCATTTGGTCATCTTGGATGACATCTTTGCGATAGTCAAAATGATATAACCCCAGCTTGAAGAATGGCGGAATCTTTTGAAGCGAGCGATATTGACGGATCACCCTAAAAAGGTAATATGACGTGGACCCCGTGAAACCCAAAAGCGGGATTGGGTTGTCAAATCCGTTATTGAGGCACACCTCGGGATTTCCAAACCAACGAACATGCCATTGTATTTGACTTGGAACAAGGTTCTTAAATAAATTAAACCAAGTTGAGAATGACTAATAAGGAAAGATTTCTTCCTTTTCTCGGAAAAGCGAGATGGGATGATAATCTTTGGACACATCTATGATTTTCAAGCTCAAACTGAAATCTTTGAGATGAAAGACCAACCAAATTTGGAGTAAACCTATTGGGGCTCTAAAGACACTATTTCTGCTTTGTTTGAACCTATTGAGTGATACGAAGGTCTCACCTAAAATCATATTGGAGAATCTTTTGAACATACACACTTGATTGACAATGTGAACTACCAAAGGATCTATGGTCTTTTTGGTAAATGGAAAAACCACAAAACCAAAGAATGCTAAAAGAAAAACCCGAGGAATTTTATTACCCGATCCTTTTGGCAAACTACAAAAATGTCGTTCTAAGAATGTGAAAGGGAGTGCATTGGAATTTCCTCTAAGAACGCCTTTGATTTGGAGAATGTCAACTCCTAAGAATTGGCTCAAATGAGTTATAGGATCTATATCTATTGGAGGACTAACTAGACCAAAAGAACCGACTCTTCCAATGGCAATATCGTACTCCTCAATTGTAAGGGTCAACTCATTTTGACCAAACACAAAAGTAGATGTCTTTGAGTTCCAAAAATGGGACAACGCTTTGATCATGGCGACACGAGGCTCGATGTATAAGAGTGCGGGAAGATATCCAATCCTCTTTTCCACGTAATCTTTGTGCTTTGACTCGAGACTTTCCCACATGGTCACAAGAGCTCTTGGTACAGGGATGATTCGAATCTCCGACATATCCATTTTGACTATCCCTAATTTGGGGCATCGAGATTAATCACCACGCATTATAGAAAAGAATATAACGTGGAATTGAAATGGCGTAATTGAAATCGTAGAATGATACAATCAACCTTACCATGAACAGAAAATGGCAAACACATCGACACATCGCATGAGGACATGTGAGTTTTGACATCTAAGGGTAGGATTCTAAAGGTTTAAGGTCCCCATCTTAATTGGATAAGAAGAGTTTACCCACCGCTACTAACGTCGGTCGATGCACTTCCTACTAATCAAGATGAGCGATATTGAAGAATGGATTACCATATGGATTCACATGTGGGTTCCACTCTTAATACCTCCTAAATGTGCCTTAAAGCGATCCGGGGTTTTAGACCACGGAACGTGGGTGCATTGTGTCGTGCTAAAGCAAGTAAACATGCATTTAATTCTAAAGCAAACAACACTTCAATATAATCTCATACATTCGACATTCATCCAAACGCCACCTACAAAACAAAGGGTTTTCATTCACTCCACCCCTTATGACTCCCACCTTCAAAACCATTTAACACATGGTTAGTGGACTAACCTCATTTTCCACGCGACCTTGACATGCAGTCGATGCTACAAAATATAGACAAGTGAGATAACAACCAACAAGTTTATTACGACTTTAATCCACTTAGGTTTTAACCTTTTCCCCAGTGGAGTCGCCAAGCCTGTCGCAACCTACCCCTCGATGGCCGAACTCGAATGAGGCGGGTTTAGAGATAAGTGTTCATGAGATGGTTCATATGACATCTTATAAAAAATGATTTTACTGAAGTGTAAATCTTTTGTTTAGCCATATGACCCATGGATCATGAACGTGGATTTTCCCTAAATCCATATCTCGCGTGACAGCGGATTGATTTTATTTTTTAGGAGTCGCCACTAGCCTAGGTCGGGGGTCGGCTAGAATACCCAATCGAAACGCGGGAATTTCGTTTCGGTTTCTACGAAAACCAGAGATCAAAGGTTCGGGGACTAGCTTACGTTAATATTTCTATTAACGCCCTTTCGGTACCGCTAAACTTTAACATGGTTGTTATCTAGGTTGTCATGCATTTGTTCTTTATCATTTTCATGCCAAAATCTTAGTCCACTAGGCGATCATGCATCTTGTGTTTTGTGTTTTCATTTAAGATTCTAAACTAATTCTATCTTAGTCTAGAAAAAGAAAGAAACAATCAATTGTATTGAAAGACAATTCGTAAAGTAAACACTCAAAATATCGAAAAGACAAGCTAATTCTAAGCACGAGAAAGTAAAAACCCGCAACTCGTCGGGTGTTTATTACAACACAAATTGAAAACCCGAGACATGATTGGGGGTGAATGAATTGAGTACAAATTGAAACCAGATTGGACATCGGTCAATCACCTTGGCCTTTTTTCAATTTTGGATTACCTCCCATGGACCGCCTCTCGGGTGTCGGTGTTTACATTCACAACATTCATTCACGACAAACAACATGTGAAGGAATAACCAAAGAAGAACAATGATGCAAACAATTCACTAATTAAGCACGGGCCTCGGGGTCGGCCTTTGTTTTTCATGCGTTTCGATTAGTCACCCACATAATCACCTAACATTGTTCAATTAATGGTTAATGATAATGGGCTACCATTTGCATTCACAAAACGGCAACTCATATCAATTAACCCCTAAAGTCGGTTTCTAAATGACCATGATGAGCTACCCGCCCGAACATGCACCGGGCCTAACATTCATCTAACAAACACATGCATAGAAATAGAATAAGCATGCATTCAAGCCCATGGGCTTTATTTCGAAGCCAATCAAACAATGGGAAGTGGGTTTTATAAAAAGACCACTTATTCAATTTTTGTCTAATTCGGATTGCTTCTGTTCAGATGTGATTAATTACCCTAATGACGTCCAAATGAAGTGGTTCAGGTGTCATTAGAAAGCTTATGACGTGAGGATCAAAAGTCAAGAAGACCATTTCTTCCAAATCCTAGCCAATTTTTTCGAAAATATCGAATTAAATCTCAGTGACAGACTGGACTCGATTCTGTTATGAATTTCAAAATAATAGCGGAAAAAATAACAAACCTTATCAAAACCGCGTGAAAATTTTTGTGCGGTTAGGATTCCCCGTGTGCAACAACTTTCATGTTTTGAGTTTTTGCTAAAAAGCCCTCCAAATTTTTATAAAATTCTATTTTCATGAAGGACTTAAATGCAAATAGAGTTTTAACCCGTAAAGACCTTTCAGGAGATTTTAAGCAAATTGGCCCACCAAAAATTGCTATTAGGTCCTCAAAACTTCCAGTTGACATAATGGGACCCCAATAAGCAACTTTTTAATTTTGATTTTTTGCAAAAAAGGACTCTAACTTTATCAAATTCGGAGAAACATCTTTTGAACTCCAAAGGAATGAAAATCAGATCTGGACACAGATACTGATCAAATCGTGAAAATTCCTTTTGAAAATTCAAATGATCTTCGATTTTGATGAAATTAGTATCAATAGAATCGATCTCAGGAAGAACTTTCGTGAAGAAACTTTTTTCATATCTCGAACACACGAATTTACGAAAATCGAAGAACACACGAAGGTCGACTGAAACCAGCATGTCATCAGATTTATATGTATATGACGTTGCAAATCGTACTAGGCTAATATGCTCAGAATTTTATGAAATTTTTACGATAAATAGATCAAGATGTGCTTTACAACTTTCATGAAGGAAGTTTTTCCAGAAAATGATCGTAAAAAATTATAAAAATCATCAAACAACACAACGTCAATCATGAAGATATCAGAACAGACTTGAGCAACATGTTTTAGATTCTGATCTTAACTTCTAAAAGTGTTTTAACATAGCAAATCAAGTCCGATCGAGGCATATGATATATCAAATCGAAGCTTAAGACGCGTCCTACGATTCTCTAGTTCATCACTTCGCCAGATTTCGACGTTAACAGGCTCAAATCAGCATCTCAAGCAAGCAGGTTTTACTGGACACGAATTTACATAATCATGCTCAAGTGTTCTTACCTTGTTTCACAATGCTTCAATGCTCAAGCGAGCGATCTGACCTCCGTATTCAGATCGGGAATGACACGGAGAAACCTCGGAAAGCTCGGCCAACCTATGACAATAGAGTATATGGAATGTCGTGAGAATAGATTCGTTTTGTCACGAATAGAGTAATCAGCGAAGAATTAAGCTAAGGATGCAATTCGGTGGCCGTTCGACGAAAGGCCGGCCACCACAGCAACGTGAGAACGCCGAGGAACGCTGCTGGATACTCTAGATCGTCGGAGGAAGACGCCGGAGGGCCGGTTCAGCCGGTTGAACCGGCTGATCAAGTCACCGGCGGTAATGCCGGTGATGTTGCCGAGAGAGAGAAACCGCCGGAGGGAGGAGCTCTCGCCACCAGCGAAGGCAGCTGGTGTTGCAACCAGCCTTGGACCACCGTGGGGGACACCGGTGGGGCGGCAGCTCGCCGGAAAATGGCCGGCAAGGAGCCGGAGTTGGCTGCGCCGAGAGAGAGCTCGAGAGAGAGAGAGAGAGAGAGATGATCGTGAGAGGAAGAGAGAGAGAGAGAGAGAGAGAGGAGAGAGAAACCAGATCTGAAAATGATCCCTCCCTTCATTTTTGGAGGGAAAAAACATTATATACCCCCTTTAATTTTGGAATTTAACCCTTATATTAATCCAATAGCCCAAAATGCATTTTTTAATGACTAAAAATCTTCTTTAAGGGCTAAAGATTAGTGACATAGCATCATGTACGGACGCAATCGATTCTAAATGAACGGCCACAATTGATTTATTCATACCCTAATTAATTTGCTTAATTCTTGAAGAAGGGCATTTTTTTGACATTTCTCTTAGGGGCATTTTTTGTAATTCTCAATTAAGGGTATTTTTGTCATTTTCGCACTCATGAGGAGATGACCGGCCTTGGTTAATCTGAACGGATTGTCGATCGTCGAAATTTTCGATCGGAAAATGGCTAGTCCGATCGGATTAGTTCAATTTGAATCAAAACGAGTTAAGCCGGTTAGCCCTGAATTTGGCCTAATTGAATCAATTCAATCTTGTAACATCCTGAATTTCGACCTATTTCCGGAATCAATGAAATAGATGTTATTTCTCATTTCATTTTAGTAAGTCTCGCCTTGAACCGATCATTCTCGGGACACTAACCTTTGGGGAATGGCTACCTAGGGAAATGTACGTGGACCTAAGAACTCGATTATGAGTCGACCTTCGGTGACGATCGAGGTCGCCATGACTCGAATAACCCTAGGTCGATCACGCGTAATCCCTAAACAGCCGCCCGTTAGTGAGAAATTGAGATTGGCGATTTTGATCGCGAAATTGGATCCGGACTTGGATGTCGATTTTCGGGGTCGTGCGCGACTATTTTTATGAGAATGACGTCATTTTAGTGTGGCCAATGATATTTGGGGTTGGTATGGTCGAAAAATGGAAATTCGGCCCGGGACTGGAAAGTTACGACTTTGCCCCTAGGCCTATTATTGGGTATTCCGAATTTTGGGGATTTTGGAAATTAAATTTGGGGATTTATTTGTGGATAAATATCAGCCAATTGAAAGACCAAAATGCCCTTAGATATTTTGGTTTGGGAGAATATTGACCAAGTGAATGAGGGGCAATATGGGAATTTAGAAAAAAATGGTCAAACCCCCTTTAAGACCAAAAATTTCTCTCTCTCCCTCATTCTTCTCTTCTCACGCAGCCCCCCCACCAACAGAACACTCTCCCTCTCTCCCTCACCAAAAACTCCTCTCATCTTTCTCTCGGCCTTGGACCGCCGATCGTCGCCGGAGCATCGCCGGAGCAAGCCGCCACTGCCGATCGCCGCCGGCCAGCCGTTCCCCCTTGCCGCTCTAGCCGAGTTAGTCTAGAGTTCGGGTAAGTCGCGATCTAATCCCTATTTAGGACGTCGGGTATTTTCCGACTCGTTCGAATGTGGTTTAGGGGATTTAGAGGTTGATTAAGGTGTCGATAATGGGTTTTTGTGGTTGATCATGGTTATTTGTGGCTAAGTATGGCTTTTAGTGGTTGTTGCGGGTTGGATTAGACGTCAGGAATTGAGTTTTGGCGGTTAGAATTCGGTAGAAATTGGTTCGGGTTTAAATTCGTGAGGTTCGGGGTGAATCGCAAATTCGCGGTTTCTGTACCCGCCTGATTTGCTTTTTTTGTAGAGAATTTTGTGGGCTGAATTTGAGAAAGGTTTCTTCATGAAAGTTGTTCCTAACATCTTGAGGTATAACATAATTTAATTTGGGAATTTTTTGAGATCGTTTGATGCCATTCGGAAGTCCATCTTTGGACCGAAATGGATCTGCCCGATTTACTGTTCACCCGACTTTCGGGTCTGTTCGAATTTTTATAAATTTTTCTAGGCATATTTTCAAAATACTTCCTTCACAAAAGTTGTTGGGAACACTCGTGGCTATAACATATAAAAATTTCAAAGCTTTTCAGGGTGATTTGGGTGTTGAAATAAATGTATTTTGAGGATATAATGGTCTGTTTGAACGAACTGATTTTGGTCTGATTTCAAGGGACAAAACGGCATGGTTGAAGATTGAACCGGCTTTCGTGTTCTTCACAAGAAATGTTAATCGAGATGTTTTTTCTGACATATCCAAAATTTAGAATTTTTGGAGTTCGTTTACTATTTATTTTATTTGGATTTCGGTCACTGTGTAAACTGCCCAGTTTAGCCTGATTTTACATATTCTCGGTTTTTCTCTCTCGAAAATTATTCGGTGTTATTGTGGCATTTTGACGGGTAGTTTCATACTTGAATGAGCTCGTATGTGTGATTGTGTGGCTGTGAGGTGTGGCAGTGTAATTGTGCATTGAGTTTGCGTGCTAAGCATGGGTGTTCGTGTGGTGTTTGTGTGACGAGGTTGTGTAAATGGGAAATGTGTGTGAAGTGTGTATGTTTGGCAGTGTGTTTGTGTGGTGACATGGTACGTGTGGAGAGTGTGGAACAAAGGTACGGGAATGTAGGATTGATGGGAAAAGTGATACCCTGAGGCGTGTTCGTTTACGCGGGGTAAGGTCCGTCCCGAGGCGCAGAGCGTTTTACGCGGACGATGCCGCCCCCCGACGAGGTGACGATGCCCGCCCGACGGGTGACGATGCTCGACGTGGTCAAGACCGCTGGCCTGATGCGCTTTACGCCGGGCGCAGTAAAAGGAAAGTGTGTGTAGGATTCCGCCCCGAGGCGCAGCCTGTTTACGCGGGACGATGCCGCCCCGACGAGGTGACGATGCCCGCCCGACGGGTGACGATGCTCGACGAGGTCAGAAGACCGCTGGCTCGATGCGCGTTTTACTGGGCGCGGTAGTGGTGGAAAGGTTGAGAACGAGCGGGATTTGGCTTGATATGTGAGGATTGTGAAAGTAATGCATGGTGTGAGTTAGTGTGCGAGTGTGTTTGTATCGCGTGATGCAGTGCGCGATTATGGGGTAAAATCTACTAGGCATGGTATGGGGCGTGCCCAAGTGGGTTATGCTTTATAATCGAGGCACGACGCGGGCTGTGATGTATTCTTTGTGGTATGATTGGCGTGTGTATTGATATATGGAATGTGTGTGATGGCATGTGTGCAAGAATTGTATGTTGGGATTGTGGGCTAACGTGCATGGTACGTGTATAGAGATTCTAGGTATGTGTGAATGTTTGATTGCGGGTTGTGCGGTTGTTTGGTTGCGCATTTGGATGTGTCTGGAATTACGTGATAGCCTATGTGGGGCTTAGGTTGTGTCTTATTGAGATGTGATCTCATGGTTGTTTCAACCAAACCATTTCAGAGCCCCCGCCTGAATGTCGAGATTGAGGTTGACTCGGAGTCGTCAGGTGAGCAAACAGTTGCGAAGGATTCAGGTGGTGATGCCGAGGATAGTGAGTCAGAGTGGACGCCCGAGAGGGCGTAGGGGATAGTTCTGGGAGGAGGATGCGCCCCATTTTTGGATAGTGCTGACCTAGAGAGCTGATCTTGATATTTTGGTGGTTGGGAGTTTATAGTTTGGTATGCTTATAAATTATTTTGTGGTTTGTATTGGCAGATGATGTAAATATTTGGAAGTGTAATATATGTTTGGTGGATTGGCAATTTGTTCCTTCCTGGTGTTCTCCAAATTTATTGTCCGGGATTTTTGATTGCTTCCGTCGCGTTTTAACTCTGATGGATCGTTTGGTCGGCGACGTTATTCCTGGGACGTCGCACTCTTCCGACCGAGGAGAGGGATGTCGCGGGCTCGATGGGGTTCGGGCGTGACAAATCCTTGATTTCAATTTTGCACAATTTGATCTCTATCATGATTAATTGACTCCATTAATACTGAATTGGATCAAATCGGATTGGATCGATTTGTAATTCATGCACAAATTGACTCAATTTGACTTGTTTGTCTCAATTAATCTTGAATTTGGGAAATTGCATGGCTAAGCTTAACTAACAAATTTAATTGAAGTCCAATTAACCAAATTGAGTCTCAGTTTATCAAATTGAATATTAGTCTAGAGTGGGTCAAGTTGAATTGCACTAATTAGACCAATTACTCTTAGACTTTTTTATCATTGGACCACTAAATTGATCAAATTGACTCAAATTCATGTGAATCTTTCAAAATTGATTTTGAATTTTGATTTCATATAAGAAATTAGGCTCATTCGTGCCTCAATTGCGCACATCATGAAGAATCGATCAAAATCACTGATTAGGGCCAAAATTGGGGGTTTTTGTGTTTGGCTTGGAATCACAAAATTGGTTCAAAAATTAGATATAAAATGACATCTAGATTAAATGTCGTGAAGGCAATTATCCTAAAAAATGACTAGAAATGAAGTAATTTCATTTTTGCCCGATTTGAATCAAATTCCGCAATTTGGGAAAAAGTTGATTCTAAATCGATTTTTGTAAAATTTCAAATGCCAAAGGTAAATTGAATGTAAAACAAGATGATTTTTGTATTTTTCAATTTTTTCAATTTTTTTGGTCAAAGGTTTGACCAAAAGTCAAACCCTAGTTGACTTTTCACTAGGAGCTTGATTTTATGATCAAATCTTTGAATTTTTCTGAAATTTCCACTTCTAAAGTGAAATTGGACTTGAAAGGAATCTTTTTATGTGAAAAGCCCCAATTTGACCTGGGGTTGACTTTTGGTCAAAGGGTTGACCAAAAAGTCAACGCCAAAGTCAACCATTTGACTTTTCGGGTTTTTGCACGAAACGAATAGAAAATCGCTTATAAAAAACAGATCAACAGACGGAATTAAAAAATGACACTTTTTGTTCAAGAAACAGGCTCCGTCGCGATCGGAAACCGTAATTTTGATTTTTTTGATTTTTTTTTATTTTTAATGAAGCATCGGCTAAAAATTAGGTGTCAACACCAAAGAGACAATTGTTACTAAGGTCAAGGCCTGTCATGTGACCGTTGGCCTTGTCGCACTCAACGCCCTCTCATGAGCAGCAATCTCCATGTCTGTGTAGTGATCGTGATTCAACCTTCTGATAAACACAATGAAAATATGTTCTGTCGATTTGGAAACTGCTCTTGAATTCCGTCAAGGCAAAGCTATCATCTGGATGGCCTAGTGGCTTGGCAAGTGAAGCATGGATCATCACGATAAGGACGATCCAAGGAAGAAGCGCATACAGTAAGGATGCCATGATTTTTGTTTTCGTTACTAGAGTTGGTTAATATGTGCGAGGTAAAGTGCATTTGAGAAGCTTTTATAGACAGCAATAACCAGTCACATTCAATGGAAGTTCGCGTTACTTGCATTACATGTTATATGTGAAAAGAGGCATTGGTATGTAGATCATCAAAAGAATGTCTGTCCTTAATATGAATCACATATTTAGATACAGCGTGATCCACACGTGAATCTTGAAGAAGCAAATGGTTGAACATATTATTGTACAGATCACACATGCGGCATTATCCATAAAATTATTTGATACAATACTTATTTAATCTTTATCTAATTTTCTATTTAATCGTGCACCCATAATTGCTACACTGAAACAACAAGGTATTGGTTTAGATGGCAAGAATGTTTCATCTGTTCATTGTGGTCTTGGATAGCAAGCCTTGTTGGGAGTATTTTAGGCGTAAAATCCCAAATAAACCGGGTCGATATGGGGGATTACGCCCTTAGTATTGCCCAAGAAAGTGTATTGATCAAGATGCGCAAAAGCTGGATCGGATACACATGATCTCTGAAATACAAAAAAATTGTTACATAGAAGTGATTGGCCCAGATAACAACTATAAAATGTTATATATTTTCATTCAATCCTTACTCACCATATGAAGGTATAAAATCTGAAAAATATTTTCGATCAATGATTAAACTCTTTTCTTTTGTGATTTGAGGACTAGGCATACTCCTAAAAACCGTAGAATGATTCCCGTTCGTCAATTTAAATGATGGGCAAAAGTCTTGAAAAATCATGTAATTTCCTATTGTTGGTGAAGAATGTTTGCATCACTTCAGAATCTCTCCTACTCTCTTTTTAAAAGGCCTGGTTAAGTGCATATTAACTATCAAGAGTCACTCTTCTGATCATAATCAAATTGGTTCTTGTGCATTTTCCATGCTGTCAAAGTCATGTAAGCTCTCTTTTATTTATAAATTTCCAGTTGCAAACGTGGTAACTTAGATTAGGGGGCTAGTATAAAAAAAAACACTACAAATCTGGAGAAAACATGTGAGCCGTGCAAGTTGAACTGGCCATCTCAGATTCTCAGACTTAGTGGAAGACTTGGAAGACTTATTTCGAGTCAAGGAGTGGTTGGTGTCTTTTGCTGAACGTGGACTCGACGATGAAACGCAGCATCGACTTCATTTACACGGCGTGAATTTCATCATAGGTATAGTATAACAAGTGCCTCAAATTTTTGTAATACTTTTATGATTATTCCATTTATTGCTTGGCCTAATTCCAAAAGAAAGTACAAACTTTTGCTTGAGTGATAATTTTGACCCAAACTTTTCTTTTTATCTTATAAAAAATCACAAACTTTCACTTAAGTCTCAAATCTGACCCCATTAACTTAGAATCATTAATTGTCCAACGTGATTTTTCCACCTTAGTAATAAATCCACGTTGTTTGCTAGCTGGATTTAAAGCACTATTCATTGTCTTTTTTTCTGAGTTATAAATTGAAAAATAACAGTGAAGTTGTTCAAGATTTCCTTCACTTCACTAGCAAGTTAGAAAAATCTCCAGACTGAATCTCTTCGGCCAGCCTGCACTGTTTCGTCGTAATTTGAAGTTGTGGACCACCACCCATTGAGAGAAGTGGATGAGTTTCGCCAAACTCACAATCAAAACCTTTTTTTTGAAACAAGCCCAAGCCCTCCCTCTAAAACTTTGAAGTCTACGTCGGATGAACATTAATCAATTTATCTCATTTAATATATTAGGCTCTAGTGATGAACATTAATAAATTGATTTTGATGGGAAGTAGGGTGAAGGAAATCTTAAAACTGTGCCATGCCAAAGTGCTTGTAACAATCTACAAGATCTCTAGTTTTGGTTAATGGGGGGCCAAATTTGGGACTTGAGCAAAAATTAGTGATTTTTATTGAGACAAAAAAAAAATTCAAGCTACCTTACCAAAAAAAAAGTTCAAGCTAAAATTGTCACTTAAGGTAAAGTTTGTGCTTTTTTTTTGGAATTAGCCCTTTATTGCTTATAATATCATTAATGATTGAGATACGCCCTTTTTTCTCTTAACTTTCAATGGTTTCTCAAGGGGAAGGAATTGATGCAATTCAAGGAATTTACTCACCTAATTTATGTATAGTGTAACAAATACCAAGTACCAAAGCATGACCCCATGAATTTTAACTCAGCTGTTACAGAATGAATATCATCTTCGGGTCACCCACCTGGGTTTTGACTCATTTTTTTACTTAGTCCATACATGAGAATTTCCTGCGTTTGTAATTTACCTATCTAAGATGGGATTAATTGTCATGGAAAAAGGGAGTACTGAGGCAGTCAGCAAGTAAGCACGAGTTCGTTCATTTTGCTCTCTATGTATTCTGAAGTATACCGTTGTGCCCTTTTTGAAATGACCGATGGCAATTTTTCATCTGAATTGCATGTTAATCTCAAAATGTTAATAAATGGTCAACAGTACAGAACTCAGTCTCAAGGATCAGTTGTTACTGAACTTCTAGGATACAATACCAGATTTTGTTATGCCGTACAAGATCATATTTGCCATTATCTTACCTTTCAAATGCTGCATTTCATATCCTTTTGAGTTACCATTCAAGAACATTAAATGTGTACATATTTATTTTTTGCGTCTCTTACATACGTCATGGTTTCTTAATGACTATATACGGCCTGTGCATTGTCAGGTTCTCAGATGTTTTCAAATCCTGGTTAACCGGCCAGATTAGAGCTAACTATTGGAAATAGGAAGCAGTTGTTTCAACCTCCTTAATATCAATGAGTTTCATCTTCCTTGAAGCGTGCTTGTTTCTTCGTGGCATAAGTATCTGTCACTGGTTGGCTTGCTGTACAATATGGGAAAAGGCTGGACCTGAATGTGATTTATGTTCATAGGCAGTGTCACGCCCCGAACCCCGCCGAGCTCGCGACATCCCTTGATGGTCGATCATTAAATGCGACGTCCCAGATACGTCGCCGACCCAACCCAAAACATCAGAGATTTAGCACGCGCGGAAATAAATAAAAACAACCCAGACAGTTAAACAATGACGATGGGTAGCAAAAGCACAAAACAATAACTAGAATTTCTACACTTGACAAATACATACTACGTCCACGAAGGACCGTCCCCAAGCTAAGCCACAACAGCAAAACTACAATTCTCAAAAAGGGACAATAGCAGCAAACTTAACTCCTCTACCAAAAAGGGGAAACTCAAATTGCCGGGTACTTGACCCGTCCTCGATCTCCGAGATATCCTTGCAGAGTCTTCCATCTCTTATGGTCACAGATCTGAAATGGTTATATAATAACCGTGAGACAGAGTCTCAATAATCAACAACCTAAACCTAACCTAGGCTAATGCGTAGCCAGACCAGTCTAACATGCCAACTACCAAACGATACAATCACTTTCACATGCTAGGCTTACCTCGTCTCAAACCACGTACCAACCCTGCATATCAGTCCAAACATGATAATGCAAGTATAAATCACCGCCACATCACAATCACCAGCACACACACTTTCACTCGAATTTAGTCAACCCAAACAAGCGCCCAACCCATCCAACCAATCATCCACACGCACCAGCAGTCAATTCAATCAACATCCACACGCTCAACCAGTCAATCCAGTCACACTCTCAACCAACTAATTCAGTCACACGCTCAATCAGCCAGTCAATCACACACTCAACCAGCCAATTCCCATCACACGCTCAACCAGCCAATCAGTCACACGCTCAACCAGCCAATCAGTCACACGCTCAACCAGCAATTCAGTCACACGCTCAAATCGCATGCGGGAACGCACATCTTTCTTACAACTCGCGCCACTGCGCCTCAAATCCAACCTCACAGGCTCACAAGCCTCACATTTCAATCAATTCTCATGGCCGCCGTCAACACGTCCCAAGCCATATCATTCACTCAATTCCAGTGGCCGCCGTCAACACGTCCCAAGCCACGATATTCAAACAATTCCAATGACCGACGTAAATACGTCCCGGTCCAATCACACCTTTAACGGGCCACCGTCAACACGTCTCAAGCCCGCATCCAATTGGCACATCGGCCATTCAAGCCTTCACACGGACCGCCGTCAACACGTCCCAAGTCCGTAGCCCTCCGATCGATCCGGGCTTAATCTCTCACAAGCAGGCACACGCCAATTCAATTAAATTTGCGCCAAATCACATCAAATCACTCATACCCAACAATCAGTCTGAAATCACAGTCGCCACTTCATTCACCAACCCGACGTTCAAGTCGTTCATGCACAATTTCACTAATCAGGCATACTATTCAATCCAATTTAAATTACATAAATTAAATCACAAAATCACCAAATTAATGCATGCCCTAGCCGTTCTAACCCGAGACTAGTCAATAAGATACCCAAAAGACTAAGTAGGGTTTAGGAAGCCGCTTACCAAATTTTGGCCCGAGAAAAGTCGGCTCGAGCCCAAAATGGCCCGGGTGGGAAGTTCTGACCGGGCAAGGGCGCGGGCCACACGGGCGCGCTGACCGGCCAAAGTGGGCACAATGGCCGATCGGGCGTGCCTAGTGCGTGGCGCGCGAATGCGCGGCGTGCGCCCGGGCGCCGGGCAGCGGATGGGCTACGCGCCTAGGCAACAAGGCACGGGCGATGGGCACGCATCGGCACGGGTGAGGGCATTTAGCTTGGCCGGGGTTGGCTGGCCGGGCGGCGACGGTGACCGTGGCGACGGGCGGGCGGGCGACCGTGAACGGGCCAACAGGGCGGAAGGAGCGGCCGAGGAAAGTGAGGGGGAGAGGGAAGGAGAGGGCGGGCGTAGGCTGAAGGGCTGGGTGATCACCGGGCGGACGGCCGGCGGAGCTGGCCGGGCGCTGGGTAGCGGGTAGCACGACTGGACCGGCGGACGAGCCAGCAAGAGGCGGCCATGTGCTGGTTCGGGCGGGTAGGTCGGGCTGCCGTGAGAGAGAGAGGCAAAGGGGGGAAGGGCCGTGGAGCTGCTAGGGGTGGCTGCTGACGACGACGGTGGAGGCGGTACCGGGCGACACGCCGGCGGGGTCGGCCGGGTTTCCGGCGCAGGGCGGTAGCGCCGGCGACGAGCTCGGCTGCTGGCACGGCGCTGGCCACGGCAGGCCGGGCGAGGGGCGGCCTGGGACGGCCAGGGGGGGCGATGTGACGGGCGGCGGTGGCGGGGCGACGACAAGGGTGGCACGGGCGACGCCAAGCAGCTCGGCAAGCGGCACCATGGAAAGGTGATGGGCGGAGGCCAAGCACAGGAGAGGATGAATGCGAACCAGTAGGGAAAGAAGAAGAAGGAGGAGGAGCAGAGAGGAGAGAGGGGAGAGAGAGAGAGGGGATGAGGGGGGGGCGAGGCATGCGTAGGGGGGGGGAGAGGACGTGCATGGGGAGGGAGCGGGGAGGGGACGTTCGCGCAGAGGGGGAGGGGGAAAAGAGAGAGAGAGAGAGAGAGAGAGAGAGAGAGAGAGAGAAAAAAGTAGGAGAGAGAAGGGGGGTAACGTGCGCGCGGGGAAGGGGACCGGGGGAGAGAGAGAGAGGAGAGAGAAAGAGAGAGAGAAGGGGTTTAAATTTTAAACTCAATCGCGATCCGACGGACACGGTCTAAACTAAAAAAAAAAATCGACCTATCGGTCCCGATTAAAGTTCGAAAAAAAAGGCCTAACGATCCACAATAAATCCCGACAATATTCCAGGGCATACGGCCAAAATAAAGTACCCCAAACCACACTACGAGGGAGGTCTACCAATCCAAATCCGCATCCAGTCCAAAAATCCACTTTTCCACTATTCCTTACAATCTCGATGCTGGCCACAATACTATCGACACCGCCCAATTTATTTTGTCCCGAAACTCCCGGAAATCGACTGCCAAGTTCGGGGTCTAATTAACGGCCAAATCCGATCGAGTGCGATTCTAGCAGAATTTCTATTTTTTTAAAAAAATAAGAACCCGAGAGTGATCAGTTCTCGGGCGAAATTCCATTATAAGAGCACTGACGAATTACACGTTTTATAAACCCCAAAAATGGGCCAAAATCCGGAATGTCACAGGTAGTTTGGAAAAGCCATGTTTTGTCACCTTGGCATTTAGGATTCTGCTACCGATGTAATTGCAGGATCTTGTTGAATATTCTACTTAGCAGAAAAGAGAGAAACGTATGCTTAGCAATGTAAGATGGGAGGGGGATGGCGGAATGTAGGTAGTGAAGGGGAGGTTAAAGCAAGAGGCAATTCAAAATGCTGTTATTGTTTTTTTTTTTGGTAAGGAAAAAAAGTGTTAGTAAAAAATGCTGTTATTGTTGATCTCTTAGTCATTCTGAATCTGAAATGCAATATGTGTATTGAGCCTTTTTCTTAATTGTCCTAGCTAAAATTTTTATATAATCAGACGAGAGGGAAAGAACAATAAAACTAGTTTAGAGTCCCTTTTTTTTTTTGTAGAACATGCGGAGAGTGTATATACAACTAATACTCTCCATAACTCAATCCATGTTGTGATTGTTGATTTTAACATGGAAATACGACTAATACTCTCTACAACTCAAGTTTTGCAGAGTGTATATACAACTAATACTCTCTGTCTAATGTCTCTTAACAATTGCTACTCAAAGTTTGAAGGATAACAAGTTTTACCCTCTTCATAGCCCTCAATTTAGTATTGCAGTTTTGAATTAGATGTACAAACTTAACTTTTTCATAAAATCTATGTCCATAGTTTCCTTTTTATTCCTCTTTTCCTCGTTGCCCCATTATGGATCCGTATCTTCTCATTAGATCGTCTTCAGCCATCGTTCCACAGGGAGAATTACAAAAAGAGTTCTCAACCTATTGCGATTGTGTCAATTTAGTTCTAAACCTTGTTTATTGTTGCCAATTGAGCTCTAAACCTTTTGTATTTATGTCAATTCAATCCATTAGGCCAATTTTGGCCAAAAACCGTTAACATGAACGTCAACCGTCCTACGTGGCATGACATGCACTAACGTGGACAATTTTTAATAATATTAAAAAATTCAATTTTATTTTTTTCCTTTTTTTCTTTTCTTTCGCTTTTTTTTTTTTCCTTCCTTCTTCTTCTAGCTAATTGCCGGACCTCGGTGACCGGCCAGAGGCGAGGGTGAGCCTCGCCCACCTAGCCATGGCAAGGCTCCCCCTCGCCCAGCGACTACGGCAAGGTCGAGCCTCACCATGGCTAGGCGAGCCTTGCTATGGCTAGGCAAGGTTCGACCTTGCCGGCTAGAGGAAGAAGGGAAGAAAAGGAAAAGAAAGAGAGAGAAAACAAATAAAAAGGAAAAAAATTTGAAAAATAGTAAAATATTGTTTACATTAGTGCTGACCACACCATGTAGGACAGCCGGCGTCCACGTTAGTGTTTTCTGGCCAAAATTGGCTAGATGGACTAAATTGGCACAAATATAAAAAGTTTAGGAGTCAATTAAAAAAAAAGTTTAAGACCGAATTGATACAATTACAATAAATTTAAAACTTTTTTGATAATTTTTCCTCACTCCACATGTCAAAACAATCTCAATCTCAGTTTCCATTGACATCACTATAGCTTTTTCTTGAATTAACTTATTACTAATTTTATCTGTTTTGAAAATCTTACACAGAACTGGACATTTTCTTCCCTAACATCATGTGCGCATGTTGGTACTTCACCTACCTTGTTACCGACGAAAGTACCAAAAAAGTCCTAAATATATTACATTTGTATTAATTCAGTTTTAAACTTTTCAATTTGACCAATTTAGTTTCAGATTATTTCATATTGGTACCAATTCATTACATCCGACTAATTTAGATCAGAAATTGCTGGCATGAACAATTTTTATTATAATTTATTAATTTTTTTCCTTTCTTTTTTGGCTTTTTTTTTTTTTTTTTGCCAATAGCTGGCCACTGGCCATAGGCTATGTTGGCGAGGGCTAGCCTCACCTGGGCGATGGCGGCGCCAACGAGGACCCCCTTGCCAAATCTGGGGAGGTCAACCCTTGCCTAGGCCAAGGCGACCACGCCCTTGCCCAGGTGGGGGTCGCCGGGCTTCACCCTTGCCCAATCGAGGCTTAGCAAGACTGCCCTGGCCTGGGTGAGGGGGGTTCGCCGATGCTTTCCCTCTCACAGGCACAACTTGGCCCAATGAGGGTAACCCTCACCCAGGCGAGGCGGGGTCTTGCCGAACACTGGCTAAAAGAAGAGGGAAAGGAATAAAAAGGAAAAAAAGAAAAAAATCATTAAAAAATATAAAAAAACGTACACGTCGGCGTCGACTATGCCACGTAGTATGGCTGGCATCCATATTAGCGATTTTCGGCATAAATTGACTGGATGAACTGAATTGGTACCAATGCGAAAATGGTTATGACTAAATTGGTTTCATTGAAAAGTTTGTGATTGAATTAATACCAATACATTAGGTTTATAACTTTTTTTTTTCCTATCATTCATGTAGGTGAGGTATCCACCATGAAATGCAAAATGAGGATTTTAAGATATCAGAATTGCTCAGTTTCGTTACTTTTGAATATTACCGATTCTCGCCATTGTTCTTAAGAACGTTTAGCTTTATGAAGTTTACATTCAGAACACAATCTCTCACCAACGAGAAAATATTCAGTGGTTAGCATACACCAAATCATCTGCCTACGTGGCGCGCGTGAGCTTAATTGGCTCCACTCAACGGGAGACACGTGGCGCTGAGTTGGACTTGCCGAAAATTAAAAAAAGCCTTTCTTTTCTCTATGTGGGGAGAGAGCTGAAAAATTAAGTTCCCGCCTAAAACATTCTCTCTCTCTCTCTCCTCTTTTCAATTTCCAAGGCCCTTCTTTACCTGCACTCCTAGGGAAGAACAGCCAAAACACTCTCTATCTTTCTCCACCGCCTCCGTCTTCGCCTCCGCCTCCGCCTCTCCCGAGAGCCCCGTCGGTTGCTCTGAGCTCAGATCTATGCCCAAGAGGGAGAGCCCCACGTCGCTGCGAGCTTGGATCTGCATCTAGCACGTTGCCTCCCCCAAGAGCCCCTCCGCCTCCGCCGAGCTCGAGAGTGTTGAGTTTCGGTCTGAAGTTTTGCTTAGTTTTGGTTTGGAGCGTTCAAGTGTACATGGAAAACAATGGAATGAGCGAAGGAAAATGTTTTCTTTACCAAATAACGGAAAATATTTTCCGGTTCATATTCAGGTTTCAGCCAAATACCAGAAAATATTCATGAAAAATATTTTCTAGAAATGTGACATGCCTCATTGCTGGTCGCCACAATGTCCCGCCTGTACTGACCGTGAATCAACACCTGTGCTGTTGCAATTCTAGTCTGCAAAGTCCCTACTCCTGTTGGCCGTATCTCTGTTCCTGTCACTAGCAGCCGGTCTCTGCTCGTTGCTGATTTTCTTGGTGCAGTTCCTGGAGCACACCATTGCCGCTCGTTGCCCAGGTCTTGCTGATTGCTCTTGCTCCACATGGTGGTCTCTGTTGTCTGGCTGCTGTTGCTCCTGTTGCCAGACGGAAGAGTTGTGGCCAGTTTGACATAGCTGCATTTGTCCATGATCTTTATTGCCGGTCGCTTATAACCAGTCCCCGTCGCAGGTTGTGGCATGATTCTTCTCGTGGCCGCTCTTGAATCTTACTTCTTTTTTTGCTAAAGGCTCCGTGAGAGCCCTGTCGGGGCATGGTTGGGCACTGGGAGGACAAGTGCCATGGTTGTTGTGAAGCTCGGGAAGGCGAAGAAGCAGGAGTACCCCTGGCCTGACAATCCGGATCCAAATGTGAAGGGCTGAGTCAGTTCCAATCTCAAGCGACAGTTCCGCTGGATAATTTAGCAAAGTCGTTCCAATCTCAAGCGATGTCACGCCCCTCTTCCTCCTGATGCTTCGGTCAAGAGATGTAGGAATGCACGAGAATCAAATAGAGATCCGTTTCCACAATCAGATATTGAGAGCTTTTTTGGAGGTCAGAACTGCGAAGTTTATTCGCAGTAACAGACATAATTTGGCGAGAGAGAGAGTGATCAAAACTCTAAGGTTCTACAGAGATATTTTGTGCGTATCATTAGCATATCTGAGATTAGAAAAGGAAGCGCTTGCTCTTTAAATATCTGATTGTGGAACCACGTGAAGATGCGGCGCGAATTTTCATTTCAATAGGAACAAGGCTTGAGTTTTATTGTTGTTGCTATTGATGCATTTCATCATCTTTCTTTTTTTTTGCTAACTTCTATTCAGAAAGCTGGCGACCTACTTAAATGTTGCAGAGATAACTTTTGCACTTCGAGTTTAGTACAGCCATAGGGGCTAGCGTAGGCGTAGGTTTTTTGAGGTGTACCATTTTTGGATGATAGGGTACTCAATTTGTCGATCATTTTGAATATCAGTGGTTTATAGTGTAGAGGTTCGGTGTGCTTATGTATATGGTGGTTTGTAAATTATATGTTTGTTCCCCTGTTTACCCAGTTATATTTGTTTGGGTATTGATTGTGCCTTTCGTTGACGGACATAAATCTTTGATAAGTTGAATGGGATTGGCAATACCCTGGGATGCCACATCATTCGACCAGAGAAGTGTGTCGCGTGCTCGATGGGATTTGGGGCATAAAAAGGAAAAAGAATGGCTTTCGCATCTCGAAGCATGATTATAAGATAAGCTCCATCGATTGAAAAGAAAGAAAAAGAAGAGAGACTCCATCAAGAAAACAACTTTGTCGCTCAAACATTTTATACCACTAATTCAACAAATACTCGAAAAAGAATGAAAATTAAGAGAAAAACTAACCTTTCACAGATTCCCCTCTTGCGTTCATGTTATAAAACATGCATTATCACAATTTAAACATGAAAAACTAACCTTTCACTCATTCTCTTCCCCTGTTCTTATGCATTCATCATCATTGTCCCTTCTGCAAAAGGGAACCAATCCCTTCTTCCGGCAAAATTCTTCTCCCTCTTCTTCCTCAACTTCTTGAACTCCTAAAGGCTCCACTAGGTGCTTCATAGTTATTGTTTCGCAAGCCATTTTGCAAGCCAGCTGCATCGGCCGCTCGTTGTTTCCCCTTCGATTCTCGGAGTTTCGCTTGTTGTTTCGACAAGCCACACCACCACTAGACTCGTCGCTCTCATACAAGCAAGATCGAGAAGTTTCACTATGAATAACTGCTTAATACTGCCTTATCTGCCATGTCTTAGCTGTTGGACACTATTCAGACTAGTATTTAAACTTAGGTTGACATATTCAAAACACTTTGAGTTTGAGGGGGATGTTGGAGACATTCAGGATAGTTGAGAAGTTAGAGAGATATGTGGAAGAGAGTAATTTTGTATATTTCAATAAATGGGAAAGATTAAACGAAATGAGATATCTATCTAAGGTACTAAGATAAACACAATATCAAATTTAATCAATCAAGGATATGCATATATCTCCTTTGATAGTGCATATCTTGAGAGATATATGTGTAATCCTAAGAGATATGCAAAATCAGGTAAATATCCCAATATCACTAACATTCCCCCTCAAACGCAGGGAGAATTCCCTAAAAAACCCAAAACTTTAGGTCAAGTCCTAAATCTGTCATAAACTTTTTTATCTCAGAAAACCCCAAACTTTAGGTAAAGTCTAAAATCTACCTTGAACTTTTTTTTGTCTTAGAAAAAACTCCAAACTTTAAGTTCAGTCCAAAATCTGTCCCAATTTTGTTTTATGTAAAAGAAAGCAAATTTCAACTTATTTTAAAAAATATACCCATGTGATCTAGTCTCAACTTGACGTGGCACTTCCACGTCGATAACAAATCCACATCAACGGACTCTAAAAGAAAATAGTAGTAGAAGCTATTTCAAAAAGCATGCAAATGTTCGGGAAAAGGCTGTATGGGCAGCTGATTCCTCAGATGGGAGCACCAATGGACTCTAATGACTATTCTTCTTTTCCTTGACATCATCAACATTCACATTGAAGATGCCTATAAAAGAGAAGATCTTTGAAGCCAACAAGTTAGAGGATGAGAGAGAATTTCGCGCTCATACAAAATCCAGAAATTTGCTACTTGCTATACTCTTGGTAAAAAGCTCTTGTTTGTCTGTAACACTTGCTGTCTTGTAATTACACTGAAAGATCAAGTGTACCAAGTGATAGCTGCACGTAATTCCTGATAGTGTGATATATCGTCTTATAGGATTGGTGTTTACTGAGTGTGACTTTTTAGCTGATTAATAGTAGCCCGACTTGTGGCTGTTAGTGGTTAGAGTTGACGTAGACTTGGAGATAAAATCGAATCATTATATATCTTTGTGTGCTGTATTTATTTTCCTGTTTATCTTCGTTAACACACAATCATGTCACCGTTTCACACACATCTAGTTGAACTCAATATTTACTTGGCACCAACTATTTTCCACAAAAGTTTGAAAAGTTCATAAAGCAACCTATTTACCCCCTTTATGTTGTATTATTAGCCTCAACAGTTTTCTAGTATTAATAGCTTTAATTTTGTGGAATTAGAGACTTTGAAAAATCTCATTATTATTTGCAACCCAAAAGCATATATGTCTATGATCGGATTATGAAATGAAATTTCTTCTCTGACATGAATGTGCTGCTTTGAGTTATAGGATACTGACATTCTAGGTATCTGATTGCCGTCTCACGAAAAATCACACCTGTTGTTTAGAGTCATCGACTTTTGATTAACACAAAATTGTCGGGATATCGCTTTGATGTGGTTTGATATTAGATCATCAACTTTTGATTTCAACCACCATATATAGATATTAGATTTCCTGTATGATAGATGCATCTAGAACGGGATAGGGACATTGAAGTGCTATAACTTCTAAAAAACATCCACTTGAGTATCACAACCTTCAATTGATCACTTAAGTGCCAACAATTTTAAAAAATGTTAACCAGAGTTCCAGCAATCCGATGTGACGTAGTACTTGTGGTGAACGTTTTTAAAAAAAATTATGTTACTCAAGTGATTGATTGAAAATTTAAATGCCACACAAGTAATTGGATATATAATTATGGTATTTAAGCGAGCACCATACATATTAGTTATGACACTTAGATGATAAAAAGTTATAGCCTCAAGTGAGCGCCATACGAATGTTATGGCATTTATGGTTTTGTTATCTCCATCTTGACCCTTTTCCAGTTATTCACGTTCAACATGTTTAGGAAATGAGTAGACCACCAAAGCACAATACCCGCATAATGACCCTCTGGCTCTACTAAACTCGAAGTGCAAAAGTTATCTCTGCAACATTTAAGTAGGTCGCCAGCTTTCTGAATAGAAGTTAGCAAAAAAAAAGAAAGATGATGAAATGCATCAATAGCAACAACAATAAAACTCAAGCCTTGTTCCTATTGAAATGAAAATTCGCACCGCATCTTCACGTGGTTCCACAATCAGATATTTAAAGAGCAAGCGCTTCCTTTTCTAATCTCAGATATGCTAATGATATGCACAAAATATCTCTGTAGAACCTTAGAGTTTTGATCACTCTCTCTCTCGCCAAATTATGTCTGTTATTGCGAATAAACTTCGCATTTCTGACCTCCAAAAAAGCTCTCAATATCTGATTGTGGAAACGGATCTCTATTTGATTCACGTGCATTCCTAGATCTCTTGACCAAAGCACCAGGAGGAAGAGGGGCGCGACATCGCTTGAGATTGGGACGACTTTGCTAAATTATCCAGCGGAACCGTCGCTTGAGATTGGAACTGACTCCGCCCTTCACATTTGGATCCGGATTGTCAGGCCAGGGGTACTCCTGCTTCTTCGCCTTCCCGAGCTTCACAACAACCATGGCACTTGTCCTCCCAGTGCCCAACCATGCCCCGACAGGGCTCTCAAGGAGAGCTCGTCTGTTGCTCGAGCTTCCAAAAATATTCGAAGACGAGCAACGGAAAGGAATCAAAGATGAGTGGCAAGAGAGTGTGTGTGTGTCGATACTTGTTTGACACACATATATATACTTAATGCTGGTAGACAGTTTTGGAAGAAGTCAATGTGAGCAATGTCCAAAATCATGGCATTATTTTTCTTTTTCTTTCTTTTCTCTTTGATTTTTCTGATTTTGATATTTTTATCGTATTCCTTTCATCGTCTTGTTCAAGACAAACTTTGTTAGTTATCATCTTCGGCCCTCACTGTTTGCCAGTCCAACAACATAACTTTCCGACACAGAAGATGAGATTGCCTCAACTCCAGAAATTTTCTCGCAAATAGTCACCATTGAGCCATGCAAATACATACAAAAGCAGATACAGGGAATCAATAATGTATTAGAGGACGACAAAATGTAATGGAAATCTAATCAACCGGTATGTGAAAGAAATTCTGGATTGACAGGAAATTGACTTAGCAAACATAATTAGTAATCAGCATTTTTCTAATCTATAAATAACAGGAGCTGATAGTCACAGCCACGGATCTAACTCGTGCATTTAATCGAAAAGATGGTGAGCATCGTGGAAAACAATTCTATATGCAATACTGAGTCTACTTTTCAATCCAAAGTATTTTTAGAAAAGGTTTTAATTCCTATCAATGAAAAATAGTTCCGACCCTAATCGCTTTCCAGACAAACATCAGCAACATCTCAATTCAAACCAACCTTTCATCTCCAAAATAACCGAATCAGAGCGTTTCGAGTCTTACCTTGCTTTTGAGGAATTCTGATCGCGATTATTAGTCAAGCTAGTACGACGAGATTCTAGAGAGCGTCCCCGGTGAAGATGCGCACTAGAAACTTCTAGCGAGAATTGTCACGCCCGAATCCCGATGGCTTGCGACACCCCTCCAAAGGTCGTATTGATTGCAACATCCCAGGATGCGTCACCGACCCCAAACGAAACACTTAAAGTCATACGTAGGCAGAAGCGAAATTTTAAACATCCTAGACAATAAATAACGACAACGGGGTAGAACAAATGCAAATCAATAAACACATAACATTAGCATGAATCCCAAATATTCATACATTATGCCTCTAAGGTTAAAATCCACCTTCGTCAACAAAAAGGAACAGGTGGTCGAATAGACTACTAACTGCACAAAAAGAGACTCTACCAAAAAAGGCTTCTAGGCCCAACACCTAAACATCCCTACGGCACCCAATCCGAATCGGACCTTGAAGGTTCTTGCTCCGTGTCCAAGTCGATCTCGATCGGCTTCTCCTCATGCACGAACATCATAGGCTCCTCCTCGGGCTCGGGCTCGGACTCCGGTACAGGCTCGGGTTCAGGCTCTAGGACGGGCCCTGGTTTTGGACTAGGGTTCTCCGGTGGATTGTCAGGATCCATTACCTTGCTATCGGGAGTAAACTTGTCCCAGGGCTTCCAATTCACCGAACCCTCGCTAGCATGCTGCAACCCCTCAAAACCCGGATTGGCCCAGTAGTTACCAACCTGACCCGATGGGACCAAGCCAAATAGGTATGGCATTGCAGTTCTTCTAGTCCCACGCCTGCCCAAACAGTGGTAAGATGTCTAATGTATGTCTCATCCGGGCTCAGTCTTGGATATTTGGTCTCCTCATGCACCGTATGCATGGGAACACCAAAACGCCTAGGTGGCGACATACTCAAGGTCGGGGATTTAAAAATATTTGCACTACAGCAATGAGAATAAATCTCAATAAGCAGACTACCTATACCCCACATAGGCCAATGCGTACCCAGACAAGTCTAACATGCAATCCTCCAGTTAACATAATCAATTCCACACAACATACTTACCTCGCCTCGAACTACGTGCCAACTCTGCATATTGAAATATCTACCATAAAGTAATAATAATTCAAGAACATAACATCACCACTCAAACGCCATAATCACGTACATTTAATCAATTCAATAATACTCAATTCGCATTAGTGGCCGAGCAACTTTCTCACGACCTCCTAGGTCCTTTCACACTACTCGCATTAACACGCCTCAGACCAGCTCTCAGATCAAGCCGGGCTCGGCTGTGTAACCACGCCTTAGAACATTTCTCTCGACTCGCGTAACCACGCCTTAGGTCATTCTTGCCTTTCTAGCCACACTCGCGTAACCACGTCTTAGGTTGGCAGCCCTCCGATCAATCCGGGCTTAGTCTCGCGTAACCACGCCTCAGGACATTTCTCTCGACCCACGTAACCACGCCTCAAGTCATTTCTTGCCTTTCTAGCCACACCCGCGTAACCACACCTCAGGTTAGCAGCCCTCCAATCAATCCAGGCTCAGTCCCGTGTAACCACGTCTCAAGACATTCCTTATGCACATGCACCACAACACAATTTGTCATCTAACACGTCATACAGTTCACATTCAAATCACCAAGCTTTCACCAATGTCAATTTGACGCACCATAACACTTAATTCAAGTCATGCTCCCCACATCGACCTACCGATCCGACATTCAAATATTCCATTTCACCCACAAACGCCACGACAACTCGGTCATGTCACCCATCTCATTCAATCACTAAATTAGCCACACAATCACCACCACAATAATCCATAAATTGATCACATTCAATTTTACTAATCCTCGCCTAATTTAATCCCTAATCCAAGTACTAATCACACCCTAAATAAGTCTAAAAATACCAATTATACTAAGTAGGGTTTAGGAAAGTCACTTATCTAAGTTTGGCTCGGGAAAAATCAAGGGCCAACGACGACGGGGACGACGGGGGTCGCGATGGTGTGAAGTGGATAGCGGCGATAGGCTTGGCCAGGCGAGCCGCCGGGTGACGACGAGCTCGTTCCGACGAGCTACTAGGTGCGCGGACAAGCGAGCGGCGACGGCAACGGTGATGACATCCGGTGGCTATGCGGTGGCGACTGCGGAGGCGGTGGTTGGTCGAGTGTGTGGTGGTGCTAGGCGGACAGTGAGGTGGTCGGTGATCGAGTGAGCGAAATGAAGCAAATGTAGACGTTGAGGAAGAAGAAGCAGAAGCCATGGCCAAGGAGAGAACGAAGAGAAGAAGAAAGAAGGAAAGAAGAAAAGAAGAAAAGGAGGAGAGAGAGGGAGAGTGTACGTTGCATGGGGTAGAGAGAGAGAGGGGACGGGTGCAGTAAGAGGGAGGACATGCGCGGCAAAGAGGAGAGAGAGAGAGAGAGAGAGAGAAGTCAACGCGATGATTACGATCCAACAGCTCACTTTCAAACCCAAAAACGATCCAACGCCCCACGAAAATCCCAATTAATAATATAGAAAAAAGGCCAAAAGAAATCAAATAAAACACATTACGAGAGAGGTTTACTAATCCAAATCCGCACCTAATCAAAAATTCACTTTTCACATATCCCGGGCAATATCGAGGCTGGCCACAATAATATTGATACCGTCCAATTAAATTCATCCCGGAACTCCGAGAAATTTGACACCAAAGTTTGAGTTCTAAATAACAGCCAAATTCGATCGAGTGCGATTCTAGCGAAATCTCTAATTTAAAATAATAACCCAAGAGTAATCAGTTCCGGGTGAGATTTTATTATAAGCGCATTAACGAAATATACGTTTTATAAATCCCAAAAATAAGTCGAAATTCGGAATGTCACAAGAATAGACCTCCTCGAATTCTCTCTCGGCCAAAGAACAGGGTGAAGCAGGGAAGATTCGGGACGACAGCGAGATAATGGAGACGACAGCTTCAGACAACGTTGGATGGCGATTGTGACGGTTCGTGAATGAAAGAAATCCTCAAAAAAGTGTTTTAGAGCTCTCTGAGAACTGGGCTTGATGGAGATGAGGGTCACGGCGATGGATGGGAGATTCGAGTGTGTATTGGAGGAGCACAACCGGCGTGACGGAGCTCGCAGTAGAGTCACGGCAGAAGATCGCCTCAGATGAACGGCAGTGGATATCGAGTCCTCAAAGACGTCGCCGAGAGATTTTCTTTTTGTGTTTCCTCTCTCTTTTCGTCACCTCCCCTCCGATATCTACTTCCGAGCGGTTATCTTAGCCGGATCTTTTGCACATCTCACTTGATTTTCACGATTCAACATAATGGGGTTAAGTTGATTTTCGTGTTTGACTTGTTCAACAGTATGTATTTAAACGAATGGCAAACGAGTAGAGAACGGTGGGATGGTGCAATATCAGCCACAAGAGGTAAAGATCGGTCAAAAAACTAAAAATATTTAAGGTAATTATCTGGTAGATATTGACCCACAAGTTTTGGTGGATATTGTTCCACCAAAGAAAAGATTTAAGTATATTCAAAGTTTTTAAATTGCAACATTTAAAATAGTATATGTTATTCTCCTGGCCAATGAAAAGATTTGGGGATATTGTTCCCAAATAAACGAAACTTCATCACTCATATATAAACTTTATATTGAATTTGATGGAATATCCTTTTTATTTTTATTTTAACTTTAGCTTTGACTCATGTGATCCTAAGATTGATCTTGTAATGTTATTTAGGTCATTGCATATCTTCATCTACGAGATTCAAATCAACACGGTAATTTTTTCGTCTACTAGTTTATTATTGATGATTTTTTTAGATAGTGATAATGTTTTTCTACTTGTGTTTATCTATATTTCAGCATTAATTTGTTTTTTCATCCTTCATATTCAAAAAAATACCGGATTTATGAGAGTTTCCCTTTCACATTAGTGCTTTTTGGGCCTTATTAAATCCTCTAATTGAAACCTAAATTGAGCCAAGAAAATAAAAAGCCATGGGAAGTCAAAAAGAAAAATTGAAATTGAAGGAACCAATCTTTCAATTTCTTCCATGAAAAAGCGTGGCTAACATTTGACTATTCCTACCATTACAAAATCTCCACCGTTAGGCTAGTCGGGCTCTAAACGAATGGATGATGTTTCGAAACTCAATTATAGTCGTCCTTGATTTATAGTACATTAACTTTTGTCGAATGATTATATTGTACGAATATTGATCCACTCCATTTATAATCTATGTGACATGACAGACATTCTATGTCCAATTTTTTGGTAACTTCAAGAGGAGGATTCGTCACTTTGTTTATTTGTCTCTTTCTTCATGTTTTTTTGGTGGTTACAACTTTAGAGACAGAGCTCTGACATGTTATAATTAGTAATTGTTCAATGGATTTATCCTTTCTGGATTTATTTGTATTTTGACGTGAGCTCATTTCTACTTCAATGATTTTAACATTTTGATAACCTGTGAAATATTTGTACAGAATGTACCAACAGGTGATATAACATCTGTGCAGATTGTTCCGAAGTCCAGCAGTTCACCCACTAATTAAGCAAACTAAATGCACACAATTTCCCTGCCAAATCCTATCTTTTGAATTCCTCTCGAAACTTCATTAGTTTCATCTCAAAAAAGAAGGTTGTACATTCAGATCAGACTAGAGAACTATGAGTCCTAAATCTGCCTACCTTCAATTCACATCACTAATTCACTTACACCTTGAAATATCTTAATAAAACAGTGATCTGTGGGAAACTTTTAGAAACTTCCCGCCAACTCTTACATTACACATATCTGGCACAAAGACACAACACAAGCACAAAACGAATGTCAATTAATATACTATCTTTTCTTTCTTCCCGGTGCAAGCTCTTCCTTTAAATGTTTATTAGCAATGGGCTCACGTCAACCTTGTCACGCCTCAATTGGCTTGATGTGTACAGTGCTTGATTCCTTTCAAGGAAGTCAACTATCATGTGCCTTGCTTGATCAAGTATCTTTAGATCAACCCATATGAAGATATCGCAACAACTTGGACTATCGAACTTAACACAACCATGGAACCTTCTTCCTATGTTATTTCTTGTCTATGCCATGAGAATTGATGATTGAAAATTACAAAAGCATGTTAGCTCTAAGTCGACCTCATTAGGAGCTATGCCACTTGATTCAAATGTTTGCGCCCCATTCTTCTGGTCACCATCTTGCGATTTGGCAATTAAAGATTTGATCCCATGAAGCCAAATGTCGGAAGAAAGATTGTTCTAACCAGACAAAACAACAATATGAAGGGGCAAGATGGACGCACAAAAATAGTTTTATAGTGGATATATGTGACATTCTGAATTTCAGCCCATTTTTATGATTTATAAAACGTTTGATTCGTTAGTGCGCTTATAATAAAATCTCGCCCTAAACTGATCACTCTTGCGTTATTATTTTTAAATTAGAGATTTCGCTAGAATCGCACTCGATCGAATTTGACCATTATTTAGAGCCCAAACTTTGGTGTCGAATTTCTCGGAATTCCAGGACAAATTTAATTGGACGGTGTCGATATTATTGTGGCTAGCCTCAAGATTGCCCAGGATATGTGAAAAGTGAATTTTTTACCAGGTGCAGATTTAGACTAGTAGACCTCTCTTATAGTGTGTTTTGGGTTATTTTCTTTTGGCCCTTTTTCCTATTTATTAATTAGGATTTTCGTGGGCCGTTGGATTGTTTCCGAATTCGAACGTGAGCCGTTGGATCGTAATCATCGCGTTGACTTTTTGTTCTCTCTCTCTCTCTCTCTCTCTCTCTCTCTCTATCTCTGCGTCTGCGCCCTTTGCCCCATGCCTACCCATCCACTCCCCCTTTTCCCTTTCCCATGCAACATCTCTTCCCCCCTCTCTCTCCTCCTTTCTCTTTCCTTCTTCCTTCTCTCTTCTTCTTTTTCCTTCTCCTTTGTTGCGCCATTATTTACATACGCTCTTCTTACGCTGGCCCTAGGCGGCGTCGACCGAGCTCGCCTCTAGCCATCGCCGCCCGTCGCGCGCGTAATCACCGTCCCATTGTTGTCCTCCCTCTCCTCTCCTGGGCTCCAGCTCGTGTGTGTCCCGTCGCAACCAGGCTTTGCCAAGCTACCAGCCAGCTTATCCGACGCTTGCACAGCACGTCGCCCCACCAGTCGCCTCCGTGCCTCCTCGTGCCACCCGATTCGCCCCCCCTCATTCGCCCTTCCCCTCTCAACCCCGTGGGGGGCCTCCCCCTCCCCACCGCTCATCGTCATCGCATTGCATCATAGCTATTATTTGCCTCCTTCATCGCCCGTCGTAGCCGCCACTACCGCTACCATCGGCCAGCCGCACCGCCGCCACCATCGCTGCCGCAGCTTACTCCCTGGGCATCGCCGCCATCGCCAAGCAGTAGCTATCACGCCACCGCCGTGCCAAGCTAGCATTGTTCACCCAAGCCATTTTAGGCCCGAGCCGACATTTTCCGGGCCAAAACCTAGTAAGTGACTTCCTAAACCCTACTTAGTATAATGGGTATGTTTAGACTTGTTTAGGGTGTAATTTAGTACCGAATTAAGGATTAAATTAGGCGAGGATTAGTAAAATTGAATGTACTTAATTTATGAATTATTGTGGTGGTGATTGTGTGGCTAAATTAGTGATTGAATGAGATGAGTGACATGGTCGAGTTGTCGTGGCATTTGTGGGTGAAATGGAATTTTTAAATGTGCCGGCTTGAATGTCGGATCGATAGGCTGATGTGGAGAGCATGACTTGAATTGGTTGTTATGGCGTGTCAGATTGATATTGGTGAAAGCTTGGTGATTTGAATTTGAATTGTACGATTGAGAAAATGGCAGATTTTGTGTTGTGGTGCATGTACATGAGAAAAGCCCGGATTGATCGGAGGGCTGAGCTTGAGGCACAGTAGCGCGGGCTGTGAGATTGGACCTGAGGCATAGGGGCGTGGGCAGTGAGATTGGGCCTGAGGTGCAGTGGCGTGGATAGTGAGAATGGACCTAAGGTGCAGCGGTGCAGGTCGTGAGAAAGATGTTCGGCCACGCATGCAAATTGAGTGTGATTGAATTGATCAAATGTACGTGGTTATAGCGTTTGAGTAGCGATGTTATGTTCTTGAATTACTATTGCTTAATGGTGGATATTCTAATATGCATAGTTGGCACGTAATTCGAAGCAAGGTAAGTATGTTGTGTGAAATTGACTGTGTTGGCTGGTGGATTGCACGTTAGACTTGTCTGGGTACGCATTGGCCTAGATGGGGTATAGGTTGTCTGCTTATTGAGATTTATTCTTATTGCTGTAGTGCAAACATTTTCAGATCCCCGACCTTGAGCATGTCGCCACCTAAGCATTTTGGGGTTCCCAAGTATACGGTGCATGAGGAAACCGAATATTTGGGACTGAACCCAGATGAAACGTACATTAGGCATCGTACCACTGTTTGGGTAGATGTGGGACTAGAGGAGCTGGAACGCCATACCTATTTGGCTTGGTCCCATCGAGTAAGGTTGGTGAATACTGGGCCAATCCGAGGTTTTGAGGGGTTGCAGCGTACTAACGAGGATGCGGTAAATTGGAAGCCTTGAGACAAGTTTACTCTCGATGATGAAGTGACGGATCTCGACAGTCCACCAGAGAACCCTGGTCTAGAACCAACGCCCGTTCCAGAGCCCAAACCCGAACCTATGGTCCCTGCAGACCTCGAGCTTGAATAGGAATCCGAGCCTGAGCCCGAGCCCGAAGCAGAGCCTATAGTGTTCGAGCATGAGGATGAGCCAATTGAGATCGACTCGGACACGGAGTCAGAACCTTCAAGGTCCGATTCGGATTGGGCGCTGTAGGGATGTTTAGGAGTTGGGCCTGGAAACCTTTTTGGTAGAATCCCTTTTTGTGCAGTTAGTAGTCTACCCAGCCACCTGTCCCTTTTTAATGACAAAGGTGGATTTGAACCCTAGAGGCCTAATGTATGAATATTTGTGATTTCAAGCTAATGTTATGAGTTTATTAATTTGTGCTTGTTCTACCCCCATTGTCTTTATTAATTGTCTGGGTTGTTTAAATTTCGCTTCGGCCTGCGTACGACTTTGGGTGTTTCGTTTGTAGTCGGTGACGCGTCCTGGGACGTCGCCTTCGACACGACCTTCGAAGGGGTGTCACGAACCCGTCGGGGTTCGGAGCGTGACAATATACCTTCTCGAGAAACCGTGACCGTAGGAATTTTCTATAATTTTGAGACCTGTTACTTAATCGTGTATGTACCTTTTCGATAAATCTTGAGAAGGATGCTCATCATTCATGAATATAGATTACTATAGAGAATAAAGATATCGTTAGACCAAAAGAGAAACTAAGTTACTTGCAAATTTAAGTGTGGTTGAAAGCACAACGCTTGTCCGATATTGCTTACCGTCAAGTATAAAATATTCAATGAACTTATATTTTGCGCTTCACTAATTTCTTTGTAGTTGTGGTGAAATATTTTGTCTTAGAATGTCTTTCAGGTAGTGCTAAAATCCCTAGACTTTATCTCTTTTAATTAAAATATGTAAAAATAGATGAAGAAAAAATATCTTTAAAAATTTTAGTTGTGATTCTCAAACATTTATCTCTGTCGGATTTATGGCTTATTGATTTTAAATTTGAAAAAATGGCAAAATAAATTATATTGGAATGCATAACTTATCCATCTAATTTGGAATTAATTTTTATAAAAAGAAATGTGTCCTGCTACATGAATAATATTCATACCGCAAAATATAGCTTATTTTCGTACCTGCGGAGACGAATAAAATATTCTGTGGAATCCCGCCAACATGTTTTCTATTTATGATAATGGGTCTTTTGCTTTTTTTCTTCCTTAGCTCTAAACAAGGAAACAACTCTTGGCGATCAAGTTTCCTATTAATCTCCAAAAATTAGATTATAAAAAAAAACAATTCAACCTGTTTAGGGAAAACAAGAGAAATCACTTCTTTTTAGCCGAGCTCTAACGAGAAATCGGTTTCCTAGTGTCTCTTCAATTTTATTACTCATTCTATCTTATCGTCATTGTGTTCCATTAAGAAAATCGAGTTAATCATCAAAATTTGCGATACCAACATCTATTTTAAACCGAATCTTATATTTTAAACAATTGGCTCATAAGGTTCTTGTAGGTGCAAAAATCAAGTCACTAAGACATCAAATGGAAACATTATGCTCGGTCAAAGTTTGGCCAATTTTGGTAAAATTATATATAATATCATCTTTCAAACTTTGTCCCAAATATATGATTTTTTGTTGGTCGGACCCAAATATATGATATTAAATGCTTGACCTAGTAAGATTTAGAACATTCGAATCATCTAAATTACTTAAGCTCGATCACATCAATTGGATTTTTAATGAAGAAAATACGAAGGCCGGCCGTTCGGTCTTATTCTTTAAAATTAACGATCCTGACACTTTTTTTGAAAATCGAATTGCATTTTTGAAACAATTGGATAACGAGCTTTTCATAAGGGTAAAATTTGAGTCAACGGGACATTGAACATATAAGTTATGCCAGGTCAAAGTTTGGCCAATTTTGAGGGAAAAAAAGCATAAATATTATTTTCCATAATATTTCCAAATTACATGATTTAAAATACTTGAAGGTTTAGAGCTTTTTAATCATATAAATTTACTTAAGTTCAATCATGGCAATCGGATTTTTTACAAAGAAAAAATCATCCGTATGTTTGGTCTAATTCTTAGATATTTGTACTCTTGACACTTTTTAAAATCGAACTGCATTTATACAATCGGATTAGACTTTTCGTATGTGCAATTATTGAGTCAATTGGACGTCGGACGGAAAATTTATGTCTAGTCAAAGATTTCAATGGAGATATCTCAACAATAAAAACCTTAAAACTTCTGCATTTGGCTCAATTAGAGTAAGTGAATCTGATCCATATGTTTCAACCTATGTAGTTTTGAAAAAAGATAAGTATCTAAACTAGAACGTGATTATTAGTAAGTCCCCAATCCCAACGAAATTGGGATGATTTGAATGGATGAGAGATTTCCTTGCATTCTCTTCTGTCCTAATCACCCGTACCAAATATAACGCGTCAGTTAATCAATTCTTCTCCTTTCCCTAGTGTCGCGACCTAAAAATCAAGTTCTCCGATCTTAGGCTAATGGATTGCTAGATCAATTAGATTAACTAACCTAGCTTGAGTTCTCCCAAACTCTACCAATTCGCAACTTAGATCCAATTATGAGTATGCAAATATTTTCAATAGGAGCCGCCACTAATCATTTAAGGTAAGTTGATTAGAAACCTAAATAAAATAGCGGTAGTACTATTTTATTTCTACAAATCAAAGATTACAAATCCGGGGACTTGGTTATGCTAGATTATCCTAACGTGCTTTCGGTACCAATCTCAAGAAAAACGCTCAATTTGGCAATTTCGATGAATTCTGACTTAGAGTTCAAAGGTGCAATTTTTTTTATTTTCTTTTTTTATAATTTTTTTGTATTTTTGATGTATTTTCGAATTTAAATTTAAGTTGCAAATTTTTTAGTAGAAAGATTGTAACCGCTAGATTTTTTGAACTAAGTTTCGATTTGAAGCCTGATAGATCGATCCTAAAAATTCGAAACACCCGTTATGGGAATAACTCTAAAGCCTGATAGATAGACTTATTTCCATGTGTGCGGTTGCGGATTAGGAGATTTTCCTAATCGATCACATCTTGAAAAGATTTTGCTATCTTGAATATCTTGGATATATTCAAAAAATTTTAAAAAACTAACCTATATAACATGCAATATATATCCTATAAAGTAAGCAATCAAAGGTAAACAAATTAATCACTCACCAAAGATAACAATTAGCAACGTTATCCCATCAACTTGATATTTCCGCAAAAATAGAATCAATATCATAATCTTAAGGCTTAAAGATTAAGATAAATCTAATGATTCCATCTAAAGGGTTATAGATAGAATCAAAAGATCATATCGCGTTGTGGATTAAGAAATAAATCCTAATTGAAATAGTGCCTATTGCTCAAATATGCAAAATTAGATAACGATAAGCATGGAATAAGCAATAAAATATCCAAATTGATTCGGATGAGATATTTACCCAATTTGAATATTTTCTTTCCGAGTTTGGACCGGTGGATAGTGGCCGGTTGATGACGGATGGGAACAGCGGACTGGAAGGTGGCACCGCCGATGACTAGAGAACAATGGCAGCGTCGGACCGAGATAAACAACAACGTCGTCGTCGAGTGGAGAGCAGCAAGCGCCGTCGGCTTCGGTCAGTGGAGGTCCTGAGCACGTCAGGAATGCTTAGAAAATCTGCAGAAATTAGTCAAATGCGGTTTGCATTGATCTCCAAGTGTCCTCAAGCGGATTCCTTTGAGAATCTCCCAAAGTCTGATGATGCTGGACGTTCTTCCAAAGTAATCCAGTGAGGTCTTCTTAGCAGGCCCTTGACTTAGTGATTGACGAAGAACTATGGAGGACCGGCGCACGTATAGATCGTCGTCGAAGATCGTGCCTTGGCTTCATAGGGTCTCAGGACAGTAGGGGGCAGAGACGACTCGTCGCGGTGGTGCAGCAGCGGCGAAACAGGAATAGAAACAGTTTGTCGACAACAAGGAAGTATCGATAAGGCTTGGAGCTCTATAGCTACTTCGTCCTCAAGAGTACCACAGTGAGGCTGGTTGTGGTTGGTGCAGCAGACATAGGGAAGCGGCGGCGGCGAGACGGTGAGCGTCAAGCAGCAGTGATGATGAGCACGGCTTTAGCGCAAGCGACGCGGGTGCGGCGGCGGAGCAGCGTGGACGCGGCAGCGGTTGCGCACATAGACTGCCAACTCTCTTTCTCCCTCAATCTCACGTGTATCACTCGCGTATTTCTAAAAATTATTCTGGGAACTCTCAAGTTCTCCTTCTCTTGTCCATACGTGACCCTTTTTTTCTGTTCACGCCACCGAAGACCTAAAGGCCTCTTCCTAGTGTCTAATATATTGCCCAGAATATATGCCTCATGCTGACCAAATTCCTCTTTGCTTCTTTCCTCGTGTTCTTCAAAAGAGGAAATACGAATATATCAAAAGCCACCCATCGACTTTCTTCTTCGTATATAATAAATATTTGTCGGAAAGATATATTGCTCAAGATCAACTATACGTCCCATGTGCAACATTACCTCTCATTCAATATTTATTATATGCTAAAAATCTTTTCTTGCCTCCCTTTGTCCGCACAGCACCAGCTCAGCCAAATATTTTCTTTTATTCTTTGCATTATTCATCCACTTGTACCCTTAAATCAAAGATACGTGTGATGATGATATATTCCGTACATGCTATTCTTTACTTTCATTTATCTGACCATGCCATGGGGAAGAATTCTCCAAGTCTATCAAACTTTCATTCATTGTATGGGCTTTTGGCCAACCATTTTAGCTCTCGCGGGCTTAGTTCAATTAGCTTGATTAAGTACAGAACTATTCATTCAAATCCATCCGCCATTGGTTCGATAAATGTGCAAATTATATGGGCCTAATTAACTATCAATGACATGCTCTTAATATCTATATGTAATTTAACTAATTAATTAATTTTTTTTTCTAGGGACCGGGATCTATCCCTAATTTTTATGCAATGAATGACTAATTGGGTCTCCAAAAGTTAGGGGTCAACACCTAGTAATTGAATGAATCTTCTCTTTTCTTTCCAATTCAGTCCTAAACCTTTATTTAGTCCTAAACCTTTTTTTTTTAGTACCAATTCAGTCCTAAACCTTTTGTATTTGTACCAATTTAGTTCTAGGACTAAATTGGCACCAATGCAAACGGTTTATGACTAAATTGACATCAAAAAAAGGTTTATGACTAAATTGACACCAATGCAAAAGGTTTAGGACTTTTTGACTTTTCTCATCTTTTCTCACGTTCTCTCGTTCTTGAAGTATACCCGAGTCTCGCTTTCGCAATAAGCAAGAGTGATTAGGTAAATTCATTGGATTTCGGTTAACATACAAGGTGATCCGGGGAATGACTCTTTCTCAAAGAGGATTATCAATCTTCTTGTTTTTCAATAAAGTGTTATAAATCTAATTATTACATTCAAAACATAATTTCCAATGGTGGTTATAGTTAATATCACATCCAAGTGCGATTTCAACATCTTTCCATATATCTTGAGGATGACTAATCTTCGATTCTTGCTTGGGTTACTATGTTAGAATTATAAATCTAGCAGAAGGCTGAAGATGTAGTTGTCGGTTATGTTCATATACTAGAAACCGAAATTAAATGTCAAGAAAACAAACCTGAAAACAGCAGTACGAACAAATAAGCGGAATGTTGATCCGAGGCCGACGAAATAACGTCGTGTCCTTAAGACGAATTTGGCCCCTCAATCAGTACCCGAGGATATCGGACAATCGTCTCCCAAGATAGAACGGATCGCGTTCCTCCGAAGCGGTACTTATCCGGAGGACTCCAACGAACGCAATTTGCAGAATAATCGCACAAGAAATGATAATGATGAAGTGAATATGCGTAAATGTCTCGGGAAAATGTCTCTGGAGAATGCAGAAAATGTCACGAAGTATCACCGACAGAACTAAACCATTCGGATATATGGCGAAAAATTGAAGAGTTGCGAGAGTGCCGGCGGTTCCAAGTTCGTGAACAGTAACAAAGGTTCGAACCGGTTCGGTTCGCGAACAGTCACGAATCTTCGGTTCTTCGTTCGGGCGAACCGAACCTCGAACTGACATGTCTGTTCAGAAAAAATAAAAATAAATAAATTCTAAACAACATGTCTGTTTGGAAAAAATAAAAAACCGATAGAGGGTGGACCGGAACCGAACCAAGCCGGCTGGACGGCGGCGGCGGCGCGCCCGCGCGGGGAGTGGACCGAGCTTGACGTAAGTCCTCTCTCTTCCACAAAAGTGGGGTACCCCTTGGGGCCCAAACCCATTTGTGAGGCTCAACTATTTGAACCCATCTCCCATCTCTCTTTTACCCTATGTGGGACGCTTTTACCCACACACTTCTCACTCAATTCTATGGGGTTTTTTGTGCTAAAATCCCAACAATCCCCCACATGAATAAGAAGTTCAGATATCACGACTCTTCATGTATGCATGAAATGCAATGTGCGATTATTCCATGAGAAAACGTTGCATCAGGATAAGTAGTCTGAAACTTTGAACTTTCCTTAGTGAAACCTATCGGACTTACTCGGTCAATCAGTAGACTTGATGTCTTTGAACTGTCGACCTTCGTGTAAGCCTAGACAATAGAAATCACACAACTGTTTCTCGAACAAATTGATTCTCACTGTTGTGTTCGTTTTGGCCATGAACACCGCCTGGTCTCATGAGTGTTTTAGAGAATTCGGCCTTTTCAATTCTCACAGAAGTGGCCCTCACTTCACACTCACATAGGTGATTTCTGAACATATAGTATATCACATACTCAATTCAGAATCATTAAAAGCTTTTGCTTAACCTTCATATATTAGTACTGTCTTCATCCGAGAATGAGTAAAAATTTGACTGTACTCTACACTGTCTTCATAACTTAGTTGTCCCTTTGAACCTAGATCTTGAGATCTCCAATCAAGTAGGTAGGGTTTCCACTATGATGGCTTGTTTATAGGCCTTAAACCCATTCCCCTTGATGTTTTTGCAACCATCTCTCTAGTTAGGCCTTTTGTCAATGGATCCGCAATATTATCTTTTGACTTTACATAGTCAATGGCGATAATTCCACTAGAAAGAAGTTGTCTTACTGTGTCATGTCTTCGACGTATGTGTCGAGACTTACCATTATACATGACATTCCTTGCCCTTCCTATTGCTGCTTGACTATCACAATGTATACAAACAGCGGGCACTGGTTTGGGCCAATTAGGAATATCTTCCAAGAAATTTCGAAGCCACTCTGCTTCTTCACCGGCTTTATCCAAAGCAATAAATTCTGATTCCATAATGGATCTAGCAATACAAGTTTGTTTGGATGATTTCCAAGACACTGCCGCTCCCCCAAGAGTGAATACATATCCACTTGTCGATTTTGTGTCTTTAGTGCCGGTTATCCAATTTGCATCACAATATCCTTCAAGTACCGCTGGATATTCTGTGTAATGTAAAGCATAATCTTGAGTATACTTTAAGTAGCCCAATAAACGTTTCATAGCTTTCCAATGATTTTCATTTGGACTAACTGTAAATCGACTTAGCTTGCTCACAGCACAAGCTGTGTCCGGCCTAGTACAATTCATGACATACATTAAACTGTCTAGTATACTAGCATACTCATTTTGAGCCTCACTTTCACCAGTATTCTTTGAAAGATGCAAATTAACATCTATCGGAGTCTTTAATGGTACAATATCCAGATTCTTGCACTTTCCAAGAATCGTCTCAATATAATGGGATTATGATAAAGCTAACCCTCTAGATGTCTTATGGATTTTAACTCCTAAAATAACATCTGCAACCCCCATATCTTTCATATCAAATTTGCTTGTGAGCATGCATTTGGTCGCCTTAACAACCTCACTATCGCTGCCCATTATAAGCATGTCGTCTACATATAAGCACAAAATGGCAAAACCATTATGAGTGTTCTTAACATACACACATTCATTAATCTTGAAACCATTCGACAACATGACTTCGTCGAACTTAGCATGCCATTGTTTTGGTGCTTGTTTCAATCCATAGAGTGACTTGATAAGCCGACATACTTTCTGCTCTTGTCTCGGAACAATGAACCCTTCGGGTTGTTCCAAATATATTTCTTCTTCCAAATCCCCGTTTAAGAAGGCCGTTTTCACATCCATTTGATGGATTTCAAGCTTATACACCATTGCTATAGCAATTAGCATCCTTATAGATGTAATTCTTGTAACAGGTGAATAAGTATCAAAATAATCAAGACTTTCTCGTTGCTTGTATCCTTTTACTACAAGCCTAGCCTTATATTTATCAATAGTACCGTCCGCTTTCATTTTCCTCTTGAAAATCCACTTACATTGTAGTGGTTTATTACCAGAAGGAAGGTCAACCAATTCCCATGTATGGTTTGACAAGATGGATTCAACTTCACTATTGATAGCTTCTTTCCGAGCGGGGCTTGGCGAAGTCACACTTCTTTGAATGTCCGAGGCTCGTTCTCTAACAGTGTACGTTAAGAAATCAGGTCAAAAGACGTGGAAGTCCTTTGTCTTTTACCACGTCTAGGTTCATCCTCCATTGGATCACTTCTAGATATAGTATTTCGAGACCTCTTATTATTATCACTTGACTCATATACTATGTTATACGGAAATATATTTTCAAAGAACGAAGCGTCCCTTGATTCAATTATCGTATTAACATGTATATCTGGGATTTCGACTTGTGAACAAGAAAACGATATGCATTGCTATTCGAGCATATCCGATAAAAAACACGATCAACAGTCTTTGGTCATATCTTAACCTTTTTAGGCTTAGGAACCGCAACCTTAGCCAAACACCCCCACACTTTGAGATAATTCAAGTTAGGCATTCTGCCTTTCCATTTCTCATTGGGAGTTTGTTGTGTTTTTCTGTGGGACACTCTATTTAAAATAAAATTCGCCGTCAAAACAGCTTCCCCCCATAAATTCTGTGATAAACCGGAACTATTCAACAATGCATTCATTGTTTCCTTTAAGGACCGATTTTTCTTTTCCGCCACACCATTTGATTGTGGTGTATAAGGAGCAGTCGTTTGGTGAACGATACCAAACTCGGTACAAATTTCCTCAAAAGGAAATTCATATTCACCTCCTCTGTCACTCCTTATGATTTTAATTTTCTTGTTCAGCTGAGTTTCAACTTTGGACTTATAAATTTTAAAAGCATTCACAGCCTCATCTTTGCTACTAAGCAAATAAACATAACAATACCTCGAGCAGTCATCTATGAAAGTAATAAAATACTTATTACCACCTCTTGACGGTATTGATTTCATATCGCATATATCCGTGTGTATTAAATCTAAAGGTTCTGAGACTCTATTGTCTATAGAATGAAAAGGAGGTCTAGAAAATTTAGATTCAACACACACTTGGCATTTCTCACTTGAACAATCGAATTTTGGTAATAAACCCATGTTCATTAATTTCTTTATCGACTTATAGTGAACGTGTCCTAATCTAGCATGCCATAAATTAGGAGACTCAAGCACATAAGCAGAAACAACTTTATTCATAACATCATTGGGTACAACAGTCATTACATTCAGCTTGAAAAGACCATCACTAAGGTAACTCTTTCCTACATACATCTCATTCTTGGAGAGTACAAACTTATCGGAAACAAAAATCAACTTGAAGCCATTCTTGCTAAGGAGAGATCCGGACACTAAATTCTTGCGTATGTCTGGCACATGTAGCACATTATTTAGTGTTACAACTTTCCCAGATGTCATCTTTAGAGCAACCTTTCCAACACCTTCAACCTTAGAGGTTGATGAATTACCCATATAAAGTTTTTCATCACCCCCCATAGTTGTGTAGGACGAGAACATCGATCTGTTTGCACAGATATGACGAGTTGCTCCAGTATCAATCCACCATTCTTTGGGGTTTCCCACCATGTTACACTCGGATATCATAGCAGTCAGATTGATATCATCAACACCATGGGAGATGTCTTCCACCACATTAGCCTGAGTTTTCTGTCTTTTCTTGGCTCTGCAGTCTTTGGCTCGATGTCCAGACTTGCCACAGTTGAAGCACTTGCCAACGAACTTCTTCAGGCCTTGGGTGAATCCCTCTCCAGACTTACTAGGCATTTTCCTCTTCTTGTTGGGTTTTGATCCTTCTTCAACAATATTGGCTCTTGAGACCTCTAGGTTCTTCCCAACTTTCTTCTCGGACAGCCTATTGTCTTCCTCGATCCTCAACCGAACAATCAAGTCTTCAAGTGACAACTCCTTTCTCTTGTGTTTGAGATAATTTTTGAAATCTCTCCAGGATGATGGCAGTTTTTCAATGAAGGCAGCCACTTGAAATGACTCACTTAGAGTCATTCCTTCAGCATGAATATCATGCATAATCACTTGAAGCTCTTGAACCTGACTTAAGACGGTTTTTGAATCAACCATCTTGAAGTCCAGAAATTTACCGACAATGAATTTCTTCAATCCGGCATCTTCGGTTTTGTTTTTCTTGTCCAGACTATCCCATAACTCCTTAGCCGTTTTTAGCGGACTATAGACGTTATAGAGAGTATTGTCCAGACCGTTGAGGACATAGTTGCGACATAGGAAGTCGGAATGCTTCCACGCATCCACAGCAGCCAACCTTTCTTTATTTGTCTCTCCATCGTCCAATTTAGGACTATCCTCATTGAGGAATCTAGCCAAGTTTAAGGTCGTGAGATAGAACAACATCTTTTGTTGCCATCTCTTGAAATCCGCACCATTAAACTTTTCTGGCTTTTCTCCATGATTCGGAATAGGGTTAACCGAAGTCGAAGCCGAAGCCATTTCTGAAAAATAAACACAGAATATATATTCACGGAAAGAATCGATAATATATGACTACAAACAAAATCATTTGTTCAAGAACAAAATTCGAAATTTTAATAAAAAGAGAAACGAAAAAACTGTTCACGAATAGAATCGAAAAATTGTAACTAAAAATTGTAAACGGAATACAAAGAAACCGAAGTAGAATACGAAGTGTAGAGAATACTAGACAAGGAAGACATGAAGTGTACAGAATTCTAGTAGTGTCTTTATAGCATACGAACAGAACCGAAACAGCAAATTCGTCTTAAGATTGTAGTTATCGGTTATGTTCATATACTAGAAACCGAAATTAAATGTCAAGAAAACAAACCTGAAAACAGCAGTACCCTGAAAACAGCAGTACGAACAAATAAGCGGAATGTTGATCCGAGGTCGATGAAATAACGTTGTATCCTTAAGACAAATTTGGCCCCTCAATCAGTACCCGAGGATATCGGACAATCGTCTCTCAGGATAGAACGGATCTCGTTCCTCCAAAGCGGTACTTATCCGGAGGACTCCAACGAACGCAATTTGCAGAATAATCGCACAAGAAATGATAACGATGAAGTGAATATGCGTAAGTGTCTCGGGAAAATGTCTCTGGAGAATGCAGAAAATGTCACGAAGTATCACCGACAGAACTAAACCATTCGGATATATGGCGAAAAATTGAAGAGTTGCGAGAGTGCCGGCGGTTCCAAGTTCGTGAACAGTAATAAAGGTTCGAACGGTTCGGTTCGCGAACAGTCACGAATCTTCGGTTCTTCGTTCGGGCGAACCGAACCTCGAACTAACATGTCTGTTCGGAAAAAATAAAAATAAATAAATTCTAAACAACATGTTTGTTCGGAAAAAATGAAAAAATAAAAAAACCGATAGAGGGTGGACCCGAACCGAACCGAGCCGGCCGGCCGGACGGCGGCGACGGCACGTGCGCGGGGGGAGTGGACCCATTTGTGAGGCTCAACTATTTGAACCCATCTCCCATCTCTCTTTTACCCTATGTGGGACACTTTTACCCACACACTTCTCACTCAATTCTATGGGTTTTTTGTGCTAAAATCCCAACAGAAGATTCCGATTGTTCATAGATAAACAAAAACTATGCATAATTATAATTGATTGCGGAAAAGTGAAAAATTCTGTACTAACCTCTGGCCATTGATGAAATCGAGAACATGATACGCGGAGTTTTGACGATCATGAATAAATATTTCTAGCCAATTGACCTCTCAATGTCGATGATGTGTTTTCTAATATCTCAGATCAATGAATCAGATTCAATAATCATAGGGTTTGGCTTAGATAACTTCTTCCATCAAGATAGTTATCTTAATATTGGGCAATTACCATAGATATCACGCACTTTAATGCGTTCAATAAACGTCGATGAAATTAATTAATGTGAGTAATAAACTGAATGTGGAATCACATTATTGATATTATAATTATAAAATACTATGCACAATCTGTCTGCCACCAAAGACAATTTGATTAAGTGGATCATGCGGGTCTCCTCTCTCTGCTGCCCCTGTAATTACTCTAATCATAATAGGAATCATCAGTATTTTGCATATTCCTTTTCTTCGCAAATCTACGAATCTAAACTTCAACTTCACCACATTGATCGAGCCACTGGGTTGCTTGGGCCTGCTCATCTTTTGAAGGAATTGGCTTCCCTCAATTGCTGTTCAGGCCATCTTAGTTTGCTTATATCTTAGCTTAATCTGTCCTCAAGTGAAGAGGTTGGTAACTGTTTGAATGTTTCTTTGGATAAGCACAAGGCTTTGTGTCGTAAATGGTAACTCTTTGAATGGGTTTCTTAATTGCTGCCACTGCTATTAGGCTTGTAGGAACATTGCTGTTGCTGATTGAGTTTGTCAGCGTTGGTTCTTGTTTTGAGCTTGTAGCAGGGTCTTTGCTCGCCTTGAATAACATGCGAACCCAAAAAGTTTCCACTTTGATGACTGTTGTTGCGTAAACTTGACCAAGAATACAAACTTCGAGTTCAAATAATAGGAAAAGGTTTGCTATAATTGAACCGATCGATTTATATTTTGTCCCAACTTTCTTTTTTGCGTCGGCGAATGATTTACCCATATGAACTGGCAAGCAGACCGTGAAGATCTTGATTCAATTCTTCATGTATATTTTTGTACGTGTGCACATGATTATCTCTGAGTCGGTTTACAGTTTGTCCCAACTCTCTTATCTGAGTTGGTGAATGATTTACCCATATGAACTGTCAAGCATACCATGAAGATCTCGATTCAATTCTTCATGCATTTTTTCATACGTGTGCACAATGATTATTTTTTCACATTTTCAATCGACATACGCGTATGCTCTTCTGTTGTCGAGAATCGGATAAAATATACATTTATGTATTGTACATTTATCTTTTGTATGCATGCAATAACCATGAGATACAATGTTTGAAATAATTTTTGACTTTTCGATCTATATATTGTTCTTTTGTAAATATAAATTAATGCATTTCAAAGATAATTAATATAGCTACGGCTTCTTGTTAAGGGTAATATCATATAAGAGTTGCATAGTTTCTTTAAAAAATAGTTGTTAAATACGTCCAATGCTCCTATTTACCTAATAGTTAATTATATAGACAAAAATAGTTCTCTGCATTTGCTTGTTTACTTGCTCGGACAATGTTAATTCTCTCATTCAGAGACATATTAGACAACATGTATGCTAGATGAACGGGTTTAACTGTTGTTGGAGATCTTTCCGATCAATGGTAAGTGCAACTACTTTAATTTATAATATGAAAGAGACGTGAGCCCAATGTAATGAACTACAACTTTCATTAGTAAATAGCAATTTATCTATGTACTTTAAGGTTTTATCATAAACGTATAATTGGTACTTTCAATGCCGTGATATTGCTATTGACGCTTCCATCCATCAAAATCATTGACAATCCAACAGTCTAGACTTTTAATTTCTCAAATAGTTAAGGAATCACTAACAGGATGCATATGGTCGTGTTCCTATAGAAAATCAATTCTAACAAACCCTACCGTTGATAGTATTTCTTAGTATGGGAACGTGTTAAATGCAAATTGTGTGAGTCTATTTGCACCAATAATGAGCATGACTAAGTATTTACCTATTTATAGAGCCCTTCACCTCTTGCTGCACCACGCATTTGTCTGACTGAGTTTCTTCCTTCTTACTAGTCCTTCAAGTGCTTCAAAGCAAGACCTTTGTGATGCATCATCTTTGAAAACCTCTTTTGACGTGCATCCAAGGATCATGTCTCACATTGTCACACCCCGCACCCTACAAGCGCGCAATCATCTCTCGATGGTCAAACATTGAATGCGACATCCCAGACACGTCGCCAACCTAACCAAAACATTAGAGGTTAGGCATGCGCGGAAACAAATAGAAACAACCCAAATAATTAATAATGACACAGGGCAACAATAGCACAAAACAATAATTGTAAATCCTACACTTGGCAGATGCATACGACATCCACAAAAAGACAATCCCCAAGCTAGGCCATAACAACAGCGCCACATTTCTCAAAAGGGACAATGGTTCGCAAACTTAACTCCTCTACAAAAAAGGGGGGGGACTCAAAATGCCGAGTACTTGACCCGTCCTCAATCTCCGAGATACCCTTGCAGCGTCTCCAAACACTCATGGTCGCGGATCTGAAATGGTTATATAATAACCGTGAAAACGAGTCTCAATAAGCAACCCCCTAAACCTCAAGTAGGCCAATGCGTACCCAGACAAGTCGTACATGCAATCTACCCCATAAAATATGAAATTCGCATCATTATACTTACCTTGCAATAATAGTAACTAAATAGCACATTGCAATTGCTCAAATGCCAACCACACTTGCACGCGATTCATCTTACTAATCCGACCACACATTCAACCAGCCAATTCAATCACACGCTCCACCAGCCAATTCAGTCACACTCTCAACTAGTCAATTCAATCACACGCTCAACCAGTCAATTCAATCATACGCTCAACCAGCCAATTCAATCACATGCTCAATCAGCCAATTCAATCACACACTCAACCAGCCAATTCAATCACATATCCACCCAGTCAATTCAATCACACAATCCGCATACGTGGTCGAACATCTTTCTCACGACCCATGCCACTGTGCCTCAGGTCCATTCTCACTGCCCACGCCACTGCGCCTCAAGCCCAATCTCACAGCCCGCGCCACTACGCCTCAAGCTCAGCCCTCAGATCAAGCCGGGCTGCGTCCCGTGTAACCACGCCTCAGGACATTTTCCCCTTCCAATAATCTGCGTAACCTACGCCTCAGGTCTAGTCATGCCTTTCTTGCCACACCCGCATAACCTACACTTCAGGTTGGCAGCCCTCCGATCAATCCAGGCTTTTCTCATGCACATGCACCACAACACAATCCGCCAATCAACACATCATACAATTCAAACTCAATCATGCTCACCACATTATATTCCACCAATATCACACTAACATGCCACCACACTTAATTCAACTCATACTCTTTACCTCGACCCATTGACCCGACATTCAAGTCAACACATTCAATTAATCCAATTCAATCACAAGCGCCACGACAATTTAGTCATGTTGTTCATTCCAATCGCTCGTTAAATTAGTCACACAATCACCACAACAATAATCCACAAATCGGGCATAATCAAATTAACTATTCCACTCCTAATTTAATTCCTAAGCCGATACTAAATTACACCCTAGACAAGTCTAAACATACCCAGTGTACTAAGTAGGGCTTAGGAAGTCACTTACCAAGTTTTGGCGAGAAAAGTCGGCTCGGGCCCAAAATAGCTCGGGTGAACAGTGCGGACTAGGCGCGGGTGAGGGCGCGGAAAGCACGGGCGCCACGGGCGGGTGCCATGGGCCACCCTCGGCGGGGCGTGGCTCGGCCATGGGCGGGCGCGGCAGGTGCGGGCGGCTGGCTCGGAGGAGGGGGGAGACAACCGAGGCAGGGCGAGGTGAGGGGGAGAGGAAGGCTGCGCCGGGGGGGAAACGGGGGCGACGGGGCCGGCGAGCGACGGGCAGGCCGGATGGCTGGGCGGCACCGGGTCGTGATAGGTGCGGCAGCTGCCAGAAGCGCCAAGCTCGAGTAGTAGGCCGGGCACGAAGGGAAGGGAGAGAGAGAGAGAGAGCAATAGGTCGGGCGTAGGTGGAGCAAGAAGGGCGCATAGCCGCCAGCGGTGGCCGGCGTACGCGCATACCGCGATTGGACGGCAGAGGGAAGGAAGAGGAAGGCTGAGGCGGTGGCGATGAGAGAGAGAGAGAGAGCTCGGGTGTTGAGGGGGGGAGCGAATCGACACGGGCGGCGGAGGGCGGCACAAAGGCGGGCGCGGGCGATCAGCCGATCGGGCGATGGCGGAAGGACGAAGGATGGGCCGGGCAAAGGACAAGCAAAGGGTCGAATGGCAGAAGAAGAAGAAGAAGCCATGGCGTCGGGGAAGAGAAGGAAGAGGAAGAAAAAGAAGGAAAAAGAGAAAAGGAAGAGAGAGAGAGGGGGGGGCAAGGGTCCTTGAGCATGCAGGGGGTAGGACGTGTACGGAGGGCACATTGCATGGGGGGGGAGAGAGAGAGAGAGAGAGAGAGAGAGAGAGAGAGAGAGAGAGGGGGGGGGGGGGAAACGTGAGCGGAAAAGAGGAGAAGAGAGAGAGGGAGAAAAGAAAGGAAAAGAGAGACGAAATAAATAAATAATTAATTAAATAATTAAATAATAATTACGATCCGATGGCCTACATTTAAAACCGAAAACGCTCCAACGGTCCAAATTAATCCTAGAATATAATAAGGGACAAAGGCCAAATTAATTAAGTCAAACTACCTCGAGGGAGGTCTACTAGTCCAAATTCGCACCCGGTCAAAAATTCACTTTCTCACTATTCCTGACAATCTCGACACTGGCTACAATAGTATCGACACCATCCAATTTATTTCGTCCCGAAACTCCCAAAAATCGATTGCCAAGTTCGGGGTCTAAATAACGGCCAAATTCAATCGAGTGCGATTCAAGCAAAATTTCTATATTTAAAAACAAGAACCCAAAAGTGATCAGTTCCCCGGCGAAATTCTATTATAAGTACACTGACAAATTACACGTTTTACAAATCCTAAAAATGGGCCAAAATCCGGAATGTCACAATTCTTCCCCCCTTACAAAAATTTCATCCTCGAAATTTACAATCCAATCCAACTATCCAAACAAATGAGGGTATTGGTGTCGCATCAACTCTTCACTTTCCCACGTCGCACCTTCGGTCCCATGGTGCTCCCAAATTACTCTGACCATTGGAATTTTCTTGTTCCGCAACACTCTTTCTATTATGTCCTCGATCCGCACTGGCCTTTCCACGTACGACACCCTGTCGTCCACGTCTATTTGCTCAAAATTCAGTTCGTGGGTCGGGTCCAATTCATACTTTCTCAACATAGACACATGGAACACATTATGAACATGAGATAAATTTGGCAGTAGCGCGAGACAATAAGTCAAAGTGCCTATTCTCTCTAAGACCTCGAATGAGCCCACGTACCTCGGGCTCAATTTTCCTTTCTTACCAAACCGTGACAATCCTCTCATCGGTGACACCTTGAGGAATACGTGGTCCCCTACTTGAAACTCCAAAGGCCTACGTCTCCGGTCCACATAATTCTTTTGGCGGCTTTGCGCGGTTCTGAGTCTGTTTCGGATAATCTTGACTATCTCAATTGACTGTTGCACTAACTCAGGACCCAAAATGCTCCTCTCACCAATTTCATCTCAACAAACCGGTGTTCTTGCAAGCTCTACCATACAATGCTTCAAACGGTGGCATTCTGATACTCTGCTGGTAGCTATTGTTGTAGGCGAATTCCACCAAATGTAACTGTTCCTCCCAGCCACCCTTAAAATCCAAAACACATGCTCGCAGCATGTCCTCCAAAGTCTGAATCGTCCTTTCAAACTGGCCATTCATCTAGGGATGATAGGCCGTGCTGAACTATAACTTCGTTCCTAATGCCGTATGAAGATTTTTCCAAAAGGCGGCAGCAAATTTAGGATCACGGTCCAAGTGATCGTCACTGGTACTCCATGGAGACGGACTATATGTCGCACATACAAATCGGCGTATCTTTCCAAGGCGAAATCCTTTCGCACCGGTAGAAAATGTGCAGACTTTGTCAACCGATCAACTATCACCCAAATCGAATCATGACCCCTTTAACTTTTCGGTAATCCCATTACAAAGTCCATCGTAATGTGCTCCCATTTCCACTCGGGAATTTCCAATAGCTGCAACATTCCACCCGGCTTGCAATGTTGCGCCTTTACTTATTGGCATGTTAAATACTTAGCTACATGCTTGGCCACGTCCACTTTCATGCCGTTCCACCAATAATGCTGCTGTAAATTCTGATACATTTTCGTACTCTCCGAGTGAATACTGTAAGTACTACGATGTGCTTCGGACAAAATCTCTTCCTTCAGTTCTGTATCACTAGGTACACATAACAGTTCACGAAACTTTAAAATTCCATCCTCGGATACCTAAAAATCCGACTTCCTTTTTGTGGCATCCATACTCAAAATTTTCTGAATCTCTGCGTCCGTCGATTGTAGAGCCTTAATCTTAATTTGTATTTCAGGTTCAATCCTCAATGTTGCAAGCAGACTCGAGACATGAGTGACTTCAAACTTAAATTCCGAATCCCGGATTCTCTCCAATAGGGTCCAATCTTTGACCATCATATGCGCGATGCTCGATTTCCAACTCAGTGCATCCGCTACCTTATTAGCCTTTCCGGGGTGATATAAAATATCGCAGTTGTAGTCCTTAAGGAGTTCCATCCAACGACGCTATCTCATGTTCAATTCCTTTTGAGAAAAATAATTACCTTAAACTCTGATGATCCGTATAAATCTGAAATTTCTTCCCACACAAGTAGCGTCTCCAAATCTTAAGAGCGAAAATAATCGCAACTAATTCCAAATCATGCGTTGGATAATTCAGCTCATGCGATCTCAATTGCCGCGATGCGTATGCCACTACTTTTCCGTGTTGCATTAACACGCATCCCAATCCCCTTAACGATGCGTCACTGTAAATCTCATATCCTCTCGGTCCTAACGGGATTGTTAACACTGACGCAGGTTGTCGACCTTTGTTTTAATTCTTGGAAACTCCTTTCGCACTTATCCATTCATTCAAACCTCGTCTCCTTCTTCAGAAACCGCGTCAATGGCATCGCTAATATCGAAAATTTCTCCACGAATCGTCTGTAATACCCTGCTAAACCCAAAAAGCTCCGAACCTCGGTTACTGTTGTCGGCCTTGGCCAATTCACGATGGCTTCAATTTTCGCCGGGTCCACTGTAATCCCTTCTCCGGATACCACATGTCCTAAGAATGCCACTCGATGAAGAAGTCAGAATTCGCACTTACTAAACTTAGCGTAAAGCACATGTTCCCTTAGGGTCTGTAGAACCTTTTCCAAATGTACCTCGTGCTCTGCGAAACTCTTCGAGTACACCAAAATATCATCTATAAACACGATCACGAACTGATCCAAGAATTCCTTGAACATCCGATTCATTAAATCCATAAAGGCCGTAGGGGCGTTCATCAGTCCAAACGGCATCACCGTAAATTCATAGTGTCCATACCTCGTCCTAAATGCCGACTTTGGCACATCGTCCTTCTTGATCCTCAATTGGTGATAATTAGTCCTCAAGTCGATCTTACAAAATATTGATGCCCCTTGTAACTGGTCGAACAGGTCATTTACCCTTGGCAACGGGTGTTTATCTTTAATAGTCACCTGATTCAACTGTCTGTAATCAATACATAATCTTAACAATCCGTCATTTTTCCTCACGAATAAAATTGGCACTCCCCATGGATACCCACTCAAATGAATAAAACCTTCATCCAATAACTCCCGCATTTGGACTTTCGATTCCTTCAATTCTGACAGTGATATCTTGTAGGGCGCTCTTAAGGTCGGTTTTGTCTCTAGGGTCAACTCAACCACAACCTCGATTCTCCTATTAGGTGGCAATCCCGGTAATTTCCTAGGGAAAGACATCGGGAAGATTACATACCTCATCTATGTCCTTTAGCCTTGATTTCTCAATCAACTAATCAGTCACAAATTAATTATCTTTATACGCCTCAAAGACAAGCTCAATCCATCCAATTTCAATCTAACAGTCTCCTGAAACAAATCACCCTGGTTCTTTATAAAATCTGAAATTTCCAAGCATAACTCATCCTTCCAAACTCGTCCAAAAATGTCATTAGTAAATTAGAAATCCATAAATCGATTGCGCCTATCCACCATAAGTGATAATACGTCGTACATAATCATCAAAGTAATAATTTCAAAATCATCTCCTATTGTACCAAACACCATCTCATAACGCATCTAGACTTTCAAGGCACATCCTTCACTTTCTTCTCAGCCACAACATACACTTTTCCTTACGTCCTTAGCCGATTCTGATTAATCTGTGGGGCAGCTCTCGCTTAATGTCCTATCTAGAGTCGCTGCGATTGCATTAGCGACCTAACTTGTCGGTTCAACAATTTCTCACTCGGTGAGATTACTGTCCACATCCACAACATGCTCCACTTCTACTTTGGCAATGGCCATTCCTCTGCTTCTTTCCATAAGACCGTCATGCGATGTTAGAGTAGTAGTTCAGCTCTCCAAAGTTCTTTCTTACTAGAAGGACAAATTTCATTTTCTCTGCCATAGGCTTTTTCCTAAAGTCCTTATTGTCCCTAGCCGGTGTGTACCGTGATCAATATACGGTAACTCTCTCATTCATATCCCTTTCAACCGTTTGAGCCTTGTCACACAGCTCATTAGAATCCCTTAAGTTCATTATATCAATTGACGGCGAAGATTCGATTTCAGTCCATCTTGGAATCTCTTTGTCCTATCCACATGATCATTAACTATCCTTGGTACATACTTAGACAACCTTACAAACTCGGCCTTGTACTGATCAACTGACATTCAATTTTAGCGAAGCCGAAGAAACTCCATCATTTTCCGTTCTCTCGCACTCTCTGAAAGTACCTCCCATTGAAGGCCTCGATAACAACACTCTAGCTTGAAATTATGCCCTCTGAAATATCCTACTTCGGGGGCTCTCTTACTAATCTTTTGCATTTCCTTAGAGTTGATATATAGCCAATGTCACTTTCTCCTTATTAGTGCATCCGAATATCTCAAAAGCCTTTTCTAAATCCTTTGTCTAAAGTAATGTAGCCTCAGGGTCACCTCTTCCCATCGAACCTTGCAAGTTTAAATTTCAAAAATTTTTCCGACCAACTGGCGTCATCTGTCTAACTGCATTAACTTACCCTTGACCTTGATTCCCAACATTTCCATTACACCCATGATTCTTGTTATTTCCATTGACGACGACAATAGTGGCCTCAACATCAGTAGAAACAATAGTATTTCGTTCCTCAGCTTGCCTTTCCATTAAAATTGTAACTTTCTCGAGTGCCCTCAAAATCTCATCAAATCTGGAATCTCCCACAACTCCAACTTGCGGACCTACACGACCTTGACCTCGACCTCTTCCTCAGCTACTCTTACTCACAAGGTTCACACCACCTACTTACCTACTATAATTCCCCTCAAGAATTAAAGACCTAGGCCAACTATATCAGTCTAAGCCCTAGGCAATGAATTACAACACAATTCACTAAGCAAGCAGTCAATCACAACACCACTCAATCACAAAGAACAGGGATCGTGCACTAACCTTAAGTCCTGACGCACCTACATTTCACGTATTAGTGTATAATGTCACTTAGCAATCACAACCAAGCAGTCTGGGTAACACATGGCCAGCAAATCTCCCTAATTGGCTACCCCAAAGTCATCGCTCCTTATTACTCCAAGTTTCGACCATCTTGGTTCGAGCTGACCTTGCTTTGATATCAAATCAACTAGGATGTCACGCCCCGCACCCTACAAGGGCGCAATCATCCCTCGATGGTCAAACATTGAATGCGACATCCCAGACACGTCGCCGACCCAACCCAAACATCAGAGATTAGGCATGCACGGAAACAAATAGAAACAACCTAGACAATTAATAATGACACGGGGTAACAATAGCACAAAACAATAATTGTAAATCCTACACTTGGCAGATACATACGACGTCCACAAAAAGACAATCCCCAAGCTAGGCCACAACAACACCACCACATTCCTCAAAAGGAACAATGGTTCGCAAACTTAACTCCTCTACAAAAAAAAGGGAGGGGGGACTCAAAATGCCGAGTACTTGACCCGTCCTCGATCTCCGAGATAACCTTGCAGCGTCTCCAAACACTCATGGTCGCGGATCTGAAATGGTTATATAATAACTGTGAGAACGAGTCTCAATAAGCAACCCCATAAACCTCACGTAGGCCAATGCGTACCCAGACAAGTCGTACATGCAATCTACCCCATAACATATGAAATTCACATCATTATACTTACCTTGCCATCAAACCTATACCGACTCTGCACGTTAGTCATAACATGGTAATGCAGTAATAGTAACTAAATAGCACATTGCAATTGCTCAAACGCCAACCACACTTGCACGCGATTCATCTTATTAATCCGACCACACATTCAACCAGTCAATTCAATCACACGCTCCACCAGCCAATTCAGTCACACTCTCAACTAGTCAATTTAATCACACACTCAACCAGCCAATTCAATCACATGCTCAACCAACCAATTCAATCACACGCTCAACCAATCAATTCAATCACATATCCACCCAGTCAATTCAATCACACAATCTGCATACGTGGTCGAACATCTTTCTCACGCCCCACGCCCATTTGTGCCTCGGGTCCATTCTCACGCCCCCGCCCGCCCTGCGCCTCGGGCCCAATCTCACACCCCGCCACGCCTGCGCCTCGGGCTCAGCCCCTCAAATCAAGTTGGGCTCCGTCCGTGTAACTAAATAGCACATTGCAATTGCTCAAACGCCAACCACACTTGCACGCGATTCATCTTATTAATCCGACCACACATTCAACAAATCAATTCAATCACACGCTCCACCAGCCAATTCGGTCGCACTCTCAACTAGTCAATTTAATCACACACTCAACCAGCCAATTCAATCACATGCTCAACCAACCAATTCAATCACACGCTCAACCAATCAATTCAATCACATATCCACCCAGTCAATTCAATCACACAATCTGCATACGTGGTCGAACATCTTTCTCACGTCCCACGCCACTGCGCCTCAGGTCCATTCTCACTGCCCGCGCCACTGCGCCTCAGGCCCAATCTCACAGCCCACGCCACTGCGCCTCAGGCTCAGCCCTCAAATCAAGTTGGGCTCCGTCCCGTGTAACTAAATAGCACATTGCAATTGCTCAAACGCCAACCACACTTGCACGCGATTCATCTTATTAATCCGACCACACATTCAACCAGTCAATTCAATCACACGCTCCACCAGCCAATTCAATCACACTCTCAACTAGTCAATTCAATCACACACTCAACCAGCCAATTCAATCACATGCTCAACTAACCAATTCAATCACACGCTCAACCAATCAATTCAATCACATATCCACCCAGTCAATTCAATCACACAATGCGCATCACATTGGAACATCTTTCTCACGTCCACGCCACTGCGCCTCGGGTCCATTCTCCTTTGCCGGCGCCCGCTGCGCCTCGGGGCCCAATCTCACAGCCCACGCCACTGCGCCTCAGGCTCAACCCTCAAATCAAGCTGGGCTCCGTCCCGTGTAACCACGCCTCGGGACATTTTCCCCTTCCAATGACCCGCGTAACCTACGCCTCAGGTCTAGTCATGCCTTTCTTGCCACACCCGCATAACCTACACTTCAGGTTGGCAGCCCTCCGATCAATCCGGGCTTTTCTCATGCACATGCACCACAACACAATTCGCCAATCAACACATCATACAATTCAAACTCAATCATGCTCACCACATTATATTCCACCAATATCACACTAACATGCCACCACACTTAATTCAACTCATACTCTTTACCTCGACCCACTGACCCGACATTCAAGTCAACACATTCAATTAATCCAATTCAATCACAAGCGCCACGACAATTTAGTCATGTTGTTCATTCCAATCGCTCATTAAATTGGTCACACAATCACCACCACAATAATCCATAAATTGGGCATAATCAAATTAACTATTCCACTCCTAATTTAATTCCTAAGCCGGTACTAAATTACACCCTAGACAAGTCTAAACATACCCAGTGTACTAAGTAGGGCTTGGGAAGTCACTTCCAAGAAGTTTTGGCCCGAGCCCCAAAAGTCTTCGGGTGGCCCAAAATAGCGGTGAGGGGTGAGCAGGCGCGGACTAGGCGCGTGAGGGGGTCGGCCATGGCACGGCGCGGCCGCATGGCCACCCTTCGGCCGGGCATGGGGGCGGGCGGAAAAGAAAAGAAAGAGAGAGAGAGGGGGCAAGGGTCTGAGCATGCAGGGGGTAGGACGTGCGCAGAGGGGACATTGCATGGGGGAGAGAGAGAGAGAGAGACAGACAGACGGGACGGGAGGGGGGGAAATGTGAGCGGGAAAAGAGGAGAAGAGAGAGAGGAAGAGAGAGAGAGAGAAAAGAGAGGAAAAGAGAGACGAAATAAATAAATAAATAAATAATAGTCAAATAATAATTGCGATCCGATGGCCTACATTTAAAACCGAAAACGCTCCAACGGTTCAAATTAATCCTAGAATATAATAAGGGATAAAGGCCAAATTAATTAAGTCAAATTACGTCGAGAGAGGTCTACTAGTCCAAATTTGCACCCTATCAAAAATCCACTTTCTCACTATTCCTGACAGTCTCGAGGCTGGCTACAATAATATCGACATCATCTATTTTATTTCGTCCCGAAACTCCTGAAAATCTACTGCCAAGTTCGGGATCTAAATAACGGCCAAATTCGATCTAGTGCGATTCTAGCAAAATTTCTATTTTTAAAAACAAGAACCCAAGAGTGATCAGTTCCCGGGCGAAATTCTATTATAAGCGCTTTGACGAATTACATGTTTTATAAACCCCAAAAATGGGCCAAAATCCGGAATGTCACACACATACTCGAGGCTTACATGAAGTTGTTCTATTGATGTCTACAGTCTTTTCATCAAGAAACCTCTATCAGTATCTAAATTGTTATCAGTTTGTTTCTTTAAAGATTATGGTCCATATATGAAAAGCACACTTAATTTCAATAGAAGATCCATCATCATGTGCTCTAACCCTGAAAAGTCAAATCAGTGATCTACCAGAATAAGCTTTCCGACTTTGTCTTCTAAGGGTATGAATTTCCAAGAGTATTATCTTTTTAGCTTAACTATTTTTGTCTTAATCAAACTAAATATCGTTCCAATGTATGATATGGACAATTGGTCTAACTTTCCATGACTCACTAATTGCAGATTGTGTCTTACTCTGGGCGGATTTAGCATTAAGAGATTGCCTGGCAACATCATGGAGGGGAAAGAAAGTTTCGAAGTCCAATCGAGGGCAACCTGGTTTTTTTTTTTTTTTTTGGTTAGAAAACAATATATCATATACTCATTCAAGTAAAAGTTTGCGACATTATACAGGCTTCTGAACAATGCAATTCCAAAAGACAAATAGGGGGATAAGTGACCCAATTAACCGGTAAACATTTATTACGGTGGGCTTTGGCGACCCAATCTGCAACTTGATTACTTTCTCTTTGACAATGGGTCATCTTTAAATTGCTGAATAACTTTGCACAGGCCTAGGCTTGGTGATCATGCATAAGCTTCCCAACTCACTTGATCTGCTCCCTCACTCATCATCTCCAAATCAGTTCGATCTGTCTCTAACATGATCTTCAATTCACTTTTTGCTTCAAAATGTTTTAGGGTTTCAAGCACAACAGCAGCCTTCGCCTAAATCGTCGACCAAACCGTTACCGATCGAGCAAACCCATCTATCAAGATACCCCGCCTGTCTTGGCATACACACGCAATGGCCCCTTCCCCTATTTCGGCAACAAAAGACCCGTCGACGTTAATTTTAATCACCCCGGGAGGAGAAGGGGTCCAAATCAGAGGTAATTCTTTCTGTGTTTGCGGTTTTCCATTCGTTTTCTCTTACCATCTACTCAGGTTTTTCTCTGTGGCGATGGCTAAGGTGACGATGTGTTGGGGATTTAACTTATGAGTTCTGAATACCAGGTCGTTCCGAGATTTCCAGATCTGCCATAATAATAAAGCAAGGAGCTCAAAGGATACAGGGGTATGTTTAAATTTCAGCAACCATTCCTCTATTCGAGTCACTGTGTACCTATCAACTTTAATGTTTACTGATGGGTTGTTCCATATTTGTTGAGTCCAGGGGCATAGAAGAAATAGATGCTCTATAGATTCTAGATTCTATTGACATATCAAGCAAGTGGCTTCAAGTATGATCCGTCTTCGAACCAGATTCTCCTTAGTTGCGAGGGCATTTTGGCAGACTTGCCAAAAAAAATCTGATTTTGGGTTGTAAGTTTGCCTTCCAAATTCTATTCCATAATTCTGGTATGACGTTGAAGCTTGATTCTGATTTGGTATTTCTTTCTGTGCTTTTATGTTGTTATACGCATTCTCCACTATGAACCGCCCTATTTTGGTTGGTGTCCACACCAATTTGTCCTCTGGAAGTTGGGGGTTAATGGGAATGGCTAAAATTTCCTGGATTGTTTCAAAGTCAAACAACTCTCTCACCCTTTTTTTCATTCCATTTGCCTTCCTCCCTAACCATTAGTTCAGATACTCGAGTTGGATCCTCTCTATTCGCAGGCCCTCCAATCAAGCCTCTCGACAACCACTTATCTTTCCTTATGTTGATTCTCTCACCATTTCCAACCACCCATCGAATTGACTGACTAATGACATTACAGCCTAAAATCAAGCTTTGCCGTCCCCAGGAGGGACTTGAACCTTTTTTTGCATGTAATAAATCTATATGAGGATAATACAATCCTTTAAAAAGTTGACTCTAGAGAGACTACGGATTATAAATTAGTCTCCATGCCTGTCGCCCCAACGTTGCCACATTAAATGTAATTAAGTCTTGAAAACCTAGGCCACCTTCATCCTTTCTTGCTTTAAGAGTGTCCCAGTTTTGACAGTGTAACCCCACCTATTTTTAGAATTTTTCCATCATAAAGCTACAATTTTCCTTTCAATAGTTCGATAAATGGATTGGGGAATTTTGAAGATAGACATTGCATATTGCAGTAGAGCTTGTACCACTGTTTTAAGAAGGATTTCTTTCCTTGTCTTAGATAAAAAAATTTCTTTCCAACCTTCCAATTTCTTATGGACTCTATCAAGGATCCAAGCAAACATTTGTTTTTTTGAGCAACCCCAATTGGTTGGCATTCCCAAATACTTCCCTCTCTTCTCTATATCGGGAACTCTTAGCTCGTATGTCATATTTCTTCTTAATTCTCTTGGGCAATCTTTGCTGAAAAACATACCCGACTTATTCAAATTTATTGCTTGTCCAAACGCAAAATAGTATTGATTCAAAACTGTTGCCACATTCTGACACTCAACAATCTTTCCTTCAAGAAAGAGTATTAAATCATCTGCAAAAAATAGGTGAGATAAAGTTGGGCAGAAGTGGTTTAATCTGATCCCTTTGATACTTCCATTGTCCACCGCTTTTCTGCAGCAAAACAGATAGCACATTAGCCATAATGATAAAGAGGTAGGGAGAAAGGAGGTCATCTTGTCTTACTCCTCTAGTAGGCTGAAAGATGGGGAAAAGTTCCCCATACATTTTAACACTGTATGAAACTGTGGAGACACATTTTCATAATCTAGGAGACCCATGTTTCGCAGAATCCCATTCTTAGCATACTCGCTTCCAGAAAAACCCATTCCACCCGGTCATACACCTTTTTCATGTCTAATTTGAGCGTTGCATGGAATTTCCCTTTTCTCTTTCGAATTCATAACTGATGGAGTACCTCTTGTACTATTAACATGTTGTCTTGAATTTGTCGCTCACTAACAAAGGCACTTTGCTTCTTGGCTATCAATTCCAGGAGCCACGGTTTCAATCTATTAGCCATAACTTTTGAAATGATTTTGTAAGTGAAATTGCACAAGCTTATAGGGCGAAATTGATCTAGCTTCTCTGGATTAGGAACTTTAGGAACGAGGGTAACAAAAGTTTTATTTAATTCAGGGTTAAGATTTCCTGAACTAAAGAAAAGTCTTACCTCCTTGGATACTTCATTTTGGATATCCTTCCAGTGATATTGGAAAAATTTTCCACTCAAGCCATCTGGTTCGGGGGCCTTTAACCCGCCTAGCTGGAAGGTTGCCTCAGTAACCTCCTCAAGAGTTACTTCCCCGGTTAAAGCCTAGTTGACCTCCTCACTTATTAAGCATGGGATCTGATCAAGTATTGGTTTGAAATCCCTAGCCCCTATTGTGGTGTATAGCTCTTTGAAATAGTTGATTGTCATGTGTTTCAACTGGTTGGTGTCTCGACTTCATTCATCATTTTCATTTTTTAGCGTTGCTATTTTGATTCTCTGCCTCCTCCGCACTATAGTTGCATGGAAATACTTCGTGTTTTTGTCCCCCCATTTAAGCCAATTAATCCTGGATCTCATTTCCCAATAAACCTCCTCTTGTCACCACAGTCTTTCCACCTCCATTTTCAGCCAATTCAACCTTTCTTTATCAAAGTTTAGGTTTGGACCATTTGTAAGCTCTTATATCTCTTTTTTCAGCATCGAAATTTGTTTTTCTACATTTGAAAACCTCCTCTTACTCCACCCAACCAACTTCTCAGCCACCCTTTTCAATCTAACTAATAAAGCCACTGGCTCTCCTTGAAAAGAATTCCAAGAGTCTGATACTATCTGCCCATACTCCTCATCTTCTATCCAAAATACTTCAAATTTGAATTCCTTTTTTTGTTTACCATACTTTGGAAACAGATTCAATAAAATTGGGCTATGATCCAACCCAATAACATGTAAGGCAAATGCTTCCACATTAGGGTAAGAAACCCTTCAATCTATGTTGCACACTGCTCTATCCAGCCTCTCCTTAACCAAAGCTTCCTTTCTCTATTATTGGTCCAAGTATAGACACAACCCTTACTTTCCAAATCCATTAGAGCACAAGCATCCAAAAAGTCTTGGAAGGCTTTACTTCTGTAATTCTCTGCCAATCGCTTCCCAACTTTCTCCCAGTGATACAAGATCTCATTAAAATCTCTAACACATAGCCAAGGATCTCGATTTAATTTACTAATTTGCTAGATTCTGTCCCACAATCTTAATTTGTCTTGAAAATTAGTAGGTGCATGGACAAAGGTAATACGCATTTTCTGTTTGTTCTCTCCCATAGCATAAAGCACATCAACAAAATATGTGGAGCCGAGTCTATAGAAATAGTAATCTATTCATTCCAAAATACTACTAATCCCCCAGCCAAGCCAATTGGATTCACTATGAAGCATTCTCAAAACTGTAATTTTCGCTACATCCTTTTAATGATGTCTTCTTTATTTTTCGTCTCCATTAAGAACAGGATAGCGGGCTTTTCTAGAGCCATGAGGGCTCGAATAGCTTGAATTGTCAAGGGTGAGCCCAACCCCTGACAATTCCAACAAATTAACCTCATTTGTACCATGGTGGCTTATTAGGGCTAGCCACTAAAGCCTGAATTTCAGCTTCTTCCATTGTCTAGAGGGGAGTGTCCAATCACTGCTTCTCATCTAACGTCTCTTTGCTAGATAGCTGTAATTTATATGGGGAATACCTTTTTTGCTTCTTGCTCATGTGAGCCTTGTGACCTTTGCATTTTTTCTGGTTCTCGACAACCAAGGGTCCTTTTTGGTTACAACTTAAAAGTACTCCTGTACCACCTTGTAATTCAGATGTAGGATTCAGCATTGTCCTGTCAATGTCTTCCCTAATTATTTCCTCCATCATAACTTTCTTGCCCTTTGCAGCGTCATTGCTACTACTTTCCATCTTCGGAGTGCCCTCATACACCACTAGCTGCTTTGAATTCTCTGGTGTCTCAGGTATAACATCTTCTTTCATCAGTTCTTCTATCTTTTTTCCGTAAAACAAATCCCAGTAGGGGCTAAATTCATTTGCCTCCGCCTTTAACCATGAACCAAAGGGAAATTCTTTCATATTTGCAAAATGGTCTTTAGTGAAAGGAACTTCTCCACAATGTTGTCTGTAATGTCCCAATCTTCTACATGAATAACAGTTGTGAGGGAGTCTTTCATACCTAAAGTCCAACCACAACTTCTTCCCCCTATTGCTAAACATCGATCTCGATAAAAGAGGAGCTAAGATGTCCACAGAAACTCTTGCCTTTCCTACTTTGTAGGCTGTATATCCCCTGGTTTCAATTTTAATATTTGAAAAACTGCCTATTTCTTCTGCCACTTTTTCTATGACACTTTCGAAGATCCATTCCGTCGACAATCCATGTATATGAATCAAAAACTTGCAAGACTTAAAGTTGTAACAAGCAGGAGGAGTGTCCGGCTCCCACGATTTGAGCAAGAGTAGATGATTCACAAAAGGCCAAGGGCCTTGCTCAATAACCTTATCTCTATCCGTTTCCAACCAGAATCGAAACTCAAAGGTGCCTGGGGCAATTAGAGATATTTCCACATTCTCCATTTTCCAAACCCTACCCATTGTATTCTAAAATGCCTGAATGTTTATCTTAGGGTTTTGGTAGAGTTGGCCGATTAAAGATAACTGACATTCCTTTATCTTTTCTGCAGAAATCGCCTCATCCACTACTTTAATCTTTCTCTTCGACCACAATCCTCCCTAGTCTCTTACACAAGGCAGCAAGACGAATTTCTGACTCCTCCATGAAGTGGGCTGGAGATACACAGTAAAGGGTCGTAGTAACGGGAGAAGAGTGATCAAAGTAAGAGAGGATGCTCAGAATTGTGATTCAGGGATAAAATGTAGAAAAAAAGAAAAGGGTTAGGGTTTAGAATGGAAGTAGGGTAATGGATTTAGGGTGGGAAGAAGATTTGTTGGAATGGTTTTTGTGTATCAGCCATCTTTTCGAGCAAATAGAAGGAAAATGGTAGGAAGTAGTCTGCCAGTGAGAGGGGGTTAGGGTTTGAGGATGATTTGGGTGAAGGGAGCTACCCGACGGTAGAGAAAGCTCTCCAACAAGAGAGAAAAAGGGAGCTTTGTAAGGAAACCCAGTTGCTATTTCAAGTGAAAAGTCTGGTTGTATTGGGTTTGCCCGAGGGCAACCTGGTTGGCAACCCTCCACCCAGGCTCCTTACCACGCCCACAGCCAATTCTCCTTCCAAATCACCACTATCCATTGAAAGCAGTCAACTTTGCACAGTTTCTATGTTGTCCCAAGGAACTCCAATTTACAAAGCAAACTCTATCTTCAATATAAAGATAGAGGAATAGAACTTGGGGCCTTTTTTAGGGTGACTAGTTCCACTTTCAAGTATCACATGTAATGTCATAAAGAGCTTGGCGTCAGGAGTGATATTCCCCTTAATTGTTTCATCGCTCAAGATGAAAATTTTGTTACACAGCATCCATCTATTTTCCTGTATTGTGTGCATATCTATGATGAAGTTTGTTCTAATACTTTTTGTGTCGCTAATGAAACATGTGATATGAATGTTTCCTTGAAAACAAAGTCAATAGTCAATTGTACCTCTCAAGTATTTCAAGATCCTCTTAACTGCTTTCCAATGTGCTTGACCAGAATTTGACTAGTATTGGCTCACTAACCTCATGGCATTACATATGTGAGGTCGAATACATATTATAGCATACATCAAACTTCTAACTACACTAGAGTAAGGAATAGTTTCTGTTTCTTTCTTTTCTTCTGGAGTCTTAAGATATATCTTAGAACTGAGGCCTTTGCTTTTTATGATAGGGGTTTCAATGGGATTATAGTGCTATATATTGAAACATATAATATTTATTATATAAGACTCTTGTGACAGAGCAAGGAGTTCCTTGTTCGATCTCTTTCGATCTTAACTCTCAATATATAAGCAGCTTCTCTCATATCCTTCATTTCAAAATTAGAGGACAACCATTACTTTATTATGATAATCAAACTTTTATCATTCTCAGCTAAAAGAATATCATCCACATAAAGTGATAAAATCACAAATTTATCTTTAAACCGTTTGACATATACAAAGTGATCTTCTTCGATTATCGTAATCCAAAAGAAGTTATGGCTCAATGAAAACGAAAATACCACCATCTAGATGATTTCCTTATGCCATATACTGATCGATGAAGCTTACAAACTTTACGCTTTTGACCTTCAGCTATGACCTATCAGTTATTTGATATAGATTTCCTCATCTAGTTCTTAATTGAGAAATATTGTCTTTACATCTAAGTCCAAATTAGCAACAACAGCTAAGATGAGGCGTATAAAAACAAACCTTACAACTAATGAAAAGATTTCGTCATAGATTATACCCTCTTGTTAAGCATAGCCTTTTGCCACATGGCAAGCCTTATACTTTTCAACAAATCCATATGTCATGCACTTGATTTTAAAATCCATTTATTTCCAATAGCCTTACGTTCAGGTGATAGATCAACCAAGTTCCAGACGTGGTTTGCTCTCATAGACTCCATTTTATCTTCCAAAGCTTTTCTCCGTTCTTCCTTGTCAAGAGATAGGAGAGCATCTTCAATAGTATTAGGCTTTGCATCAACTTGTGAAGCAATCATAAATGCTTCCCCGTCAATCTCAAAACGAAGACGGGGAATGCTATACGATTACTTTTATGTAACTGAACTCCTTATGAATCAAGTTCACTAGGCGATGAGACACTCCCACTAAGTCTTATGTGTTTAGGTAAATCTTTATTTCCCACAATAATATTGGTGGGTGTGTTCTTGAGATTCTCCATCTCATATAATTGGAAAACCTTATCAATCTCACATCTATTAGGAAAGTCATTCTCCAAGAACGTGACATCTTATAACTTCATTTCAATTACACTTCTATCAGCTTATTCACCTATAAACGCATACCCTTAAGAGTGTTCAGAGTATTTAATGAAGAAACATTTCTTCCCTCTAAGACCTAATTTTCCATATTTATAGGAAGAATCATGAACATATGTTGCATATCCCCAAGGTCGTAAATTACTGAAATCCGATTTCCTACCAGTCCATAATTCATAAGGAGTGAAAATGACTGGTTTAGATGACACATGATTAAGTATATAAGTAGCAATCAATAATGCATCTCCCTAGTATGAGATAGGTAGATCTGCATATGTCATCATAAACCTAACCATTTCCAATAGGGTTCTATTTCTTCTCTCAACAACTCTATTTTGTTGTGGAGTACCAGAAATAGTCAAATGTCTTACAATCCCCTTTTCATCACAAAAAAACTTGAATTGTTCAGATAGATACTCACGTCCACGATCGATTTTTAATGCATTTATTATTTTGTTTAACTGATTCTCTACTAAAATCATATATCGTCTAAAGCAATCTGATGCTTCTAACTTATGGGAGATCAGAAAAACATAACTGAAACGCATGAAGTCATCCATAAAAGTGATGAAATATGGGCCACATTTGATGGACCACAAATGTGAGAATGTACAAGTTGCAATGAAAATTTTAGCTTTGGTTCTTTTACCGAGTGATTTTCTAGTTGCTTTTCCTCCTAGGCAATGTTCACATATGAATAGTTCAATTTTAGCAAGTGACCCTCAAAGGCCTTCTCTAGCTAATCTTTTCATTTTTCGTAACTCAATGTGACCTAATCTAGTACGCCAAATACTTGCATCAATTTTCATATTACTAGAAGATGCAATTAAAAAAAAAAAAAACCATCTACATTAACATTGAATAATACATCATAGTCAATGTCTAAAACTATAAAACCGATGAGTACATTACCAAAATCATAATAAACCGTTCCAAACTTAATATCAACACAATCACCATGAAAAATCAAAACATAACCTAAACTTAGAAAAACAACTACAAAAATCAAGTTTTGCTGAATATCAAGAGCATAGACGACATCATGTTAGAATAGATTTCAACCACCACGTAAATTTAATATACATGTGTCAATACCCTTCATTTTAATTGTTGAGTCATTTCCAACATATATCCATCTATTTTCAAGTTGTATCCGACGATACTCCACAAATGCTCCTTAGTAGGGGTGTTAGAACTGAACCAAAAAAACGAATCAAGACACGAACCGAACATAATCGAACCGAAAATTTAGTGCATTTTGGTTCGATTCGATTTTTAGCTCGGATAATGAAAGCTAACGATTATTTTTTTTCAATTCGGTTTATTTCAGTTTGGTTCGGTTCGGTTCGATTCAGTTCGATTTGGATCGAACCGAATAGAAAAAATAACTTTGTTTTTTACCCTAAAAAAGCGAATCCCCTCTCTCTATGGCTCAAATCCCTCTCTTTCCATTGCCACGATGAATCGCCACCACGATCCCAACCCTTTCAACGAGGAAGAAGAGGTCAATCCATTCTCGGTGAGTGCCCTCTCTCTCTCTCTCTCTCTCTCTCTCTCTCTCTCTCTCTCTCTCTCTCTCTCTCTCTCTCTCTCTCTCTCTCTCTCTCTCGGACAAATCCACGCTTATTTCTGCACTTCGGTCGCTGCTCTCCTTCGAGCTGGGGTTTTTCAGATGCCCAAGCGGCAGGTGGTAGAGGGCATCGATTTGTGATAAGCGGAGTGAGGGGACGAGCGATTGGATGAGCGACGAGCTATGTTGGGCTAGCATGTTGGCGTCGAGCGGTCATGCGGAAGCAGCGACTGGGGGGGAGCAGACGGGAAGCAGCGTTGGCAGTTCGTGGCAATGGGTCTACAGGAATGGATGACAAATGGACGAGTGGCAAGCTGAAGGAGACTACGGGCAGCGTCGGCCAACCCGCTAGCAGTGACTAGACGGGCAGCCACTCCACGAGCAATGTCTGCGGGGAGCGGCCGGCCACTCTGAGGCAGTGGTAGGGGAAGCGATGGGTGGCCACACCGCGAGCAAGAGGGGGCGGACGGTGGGTAGTGACGGCGGCAACGTTGCAAGGAGCGGCGCCTATGGTTGGGACTCAATGGCTTGTGGCTAGGGTTGGGAGAAGAACCAGTCTGCAATGCTTTGGTTATTGTTCCTCGAGGTGTTTAGCCTTTCTTTCGCATCTAGCTTTGCTAAAGATCTAGTTGTTAAGGCTAAAGCGAACCAAACCAAAACCAAACCGAATTAAACCGAACCAAACCGGTTTTCGGTTTGGTTCATATTCGATTTGAGCGAGATTCGATTCGGTTGAAGACTACATCCCTAACGGTTTGGTTCGATTTGGTTTAGTTCGGTTTGGTTTTTCAAGAAAATTGAACCAAACCGAATGATTGACACCCCTACTCCTTGGTCTCTAGTTACATGGTATGTGGCTCTTGAGTCTTCAGTCCACATAATGAGATTCGGTAATCATTACAATGTTAGAAACAAAAGCATTACGCAAAGTAATGGAATAATTTGATACCTCTTTCGGCTTAATGCATTCACGAGTGAAGTGACCCAACTTGCCACAATTACAACATTTCATCTTGGCATTGTCCTTCTTCACACCATGCTTTTTGCGTTGGAGGGTTTTAGCTCTCTTGGGTGTCTAACTAGCGCAATTAAGTCCCCGAATTCATAATTCCTGATTTATAGGAGTAAAATAATTCTCTTGATATTTTACTTGGATTTCTAATTGACCTACCAAAAAATAGATTGGTAGCGACTTCGGATTAAAATGATTTTGCTTGTTAAGAATTTGGAACTAAGTTGTGAATTGATATGAATTTGGGAAAATCCGAGTTAAGTTTATGCTTAGTAATCCATAAGCCAAACCCCAAGATGATTCACTGTGAGGTGAGGTTGTGACACATATGACAAAGCTACTACTTTAATTTTACTAAAAGAGTCACGTGACCTTTGAAAGATTCCCTCATTTAATTATGGAATTATCAACTTGGTCAAGATCAGGATCTTCGTCAGAGCTAACATCTGGTTGCCATGTGCCTACAAGATAAGATTCTTCGAAATCCCCTGGATATTAGGAAAAATCCATTAGTCTAGCTGATTCCCCCTTTACTCATCTAGTGCGTGGTGTTTGGCATCTCTGGTGGCATGATAGGCATGAGAATAATTCCACTGCACTGCTTCTTGGTGAGTACTGGGGCGTAAGAACTTCGAAACAGTCTTATTCTGTTCGTATAGGATGCTATGAAGTTCTCGATATTCCACATGAATTTCTCTGGAACTGCATCCAAAGGATCTTGTACCTGACTTCCCACCGAGATTTTATTTGCAACCGTCATATGGAGATCCATACACAAAAGAAAGCACCGTCTGAGCTTGCGGCCTCCACGGTAATAGACACAGTGATAGTGCAATGGGCCATTCGCTAACTACAAATTCTCGTAGATTTGACTTCTGATTGCCAAAAGTAGAGCCAAACCTCCTGCTTTGCCCATACTAGGGTGACACCATCTAAAGTCAATATGTATTTTCTTCCTTACCTCTTCGATTCCATATTGACACACTTTGGGCTGTATGTCTTGTGCCATGGGGAAGTGAAAATTGATTACGGTGAAATCCAAATGCCCAGCTCCAATTCCAAAGGCGCAATGAACAAGGACTTTTCAAATTCCAATCAGACACAAATTGCTTTGATTCGTGCAGTAATGCCGGCCTAAGAAGAAACATTGGTGAGATGATGTATCGATGTGGTTTCATCAATCTAATCATCTTTAGTTTCAAAAGTCTTTTATACAATATTTATCATGTCAACAAGGTACTAGTTTTCGCTTGTCTACTTAATTTTAAAGACGTGTGTGTTGATTAGTGTTTCATGTTAATAAACATGATTGCTAAATCACCACAAGAAATATAAGATAGGGAGTATGTTATCTCATTAACATCAAGGACGTTAAATGTTCATTCTTTCCTCATAGGCAATTCCACCAGAAAATAAAACTGGCACCGACACAGCAACGCAATCTACTAGTCCAAAAATGGCAGTGCTCAACAATCAAAGCAACTTGCTGATGGAACTGCACAATGACAAAAGCAAAGCTTTGAAAAAAAAAAACAAGCAAAGCAACTTGCTGCTACATTCAACATTACAAGATCCTCATGTATGGGAATGACAAAAGTGGTTTTCTGATTATCATTTTAAGAACACAATATATATTTTATGCGAAACTGCACAATGACACCCAACATCGGATTATCAGCTATAGGGGTTTATCATTATCATGCCCAACTGCAGTTGGCACACCAGTGTCACAGATGCCAAAACAAGACTAAGCACTAGAACTATATGCAGAAAACATAGCTCATAGTCACAAAACATGTTCTGGAGATAAAAACTGCAGAGATCAGAACAAAAGGAACAAAAGAATGCACTTCTTGGGGAGAGCTGATCCATGAGCGCTTCTGTTCATCAACAAAATAGGAAAGACTCCCACTTGCAAAGTTTAGGTCAAAAGCTACACCAGAAGACATACAGGATCGGCGTTCAACCATCTCTGCCTCGAAGCATGGTACGAAGTCTCATCAACCATGAAGAATCTTCACCTGCATATCCAGAACAAAATCATCAAAAACAGTACATCATAACAGACTGCCATGAAAAGCTTTGTAGAACCACTTAGCAAAATTATTCTGTGACTTAAAGCAAGAGAACGGTTCCTCACCATACAACCAGCAAACCACTAATCATATAGAAACCCATATACACTGTAGTCGTCATAATCAGAGAACTCATAGTAGTTATCATAATCAGAAAAATCAATGTCAGAAAACCCAGATGGGTAATCATCATCGAAGGACTCCTCATCGTGAATTGTAGCATCAAACTCATAGTCATCTGTGGGGTCATATGGACGCCTTAAATCTTTGATCTGTTCAGTGCATCTTTTCCCCAAATTACCCCCAATATTAACATTGAAGCACCGGCGCAAGTCAAGATGCTCAAGATGAGGACAACTGTCAAGAATCGCCTTCAGACCCTCATTTGTCATCTTATTCCCGAAGAGTTGGAGGTGGCGTAATCCATGCATGTTTTTTGCTATAGCTTGTGCCTCATCATCACACTCCATGTGTGTATATCTATATCCCTGGCTATTCAATTTGAAGGATTTCAGAAGGGGACAACATTGGCCAATAGTCTCTAGGGCTTCCTTCGAGAATGAGCAATAAGATAATTCAAGGACCTCCAGCAAAGGAAGTTTTGTGGCTGCTTCACACAGACCCTCATCCGAAATGTTATTGCAACCTACAAGTCGTAGACGTCTAATATGGTTGCACCTGTAATGGAATAAGAAATGCATGAGAACAATGATGGCTCAACCAAAAAACAGACATGTTCCGGAGTAGCAATAATAATGTTGACAACCAAAATAATGAATTGAGAGCTTATTGATCTAGAGCAGACTGTAGAGAGATTATTTTCTTCAGCGCAAAAAGGTATTGTATTTCAACAAAAGGAATTTTCGACCAAAAATATAACAAAAGGGATTTGTTAATCAGTATCCCTAGGGAACTTCTTAAGTGGCTTTCAACCAAAAAAAAAACTTCTTAAGTGGCTAATTAAGGGAACATTGCAAGTTTTAATCCACGAATGTTCTAGTGAAGTGTGTAATTAGTGTTTCGGAAAATGGAACTTTCCTTATGTAGTATGCTTAATAAGTGCCCCACGGGCACTCGTTAACAAGACATGTCAATATATAGGGAAAGATGATTAAATCAGCCAGAACCTTAGATCACAAGGATTCTCTACGGTTGCAGCCTCTCATTGGATTTTTTTCAAGTCATGTTCAAAACAGTCAACTATGCAACTTTTTGTTCAGGAAGTCCGCTTTTGAATGCCCATGGCATCACAAGAATGTTAACTAAACAGAGACCTATGCAATTGAGAGATGCAATGCTTGGTCCACTATTGACCTATCAGTATAGCCTTTTAATAAGCAAGACTGCCATATTTATCAGAAATAATAACATGACATGGAATACATAAAAATTGTATAGAAGGTTTTTGAAAACAAATATAAAGGAAGGCACCGAATCAAGACATCAAGAAAAAAATTAAATTCAAAACCTAAATCAAATCAATGGAAAGTATGTTCTGTTCCAGCCTCAAACTATAAGAAACGTTCCACAATAAACATGACATTGGCAAAAATTCAGCAGTCAACAATCAAACACCATCCAAAAGCTCTCTTCCGGACTTCAACGCTAGGTAAAAGAAAGAATAATTCCCTTGAAGAGAGAAACTTCAGTCAATAAAGAGAGCTAATCTGATCACAGATCTAAGGACTGACATATAAAAGATTTTGTTCAAAAAGTGCCCATGGGCGCTTTTTTAACCCCTCAATAAAGAAAGTTTGTCGATTCTAATGCACTTCTTTCTCGTGTCATGTATAATTAGCGTATTGGAAATAAAAACCTTTCCTTATTATGTATGGTTAACAATGGTCAACAAGTATACCAGAGGCACTCGTTAACAAGACTCCTTATAAAAACCTTCATTCATAGGAATTATATTGACAAAAGCAAACCTAAAGCTATTAGACTCTACAACTCATGTTAAGAACCAAAAGGACTCCAAAATGTAAAGCTTCCATGCCAATGGCAATAACTCAAGTAGTAACTTTAGTTGTATGCTCCGGAATCAAACACTGAGAGTGCCATCCACTGGTCAGGTCAAGACAATTATGTACGTATCCAAGACCCGCATAAATGCCATCAAATGAATTTAAACTGTCTCTGCAAACTCAATGAAAACTCAATTATGAGGACAGAGCTCGGAGTCTGGACAAGGAAATAGAAGGCAAATGCCCCAGTGAATTAAACTAGAATATTTTCTTCGCTGATCAAAATAAGGGAAAAAACCGTTTTAAGAATGATATCACTGGAACCTGAACCATACTCAAGTGCTTTGGCAAGCATGGGTTTAAGCTACACTTGTCCTTAATCAGAAGGCCAAGAAGATGATGGAGCTACATGGCTATACCCTATTTTGTTGGCTTATATGCCTTCTACTGCACCAAACTTTAAACGATTTCCCCCCATAACTAGTAGTAGCAAACATGAGAGGAAATGTGTCCCATAAAACCAATTAAAAGGAAAAAAAAGCACACAGAGAAAGAAGATCCCGAAGTGAAGTAAAATAGAAGCGCTTCTGCCATATTAAGAACTTATGGAAGCCCTGTCACGATTCATATTGCTCACTTCATTTAGTAATGCTCAATACTCATCAGATGGCATTGTATTGGGATATTTACAACCTCAGTTCAGTGTTCCTTCATGGTTTTAATTGGGTTGAACTTTTGCCTCCTCCTAAGGTAGTTTCAAATAACAGCGAAAAATGAAAAACACCGAGGCTGACCGTACGGAATGTTGAGACAGCATTAAGAAGCCATTTGAGAACTCCCAAGGAGAGAGAAAGTAACAAAGGTGGTGCCCTTTCACGTAAAACTCTCATCCCTTGTTCTTGGGAGCTATTGCAGGATCAGAACTCAATTTCCATGCATGATTTTTTCATAAGTTAGTTTCCGGAGCATGTAGCTGATTGAGTCAACATCTCACTTGTATATAATGAGACAGCTACCATAACACAGAAGTACCAAATCAATCTAATGTTTAAGATCCACTAAATCCAGTCATGCAACAGGGCAAACCTCTAAGTACAAGAAAGAGAGTTTTCCAAATACAATTTGTTCCCAACATCTGGCATGTTCGTCTTCTTTTTTTTTTCAATTCTTGAGGACACTGACCAAGAGGGGAAAAAGGGACTTTCAGACGTGCAGAATGTCCACTTCCTGAGGACCCCTTGAAGCCTCATATTTTTATACCTTCGCGTCCCAAAGAGAAGTAAAGTCGTGCTCAATATGATTCCTAAACAATTTCAAGATCCCTATACAACTTCAACCCAAGGACATCAATGGTATACACTCTTGGGACCACCGCAAATGCAGGTCTCCAACAACCGACCAGCCAATACCGAAACAAGGTCATCCTGATCGATTAACCATCATTTCAATTCTCTCCACCGACAACGTATGCGTAAGAACCAGACCACGCGTTGTAAATACAAAATCTGCGCGAATTCAAGGGTGAATCGGCGAATTACCGGTCGGCGGTGTAATTGAGGAGCTCGTCGGTGCCGAAGTACTCGATGTTGATGTCGACGCAGCCGCCGTGGCTGCGGTCGACGGCGTGGCGGCACATGGCGACGAGGTCGTGGTCCATGCCCCAGACGTCCCCCGGGTTGCGCATGTCGATGGACCGCCACATGGCGGGGTCCGCGCAGATGGAGCGCCAGGATGTGCACACCTTCTGCGCCGTCGTGAGGATCTCCACGGCGCCGAGCTTCAGGAGGATCGTCGCCGCGACCTCCCTCGGGAGATCCAGCCAGTTGTGCGACGGAGGATCGTCGGTCGCCATTGCTGTGTGGGGCTAGGGCATCTGAGGGGGGAATCTTGAAGACGGCGAGAGAGACGAGCGAGTGCTCGTTTGACTGGAGGAGGATCATTTCCTGCCCTTGTTTGGTCTTTTTTATTTCGTTCGATAAAAATTCCAAAATCAAGACTCGAATTGGGATTTTTTTGCCTCGAAAGAGAGTTTGTAGTGAATTTTTTCCCGAGCTCACCGGCCGGCCAAATCTCCAGCAGTGCACTTACATGTGCTTATTTCGTGGCGGTGAATCGAGTTCTATGGCAATTTGAACAAGAAACAAGTTGTGTAACGAGAATTGCTAACTTCACCCGTTTGCTTCGCGAAAAATGTGACATTTCTGAATAATATTTTTCGAGAAGTCATTTTTAAGGAAAATGATAAAATTCTCTGGTTGTGAGTGAGCGTTGAAAATGATCTATAAAATATTTTTGCCATTTGACAATGAAAATCTCATTTTTCATAAATTGATCTATACTATTCATGTGACAGTGACTTGCATATGGGTAGTTAAGGAACCCGGCATGGGCACAAGCCCATATCTTTGGCTCCCGAGCATGAGGACGGGCACTGGTGTTGGATCCAATGAAACCGAGCCCAAGAAATTGATGCTCATGCCCGACTCCTTGCGCCCCAGCCTCGATCTATCGCGATCGAGCCCAAGTCCACAGCTTAGGCCTCAATTAGACCTATGCTCTAGAAACTAGCGCCCGAGACTAGGACCCTAGCTCTTGGGCCTAGGGCAATCGAGGCTAGGATTGGGACTCCAGTACCGATACCAATGCCTGTGCTCAGGTCATCAAGGCCGGGTCCTAAACCCAACTTTCAAGACCCAATCCCTTGTCTCCAAACCCGAGACCTTGGTGCCCATACCCAAGTCCATCAAGGCCAAGCCTTGGTCCCATGGGCTTGGGCCCGAGCTTGGTGCTAGATGGACCAGGGCTCAGGCACAGGGGCTCGATGGACTAAGGCGCAGGGGGACCCAAGCATAGGCGTAGGAATCTCAGGCCTAGCCTCAATGACTTGGTCTCATAAGTCGGGGACCTAGGCATGGGCACTAGGTCACTAGGTCCGAGGCATGGCCTCAATGGACTCGTGTATGGGCCTGAGGACCCGAGCTCGGCTTCAATATAACCCGACCTAGTGTCCCGAGCACCCTCAATGGACCCAGGTGTGGCGGCCAGGGTCTCGAGCGCAATCTAGATTAACCTGGGCTAAGGTGCCGAGGACCTAGGCTTGAGAACCGAGGACTTGATCTCGCTGCCCAAACGTAAAATTTATAGTTCAAGTACCAATGCATAATCATAATTTGGAAAAGTATTTCTGAATTTTTAAAGAGGAAATTATTTTCCTGAATGCTTTGGTAAGAAAATATTTTCCGTTACTAGAAAAATTATTTTCCATTGACTCATTTTTCTAAGTGATACAAATGCTTAAAAATGAGGAATATGTTTTTCTGAAAAAGTTTTCCGCAAAATAAACAGAGTCTAAATAATAAAATATAAAGAGATAGGAGAAAGATGAGGGATAATAAATCTGTAGATATATGTTTTGTTGTCAATTGAGTTTTCCCGGTCAATTTTGATCTAGAAATTACTAACGCGGATATACAGTTGTCTTACAAGTGTAATGTGTTGACGATTTTTCTTGATAATTTCCCCCTTTTGTGGAAAGTACCAAAACCTTATCTTGTAATGAGGAGCCTAATTCTACCAATCTACATTCTAGGTGGCAAACTATTTTCTAAGTATGCCACACACACACACACACACACACATATATATATATATCATATTGGCCAAAAGGAATGGTAAAAGTTGTTTTGTACCTATCCTTTTTGCTAATTTAAATATGCCAGAAGCCTGATTTCATATCGAATTTTGAAAATATCTTTGCATCGTTAAGTCTATTTAACAAATCCTTCTTATTTGGTATCGGGTATCTTATCAATTTTAAAACTATATTTAAAGGTTTATAATTTATTACCAATCTTGGAACTCCTCTTTCTAGTTCAGCATTTTTGTTAATATAGAAAGCTAGCAACTCTAAGAGGATTGGTTTTTCCTATTAAGCTGTTTCTCCAGAAGTTCTTGTATTTCTTTCTGATAGAAATTTAGAACTTCGTGATTCATTTGAGAAGGCCTAGCTTTAGTAGGAATATCTCTTCTGGAAAATCCTGATTCATAAGGTAAATTAACTATATGACATTTTTTTTTCGACCAAAAAGCATTTGGAATATTTGAACATATGGAATCTTTGATTTGTTTTTCAAGACTGAAAATCTTATTCTGAAGACTTGTTTCGGAGAAATTTTTGTCAATCTTTTTGTATTCAAGATATTTTTTAAGAAATTGAAGATGAGTTTCTTTATCTTAAATAATACAATTAATTTTAGAAATAGAATGTTCTTGAAGAGTACTTAAATTTCTTGTTTGGGGTTTTGAAATGAAATCAAAACATATCTTTTTGCCTAATGTTTCAGTTTCAATTCCTTTTTAAGAAACTTTAAAAGGTTGAATTAAATTAATAAAAGGTGATCACAGAATAACATTTTATTTAATGTTTTTAACAAGAAGAAAAGGAGTCTTATAAGAAATTTGATCTTTTACAACTTCAGCTTCAAGAATTTTATAGCTTATGTTTAGCTTATTCTCAGATGTTGATTTGAGGGACTAGGAAGTTTTCTCAAAATATTTGGTAGGTATAAGACCTTCTTTTATACAATTAAGATATGCACCTATGTCAAAAAGGGCTATTGTTTTTAAAATAAATTCATTATGGACTTTTAATGTAATATTTATAATCCATGTTCTTGTTGTTATTTCTAAAAGCATTAAAAGGAAGTTTGTATCAGAAGGAGAAGGGAGTTCAAAAATTTCATTTTCCTCAAAATCTTCTTCCTTTTGTTTTCCTCTTAAATTTTTCATTTTAATATCCAAAATATCTCGTTGCATAATTATTTGAGAAGCTTTGAGATTCTGGATTTCTTGCTTTTGTTTATTGATTTCATGACTAAGATCACTTATAGAAATGGGTTTAAAACTTACTTTCTTTTCCTTACTAAGCATGGTAGAAATATTATAGGGATTATCATAAGGAAGGCCAGCTTGGAATTTTGGAAATTATTTAAATATTTTATTTTCGTTTGAGGATCAGTGATTTGGTCAATGGTTTGTAAAAAAATTTCTCTTCTTTTGTCAAAACATTTATTTCAAAGTTGCTAGTGTCTTCATTTTCACTTTTTTGAAGTAGAGGATAAAGAGATTTCTAGATCACAAATTTGAAGACCTTTTTCAAAACTAGATTCATCAAAAGAACTACTGTCAGTTTCGACTATTATTTGGTTGAGCTAATTGGTAATTTCTTTGTAACGTCCTGAAATTAGACTCACTTTCGTGGTCAATAAAATCGATGTATTTCTCATTTCATTTTAGTAAGTCTTGCCCGGAACTGATCATTCTCGGGATACTGATCAATAGGGAAAGGCTAACTAGAAAAATGGTGCATGGACCCAATAACTCGACTGTGAATCGAGTCCGATTTCGAGATACGACGAGAAATATTTTGTGCCAATGTGGGTCAATCCAAGGAGAGTGACGGATTTAGTTTGACCGACGACATATGATCGGATAGCGGGTGATTCCGCATGACCGAGAGTACGGGCGGCAAACGATCCTGAACTTATTTCGGACGACCGCGACCCCTGGGACTAGCGATAAACCCTCGTATTCTCTGGAAAATCGGGACCGTCATGACTCGAGTAGCCCTAAGTCGATACGCGTAACCCCTAAACAGCTGCCCGTTAGTGAGAGACGCTAAAACTGCAAATTGAGCTGAAACGATCGTGGAATTGAGTCCGGACTTCGGTGTCGAGTTTCGTGGGCGTACGCGACTATTTTTGCAAGGATGATGTCATTTTTATGTGGCCATCCATATTTGAGATTAATAGAGTCGAAAATTGGAAAATTGACCTGGGATCGGAAATTTACCGTTTTGCTCCTAGGCCTAATTTAGGGTTCCAAATTTTGAGAGTCATTTTGGGATTTTATATTAGTTATTTCAGCCCAATAATGTATGGAATGTTGGACATTTGTGCCCCTAGGTGTTTGTTCTAGATTTGGTCTTAGCCTTTGGATTAGGGGCAAAGTTGGCAATAGTGAGAGTTGTTCACCAACCCCACTATCTCACTCACTCTATAAACTCTCTTGTCTCTCTCTCTCTCCTTCATTTCCTCCTCCCCAAGCTATCAGCTAGCCCTCTCTCCTCTCTCCCCTCTCCCGCAAGCTCTCTTCCTCTCGGCCTTACGTCGCCACCGTTCGCCGGAGCCGGTGCTGCCGCCGCCCCATGCCTCACCACCACCACCCAACCGCCCCATTTTCTCTCTCTCTCTCTCCTCTTCCCAGCCATGTGAGCAACCCCCTTTGCATAAGACCGCCGCCGCCCGCAAGTCGCCGCCGCACGCGGCGCTAGAAAGGCCGCCCGTCGCCTCCGTTGCCTCGCCGCTGTCCAGCCTCCCTCGCTGCTTGCTCAGCCCCGTTTGAAGCTTAGGAAATCCAAGTGAGTTCAACCCTAAATCCTAGTTAGGCTTTTGTGCATTTCTAGATGAGTTTTAGGGATTAAATTAGGGTAATTTAGGGGTTAGCTTGTGGAGGCTGTTAGGGACTAATTTTGTGACGCATTTGGTGACCTAGAATGATTATTTGACTGAGGTTTGGCAGTCCATGACGTGTTGCGTGGTGGCTAATCATGGGAGTTGTGATTTGGACAAAAATTATGGTTTTGGCGAGTGAAATTTGTGAGCTAAATGGTGGCTATTTTCGTACTGATCTTGTGGCTATTTTTATGGGCTTGGTGTGATGATTTAGTTGAGATTTAATGACCCATATAGTACTGTGAAGTGGCTGTGCATAGGCGCCTCAAATTGGGCGAAAATGTGAATTTGGCGGTTGTAAATTGAAGACCGAATGGCGGCTATTTTCATGGCGATTTTGGTGGCCTAGCGTGATGTTTTAATCGAGGTTTAGTGGTCTGTGGTGTGTTAAATGGTGGCTGAGCTTGGGCGCATTGATTCGAGCAAAATTTGTAGAGTTGGCGGGTGAAAATTGTGATTCAAATGGTGGCTATTTTCATGGTGATTTTGGTGGTCTAATGGAATGATCGAGAAGTGATTCGATGGCCTAAGATGGGCTGTTTGTGGCTGGTTTAGTATCGGGATGATTCGGGCCATAATTGACTATTTGAGATTTTAAAGTGAATTACTTAGGAAACGGTGATTGACCCAAGAGGATGTTAAATTAAATGTGATTTGAATGTAATTGTGTGATGCTCTGTGATATGCTTGGCGTGGCCAAATTATGAATTGCTTGGTAGGGAATTGACATGTGTGGTTTTGTGCTTAATTGCGTGAATCTGGGTGCTAAACTCTATGTTATGGTTGATTTGGATTGATTGATTCATTGATCATATTGAGACACGAATTGAATATGTATCCAAATCATGTTGAGTGCCCAGTGGGGAATTCATAAATGCCGAGTATGACATTGTGGCCTTGTGCGTGCATACTGAGTATGGGTATATCATGTGCATTATGCGTGAGTGCACGAACGGCATGAGCATGTGATCATCTAAAATACTTTGATGCGTTTTACATGGGGTTCAGATAATAATTAGTGTTTGTGAATGAGTGATCACATAAAGCCCTGATGCATTTTACCCGAGGTATTGAACCCGTCCTGAGGCGTGTTACGCGGGACGATGCCCAGACTACCAGAAGATGGCCAAACCTAATGCGTTTTACGCGGGTTATGTGACATGAACCTGATGCATTTTACGCGGGCCAGAGATCGATCTTGAAGTGATAGACCTGATGCGTGTTACGCGGGTCAGACTTGATGCGTTTTACGCTGGTTGGTGAATTTGGTAAATGGCAAGTGTGCAAGAGTGCACGTGTGCGACAATGCATTGATGAGGCATGAGCATGAGTGTGAGCACAAACATATGCATGACATGTGTCGTGACTAAGTGATATGCGTATATGTGCCGTGATTGAGTTCTGTGCCATTAATGCTCTTATTAAAGTGCCTAACCTGTAGGGTCATTTAAGTGTTGGATTTGGACCCGAGGGCCTAAGTCATTTATGATTTAGACTGTGTGTTGTTTGGTACTCATCAGGAGGTGCATGTTAGTCTAGCTTAGGTTTAGGGAACCTACTCACTGAGATTTATTCTCACTGTTGTTGAAACCCAATTTTTCAGACTCCCCCAGCCTTGAGGATAGTAAGCATATCGATACGTTTGGGAGGAGCCCGGCTAAATATAGTGCCTGACCGCCGAGCCATGTATCCCCTTTTGATGGTGGTGGCCATTGACCCGCTTTTGACTTTTGAGTGTGAGCTGTAAACGAATATTGTTTATGTTTGCCATATCAATGCAAGTGTATATTTTGTAACCTTGTTGTTATACTACCCTTGGTCTCGTGAATGTTTGGTATGGGTGTTTAAGTTTGCTTCCGCATGTGCCTTGTGCTCTGTTCGTTGTGTTGGATCAGCGATATGTCCTGAGACGTCGCACATAAATCGACCTTTGCGAAGGATGTTGCATGCCGGAGGATGTGGGGCGTGACATTCTTCGTTCAAATTTAACTCATTTAACTTTTTGCTAATTTTATAATATCTAGAAGTATGGCCTTTCTTGCCACAATTATAGCAAGTATTATTTTTAAAATTCTTTCTTGTTTTCTTGGTTTTATCAAAACTTTCATTTTCTTTTTTCTTAGAAAACTTTTTATCAAATCTCTTCTTATAAGGTTTTTTATAAGATTTCTTTTGATCTTTTTGTTTAGAAAAACACTTTCCTAAACATTTAGATTTTTCAAAAGTTTCAAAAGATGGATCATACTAGGCACAAAAAATCTCCTAATCCTTTCTTAGAAAGTTTGTGTTCTTTTTGATCTGTTTTTGAAGACGTATATTGGTACACAATTGTGTTCCTATATTATAAACATAAGAGGTTAATTCACCATAAGAAAGATGGTCATATGGAATTTGATTTCCATATTCTTCTCTTATCTTATTATGAACATGTTCTCCTATGAGTTTTGGTAAACCATCAAAAAATTTTCTTTCCAAAAGGGTTAGTTACAATCTGTTCTTTGGAAAACTCTTTGCAAAAATATTTCTTTATATTCTCTAAATTCTCCTAAAGATCTACATTTCATATTAAATAAAAGGTCTTGGTTTTTATCAAGAATATAAGAAGAATCTCTCACAAAATATTGAGATATAGAGAATATTAAAGTATTAACAGCATCTTGGATGGGTTGGTCATTTTCATCAACTATACTTTGACCAAAATTGTTGACTTTATAAGCATTTAGAATTTGAGACCTTTGCTCATCATTCAAGTAGTTATCTCACCATCCTTTGAGCTGGCCAGTAAAACCAGCTATTAAAAGATAGGCAACAGAATGGTTAGAAGTGTCTAGAATAGTTTTATAAGTATTAGCAAACATAACCATTTGAGTCAAAACATTTATGAGGTTTTGTTCAGAAATACCATCTATATTCCATACATAAATTGCATCTAAAGAATATTTGTTTTATGCTTTTGAAAAGGTTTCTTCTGTGAGAATGTGAGGAGAGGTAGCATGTGAATAGTATAATTTTTGGGGATCTTTCCAAGTAATACGGTTTATTTCAGAAATTGATTGAGTATTAGATTTATCCAAAAGATTGATTTGATTGGAAGGCTCGATGCAATCAGGAGTGTCTTTGACACTTAGGTTTTGTATCAAATAAGTGTCTAGAATCAAAGGATTTTTGGGATTTAATACTGCTTTTCCTTTGAGGAGCTTTCTCTTATCTTCTAAAGCTTTAGCAAATTCAAAACTAGGATTTTTGGAATTTCAAAATTCTTAAAGAGCGGTGTTTTTAAATCCTTTTAGAGGTCACTTTTGAAGAGGATGAAAAGTTATTTTGGACAAAAATTTCTATTCGGTCTAATTGTCTTCCTATAGTATGAAGATGCTGATTTGAAAAATTATTTTGTTCAACAATTTCTTTGATTCCTATGCCATCTATTTCAGAAGCTACTTTGAAAGGAGAAGCTATCATTATTGGACTCGATAACTTGGTCATTGTCTAGTTTCCATTTATAAAACTAGTCCAGAACAAAAATATGTTTTTCTTCTAAAAATTTGTTTTCAAACCAATTAAAGAAGAATATTTGGACTCTATGTTGGTACATGTAATCATAAAGTGCTTGTTTTTGGAAATTCTTGAAGAACCATTCTCTGATTTATTTATTTTTAAAAAAATTAAATTCTTGATTGAAAATTATTTTATCTGGTTCAAAAACTGATTCTAAAACATTGATTTCAGGATCTTTCATTTCAGAAGGAGTTGGATCAAGGAAATCTGGAGTATGCTGATAAACTGGTCTAGAAATTCTTGACTTGTCATCTATAGCACTGATATTTGGAAGAGGAGGAGCACTTGCAGATGCTTCCTTAAGATTATTCAAAGGAAGTGGAATGCATAGATCTTCGTCAGATTGCATGAAGTACCAGTAACGATCACGTCGGACCGTGATCCGAGATTTACAGCTAATTTTTGGAAAAGTTTACAATCGACCTTAGGAACGAAGTTGCAGTTTAGTACGGCCTATCATTCACTGACGGATAGCCAGTCTGAAAGGACGATTTAGACCTTAGAGGACATGTTACGAGCTAGTGTAGTGGATTTGTAGGGCAAATGGGAAGAATAGCTGCACTTGATAGAATTCGCCTATAATAATAGTTATCAATAAAGTACTCAGATGGCACCATTTGAGGTCTTATATGGCAGAGCGTGTAGGACGCCAGTATATTGGGATGAAGTTGGAGAGCGAAGTATTACAAGGCCAGAATTGGTTCAACAGACGGTCGAAGCAGTTGAAATTATCAGGGAAAGGTTAAGAACTATGCAGAGTCGCCAGAAAAGTTATGTCGATTAGAGATGACGACCTTTGGAATTTCAAGTTGGAGATCATATATTTCTCAAGGTGTTGCCTATGAAGGGATTGTCCCGATTTAGCAAGAAAGGAAAACTAAGCCTAAGGTATGTTGGTTCGTTGGAGATTTTGGAGAAGATCGGTGATATGGCTTATCAACTTGCCTTGCTGCCCAACCTGTCACAAGTACATAATGTATTCCATGTGTCAATGTTGAGAAAGTATGAACCAGACCCGACCCACATTCTGAAGTACAAAGAGATAGACGTGGACGACAAGGTGTCGTACGTGGAAAGGCTAGTAAGGATCGAGGACAGAAAAGATCGAATGATACGGAATAAGACAATCCCGATGATCAAAGTTGTATGGGAGCACCATAAAACAGAAGATGCCACCTGGGAAAGTGAAGAGGCAATGCGACGTCAGCATCCCCATTTGTTTGGGTAGATGGGTTTAAATTGCAAATTTCGAGGACGAAATTTTTGTAAGGGAGGAAGAGTTATAACATCCTGAATTTCAACCTATTTCCAGGACTAATGAAATTGATATTATTATCATTTAATTTTAGTAAGTCTCGCCCGGAATTGATCACTCGTGGGATACTAACCAAAAGGGAATGGCTAACTAGGAAAATGGTACGTCAACCAGGGACCCGATCGCGAATTGGGCACCGATTTTGAGAAACGACGAGGAAATACTTTGTGCCAATGTAGGCCGATCCAAGGAAGGTGACAGATTTAGTTTGGCCAAAGACGTATGATCAGATCGCGGGTGATTCCGCACGACCGAGAGCATGCGTGGCGAACAAATCTCGAACTTAAACCGAACGATCGCGACCTCCGGAACTAGCGATAATTTCTTGTGTTCTCCCGGTAATCGAGACTGTCACAACTCGAGTAACCTTAGGTCGATACGCGTAACCCCTAAACAGCCGCCCATTAATGAGAGACCCTAAAATTTTCAATTAAGCAATTTTAATCGCGTAATTGAATCCGAATTTGCACGTCGAATTTCGTGGGCGTATACAACTATTTTGTGAGAAAGACGTCATTTTAATATGGTCAAATATATTTGGAATCAGTACGGTTGAAAAATGGAAATTCGGCCTGAAATCGAAAAATGACTATTTTGCCCCTAAGCCTATTTTTGGTATTCCGAATTTTTGGGATTTATTGGATATTATTTTGGGGATTTAATCTTGGATAATTATCAGCCCAATAATTCAAAAAATTTGAGGTCTAAAATGCCCATGGATATTTTGGCTTAGGATTATGTAAACAAAGTAATTGAGGGGCAAAGTAGGGATTAGGAAAAGTTGATCAAACCCCTCCAAGACTAATAAATGTTCTTGTCTCTCCCTCATTCCTCACCACCAGCCAACTCCCTCTCCTTTCTCTCGATCTCTCTCGCTGGCCGAGTGCTTAACGCCCACGCGTGCCGTGCACCACCAGCAACCAGGACCGTCCATCCATTCTCTCTCTCCTTCTTGTCTCTCTCTCCCTCGTCGGTTGTGAGGAACACACCGGATCAGCCCCTTGGCTATGAATCGCTTTAAGCCAAGCCGATCGCCGATCCGCCCGCTCAAGCATTGCCTCGTCTTGCCTCAACGCCACCACCAACCTAACTGTCTTTCTCTCTCTCTTCTATCCGTCCACTGACAAGCATCACCCTTTCCCCTACGACCGCCATGACCGCCAAGGACGCCGGTCGCCGCCGCCACGTGATCACCACCATCGCTATGCCACCGCTTGGAACGCCCACATCCCCACCGGTTCAACTAATTAGAGCTTAGGCGATTAAGTGAGTATTAGTCCCTAAACCCTAATTAGGCTAATTAAGCATTTCTAGATAGGATTAGGGTTAATTAAGGGTAATTAAGGTTTGATTAGGTTGTTTAAGGTTTGATTAGTGGGTTGATTTAATTGTGGTGGACTATGAGATGATTTGGGAGCTTTATGTGCTGATTTTGATGTGGTCTAGTGCCCTAGAGTGGGCTGTTCATGGCTGGAAATTATTGGGATTAATCAACCTAAGTTCGAAAGTTTAGGGCTGTGAAATCTCGATTATGCCGTGTAACTGTCCATTGAGTGGTTGACTCGTGCCTGATTGGGTGTTAATTTGGGGTTGCCATGCCGATTGCCTTAAGTGGCCAAGAATTGATGAGCATGTCGGGCCTCGAGAGTGCGAAGTTTTATGGTTCTAATCGCGTGAATCGTGTGCATTGATTATGTGCCATGCAATATTGATTTAAATTGCTTAAATGGACATGCTAATATGTTGATTGAGCATATTGTGAGTGAATGTGAGCATGTCTTGGCATTATTGGATTATGTGTCCATGAGTGGAATTAAGTGCTCATTGTGCATGGCCACGCATGTTGGCGCTGAGCATTGGCTTGAATTGAGATTTGCGCGAGTATGCATGACCTGACATGAGCATGTGATCACTTAATTGCCCTGATGCGTTTTACACGAGGTTCAAATAAAATTGGTTGTATGAACGTGTGACCATTATGAGTCTTGATGCGTTTTACGCGGGACGGTACCCGATTCTACCGGAAGACGGTCAGTCTGATGCGTTTTACGAGGGTTTTGGTCCGTATATGGAGATCGGTATTGTGCCTGATGCGTTTTACACGGGCTAGAGACATCGGGCCTAATGCGTTTTACGCAGCCATGAAGTGTTGGTATTGATAAATAGACTTGATACGTTTTATGCGGGTCGAACTCTAATTGAGAAATGAGCAATGTACCAGTGTGTGTTACTGAGCCAAATCATGAGCATGGCATATGTGTGCAAGAGTCTATTGGCAGTTGTGCGCACCGGTAACTCATGTGTAAGGTAGGCACTAATGAGTATGAGCATGCGTATGGCATGCATGATTAAGTGTGATCGCGTATATGCCATGAGTATTACTATGAACTACCTAACCTGTAGGGTTAAATGTGTGTTCGATCTGGGCCCAAGGGCCTAGGTCAAATGATTGCCAATTATTGCTGATTATTTATGATCTGTTGCCTGTCAAGAGGTGCATGTTAGCCTAGTTTAGGTTTAGGGGTTTTACTCGCTAAGATTCGTCTTATTGTTTTTAAAACCTATCTTTTCAGACCCCCCAGCCTTGAGGATGTCAAATGTCCCGGTATGTTTTGGGATTCCGCATCATATAGAGAAAACGATGTCCGTATACCCGTTAGGGAATGGGGAGATGTATATTAGGTATTATACTTTGGTATGGATTAATGTGAGGGAAACGCATTTTGAGACCCACGAGTACGTAGCGTGGTGTTTTAGAGATTACTCCGGAAAGTATGGACCTCTTCGGACTTTTGACGTTCCGTTTAACGAGAAGGGCGAGATGGACCCTCGGTGTCCCGACGGTAACCTGGCGAGCCCCAATACTACAACCGAGGGGAGTTAGAGTTCCGGTGCCGAACTTGCAGTTTGGGAGGTGGATGAGCCGGACTCGATGGACGAAGAGCCGTTGGATTGGGACTTTGACCCGGAGCACATGGACTAGGACCCAGATCAGGAGGGCGAGCATGAGGAGATGGACTTAGAGGAGGAGCTAGCAGAGGCCGAGTCCGAGTTGAATTCCCTAGACTCGAGGTGGAGCTATATGATAGTTCTTTATCTTCCGAGTCTTCAGGATCCGATCCGGACTGGGTTCCATAGGGTTAGTCTTAGCCTCAGATAGGTCGGGCCAATCCCTTTTTAATCGGAGCCCAACCTTAGATAGTAGTCTAACCATCCGGGCCATCGACCCATTTTTATCGGTGCTGGCAATTGACCGCTTTTGATTTTGGTGCTCGCTGTAAATGGATAATGTATATGTTTCCCTGGTTAATACAAGTGCCTATTTGTTATCTCGTTGTTTGTTGTTGTGCTATCTTTGGTCTCGTGTTGTTTTATTTTGTACGAGTGTTTATATTGTTTTCGCATGTGCAATGATCTCTGTTTTGGGTGTTGGGTCAGCGACGCGTCCTGGGACGTTATACAAATTCGATCGCATCAGGGATATGGCATGCCGTAGGGTTCGAGGCGTGACAATTTTACTGAAGGATGAGATCTAAATGTATAGACTGACTAGCTTCTGTATAGAAGGGTTCACGAGTGGTACTGTAGCAAATAGTAGTAAGTGCATAGTGTTACAAGTGAACAGACATAATCATGAAAGTTTATAAAAAAGAACATAAAGGACTGACAGACTCCTTTTGGTCTTGTATCAAATTATGAAATGGACAGGAATCTTTCAATGCCTTTTGTCTTTCAAAATCTAGAGAGATCTTCTGGTGGCTCTTCTTCTTCTTCTTCTTCGTCTTCATCCTTTACATCCCCCCACGGAATGGCTGGTATTCCTGAGATGCCATAACAGTCATCCTCATTGGAATTTCCGTTGTGGTGAGAATGAGAAGATCCTAAATCTTCAATTTGAGAAATAGCTTGCTTTAGCATTCCGTTAATTGTTGATGGGATTTAGTAAATGCTAATTTGGTCAAAACAAACCCTTTATCATGTAGGAATGGAGTAACATTATCAGAATTTAAAGGACCAAATCCTTTAGAAATAAGTCATTGGGTAACAGCTTGTTCAATAACTCTATCAAAGAATTTAAAGCCATTCCACCATTTGTCTTTAAAACGTCTTATGAAAATGGGAATGCTTGTGTTAATGGATTTGCGATAATCAAAATACCAACCTAATATCCATGATATTCCAAAATGATAGAAGAAGAGCATCAGTTTGGGGAAATTTTTCTCATATGGAAGGGGAGTAAATTTGTTGAGGAAAAGTTCATAACTGGGCTGGATTTTTAAGTGAAATATTTCATCAATGGGTCCAAGATGTTCCCACCATCTAATAAACCAATATGGAACTTGTTTAATATCACAATCTTCAAAGAAAAATAGCCATGTATGGGAATTATTGGCATTTTTCCTCCAGAAGGTGCTCCACCAAGCTTGTTGGTACTCAAAATATGAAAAAGATGATCTATAAGGTAAAGATTCAGTCATCTTGATATCAAATTTTTTCAAAGCTAAAGGATTAGGCTTCCATTGGGAGGGTGAATAACCCTATGGATTCTAGCCGTGGAGTAATTAATATGACCTTCATCAGAAAAGTGTCGAAAAGTGATAGATTTTGTTTTTGTCAAGATTTTTTCATAAAACTCCATGGTTTTATAAATATCATGTGAAGCATAGTTAAATTTTTCAGAAAACATATTTTTTCCAAAGAGATATGGATCTTTATTATAAAATCCATTTTCTATATTGCAAACATTTTGAAATATTGTTTTACGAAAAAATTTGATTTTTGGAGGGGTTACTGTGTTGATTGAATAATCACCTCACTAGAAATTCTTTTTCCCATTGCCTTTTGAGTAGCTATGGGAGAAGGATCAGGACTTACCATTGCCATAGAAGGCTGAGGCTGGTTATTGAAGGCCTGTTGAAGAAGTTGTAGGGCTTCTTCATGAGACAATTTTGTAATATCAAAAGGAGTACCTGGTTCTTGTTTAACCTAGTTAGAAATGGTGGTGATATTCAATGATGGTTACGTTACTTGAAGCTAACTTCTAACGTTGGTTAAGCCAAGGGTTTTTTCTCTGAGGATGTTTTGATAGTTTCTTTGCCTTTGTCTCTCCTGGTGAGTTTGTTGGGAGGTTTGAGAGGCATTTTCCTTGTAAAAATTCTTCTTGTAAGAAAATCTTGAGAGAATTCAAAGAACCATTTATAAATTCTATATCAAAATTAAAAACAGATAAAATTACTTGCCACCTAGTAAAGATTTGTTTAGAAGCAATATTTTAAACATCTTCTGCAAAACATTTTTTGCAGATTTGCAATCAACTCTTAGCAAAAACTTTTGATTTAAAAGATCTCCTTGAAATTTGGAAATTAGAAGGACAATAACAAGAATTTCTTTTTTAACAGTAGAGTAATTCTTTTGACAATCATTCTAATGTTTGGAAACAAATTGAACAGTCTGTTCTTTATTGTCTTTTGATTGTTTAAGAATTCCTTCATAACTAATATCAGAAACATTAGTTTCAATAATTTTATATCCAAGAAGATCAGCAAAATGGAAGCAAGGAATTTCCTTGACATTATGTTTGATTTGTTTGACAATATCAGTATGAACTTGAGTCCAAGGTTGAGGATCTTTTTTAAGTCTCTGATGGAGTGGTTTGCAAATTATATTAACGTGAGGAAATAAATCAATAATGTAATTTAAACTACCAAGAAATCTTTGCAATTGATTTTTATCTCTGATTTCATCGGGAAATTTTTCAGAAAATATTATCGATCTTTCAATGGGTATAATGGTTCCTAGATGAATGTAATGTCCTAGGAAACGTATTCCTATTTTAAAAAGGGATATTTTAGTAGGTGAAACTACTAAACCATTCTTTTTCGTAATATTGATAAAATGATTGATATGTTTAAAATGTTTTTCTATGGATATGGAAAATATTAAAACATCATCTATGTAAACTATAATGTAATCATAACAGGAGTTAAAAATGTCATTCATTATCTTTTGGAATTCAGAAGGGGCATTTTTAAATCCAAAAGGCATAAAATTCCATTCATATTGGCCAAAAGGAACATAGTAAAAGCGCTGTTTTGTACTTATCCTTTTCACTAATTTGGATCTACTAGAAGCCTAATTTCATATCGCATTTTGAAAATATCTTTGCATCATGAAATTTATTCAACAAATCCTTCTTATTATATATATATATATATATATATATATATATATTACCATCAGTGGCCGAGGATCTGGGGATTATAAATAAATTAGAAAGAAGTATAGAATTAATAAAAATCTTACTAAATAAAGAAATAATTTATAAATAAAAATCAGGCTAAATAAAAAGACGGGCATTGTAGCTCATATAAAGACCATAAGCAACATATAGAATCAGAAGTAAGACTACTTAATCAACCATGTAGGTGGTAAGGGTAAAATGGTAAGAAGAAGTAAGAATATATAACGAATGCAGTAAATTGCCTTAAAATAAAATATACAGACCATCCACAGGCGATTTCAACCTACCGATTGTGGGGTATGTAAACTAAATTGCTTTAAATTAAATTGCAATTAAGTAAAGATTGCTGATATATAAATAGTATGGAAAGATTACAAATGTGGATTAAAAAGTACAAGTGCAGAAGTAAAACCCCGTTGTATCCTCAAATCACAAGTAAAATCTGAAATATCAGGTGATACATAGATTCCATGAAACTTACTGGATATTCAAGAGGTATGGAAAGTTCTTGAGACGAATGATCTCTTATTCCTTCAAAGAAGGGCCTAAGAAATCTGAAGAAACTCGAGAGGGTTTTTTAGGGATATCGAATTCCGAGTGAAGAATTGTGTGTCCTCCACTGAAGGATGGGGTCTGAATATAAAGATAAGTTGGTTACTATATAAAAAGGGTTCACAAGTGGTACTGTAACAAATAATAGAAAGTGAATAGTAATAAAATGAACAGACATAATTATGAAAATTCTTAAAAAGAAAACAAAAGGACAGTCTTCTTTCGGTGTCCTCTATCTTTTATAATGTCAAAATCTAGACAAATCTTCAGGGGAATCTTCTTCTTCTTGTTCATGATGATCTCCCCAAGGAATGTGTGGTATACCAAGGATTCCACAACAATCATCTTTGTTGGGATTTCCACTGTGATGAGAGTAAGAGGAACTCGAATCTTCAATTTGAGAAAAGGGCTTGTTTTAGCATTCTTGCTAACTACCAATGAGATTTAGCATATGCTAGTTTTGAAAAAACAAATCCTTTATCATATAGAAATGGAGTGATATCATCAAATTTTAAAGAAACGGATCCTCTAGAAATAAGCCATTGGGTAATGGCTTGTTCAGTAATTCTATCGAAGAACTTGAAACCATCCCACCATTTGACTTTGAATCGTCTTATTAAAATGGGGATGCCTATAACAGTCCGGATTTTGGCCCATTTTTGGGAATTGTAAAACGCGTAATTCGTCAGTGCGCTTATAATAGAATTTCGCCCGGGAACTGATCACTCTCGGGTTCTTATTTTTAAAAATAGAAATTTTGCTAGAATCACACTTGATCGAATTTGGCCGTTATTTATACCCTGAACTTGGCAGTCAATTTTCGGGAGTTTCTGGACGAAATAAATTGGACGGTGTCGATATTATTGCAGCCAGTGTCGAGGTTATCAGGAAAAGTGAGAAAGTGGATTTTTGGACCGGGTGCGAATTTGGACTGGTAGACCTCCCTTGTAGTGTGTCTCGGGTATTTTAATTTGGCCGTATGCCCTAGAATATTGTTAGGATTTATTGTGGATTATTAGGCCCTTTTCCGAAATTAAATCGGGACCGATAGGTCGATTTTTGGTTCGGACCGTGTCCATTGGATCGCGATAGGAGTTAAAAATTAAACTCTTTTCTCTCTAATTTAGTGATTTGGTGATTTATTTATGCATTTTCAATTGATTAATTAGTATGCTTAATTTGGGAAATTATGCATGACCGACTTGAATGTCGGGTTGGTGGATGAGGTGGCGATTGTGATTTTGGACCTGAGTGTTGGGTATGAGTGATTTGATGTGATTTGGCGTGAATTTAATTGAATTGAGTGGCGTGTGCACTGCTGTGAGAGATTAAGCCCGGATCGATCGGAGGGCTACGGACTTGGGGCGTGTTGATGGCGGTCCGTGTGAAGGCATGAATGGCGGGGTGCCAAATGGACGCGGGCTTGAGGCGTGTTGACGGTGGCCCGTTAAAGGTGTGATTGGACGGAACGTGTTTACGTTGGTCATTGGGATTGTTTGAATATCGTGGCTTGGGACGTGTTGGGCGGCCACTCGGAAATGAATTGATTGATATGGCTTGGGACGTGTTGTGGCGACCATGGGAATTGATTGAAATGTGAGGCTTGTGAGCCCTGTGAGATTGGATTTGAGGCGCGGTGGCGCGAGATGTGAGAAAGATGTTCGGGACGCATGTGATTTGAGTGTGATTTGAATTGACTAGGCGAGCGTGGTTGAATTGGCTGATTGAGCGTGTGGATTTGGATTGGCTGGTTGGGCATGTGGATGTTGATCGAATTGATTGATGGTGCATGTGGATGATTGGTTGGATGAGTTGGGTGTTTGTTTGGATTGACTGGTTTCGAGTGGAAGTGTGTGTGTGCTGGTGATTGTGACGTGGCGGTGAATTGTACTTGCATTATCACGTTTGGACTAATGTGCAGGGTTGGCACGTGGTTCGAGGCGAGGTAAGCCTTCTATGTGAAACTGATTGTATGGCTGGTAGTTCGCATGTTAGACTGGTCTGGGTACGCATTAGCCTAGGTTAGGTTTAGGTTGTTGCTTATTGAGACCCTGTCTCACGGTTATTATATAACCACTTTCAGATCCGCGATCGTGATGGATTCAGAGAAGGACCGCCGAAGTACTACGGGGATTGAAGGATAGATCAGATTATCCCTGTATTTTGAGTACTCCTTTTTGTAGAGAAGATAGGCTTGTTAACCACCGCCCCCCCTCTTTTGAAAATTGTGGTTTAATTTTGGAAGCCGGGTTATCTTTTTGTAATATTGAAGCCTTTTTAATGTCGGGTGTTTATTAAATTTTAAAGGTCTATTCCTTAGTCATGTTTTTATTGTCTAGGTTATTGTATATGCTTCCGCTTGCGTAATTCGTTTGGGTCGGCGACGCGTCCTGGGATGTCGCGTTCAAATAATCGACTGTGGTCGGGATGTCGCGAGCTTGGTGGGGTCCAGGGCGTAACATCCCCTGTTGAATTGGTATCAGAGCAAGGTCAGCTCGAACCAAGATGGTCGAAGCTTGGAGTGATAAGGAGCGATGACTTTGGGGTAGACAGTTAGGGAGACTCGTGTGCTATGCGTACCCCAGACAGTGTGATTGTGATTGCTAAGTGATTGTTATGCAATATATGTGAGGTGCAGGTGCGTCGGGACTTGAGGTAAGTGCCCGAACTTGTTGCTTGTGATTGGGTGCTATTTGTGATTGGCTGTCTGCTGAATGAATTGTCTTTGTGATTCATTGCCTAGGGCTTAGATCGGCATATAGCTGGCTTAGGTTTCTAATTCTCGTGGTGGAACTTAGCAGTGGGCGCTTGTGAAAATCAAGAAGATGAGTGGTCGAGGTCGAGGTCGAGGTGAGAGGTCGAGGTCGAGGTCGCAGTAGCCCCGCAAGTCGGAATCGTGGGGATCCTAGATTGATGAAATGTGGAGAGTACTTGAGGAAGTGGGGTTTTATCCTGGGCAGATGCATCGAGAAAGGAGTGCCAGCAGGCCCCCGCTCGCACCGCCAAAGGAAATCATCGGGAATAACGGGACTGTGGAAATAATGTGAGTGGTGGAACCGGTATAATGCGAGTAAATATGTTCAGCCGATGTCCAAGTTAGTAGAACAGTTCCCGAGGCTGAAACCCCAAAGTTTGATGGGAAAGGTGACCCCGAGGTCGCACTGAGATGGCAGAGGAGTTGAAAGGCTTTTGAGGTGCTGGGTGCACCGAGGAAGAGAAGGTGACGCTAGCGCCTACCAACTGCAATAACGCGAGTGATTGGTGAGGCTACCAGGGGTCAAGTGTTCTCCACTGCACCGCTTCGAATTGGACCGCCTTTACCGAGACTTTCAATGGCAAGTACTTCTGGAAAGTGCCCAGAGCGTGCCGGGCTGAATTTATGAGGCCGATGGCCGGGCCGCAAAGGGATCAATATGAGGTCGAGAGTTTGCAAGATCGTCCAAATTTGCCCCTGTGGATGGTGGAGGACCCAAAGGACAAGGCTAGGAGGTTCCGGATGGGCAAAATCGGACCTTCGCAATGATGATATCTTTGAATTTGAGGAGTTACAACTAAATATATGAGAGGGCTTAAGCAATCGAGCGAGATCGGATGGATCGGGCCGCCGCTCGGATCGCGCAGATGCCCCGCCAGGGACAATCGTCAATTTGGGAAGAGACCCATGATGGGGAATAGCCGCTCATCCCGGCCACTAGAGGGCCTATCGGGAAGCCCACTATCGTAATCGAACGCCCGCAGTAGGCGCTGGAGGAAGACACGGGAATGGACCTTGCCCAGTAGGAACAGGTATGTTTTGTGTGTGGGCGGAGGGGCTATCGGCGAAGGACCGCCCAACAATGTATAAGTCGGGCAGCTCATGACGGCCGCCACCGCCCCCGTAACGGAAATCGCCTCGTAGCTAGCCACCGCACGAAATAAAGCCGCCGCCCAAGGATCGTGTATACAATGGGGAGAGGGAGGCGCAGACGCTACGGGCGTGGTCACTGTGTACGGTTTCTTCAGGATCATGCCGCATATGCCTTATTTGATCCCGGGGCACGATTCGCTTATTTCCGAGTGCGCTTTGTTGAATTATCTGATTGAGCCAAAATCGCTTGATGTTATCTTTGTGTGTTAGTTCTCCATTTGAATGATAAAGTGCTGATTTCGTTAGGATGTCCCAATTGTAAGATAGTGATTGGCGATAGGGAAGGAAGGATAGATTTGACGGTGTTATGTATGCATGACTGATGTGATTATCGTATGGATGGTTAGTCAAACAAAGCTGTTATGGATTTGTAGTAGCGGGGTGATCCAATTTAATCCATTTGGACATCCTAGATTTGAGTTTGTGGGAAACCGAGGAGGAACCTCGATCCCTTGGGTTTTTTCGCCGCCGAGGTATCAAGTTTAGATGAGGGGTGCCAAGGATTTTCGGCAAATGTAGTTGATTCAACGGTTGGGAGAGCCGAGGCTAGAGGACATAGCCGTGGTGTGCAATTTCTCCGATGTCTTTCCTCGTGAATTGCCGGACCGCCACCGAAAAGAGAGGTAGAGTTCGTTATCGAGTTGGCCCTGGAATCGAGCCAATCTGAAGCCGCCTTTATAGGATGTCACCTTTGTCGAATCGAAGGAATTAAAGGTCTAGATGCGGTGAACTACTCGACAAAGGTTTTTCCGACCGAAAGTGCGTCTCCATGGGGAGGCCGGTATTATTCGTCGAGAAAAAGAAGGATGGGTCGCTAAGGTTATGTATCGACTACCGTCAATTGAATCAAGTGACGGTCAAGAATAAGTATCCTCCTAAGGATTGACGACATTCGACCCGGTTGCAAGGAGCATCGGTATTTTCTAAGATTGACACGAGGGACAGGATATCATCGATTAAGAATCCAAAAGGAGGACATTCCAAAGACAGTGTTTAGGACTAGATATGGGCACTATGAGTTCACAGTGATGCCATTTGGACTAACTAATGCCCCTGCTGCTTTCATGGACTTAATGAACCGGGTATTCAAGGAATTCTTAGACCAGTTCGTCATTGTCTTCATCGATGATATTTTAGTATATTCGAAGAGTCCCGAGGAACACGAGGTACATTTGGAAAAGGTTCTACAGGTGTTAAGAAAGTACGCACTGTATGCTAAGTTTAGCAAGTGCGAGTTTTGGCTGAACCGAGTAGCATTTCTTGGGCACATAATTTCCGGAGAAGGAATCTCCGTGGATCCGGCAAAGATTGAAGCAAAGTAATGGACTGGCCAAGACCGACAACAGCCATCGAGGTTCAAGCTTTAGGGCTCAAGGTGTTATTACCGGAGATTTGTGGAACGATTCTCAGCGATAGCCACTCCATTGACAAGGTTGCTTAAGAAGGAGACTAAATTTGAGTGGACCGAAAAGTGTGAAAAAAGTTTTCAGGAGCTGAAACAGAGGTTGACGACAGCGCCAATGTTGACGATTCTGTCTGGACCGGGAGGATATGAGATTTACAGCGACGCGTCGTTAAGGGGATTGGGATGCGTGTTGATGCAACACGGGAAAGTGGTGGCATACGCATCGCGGCAATTGAAGCCTCATGAACAGAATTACCCAACGCATGACTTGGAGTTAGCCGCGATCATTTTCGCCCTTAAGATTTGAAGACACTATTTGTGTGGGGAGAAATTTCAGATTTTTATGGACCATCAAAGTCTAAGGTACTTGTTCTCCCAAAAGGAATTAAATATGAGACCGCGTCGATGGATGGAACTCCTGAAGGACTATGATTGTGACATAATGTATCACCCCGGAAAGGCCAACCGGGTAGCGGATGCCTTGAGCAGGAAATCGAGCGTCGCGCAATTGTTGGTTAAAGAGTGGATTTTATTGGAAGGAGCGGGACTCGGAATTTAAGTTCGAGGTAGGTTACCTCTCCAATCTGATGGCGACATTAATGATTGAGCCGGAAGTACAAGCCAAGATCAAGGTGTTGCAGTCTACGAACCTTGAGATTCAGAAAATTGTGAGTATGCATGACACTAAGAGGAAGCCGGACTTTCAGGTGTCCGAGGAGGGAATTCTTAAGTTTCGAGGACGTTTGTGCGTGCCCGATGATTTGGGACTTAAGGAAGAAATTTTGTCGGAGGCTCATAGGAGCAATTACAGTATCCACCCGGTCAGCACTAAGATGTACCAGAACCTTCGACAGCACTATTGGTGGAATGGAATGAAAGTGGACGTGGCCAAGCATGTGGCTAAGTGTTTGACGTGTCAACAAGTGAAGGCACAGCATTGTAAGCCTGGTAGAATGTTGCAGTTGTTGGAAATCCCAGAATGGAAATGGGAGCACATCACAATGGACTTTGTAATGGGACTTCCAAGGAGCCAGAGAGGACACGACTCTATTTGGGTAATGGTAGACCGATTGACCAAGTCAACAGACTTTCTCGGCAAAGGCGAAAGGACTTGATTTGGAAAGGTGGCGGAATTGTATGTTCGTCAGATAATTCATCTTCATGGAGTACCGGTATCGATCACTTCGGACCGTGATCCCCGGTTTACTGCGAACTTTTGGAAAAGTCTACAATCAGCCATGGGAACTAAGTTGCAATTCAGTACGGCCTATCACCCGCAAAAGGATGGCTAGTCTGAAAGGACTATTCAGACTTTGGAGGATATCTTTGAGAGCGTGTGTGCTAGATTTTCAGGGCAAGTGGGAAGAACAATTTGCATTTGGTGGAATTTGCCTACAATAACAGTTTTCAGCAGAGTATCGAATGGCACCATTTGAAGCATTATATGGCAGGGCTTGCAGAACACCGTTGTGTTGGGATGAGGTAGGAGAGAGAAGTATAACGGGTCCAGAGTTGGTTCTGCAGTCGGTGGAAACGGTAAAGATTATCCGGGAAAGGTTGAGAACCGCTTAGAGCCGCCAGAAGAGTTATGCGGACCGGAGACGTAGGCCTTTGGAATTTCAAGTAGGAGATCACGTATTCCTCAAGGTGTCACCGATGAGAGGATTGTCGCGGTTTGGTAAGAAAGGAAAATTGAGCCCGAGGTACGTGGGTCCATTCGAGGTTTTAGAGAGAATAGGCACCTTGGCTTATCGTCTCGGCTATCACCAAATTTATCTCATGTTCATAATGTGTTCCACGTGTCTATGTTGAGGAAGTATGAACCGAACCCGACTCACGTGTTGAATTTTGAGCAAATAGATGTGGACGACAGGGTGTCGTACGTGGAAAGGCCTGTACGGATCGAGGACAGAATAGAAAGAATATTGCGAAACAAGAAAATTCCAATGGTCAGAGTAATTTGGGAGCACCATGGGACCGAAGGTGCAACGTGGGAAAGTGAAGAGCTGATGCGACACCAATATCCCCATTTGTTTGAATAGTTGGGTAGAATTGTAAATTTCGAGGACGAAATTTTTGTAAAGGGGGAAGAATTGTAACAGTCCGGATTTTGGCCTATTTTTGGGAATTGTAAAACGCGTAATTCGTCAGTGCGCTTATAATAGAATTTCGCACGGGAACTGATCACTCTCGGGTTCTTATTTTTAAAAATAGAAATTTTGCTAGAATCGCACTTGATCGAATTTGGCCGTTATTTATACCCTGAACTTGGCAGTCAATTTCCAGGAGTTTCGGGACGAAATAAATTGGACGGTGTCGATATTATTGCAGCCAGTGTCGAGGTTATCAGGAAAAGTGAGAAAGTGGATTTTTGGACCGGGTGCTTGCAATTTGAATTTGGTAGACCTCCCTCGTAGTGTGTCTCGGGTATTTTAATTTGGTTGTATGCCCTAGAATATTATTAGGATTTATCGTGGATTATTAGGCCCTTTTCCGAAATTAAATCGGGACCGATAGGTCGATTTTTAGTTCGGACCGTGTCCGTTGGATCGCGATAGGAGTTAAAAATTAAACTCTTTTCTCTCTCTCTCCTTCTCTCTTCTCTCTCCTCGGCGGAACCCCCCATCCCCGCGTGTTTTCCCCCCCCTCTCTCTCTCTTCCTTTTTCCTTCTCTCTCTCTCTCTCTCTTTTTCCCTCCCCCGGTTGCCGTGCACGCCACCACTCCCCCTTCCCCATGCACTCACGTCCTCTCCCCTCTCTCTCTGCATGTTGTCCCCTCCCCCTGACACTCTCCCTCTCTCTCCTCTCTCTCCTCCTCTTCCTCCTTCTTCTTCTTCTGGTTCTTGCGTCCAGGTTCGACCCGGCTTTTCTTCCAGCCCAACCGACCCGCCTTTCGAGCTTCGCCGGCCGTCGCAGCGCCCGCGCCTCCGCCCGACGCGCGGCGCGTATCGCCGGCCGGTCGGCGCCGCCGCCCCGTCGCTCGCCTCGACCGCCCCTTCCTCCTCCCTCCTTGTGGCGTGGCAGCCCGGGCTCACCGTTCTTGCTTCGCGGCGTCGGTCCTCGCCCGGCTTCGCGGCGTGCTGTTCCACCACCTCCGCCCCTGCGTGCGTCGCCCGGCCCTCCGCCCGGTCGCCTCAACGGCCGGCCCGCCCTTTCTCCCCCCTCACCCCTCGGCCGGCCTCCTCCCCCCATCCGGCCGCACCCGCACCCGAGCCGAGCCAGCCCCGCCGCCGTCGCCATTGGCCGGCTCGCCTTGCAATCACTTGCCGCGCTGGCGTGCCGTCGCTAGCCCGTCCACAGTTCGGCCGCCCTCAGCCCCTCCTCTCTCCCTTTCTCTCCCTTTCCCCCCTCGCGGTAAGCCGACCCACCCTCTCTGTCGATCCGCCCCCCTTGCCCGCGCCGCCCGTCGCCACGGTCGCCCGTGCGCCCGCCCGTCCACTAGTCGGCCGCCCCCGGCCCCTCCCTCTCCTTTCTCTCCGCCCCCTCACCGCCCGCCCGACCCACCCTCTCTCTTGTCGATCCGCCCTCGCCGCCCGCCCGGCGGCCCGGCCCGGCTTTCGAGGCCCTTACCTGGCCCGTCGCGAAACGCACCCTAGGCCCGTGGCGATCCGTGCGCCCAGCGGCTTAGCGCGGCCGTCACTCCGATAGTACATTACCCGTCGCCCGATACCAGCCCATCGCCCGCGCCCGTTACTAATGGCGTGGCCCATCCCGCGCCCGAGTGCCCCGCACGCCAGCGCGTTCACCGCGCCAGCTCACTAGGCACGCCGATCGACCATTATGCCCACTTTGGCGGTCGGTACCAGGTGGCCCGTGTGGCCCACGACGCTTACCCAGAACTTCTCCCCCGGGCAATTTTGAGCCCGAGTCGACTTTTCCCGGGCCAAATTTTGATAAGCGACTTCCTAAACCCTACTTAGTATTTTGGGTATTTCATTGACTAGTTTCGGGCTAGAATGGCTAGGGCGAGCATTAATTTAGTGATTTGGTGATTTATTTATGCATTTTCAATTGGATTAATTAGTATGCTTAATTTGGGAAATTATGCATGACCGACTTGAATGTCGGGTTGGTGGATGAGGTGGCGACTGTGATTTTGGACTGAGTGTTGGGTATGAGTGATTTGATGTGATTTGGCGTGAATTTAATTGAATCGAGTGGCGTGTGCCTGCCTGTGAGAGATTAAGTCCGGATCGATCGGAGGGCTACGGACTTGGGACGTGTTGATGGCGGTCCGTGTGAAGGCATGAATGGCCCGGGGTGCCAAATGGACGCGGGCTTGAGACGTGTTGACGGTGGCCCGTTAAAGGTGTGATTGGACCGAAACGTGTTTACGTCGGTCATTGGGATTGTTTGAATATCGTGGCTTGGGACGTGTTGACGGCGGCCACTGGAAATGAATTGAATGATATGGCTTGGGACGTGTTGACGGCGGCCATGGGAATTGATTGAAATGTGAGGCTTGTGAGCCTGTGAGATTGGATTTGAGGCGCAGTGGCGCGAGATGTGAGAAAGATGTTCGGACACGCATGTGATTTGAGTGTGATTTGAATTGACTGGCTGAGCGTGACTGAATTGGCTGATTGAACGTGTGACTGGATTGGCTGGTTGGGCATGTGGATGTTGATCGAATTGACTGATGGTGCATGTGGATGATTGGTTGGATGAGTTGGGTGTTTGTTTGGATTGACTGGTTTCGAGTGGAAGTGTGTGTGTGCTGGTGATTGTGACGTGGCGGTGAATTGTACTTGCATTATCACGTTTGGACTAATGTGCAGGGTTGGCACGTAGTTCGAGGCGAGGTAAGCCTTCTATGTGAAACTGATTGTATGACTGGTAGTTCGCATGTTAGACTGGTCTGGGTACGCATTAGCCTAGGTTAGGTTTAGGTTGTTGCTTATTGAGACCCTGTCTCACGGTTATTATATAACCACTTTCAGATCCGCGATCGTGATGGATTCAGAGAAGGACCGCCGAAGTACTACAGGGATTGAAGGATAGATCAGATTATCCCTGTATTTTGAGTACTCCTTTTTGTAGAGAAGATAGGCTTGTTAACCACCGCCCCCCCTCTCTTTTGAAAATTGTGGTTTAATTTTGGAAGCCGGGTTATCTTTTTGTAATATTGAAGCCTTTTTAATGTCGGGTGTTTATTAAATTTTAAAGGTCTATTCCTTAGTCATGTTTTTATTGTCTAGGTTATTGTATATGCTTCCGCTTGCGTAATTCGTTTGGGTCGGCGACGCGTCCTGGGACGTCGCGTTCAAATAATCGACCGTGGTCGGGATGTCGCGAGCTTGGTAGGGTCCGGGGGCGTGACAATGCCTGTGTTAATGGATTTGCGATAATAAAAATGTCAGCCTAGTACGCATGATATTCCAAGGTGATAGAAAAAGAGCATCAATTTAGGGAAATTTTTCTCATAAGGAAGGGGAGTAAATTGGTTGAGGAAAAGTTCATAACTGGGTCGGATTTTTGGGTGAAGGATTTCATCAATGGGACCAAGATGTTCCCACCATCTGATGAATCAGAGTGGAACTTGTTTAATATCAAATTCTTTGAAAAAGAATAGCCATGTATGAGAATTTTTGGCATTTTTTCTCCAAAAGATATTCCACCAGGTTTGTTGATAGTCAAAATATGAAAAAGATGATATGTATGGTAAAGATTCAACCATCTTGATATCAAATTTTTTCAAGAATAAAGTGTAACGTCTTGAATTCAACCCACTTTCGTGATCAATAAAATGGATATGTATTTCTCATTTCGTTTTAGTAAATCTCGTCAAAAACTGATCATTCTCGGGATACTGACCAATAGGAAATGGCTAATTAGGAAAAACGGTACATGGACTCAAGAACTCGACCGTGAATCGAGTCCGATTCGAGGAATGACAAGGGAATATTTTGAACCAATGTGGGCCAATCCAAGGAAGGTGATGGATTTAGTTTGGCCAACGATCTACGATCGGATTGCGGATAATTCCGCACAACCGAGAGTATGCATGGCGAACAATCTCGAACTCATTCCGAACGATCGCGACCCCTCGGAACTAGTGATAAATCCTCGTGTTCTCTAGGAGATCGAGATCGTCATGACTCGAGTAATCCTAAGTCGATACGCGTAACCCCTAAACAGTCGCCCGTTAGTGAGAGACGCTAAAATCACATTTGAGCGAATCGATCGTGGAATTGAGTCCGGACTTCGGTATCAAATTTCGTGGACGTACATGACTATTTTGTAAGGACAACGTCGTATAAATGTGGCTAATCATATTTGGGATCGGTATGGTCGAAAAATGAAATTTCAGACCAGAAGTGGAAAATTACCAATTTGCCGCTAAGACCTAAGTGCTAATTCCGAATTTTGGGATTTAATTTGGACATAATCAGCCCCCAATAATGCTGAATTTTGCTAGATCAATTTGCCCCAAGATATTTTAGCCTTGATTGATCTTAGCCCTTAATTGTTGGATAAGATGGCAATTTTTAGGGGGTTTGGTCAACCATCCCACTCAAGCCTTTGTGATAAACACTCTCCCTCAATCTCTCTCTCCTCTCACTCCCACCGTCACCATCGGCCACTCCCTCATTCTCTCGCCTCACTCCCTCTCTCCCATTCTCCTTCCCCTTAGCCGTGAGAGCCACGCCGGAGCACCACCGCTGCGGCCACGCCGCCACCGCTCGTCGAGACCGCTCACCACCACCACCTTGCGCCACCCTCAGCGCTTGTTCCTCACCATTTCGCCGCATCACCGCCATCATCAACGCCCCCTTTGGCCGCTGTGATCAGCCGAGACTTCATCAACCTGTGCTCGCGACGCATGCCGCCGTGAGGGCCGTAGGCGCCGCCGCTTGTTTCTCCATGAGCCGGTGCCCATCCAACCTGTTTTCCCCTTGATCGACACCCCTTAGAGCTTAGGAAGTTTGGTGAGTACAAATCCTAAACCCTAATTAGGCTATTGTACACTTCTAGATAAGTTTAGGGGTTAAATTAAGGTGTTTTAGGGGTTAAATGTTGGCAGCTGACTAAGGTTGATAATGTGGTGAATTTGGGAGCCTAATGTGATGATTTAAATATGATTTGGTGGACTAGAGTGGATTGATTAGTGGTGGATCTTTGTGGACTTGATTTGGGCTATTATGAGGATTAAAACCAGTGTAATGTGTAGGCCGTGTAGTGGCTAACTATGTGGTAATTTTGTGGCCTAATGTGATGATTTGGAAGTGGAATAGGGGTCTAGAGTGGACTGATTAGTGGCTGGTTGGTGTAGATTTGATTTGGGCCATAATTGATTAATCGTGGTTTTAATGTGATTTGCCAAGTGTATTGCAATTGGACCATGAGGAGGCTGAATCGAACATGACTTGATATTGATTGTGCAATGCCATGTTGTGTGCTCGCTGTGGTCAATTGATGAGATGCTTGGTGGACTATCGGCATGTTCAATTATTTAATTGCGTGAATTCGTGTGCCAAGTATGTGTCGTGGCTGAATTGGTTGATTTGGCTAATTGGGCATGTTAAGTTGTGAATTAAACATGTTGTGGTGTTAAATTGGATGCTCAGTGTGAATTTATGGATGCCCGAGTGTTCGATATTGTTGCCACGAATGTGCATATCGAGCATTGGCATAACATGTGCATTAGGTGAGTGTGCACGATTGATATGAGCATGTGATCACCTAAATTGCCCTTATACGTTTTATGCGGGATTCAAATAATAATTGATGATTATATACGTGTGATCACATAAAGCCCTTACGCGTTTTATGCAGGGTATTGAACCCGTCCTGATGTGTTTGACGCGGGACGATGCCCGGACTACCGGAAGATGGCAAACCTGATGCATTTTACGTGGGTTGTGTCATGAGCCCGATGCGTTTTACACGGGCCAGAGATTGATCTCAAAATGATAAACCTGATGTATTTCACGCGGATCGGACTTGATGCGTTTAACGCGGGTTAGTGATAAATGGTAGGTATGCAAGTGTGAAAGTATGAGCATAGCATTAACACATGTGCGAAGGGTGCATTCACGAGTGCAAGCGTGTGCATGGCATGCACAGTGTCTAAGTGATATTGTGCACGTGTAATGATTGGGTTCTGTGCCATTATTGTTATTATTATGTGCCTAACTTGCGGAGTCAATTATATGTTGGATTTGGGCCGAGGGCCTAAGTCATGTGATTGTTTGAGTGATTGTTTGGTTATGCTTGTCCGGAGGTGCATGTTAGCTTAGTTTAGGTTTAGGGGACATACTCACTGAGATTTATTCTCATTGTTGTTTAAACCCTACTTTTCAGACCCTCGACCCTAAAGATGGTAGATGCGCCACTCCGTTTTGAGATCCCATATCGCATAAATCGATCGGTGACTGAGTACCCCATAGGGAACGGGGAGTCTTATGTTAGGTATTACAATATAGTATGAGTCGATGAGGGCGGGCCACATTTTTGGGCCCATCCCTATCTTGCTTGGTGTTTTCGAGACCCGTTCGGCACCCATGGACCGCTTAGGACCTTTGACGTCTCGTTCGACACGTTAGGCCAGTTAGATCCGCAGGTCATCGATGGAGAGGTCGTGAGCCCCGTTGCCACGCCCGAGGAGGATTTTGGCGCCCAGCCAATTATCATTGAAATGGATACCAAGTCCGAGAGAGAGGAGCCGATGGACTGAGAGTCCGACATCGAGCCAGAGCCAGAGCCCATGGAATAGGAGCTAGAGCCGAAGGATGATTCTGGGGTCGAGTTAGTGGACGCCGCGTCCGAGCCGAATTCGATGGACTCTGAATCTGAGTCATTTGATGACTCATCCGAGTCCTCGGGATCCTACCCGGATTGGTTGCCCTAGGGTTTAGCCTTTGACCATAGTTAGGTAGGGCCGACACTTTTTGATAGGTGCCCTTTTTAGATTTAGTACTTTGACCGCTCGAGCCACCCACCCCTTTTTGAGGTTAGTGGCAGTTGACCCATTTTAGGCTGGTGTATATTGCTGTGAATGGATATTGTAAATCCCTATTAGTAATGCAAGTATGCATTTATGATGGTTGTTGTTCATTCCTATCCTTGGTCATGTTGTTTTAATTTGTACAAGTGTGGTGTTGCTTCTACGCGTGCATAGTTCTCTATTTTGGGTTTTAGGTCGGTGACGCATCCTGGGACATTGCACTAAATCGACCTCAGTAGGGTTGTCGCGTGTCGTAGGGTTTGGGGCGTGACATAAAGGGTCAGGCTTCCATTGGGAAGGGTAAATGACCCTATAGATTCTGACTGTGGAGTAATTTGTATGGCTTTTATCAGAAAAGTGTCAAAAAGTGACAGATTTTGTTTGTGTTAGGATTTTTTTCATAAAACTCCATTATTTTATAAATATCATGTGGAGTGTAGTTAAATTTTTCAAAAAAAATATTTTTTGCAAAGAGGTATGGATCTTCATTATAAAATCCATTTTCTATATTCCAAACATGTTGGAATATTGTTTTATGAAAGAATTTGGATTTTGGAGGGGTTGCCTAAGTTGGCTAAATAACCACCTCACTAGAAATTCCTTCTCCCATTGCATTTTGAGTAGCTATGGGAGAAGGATCAGGACTTACCATTGCTATTGAAGGTTGAGGCTGGTTATTGAAGGCTTGTTGAAGAAGTTATAAGGCTTCCTCGTGAGATATTTTGGTAATATCAAAAGGAGTATCTGATTATTGTTTAACCTAATTAGAAATGGTGGTAATATTTGATGATGGTTGAGTTGCTTAAAGCTAACTCCTAATGTTGGTTAGGCCAGAAGGTTTTTTCTCCGAGGATGTTTCGGCAATTTCTTTGCCTTTGTCTCTCCTAATGGGTTTATTGGGACGTTTGGGAGGCATTTTCCCTATAAAAATTCTCTGGTGAGAGAAAAAAAATATACATATATGATGGAAAATAGATGGCGCTGTAATACGATAATAAGAAAATATTTGTATTTTACTTTTGTTTTTATATGAAAACAAGAATATAGGTATTTAGGATTTTGGAAGATGCAAAAAAAAAAAACTACTAGGCCTTTTCCTTCAAAATCTGAAAATGAAAAATACTAAGCCTCATATATTGTGGAAAAAATTATATGACTCTAAAGATCAATACGTCTGTGTTTGAATCGGTTTTGAACGATTAGATAAGTCGAGGTAAAAAAAATAAGTCAAAATGTGGGAGTTGCAAATTTACCAGAGGAGGCGTGTATTGATTGACTTTTACTTTTCATTTGCAGTACTGACATTTTGACTCTTTTTTAACTCAAAATATTTGGAACTTTGATAGCATATAAATGCTGACAAGGAGATTTCTTTATGTTTTTTCATAATGTTTTAATTATCAAATGATGTTTTAAATTTTGACAGTAAACCAAAATATTGATTAAGTTAGCTCCGTCTATTTCATGAAAAATAAATGACTTAAAAAAACATTTTCCAAAAAATAATTATTTCTATCTCTTGAAATGATTAGTCAATGAATTTTTACTATCAATAATAATTTATATTTAAAAATTTTCATAAACAATGAAAATATTTTTAGTAACAATGAAAATATTTTCAGTTAATTTATTTTTATAAGTAATATAAGATATCATTTTTAGGAAAATATTTTATCAAATTATTAATTTTCCGCGAAACAAATGCACCATAAGTAGAAAGCAGCAAGCTAGTAATTCCAAACAGACCTTTTTTTTTCTGGAAAGATGGACATCATTTTTAACGACATTGTGAATAAATATGCGAATTTGTTGATAAATGTCTTGTGATTTTATTATATCGATTGGTGGAAAATCATAATGAGGGAAAAATGAAGAACTTTTAAACTAATATTTCTAAAAATTTAACCTGATTCGTAATAATCAGATTTATGCTTAAATTGTCATATTCAGAAAATTTTGACCAAGTACCTTTTGGCTAATGTATTTAACTGGTCATTTAGGCTAGATAATTATCATGAGAATTAGTTATTATGAAAATATTTGCATACATGGAAAGATATGTAAAACTGCAATAATTACACATCATATTTTGCAAAAGATCCTTCCATAAAAAATTATTTCTAACACTTAAAGCACTTTTTCATTTGGTTTTGATGGAAAAAAGAGAAGCTAATTATCTATTCCATAGATGTTGAATCTTGCATTGAGGATATAAATTCACAAAATAGATACTTTCAATTTGAGAAATAATGAAATAATTTTAATATTAATAATAACCGTCCAGTGAATTTTCATTTTTATGAAACTAGCTTTATTTGGAAAGATTGGGAAGGGGGAAAAATGAGACGAGGTTGAAGCAAACATTTTTATAAAAATTTCTCACATTTCACACGCCCATCTTTCCAAACAAAGCAGTACACGATCAACTGTATAAAGCTCAAACAATTTGAAAATTCTGAAGATCCTGTTGAGGGCAGATAATGACAAAAGAATATAGATTGGAAACTCTTCTGACTATCGGGAACTTTGGCACCATCCACCGAGTATAAAGAAGTCGGATGCAACTAAAAAGGTATTGGCATAGATGATAACGGAGTTTGCTCCTTTACTTGTGGTCTCGAGTTCAAGCTTTCTTGGGAGTGCTTAATGAGTAAAATCCCGAATGCACCAACCCAATGTTGGGGCCTACGCCGTTATGATTGTCTAGGAGGCAAACCAGTCGAAATGCGCTAAAACTAGTCCCAACACCCACCGATCCTTTGTACAAAAAAAAAAAAATTATTAAGTCTCATGCAACATAATAGCTAACTTATTTAAGAATGTGCGAGCGCACACACATATATTTCTCTTTTACAAGAGCCCGTCCATCATGTGCGGGAAAGTGGTAAATGCTGAAATTTAGCTCCAGAGGTGAGTTAAAAAATGTTGAAAAGTTCCTGTAAAACCTAAAAGGTCAAGATCTGCACAAAGTAACCTGAAATGAAATGCAGAGAAGTCCCTATTTGCCCACTCCACTCCTTACCAAGAAGCCTATAGTAGAACTATATGCAACGAAAGGCATAGGTGGAGAAAGAAGAACAAAAGTAAGCATTTCCTGAGGGATCTACGGAAGTTTTTCTTCAAAACAAGAGCGTCGAAATGTCGATGTAGATTGCTAGGAAAGTAACGGCAAATTTAGAACTGCTCCCCTAGAACAGCCTGCATATACAAGCCTTAAAACTCTGTACTTAGAGGTAGTGGTGGCAGAAGCCATCATAGTCAGATGAATAATCTCCTCCATAGGATGAACAGGTAGTAGCCTTAAAACTTTGACCCGTTCAGTGCATCTTTACCCAGGCTACCCTCCAGATCAACATTGAAGCATTGGCCCAAGTCAAAGAGGCGTCAGATGCGGACAACCATCCAGTATTGCCTTCAGGCCAACATTAGTCATCTTGTTTCCGAAGAGCTGGAGGGGGCGCAATTCATTTGAAGTGGTTATTGAAAATGAGTGATTTCAGAAAAGGACAACATTGTCCAACAGACTCCAGGGCATCCTCCGAGATATGGTCATATGGGAGCCATATTTCAAGATCCTCCAGCAAAGGAAGCCTTTTGACTGCTTCAGATAAACCTTCATTTGAAATGCCCCAGCAAAGTACAAGTCGAGGCGTCTAATATGATTGCACCTGTCATGAATTGTGACATACATGAGAATAATCATAGCAATAAAGAGAGGCATGCCAGCAGACTACCCAAATTAATGTCAATGACTAATATATAGAGACAGATGCAGTCAAGAGCTGAACGATCTACTGCAATACACAGGCTTAGAAGCATATATTCAATCAGCACCAAAAGTGACTGTAGCAGGAAAAAAGCAGGCGACGAGGTTACAAAGTATCTCAAAAACACACAGAACAGAAATATGACAGCATGACATAACATCATCAAGAATCCTCAATCACGAGAATACTCTATTGAAAGAGCAGCTTCTGGTCAACCCTTCTGAGTCATGTTCAAAACAGTGCTTATGCAGCCTTGATCCAGCAAGATTTCTTTTAGCTTGTACTAGTTATCTCAATGCAAACTGGTTAGAAATCTTCCCAATTGACAGATGCAATGACTGCTCCACTAATGGCCCCTCACTACAGCTTTTTATATGTGTGACTGCAATATGTATTAGGAAGAATGAATATGACACGAACTCCAATAAATTATCTATGGAAGTTCCTTGAAAACAAGTATAAATGGGACTGAGTCAAGACTCAAAATATGAAAGATATAATGGGAAACCTAAAGATACATCAATGGAAAACAGTTACCCCGAAAGGAGTTTGATTCCCAGGAATAGATTGAAGAGGCAAACAGGGATAACTCAGCAATTAAACACAATCTGAAAGGTCATCTTTCAAAAGCTTTCTTGAAGAGAGACTTTACTCTTTAGTCAATATGGATAACCAATCTGATCAATCCCCTAAAGGACTAATAAACAGTCATTCCTTCATTCATAACATTGGGTTTCCTTTCATCGACAGGATTTCTATGAGCTAATAATCAAGGAATTGACAGCTGCCGAGTCGGGTTAAGGAAATGAAGTCGAGCCATTAGTTTCTCACTGTCTCTCCTAGCATCTCAGGGCAGTCCTATACCTCATGGTGTATCTTACCTCTCCATGCGATCTAATGCAACTGCTCCTTTTCAGATTCTTCTTCTATATAATATATACGTGAATAGACCTTTCTGAACGTTGCCCATGGGATGGCAGGTGCGGCTCCAAGTTACCTTGAGAGGAAACCACCGCCATCCGAATCATCTGCACCAAGAACTCGACCTCTTACCAAGCCAACCTTGTGGGGGCTAAAATGTCACAACTATATTCTAGGACAGTGGAACAACCCAGACAACGAAATAGGCCAACGGACCCTGTTATCTAGGTAAGACGTCGGCCCAGATAAGTGGCCAAACACGAGCTAATTTGCCCGCAACGCAATACATCGAGCACATGGCGTGCGCCTAATCTTGTAACTCAACGCCATGCGTCAAAAACTCAACGCAGGACGGTCAACACAACCAACATTTCTCCAACCACAACGGGTGCAAGAACCACAAATTATTCCATCTGACCATCCGAATAAAAGAGCCCTCACCGGTCGGTGATGTACTTGAGGAGCTCGTCGGTGCCGAAGTACTCGATGCTGATGTCGACGCAGCCGCCGCGGCTGAGGTCGACGGCGCGGCGGCACGCGACGTCGAGGCCGCAGCCCATGGCGGGGAGGTACCACGGGACGCTGATGTCGACGGCCCGCCACATCGAGGGGTCCCTGCAGATGGAGCGCCACGAGGCGCACACGTTCTGCGCGGTCTCCAGGGTCTCGGCCGCCCCGAGCCTCGAGATGATCGCGGCCGTGACCTCCCGCGGGAGGTCCACCCAGTCGGGCCCCGGCGGAGGCTGCTCCGGCGTCGTCCCGGCGTTCCTCTTCTTCATTTCCTCCTTCGTCTTCACCATTCCGTGTGTGCTTGCTGGCCGGAAGAGGGGACCGGGCGTGAGCGAGTCAGGGCATGGCTCTGTGCGAGCGAGCGAGGGGAGGGAGAAAGCCGGAAGAAATTGAACACGGCCGATCCTTTCTTTTGCTTGAACAAATTAGGCATAATCAGTCACACATGTTATCCCTGAATATAACCTCTAAATTTTTAATTTATTTAATGTAATTCTTAAACTTTAGTTCAACGTACAATACCTTTTTTAAACTCTTAATTTATTCAATATAATCCATGAACTGTTAGTATATATTCAATCTAATCCCTTAATTATATAAAAATATTTAATATTATCATTTCATTAATTTAAATTTAGGGATCACATTGAATATTTTTATGTAGTACAGAGATTAAATTTAACACGTATCAACCACCCGCCTGAGTGGCGCTGCTGGAGCGCGCACTCTTCCTCTCGAAAAAGGTTGAATGTTCGAATCCCGGGCGTTGCAGGGTGACTTAATCGGTAGCACATATGTGGTGGCTAGCACGTGTCGCCCCCAGAGTTTACTCCTCGGCTGTCGGCCGTGCAGGGGTTCCCTGGGTTATAAAAAAAAATAAAACAAAAAAAACAAAAAAAAAATTTAACACGTATCAAAAGTTTATATATCACATTGAACATATTAAAATTTTAGGAACGCTTCCTACATTGGGTTAAAGTTCAAGAACCACATTAAAGTTAGTTTAAGGATGATATTGTATATCGAGCTAAAGTTTGGAGACCATTTACATCATTTTCCCAATAAATTATATATAAGGAGAAATTAAACAAACTCCTGAGCTTTGATCTTTTTTACTTATACATAATAATCCCTAAAAAAAATTATTTAGTTATAGCCGTTAGTCCTCCATTATCTTTCCGGTTAACATGTGCAGTGCACATAACTTTTAAGGAGTAAAAGCATATTTTTATCTTTTTTTTTTAGGAAATCTTTCTTTTACCTCTAATTAACCGTAAAATAATTAATATAATAAAAAATGAGAAAAAAATAAATTAACAATTGTACTAAAATTAGAAAAATGAATATTAATAATAATGTTAAAAGATAACTCTTTTCAAAATGTGATAAATGTAGCCACTTTAATAAAGTTATATAGTTCGACCAAGAAAAAGTTACACAGAATATGGAGGTAAATACACAAAACTTTCTAGAATTTTGGACTTAGTAAACTTCAAAAAAACAAAGTATCAGTGACGAATTTTGTGATGAAAAATTTGGCAAAATTCGTCACTAAACGAATTTGTGACAAATTTGCGATGGAAAAAAATCCGTCGCTAATTCGGCGACGAAAAATTTAGCGATAGAAAATATCAATTTTTGTCGCTAATTTGCGACGAAAAAAAATTCGTTGCAAATTAGCCACGAACTTTATTCATCGCAAAATTTGTCGTAAAAAATTCATCACAAATTAGCCACTAACCGTATTCGTCGCAAAATTCGTCGCTAATTGTCCGTCGCAAATTAGCCACGAAATGTATTCATCGCAAATTAGCCATGAACTGTATTCGTCGTAAAATTCATCGCTAATTATTCATGGTAAAATTCGTCGCATATTAGCCACGAACTGTGTTCGTCGCAAAATTCGTCACTAATGTGCCACAGAATTTTTTTTTTTTGGTCTCTAAATTGTGATGAAATGCATTCGTGGCAAAATTCGTCGCTAATTTTCAATGAATTTATTGTTTGGTCATTAATTTGCAACCAACTGATTCGTGGTGAAATTCGTCCCTAATTTGCCATTCCAAATTTTGACTGTTGCCACAAACGTTGGTCCGGAACGGATTTAGTGATGATTTTTTATTAATTCTTTAGCGACGAAGTGTGCGATGAATGTTGTTTACGGACGATTTGGATTTTAAATCTAATTAACAACAAAATTAATTTCTAGAATTTATATTTAACATTGATTAAATAATGGAGTAATCGGGCGTATAGGATGGACGGGGTCACATGCGGAGGTGGTATAGATGGAAGGTCACACTTGTGGTTGGCTCGAGGCAAGGCGAGGGGCGGTCAAGAGGCGACAGCAGTGGCGCGGTGGCTAGGTGGAGCCCGACGCCGATGGCAATGAGGTAACCAGATTTAGCAAAGGAGATTTACCTGCGGTGGGGGGTCCGAGTTGTAGGCGGAGCAGAGGACGTGCGCGTGAGGAGGAAGAAGAGAAGAAGAAAAAGAGGAAAAAGACTAAGAAAAAGAAAAAGGAAGAGAGAGAAGGGGGAAAAAGACAGTCTGCATGGGCGGGAATTTTTTTTGGTCAAATGGATGGGAATTAAAGAAGTGGCTTTTTGAGACGGGAATTAGCGACGGATACAAATCCGTCGCTAATTAGCGACAGAATTAGCAACAGATTCGAAAAAATGGGCGCCATGTGCCGCGAAGATCATTCCGTCACTAGTTTCGTCACAAATTCCATCGCTAATTTGCGATGGATTTATTTTCCATTGCTAATTAGCGACGGATTCGCAAAATTAGTCGGTATAAACATTTCTGTCGCTAATTCCATTGCAAAATTAGTGACGAAATTAGAGACGGATTTGAAAAAATGGGCGCCATGTGCCTCGAAGATCACTTCCATCGCAAATTCCGTCGCAAATTAGCTATGGAAAAATAAATCCGTCGCTAATTAGCGATGGATTAGAAAAATTAGTCGGTATAAACATTTCCGTCGCCAATTAGCGACCGAAAATAAATCCGTCGCTAATTAGCGAAAGAAATGTTTATACCAACCAATTTTTCAAATCCGTCTTTCCGTCGCTAATTTGCGACGACTAATTTTCCGTTGCAAATTGCGTCACTATTTTTGCGAAAGATTTATTTTCCGTTGCTAATTTGCAATGAATTTTTATTTTGTGGCAAATTCCGTCGCAAATTAGCGACGAAAACTTTCCGTCTCTAATTTGCGACGGAAAATAAATTCGTCGCAAATTAGTGACAAAAAATTTTCCGTCGCTAAATTCCGTGGCAAAATCCTTGTTTTTTTGTAGTTAACATTTGCCCCTAAATTTTCAACTATTATACATTACGTCCTGAGCTTTAATTTTTTTTATGGTCGTTAATTTCCTGTTATATTTTTTGTTTGCTTGTGTAATGCACATCATTTAAAGGGTAAATTTATTTTAATCTTATTTATGATGGAAATCTCTCTTTTACCCTTGATTTTTACACAACCTGATAAATATCAATAATGGAGAAAATTGAATTAACTAAACTGCTAATATAAAAAAATAAATGGAAAAATAATACTAGAAAATACCGTCGAAAATTGATGAACATTTTAATATAACTAATAATATATTTTAACGAAAAGAACACAATTAAGTAAAAAGAAAAGAGCCTCAATGATAAGGATGTCAAATGAAAAAAAAAATGATTAATCATTATGTACATCCAAATAGTTAATCATTGTAAAAAATAATTTAGAACTATTATAAAAGTAATGATGTCCACAACTCATAAAAGGAAAAAATTAACTGGAATTCATGGTGATTTTAAAAAGTATTTTCTATAACCATTTAAAAGTAGATAATGAGTATCCAATTTCTATAATTTGACGTTCTTGTTATTGAGGTCTTTTTCATTTTTATTTAAATTGTGCTTGTTTTGTAATGTCCTGAAATTCAACCCACTTTCGTGATCAATGAAATAGATGATTATTTTTCATTTCGTTTTAGTGAGTCTCGCCCAGAACTGATCATTATCGGGATACTGACCATTAGGAAATAACTAGCTAGGAAAACAGTGCGTGGACCCAAGAACTCGACCGTGAATCGAGTCCGATTCCGAGAAGCGATGAGGGAATATTTTATGCCAATGTGGGCCGATTTAAGGAGAGTGATGGATTTGTTTCGACCGACTACGTACGATCGAACAGCAAGTGATTCCGCCAAACCAAGAGTACGTGCGGCGAACGATCCCAAACTTATTCCGGACAACCGCGACCCCTGGGACTAGCGATAAATCCTACTGTTCTCTGGGAAATCGGGACCGTCATGACTCAAGTAGCCCTAGGTCGATACGCGTAACCTTTAAATAGCTGCCCGTTAATGAGAGACGCTAAAATTGAAAATTGAGCTAAATCGATTGTGGAATTGAGTCCGGACTTCAGTATCGAATTTCATGGGCGTACGCGACTATTTTGCAAGAACAACGTCATTTTTATGTGGCCACTCATATTTTGGATCGATAGAGTCAAAAATTGGAAATTTGACCCGGACTGGAAAATTACTGTTTTGCCTCTAGGCCTAATTATAGGGTTTTGAATGTTGGGATTATTTAGGGCATATTTTGGGGTTTTATATTGCTGTATTTCAGACCAATAATACTGAAATTTGAGGTCTAAATTGCTCCCAAGATATTTAGCAAGTTTAATCCTAGCCTTTGGATTAGGGGTAGGATTGTCAATTTTGCCTGGTTGGTCAACCACCCCACCATCTCACTCTCTCTATACACTCTCTAGTCTCTCTCTCTCTCTCCTCATTCTCACCTCACCATCACCGGCTAGCCCTCTCCTCCCACGCCCTCACTCTCTCCCGTTTCTTCCCCTCCTGGCCTCGCCGCCGCTGCCGCCGGAGCGCCGCCGCCACCGCCGGTGCTGCTTGCCGAGACTGCCCACCATCACCAACCTCACCCCACCATCACCATTCCGTCTCTCTCCTCTCCCTCTCACCGTGTCTCCCCCTCTCCTCTCTCTCTCTCGGCTACTCAAGGACCTCGCCGGAGCCGCCGCTCGCCATCACTGTTCCGGCGAGGATCCACCATTGCCCAGCCATCCTCACCACTTGCTCAACCCTGTTTGAAGCCTAGGAACCCAAGTGAGTACAACCCTAAACTCTAATTAAGCTAATTTACATTTCTAGATGGGTCTTAAGGGTTAATTAGGGTAATTTAGGGGTTAAATTGTGGAGATTATTAGGGGCCGATGTGGTGGCTAATTTCACGGCTTAGGGTGATAATTTAATTGAGGTTTAGCGGCTTAGAATGTGTTGGGTGGTGGCTGGAATTGTCGGATCGAAATGGCCAGAGTTCGGTTAAGTTCGGGCTTAAATTGTGGAATATTGTGTGTGCCTGCCGAGTTGTTCTCATGGTGGCTATTTTGGATGATGTTTTGGGAGCCAAAGGGAGTAATTTAAGGATATTTCTTGGCCTAGAATGACCTATTTAGTGGCTGTTCATATCGGGACTTAATTGGACTAAGAGCGATCAATTCGAGGTTTAATTGTGTAACCATCGGGATGGCTTAGATTGACTATTTGAGTGGCTGAATTGCCTTAGGTTGCGATCAATTTTGTGGTGCCGCGTCATGTGCCTAGTGTGACTAAGAATGGAGTAGCTTGGCGGGCCTTAAGTGGGCGAATTCATGTTGATCCAATTGTGTGATTTATGTGCGTAAAATTATGTGCCAAGTTTATGCCATGGTTGGAATGGATGATTTGATTAGTTGGGCCTGTGATTTATTGAATTGAGCATATTGTGTTGTGAATTGAATAAGTGGTGTTGTGCAATTGAATGCTCATTGTGAAATTCGTGAGTGCCCAAATGTGAACGTTGTGGCCATAGGTGTGCATCTCGAGCACTAGCATGGCATGTGCATATACGAGTGTGCACGAGTGACATGAGAATGTGATCACCTAAGATGCCCTGATGCGTTTAACGCGGAGTTTAGATAATACCTGGTGTATGTGAATGTATGATCACATAAAGCCCTGATGTGTTTTACGCGGGGTAGTGAAACCGTCTTGATGCATGTTACGCGGGACGATGCCCGGATTACCGAAAGATGATCAGCCTGATGCGTTTTACGCGGGTTGTGTGTCATGAGCCTAATGCGTTTTACGCGGGCCGGAGATCGATTTCAAACTGTTAGACCTGATGCATTTTACGCAGGGTTGATAAAATTGATAATTGCAAGTGTGCAAGAGTGCAAGTGTGCGAAATGCATTGATGAGACTTGAGTATGGGTGTGAACACGAACATACGCATGACATGTGTCGTGGCTGCTTGATGCTCGTATACGTGCCGTGGTCGAATTCTATGCTGCTATTATAAATTTATGAGATGCCTAACTTGCAGGGTCAAGTAAGTGTTGGATTTGGGCCTGAGGGCCTGAGTTAATTATGTTTCGATTTGTGTGATTGCTTAGTACTCGTCAGGAGGTACATGTTAGCCTAGTTTAGGTTTAGGGAACCTACTCACTGAAATTTTTCTCATCGTTATATAAACCCAATTTTTTAGACCCCCAACCTTGAGATGCATGAAGTTCCAGTACGTTTTGGGATTCCGCATCAAATAGAGCGGACGAGGACAATACACTCCGTATGGAACGGGGAGTCGTACATTAGATATTATACTTTAGTATGGGTGGATGTGGGGGAAACATATTACCAGACCCACGAATATGTATTTTGGTGCTTCAGGGATAGTCTCGGAGAGTATGGTCCTCTCTGAACTTTTGATGTTCCGTTTACCGGACTGGGCACGAGGTACCCTCGGTGCCCCGATGGAGAAGTGGCTGATCTTGGTTCTTCAGCTAAGAAGAGTGCGAGCTCTAATGGAGTACCCGTAGAGTACGAGATAGATGAGCCCGATCCAACGGACTTGGAGCCAGCTGACTAGGACGTTGTTCCAGAGCCGATGGAGTTGAATGATGAGGAGCCGGAATTGATCGAGGAGGGTCCCGTACCAGAGGCTGGGCAGAGGACATGGACGCAGAGGAGGAGGCTGCAGAGGTCGAGTCTGAGCCGGACTCATTGGATTCTGAGGAGGAGATGCCTGATAGCTCTTCATCTTCGGAGTCTTCTGATTCCGACTTGGACTGGGTACCATAGGATTTAGCTTTAGTCTCAAATTGGTAGGGCTAGTACCTTTTTGACCGGAGCCCCACTTTAGGTAGTAGACTGACCCCCGGGCCACTTATCCCTTTTTGTCAGTAGTGGTCATTGACCCACTTTTGATTTTTGAGCGCAAGGTGTAAATGGATGATGTATATGGTTGCCAGTATCAATGCAAGTGTATATTTATTCATGTTATTTGTTGCGTGGCTATCCTTGGTTTCGTGATTTTAAATTATTCGGGTGTTGTATTGCTTTCGCATGTGCTTTAATCTCTATGTTGGGCGTTGGGTTGGCGACGCGTCTTGGGACGTTGCACTGGAATCGACCTTTGCGAGGGATGTGGCACGCTGTAGGGTGCAGGGCGTGACATCCCCGTTTGATTTGTTATCAGAGCAAGGTTAGCTTAGTCCAATTAGGTCGAAACTTGGAGTGATAAGGAGCGATGACCTTGGGTAGCCAGTAGGGAGACCTTGCATGCTACGTGTACCTCATGACTATTTGTGTATTGATTGAGTGATTGTTGAACTGACCCATAAAGTGTAGGTGCGGCGAGACCCAAGGTAAGCACGTGTATCCCCTTGGTTAAAGTCTCATGCTATTTATGCTTGACCGCATGCTGGTTGCCTGATTGCTGTTGCATTGAGTTACCTACCTAGGACTTAGACCGGATTAGCTTGGCTTAGGTCTCTAATTCCTTAATGGAATTATAGCAATTAGGTGAGCGTGCGAATTGGGAAGATGAGTAGCCAGGGAAGAGGTAGAGGTCGAGGCCGTGGTAGAGGTAGAGGACGCGATCGTGAGCAAGTCCGTGTAAAACCGCCATTGAGAGTTACCGAGGGTCCGAGAGTGGATGGGATTTTAAGGGCTCTTGAGGAAGTTGGAATTTTGGGAGGTAGACTAGCCCAGGAGAGAGATGCCATGATTGCCGCTGCTGTTGAGGCTGCCATCGCTGCTGCTAATAAGGCCAATGGGAATAACGGAAATAATGGGAATCAGGGAAATGTTGAGAATCCAATTCCAGGTCCAGTAAATGTGATTAGGCCGATGTCTAAGTTGGTCAAGCAATTCTTGAAATTAAAGCCACCCAAGTTAAACGACAAAGGTGACCCCAAGACCGTGCCCCGTTGGATTGAGGAACTGGAGAAGGCCTTCGAAGTGTTAGGATGTACTGAGGCCGAAAAGGTGACATTTGCGGTGTATCAGCTGTAGGACAACGCCAATGACCGGTGGAAGGCCACCAAAGGAAGAATATTTCCTGAAGGAATCGCCTAGACTCGGGCTGTATTTTCTGAGAGCTTCTTACGAAAATTCTTCTCTGAGAGCACTAGAGAAAGAAAGTTAGCGGAATTCATAAGACTCCGCCAAAGATCGGCGACAAAGGGATCAAGATGAGGCGTAATTTGCGAGGTTGTCAAGGTTTGCGCCAAGGATGGTAGAACACTCTGAGGATAAGGCGCAAAGATTTCGGGATGGACTGAAATCTGATCTGAAAAGTCAGATGATATTGCTGAACATCAAGGACTACAGGGAGATGTATGAGCGGGCACAGGCTATAGAGCAGGATTAGACTGATAGGGTAGCCGCCTCTGGATCGCGGTTCGCCCTAGCTATGGACAACCGTCGTCTTGGGAAGAAACCGATGGCGGGAAATAATCGATTTGTCCCACCGATCAGAAAGAATATCAAGAAGCCAAACCACTAGTAAAACAAATTTGGGGCATGCTTCAAGTATGGACCATCAAATTAGGAATTACCCTCAGCAACGCCTCGCAGGAATCCCGATGCAACTACAATAACCCCGAGCTGAGAATCAGTCTGGGAATTTCCCACCGACTATTATGAACAGACCGCTGGCATAAGGACGTGTGTACGCCATGGCGCGAAGGGAGATTGAGAATGCGCTAGGCGTGGTCACAGGTATGGTTTCTCTGTGTTATCATGTAGCATATGCCTTGTTTGATACGGGGGCGTCGCACTCCTTTGTATCCGCCGGTTTGTTGAGTTAGCTGGATTAAAACCTGTCTTGTTAGAAGTGCAACTATGTGTGACTACGCCATTAATGGATAAGATATGCATATCGTTAGGATGTCCGGATTGTGAGATATTAATTAGTGGTGTAGAAAGCAGGATAGATCTAGCGGTTTTGCCAATGTATGATTTTGATTTAATCGTGGGCATAGACTGGCTAGTTAAGCAGAATGCCGTAATGGACTGCAGTAACAGGGTGATCCAGTTTAGCCCAGCTGGACACCTTAGATTCGAGTTTGTAGAGAGTTGGGGAGAAACCTTGATCCCTTGGGTTTCATCAGTCAAGACAACTAAATTGTTGGTTGAGGGCTGTCAAGGTTATTTAGCAAGTGTCGTTGATTCGACAGCAAAAGAAATACGGCTATAGGATATAGCGGTGGTGTGCAAATATCCCGATGTCTTTCCTCAGGAATTGCCGGGATTGCCACCAGAAAGAGAAGTGAAATTCGTCATCGAGTTGGCATTTGGGACTGAGCCAATCTCGAAGCCGTCTTATAGGATGTCGTTATCGGAATTGAAGGAATTGAAGGTTTAGATGCAGGAACTATTGAACAAAGGTTTTATCCGATCGAGTGCGTCTCCATGGGGAGCGTCGATATTATTCATTAGGAAGAAGGATGGGTCGCTAAGGCTGTGTATCGATTACCGTCAGCTGAATCAAGTGACGGTCAAGAATAAGTATCCCCTCCCAAGGATTGACGACCTGTTCGATCAGTTACAAGGAGCCTCGTATTTTCTAAGATTGATCTGAGAACGGGGTATCACCAGTTAAGAATCCAAAAGGAGGATATTCTACAGACGGCATTCAGGACGAGGTATGGACACTATAAGTTCACAGTAATGCCGTTTGGACTAACTAATGCCTCTGCTACCTTCATGGACTTAATGAACCGGGTATTCAAGGAATTCTTAGATCAGTTTGTCATTGTCTTCATAGATGACATTTTGGTGTATTCGAAGAGTCTAAAGGAACATGAGGTACACTTGAAAAAGATTCTACAGATGTTAAGAGAGCACGCACTGTATGCTAAGTTTAGCATGTGCGAGTTTTGGCTAAACCGTGTAACATTTCTTGGGCATATAATTTCCGAAGAAAAAATCTCCATGGATCTCGCAAAGATTGAAGCAGTAATGGATTGGCCGAGACCGATGATAGTTATTGAGGTTCAGAGTTTCTTAGGACCGGTAGGATATTATCGGCGATTTGTAGAGAGATTCTTAGCGATAGCCACACCATTGACGAGGTTGCTTAAGAAGGAAACAAAGTTTGAATGGATAGACAAGTGCGAAGAGAGTTTCCAGGAATTGAAGCAGAGATTGACGATAGCGCCAGTGTTGACGATTCCTTTAGAACCGGGCGAGTATGAGATTTATAGTGATGCTTCGCTCAAAGGATTGGGATGCGTGCTAATGTAACATGGAAGGGTAGTTGCTTATGATCATGGCAGTTAAGGCCTCATGAGATGAACTACCCGACCCACGACTTGAAACTGGTAGCAATTATTTTCGCACTTAAGATTTGGAGGCACTACTTATGTGGAGAAAGGTTCCAAATCTATACGGACCATTAGAGTCTCAAGTACTTGTTTTCGCAGAAGGAATTGAATATGAGGCAGAGGCGTTGGATGGAACTATTGAAGGACTATGACTGTGACATACTGTATCACCCCGGAAAGGCCAACCGGGTAGTGGATGCCTTGAGTAGGAAATTGAGCATCGCACAATTGATAGTCAAAGAATGGATTTTATTGGAAGGAGCGCAAGACTCAGAATTTAAGTTCGAGGTAGGACACCTCTCCAGTCTGATAGCGATGTTAAGGATTAAATCGGAAGTGCAAGCCAAGATTAAGGCGTTGCAGTCTACGAACCCTGAGATTTAGAAGATTTTGGAGATGGACGGCACTAAGAGGAAACCGGACTTCCAAGTGTCCGAAGATGGAATTCTTAAGTTTCGAGAGCATTTGTGCATACCCGATGATTTGGAACTTAAGGAAGAGATTTTGTCGGAAGCTCATAAGAGCAGTTATAGTATCCACTCGAGCAGCACAAAGATGTACCAAAACCTTCAACAGCACTATTGGTGGAACGGAATGAAAGTGGACGTGGCCAAGCATGTGGCCAAGTGTTTGACGTGCTAACGAGTGAAAGCACAACATTGTAAGCCTGGTGGAATGTTGCAACCGTTGGAAATCCCAAAATCGAAATGGGAGCATATTACAATGGATTTTATAATGGGCTTGCCAAGAAGTCAGAGAGGACACGACTCTATTTGGGTAATAGTGGACAGACTGACCAAGTCGGCGCACTTCCTGACGGTGCAAAAGGACTTCGAGCTCAAAAGGTTGGCAGAATTATATGTGCGTCAGATAGTTCATCTTCATGGAGTATCGATATCAATCACATCGGACTGTGATCCTCGGTTTACTGCGAATTTTTAGAAAAGTCTACAGTCGGCCATAAGAACCAAGTTGCAATTCAATACGACCTATCATCCGCAGACGGATGACCAGTCTGAGAGGACTATTCAGACATTAGAAGATATACTGACAGCATGTGTATTAGATTTTTAGGGCAAGTGGGAATAGCAGTTGCATTTGATGGAATTTTCCTACAATAATAGCTTTTAGCAAAGTATTGATATGGCACCATTTGAAGTACTTTATGGCAGAGCGTGTAGAACACCGTTATGTTAGGACGAAGTGGGGGAAAGAAATATAACGGATCCAAAGTTGGTTCAGCAGTTGATGGAAACAATAAAGATTATCCAAGAAAGGCTAAGAAATAGCTTAGAGCCATCAGAAAAGTTACGCGGACCGAAGGCGTAGGCCGTTAGAGTTTCAGGTTGGCGACCATGTATTTCTTAAGATCTCTCCAATGAGAGGACTGTCTCGGTTTGGCAAGAAAGAAAAGCTGAGTCCAAGGTATATAGGCCCGTTCAAGATTTTGGAAAGGATTGGAACATCGATCCTATCGTCTAACTTTGCCGCCGGCAAGTTCATAACGTCTTCCACGTGTTGATGTTGAGGAAATACGAACCGGATCCGACCCACGTGCTGAATCATAAGGTAATAGACGTGGACGACAGGGTGTCATACGTAGAAAAGCCAGTGCGAATCAAGAGTAGGAAAGAGCAAGTTTTAAGAAGCAAGACGATTCCGTTGGTCAAAGTTGTATGAGAATATCACGGGATGGAAGGCGCCACATGGGAAAGCGAGGATGTAATGCGACGTCAGCACCCCCATTTATTTAAGTAGTTGGGTTTGGATTGTAAATTTTGAGGACGAAATTTTTATAAGGGGGGAAAAGTTGTAACGTCCTGAAATTCGACTTACTTTCGTGATCAATAGAATAGATAATTATTTTTCATTTCATTTTAGTGAATCTCGCCCGGAACTGATCATTCTCGGGATACTGACCATTAGGGAATGGCTAGCTAGGAAAACGGTGCGTGGACCCAAGAACTAGACCGTAAATCAAGTCCGATTTCGAGAAGCGACGAGAGAATATTTTGTGCTAATGTGGGCGGTTTAAGAAGAGTGACGGAATTGTTTCGACCGACGATGTACGATTGGATAACAAGTGATTTCGCCAAACCGAGAGTACGCGTGGCGAAACGATCCCGAACTTATTCGGACGACCACGACCCCTGGGACTAGCGATAAATCCTCGTGTTCTCTGGAAAATTGGGATCGTCATGACTCGAGTAACTCTAGGTCGATACGCGTAATCCCTAACCAGTCGCCCGTTAGTGAGAGACGCTAAAACTGAAAATTAAGCTAAATTGATCGTGGAATTGAGTCCAGATTTTAGTGTCGAATTTCGTAGGCATACGTGACTATTTTGCAAGGACGATGTCATTTTTATGTGGCCACTCATATTTGGGATCGATAGAGTCAAAAATTGAAAATTTGACCCGGGACCGGAAAATTACCATTTTACCCCTAGGCCTAATTATAGGGTTCTGAATTTTGGGATTATTTGAAGCATATTTTGGGGTTTTATATTGCTGTATTTCAGACCAATAATGCTGAAATTTGAAGTCCAAATTGCCCCCAAGATATTTAGCAAGTTTGATCCTAGCCTTTGGATTAGGGGTAGGATTGTCAATTTTGCTTGGTTGGTCAACCACCCCACCATCTCACTCTCTCTATACACTCTCTAGTCTCTCTCTCTCTCTTCATTCTCACCTCACCATCACCGCCAACCCTCTCCTCCCATGGCCTCACTCTCTCCGTTTCTTCCCTTTCGGCCTCACTGCGCCGTCGCTTGTGACCCGATCTTTGCTCACCGAGGCGCCCCACCGTCACCAGCCTCACCCCACCATCACCATTCCGTCTCTCTCTCCTCTCCCTCTCACCGTGTCTCCCCCTCTCTGCTCTCTCTCTCTCTCTTGGCTACTCAAGGACCTCGCCGGAGCCGCCGCTCGCCATCACTGTTCCGGCGCGGATCCACCGTTGCCCAGCCATCCTCGCCACTTGCTCAACCCTGTTTGAAGCCTAGGAACCCAAGTGAGTACAACCCTAAACTCTAATTAGGCTAATTTACATTTCTAGATGGGTCTTAAGAGTTAATTAGGGTAATTTAGGGGTTAAATTGTGGAGATTGTTAGGGGCTGATGTGGTGGCTGATTTCGCGGCTTAGGGTGATAATTTAATTGAGGTTTAGCGGCTTAGAATGTGTCGGGTGGTGGCTGGAATTGTCAGATCGAAATGGCCCGAGTTCGGTTAAGTTCGGGCTTAAATTGTGGAATATTGTGTGCGCCTCGAGTTGTTCTCATGGTGGCTGTTTTGGATGATGTTTTGGGAGCCAAAGGGAGTAATTTGAGGATATTTCTTGGCCTAGAATGACCTATTTAGTGGCTGTTCATATCGGGACTTAATTGGACTAAGAGCGATCAATTCGAGGTTTAATTGTGTAACCATCGGGATGGCTTAGATTGACTATTTGAGTGGCTGAATTGCCTTAGGTTGCGATCAATTTTGTGGTGCCGCGTCATGTGCCTAGTGTGACTAAGAATGGAGTAGCTTGGCGGGCCTTAAGTGGGCGAATTCATGTTGATCCAATTGTGTGATTTATGTGCGTAAAATTATGTGCCAAGTTTATGCCATGGTTGGACCAAAAGATTTGATTAGTAGAGCCTGTGATTTATTGAATTGAGCATATTGTGTTGTGAATTGAATAAGTGATGTTGTGCAATTGAATGCTCATTGTGAAATTCGTGAGTGCCCAAATGTGAACGTTGTGGCCATAGGTGTGCATCTCGAGCACTAGCATGGCATGTGCATATACGAGTGTGCACGAGTGACATGAGAATGTGATCACCTAAGATGCCCTGATGCGTTTAACGCGGAGTTCAGATAATAACTGGTGTATGTGAAAATGTGATCACATAAAGCCTTTATGCGTTTTACGCGGGGTAGTGAACCCATCTTGATGCGTGTAACGCGGGACGATACCCGGATTACCGAAAGATGACCAACCTGATGCGTCTTACATGGGCCAGAGATCGATTCAAACTGTTAGACCTGATGCGTTTTATGCGGGTTAGTAAAATTGGTAATTGCAAGTGTGCAAGAGTGCAAGTGTGCGGAATGCATTGATGAGACTTGAGTATGGGTGTGAGCACGAGCATATGCATGACGTGCCGTGGTCGAATTCTATGCTGCTATTGTAAATTTATGAGATGCCTAACCTGCAAAGTCAAGTAAGTGTTGGATTTGGGTCCGAGGGCCTGAGTCAATTATGTTTTGACTTGTGTGATTGCTTAGTACTCATTAGGAGGTGCATGTTAGCCTAGTTTAGATTTAGGGAACCTACTTACTGAGATTTTTCTCATCATTGTATAAACCCAATTTTTCAGACCCCTGTACCACGAGATGCCCGAAGTTTCGAGACGTTTTGGGATTCCGCATCAGATAGAGCGGACGAGGACAATACACTCTGTAGGGAACGGGGAGTCGTACATTAGATATTATACTTTAGTATGGGTGGATATGGGGGAAACATATTACCAGACCTACGAATATGTAGCTTGGTGCTTCAGGGATAGTCTCGAAGAGTATGGTCCTCTTCGAACTTTTAATGTCCCGGTTACCGAACTGGGCACGAGGTACCCCCGGTGCCCCGATGGAGAAGTGGCTAATCCTAATTCTTCAACTGAGGAGAGTGCGAGCTCTGATGGAGTACCAGTAGAGTACGCAGTGGACGAGCCCGATCTGATAGACTTGGAGCCAGCTGACTAAGACGTTGTTTTGGAGCCGATGGAGTCAGATGATGAGGAGCTGGAGCCAATCGAGGAGGGTCCCGTACCAGAGACTGGGCCTGAGGACATGACGCAGAGGAGGAGGCTGCAGAGGCCGAGTCTGAGCCGGACTCATTGGATTCTGAGGAGGAGATGCCTCATAGCTCTTCATCTTCGGAGTCTTCTGATTCCGACCCGGATTGGGCACCGTAGGGTTGAGCTTTAGTCTCAAACTGGTAGGGCCAATTGCTTTTTGACCGGAGTCCCACCTTAGGTAGTAGAGTGACCCCCGGGCCACTTACCCTTTTTGTCAATAGTGGCCATTGACCCGCTTTTGATTTTTGAGCGCAAGCTGTAAATGGATGATGTATATGGTTTCCAGTATCAATGCAAATATATATCTGTTCATGTTGTTTGTTGCGTGGCTATCCTTGGTTTCGTAGTTTTAAATTGTTCGAGTGTTGTATTGCTTTTGCATGTGCTTTAATATCTATGTTGGGCGTTGGGTCGGTGACGTGTCCTGGGACGTCACACTCGAATCGACCTTTGCGAGGGATGTGGTGCGCCGTAAGATGCGGTTCGTGACATGTCCTTTTTTCTTAAAATATATTTTTTGCCTCTACTAAAGTGACTATGTTTATCAAATTTTGTTTAATATTATTGTTGATATTTATTTTTCTATCATTAGTACTTAGTTAATTTAGTGTTTTTTTTTGGTTGCATTTTCTCTATTTTTCATGTTCTTACACCAATTAAGGGTAAAAGAGAGTTTTCCTTACAAAAACTGAGATGTATCACCCCTTGAAAGTCTTCTGCATTGCACATGCTTTAAAAACTGATGGAGGGCTGGCGACCATAAAAAAAAAAAGAAAAGTTCAAGAGACATAGTGTAATAATCAAAAGTTTGAAGACAAATGTGTACTACCTTAAAAATTTAGAGAGGTTTTGTGCAATTTCCCCTAAAATTACGGCAAAAGGATAAACATAAATTAGATTAAAGGAAAAAGGCATCAATAACAAAATTGTCAACTGTCACGCCCGAACCCCCCACCGAGCCCGCAACATCCCGACCACGGTTGATAATTTAAAAGCGACGCCCCCGTGACGCGTCGCCGACCTAAAATGAAATACATAAGCGGAAGAATGTAATAATAACCCAGACAATAAAACAAGACTAAGGAATAGACATCAAAGTATAATAAACACCAAACATTTTAAATCCTTCAATATTACAAACAGGCATCCCGGCTTCCAAAACAACCACAGGTTTTCAAAAGGGGCGGTGATTAACAAGCCTATCTTCTCTACAAAAAAGGGTACTCAAAATACAGGATAAACCTGGTCTATCCTTCAAACCCCGTGGTACTCGGGCAAAGATCCCGGGATCCCTCACGATCGCGGATCTGAAAGTGGTTATATAATAACCGTGAGACAGAGTCTCAATAAGCAACAACCTAAACCTAACCTAGGCTAATGCGTACCCAGACCAGTCTAACATGCGAACTACTAATAATACAATCAATTTCGTATGAGAGGCTTACCTCGCCTCGATCCACGTGCCAATCCTGCATATTAGTTCAAGCATGATAATGCAAGAATAAATCACCGCCACATCACGATCACTAGCACCCACATTTCCACTCGAAATCAATCAATTCAACCCAGTACCCACACGCACATTGAACCAATCATCCACACGCACCATCAGTCAATTCGATCGTCAACCACATGCTCAACCAGCCAATTCAATCACACGCTCAACCAATCGATCCAGTCACACGCTCAACCAACCAATCCAGTCAAACTCAACCAGCCATTTCAATCACACTCAAATCACATACGTGGTCGAACATCTTTCTCACGACCCGCGCCACTGCGCCTCAGGTCCATTCTCACTGCCCGCGCCCACTGCGCCTCAAGCTCAGCCCTCAGATCAAGCCGGGCTCCGTCCCGCGTAACCACGCCTCAGGACATTTTCCCATTCCAATGACCCGCGTAACCTACGCCTCAGGTCTAGTCATGCCTTATTAGCCACACCCGCGTAACCTACGCCTCAGTTGGCAACCCTCCGATCGATCCGGGCTTTCTTTTCATGCACATGCACCACAACACAATTCGCCAATCAACACATCGTACAAATCAAACTCGACCATGCTCACCACATTATATTCCACCAATGTCACACTGACAGGCCACCACACTCAATTCAACTCAGTTCAATTCACACTTCGCCACCGCAATTCACAAAACCCGACGTTCAAGTCGGTCACGCACAATTATTCACATAAGCACTCCACTCTAATCAGTCTAATTTAACTAAATTAAAACACCACATAATCTAATTTAATCATAAAATAATTAAACTAAATACACGCCCTAGCCATTCTAGCCCGAATTGGTCAATTAAATACCCAAAATACTAAGTAGGGTTTAGGGAGTCGCCGGGCGAGTCAGCGGGGCGACGGGTAACCAAAGGGGCGGCGGCAACAGGGACGGCGAGGTCAAGCAAAGCGGGCGGACGGGAGAGAGGGGAGGGAGAGGGAGACCGAGGGGCGGCGGCCGAACGGACCGGGCCGCGAGGTCGGCCGGTGGTCATTGCCACAAGGCAGGGGTCAACGAGCCGATCGGGCAGCTTACTTAACGAGCCGACCGGGCGAAAGTGACGAATCTAGCCGATTGGCTAGTGACGAGCTCGCTGCTCGCTCGGGCTAAAAGGTGGGGGAACGCCGGGAGGGAGAGAGAGGTGGGGGGAGGCCAGCTGCACGGGCGTAGGCGGGCGGTCACTGGCGACGGCGATACAAGCGCAACGCAGCGGCGAAAGGGTGACGAAAAGCGGGCGATCCTACCAAGGAGAAAACAGAAGAAGAAGAAGAAGAGAGAAGAGGGAGAAGGAAGAGAGAGAGAGAGAGAGAGAGGGATGCTCAAGGGGGGGGATGGGGCATGCAAAGAGGGGACGTGAGGGCGGAGGGGGGGGCTAGTGTGCACGGGCCCCGGGAAAAGAGAGAGAGAGAGAGAGAGAGAGAGAGAGAGAGAAGGAAGAGAGAGAGGGGGACACACGGGGAAGGGGGGGATCCGGCAGGGAGAGAGAGAGAGAGAGAAAGATGGAGATAAGGAGAAATTTCAAATTTTAAGCGTGAACCAAGGGACGCGGTTTAAACCAAAAATCAACTAATCGGTCCCGATTAAATTCGGGAAAAAGGCCTAACGGTCCGCAATAAATCCCGACAAAATCTTAGGGCACACGGTCAAAATAAAATAACCCAAACCGCACTACGGGGAGGTCTACCAAGTCCAAATTTGTACCCGGTCCAAAAATCCACTTTCTCACTTTTCCTAATAACCTCGATTAATCGGGCTGCAATAATATCGACACCGTCCAATTTATTTCGTCCCGAAACTCCCGGAAATCGACTGCCAAGTTCAGGGTCTAAATTAACGGCCAAATTCGATCGAAGTGCGATTGTAGCAAAATTTCTATTTTTAAAAACAAGAACCCGAGAGTAATAATCGGTTCCCGGCGAAATTTTATTATAAGTTTAATCGACGAAATACTCGCTTTATAAACCCCAAAAATGGGCCAAAATCTGGACTATTACATCAACTGGCCTTACCAAAAAAAAACAAAATTGTCAACTGACAAAAATTGGTCGCTCAATTTTTATATTTAACAGGTTAATTTATGTGAAATTGATTGGTTGCCAAAAATATTTCAAAATCTTATCAAAGGATATGATGCCTCAAAGAATAAAAGAAAATGATTAACCAAAATCTAATGTAATTTTTGAAATGGGCCAAGCACAATAACCCAAAGTGGTTGAATTGGCTGTTCTTGGAAAATTAAACACTACAGACGTGATGGCAAGTGTGTAGTGTGATGTTGAAGTGAAAAACATTTATACAGAAGTAGAATCTTCTATCAAATGGATATTAAAGGAGTCAGAGAGATGAGACACAAATGAGATTTATAATAGTTCGGCCTTCCACCTGGCCTACTTCATCTCCCAATTTTTACAGCCTTAACATAGTTAGAACCCATTACGTAATCCTTATGATGTTACAATTTGTACGGAGTACTGCTTCCATAGAAGTTTCGGGAGTTGCTTCTATAAACTCAAGCATCTCTCACAACACTATATTACTCTCTTTTCAAATTACAAATATTCACACCATCTATAAAGCTTTACAATTAGAAAACACTTAGATATACTCCAGGTTGCTTTTGTCTGATTCCAACACTTGAAGACAGCTTTGACACTCTAATTTTAGTCGAATTCGAATTGATAAATATTTAGGATCACCAAGACCTTTCATGGTTGTGTCTAGAACCATCTAGTTCAACTTTAGCATGAGCTGCTTTTGCAAAACACTCCTCCTAGACATTTCACGAAATTTCTCTGCATTGTTCACCTTCTAAAAGCGGGTCCTTCCAACCAAATCTACGTCCTTGTGTTCTAAGATTGTTCACCTTCTATTGGTGCATTCAAGCTTTAAAGAACCTTCGTTTTGCAACTTGTTCATCATCTACAAATGTCTTTTTAAACGTAGACACACTTCCCATTCAATAGCTTGTTTACCTTTTATAAAGGCCAAAGCCTTTCCATGCTTTGAACATCTTTTTGCCGACACTAGCTATTTTTGGCTTGTGCACATAGAAGCTGTCCTACACATTCAAATATACACATTATTATCATTTGATTATTTGGTCATTTTGAGAATATCATTGATAATTTTGTCAATAATTTTTAAAACAATTTTCTTGATCAATCAATTTTTAACATTAACTAACCATTTTACGATACATAATGAGACTTCAATTTTACTATTTGTGCTCTTTGTTATTGAGGCCTTTTTCTTTTTACTCAATCGTGTTTCTTTTTGTTAAATTATCTTAGTAGCTCTATTAATATATCCATCAATTTTGATTATTTTCATTTTTTAATATTGTTATTGATTTATTTTTTCTGATATTAATTTTTATTTAATTTTTTCTTCTTCATTGTTTTTGTTTTTTCATGTTTTTAAGAGATCAAGTGTAAAAGAGAGTTTACTTTAACAATGAGATGAAAAACCACATTCATCTTTTAAAAGCCATGTGCATTGCACATACTAACGGCAAATATAACAGAAGAAAATAAATTTTAGATAATTATGAACTTTCCGCAACGACTTAGATGTCATTAATTATATGATTCAAAAGATTTGGATTTTTGAATTTCCATAACGCAGTTTGGTAGAGTAGCCAATGAAAGTTAGATTTAAAAGTCTACAAATGTAGAAAAAATAAATATGACAGAGGGAATTTATGATTAGAGAATGTTTTGGTGCTTTTTATCGTATTATTGAAAACCAAACTTGCAATTACTTTGTTTTCGAGTCGAAAAATTTAAATAATCTTCTTTAATATTTTATACATACTATTCCAACGATTTCACCCTAAACTGACAGAGAACTGAAATCTTGTGGATGATTTCCATGTTGTATTGATTCTAAACCAATAATTATGAAAAAAAACCGAAATAGCAAGGGTCAGAACATAATGTATCAAACACAAATTTTGAGTTCCGTTCAAAATATCTATATCATGTAAATGGGTGAAACTCCCACTAGTTTAATTTTTAGGTTAACTTTAGCACGTCTTCATTTGTAGGTTGAATCGACGATCGTGGTGAGAAAGAGTTTAATAATGTGGGGATAACGATGATTATATCTTACATATTTGACAAATAAATCATATTGAAAGATCAACAAAAAAAAAATTGTCATCAAAAAATTATATCACATGCTTTATAAATAAATGAATATAAAAACATAACTTATATGTTTTTACAATATAAGTTATAATAGAAGGGCAAAATATATCTTTAGAGGGCTAATATTGAATGATGAACATATTTCAAAAGTAAATATTTCTAAATGCATTCAAGTGACCACTCTTGCGATTAAATGCTTTGAGATCGATTTGACTATTGTTTGATAATTTATGATTAAATGCATAATTAGATTAAATAAACACAATATGTTGCCATGTTGTGACCCACATGATTAAATAATAATCACATCACTCTTGGTACTTTGCAATTGATGATGATATCTGTGAAAGAGTTAGAATGATATATCGATATGTATTCTATGTAGTGATCATGGCTGTGATCATCATGTCGATCGAGTTTTCAATATCGTGCGGTGCATGATTTGGCTCTTCATAAGATCCACAGGAAGCGCAGGTTCTCGTCTAGTGAGTAAATAGAAATTAATCAGACATGGATAGAACTTTATTAATCCTTTGATCTCATTTGAAATGTTTCTCAACAAGCAAAATTGGTGTTCCCACATAAGGAAACCAAAATAAAAAGAATACAAGCAAAGCTAGCATATAATCATCTGGGTCCGAATCCTACTAAGAGGTCCATTCGAATCCTACTAAGAGGTCCATTCGAATCCTACTAAGAGGTCCACTAGAGATCGCGAATTGTCGAAGAAAGAACAAGATGTTCATAGCTGCCCTAGGTTTTTTGGACTAGGAGTCCATTTTCTTCTCAGGCAACAAGATAAGGCTTGCTGGTATTGATCTCGGCCTTTGGTTTTGGAGCATTAATATCCTTCTGTCCATGATTTGATACCTTCATCTCAAAGCGTTGGAGCAAATTCTCTAATTCAGATATCTCCCCGCAGATATCCATGGTAAGTTCGCTTCTCGCTGCAATATGTTGCCGGAAGCTGTGCACTAGATTAAGTCCGCTCTCGATCTCCATGCCTAGTTCTTCCATCGTCATCCTCAATTCCCTAAGATCCTCCTGCGAGTCTTTAAACTTCCTCTTTAAAGACCGGTAGCCCTCAAGCGACTTTAGAAGCTGTTGTGAGAGCTCTTTGTTACGCTCCTGAAGCACGGTGTCTTTGTGAGCTTCTCCGCCGTGCTTCTCCTTGTGCTCGACGGCACAAGCCTGTACTTTAGCCAACAACAGCTCATTTTGTGCCTTGAGATCGTTGAGATGCTCCTCCATTCCATTCAACTCATGTACCTTTTTTGAGAGTTCTGCTGCCATTATCTCCCTTTCTTTTCCTAGGCTAGAGCACATCATCTCGAGGCTCTTTCGAGCCGCCAAACTCGCGTTTAGCGCTTTCCTTAGCTTTTCCTTCTCATCGACAACAATCTCGTCAGGCTTCTTGTCCCTCTTTCCATTTCTAGGCCTAAGTTCCGTGTAGCATCGCCTCAGCTCCGCTTCCCTCTTATTGTCGCCACACTGAGACTTTTGGACTCGAGTCTTGACATCATCAAGGATGGTCATTATCCCAGCTAATCTTTGCTTCTTGCGGTCATCACCATTTTTGCCGCACGCTTCATTGTGATCTTGGACTAATTTTAGCAGCAGCATTATATTTGTGGCAACACCTATTGAAAAGTAACTAGGAACATTAGACAAATTCCTAATAAAGATAGACTAACTATACATATTCAATTGGAAATTTCCTTCTTCTTCCTACAGATAATGAATGAAAATCTAATGAACATAGTAATATGGCCAATAACTTTGACATCGATGGAGATCAGGCCCTAAAGAAAGCATCGAGCGACATTGCTTATGAAGGTACGGTTTCATCACCTTCTAGCATGTAATCTTCTCGCCTTTCGACATTACCAACCAAAGGAGGAAGTAAATCTGGCGATGAATGGGCACGAACTCGGTTCGCATCTTCCATCAAACCTCTAATTCCAGGAGTGATGATATTTCGGAGATATGGAAGAGATAGCAAGAAGGATTGAAGAGGACGATGACAGATAGAAAAGGAGAGAGATTTTGGTTTTCACTCTCCTGTTAATCTCTCCTCCTATTCCATGTCTTTGTTTCTGCTTCTTCTAAGCAGTTTTCTTGTTTTCCTTTTTTTTCCTTATAAACCAACATTGACGGTCATTGTTGTGGGCAAATAACGGTTGTAGTTTGACTTCTTATTGGCCTTCCATTTGGTTTGACTTCCATTGCCATCTCTTGTGTGGTTCTTATAAATTCCCAGCAATTTTCGTTGAAACGGATATTTAAAAGACAATAATATTAATAATATTTAGCAAAAAGAAAAAATTTCAGAGAGCGTTTGATCATGTCGTTAATGTGAGGACTTCGATATGTTGGATAAGTTCGAGGCAAGGGGCAAATTCTTCGACGTACTCGACCTACGGTTTTTTTCAATAATTGTTATTTGTAACACATAGTGAAGAACACAATATAATAAATCAATACAACAAAGTGAAATAATAAAAGCAATTTGGTTTTGACTGAATAGTATTGTTCACATGATTTTGATTCGCGATTATGACTTTAAGTCATGACGTTTTCATCTTTTTCTAAGGCACCAAAAGTGTATTTTTTGTCTGAGTATTTCACTCAAAATAAGTTACTTTCATTGGAGAAACGGAGTTCATATTTTAATAACTAAGTATTTTCTACCTAATCATTTATGAAAAAATTATTAAAAAACTCTTTTCTTGGACATGTTTATAAAAAGAAAATTAATGGTCATCGAAAAATTAATATTGTTTTCTCGGACAGGAGCTAAAGTTAATACTTTTTTATGAGACAAGAAAAATTGAGGTCAGAATTGAAACTTAAGATGAAATTATTCTATTTAAAGGAAATTAGCACCCAAACAAATAGGCACTTAATCGAATCAAGAAAGAGTTCCTTTCTCTTTCTAGGACAACGAAAATCCCTAAGCCTTGTTCAAATTATTTGTCGTCATTTTCTAGATTTTTTGTTTTCAATTACATTCTTCAAGAATATACTAATTTGTTCAAATTGGTCATTCATTCAAAAATCTTAATGAAAATGCCGAGTTAAATTTGTCATAAAAATAAATGGCTTCGAATCAAAAGAGCAATCAAGTCGGACGTTGAGGCGTGATATCACTTTCCTTAAGGATTTATTTGCCTCACAATGTTACTAATGGTCACCGGCAAAAATCCTCCAAGATACAACAAAGTCTCAAAATGAGAATACTAGATAGCAATTCTAGTATTTCTCCAGAGTCTCTTTGGGAAACAATTGAAAATAATGGCTGCAGTTTTCTAAAGAAATCGATTTTAAAGAACATAGGCAACTCTTCACGAAAGGTTGCAAAGCTAACAAAGATATTCCTTCGGAAGAAGTGGCAAACTGAACAAATGCAACCCTTCAGAAACATTGAAAAACTGAACAAGTATAATCTTCAAAAGTTGTCTTGAAAAGGCACATGTAAAATTCGGAATAAAATAAAATGAAAATATACATAAATAAAATTCCAAATTTTCATAATTTCGAAAATTTATTTAATAAACAAAAAACAACCTTTCAACTAATAAAGATTAATGAGATCACCTTACTTAAATAAAAAAAAAAAAAAATAAAGGGATTAGTGCTAATTAAACCGCTGGGCTGTGTAAGCGTGCTCAAGGCCAAGTGCGCCAAAATCACAGACCAAGACGCGTGGGTATTGTGTAGACCACACACCCCATTATCTTTACTCTAAAGAGCAAGAAGATATTCACAGTTATAAAGTGGTCCACTTTCTCAAAACTTTCCTTTGTGGGACAAAAGAAAGAGCATTATTTTGTTTGTTTTACAAACAAACATCCAACAAAATTACTGTTGAATACATGTACCAATGTAAAAGCAGAATGTTCTTCCTTTCTCACTCGAGCCTCTCCATTATATGCCTCAATGGCCGAATCATTCTTGGTCGGAGGAAATATGCTAAAGTAGCAGTCACCATATCAAAATTTTGAAACACGGTGGGAAATCTGGAAGGTACCCTAAAAAGTTTTCATAAACTTGGGATCTCACAGAGTGGAGTTCAAGGATTAATTTCACAAAACACAATTCAAAAGTCCGGCTATCCCTTTGGTCGATATCTAGCACAAGAGGCATGAATTACATGCTACGGTGTTCTATTCTCTCCTTGGAGCGTATATTAGTATTATTTATGATAAATCTATAAACACTATACAGTCCTTAGCTCGTCATCCTCATCTGACTAATCCAAAATCTTAGATATGATACTTTTGTTCAAGTCATAGTTACTTCTCCCTCACTTAAACACAATTACAAAAGATGATAATGTATATTTCAATTTGGGAAAGAAGATCCATGATGCTAAGACGACAATACCATCCAAACAAGAATGCCTCGCATTTCATTATATTTCCAATACATATGGATTTATTAGTTTTTTTTGGCAATATATCTCCAGATAATAATTCAAATTTGATAAAAAGTAGCAATGAAATAAATTAAGCAAATAATTACATTAACAACATAAACATTAGTACTCAAGTAGAAACTGTAACATTCCGAATTTTCACCCAATTTGGGGTTTATAAAATGCATGATTTGTCAGTGCGCTTATAGTAAAGTCTCGCCCGGGAGCTGATCACTCCCGGTATTTATTTTAAACCAGAGATTTCGCTAGAATCGCACTCGATCGAATTTCGTCGTTATTTAGACCCTGGACTTGCAGTCGATTTTCGGGTGTTCGAGGCATAATAAATTAGACGGTGTCGATATTCAGGGTTGCGGTATCGAGATTGTCAGGAATAATGAAAAAGTTTGGGTTTTCGGACCGGGTGCAAATTTGGACTAGTAGACCCCTCGTAAAAATTTTTGGTCAAATTAATTTGGCCTTTGTCCCTTTTTAAGTGCGAGGTCTACTTTGGACCGGTAGGCCATTTTCCGTTTTGGAATTGGACCCCCGGTTTGCGCTTAATAATTTAATTCGTATAAATTTGTTTCAAAAATCTCTCTCTCTCTCTCTCTCTCTCTCTCTCTCTCTCTCTCTCTCTCGGGAGGAATCTAGGCCGCGTCCCATTTAATAGTACGATCCATCTCTAAAATTCTCTTTCTCTCTCTCTCTCTCTCTTCTCTCTCTTCTCTTTCTCTCTCTCTCTCTCTCGAGAGACCCCTCTGCGTCCTCGCGTTCCCCATTTGAGCTTTCCGTCCCCCTTCCCGAGTTAGGAAGAAAGGAAAGGGACGGGTACTGCTTTTTTTTTTTTTTTCTCCTTTTGGAAGGTTGTTCACAACCTTTTCGTCCATGGAGTACGATTCAGTGCGGGTCATAGTGTCATTTCTAAAGGTCCCTTTTAAAACCTCAACCTCACGTGAAACGCGTTGGGTCGTTAATCGCACGAGAAGAAGGGGGTTTTCGTAGCCTCGAGACTACAGGGGGAAAGAAAACAAGTAAGTCGCCTTTTGGCACTTATCCACTCCCAAAGGATGAAAGTCACTTTTTTGGTCTTTCGCTTCACTGGTGGAAAATGTAGAGATCGCCGATTTCTTTGCTCCCAGCCGGTGCCTGTTGCTATCGCCGGCCGCGTGGTGTCTTTACGTTTTTTGGGAGATTGCACTAGAGATCCGGCGTCGCCCGCCGGCCGCCCGCCCGCCCGACCGACCCGCCCGGCCCCCGCCGCCGCCGCCGCCGTCCCCCTGGTCCCGCCGTCCAAATCACTTTGTTCACGGCGGTATTGTTCGGCGGTACTATTCACGCCGGCCACTGCTCCGGCGAAAGTTAATCGCTCCGGGTGGTCTTTGTTCATCCGAGCCCGATTTGGCTCGTCCGCCCGCTTTTAAGTGTCGGACACCGGTGAGTTGACCCTAAACCCTAATTAGGATTATTTGCATTGTTTTTGACAAGTTTAAGGGTTAATTAGGGTATTTTAGGGGTTAACTTAGGGGTTAATTTGTGGGTTTAATTAGGGCTTGGATTATGGCCAAATTGGTGGATTAGTTTGATAAATTGATGGAGGATTAGTGGCCCGAGAGGCGCTGATGAATGGGCTTATCAATTGAATAAATTGACCCGAGTTCGGGAATGTCCGGGTTTAATTTTGTGGATTATATTGCGCGCCATACTTGATTTTTGTGGTGGCCAATTTAAATGATATTTGAGGATTATATTAGAATTTGTTGGTGATAATTATTGGCCTAGAAATTATGGTTTGATGGTCGCCCACGATGGGACTAAATTGGGGCGGCGCAATTAATTTGAGGTTTATGAGCGATTATCGGGATCGATCGGTTTGTGGAATTGATTGGCTAATTGAGCCTATTAGTGATTAATTTGATGATGCCATGTCACGTGTCTAGCGGGACTAGAAATGGATTAACTTGGTGAGCCTCGAATGCACGAATGCTTGTTGACCCGGTTAAGTAAAATTGTGCATGGATAGTGTGCTGATTTGATGCTATGGCTGATTTGAACTTGATTGTTTGAGTGGGCATGTTAATTTATGAAATTGAATATTGTGAATTGCCCAAGTGTGAATTTCATGGCCATGGATGTGCATCGAACATTGGCACGGCATGTGCATTCACAAGTATGCTTGAATGACATGTGCATTGTGATCACCTAAAATGCCCCGATGCGTGTTACGCGGGTTCGGGATAAAATTGAGGTTTGTGAATGTGTGATCACAATAAACCCTGATGCGTGTTACGCGGGGTAGTGAACCCGTCCTGAGGCGTGTTACGCGGGACGATGCCCGGATTACCGGAAGATGTCCGGCCTGATGCGTTTTACGCGGGCTGTGTGGCATGAGCCTGCGGGCTAGAGATCGATCTCGGTGTGGACCGGCGCTTTACGCTGGTCGGACCCGGCGCGCTTAACGCGGGTCGGAGGAGTAATTGAGAATCGGGTTGAGTGCTAGTGTGCAAGTGTGCGATAATGCATTGATGAGGCATGAGCATGAGTGCGAGCACTAGCATATGCATAACATGCGTTAGACATAGAAATGCACGTGTATGTGCTGTGATTATATTTTGCCGCGTGGCTGCTTTTTGTTGATTTGACGCCTAACCCGCAGGGTCTAGTGAATTAGATTTAGGCCCGAGGGCCCTGAGCCGCTTATGTGTGTACTTTGTGTTGTTCAAGACTTGTCGAGGTGCATGTTAGCCTAGTTTAGGTTTAGGGAATTACTCGCTGAGATTTATTCTCACGGTTGTTGTAAAACCGATATTTTCAGATCCCCGGCCTTGAGGAGGACAGGGGTCCCGATACATTTTTGGAAGAAGACCCCGGTTAATTGTAGTACCTGAATCCCGAGCCACTTACCCCTTTTGTCAAGAGTGGCCTTGAACCGCTTTTTGATTTTTGGGTATTCGGGCTGTAATTGAATCTTGTATATGAACTCCAGTATTAGTACAAGTGTTGATTTTGGTGGATACCCTTGGTTATGTATTCATTTATGTACGGGTGGTTTTAACTGCTTCCGCATGTGCTTTATATCTCTGTATTGGGTGTTGGGTCGGCGACGGCGTCCCGGGACGTCGACACGAATCGACCTCTCCGAGGGATGTGGCGCACCGAGGAGTGCGCGGGGCGTGACAAAACATAACCTCTCTGTCATAGAAAATTATTTTAAGTAATAAGTTAGGTAAAAAGGAGGAATTGTAATAGAACAAAGTATGTGGCATATTGGTTAAAATTAAAGGGAAAATGACATAAACAGTCTTTAAACTTCGGCCTAATGTGCAGTGTGGTCTTTAAATTTTTAATTTATTCAATGTGGTCCCTGAACTTGTAGTACATGTTCAATGTAGTCCTCGAACTTAAATTAATGGAAGGACTATATTGAATATTTTCACATAGTTCAGAGACTACACTAAACATATACCAAAGGTTCAAGGATGACATTGAATAAATTAAAAGTTCAAGGATCATATTATACATTAAGTTAAAATTCAGGAACTATTTGTATCATTATTCCAAAATTAAACATATCATGGGAAATTTAATTTAAAAGGACATATTACTCTTTCACTATTCTCATGCTATTCACATTTATAAAATGGTTAATACTACGAAAAACCCCAAACTGGTACACCATTGACAAATTTATCACAAACTAATTTTTTACCACGAAAAACCTCAAATCGGTACACTCGTGACAAATTTATCCAAAACTAATTTTTTTTACCATCAAAACTCCCAAATTAGTATATTTGTGATAAATTTACCCTTCGTTAAATTGAATTAATACCACAAAAAATCATAAATCAGTACACCTATAACAAACGGAGCGTAAAATCCTAAATTGGTATATCCATCAACTGCCACGTACCATCTAACTCAGAAATTTGATGGTAAAATTTGATGGAAACTTATAGAGGGTAAAATTATCATAGGTGTACTAGTTTGGGGTTTTTGTGATTGAAAAAATTAGTCTGAAGTAAATTTGTCACAAATATACTAGTTTTAAATTTTTCGTGGTATTAACCCTTATATAAATGAACTAGAGTTGAGCCTTGGTGATGTACGTCACATGGAAAGAGATGATAAATTAAATAATAAATTATAATATCTCTAAAATGCAAGTAATAAGGATAAATAGTTAAGAAGCATAATTTTTTTTATCTTGTTGGGCCCAACTTTAGTTATTTTATTCAATACTATATCACTCTAAAATAATTTAAAAAGTAAAGCGAAAAAACCAATTTGAAAATGGAATTGCATGGACCATTTGAACACATCTATTTCACTTAGAAACTAGTGCTCTAGAAATCCTAAAACTTGTCACTAAAGTGCAATTAAGTCATAAAACTTTCAAAAAGTGCAATTAAGCCTTAAAACTTGCTAGCGTTCTCCATTTGTCAAATTGGACAAATTTAATGGAATGACCAACTTGACATGTTTTAGGACTTGATTGAACTTTTTGAAAGTTCAAGGACTCAATTGAACTTTCATGATAAGTTTTAGAACTTTCGATATACTTATCCCTTTAACTTATATCATTTTAAGATCCAATAGTTAGGGAACAGTGGCATTTCATGAACTTCTTCATTCAAATTAGAAAAGATAATTCTAAATATTCTACTAAGAAAGATTAGAAATATCTAGAGAAGTCCATATATCTCATCAACAATAGATAGATTCACTAATTATGAGTGTAGACAACGATGAAAATAAGTTCACATCAAGTTTTGAAAAATAAAGTAAAAAAAAAATTGTTCATTACGTAGATTGACCATAATGCTCGAGTAAGGGAGTTATTCCTTTTCTTTCAAAGAGTGAATGATTCAGCTAACTTTTAATTTTTGAACTTGCTAGCTAATAAATTAATTTTCATGTAAAATGTTTTTTTTTTTTTTTGAATTTCAAAAATCGATGTTGATTAAAAAGAATGATTTTTTGTATTATTATCACATAACATGAGTATAATGTCGTTTTTGGTTGAGTTAAATAAACTGTAAGATGTGATCTATATATACTTATCCAACTAAGAATTGAGAGTGCCACACAATAATCATTTTTAAATTCTTTTGTATAACCAATCACGATCAATTATTTGATCATTTTGGTGCTCGAAGAATTTTTATTAGAATCAATCTTTTGACCGAAATTGACAAAACAAAATCTTGAAAAATCACTCACCATCTCTAATATCAAAAAGAAAAAAAAAAGACGAAACCATAAAAAACTCACTTACTAGCTCTCAACCAAAATGAAAAAGAAAAAAGAAAAAAAAGCATGAAAAAATTGGGGATTAAGCCACATCACCCAAATACTATTCCTCACCCATTCACTTTAATATATATATATAATTAGAATATTCATTTAAAGTTACACATAAATCTATACCATCTTATGTTCTACAAAAGATATTTTAAAATAATCTAGGAATGGACTTGAGATTACGTGGAAACTTTGGAATAATACAAAGGGTTAATGCCACAAAAAACCCTAAACTAGTACATTAATAACAAATTTACCCTAAACTAATTTTTTTCTGATACATTTGTGATAAATTTACTTTCAATTAAATTGAATTAATACAAAAAAAAATTACAAACTAGTACACCTAAGACAAACGGAGGGTAAACCCCAAACTGATGCATTCGTCAACTGCTATGTGTCATTTAATTAAGCAATTTGATAGTAAAATTTAATAGAAACTAACGAATGGTAAATTTGTTACAGGTATACTAGTTTGGGATTTTTAATAGTCAAAAAATTAGTTTGAGGTAAATTTGTCACGGGTATACCAGTTTGGAGTTTTTCGTTGTATAAACCCTAATGTAAATATAACAATCCCTTCTTTTGTGATAATTTAAACTAGAAACATATATTTGGATTTGAGTGGAGCGAATCGGGTTTATCATAACCATTAATCATGGCTGTGAAAGCTTATATGAAGTCCCACATAATCAACAATTGTGATGGATCACTTGAGTGGTCATGCATTCGGGCAAAGAATTTCCATCGATAAAGAGTTGCGTCGTGAAGAGTACTTTCTTACATGGAGATTTAGCTTTAGAAATTTACATGGAGCAGCCACAAGGGTTCGAGAGTAAAGCTCGCCCTAATTACGTGTGTAAATTGAGAAAAGCTTGTATGGATTACGCGGATTCAGAATGGAATGATTTTGAATATCGATTCAGAGCACCTATGTGAATCAGCCTAACATCACTTTAGATGCGAGAGGTGCTACTATGTGTGGTGTTCAATAGGTCATATAGAAGGTACACTCTACTCTAAGGAAAGGATAATTTATTGTTAGCCTCGGTAGCTCTCTTCTTTAAAGCTTATGATAAAACGGGAGACCCCGTGCATGCCGCGGGCCTCTAGCAAGTCATCGACGAGAGCTCATACAGAAAGAAACTAAAGAGCGTACGGTAGCAACTCGCTCGGTCGTCGCCGATGCGACGAGCATGATCTCATGCTCTCTAAGCGTCTCTCGTCCTCGAGCCTCTTCTCTTCTGCATTCTCTTCATCGCCAGCCTCACGTTCCCACCCACCAACCAGGCCCCGCTGTTCCTCGACGACCACCTCGCCGCCGTGTCCGGAGACTCCCAAGCCTTCCATCACCGACCAATGCATCGCGCTGTTTCAGTCCCGCGCCCCCTCCCTACGCGAGGTGAAGCAGATACACGCGTTCTGCGTCCGACAGGGTGCTCCGCTCGCCGACCCGGACCTCGGGAAGCACCTCGTCCTCAAGATCGTGTGCGCCTCTGGGCCCATGGGCTATGCCCACCAGGTGTTTGATCAAATATGGTGCCCAAGTATCTTCGCTTGGAACACCATGATCAGAGGCTTCGCTGAGAGCGAGGATCCGAGGCCGGCGAGCCAGTTGTACCGCAGGATGCGCGAGTCTGGTGTCGAACCAGACACGCACACTTACCCGTTTCTTCTGAAAGCAATTGCTAAGTCAACGGATGTGAAGGAAGGTGAGCAGGTACATTCTCATTGTATAAAAGATGGGTTCGAGTCGTTGATCTACGTCCAGAACACTTTGGTTCATATGTATGCTTCGTGTGGTGATTCGGAGAGCGCGCACAGGCTGTTTGTATTAATGCCTGAAAGAGATCTTGTGGCTTGGAATACTGTGATTAAAGGGTTTGCGCTAAATGGGAGACCTAATGAGGCTTTGACACTTTTCAGAGATATGGAGCTGGAGTTCATTGAGCCGGATGGTTTTACCATGGTCGGCTTGATCACTGCTTGTGCTGAGCTTGGGGCTTTGGCATTGGGCCGGAGGATACATGTGTATATGACAAAGGTAGGTCTGACTAAGAATTTGCATGTTAATAACACCCTTTTGGACCTCTATGCAAAGTGTGGCAGCATAAGGGAGGCCCAGAGATTGTTCAATGAGATGAGCGAGAAGAATGTGGTATCATGGACATGTTTAATTGTTGGGTTGGCAGTTAATGGATTTGGTAAAGAAGCACTTGAGCTTTTCTGTGAAGTGGAAAGAGAGGGATTGGTTCCGACAGAGATTACTTTTGTCGGAGTTTTGTATGCTTGTAGCCACTGTGGGTTGGTTGACAAGGGTTTTGAATACTTCCGTCGGATGAAAGAGGAGTTCCATATTGTGCCTCGAATTGAACACTATGGTTGCATGGTTGATTTATTGGGTCGGGCAGGTTTGGTGGAGCAAGCACGCAAATTCATACAGGATATGGAGTTGCGACCCAATGCAGTAATTTGGAGGATCTTATTGGCAGCATGCACAATACACGGGCATTTGGCTTTGGCTGAGGCCACAAGAGCCGAAATCTTGCAGTTAGAGCCTAAACATAGTGGGGACTATGTGCTGCTCTCAAACCTTTATGCTTTGGAGCGTCGTTGGTTGGATGTGCAAAAAGTGAGGAAGGAAATGTCAAATGAAGGAGTTAGGAAAGCTCCTGGGCATAGCCTTGTTGAGTTGGGCAATAACGTTCATGAATTTACTATGGGCGATAAATCTCATCCTCAGAGTGAGGCAATATATTTGAAGCTAGCAGAGATCACAAAGTTGTTAAAATTGGAAGGTTACATCCCTCACACTGTAAACGTGTTCGCAGATATAGAGGAGGAGGAAAAGGAGAATGCTTTGTCTTATCACAGCGAGAAGATTGCAGTGGCATTCATGCTCGTCAACACTGGACCAGGTACTCCTATTAGGGTTGTGAAGAATTTGAGGATATGTGCAGATTGTCATTTGGCAATCAAACTGGTTTCGAAGGTTTACAATAGGGAGATTGTTGTGAGGGATCGTAGTCGATTTCATCATTTTAGGGGTGGGGCTTGTTCTTGTAAGGAGTATTGGTAAGTTTCAGAATCATTATTTGGACAAGTCTTACCAATTCAACAAAACTAATATGATCCTCACTCGATGAACTAAATTTGATGCACAAAAAGCAAGTTGCAGTTAGCTTTATTTTTATCTCCCTTTTTACTCATTTAACAAGTTGTGGTAAAGAAACACTGCAGCAAATCTGAAATAAACTCGGTACATAGCTTCTGTAGTACCAGCAGGGTTACATTGATGAAATGATGCTCGACCTGGCAATATACATTCCATAATTGAGTTTTTAATTGGTTAATAAACAACAGAACTGTTCACGCTCTTTTCTGTCCCAATCAAATTGATACTTACCGTATTTGGCTAGAACATTTTTTCTCTGAATATGTTCTAGGTTCATTATGTTGGTCATTCATAAGACTTATGACTTTTTCTTTTTAGTGAAACTTGAGGGGATTATATTTCTTTCTATTTCTTGTTTGATATTTGGTGTTACAATTGTTTTGTTCTTTCACATAGTTGTTGCTTAGTCTTAGAGTTAACAGGTGTAAATTTAGAACCGAAATGTTTTGTTTAGGTCTTCAAGTATCTTTGTTTTTCATAAGAATGCCTCAACATTTCTTTTATAACAGAGATAGTGGATTATATTTTCCCCTGCCAAGGATAAATGACTAGGTTACAATGCTAAAAAGAGACGCAAACATCAGACAGACAAAATGGAATAATGTGATCTGAGCAATATTTCTCATACCTTCGCATGCTTCACCGACGCTGGCACAGAGTTTGCATGTTCTTGCAGCACCTTCCACACCATGACTACGTGCCTCTCTCTCACCAGCGCACCCCCGACGCATTGCATAGACGCCTCCGACCACTGCATGAGTCACGAAGGCCCAACCTGAAGCATTAATAGCTTGAAGCAACCGTGCATCAATCCTGTTCACCTCTTCTGCTTTCCACACTTCACCGCGTCCGTTTTCGAGTGCATGACCATTTGTCATGTCATGGATTATTGCAGAAGGACGGTTCAATATTGTCCTTCTATTAATTCAAATTCAACGACCATATTAAACATATTCATATAGAACAAAATTAAAAGTTTAAGGACAACATTGAACATTGAGTTAAAGTTCATGGATTACATTGAATAAATTAAAAGTCCATGGACCCCATTGCACATTAGGCAAAAATTTAGTTATCATTTATGTCATTTTCCCCTTAAAATTGGCCATCCTCCTTTAGGCCTTATACCTTGTGGGCTCTATTTAGCACAATAATCATGAGATACAATAATAATTCGTGAATTAGACTTAGTTTGAAGTTGGGTCTCGAATAAAACATGAGCCCCAAGTATTTTTATCCTCGTCAGAAACACCGAGGACGAGGACGTGGTCGTGGAGGTTGATCGGCCATAGCTTGGTGAATTCATCATCGATAACGATGGGACAAGAGGCAATGTAGATTGTTTATATGATGGTCATAAGGAAGAGACCATTCAAACAAGATTTGATTGATAGAACGGGCTTTCCCAATAAAAGGCATCTAGATAATTATAGTCCAAACTGTCGAGAGGGACAAAAGAACGCACCGCCTTTGTCGTCGGGACAAATATGACCATCTCGTTTTTACCTTTTTACCCTTCGCAGCCTCAAGTATTTGTAGGTATGCCATCAGGGTAGTATCTTCGTTAAAAAGCCTAATTCATCCTTCCTTCTTAAAAAAATAAAATAGAGAATTCTAATAAATAAAAATGGCTGAGAAGAACCCTCATATATAATCAACTTAATCTGAATTCTTACAATTGATAATGCATCTACTATTTATAGACTTACTAGGAAGCATTAAATTAGACAGCCTCTCTTAGGAAACCTACTGAAACTAAAAACCTTCTCAAATTAGGAAATTTACTGAAACTAAGAACATACTCAAATTAGGAAATCTGCTTAAACTAGGAAACAAACATCTTTCATCGATCAAGTCGAATCAATCATTATTCTTCAACTTCTAGAAATTCCATCTTGGACCACTTCTCCTCATTGGACCCATTGGAACAAATTATGGCCGAAATCTCCCTTTGTTTGCACAAATATCAAATGGACTTGTTGATTGAGTTTTGAGGTGAGCTTGTGAGTTGATTATCTTTAATGAAATTTAATGTTCTCGCATTATTGTAACAGGAATCCAAAGGACTTTAATAGGCCTAAAGTCGATTGCTAACGGCTTCCCAAATAAACATTTTTACGTTTTGCGAATTGAATTCATCCGGCTAATTTTGGCTGAAAATTGGTGAGGCCCACGAGGTGGGCAAGGGTCCCCTTGTCGGATCTAGTGCTTGGCGAGGGCCGCGACGCCTTTGCCTGGGGCTGGTGAAGGCGCCGTAGCCCACGCTAGATGTAGGCGAGGGGTTGTGCACCCTCCCTTTGGCCGGTGAGGGAGTCAAAAAAAAAAAAATAAAAATTGAATTTTTTTTAAAATAATTAAAAATATTATTAAAAAATGTTTACGTTAGTACAGGCCATGAAGCGTAAAATATTCAAGATTCACGTTAACAATTTTTCGCCAAAATTAGGCAGATAGACTCAATTGGCAAAACGTGAAGAAGTTTAAGACTCAATTGGTACAATTAAAAGGTTTATGACTGAATTAGTACAAATGCAATAGGTTTAGATCTTAATTCTCCCATTGGTTGGGTGCATGTCCAAGAATTAATCATCTCCAACCTAGCTAAGGGCTTTCAATTTGGTTAATGAGCGCAACTCATGATAACAACCTACTAATAGAGATAACAATTAAAATATTGTGCCATCCTTAAATCATTTAAACTGACTCTATCTAGACCGATGATACCTGAATCCTATGGTGGCGCTCACATGGCTAATCTTTCAAACAAGCCGTGGATCCTCCGTTTCATATGGTGTTCCTCACGGTGTCTTGTCACAACCCTCCTGAGGCGAATTCTGAGAGAGTTTAACAGATTGCTAAGGGAGCCCATGTAATCCTCTTGCAAGGTAGCGATTACCTTAGCACAGACTCTCTCAACTCTGCCAACCGCCACTTGATTTCTCATTCATTATATATCAAGTTTAAATTTTAATCGCCACTAACACATTATAGGCCAATTGGGAGCCGAGTAAGGTGTGGGAGCCCACCTTACTTCTGCGAACAAAAGATTTTGAGTTTGGTGATTTTTAGTTTTGCCTAATGCCTACTACTAGTGCCTTTTCGCTTTTAATAGAATGTTATTTCATCTAATCTTTTTCTAGCTTTATTCCTAAACATGTAATTATACATTGCCATGCTTAAGAGCTCAAACTATAAATGAAACAATCAATAATAAAAATAGATAAAGAAAACACAAAAAAAAAAATAGCCCAAGCCATATTGGACAAAGTTAATCCAAGGCCTTGTTGTAATAATGGTATGACATGAACCCCGTGAGCTATGCATAAAAATTAACGTTCACTATTCTAATAAATGACAATCTCCTAATCTATATGGTCAAAGTTGCGATATAAATTAAACTAATCTCATCATGAAATGGGAGAAAACACCTAATCGCATCGACATGACTTTTTTTTTTACTTTTTGATTTATTTGTTTATGCAATATGATTATCTAAATACGTGTAAGATAAATAAAACTAAACTTAAATGTTGGAAGAATATATAAAAAAAATGTAATAAGAAAAAGACGACATCTAAACTCTGCACAGGAAAAATGTATCAACGGTCGATGTCTCCGTTTGAAGCGTTTTATTATGACTTTAGACAACTTTTTTTTGAAAGCGTTATTTATATCTATATTGATTTTTGGCAAGTGACCAAAAATATTGTTTTATAGCCTGTAATAAAAGAAAAGAAGAACATATGACTAAAATGGTTTCAAAAAAGATTCAAATCCTTAATTTGTTAATGCTAAGTGCCCTGTGTCTTTCTGTTTTTAGATACAAATTAATAATTGTAAGATTAGATAAAAAAAAAAAAAAAAAAGGAAAGGTATTGTGGTAAGTCGTGCTTAGTTGTTCCCTCTCCAGTTGGTTGAAGGCCATAAACTTTTGGCAATGGACGATACCACGCCACACTAAAATTTGTTACAAGTGTTGCTTATTATAATGAAGGAAAACACCACAAAAACCTCAAACTATGTCGCTTGTAATAAATTTACCCTGAACTTTTTTTTGTAACACGAAAAATCCAAACTATGCCACTTGTGACATATTTACCCCACAATACTTTTGTCCAAAGGCATTTTCGTCTTTTTGTTTTTCTATTTTTTTTTTTTTTTTCTTTCTTCTCTCTTCCCTCCCGCCGGCCATGGTGGAGGCAAGCCGACGAGGGTAGCCCTTGCCGGCGCTAGGGTTGGGCGAGGGCGGCCCTCACCGTCGCTGGGGTTGGGCAAGGGCGGCCCTCGCGGACATCGAGCGACGGTCGCCCTCGCCCAACCCCAACGTCGATGAGGGCCACCCTTGCCGGCTTCTCTCCGCTGGCCACGGCGGATGGGAAGAGAGAAGAAAGGAAAAAAAAAAGGAAAAAGATGAAAATGCCCTTGAGCAAAAGTATTATGGGGTAAATGTGTCACAAGTGATATAGTTTGGGGTTTTTCATGTCACAAAAAAAATTCAGAGTAAATTTATCACAAGTGACATAATTTGGAGTTTTTTATGGTATTTTTCTTTATAACGATGAAAAGTGGCGAAAGAAAGTGACAAATACCACCCATGCTGTTTAAGTGATCAATGCATGTCCAACTTTTTAGATAGTAGTTAACACAGTTGCATGCTTTAATGAAATAATCTTACAATGGTTTCTTATCAAGATTGGTCCATTGGATAATTATGTGTGACGATCTAACTTGCCAACAACAAACGCGCTTAAAGCTCATCTTAACCAACTTACATTTTCTTGGACTTTTCATCCTCGACAACAATACAAAGCAATTTATTCATTTAGTTGCCGACCATGACATCTTGGAAAGGCCACACTTCTCGACGGCCGCATAATCCCTTGAGAAGTGTTACCTAAAGTTTTGAGCGACACACTTGTAAAGGATTGTGCAGCTTATTTTGGGCGTTGCAGTGGATCAATCATGAGGAGTGTTGCACCTCGACATGCTCAAGAGAGAATTCGCATGTTCTTGCACCACATTCCAAGCCATGATCACGTGCCTCTCTCTCACCAAAGTCGCCCCGCCAGCGAACCGTAAGATATAAACTCCTCCGACCACGGCATGAGTCATGAAGACCCGACCTGAAGCATTAATGGAGTGAAGCAACTGTGCATTGAGTTTGTTTACCTCGTTTAATTTCCATTCTTCACCATGTTCGCTTTTTAGTGCATGGCCATTTGCCATGCCGGCGATCACCGACGGACCAATCCTGAAACAAACGAATGCAAAATCTCTCGGGAAAACGACTTCGAATCGACCATCCTCCTCCACGTGCTCCTCAAAGAGGTTGGCCAATCTGCAATCGTTCCTTATGTGACTCCTCAGATTCTGCACGCCATAGCTCCTGAGTACAAGCCACAACTTCAAGGCCCCGAACCTCCTGCTGAGAGAAAGTTGCCAATCTTTGTAGTCAACAACTTGTTTTGACTAAGTTGCCTCGTTCTTGAGGTACTCGGGGTCTGTCGATAAGGACTTGACGAGGGCATTTGGGTCTTTTACCCAGAGGCAGCGGCAATCTAGATAGGTCAAGAGCTACTTGTGGGGATTGAAGCCGAATGAATATGCAAACTCGACCCCATTCAGGAATTTCCTGTACTCTGGGCATAAACACGATGATCCTGCGCACGCGGCATCGACGTGAACGCACATGCCGAACTCGCTCGCCACTTCGCATAAAGGCGATAGCAGGTCAACAGCTGTGATTGAAGTTGTCTTGACCGAGGCGCATGAGTACAAAGGAATTAGCCCCGCGTCGATGTCCGAACGGATTGCCTTCCTTAGCAAGTCCGGGGACAAACCGAACAAGGTTGACTTCATCGTCTTTATGGCCCGGATGTTCCGCGGGTCTATTCCCACGGCCCGGGCAGCTTTCTGGAACGAGCAATGCGTTTGGTCTGACCCGTAGACAACAAGCTTTGCAATGGAATCATGTCCCGACCTCCTCAGGACCCTATCTCTCGCAGCAGTGAGAGTGCAAATGATGGCCTCGGTGGTATTCCCTTCAATGACTCCCCCACCATTCCCTGAGAAGAGGAATGGCGTCGGCAAGTCCAGCTTCTTCCTGAGCCAGTCCATGACTAGGCTCTCAAGCTCAGTTGCAGCGGGGGACAAGACCCAGTTAAATCCTGCCACGCTGAAGCCCGCACAAAGCATCTCACCGAGGATTGCTGCAGTGCTAGTGTTGATCTGGAAGTAGGAGAAGAAATTCGGGCTCTGCCAATGAGTCAAGCCGGGACTATGTGCCGGTGCACGTCGTCAAGTATGGCCTCCTGGGGTTCTTCATGCTGTGGGGCAGAACTCGGGAGGCATTTGGAAAGATACCCGGGCTCAACTTGGCTTAGAACTGGGTATTTCTCATTGTTCTTGTAGTAATCAGCTAGGAAGTCGATGACCATGTGTCCTTGACGCCTGAACTCTCCAAGATCGAGAGGGTTCATCGCGATCTCATTGCCAATGGCATTATCGAGCAGGTGCCCGCAATCACATTGAAGGCCTTCCCAAATGTAGTTGCAGTTGCAGGCTGGAGATGGGAACGAAATGAAAGGGGTCTTTGCCAATGCTTTTATTTTAGCTAGGTTTGAGATGATACTTTTTAGAGTTGGGGGTATTTATAGATTTTACAAGATGCATGCACAATCAATAGGGCATGTTCACAATAAGAGAGATATATGCATGCAAAATCATGAGACAAGAATAATTAAAAGAAGGGTTAATACCATTATTGACACCTGATTTTTAATTCATTTTTTTTCATATTTTCAAAAATCTCAAAATTAGGATTAGAAATCTTGGTCAAGTCTAGAAACCTATTTCTAAACCAAAAATATAAATTTTTTAGCATTTTCCTGAATTTTTTTTTAATTTCTTTTTTAGTCAAAATGAGTGAGAAAATCAAGAAAAATAGCAAATGGAATCAGAAAATTCCATAAAAATAGTCCTTAGTCTTCTTTTAAATTCAATTTCACTAATGCATCATCAATTTTGGAAAATCTCAATTGGGCATGTGTTTTTCCCAAAATTGGGCAAAATCAAACCCGAATTAGACCAAAAATGCAATTAGATCTTTTATAGTCATTTTTAAGTCATAGTGTCTTTATAACAAATGATTCTGGGACCTTGAATTACATAATGGTCAGTCCAATTGCATAATTTTTCATAGAAATCAAAAATTCCAAAAACTCGATTGAAAATTAGGAATTTTGAACCCAAATTGGGAATCGTGCCCAATTCGAAATTGTCGAACCATGAGACCATCATTTCTAGGGTTAATCTGAAGTGGGTAATTCAATTTTGGCACCAATTTTGCTTAATCAGGTCATTAGGGCATCGAATTGAACAAAACCCCAATATCCCGAATATAAAAAGCTAAAAATCTTGGACATGATTATGACAAACATTGGGAAAAATCATATATTTGGGTTCAAAATGTGATGAGAAATTCAATTTTGGGGTTTAATTTTGAAAATTGGATCAAAATCGAGCTTAATTTGCGAATTTAGACCAACTTGGGTCTGCTGTGTCGATCAGTCAACCCAACCCGACCCAAGTCGGTCTCCTTCACCCAACTTGCCAAAGACACAATAAACCCAGAAAAAATATCTACTCCGGCCCAAGACTTTGCCGACTTAATCCGAGCAATTTAACGAGTGAAAAAACTCCGATTCCAACTGAAGAATCTCTGGCTGGCATCAGAGATTCGATCCAACCGATTCAAGGTCGATAGATAACAAACTTTGGGCCAAAAATTGATCAACAAAAATAAGAAAAAACTGAACATTAGGAGGAGAAGGTGCTCGACGAAATTCCAAAAAGAACTTAAGAGAGAACGAGAGTGCGAAAGAGAGAAAAAGAAAGAGGGTAGAGTTAATACTTCATGAGGCCGAGTGATTGGCATTTTTCCAGCGGGAAAAACGCATTGGCGAATTGGTCTCTAAAGGTAAGTATCCTCACCTGTGACGATCTGGTTCAAAGCTGGTTGCGGCGCCTGAAAATGAACCCCGGTCGGCGTGTCCATATCACCTCCGGAGGTTCCAAGACCACTAACTTGAAGCTTGGGTGTAGGAGAAGGACTCTATAGTAGCAAATCAGCTTGGAGAAGTCATTTGATAGTCGAACGAAACAGGTAAAAATTGTTTGTTGCCTCGATTTTTACAGATTTCCAGAATACATATTTGGCTTGTTCATGCATTTTTCTTCATGATTTTGTCATGCTAGATGCCTAAAACATGTTATGATCACATTTGTATTGCTTGTTTGTACTTTGAATGATTGGACATGCATAAACCGAGTCGGCCATTCATTTAACCACCTCGCTGGAGCTCAAACATCATCACCGAGTGTTGCCGTGGCCTTAGGCCACTCAAGTTAGTCTTCCTTGATCATTGTTTGATGTTTTGTTTGTAGTTACAACCGATTTAGATGGCTAGGGCGCTCTGTGTTGTGATTTGAGAACTTGAATAGCTATGTTAAAACAGTTGCAAGTTAGGTTGTTTAGGTCGATTTTTCGCCGGCCGACGGGCGTCCAGCGGCGTCCCGATTGGATTAGATTGATGCTAGATGACATGAACTTGATAATAAATCAAACAAAATGGATAAAATGTCATCGGAAGGTCGTCAGAGAAAGGCTCAAAGCCATGGCCTTGAAAACCTTATAGACCGATTCGTGCCCATAAGGTGTTTGGCAAAATGCTGAAGAGAAAAAGTGCAAAACGGCGCCGTTTTGGCATCGTACCTGCTAGAGAAGATGATCGGTTACTGCGCTAACGACGCTTTCGGTTCGCCAAGCCGAACCGGGTTGAATCATTTGGTCCGGCCCGGTTCACTAGTTTGGAAGGAAAATTAAAAAAAATAATAAAAATAAAAATAAAAATAAATAAATCAGAAAAATCAAAAAATTAGAAAATTTAGGAAAATTCATAAAAATTTTATAAAAAATTAGAAAATTTCATAAAAATTCAAAATTTTGTTTTTTGAAAATTCATAAAAATTCAGAAAAAAATACAAATAAAAAATGTGAAAAATTCAGAAAGTCTAAAAAAATGGAAAATTCGAAAATCCATAAAAATTTTCAGAAAATCATAAAATCAATTCTCGGTTAATGAAATTCTCAAAAATTCAAATTTTCGAAAAAAATAAAAATAAAATAAAACAAAATAAAAAATTTCAAAAATTCACAGAACAGTCAAAAAAACTATGGCCAACCTTGGAAAGTGAAATTTGAAATTTTGGAAGTGTCTAAGTGGAATTTTTAGAAAGACCTTAAATTCAGGGGTTATAACCCCTAAAAAATCCTAAAACCGTAAAAAAAACACAAATCATGAAATGAATAAGCCTTTAGGGCTTCATTAGGGTTTGGATGGTTTTTGGGCGCATTTTGATTTTTAGAGACAATTTAGGATTGATTGATTTGATTAACATTTATTGTGCATTTAATTCTTGATTGATTTTCCCCACAATTAAAATGGATAGGATTAATGGGTAAGTCTCGGAAACTTGTGTGACTCGTTAGATATCATATCGTTCTTAAGTACCGAAAGGGCGTTAGAGATCTCAATTTGGGATTATTAACGTAACCAAGTCCCCGTACTCAGAATCTCTGGTTCGTAAAATCGTGGTATTTCTCCCATACCTCGATTAAGTTTCTAGTCAACCTACCAATAATGACTAGTGGTGACTTCAAAATCGAAAACTTAGATCAAATAGAAAATTACCATCCACTATCACGTGAGGTATAGTCTGAGAGAGACCCTTGCACGAAAATACCTCCTTAGTGCGCAAATCCCAAAAGTCCCAAAAAAAAAGCGCGACGCGACAACCATGAAAAATCCTAAATTGGTACTTACCCCAAACTAATTTTTTGACCACAAAAAACTCCAAACTAGTACAACTGTGACAAATTTATCCCAAATTAACATTTTAATCACTAAAAACCTCAAACTAGTACATTTGTGATAAATTTACCCTCCGTTAGTTTCCATTAAATTAGATTAATATCACAAAAAAAATCACAAACTAGTACACATGTGACAAATGGATGGTAAAACATAAAATTGGCACATCAGTCAATTGTCGCGTGTCAGTTAACAAAGCAATTTGACAATAAAATTTAACGGAAATAAACTAAAGGTGAATTTGTCACATGTGTACCAATTTGGGATTTTTAGTAGTCTAAAAATTAGTTTGGCATAAAATTATCACGGGTGCACCAGTTTAGGGTTTTTCGTTGTATTAACCCTTAAAAGAAATATGGAGAATTAAGGGTATATGAAACTAATGCAGATCAGAAGACGGCAAGGAGACGTCTTCAACAAAAGTAATGTAGATCAGAAGACAACGAGGAGCTGTATCTAACAAAAGTAATGTAGATCAGAAGACAGCAAGGAGGAGCGGGCGTCATCAGAAAAGTGATGTCCACCTCCAAGAGAGCAACTTGACGGGAAGAATGCCTCAGAAAGATGATCATACTGCACAGACCATTTAGATTCATAAATATCGTGCACCTTCTATGTCGCATACCGGCAAGTTGGTCCATACGTATCGATGAAGAAAATAGAAAAATAGGAAAAAGTGTCTAAAGAAGTCATAAAACTTTTATATTTATGTTAATTTAGTCCTAAATCTTTTTTTGGTGCCAATTCAGTCCTAAACCTTTGGCATTGGTGCCAATTTAATCCTAAATCTTTTTTTGGTACAAATTCAATCTTAAACTTTTTGCAGTAGTGTCAATTCAGTCCTAAATCTTTTATCTTTATGTCAATTAAGTCATTCGAGTCAATTTTGGCCGGATTTTGCTGACGTGGATGCGGGCCGGCCAGTGGTCAGTCACCGGCGCCGACGTGGAAAACTTTTAATAATATTTTAATATTTTTGAATTTTTATTTATTTTTATTTTTTCCCCTCCCCTCCCCTCCCTCCTTTCTCCGATCGGTTGTCGGACCGACAACCTACTAGAGGCCTTCTTGAGTGAGCTGACCTCGGTTGGATCTGGTAAGGTTGGGCCTCGCCCGGTTCTTTGGCGAGGCTCGAGCCTCGCCCGGCTACTAGCGAGGCTCGAGCCTCACCCACCAAGCACGAGGCCGCCCTCGCAGCCATCCGGCGAGGGCGAGCCTCGCTAGTGGCTGGCGAGGCAACCTCATTGGCCATTGAACCAGCGACCCGGTCGGAGGAAGGATGGAAGGGAGGGAAAAAATAGAAATAGAAAAAAAAAAAGAAATAAATAAATAAAAATTCAAAAAATTAAAATATTATTAAAAGTTGTCCACGTCAACACCGGTGCCCGATCGATGTCACGTCAGCAAAATCTGGCCAAAATTAGCCGGAAAGACTAAATTGGTACAAAAACAAAAAGTTTAGGACTGAATTGGCATCAATACAAAATGTTTAAGACTAAATTGGTATTAAAAAAAGGTTTAGAACTAAATTACGCAAATGCAAAAGGTTTAGAACTGAATTGATGCAAAAAAAAAGATTTAGAACTAAATTGGCACTAATGCAAAATGTTTAGGACTTTTTTGACATTTTTCCCTAGAAAAACGTATCTGAATTTTTACTTCACTAGCATACCTACCTCTATTTTTTAATACAAATTTGCACCCTCATGCACCCATTCACAATTTTGCCATTTTCTTTTCCGAACATAACCCGAAACACCACAAAACATACAGTGTAACGACCCGAATCCGAAATTTGCTACACCTAATGTGACATCCCAATTTCGGCCTATTTTTGAGATTTATAAAATCGTAATTTGTCGGTGTGCTTATAGTAAAATCTCGCCGGGAACTGATCACCCCAGTTATCATTTTAAATTAGAATTTCGCTAAAATTGCACTTGATGAAATTTGACCGTTATTTAGACCCCGAACTTGGCAGTCGATTTTCGGGAGTTTCGGGACGAAATAAATTGGACGGTGTCAATATTATTGTAGCCAATGTTGAGATTGTCAGGAATAATGGAAAAAGGAGAGTTTTTGACCAGGTGCGAATTTGGACTAGTAGACCTCCCTCGTTATAGTTTGATTTAATTAATTTGGCCTTTGTTCCTTTTTATATGCGAGGCTTATTTTGGACCGGTAGATCGTTTTTTATTTTGAATTTGGGCCATCGGATCGCATTTAATATTTGAATGAAGTTTATTTTTTTTATTTATTCTCTCTCTCTTTTCCCCTGCCCGGCTGCGCACTCCCCCCCCCCCATCATCACGTCCTTCCTTTCTCTCTCTCTCTCTCTCTCTCTCTCTCTCTCTCTCTCTCTCTCTCTTTCCTCTCACACGTTTCCCTCCCATCCGGGACTCTCCCTCCCTCTTTCCTCCCTTTCCTTTTCTTTTCTTTCTTTCTCTCCTCTTTCCTTTCTTTCCTTTTCTTTTCTTCTTCTTTCTTGTGCTTCTTCTTCTTCTTCTTCTTCTTCTTCTTCCCTTCTTCCTTCCCCAAACTGTGGGTCACCTTGGCCCTTGGTTCTACTTGCCTCCGCTCGCCCGGCGTTGCGGACCAGCTGCGCCAATCCACCCACCAACCGCTTGTGTGACCAGTCCCTCCCTGTCTCTACTCTCCTCCCAGCCTCTCTTACCATTTCCCCGATCTCACCCCGAGTCTAAGCGTCGCACCCAATGGGCAACCATCCTCGTCCTTTGCCGCCGCCCGGCCCATTTCATATCCGCCGGCTAAATCACGCGACCCGCCATGGTTCCCTTCCTCTCCTTCCATGCGCGTGGCGGCAAGCCGTCGCCCTTTGCCCTCCCGCGCCCGGCGTGCCCGGTAGCGCCTGGCACGCTTCGGCGTCTCTTGACTCGCCGCACCGCCTCGTGGCTTCCTTAAGTCTGACACATCCCCTCTCACCTCGGTGGCCCTTACGCTGGCCGTCCTCCCCCCTCTCTTTCTTTTGTTTGTAGTAGAGACACCTAGCGGAGGAGCCACCGCCGCCCGCGCGGTGCCGCTGCCGGGAACCACCAACCCGCGCCTCACTGGCCTCTTGATCCGTCCTCTCTCCCTCGGCCGCCCGCAACCAGCCGCGCCCTCCGCCTTGGCTCGCGTGGTTATTTGGAGCCCCCCGCCGCCGTTCTTGTTCGGTGAGGGACTACCGTTGCCCAGCCCCTTTTCGTCGCGTGTTAGGCCCGTTTCAAGCTTAGGACATCTGGTGAGTTTGACCCTAAACCCTAATTAGGATAATTTGCATTTTAGACGGGTTTTAGGGGTTAATTAAGGTAATTTAGGGGTTAAATTGTGGAGGTGATTAGGGGCTATTATTGTAGTTGATTCGGTGGATTAGTATGATGAATTAGTCAAGGTTTAGTGGCCCGTATAGTGCTGTGATGTGAGGGAAGCGTAGGTGCCAAGATTCGAACCAAATGGTGGACTTAGTGAATGAAATTAATAGACCGGTGGCGACTATTTTGGTGGCTGATTAGATGGACGTTTGGGGAGTATGATTGAGCATTTTCAAGACAATTATTGGCCTAGAATTTAGGGTGTAGTCACTGGCCACGACAGGATTTAATTTAGGTGAGGCGCGATAAATTTGAGGTTTAATCGTGCAAATATCGGGAATGATCGTTTGGTGCAATTGACTAGCGAATTGAGCCTTGTTTGTGGTTTATTTTGATAATGCCATGTCGCATGTCCAGCGGGACTAGGAATGGATTAACTTGGCGGGCCTAGGATGCGCGAATTTTTGTTAATCCGGTTGTGTGAATTTGTACACGGGTTGTATGTCAATTTGATGCTATAGCTGACTTGAATTGATTTTCTGAATGGGCATGTTGATTTATGAAATTGAATAAGCGCGGTGCAAGTTGAACATGTTACATCGTAATTCGGCGCATGTGAGCGCCCAAATGTGAACGTGATAGCCATGAGTGTACATCTCAAGCATTGACACGGCATGAGCATGAGCGAATGTGCCCGAATGACATTTACATTGTGATCACTTAAAATGCCCCGATACGTATTACGCGGGGTTCGGATAAAAATTTGTGCTTGTGAATGTGTGATCACAATAAACCCTGATCGTTTTATGCGGGGTAATGAACCCGCCCTGAGGCATGTTACGCGGGACGATGCCCGGTTTACGGAAGATGACCAACCTAATGGGTCTTACGCGGGTTATGTGTCATGAGCCTGATGCGTTTACGGCGGGCCGAGATCGATCTCAAGTGATAGACCTGACACGTTTAACGCGGGTCGGAGGAGAAATTGGTAAATGGCAGAGTGCTAGCATGCGAGTGTGCGTTACTGCATTATTGAGGCATGACATGAGTGCGAGCATGAGCACGTGCATTACATGCATCGGAATTAAGTGACATGTGTTTGTACTGCGATCTAAATGTTTTGGTACAGTTGTGATTATATATATGTATAGAATGCCTAACCTGCAGGGTCAAGTAAAATTTAGATTTAGGCCCGAGGGCCTGAGTCAGTTACGTTTTGAATTGTGTGTCGTTTCGTACTTGTCAGGAGGTGCACGTTAGCCTAATTTAGGTTTAGGGAATTACTCGCTGAGATTTATTCTCACTATTGTTGAAACCACATTTTCAGACCCCCAGCCTTGAGGATGGTAGGCGTACCGATCGTTTTGGGAGGAGCCCCCGGCTAGTTGTAGTGCCTGAACCCGAGCCACTTACCCCTTTTTGTCAATAGTGGCCTTGATCCGCTTTTGATTTTTGGTGTTCGGGTTGTACTTGGATATTGTATACGACTTCCAGTACTAGTACAAGTGTTGATTTCTGTGGTTATCCTTGGTTGTGTGTTTATCTTTGTACAGGTGTTGAGTTGCTTCCGCATGTGCTTTAGGTCTCTGTGTTGGGAGTTGCGTCGGGCGACGCGTCTGGAACGTTGCACTCAAATCGACCATGGCGGGGATGCTCGCGCACCGTAGGGTTCGGGCGTGACACCTAACCCAGGAAAGCAAGTATAAGTAAATGTTTAAACATAGCAAGCAGTCTTCCAGGTGCAATTGCTGTGTGTGTATATATCGATATAAAGCTCGGGTAACACATAGACCTTGTAATGTGATGCACTCAAAATTCGATGCGATTAAATTTATAAAGACCATCTATTCTTAAGCAAACATGAGGCTAACTTTTTTTTTCACAATGGAATATCCTAAGAAATTACAGCATAAGACAAAAATAGGGAAAATTACCAAAAAAAGTTATAAACCTATTACAATTATGACAATTTGATTCTCAACCTTTTTTGCTAATTCAGCCATAAACTTTTTGTATTTGTATCAATTTAGTCTATCCGGTCAATTTTAGCTGGCCAGCGCTGACGTGAATGCCAACGGACACTGATGTGGACAATTTCAACTAATATTTTATTTCGAGTTATTTATTTATTTATTGTTTTTCTTTTTCTTTTTTTTCTTACTTCCGTTTTTTTTAGTTCCCCCAAAGTGACCAACGAACTGGGCGAGGCTAGCCTTGCTATGGCCTTGCCTGCCGCAGGCAAGGTCAACTTTGCTTGCAACCAGCAAGGCGATGGCAAGGTCGCCTCATACGCGGCACTCAAGGCTCGCGACCAAATTGCAAGGTGCGGCCGCGAGCAAGGCCAACCTCGCTAGGCCTAGGGGTTGCTTGCGAGGCAGCTTGGGGGTTGCGTGCGAGGCAGCCTTGCCAGCCGCAAGTGTAGCGAGGCCTTGGTGACACGGGCAAAGGTGGCCATGGCCTCACCAGCGATGGGCGAGGCTGGCCGGTGTCCACGTTATCCCCGACTGGTCAAAATTGGCTGGATGTACTTAATTGATCCAAATGCAAAAGGTTTATAACTGATTTATAAAATAAAAAAAGGCTTATGATTGAATTGACACAGTTGTAATAAATTTATGACTTTTTTGATAACTTTTCCAAAAAAATAAGGAATGGAATAGAAATGATTTGTAAATCATATCCCAGTCAAAACAATCCCTAACAACTTTACTCAAAGAAATCCTTGGTACTAGCAAACATGTAAAACTTTAAGAGAAAAATTAAATAAGCAACTACCAAAAGCTTTATGTCCCAAAGAAGAATCTACGAAAGATGCACTTGAGCCTAATAGGACTCAAAATCTATTTGAACTCCGCCCATTGTTTCAACTTCGATTTCGGTTTCCAATTGGAAAGACAAGCCACTATAATAATATCCATAAGAATCTCGTAACCCAGTATAGTTTGAGACTCCGGTAATTGCCACCTAAGAATCATCAACTTGAAATGGTTGATGCCAAAAGAAACGATAGCGCGAATGATTCATTCAGTCAATTAATCATTACCCCTTAGGGATTGGGAATCCCTCCTAATATTAAGCCGAGTTGACATCAAAATTCAATATTATTGTATCTAATCCCCAACATATATCTAAAAGATCCTTGAAGGGATAGTTCTTTATTAGTATACAAAGAAATCCGATGCCTCAAAGATCAAGAACATGTTAGTTCAAAATAGAAACCAATGACCAAATGAGAGTTACAAACTTTCAATGAACAGTTGAAAGTATGAGATCGTCAATTTCTTAGTTTCAATTATGTGGATATCCATGCTCACTTTTCAAAAGATTCACCGATCAAAGTTCACAATCTCAAGTTCAGAACTTTACTAACTCGGAGGTGTAGTAAGCCCCCATAAGTACTTGGCCAAGAATTAGACCCATAAAAAGTAACACCGCTGCAGAGTGTCTGGTGATCCCCATGTGACAAGTCGATAGTCCACATAATACGGTTGTGCACAAGAAACCGGGCTCACATGGGGGACTATGATTCCTGCGTGAAAGTTCAATAAGTGTTGCCCCTTCAAGAACATAATCTCGGGCCCCAACCTCATGTCTCGGTCGTCTATAGAGTTCTTGCACATAAACATTGGGGAACTAAAAACTCAAATTCCCCAATGTATAAACAACGAGGAAATCTCAACTCATATAAGTCAAATTAAAGAAAGTTGTTCAAGTTGATACGCCTGATGATTCAAGTAATCACAAGTGTTTAGGGCTTATAGTGATGCAGCCCATATTCAAGACCAACTCATTCAAACAAGAAGGTCAACCACACATTCGAGCTTGACAACACTCTCATCGATAAGCTTAGCATTGATAAGCAAGTGAAGAGTCTTATCAATAAGTGAAGGGCCTCATCTTTGACTTTGTCATAAAGATTTTGTCATTTCCCATGCATTGAAGCTTAAATCAAGACACTTTGGGATGGCCACAATCATTGTAATAGTATATATTTAATAGCTCCTAGTTTCTAAGTGCTTCTAGTTTCTATGTGCTTTAATAGCTTATGGTTTATAGGTTTGACTTTAGTCTTTTGCTCTTCTTAAACTAGTATAGTTTGAGTATAGTGTACATTTAATAGCTCCTAGTTTCTAAGTGCTTCTAGTTTTTATATGCTTTAATAGCTTATAGTTTATAGGTTTGACTTTAGTCTTTTGCTCTTCTTAACCTAGTATAGTTTGAGACTCCAGTAACCTCAGAATTATCGACTTGAAATGGTTTATGCCTTCAGTAAATTAATCATACCCCTTAGGGATTGGGAATCCCTCCTAATATTAAGCCGAGTTGAAGTAAAGACTAACATATATCTAAAAGATTTTTGAAGGGATAGTTCTTTATTAGTAAACCAAGAAATCCGATGCCTCAAAGATCAATAACATGTTGGCTCAAAATAGAAGCCAACGACCAAATGAGAGTTACAAACTTTCAATGAACAGTTGATAGTTTGAGAGAGTCAATTTCTTAGTTTCGATTATGTGGATATCTATGCTCACTTTTCAAAAGATTCACAGATCAAAGTTCACAATCACGAGTTCATAACTTTACTAACTCGGAGGTGTGGTAAGTCCACATAAGTACTTCGTCAAGAATTAGACCCACAAAAAGTAACACCATTGCAGAGCGTCTAGTGATACCCATGTGACGAGTTGATAGTCCACATGATACGGTTGTGCACAAGAGACCGGGCTCACATAGGGGATCACCCTGCATGAAAGTTCAATGGGTATCACCCCTTCAAGAACATTATCTTGGGCCCCTACCTTATGCCGCGGTCGCCTATAGAGTTCTTGCAAATAAACATTAGGGAATTTAAATTCATTTAAAAACCCAATGTATAATCAACGAGGAAATCTTAACTCATATAAGTCGAATTAAAGAGAGTTGTTCAAGTCGATACCTCTAACGATTCAAGTAATCGCAAGTGTTTAGGGCCTATAGGTTCACATGAATTCAGTTAATCACAATCTAGATAAGTGTTGGGTGGTTTTGAGCCTCTCTCACTCCTAAAGCTAGCTCAAAGGGTAAGGCTTTTCTTCACACTTATAAACTGACCACCAGCCCCTTCTACAATCAATGTGGGATAACCTCGACAATCTCGCTATCACACATTGGTCATGGGTTGGAGACGCAACAACTCGTAACTCTCCCGTGTGACTATTGGATCTAGACTTGTTGGCAACCTGAGCTCTCATACCAGTGTTGGGTGGTTTTGGACCTCTCTTACCCCAAAAGTTAGCTCAAAGTATGAGGCTTTCCCTCACACTTATAAACTGACCACTAGCTTCTTCCACAACCAATGTGGGACAACCTCAACAATCTCCCCCTCACACATCGGGCCTATGTCAAAGATGCAATAATCTGTAACTCTTCCGTATGACTATTGAGTCTAGACTTGTTGGCAACATGAGCTTTGATACCAGTGTTAGGTAGTCTTAGGCTTCTCTCACCCCAAAAGCTAACTCAAAGGGTGAGGTTTTCTCTCACAATTATAAACTGACCACCAGTCTTTTCTACAACTAATGTGAGACAACCTCGACAATAAGGCCCTAAATGGTTATAATCCAGAGCTGTCCAAATTTTTTTTTTTCCATTTGAAAGTCAATCTCATTGAATATCCGAATAGGCCAAATTCACTTAAAACCTATCAAAGGCTCTTGATGATCAAAAGAGATAATTAAAACAAGATAAAGCCCCTTTAAAATCTCAAACTCACACAAGGGAATGCCGAGTTGCTGAAATCACATTAAGGAATGCCGAGTTGTCCATGAATCACATTTGCTAACGGAGGTTTCTAGTCCTAGATATGCCAAGTTTAATCCCAAACCCAATTAGGCCCGAATCGAGCCTATTGTTATGAGTGGCCCACTAACTAATCTTTGGAACAAAAGATGTACGCCGAGAGATATATAAATATTCAAATTTCATTGGTTTTAATGGTTGTAAAAGGTTTTTGAATTCAACCTGAATTTTTAGCTTGTTTTGGGAAAGTTGTGATTAAAATAACCTTTTTTTGAGTCCATGTCATTCTATAAAGAATATAATGGACATGTACCAACACCACACCAAATGGGTTGAAGGGTGTAGAATTGCTTTTGGAATTATTATTTTTTCTATCAAGAGTGAAGTGGATTAAACAAATACTCGATTATGTTGCATATATACATGAAGAGGAGAGAGAATCTCTCGGTGCAGATTTTCCACTTACTATAATGCATGTCTAAATAAACAGTCACCTCGTGAATTTACTCTTTTCAGGTCTATTTGAATTGATTATCATTTCTTCGGGTACCCTCCTTCATACATTATGATTCTTTACGTTAGTTTAATTAGGCTCCGTTTGTTTAGCGAAAAGTATGACATTTCTGAAAAATATTTTCCAGAAAGTCATTTTTCCAGGATAATGACAATATTTTACAATGTCTAGTTGAAACCTTAAAATGAACTGGAAAATATTATACGTTGTTTGATATAAGAAATTTAATTTGATTTTTCAAAATAGACATACACTATACGGGCAATAGTAATATGCGTATGGGCAGCTAGGGAACTGGGTATGGGCACTAGAGTCCTAGGTCTGGCCACAATAGACCCCGACCCAAGTGCCGAGGATCGAGGCACGGGCACCTAGGTCTTGGGCCCAACTTCAGTGGACTTGGGTATGGCCTTTATGGACCCACGTCTAAGTGTTGGGGATCCGAGCTCAAACATTGGGATCCTGCGCTCGGCCTTTGTGGACCCAGGCCTTGGTGCTGGGGCATTGGGGCTTCGAACTCAACCTTAATGGACCCGAATGTGAGTGCTAGGCGCTGAGCACAGGTATGAGCACCAGGGTCCGGGATGGCCTCGATGGACTCGAGCGAGGATGCAAGGGATCCATACACGAACATCGGGGTCTCGGGCATGGGCACCAAGGTCATAGGCCCAACCTCGATGACCTAGGCGTCAAAGACCTTGTCCTAGACGCCAATGGCCTAGGAACTAGCGCTGGGGTTCCTTCCTTAGACCTGATGAAATAGCAACCATTTATGTGCCATAGTGTAGAGTTTCAGGTCCAAGCGTCAATATCTAATTATATTTTGGAAAATGATTTCCGATTTTTTTAAAAACAAATCATTTTTCTGAATTTAATATAGGTTTTCCGTTTACTCATTTTTCTAAGCAAACGAAACGCTAGAAAATGAGGAAACTATTTTCCTGAAAAAATATTTTTCATGAAACAAACAAAGCCTTAATTAAAACCGATGTAGTTGTGGTCTAAACACGAAATTACAATGATTATCCACCAACGAAGCTAGTGGATACATATTTTGGGAAGTTGTTAATAATTTGACATATTTTGGGAAGTACTTAATAATTTTGACTATGTGGTCACATAATTTTATAGATAATTACTAATTCAGTTCAAACATTTTTTATACAAAACCAATTCAATCATAAATTCAGATTCTGCACGCCATAGCTCCTGACTACAAGCCACAGCTTCAATGCCCTGCTGAGAGAAGGTTGTCAATCAGCGGGGTCAATAACTTGTTTTGACTGAGTTGCCTCATTCTTGAGGTACTCAAGATCTGTGGATAAGGACTTCACGAGGGCGTTTGCCAGAGGCAGCAACGATCGAGAGGGGTCAAGAGCCACTTGAGTGCATTGAAGCTGAATGAATCTGCAAACTCGACCCCATTGATGAATTTCCTGTACTCCGGACATATACACGATGCTCCCGCATACGCAGCATCAACATGGACCTGACATGCCAAGCTCACCCGCGACTTTGCACAGAGGTGCCGGCAGGTGGACCGCCGCAATCAAATTTGTCCCAACTGTGGTGCATAAGTACAGCGGGATTAGCCCCGCATTGATGTCCGAATGGATTGCCTTCACTAGTGAGTCGGGGGACAAACCCAACAAGGTCGACCTCATCGTCTTTAAGGCCCGGAAGTTCAGTCCGTGGGTTGATTCCTGCGTTCCGATCAGCTTTCTGGATGGAGCAATTCGTTTGGTCTGACCCGTGGATAACGAGTTTCGTCATGGAATCATGTCCCGACCTCCTCAGCACCCTATCTCTCGCAGCATTGAGAGTGCAAATGATGGCCTCGATGGTATTCCCTTCAATGACTCCCCACCATTCCCCGAAAAGAGGAATGGCCTTGGAAAGTCCAGCATCTTTTTGCACGAAGGCTTTAAATTCTCGAGTTAATGATGATGCATGCGTCGTTTACTTGAACCTCTAGCATCTGAAACGGCACATGTACTGTGTTCCTGGACGCTTTTATTCAATCTTTCTACAGGTTTTTGAGTAAGAAAAGCATTATAGAATCTCCCTCCTACTTGTGGACTAACTTTAGAATGCGTAAGGCAAAAGGAGAGGAGTACCGGGAAACTATGGAAGTGGTACCTCGACACCCATCTCTTCCACGGACCCCAAAAATGGCAATTTGAATTACATGCCAAGGTTTCTTATCCTCATACTTAACATAGTTCGTAACCTTATCGGTCAATGTCGTGAACTACCAACGTCTCAGAAAACTGCGACGTAGATGCATGAAATGGTTTTGCAAAATAGATCGTAAAATGATGCTTCTTGACCTTAGTCTGCAATGCGATTTTTGAGTAATTTGTGAATTGAGTTATGGATAGACACCATTATCGGCTCGGAAGATCGATCACAACAAATGCGTGCTTCGACAATAGTAAAGGGTTTTTCGGTAGGTAGATGCGTTTAAACAAGTAGAATCACAAATAACAAGTTTTATTTGTAACGGATAACTTTTCACTACATTTAGTACTTTACATAGACAACTAAGTTAAAGTATTTCATGAAATCAATGACCTCCCATTATGGTTAGTACTTTTTAATCGCATCCAAAAGTTGTTTCAACTTCCAAATTTCACAACCCAAATTCCATAGCAATGCAAATATATTAAGACAATCAAATGTCACAATATCCCAATCCAAAGGTAGTCAAGATGAGAACAAAGAAAACCTAAAGAAAGATTTTTGATCTCCCTGTTTGGGAAGCTATGAAGCATGATGGGTTGGGGATTGAGAAATCAGGCGAAAAGATCTCCATGAGTTCCCCGCTCATTCATCTTGTTCTTCACCAAATGATGGAGAAGACCTAAGGAACTGGAGTTGAGCAACTCGGTTTACTAATCATTTTGAAAATGGATGCAACGCATGACTTGAAGGTCCATAATTTGCAAAGTGAAAGGCGAGAAAGTTGGTTTTGCGAAAAATCAATAATTTGAAAGAAAAAAGTTTCCCGACTTTGATATCTATATTGTTTAGAAAATTAATTTAACGGAAAATATTTTGATTACCAGAAAAATGCTTGACATAGGTTGCCTATGTCAATAATGAAAATTATTTTCATCTAACTTATTTTTCTAAGCGAAGCGATGAGAACAATCAAAATTAGGAAAGCATTTCTTGAATTGTTCATTTTTCACGATTCTAATTAATTTACGAAAAATAAACCAAACTCGAAATTATTTTTGAGGGAAAATGGTTCATTTTCCTATGTTGATTTCAAACATGTTTTGTTTTGTTTTTTTTTTTTTTCATGAAGGGATCTATCGTTTATTCATTTTCCTTAAATGACGGCCGAAAATAACTCCCTCCTTCTTTCCTCTATCAGCCTATCAAATTTGCTTTCTCCTTCACTCTCTGCAACGAAAGATTTAAAACATAGTGGTGCGTTCTAAGGAAATTAATATGAGTTTAGCATTTTGACGATCGCGGTCACACGCTTTTGATTTTTCACCATTTTCGAGAAAAATTTCAATTCGCGTTTTAATTACTTACAAAAATGTAATGAATAATTAACTCATCCATGATTGTACTGATTTTTTGGTCTCTTATCAAAATGTTTCCTCGTGTCTGAATATTTCCCATCATAATGCAATTTGATATTACTTTGTTTTTCCCAAATCTTGCATCGTTACTTTTGGACTTTTTCATTATTGACCTGATTTGATAGAGCGCTGTCCGGCCCAAGACATGTAACATTTATAACAAGCAAAGACAAAAACATCATTCTGTATTAGCTCAATGTCTACGAGAAATATACAAGCAAAAGTAATCTCCACCCCTTACATATTTTCCACCTCATATTCCGACATTTTCATTTTATTTACGAGAAATATACAAGTAAAAAGTAATTTCCACCTTTTTTAAATAAGGATTTAAATATGAATAACGAAGATGATTTTTCTCTCTTGCCCTTTTTCTACCTTGCTTTTCTCGACATTTATATTTTCTCCGCCCTCCAAAGCTTTTCTTAAAAACATATTGTAAAATCTCACAAATACATTCGAATTGAAATATAATCAACGTTTCTGATGTACATCGGTATTTTTCCCTAAATCGAATGAATCTTCGAGAAATTTATCTTTATATACCTTATTTAATAAACGTTGTTGATGTATATCGGTTTCTTTTTTAACGTTCACCCCGCGTGAGGTGAACGCGCTTTGGCTTTCCTCGTATATTCTTTAGAAGAAGAAGAAGAAGGAGGCCAGGCAAACTTCCTTCGAGTAACAAAGCAAAGCTTCGTCTCCTTCGATCGATCGATCATCGCTTCGGTTCTTCTCGACCGCCGCCGCCGACGATCTTCGCAACTTCGATTCGGGAGGCGTTCGTCGGTTCGTCGCTTTGCGGGTTTCCTCAGGTTTGGTTTGCCTTGCTTCTCTCTTCGACGCCCTCTCTCCGTTGCAGTTTCTACCCAAGCATATAGCGATGAAGTTACCGCTAGGGTTTTATCTTCTTCTTTCGACGACGACGACGACGATCTCCCGCTCGCCTTCGGAGGGTTCTCTAGAAGGTGGGTGTCCGCCGGTGACGACGAGCGCCGTCGGGCCCGCGTTTGGTAGTCGTTTGCCGGGATTGTCAGGTTTCTTGATCCCGAGGGAATCGAGGGTTTTCTTTCGCCTGAAAGGATCTGGGGTTTGTTGCCTTGATTTGAGTTTTTGGACATTAGGTTTGATGACTGGAATCTTTGGTGAAGAGGCTCGGACAATGCGACATTGTTGTACGAATTTCCTTTAGGTTTTCGGTTATTCTGCTTCTGGTTGAATTCGATCGGGTTGGAACCGAAAGAGATGGGAATCATGATGGATCGAGATGGTTATGCATTCTCTTGTAGGTCGTGGATTGTTCTTTATTCCCTCCGTATTGTTGGTTGGTGCTAAGAGGAACCGAAAGTCTTGGGATTGCTCAGTGGACCTTGGTTTTCTGCAAAGGATCTTCTTGCGAGAACAAGTTCTGATGCTTTGAGTTAACTTTGGATAGGATATTCAGTTCGGTGATTGATTGTCTGTCTTTCTGTATAATAGAATGGGTATTAAGACAGCAAGGACTACTGCGGGTTGGCCACAAAAATCAGGTGCTCGATATAATCAGCTTCCAACAGCATCGACAAGCCGCAAAGTTTGCATTTACTGGCTAGAAGGGAGGTGCAACCGGAATCCCTGCCGGTTTTTGCACGACGCATCTCTTCCACGCAATGTTTACCATCGAGCTGCAAAGCAGTCGAGTTATATGCCTGAGGATCGCCATGGGAAGGGCCCTGAATCTAGCCTGGTGAATTCAGCGAGTTCAACTTCTATAGAGAGAGGTGATTTGTCAAAAGATAAAAACCTTCATAAGCCCGGAGAAAAAGTATGCCACTACTGGATGTCGGGCAACTGTGTGAAAGGCGATGCATGTCCTTACTTGCATTCATGGAATCTCGGTGTTGATTTTGCCATGCTGGCTAAGCTCGACGGGCATAAAAAGGTACTATTTAGAGATTAGTTTTTGCCTTTTGTGTTCTCTCTCGTATCCAAGACTATAGCTGGATAAAATTTAGTTGCATCGCTTGATTTATTAAACTACAATTTGTTTCCGTCCTGTAATAATTAAGATGTGGAAATATCATCGCCTTTATGGCATAAAAGTAGGTCTGGACTCACCTGATGCTTTTTATGATAGGGTGTTTTTGGAATAGCACTTCCTTCTGGATCTACTAAGCTCTACTCTGGAAGCAAAGATGGAACAGCACGAATCTGGGACTGTCACACTGGTAAATGTGATCAAGTGATCAACCTTGGAGGAGAAGTTGGGTGTTTTACTTGTGAAGGTCCTTGGGTGTTTATTGGCATGCCTAATACTATTAAGGTGAGCGGTTGGCTGGGTCTCCTTTGTCCTTTGTTGTTATTATTATTATTATTTTGGCAATTCTTGAATTAGGGAGTTGCTGATTCATTGCTTTCTCTTGCTATCTCTTTTAGGCATGGAATATCCAGAATGGTGCTAGCTATGATATCAATGGACCAGTTGGACAGGTCCATGCTATGGAAGTTGCTAAGAACATGCTTTTTGCCGGAGCCCAGGTAATTTATTATTAGAAGGAATAATATGTCGATTTAGGTGATTTGTCTGCTGGAATTTTGTCTAGTCTGTTTCTTTAGAATCTCCTTCCTCCGTGAATTAGCAGAATAAGTGATATAAAATTTTATGCTGAGTGTGAGAGTGGATTTTTGGTTTAGACCTGAAATTCCTCTCTGCTTCTTTAAGTGTGGCCTGCCTAAGTCAACATTCATATGATCACTGATACTTGTGATGAATTATATTGGCTTTCGATGATTATACTAAACGACCTTTGCTTCTAGGATGGCGCTATCTTGGTGTGGAAAGGAGGTAGTGAGGCTGAGCCTTTTCAGATGGCTGCACCTCTCATGGGTCACACTCAGGGCATTGTATCATTAACTATTGGGCGAAACCGGTTGTATTCAGGTTCCATCGACCGGACCATAAGGGTAAGCTGGTTTATCTTAGATGTCTCTCCTGCTGATTATATCTAGTCATGTGTTCTTGGGAAGGCATGACCTGGCCCTTGCGGTTTATGTTTTCTTTTGCATCACTTCTATCGGTTTGCTATGTCCTCTCTGTATTTTTGTGACCCGCTCCACTGAAGTATCGTCCTGACCCCTCACATCTTTCTTTTTCTCTCCTCCGCAGGTGTGGGACTTGCACACTCTGGAGTGTGTTCAGGAACTTGTTGGACACACTGATGTGGTGATGTCACTACTTTGCTGGGACGAGTACTTGATATCCTGTTCACTGGATCAGACAGTTAAGGTCTGGGGGGTTGCCACTGAAGAAGGCAGCTTGGAAGTTGCCTATACACATCATGAGGATCATGTATGTTGCTCGCTTCATTTTTTTTTTTCGCACTTGTGTGGATTATGTTATTTTGTGGTCGATGATGGTACTATAGGAAAAAGTATAGACAATAAGGGTGAAATTGTGTTTTCTTTTATTGACTTCGTATGTGCAAAAGTGCATGGACGACCTGTTTTGCAATCTTAGATCTTAAAAGATGCTGTCTTAATTCTTTTCGGTTTTATTTCCGTGGCTAAAAATAACAATATGAATAATGTGGATTGAAACTTTGTAATATAGCCATATGGTCAAGTACCTTCCATGTGCTTGCTCTATTTGGAGAAGACATGAATTTTCATCTTTCACCCGTCAGTGCTTTGTCAGTTTCTTACCATGCTCCTAGTCTCACGGAAGTGACCTAGTATCATATGTTGATGTTGCAAATATCATTTTGTCCTGCACAGGGTATTCTTGCACTGTCAGGGCTGATGGATGCATGTGGTAAGCCGGTCCTTCTCTGTGCATGCAATGACAACACCATTCGCTTGTATGAGCTCCCATCGTAAGTCCCAATAATTTCTCTAATTGGTTTTACATCCTTGTCTCTCAGTGAAGACTGTTCTATTCTTCTACTTGGCTAACTTTGTGCATCGTACTCTAGGTTCACTGAAAGGGGCAAGATATTCTCAAGACGAGAAGTGAGGACTCTTCAGACAGCTTCCGGTGGCCTATTCTTCACGGGAGACGCTGCGGGGATGCTGACCGTTTGGAAATGGCTGGATTCTCCGAAGAGCCAAAAAAGGGCAGCTTCCTCATTCGATGGAGTCATGCTAAGTAGAAGAGAGAATCAAGCTATTGACATTGGAGTTCAAATTTCGCAAGGAAGACGACGTCATCTATGCACCGACGCAACTGGGAATTGTGACTTGGAGCAAGAAACGGGATGGCTGTAACTACTACCTGTCTGTGCCACAATACCAAGTTTTGGGCTCTATCGTTTTTGTACAGACATTATTTTTTGACAGCAACGGTTGGACTTGTATATGATTCATCATTAGTAATTGATATGCCTTTTGCTATTCAAGTTGGGCAAATCCATCTGCTTAGTAGTAGACCATAGAAGTTGTCGAATGGAAACCTTTCTTCTTTTTGAGAGATTTAACAGTGGAATTCTGATCATCATTTTCTCTGTACGATTTGTTTAAGTTTTATTACACTGAAAAAGCAAAATAAAATGGAAGCGCTGATAATAAATGATGAATAAATGGCACTTCAAAAGTGTTGCATATTCTTCTCACTCTGATGAAAACAAATCCACATTGCATTGGCTGACCACTGTATGGATAAAAATTGTTCAATGAGAAATTGACTAATGAACTTCATAAGCTTATGACACTCCATGTACTTTTAAACGTGGAATAAAAACTGATACATTACATACTACAATTCAAATGAATAGATCTTATAAATCAAAACTGATATGAAACTAATAAGAAGCTCCATCTTCAAAGGTATAAATCCAAACTAGGTTTGAGAGTCTCCCTATCCTGCTCACCGAGCAATCATGAGAGTAGATGAGCTATGCAAAGTGATTTCAAAGCAATGCAGAAATGTGAAAATTTTGTAGAATTTACATAAGGAAAATAACTAGTCAACATATATCGATAACATACTTTTACATGCATTTTCGTGTATGTATTGGTATTATTTGGGCTTGTAACCCATTGAAGATAGAACAAATCAGACAAAACAGATTATAAATTGAACACAAGCAGCTTGAAAGTTTAATTTCAAAAATTTGCTAAACGTATGTATCGGGAAAAAAATAGAAAACAAAATTTTAATCATTAATTTCTTCTTCACAAATTAAATTGTTTTATAGTTTAGAGTATGTCGATTTATTTATTTAAGTGTCGTATTGTTTAAATGTCATTTTTGTTCAGTCTTTTGAATTGTTAAATTAAAACTTGAGATCATCTCTTGTGCATTACGGAAATTTTACTTGAGTTGTTGTATTTAAAGTATATCTCGAACAACAAACTAATACAAATTAAACCTTATTAAGTTCTCTCTTATTTTGTTGAATAAATTTCAAATTACGTGGACTTTATATGAACTTACATACACTTTTATTTTTTACTGTATAGATTTGATTTAAAGGATGTTAGATATATTTAAATCAAGTGGATTTCAAGAGGACCTAAAATCGAATGAAATGTCAATATGCGTGTTTCAAGTTAAAATTTTGAACTTCTTTTTCTGATAAATTATTATTATTTTAATGTTTATAGTTAGAGAATATTCAATAAAATTTTCACAACATAAGCTATCCTTTAAATTACATCAATATTATTTTAAATTGTGTATTTATACACATGTTAAAATATGTTATACTTCGAAATATGCATCTTATTTATCCAACAAGATATACTTCTCCTTCTAACTTAATCTATGATTACTAGAATAAATTATGTATGATAATATACTTATACACCATATTGTCAAATTTAAAATTGATTAGAGATAAAAAAAATTGAAAAAGATAAACCTTTCGAAAGGATAATGAAAGTAATTTTCAAAATACCTTGTCTCTTTCTCTCTCTTTTTTCAAGTTTAAAAACAATGAGAGAAAAAAGTTGAAAGAGATAAATATGGGAGAATATATTTTAGATGCTTACTTTTAACAATTTTGTTATTTGAAAATCAAACTCAATCAAAGAAAAAAGTCAAGAGAAAATGAATCTATAAACCAAAGTTTATTAGTCGAGCTTGAGACACTTGGCAAAGCTATGCTCTATGCTCTTGCCACGCGATAATCATAGAAGTCAAGTGAAGTATCAACAAACTATTTTATTGATAGAGATAGATATTGGAGAATACATTTGAAATACTTTCTCTTCATTCGTTTTATCCTTTGAAATTCAACTCAATAAGAAGATAAAAGCATGGAGATAATAATCAATAAACCAATGTTTATTGGATGGCAAGGCACAGAGACAAAGTAAATTGCCGCATGGCACGCACAGGAGCAAATACTTTTCCAGCTTTAATTTAATGTTTATTAGAGACCTTATGAAGGATGAAAATATGAGAAGATGAGCGAACTTATGAATTCTTCCTCCTATTGTGCCTTGATGCAGGTGGATGACTTCTGCAAACAAATTGCTATTTAGCGTCTTACTTCTCATTTTATAAATGTTACCGAATTCATATTTTGGTTTTTTATTTAATACGAAACACTTGGAACCTTTCAAAAAAAAAAAAATATTGATATTTGAAAATTTTATAGGATATTTTTACTCTTAAATAATTGTTTTCATTTTCAAAATTTGATGAATAATTCGTAATAAAAATTATAAGTAGCCTTTTTATATGCTTTGTGTTGCAAGTCAACTAGAAAAATCATTTTGGATTTTAATTGTCAAAATATGAATATCATTTCAAATTAAAAACCTATTGAAATTTGAGATAAACTTCCATGTTACAAAAGAGTTTAATCGTCAAAATAAACAAGTGCCCCTTCAAACTCATCAACAAATTTTAAATATAAATCAACAATTCAAATAGAAATCAATGATGAGTAAGCAATACTTCAAAATTCTATTTGTATCCCATTAAAAGAAATGCGATTGGATATTCTTCATACTCGCTATGATGAAAACAGGTTCACGTTGCATAGCCCGATTAATGTCAAATCCATTACATAAATAAAGGATGAAAAGGAAAAGGAAAAGGAAACTGCCCAACCCCAAGCATTTCAACAGAATGAGGCCATAACACACCATAGAAAATCCAAAAACTGGTCAGCTTCATGTATGGAAATCAGCTAGCAAGAAGAAACGGAGACATGGACTTCATTAGAGCTTATGAAATTCTGTCAAACATCATTTAATGTTAAATAATGCCAATGAAAAAAGTTATAAATTGGGCATATATCACTTGAAAGTGTTGCTATATAAGATGTATCGAGAAAAAATTTGAAAAGAAGGCGATTCTGAATGTTGCTAGCTTCTTCACAAATATAATTTTGTTTTATTTTAGAATATGAGGAAATTCCATATTTTTGTGTCATATTCTTCAAATGTCACTTTCGTATCTTTGAGTGGCTAAGTTAAGCTAGAGATTATCTCTTTTTCATTGGTTAAATCTTTAAACAGTCGATGCTGTCTCCGATCATCATGAGATATTTCTTGTTCTCAACAATTAATACATACTCATAAAAACCGGTGGTCACATGTATATGGAAGTTTTGACCCGAACAAAACACCTATAGCATGAAGTACCCCTTCATGCTGTTAGTATTGTTCAGAGCCTTCACAACCGCGTTGGCTCATGTCTTGGCTCACCACTGGGGTAATCGATTTCAGGGTGGGCAGTTCCCATCTTGGAATTGAGAACCGCTCACTAACTGGCAGTCTGGTTCACGGGTAGGTCCACAGAACTGGTCCCTCCAAGCTTCACACGATTAGTGGCTTATTTTCCATAAAGCCCTAAACAGGTCCCACCAAGCTTCTTCTTTTTCCAACAAAAAAGATTGCCTTGTTGTTTGTAAAAAAAACTTCCCTATTTCTTATTGCCCCGCCTTCAAACCAAACACAAGTACATCGAACACACTCATCCAGCACAGTCTATTAGACAACTTTTTTTCATATCAATTAGACAACTTTATAATTATAAGATTCTAGTATCCATTCAACCTGAAGAGTTTCCTCTCAAACACATGCAAAGAATACTTCACTTTCCTCTCAGTATCTCGAATAGTGAGTAGATTAAAGAAACTAAAAAAGGGCAAATGGCAGCAATTAGGGTTTCCAACTTACGCAAATGGAGGCGATTGAGAGCAAGATAGGGATGTGAGGCCGTGAGTTGCATCTACGAGGAACGACCGGAGGCACGGCTATGAGTCAATGGGAGTTAAAAGTCAAGGCTGTCAGTCGATGGGAGTTGAGAGTCTAAAGACAAAGAGACTAAGAGAGTTGCTTGAGAGAGTTGACACGAGAGAGACCTATATGAGACAAGACGACTAGCGAGCGAGATTAGGGATTTAGGGTTTTAATTTTTCTTAAAAATTAAAATGTTATTATCGGTCCGGATCGGGTGGGTAGGTGGGCATACATGAAATTGGGAATCGGACTGATACCCATTGATTCTAATTTAAAGAGTAACACAGAGCTATTTTTCTTCTTGTACTTAAAGGCCACAAATCCCAAACAAAGAAAAAAGGAAATTGAAATCAATACAAATATCAAATTGGTCCAAGAAGTAGTCTGTTCACCTAAAATTTTCTTGGGCTAGTAATGCAGTAAATCATGGATCATACAAGGTTGCATGGCAAGTAGTCTATTCACCTAAATGGGAAGGTGGATTGGGTTTACCTAATTTGAACAAAACAAAGTATTGTTAGGCCGCATGCTATGGAACCTCATCAATCGCCCGTCGTCTTTCCTTTGAAGTATATGGATCCACAATACCAAATGCAGAGATACTCCAATAATGCAACTCAGTATTAGGGGCAGAATGGCATGGAGTTGGCGGTGCATCCTAGAACTGTGACCTATTCTAACCCCGTTTATTCATAGCTCAAGTTACTGCTGTCGTGATATATATGATGAACTCAAATATGTGGGACTGATTGTGGAGCGGTATAACTTAATTTGGTCCAGCGGCATTACCAAACACAACTTTATTGGCTGGCTAGTTTGCAGAAATAAATTACCAATAGCAACGATTATCGCCCAATGGATAACTACAGTTGACACCCAATGTAATTTCTGTAGAACATGTATTGAAGACAGAACACATATGTTCTTCCAGTGTGAGTGGACAGGCAGTATATGGCGTAGTATCTTTACACAATTTGGGATTAGGCATCCTATAGGAGGATAGCATGAAGAGCTTTTTTTTTTTGTGTAAATGTAAGTAGTATTTATAAGATGACGTACAAAAGCTTAGGGGCATTCCCCAGCATTACAAATAGAACTAAGAATACAAAAAAATGGAGTGGGGGGAGTCTCCATATAGTAGCCAAAGTTTCATTTGTTCGAGACGGTCTAAAAGATTTGTAGTGCAAAGCTCGCTCTCTAACAAGTTTGCGAACTTTAGCCAAAATGATAAAGGCGTCATTTGACTTTTATTGGAAGCGTCTACGATTACGCTCCATCCAAATGCAACATATGATCACTAGGAAAGATACCTTCAGAAATCTCGCCGCCAAGTCCTTACCTTTTGTAACCTTGATCATCCATTTAAGTCCATCATTCCATCCTTCTACAGGGCATTGAATTCCGTATTGTGCAAGAATAGTGCGCCAAATGCTTCCGATCTAGGTGCACTGGAAGAATAGATGGTCTTGCTTTCTAGACCAGACATACAAAAATTGCAATGAATATCTACTTCAAGCTTCCAAAGTGATATGATTTCTGCTGTTTGTAGTTTATCTCTACAAACTAGCCAGTCGATAAAGTTATGCTTGTTAATACCTCCTTTCCAGATCAATTGGAACCATTCCACAGCCGATCTCATATTTCTGGTTTCATCGTATACCTTTTGGCAATAATATCTTGGTCTCAATATGATTGAAGCTAAAGCCGGTCTTAGTTGAAGAATACAACGCCAACTCCATGCCATAGAGCCCTTGATTTCAAGCTGCATAATCGAATTGCCTCTACACTTGGTACTATGGACCCATTTACTCCACAAGGAAGATGATGGACAATTTATGAGGTTCCAAAGCATACGGCCAAGCTAAACTTTGTTCCATAATTTTAGATGAGGCAACCCTAGACCTTCTTTCTTTTTTGGCGAACAAACAACTTCCCAAGCAACTTTGTGTGATCCGTGGCCTTCTGCATTTCCAACCCACAAAAAATGTCTAATCTTCTTTTCAATTTCATATATAGTTTGCTTTGGAAGTAAAAACATTTGCATCCAAAAGGTACAGATGAAAATAAGTACCAATTTCATCAACTAGAGACGACCAGCGTAGCTAATATGTTGCATGCCCCAGCCTTCTATTTTTTTGAAGATTTTATCGGTTAGACTCTTACAATCTGCGTGTGTGAGTCTTCTTGCAATGGATGATTAGAGCAACAAAAGGCAAAGACTTAGTGGCAAGACTCATTAACGTGACTTTCCTAGCAACCATATATTGTATTTGGATGGAACACAATAGAAGACGGTTCCTAAACAAGTCCAATACCATCCATGTTATTTTGGCAAAAGTGCGTAAAAATGTAAGAGATCAAAAAATTAGACCTTCCCAAACCAATGCTGTATTGGCTACTACATGGAGGCTTCCTAAGTCCATATTTTCGAGCCAATAGCTCTATTTGTTTAGCTTTATTTGTAATGCTGGGGAATGCCCCTATGTTGCTGTACTTCACTTGATTTACAATACTTACATTTACACCAAAAAAAAAAAAAATGGTCCAAGAAGTAAGTCCCCATTTATCACTACATTGGGGTAAATTGATATTCATAACTCTCATTAGAGATGATCTATGTCACAAATATTATTTGATCAAAGTTGGAACAAGAGAAATAAGAGTGTTCACTCCTTTTTTAGAGGCTAAATAAGTAAAAAACACAAGAAGAATTGATTTCTGGTGAATATAAAGAGTATTTAAGACTTGTTGTTAAGTGATGTGGGATAATATTTCAATAACTCTCTCACGTGCAAGTCATGTATAAGCGCATAAGGTTTTAGATACCTCACAAGCTTGTACACTATAGATGTAATATTTTTACGTTGACTAAACATGGGTGTCCAAAAAATTTATTTATCGCATGAATTAAGCATTTTGGTGAATAAATTAATCTTTTATTTAAAAACAATGGAAGTATAATTAATCCTCCACAAAGCAGTCCCAAAATGAAAATTCTTGATATCACTAAAACGAATGTGAAAGCAATCCCAAAATGAATATGAATGCATAAAAAATAAAATCTTTTTTTTGCAAGCTAGCCCGTGAAAGATCTAGATAAATGACGATGACTAAGGATGAAGGCTTTCTCTCTCTTTCTGGTGTCAAATTTGGGCTTGATGGTCTTGAATGATTCCGTTCAACATTTCTGACTAAGTACAAGACCAGTTGTCTGTGTGCTTTACAATGACAAGTGCCGTTTCTTTACCTCCTCATGCTCTATATATCCAATTCACTTGAAAAATGACCCATAATCGTTACTTAGCGTCTCTATACTCTTTACCATTTCAATAAATCAATCACCATTTCTAATTTATAGGCTAGGAAATGAACCAAATCTTGCAAAACCTTTCAATATCTATTATCATAGTCATCTTAAAAGGAATGCAAGCGAGTTAGGTCATTACAGTGTATCTTTTATTGCCAGAAGACTTGATCTTCTTCGCATATGCTTCTGTACCATGGATTTCAAGCCTCATTGCATGGGGGCATCTTTAAAGGCAGGACATGTTAACGTTTTAATATGCACTATCATGGTCATCTTTAAAGGGATGCAATGCAATCCCAAAATGAATAGCATGCATTAAAAGTAAAGTTGAACTTGCATTATCATGGTCATATTTGTATAGATTGATAATTATGATAAATTAGAACGTGCCTCTTTTTTTTGTCCTGCCATTTATTAAACACAAAAGAATCTTTTATATTCATATCGTCAAGTTCGCATTGCATCAAAATAACCAACACATTCTAAAGCAATATAGGCATTTATCGCATCCCTCAATTGAGAAAAACACCTGCGTAAGGGAAGTTCGGGTAAGCAGCTGATACATTTTTTCTTTTCAAATTCTTGTTTATTTGATTTTCCACGTTAGGGATCAGCTTTCGATTCATCTATCAAAGTTTTTCTTTGAGCCACCAATCTCATATGAGATCATTATGGACGTGCTCTGATAGAGCGTCTGTCCCAAGTCACGTGACACTGTAACAAGCATGATGAAAACATCGTTTAGTATTAGCACGATATTGACGAGAAATATATAATCAAAAGTAATCTCCACTCTTTACAAATAACAATGACGGATTTCCCTTGCCTCCTTCTTTTTATACCTCATTTTCCTACATTTATATGTAATGCGCCATGATATATACAAGAAATATACAAGTAAAAGTAATTTCCACCCCTTTTTAGTTAACAATAACCTAAAATAATTTTTCTCGCCTTCTTTTTTTCTACCTCATTTTCTCCACGCTTAAATTTTATCTACCCTCTAAAGCTTTTCCAAAAAAACATATTGTAAAATCTCTCTAACACCTTTGAATTGAAATTTAATATATATATTTTTTAAATTATTGCATGTCTGATTTGAAGAACTGATCATTCCATGGAATAATGATATATTATTAATTAGGTTTAAAAAGTGCAAATTAGCATACTATTCAATTATAAATAACATTATTTGGTTTGTGCATGTTTTAATAGCGTAGAATTATAATAAATACAACTTCAATGTAAATTAAATCTATTAGAAATTTCTTATTCAATTCCATTCCGACAACATTTTTTTTACTAGCAAACAAAGGAGTTTCCATTCCATTTCATTCCTATGGATTCACCAAACAAATATATTAGAACCATCATTCCATTTTATTGCATTCCATCGTACCAAACACGACGTCACTCCAAGGCTTGAGTTTCCTTTTTGGTCATACCCGGATGTCTTTCATATCTTAAAGCTTAGTGTCACGGGCCGATCGATCTCGCGTTCCCTGACCCGTGCGGCCTTAGGAATTTCTTCCCAAGTCAGCCTTCCCCACACTCAACTCACAAGAACTTTTAGAGAGAGAAACTCTAGAGAGAGAAGCTCTGGATTTCTATTGCTTCTTGAAAGTATGAGATGATACAATGAGGGGGAGGAGACCCCTTCTTATACAAGTACCGGACTAACCGTATCCGTAGATCTCTCCTCGATCTAACGGTGGAGATCAATATCTCCCTAACTACCCAACTACCTCATTAATTACAGAGGTTTACAATTAATGTATTTCCCGCCCCAGGAGTATTCTAGAATACATCAAGAAAACCCTAGTACTAGAACACTCGGGACTTGCTTTCTCGTTCAATGCTCGGTCACGGTCCATCGTCCAGGAAACCTCATGAACGATCCAATTCTTCGGGCCGTGACATTCTCCCCCACCTATTCGGGCGACGCCCTCGTCGCGTCTTTGGCATGGAAAGCATCGATATGTTTCTTGAATTGCCAAAGAGCTTCCTCGGGCTCCCAACTTGCTTCACTCTCCGGAAGACCCTTCCATCGGATCAAGTATTCTCGCGGCGCACGATATCTCTTTCGTATGACTCGATCCGCCATGATGAAGTCGACGTCTCGATCATACGAGGTTTTTGCTCCAAGCGGTGCCCGTTGCGACTCCCCTCGATCCGGGTCCTCCTCGTCTACATGGAAAGGTTTAAGCATACTCACATGGAATACCGGATGTACCTTGAGTTTTGGTGGCAGTTCGGTTTGTATCGACCTTCCCAACCCGATGCAACACTTTCGGAATGGCCCTCGTAGCGGCGTATAAGCCCTTTATGCACGTCCTTGTATCGAAGGACCAGGTGTAGCTTGGCCAACACCAAGTCCCCGGCTTGGAACTCCACGTGCCGTCGCTTCTTATCGGCCCACTTCTTCATGCGCTTGAGGCCTTGTGGTAACGCGTTAGGTACCAAGTCCGCTTGCTCATGCCACTCCTTGGCAAACTTGAAAGCGGATGGGCTACTCCCTTATAGCCCGTTGCAACCCGTACTCGGGTGAGTGGTTGTTGTCCCGTCCACGATCTCGAGCGGACTTTGGTTCGTGGACTCGCTCTTTTGAAGATTGTAGGAGGAATTGGGCTCGTCGATCAACCGCCCAATTCACTTGCGTCGTGCTTACGTAGTGTCGGGTACAACTCCAAGGCGCATTGACCCGCTCCGTTTGTCCATCGGTTTGGGGATGCAAACTCGTGGAGAAATTAAATCCGACCCTAACAATTTAAAAGCTCGGTCGAGAATCTACCCGTGAATCGAGGGTCGCGATCGCTCACGATCGTTTGCGGCACTCCCAATATTTGACGGCGTGCTTCAAAAATAGCTTGGCGCTTCCTCGGCGGACAATCCGCCGGCGCGGGCGCGAGCGTCGGCGTACTTGGAAAATCGATCCACCACCACCATGAGAGTCCGACACCCGCCCGGACTTTGGCAAGTTGACAATGAAGTCCATGGAGACACTCTCCCATGGGCGCTCCGGGATGGGAAGTGGCTCAAGAGCCCCGCCCGGCGACCTTTGTTCAAGCTTGTCTTGTTGGCATACAAGGCAAGTCGGACATATGCCTCAACGTCGTCGCGCGCAAGTGAGGCCAAAAATAACGATCCTCCACTGGCGCCATAGTGCGGTGGATCCCGGATGACCCGCCCACTTGGAATCATGGCACTCCGTAGGATTTCCTTCCGTAATTTCCCATATAGTGGCGCGTACAATCGCCGTCCCTTGGTGTAAAGCAAGTCACCTTCACACCAAAATTGCGGGTTTTGCCCTCCCGAGCATGGTCGATGAGTGCTTTGGCCGTTGGATCGTGTTGGAGTCCCTCCTTGATCCGCTCATCCGGGATTCTTGGGACGACTTACGATTGCGATGCTAGCTCGCTCCTTGACTGGCGCATCGGCCCACGGAATTTGCCTTCCCCGGCTTGTACTCGAGCACATAATCGAACTCCGCCAGGAAATCTTGCCATCGAGCTTGCTTCGGGCTTAACTTCTTTTGAGTTTGGAAGTAGCTCGTGGCCACATTGTCCGTCCTTCTGACGAACCGGGATCCCAAGAGATAATGCCTCCATGTATGCGAAGACAATGAACCACGCGGTCATTTCTTTCTCTTGGACCGTATATACCGTCGTTCGGTATCATTCAACTTCCTCGACTCAAATGCTACGGGTGTCCATCCTGCATAAGAACACCACCAATAGCAAAATCGGGCGTCGGTTTCTACCTCGTAAGGTTTGGCATGATCGGGTAGCATACGAGCACCGGCTCCTCGATCATGGTTTGCTTTAACCGATCAAACGATCTTTGGCATCGGGTCGTCCACTCCCCACGGCTTCTCCTTCTTCAACATATCCGTGAGTGGCACGGTGATGCTCGAATATCCTCGGACGAACCGTCGATAGTAGTTGGTGAGGCCAAGGAATGACCTTAGATCCGTCACCTTGGTTGGCGGTTTCCAATTTACAATGGCCTCGATCTTGGTCGAGTCCATTCGCACACGTCCACCCCCGACGATGTGTCCGAGGAATGGAACTTCCCGTTGTGCAAAGGCACATTTCTCCCGTTTGACGTATAAGTCATTCTCCCGTAGAACTTGGAAGACTCGTTTGAGATGCTCGATGTGTTCCTCGAGCGTCCGGCTATACACCACAATATCATCAAGATAAACCACTACAAATTGATTTAGAAAGCGGGTGGAGTACCTTGTTCATGAGTGTGCAAAATGTGGCCGGAGCATTTGTCAAGCCGAATGGCATGACGAGGAACTCATATGATCCATACCGCGTCACACAAGCGGTCTTTGGTTCATCCCCTTTTTGCAATCCGCACTTGATAGTATCCCGATCGAAGATCAAGCTTGGTGAACCATTGTGCTTCTCCAAGTTGATCGAACAAATCGGCAATAAGAGGGATCGGGTACTTGTTCTTGATCGTCAGCTTGTTCAACGCCCGATAGTCGATGCACATCCGGAGTGACCCATCATGCTTCTTCTGAAATAGGACCGGGGCGCCAAACGGAGCCTTCGATGGTCGAATATACCCCGCATCGAGCAACTCCTTGAGTTGTCTTCTTAGTTCTTCCAATTCGGGAGGCGCCATGCGATATGGAGCCATAGCGGGTGGTCGAGCATCGGACACGAGCTCGATCTTATGATCCACCTCCCTTTGAGGCGGAAGCTTCTTTGGGAGTTCGGGTGGCATCACGTCCTTGAAGGAATCGAGGACTTGGGTTACCTCCGTCGGGACATCACTCCCTTCACCCTTTGGGTCCTCGATTTTCAAGGTTGCTAGGAAAGTAGCCTCCCCTTTCTTCGCTCCCTTAGTAACTTGCATCGCCGATATTATCTTTTGGTCACGACCCGACTGTCGGGTGACCGGGACCACACATTGACAACGTGCGTCCAAGATACAAATACAATCGGCAAATGGGACAATAAGAGCATCTATTCTATCAAGGAATCCCAAGCCAATGACAAAGTCATAATCGTCAAGTGGAATTACCTCGATCGTCTCTTTACTCTTCCATTGCCCGAGTTGGAACTCCACATCCTTAGCCAAGCCGTTGGTAGGGATTTCCTTGGAGTTCACCGTCTTGAGCCAACCGGCCCCTTTCTCAACCCGAAGATTGAGTTTCTTCGCAGCCTCTTCCGAGATGAATAGATCGGATGCCCCCGTGTCGATGAGCGCACTCATCTTGGTTTTCCGATCGTCCGTCCGCGAACATCAATCCCTTGGGCTTGTTCGCCTTTTTGGACTTTATGGAACTTAGGATTATAGCGTGCAGTCGTGCCTCCTCTTGTTCCTCCTCGTGTGCTTTGACAATCGCGGCTAGTTTGCCTCGGGTTGGGCAATCCACGAGCCATGTCGCACCGTCGCACAAGAAACACTTGAAGGTACGTCCCTTCTTGTGTTCTCCTCCGCTCGACTCCGCCTTCGCCCTTGGAGGGGCCGTTGATGGTTTGCTTCCACTCGGACGGTGGAATTTGTTACGATCTCCCCCACCAACGCCCTTGTCCCTTGGACGGGTATCCGGCTTGCTTCCGGAAGTAGGTTTGTACTCCACCATGGCCTCGGCTACGGACATGGCCGTCGAAAGATCTCTAGCATTGCACCGCTTTAGCTCTTGCTTCACCCATGGTTTTAGGCCACCCACAAATTGGAAGTAGGCCTCCGTGTCATTCATGGACGGAATTTGGAGTAGCAACTCCGAGAACTTCCGAACATACCGCGAGCTCCCCCTTTTGTTCAAGGCGACGGAGTTCATCTCGAGCTTCTTCTTCCGCATAAGCGGGATAGTATTGTCGTCGAAATTCCTCATTTAACGACTCCCATGTAGTGATCGGTGCACCACTCCGATCATCACTCCCACGACGCCACCATAAGAATGCATTATCGATTAAGTACATGGCTGCGGTACTTACCCGGATTGCACCATTGGTGATTCCCATCGCTAGGAAGTATTGCTCCATGTACCATAGGAAGTTGTCCACGTCTTTGGGCACCATGAGCCTTTAAACTCCTTGACCCGGGGCATCCACTCGTGGGGCGGTTTGCACGGCAACTACCCGTTCGCGTGCTCCTTCCAGCTCGGCGACCTTCGCCTTTAGTTGACCATCTCTTGGCGCATAGCCTCCACCAAGGCCTCAAGGCATCGTCCCGTTGCTCAAGTTCTTTGGTGGCATCGGTCAAGTTGCTTGACATCTCCCTCAGGAGTTCTCCCAAGCCAGAACTTAGCTCTTGCACTTGACCTCGAGCTCTCCCGTTCGGACTCGCCTCCCCGATCGCACAGCAAGATCCTCGACTATTCCTTGGACATCTCCCCGGCGATCTCCATTTTCGCCAAGCGGGTCTCCAAGTCACCAACCATTTCCCTTGAATTTGAGCTATCACGGTCCTCTCTTGCCTCGGCACCTTGCCTCTCGGCGGCATTCCCACGATCATCAGTCACGCCCGGTTCTGGGTTTGTGGCGATACATTGGATAAATGGCCAGCGGCGCCTTTGGCCATCTTCGGCTCGATACCACTTGTCACGGGCCGATCGATCTCGCGTTCCCTGACCCGTGCGGCCTTAGGAATTTCTTCCCAAGTCAGCCTTCCCCACACTCAACTCACAAGAACTTTTAGAGAGAGAAACTCTAGAGAGAGAAGCTCTGGATTTCTATTGCTTCTTGAAAGTATGAGATGATCCAATGAGGGGAGGAGACCCCTTCTTATACAAGTACCGGACTAAACAGTATCCGAGATCTCTCCTCGATCTAACGGTGGAGATCGATCTCCCTAACTACCCAACTACCTCATTAATTACAGAGGTTTACAATTAATGTATTTCCGCCCCTGTGGAGTATTCTAGAAGACATCAAGAAAACCCTAGTACTAGAACACTCGGGACTTGCTTTCTCGTTCAATGCTCGGTCACGGTCCATCGTCCAGAAACCTCATGAAGCGATCCATTTTTTTACTAGCAAACAAAGGAGTTTCCATTCCATTTCATTCCTATGGATTCACCAAACAAATATATTAGAACCATCATTCCATTTTATTGCATTCCATCGTACCAAACACGACGTCACTCCAAGGCTTGAGTTTCCTTTTTGGTCATACCCGGATGTCTTTCATATCTTAAAGCTTAGCATGTTCTATGGCATTTCCATTCATCATATATAAAAAAAAAAATATGTATACAATTTGTAGAAAAGTACCCTATACACCTATTAAGCAATCATATAAGAAAATAATTTATGGTCTTCAATGCACTGACTATTCTCGTGATATGTGTAATCAACGGTTGAAAATCGAATTTTTTCCTATAAGGTATATTAAAAGAGCTAACTTGTTGATAACTCATAAACACGCATAATCAATCGAAGTTGAGTCCGATTAAGAAACATAGGGCTAAAAGGAGAAGGGGCCAAAACTATAGGGGCAAAATGAACAATTACTCGAAAAATAATTTTTGCCCAATTTTAAATAAGGATAACAAATATAATTTCCCTCCCTTCTTTTTTTTTCACCTCGTTTTTCTCAACGTTTATATTTTCTCTGCCCTCGAAAGCTTTTCTAAAAAGTATTGTAAAATCTCTCTAAAACATTTGAATTGAAATTTCAATAAACATCTCTGATATTTATCGTTTCTTTCTTAAATCGACTAAAATCTTGAGAAATTTATGTTTATACCATAATTAATGTTCTCTTTTTTTTTTTCTTTTTTTAATTTAATGAAATTTCTGATATTTATCGGATGTTCACTTTTTTTTTTCCTCTCTTTTCCACCCCGCGTGAGGTGAACGCGCTTTGGCTTTCCTTATATACTCTTAGAAGAAGAAGAAGGAGGCCAGGCAAACTTCCCTTCCAAGTAACGAAGACAAAAAGCTTCGTCTCCTTCGACATCTCTCTCGATCAGCGATCATCGCTTCCGTTCTTCTGGATAGCCGTCGCCGACGATCTTCGTAACTTCGATTCGAGGGCGATCGTCGGTTTGCGGGTTTCCTCAGGTTTGCTTTCTCAAGATCTCGCCAATGAGAGACTATCTCGATTTGGCAAAAAAGGAAAGTTGAGTCCAAGGTACATAGGCCCGTTTAAGATTTTGGAAAGGATTGGAACGTTGGCCTATGACCTAGCTTTGCCGCCAAATTTGTCACAAGTTCATAACGTCTTCCACATGTCGATATTGAGGAAAAACGAATCGGATTCGACCTATGTGCTGAATCATGAAGTAATAGAAGTGAACGACAGGGTGTCGTACGTGGAAAAGCCAGTGCGAATCGAGGACAGGAAGGAGCGATTGTTGAGAAACAAGACGATCTCGTTGGTCAAAGTTATTTGGGAACATCGCAGGACGGAAGGCGCCACATGGGAAAGTGAGGAAGTGATGTGACACCAATACCCCCATTTGTTTGAGTAGTCAGGTTTGGATTGTAAATTTCGAGGACGAAATTTTTGTAAGGGAGGAAGGGTTGTGACATTCCGAATTTCGGCCCATTTTTTAGATTTATAAAATGCGTAATTCGTCAATGCACTTGTAATAGAATCTCGCCTGGAAACTAATCACTCTCGGATTCTTGTTTTTAAAATAGAGATTTCGCTAGAATCGCACTCGATCAAATTTGGCCGTTATTTAGACCCCGAACTTGGCAGTCGATTTTCGGGAGTTTCGGGACGAAATAAATTGGACGGTGTCGATATTGTTGTGGCCAGTGTCTAGATTACCAGGAATAGTAAGAAAGTGAAATTTTGGATCGGGTATGAATTTGGACTAGTAGACCTCCCTCGTTATAGTTTAATTTAATTAATTTGGCCTTTATCCCTTATTATATTCGAGATTTATTTTGGACCGGTAGATCGTTTTCGATTTTGAATTTGGGCCGTCAGATCGCAATAATTATTTGATTGAATAATTATTTCCTCTCTCTCTCTCTCTCTCTCTCTCTCTCTCTCTCTCCTCTCTCCTCTGCGCGCACGTTTCCCCCTGCATGCGTCTCATCCGCCCATGCCCATGCAAACCTACTTTTTGCCACACCCTCTCTCCTTTTCCTTCTTTCCTTTTTCTTTCTTCTTTTTTTTTCTTTTCTCCTTCTTCTTCTTCCTCTCTCCTGCTTCCCCGACTAGTTCTACTTCGTTTCTGCCCTGCCCACCGTCTACCGTTCAACCGCCCTCACGCCTTCGCCCGACGCCACCCTACCAGCCGTCGACACCACCTATCTCCTCATGCCACCGCCGCGCCGCCACGTCGCGCGGCAGCTCCGCCCGACGCCGCCTTCCTCCCCTCCCCTTCCTTTGTTCCCTCTCTTGATTCTGCTTGACCCGTCCTTTGCCGTGAGTCACCGCCCGCCCATTGTGCGGGCTGCTGCTATCAACGGCGTTGTTGTACATTCCGTCAAATCGTCGTCACCCGCCTTACCACAACCCCAACGACATTGCTTTGCTTCCTTCCCCTATTTCTCTCCTTCACGCACTCGCCGCCGCTCGCCAAAGGAGCTCTGCCACCACCGGGAGTGTTCCGCCACCACCACCACCTCGCCTAGGCCCGTTCTACTACCCTACTCCTCTCTCTCTCCCTCCCGTCCGCCACAACTAGCCGCTCCTCCGCCTAGGACCGCCGATGCCCTCAACTGCCGTCGCACGTGCGCCGTGGAGGCCGCCGTCGCCGCTGCCGCCTCGCCGCTGCCCAGCCTCCTTCGTCGCGTGTTCGACTTTATTTCAAGCTTAGGATACCCGGTGAATTTGACCCTAAACCCTAATTAGGCTAAATTGCATTTTTAGATGGATTTTAGAGGTTAATTAGGGTGTTTTAGGAGTTAAATTGTAGAAGCCGTTAAGAGCTGGTTTTATGGTGTTTTGGTGACCAAGGATGATTATTTAGTCGAGGTTTAGCGGCCCGTATAGTGTTGTGACGTGGCGAAGCATAGTTACCGAGATTCAGACAAAATGGCGAACTTAGTGGATGAAATTGATAGACCGGATGGTGGCTATTTTGGTGGCTGATTAGATGGACGTTTGGAGAGCATAATGGAGCATTTTGAAGATAATTATTGGCCTAGAATTTGTGGTATAGTGGCTGGCCACAACAGGATTTGATTTAGGCGAGGTGCAATCAATTTGAGGTTTAATTGTGCAATTATAGGGAATGATTGCATTGATCAATTGACTAGCTAAATGAGCCTTGTTGGTGATCGATTTTATGATGCAATGTCGTATGTCTGGCGGAACTAGGAATGGAATAGCTTGGTGGGCCTCGAACGCGTGAGTTCTTGTCGACTCGGCTGCGTGAATTTGTGCGTGGATGGTGTGTCAAGTGCTTATTTGGATCGATTGTTTGATTGGGTACGTGGTTTCATGAAATTGAATATGCAGGGTGCTAGCGCGCGTGTTGTATTGTGGTTCAAGTGAATGCTCAAATGTGAACATTGTAGCATGGGTATGCGTCATGAGCATTAGCACGACATGTGTATTTATAAGTGTGCCCGAGTGACATGTGCATTATGATCACCTAAAATGCCTTGATGCGTATTACGCGGGCTTCAGATAAAAATTGATGCCTGTGAATGTGTGATCACAATAAACCCTGATGCATTTTACGCGGGGTAGTGAACCCGTTCTGAGGCGTGTTACGCGGGACGATGCTCTGTTTACCGGAAGATGACCAACCTGAGGCATTTTACGCGGGTAGTGTGTCAAGAGCCTAATGTGTAGTACGTGGGCCAGAGATCGATCTCGAAGTGTTGGACCTAATACGTTTAGCGCGGGTCCAAGGAGAATTTGATAAATGACTGAATGTTAATATGCACGGGTGCGTTAATGCATTGATGAGGCATGAACATGAGTGCGAACATGAGCATGTGCATTACATACGTCGGGACTGAGTGATATGTGTATATGTGCCGCGATCTAATTTTCTATGGTACAGTTGTGATTACATATATAGAATGCCTAACCTACAGAGCTAAGTAAAAATTTAGATTTAGGCCCGAGGGCCTGAGTCAGCTTATGTCTTGAATTATGCGTTATTTGGTACTCGTCAGGAGGTGCACGTTAACCTAGTTTAGGTTTAGGGAATTACTCACCGAGATTATTCTCATCGTTATTTAAAATCACATTTTCAGACCTCCAACCTTGAGATGCCTACAGTACCAGTGCGTTTTAGGATTCCGCATCACGTAGAGTGGACGCAGACGATACACCCCATAGGGAACGAGGAGTGCTATATTAGATATTATACTCAAGTTTGGGTAGACACGTGGGGGAGTCACATCATCAGACTCACGAGTACGTGGCGTGGTGTTTCAGGGACGATCTCGGAGAGTATGGTCCTCTCCAGACTTTTAATGTCCCATTTACTGGGCTAGGCACCCGATACCCTCGATGCCATGACGACAAGGTGACTGACCTTAGCTCTTTAGCCGAGGAGAGTGCGAGCTCCGACGGTGTACCAGTAGAGTACGAGATGGATGCAATCGACCCGGTGGACATGGAGCTGGACAATGATGTGCCCGAAACCAATCGAGGAGGACCCCGTACCGGAGGCCGAGCCTGAGGATATGGTTCTAGAGGAGGAGGCCGCGGAGGCCAAGCTTGAGACGAACTCATCAGGGTCCAAGGAGAAGATGCTTGACAGCTCTTCATCCTCGGAGTCTTCTGATTCCGACTCAGACTGGGCACCGTAGGAGTTAGCATTTGCCTCAATTTGGTAGGGCCAGTACCTTTTTGACCAGTGCCTCACCATTAGCAGTAGACTGACCCCCGAGCCACTTACCCCTTTTTGTCATTAGTGGCCTTGATCCGTTTTTTTATTTTTGATGATCGGGTTGTATATGAATACTGTAAATGATTTCCGGTATTAGTGCAAATGTTTATTCTGCAATCATTATTGTTGGTTTCTGTGGCTATCCTTGGTTATGTGTTTATCTATGTACGGGTGATTTTATTTACTTTCGCATGTGCTTTAAACCTCTATGTTGGGCGTTGGGTCGGCGACGCGTCCTGGGACGTCGCACTCGAATTGACCTTTGCAAGGGATGTGGCACGCCAAAGAGTGCGGGGGCGTGACAGGTGGCCGCATGGTGGTGGCTTAGGCAATGGGGCTACTCACACACTAGCTGGTCATCCGTAGCGTGGCTAGCTCACACCCGATGGTGGCGTGATGATTCATGGCAACAACAGCCGCTAGTGAGGTGGTTCACGGCCAGCAGCAGCTCGTCAATATGGCCGTCATTTGCCACAAAACTTGCAAAATCAAAGAAGATCAGGCGAACAAGGAGGCTCGGTTGTAGCTGGGCTCACGATATGGTCGTCTCGACTAGGTGAGATCAACACAGAGAAGCAACAAGCAGCCATAGAGACCGTCAAGACAACGGCACCGCAAGAGTGGCCACACGTTAGGCTCAATGGCATCCCAAAGAAGGCAACATATCAACAAAGGGGGCTGCGACTGGGAGCAACGACGATGTAGCAGGGGTGCGTGCTAACGTTGGGCAAGGCTTGGCAACTCACTTGGGACAATAGCGACACATCGTCTCAGGATTGCAGCAACTAGATCGACAATGCCTTCATTGGAGCTCGGTTGGGGGGGCTCAGCCACAAAGGACTCAGCTGGGCTCTCTCTCTTTTCTCTCATTGCCTCACGTGTGTCTTTCTCTATGTTTCGAGATTATGATTGTCAACCTCTCAATTAAGAGGCATAACTATCTCTATATAACGTTAACCTAGGTCTCACCATCACGGGCCAAATCTGTGTAACTGATTTGAGTTTATTTGCCGCCGCCGGTCCGATGCAGAATACAATTAAATCATATGCTCCTAAACTATATGATAGGTAATTTAATTTTAATATTTTTGTTTAGGGGTTAAAGACTAATTTCTAACTTTCTATAGAATTAATTCTTAGATGGTTAACCAAAATTTAGGTGTGAATAATTGGGAAAAGTGTTACAACTCTAGGTGAAATTGTCTTTCGTAAAATGTTTGTTTAACAATATATGGGCAATAGTTATGACAATTACGCTAGCGTGCGAGCAAAAGCCACATGTGCGCTAAAATTGTGTGAACTAGCATATTGATTAAGCCGTAAACCTTATCGTTTCGCGTTTATTAATGAAGTTCGAGAGCTTGTTCCCAGCAGAACAAGTAAGGAAGGTTACAGAAACTTAGCAGCTCGAATTCAATAAAGTCAAAGAAAATAAACAAAACGTGTGCTGGTCTGGACTCTAATTTCTTACTGGTACGCTGCAAACTGAACGTGGCAATTAAATTCTGATCATTTCGCTTTTTGTCATATAAAATATGCAGTCGCTTTGAGTGAAATTTGGTATGGTATGACGAGACGAATGAGGCATCTTTATTCTGTGATGCTTCACAGGAACTTACCATGTCAAATCAAACTTAGACAGTCCTTGATTTTCTGCTGCCACTTGGTGTTCTATTCATTTAGCCACTTCAACATTCAAACTTCTCGGTTTTTGTTCTCTCTTGCCCTTTCAGAGACACCATTATAATCAACATTCTCATTAGCAAAGCCCTCCATGGACACAACAAGGGTTGACACTTCTCTTGACCTTAGGATCAATTCGTTATGAAAAGAATCACACGTGCAAGTTTTCTGCTTGTGGATCGTCTTTCATAACTTCTTCAAATTGTGTGAACTAGCATATTGATCTGCCACTTAATCAGTAATTTTTGTCTGCATTTGGAAGGAAATATTGAAACCAAGATCGGAAGTTGGGTAAGGACTAAATAATCATAAGATACAATACGAGGACCAAGATTAAATATCAACAGTAATATAGGGACCTTTATGTAATATCTTTTGCATAATTATTTTTTCATTCCACATTTGTGCCGCTTGTATACCTCTGGTGTTTAGTTAGTATATTCCGTCAACAATTGGCCAGTCATTTAAATTTTTCCTAAAATGACAATTGGTGATTATATTTTGGACCCAATCTATCTTAACATAAAGTATGATGACCAAAATTGAATAGTTACAATAGTACAAGGATCATTTTTGTAATTTTTTTCTAATATATTTACCAATACTTTTATGGTTTTGTTTTCTCAATGATCATTATTCATTTTCTATTCAATGTAAAACATTAGTCCATTCATTAATGGTAAACTCACAAGTCACGAGACTAGTTTTCTATTTCAATTCAGGATATTGAGACTCCTTTGTAAAATATGAGTTACATTGATGTGATAATTTATAAATAAATATTTAGATAAATCTCTCTAAGTGTCATTAAAATAACAAACTGTCGCTACCAAAAAAAAGTTGTAACCCTAGGTCCAAATTTTATCTTCCCATCTCAAAGATTAATTTTTCCGAACAATTTTGACACGGTACATATAAGCATGACATGTGCTCGGGCAACGATGGTCGGAACAACATGGGTATAGATGTCCCTGATGGCTCCAAGCAAGGACTCCTCCATGGAATCAAGATGCTGGTTATCCACGCTAGCAATTTGAGCTCTATGGTGTGCTCTGTCTTTAGGAATTAAAATCAACGAACTACTTGTTACACAACAGTGTTTCACAAAAGCAGAAATTATTGGGACAGGTGTCCACGACTCCTGTATTAAGCACATTTTATCAAGTATTTCCAAAAATGAAATATATTTTAATACTTCCCTTGTATGTAAACCGGACGTTGCACGTGATACATGGGATGTGAGAATTCGAACTCTTTAAGTACTATAGAAGACAGTGGTTTTCCTAATATCTAAGGTCATCAAGATGCAAGTCAAAAATACATCACACACATTTCTTAATACATGTACTCGTGTGAACACGTCAAGAACCGCAACATTTAAATTTAAAAAGAATTTTAATGTGTGGTAAGATTATATGATACCATACTTCTTATGTAATATGGCATCGCTGCTGTAGTATATCCTGTATGTGCATTGCAGGGATGGAACTAGCTTGTTTTCACAGTGGATGGATTAACAGAGATGTTAATTGATCGGTATTTAATTAATTCTATTTTATTATTTTCAGCTATAATAAATTAATGAAATCGTGACGAATCGTGTCAAATTCTAAGCATGATTCAAATGCCATACCCAATAATGCAAAACATAATACGAGTTATCATGGGTCAAGGATAGCAAAATGAATTTATGGTGCGGTCAAAGGTCAAATAACAAGGAAAACAAAACCAAAATTGCATACGAGAATACACAACAACTATGCAAAAATGGGATGTCAATAGGGACAAAGTTTTGTCCTTACTGACGATTCCGAGGCTCTTGCAGGAGGGCAACCACCTGCCGATCCCCCGATTAATTAGGCAAAAGGAAGATTCGTCTTCCGATAAAATGTATTCTACAAATAAGTTTTATTACAAGTCTTATCATTTCTGAGGTGAAAAAGCTACTGAGACTTCTAAATAACAGTCACTATTAATATAAGAGTTTCTCTCAACAAAAGAAAGAAACGAAAAAACTTAGGCAAAAAAAAAATGTAGTTTCTCTTAAGAAAAGAAAGCAAGAGAATGAATGTGCAGCCGAGCCGCTTCCATGCATATGATAGAATTTTTCCAACCTGTAACTTCTTGGCATTTTTTTAATGATTGTTCGATTCCACCGTTTCACAACACCTCTGCAGAGAGAGAGTCCCACCTCTCTTAGGAAGAGAATTAAACAAATAATTCAAGAGGATCAAACAAATAATTGTTATTTGTTCAAGATGATTAAATAAATTATTGACGGAACAATTGCCTCAAAAGTCTTAAATCTATTGTACGATGGCCAATTCAATCCTAAACTTTTTAATTTGGTCAATTTAGTTATAAACATTTTAACAATTTTCCACTGTAATTCATCCGGCCAATTTTGGCCAGACACGTAATATCACCAGCTATGCCACTTAAGACATCCGGTGCTGACTGAACCACTACGTCAGTGATTTCTAATCAAAATTAACCCAATGGACTATATTAAAAAATTATCAAGTCAATTAGATAAGTTTAGGACTGAATTGATCGCCGTATAATAGGTTTGTTAATTTTTGGATGAGTATTATGAGAATTTGAATTTTGGTGATAACAAGAGAATTAAAAATATAGTTCAAGAGGATTAAACATAGAATTGTCATTTGTTCTAGAGGATTAAACAAATGACTGCATCTGATTCTCCACATTAGGTGTGGGCTGGAGAATTAACAAAATAGTTATAGAGGATTAGACAAATAATTGTCTTGTCCAATAGGACCGAAAAAGAGGAGGACGATGTGGACGCAGAGTGACACGGGACGACTTCAAAAGAGGAAAAAGGACGACGGCAACAGTGACAGGGGACAAAGACTGACCGGACTCGACCCCCGAGAAGGAGGTTGAAGGGATTCAAGTGCACAGTGCATTCCCGAAAATTAAACAATTTGTTCAATTCTCTTTCCCAGCAATTTCCACCATCGGTCCATAAATTGGCCCAACCCGCAGCCTCACAGCAAGTTTTATTTCAGACGAGGAAGGAAGAGAGTAATCACTCGAAGCTTGGAGATTTAATGGCAAACAACAATCCGGCCAATCCCGGTGGTCGGAGGTAAGCTCTCTAATCCACCAGTTGGAGGACCGCGAATAAAATCACGCAGTATTGAGTTCCTTCCCTGAAACAGAACTTCCTGACCATTTCCCATGTGTGTTTCCATTAAGTTAATGATGTTTCATTTGGAAACAATCTCCACTCTGCATAAATCACGTGAGCCCATCCTTTCCAATGTCGCATTCGGAGACCATCGCCCCGTTTTTGCTTGCTTACCATGTTAATTGATCCATGTGTTTATTCTTTGATCCTCATTGTTCGAGCTTTAAGACTGGTCTAACAAGTAGTTTGCTGATTTTAATTCCAAGAGATGGAGCAGAGCACGTGGCTCAAATTGCTGCAGAATATAATCAACAACTTGATTCCCTGGTGGAGGCCTTGTTTCAACTCATCCGGGACAGGCATGGCTCCACAGGTCCAGCCAACATTGCCAGTGCTCCTGTCATTATGCTTATCTGTGTAGCGATCAAGATCATCCGGCAGAAATTACTCTCCGATATGGGAAGGCAAGATATGGATGCAAGGTTTCAACTTGCGTATGCTTTGATCGCTCTAGCTCTTGGATGTATTGTGTGCAGTCTGTTGATGTACATTCTACTTGATGAAATACCTTGGCTGATTAACATTTCTTGGGTCCTACTATTTGTAATCCTATTTGCATTCATTGCAAATTAAAGGATTAATTAGCTAACGGTAATAGTTTCTGATTTTAAGATGTGGTGATGTGTATTTTATATGAATTTGGTTTTGCTTTGTAACCTTCCAACGCTGGCTCGGACATGACCATCATGGTGTATTATTTACCTTGAACACCTTTTAGATCATAAAGTAGAGTAAATTATGATGATGATGAAAATGATCCTTCTTAGTGCAATTCGAAATTGAGAAATGATGAAGTTGGAGAAACAAGGCAGAAAAAAAATTTCGGGCCAAAGAGGAAATAATATATAATATATCAAAAAGAATCACACAATTCTCATACACTATTCTTGTGTTCTTGATATACCAATTGCAAGTTTGATATAGTTTATAGCTCGTTCCCGTCTAGAGTCACCACAAAATCTATTTCTTTTAATAAAAAACCAAATAACACCTTCCGTGAAAATTATTTTATTGCGGGATCAATTTTGGCAAAACGAGGGCCAATCACAAACCTAAACTAACAAATTTCTGCCGCAAATCCACCATTGAAATGCTTCACGCACTCGGCAATCAGAGCAAGGGCTCTCAATCGAACATTGTATCAAGGGAAACGAGTCGATACCTAACGAGGCAGCATAGCATCGGAACTAAGCATCACTCGTCAAGGCATCAGTAAGCAACTGCTCGGCTTTTTCACTCGATGAATGCAACTGAGGATAGATCACGAGCATTTAAGCGGCGATGGCGAACTTTTTCACCGGAGATGGGGGTGAGAGGGTCGGCGAACAGAAGTGTGGACAAAATCGATTCACTGGGAAAGGAGAAGGTCCGATGGCGAGGTCTTTCCCGCCGCGTGAGAGGCACGTGATCAAGCGAGCGAGGGTCTTCAATGTTGCTGCTGATGAGCTCCATCTTTGAGTTCTTCGCTGCACTCTCTCCACTGCAGTACGGATCTTTATGAGGTGGTCGCTAAGGAAATTGGCGGGATTGGAAGGATGTGACCAGGCGTTGCCTCGGGTTCGACTGGTATTGCTGGCAATTTTTTTTCATAAAATATCAAAATACACGATGTTAAATTAATGTTTGCCAAACTTGCATAAACATAAAACAAACGTCATTATACTCATAATACAACTTTGAGTTTCAAGTTATTTGATATATTTTCGTTAATCAATTAATGATGTTTATCAATCATCATATTCTTAGGGAAAATTATCCAAAAAATACTAAATTTATTGTAGAGCGATCAATTCGGTTTTAAACCTCTCTTTTTTTTTGGTCAAGAGTTCTAGAACTTTCAATTGTGACAATTTAGACCTAAAATTTTTACGATTAGCCAATTTAGTGCTAAACATTTTGACAATTTATCAATTTAGTCCCAAATATTTTGACAATTCCTTTCGGCCAATTTTGGTTGGAAATCACTTATGTGGCAGTCTAGTTAGCACCAACCATCCTACATGACAAGGCCAGCACTGACGTGGACAATTGTTTATATTTTTTAATTTTTTTTCTTTTTTTCTTTTTTTCTTTTTTTCTTTCCTTCTTCCTCTGGCTAGTCGTTGAGCGATGGGCTGGGGAGGTTGACCTCGCCATCCTAGTGTGGGCAAGCCTCGCCCAACCATTGGTGGGCAAGGCTTGTCCTTGCCAGCCTCATGGAGCCTTGCCGGGCTCGCCGAGGCCCAACGACAGGCCAAAGGAAAAAGGAAACGAAAAAAGGAAGAAAAGATTATTTTTTGTTGTTGAGGAACCAACAATCGTATTACATGGACTTGGAATTTAGGAGGAACCATTCGAATTAATGGTTTTCATACTTTATGTCCAGGAAGAAAAATATTGCATGGACTTGCTCAATCACCGAATGACGAGCAAAGCAATTTTAATGCATGTGAAAGAAAAAAGACAGGAAGTGATAAATCTGTCCTTATAGACAAGACACATCAAAATTCAGATTATTTCGAGATAGAATTTAAATAAATTTTGGATGAGGAAACTTTTCATTTAATGATAATGTTTGAGAGATTAAGGGATAACTCATTTGTTAAGTTGGTCTTATTAATGTAGGAACTTTCCATAATACAATGAAAGAAGATTATAACTCATTTTAATAGTACCAATCCGGGACTTAATTAGTCCTAAACTTATTGTACATATGTCCATTCAATCATAACTTTTAAATTTTGCTAATTGAGTCATAAACCTTTCCACAAAATTCCAATATAATTCTTTCGGCCAATTTTCGTCAAAATTGCTAACATGACGATCTAGTAATTACCGGTCATCCTATGTGACACACGGCTACGTGGGCAATTCTTGGCAAAAATAGGTCAAAAGGATCACATTGGAATTTCGTGAAAGTTTTATGACTTAATTAACAAATTGGAAAGTTTAGGACTAAGTTGACATCCGTACAATAAATTTAGGACTGATTGAACAACTTCCCGTACCAATCAATAATGAGATCACATACTAGAAATAATTAAATATGCTGGCTAACTACTAGAACCCGAAAACAATCTCTTTCTTAGGAGAACTAGGGTTAGTTCCGCTTCTTCTTTTTTTGGGTCAAATTGGTTAGTTTCGCTTTCAACATGCCATCAAACTATAGATGTAACACATTGAATTAGATGCTCTTTACCTTCACGCTTTCTTTGCTTCAGCTTGTTTCCGACTGGCTTGCTTGCATATACATATGTATATACATACTATATAATTTATCCCTTTATTTATCTACTGATTATTCACCATATATGAATACGCGTGATCCATATTATTTTCCAAAAAACTCAAAAATAAGTGGAGCTAACTAAATTTGATAAATATGTCCGATATCATCGGCAAAGATTTTGCTCTCTTCTCTGCCCTTTCATTTGCCAGAATCTCTGCATTTATATGCCATGTGATAACTAGGTTCAATTCAAACATTCATGCAGACCTTGACCAGAAGAATTACGGTTGGTCTAGGCAATAATGCAGTTGGATAATTATAAAATATATAAAAAATTTCATCACAGAGAGAGAGAGGAGCTGATTCATGTTCGGCTTGTTTATACGCGTATTTTTCCAAGAACTTACAATTTAATATATGCATTTATCCAAGAAAATCCACACAAAAATGGGAAATAATTCACCGTCTTATTCGCGGTGAGTGATACTTATAATAATGACAATGAAATTGTTTGCTGTTTCTCAAAGGGTTGACTGTGAAACGATCTTTGAACCCGTGTGAGCACATTTCAAAATTAAAATAACGATAAAACGAAGATTCGTCCCGCACAAAATTCAAAAACTGAATAACTTATTCCTATTAGCAACTATATTTTTGACAATCCTATTTATCACATTACGATTTGCTACTAAGTTTTAGAAATAAAGACCTTGTTAAACATATTCTGTCCCACATCAAATCCATTACATTTTCCTAGAGTCATGATGAGTAACATCTACGTGGGATACTTCTAAACGCTTTGCACGCCTGAGACATTTTCATAGTGAAATTTATATAATTAGTCATTAGCCATATATATGATGAATTCTCCTTTTCCCAAATACATACATAATAAATCAAAGAATGCCTAAGAAGTCTTAAGGTGGCTTCTAGCAGCCATGTGTCAATTCAACCTTAATGTCCAACGTGATCTTCAAGCTGATTATAGGCTGGACTAGACCAAGAAAATTAGATAATAAAAATAATATTACTGAGGAGATTTTTCTTTAATTTTCTGGGGAAATTTAAAAAAAAAAAAAAACGCTAAGTGCGGTAATTTTTGCAGAGAACCCCTAGTAGGGTTCGTCTTAAAATACTCCTTGAAGTTGGCGATTCGTCTCGATGACCCCACGTGTCATAGTCAGCAAAAATCTTCGCCGGAGGATTAACACGTGCATGTCACTGACATGATGTCAGTCTACACGGACCACATGGACCATGATGGAACAATTTGCAATTACAAAATGCAACGTAAAGCATTAAACATATTGTAAGGAAATTAATTCAGTTCTAAATTTTTTTTTTTTGGTTAGAAATACTAAACCTTTTAATTATATTAATTTAGTTTTAAACTTTTTGATTATTTATCAATTTATCAAAATTTTTCAATTGTGTCAATTTACTCATAATTCTTTTGACGATTTGCTAATGTATTCATTTTGGTCAAATATCCGAATAATAGATTTATGATTGAATTGACAAATTTTCAAAAGGTTTAGGACTACATTGATAAATTGTCAAAATATTTAGGATTAAATTGATACAATTGAAAGGTTTAAGACTATATTAACTATCGTATGATAAGTTTAGAACTTTTTGGACAATCATCCCGAGAAATTAGAAAAATGAACTCCATGAGCGCACTCATTCATTTTGTTCTTCATCAAATGATGGAGAATACCTAAAGAAATGGAGTTGAGCAACTCGCTATATCAATCATTTTGAAAATGGATGTGACACGTGACATTTTTTTTTGGACGAAATGCAATGCATGATTAGAACATCTATAATTTGCAAAGTGAAAGGTGAGAAAGTTGGTTTTGCAAAGAGTCAATACATTAATTTTTTTTCCTAACTTTGATCTTTATGTTGTTTAGAAAATTGACTATAACCGGCAAAAATACTTGGCGTTTTATCGATAATGAAAGTTATTTTCATTGACTTATTTTTCTAAGCAATGAAAACAATCAAAATTAGGAAAGGATTTTCTGAATTGTTGATTTTCCGCAATTTCCGATTATTTTACATAAAATAAACATTACCGGAAAATATTTTTCAGGGGAAATGATTCATTTTCCTATGTTGATTTAAAACATGTACTATACATTTTATAAAGGGATTTATCGTTTGCTCATTTTCGCTTACCCCCTCTTTTTCCATCTCATTTTCCTACTCTTATATTTTATTTTCCCCGATAATTACGAGAAATGTTAACCTATTTTTCTAAGAGAATGAAATCGAAATTTGAATATTTTTTATATTTATCGGTTTTTCCTAAATAGTCAAGATTATTTATATCATATATATAAAGAAAAATTTCAAATCAATACCCAAAATAGTGTCATTTTCTCAAAAAAAGGTCCAAAGTGGATATAGTGTCGAATAAGGGCCCGAAGTGCCCAATCAATCTCAAATAGAGGTCCGAAGTGCCCAATTTGTCTCAAGTAAAAGGCTTGGGTTCGCCGGCTGATCAAATGCTCACTAGTCGGCAAGCACATCACTATTCCAATCGCCAGAATACGGGAATTTCGTCTTTTACATTTTAATTTTTTTATTTCTTTTTCTCTTTTTCTTTTCCTTTTCCTTTTCTTCTTCTTTTTTTTTTCATTTTTTCCCTCCGCTGGCCATAGCTGAGACTAGCGGAGGTTGTCAGCCTCGGGCAGAGGCTACCCTAGCTAGTGTCGGGCCTCGGGCGAAGGGTACCCTAGCCGGCGTCGGGCTAGGGCCACTCTCACCTGGGCTGGGTGGGTGAGGGTTGCCCTCACCTGCCTAGCCTAGGCGAGGGCTACCCTCACCCGACACCGGTGAGGGCAACACAGGGTTGGGCAAGGGTCGCCCTTGCCTAAGCCATCTCATGGTGGAAGGGATCTTCTGATCGGGCGGCGACTCATTGGCCATGAAGACCCGCCCCACGACATTGGTCCTTGGGGCGGCTTCCCCAACGTACAGCAACTCCCGTACCGAGCGCCCCGACCCGTCATTGAAGTCGGGGCGGAGCTCACCAGGAATCCCGAGCAGCAGGCGTCGGCCTCATGGATCGGGGACTTGAGGTATGACACGGGTCTTAATGGCTCAAGTCGGGAGTGGCGGCGAAGGTCGGATCTCGGCACTTGGAGCCAAGACCGAAGGGAAGAGGGCCGCCCGCCCCGTCACGGTCTCTAGTGCGGCAGGTGTAAGGTTCATCAACGAAAAACAACGCAGTGGAATATAAAACCCTAGATATGATCCATGTTTATATTGAAATCAAAAAGAAATTTCGAAACGTACCTTTTGCAAATCAAAGATAAATCGGCAACCGATTGTGTCTGGATTAGTGCCCCAAGTGTTGCGCCACTACCGGTATCCACACACGCGAACGAAATTCTCTAACGATTCACGTGCTAGCGAAAGATCTTGAAGTTCCTTTTTCTTCAACGCCTTTTGATTTTCGATACTTTATCGAAAAACTCTAGACAGAGAACGATTCTCTATCTATTTATACAGCCTCATTATCCAGCGGAATTAAAAAAGTGGGCCAGGCGATTTGGGCCCGCCAAACCATCCACTTTCAATCATATATTTAATCGTTATCTCATAACGCGCACGATCGCGCAAATAATTGAATAGGAGAATAAATTAAAATCTACTTCTTATTTTAAGTAGATTCCGGGCACCAGAAAATATTAATTCAGTTCACTTTTGTGTGCGACCCTGTAGGTTCACTAAACATTAGCAGTGTACTCAAAACTCTTTTTGGCCCACAAGTCATAAGCGATCTCTAGCAAGACATTATGACTACCTAAGTATAGTGAAGGTTGATTTTCCGACACAACCTAATCCACAACTAATATTAGAGTATCAACCTTGATTGATTCATAGGGCAGACCACTAACAGCAGGCGGGCCTCCGCGAAAAGGGTCGTCTCCGCCAAGAAACAAAAGCAAAGCTTCATCTCCTTCAAATCTCTCTCTCTTTCTCTCTCTCGATCATCGCTTCCGTTCTTCTCGATCGCCGCTGACGATCTTCGTAACTTTGATTCGAGGGAATCATGATGGATCGAGATGGTTATGCATTCTCTTATAGGTCGTAGATTGTTCTTTATTCTCTCCGTATCGTTGGTTGGTGCTAAGAGGAACTGAAATGCTTGGGATTGCTTTACTACAGTGGACCTTGGTTTTTCTAGCAACGGATCTTCTTGCAAGAACGAGTTCTGATGCTTTGAGTTAACTTTGGATAGGTTTTACAGTTCAGTGATTGGTTGTCCGTGTTTCTGTATAATAGCATGGGTATTAAGACAGCAAGGAGTACTGTGGGTTGGCCACAAAAATCAGCTGCTCGCTATAATCAGCGTCCGACAGCACCGACAAGCCACAAAGTTTGCACTTACTGGTTAGAAGGGAGGTGCAACCGGAATCCCTGCCGGTTTTTGCACGATGCATCTCTTCCACGCAATGTTTACCATCGAGCTGCAAAGCAGTCGAGTTATATGCCTGAGGATTGCCATGGGAAGGGCCCTGAATCTAGCCCGGTGAATTCAGCGAGTTCAACTTCTAGAGAGAGAGGTGATTCATCAAAAGATAAAAACCCTCACAAGCCCGGAGAAAAAGTATGCCACTACTGGATGTCGGGCAACTGTGTGAAAGGCGATGCATGTCCTTTCTTGCATTCATGGTATCATGGTGTAGATTTTGCCATGCTGGCTAAGCTCGATGGGCATAAAAAGGCACACTTTTTAGATTAGTTTTTTCCTTTTGTGTTCTCTCTCCTGTTCAAGACTATAGCTGGAGAAAATTTAGTTGCATCGCTTGTATTATTAAACTCCAATTTGTTTCCGTCCTGTACTAATTGAGATGTAGAAATATCACTGCCTGTCTGTCATAAAAGTAGGTCTGGACACACCTGATGCTTTTTATGACAGGGTGTTTCTGGGATAGCACTTCCTTCTGGATCTACTAAGCTCTACTGCGGAAGCAAAGATGGAACAGCACGAATCTGGGACTGTCACACTGGTAAATGTGATCAACCTTGGAGGAGAGGTTGGGTGTTTTACTTGTGAAGGTCCGTGGGTGTTTGTTGGCGTGCCTAATGCTATTAAGGTGAGCGGTTGGCTGGTGTCTCCTTTGTCCTTCGTAATTATTTTTTCTGGCAATCCCTGAATTAATGAGCTGCTGAGCTTTTAATTCATTGCTTTCTCTTGTATCTCTCGCAGGCATGGAATATCCAGAATGGTGCTAGCTACAATATCAGTGGACCAGCTGGACAGGTCCATGCTATGGAAGTTGCCAAGAACATGCTTTTTGCCAGAGCCCAGGTAATTTATTATTAGAAGGAATAATATGTCAATTTAGGTGATTTATCTGCTGGAATTTTGTCCAGTCTGTTTCTTTAGAATCTCGTTCCTTCGTGAATTAGCAGCATAAGTGATATAAAAGTTTATGCTGAGTGTGAGTGGATTTTTGGTTTAGACCTGAAATTCTTCTCTGCTTCTTTAAGTGTGGCCCACGTAAGTCAACATTCATATGATCACTGACTGCCTCATTCTGTTGATACTTGTGATGAATTATATTGGCTTTCTATGATTATACTGAATGAACTTTGCTTCTAGGATGGCGCTATCTTGGTGTGGAAAGGAGGTAGTAAGGCTGCTCCTTTTCAGATGGCTGCGCCTCTCATGGGTCACACTCGGGGCGTGGTATCATTAACTATTGAGCGCGACCGGTTGTATTCAGGTTCCATTGACCGGACTGTAAGGGTAAGCTGGTTGTCTTAGATGTCTCTCCCCATGATTATATCTAATAGAGTGTCCTTGGGAAAGCATGACTTGGCCCCTGTAGTTTATGTTTTCTTTTGCGTCACTTCTATTGGTTTGCTACGTCCTCTCTGTATTTTTCGGCCCGCTCCACTGTGGTATCGTCCTGACCCGTCACATCTTTCTGTTTTTCTCCTCCGCAGGTGTGGGACTTGAACACTCTGGAGTAGGTTCAGGAACTTGTTGGACACACTGATGTGGTGAGGTCGCTTCTTTGCTGGGACGAGTACTTGATATCCTGTTCGTTGGATCAGACAGTTATGGTCTGGAAGTCGCCTATATACATCACGAGGACCATGTATGTTGCGTGCTAAATTTTTTTTTTTTTTGAACTTGTATGGATTATGTTATTTTGTGGTTGATGATGGTACTACAGGAAAAAGTATAGACAATAAGGGTGAAATTGTGTTTTCTTTTATTGACTTCATATGTGCAAAGTGCATGGACAACCTTTTTTACAATCTTAGATCTCGAAGATCCTGTCTTAATTCTTTTCGGTTTTATTTCCGCGGCTAAAAGTAACTATATGGATAATGTGGATTGAATCTTTGTAATACAACCATACTGTCAAGTACCTTCCATGTGCTTGCTCTATGTGGAGAAGGAGAAAATATTAGGTGCATTTAACACACCACGTAAGATTTATAATGAACCATACACTTTGATCGACACGTGTCCATATTGGGCCCACCCATCAGAAAATTGTCTCCCCATCCCCTCTCTCTCACGCGCTCTACTGTCCATCTCCTCTGCAACCCCACGCCCAAACCCCCACCCTCCTCTAACCTTCGCTTGACACTGTTCTTCAAGCTCGACTCCGCCATCTCCGCCTGCACCGTATCCATGCTCACCACCCTGACCGCCGCGCCTTCCCCCTCCTCCTCTGCAACCGCAGCCACAACCGGCGACCTTGACGACGGCAAAGAATCACTCCCGAATCTCACGGTCGGTCAAAATCTGCTGCAGTTGGTCTTCAAGCCGAAGGACGAGCTCGACCCCGGCTTTCGGCGTCGACGATCGGTACTCTCGTGTCGTCAACGAGGACAATGGGTTCTACGTCGTGCGCGACAAGTCCCATGATTTCGGAGTCCCCCAAGGTTTAATACCTCGAAAGTTGTCGCCGGAGATGGATCGGATGCGGAGGCAGAGGCGGCTGTCGCCAGAGATGGATCGGAGGCGGTGGCGTGGTTCGTTGGACTAGAGAGCAGAGATAACCGTGAGTCGGGCATGAGCGAAGGTTTCAGAGAGAGAGAGAGGGTCAGGCGTGAGCAAAGTTTTTAGAGAGAGGGGTTTGGGCGTGGGGTTGCAGAGGAGATGGACAGTAGAGCGCGTGAGAGAGAGGGGATGGGGAGACAATTTTCTGATGGGTGGGCCCAATATGGACACGTGTCGATCAGTGTATGGTTCATTATAAATCTTACGTGGTATGTTAAATGCACCTAATATTTTCTCGTGGAGAAGACATAAATTTTCTTCTTCCACCTGTCAGTGCTTTGTTAGTTTCTTACCATGCGCTCCTACTCTCACGAAAGTGACGTAATATCATATGTTGATGTTGCGAATATCATTTTGTCCTGCATAGGGTATTCTTGCACTGTCAGGGCTGATGGATGCACGTGGTAAGCCGGTCCTTCTCTGCGGATGCAATGACAACACTGTTCGCTTGTACGAGCTCCCATCGTAAGTCCAAATCATTTCTCTAATTGGTTTGACGTCCTTGTCTCTCACTGAAGACCGTTCTCTTCTTCTGCTGGGCTGACTTCGTGCATCTAACTCCAGGTTCACTGAAAGGGGCAAGATATTCTCAAGACGAGAAGTGAGGACTCTTGAGACGGCTCCCGGAGGCCTATTCTTCATGGGAGATGCCGCGGGGATTCTGACCGTTTGGAAATGATTGGATTCTCCGAAGAGCCAAAAAGAGCAGCTTCCTCATTCGATGGAGTCATGCTAAGTAGAAGAGAGAATCAAGCTATGGACGTTGGAGTTCAAATTTCACAAGGAAGACATTGTTATCTATGCCCCGGCACAACTGGGATTGTGATTTAGAGCAAGAAACCGGATGGCTGTAACTACTACCGTCTGCGCCGCAATCCCAATTTTTGGGCTCTATCGATTTTTGTACAGACATTATTTTTTTGACAGCAACGGTTGGACTTGTATATGATTTATCATGAATAAACGGCACTTCAAAATTGGCTGACCACTGTATGGATAAAAATTGTTCAATGAGAATGACAATCCATGTACTTTTGAATGTGGAATAAAAACTGATACATTACTTACTACAATTCCAATGAATATATCTTATAGATTACAACTAATAATAATAAGCTCCATCTTCAAAGGTGTCAATCCAAACTAGGGGTAAGAACAGCATTGGTGCCAAAACTTGTGTACGGAGGCCACTTTGGTGCCAAAACTTCCATTTGGATCACTTTAGTGCCAAAAATTTTGAAAAATGATCTTTTAAGTGCCAACTCCGATCAGATTGGTCGGAAATCTGACGTGGCAATTTTTTATTAGTATTTGAAGCCGACGTGGCTCGCCGGAGATACAGTAAGCACGTACAGTCAGCATTTTTTATTTTAAATAATTTTTTTCTTTTTTTTTTTTTATTTCTTTTTTCCTTCTTTTCTTTTTCTTTTATTTCTTCTACCTTGGTCACCGTCGGTGACCGGAGGCCGGCCACCGGCCGCCTGGCCTCGCCGGACGAGGCCGCCGCCGCCCGCCACAGGCGAGGCCCGGCCGACCCTCGCCTGGGCGACGGCGGGCGAGCCCCGGCGAGGTCGGCCTCGCCTCGCATGGGCGAGGGCGAGCCCCGGCGAGGGCTCCCCTCGCCAGATCCGGCGAGGCCGGCCGTCGCCCAGGCCACGGCGGCCCCGCCGGACGTCGTCCGGGGGCCGCCCGCCACAAAGCGAGGCCGGGCGGCCGGTGGCCGGCCTCCGGTCACCGGCGGTGACCAAAGGGGAAGAATAAAAGAAAAAAAGAAAAAAAGAAAAAAAAATTCAGAAAAGTATTTAAAAAATAGAAATATATACGTGGAAATGCCACGTAGACTAATTTTTTTTAAAAAAATCCAACTAAGATTAAAATTTTAATTATAAATGCCACGTATTAATTTGGCGGAATTTTCGCCGTTGGCACTAAAGTGATCATTTTTTCTCCGATTTGGTACTAAAGTGATCCAAATGAAAGTTTTGGTACCAAAGTGGCCTCCGTCTGACACAAGTTTTGGCACCATTGCTGTTCTTCTCCCATCCAAACTAGGTCTGAGAGTCTCCCCATCCTGCCCACTGAGCAATTACGATAGTAGATAAGCTCTGCAAAGCGATTTCAAAGGAGTGCGGAGATGTGAAAATTTGTAGAATTTACATAAGGACAATAACTAGTTAACTTATATTGATAATGTACTTTTTACACATTTTCGCGTATGTATTAATGTAATTTGGGGTTGTAACCCATTGGGGATAGAACAAATCAGACTAAAAATTTATGAACTGGACACAAGCGGCTTGAAAGTTTAAATTTAAAAATTTGCTCAACGTATGTATTGGGAAAAAATTAGAAAACAAGATTGTAATTATCAGCTTCTTCTTCACAAATTTAATTTTGTTTTAGTCTAGAGTATGTTGATTTCCTTATTTAAGCGTTGTATTGTTTAAATGTCATTTTTGTTCAATCTTTTGAATTGCTAAATTAACACTCGAGATCATCTCCTTTTGTCCATTGCATAAATTTTACTTGAGTTGCTGTATTTAAAATATTTATCGAACAACAAACTTATATATTAAACCTTATTGAGTTCTCTCTTATTTTGTTGAATAAATTTCAAATTACGTGTACCTTAAATCAATATACATACACTTTTTATTTTTTACTTTTTTGTGGTCAAATATTTTTTACTGAATAGATTTGCTTTAAAGGATGTTAGATATATTTAAATCAAGTGGATTTCAAGAGCACCTAAAATCGAATGAAATGTCAATATGCATGTTTCAAGTAAGTTAATTTGAACTTCTTTTTCTGATAAATAATTATTACTTAAATATTATAGTTAGAGAATATTCAATAAAATTTCACAACATAAGCTATCCTTCGAATCACATTAATATTATTTTAAATTGTGTATTTATCACATGTTAAAATATATTATACTTCAAAATATACATCTTATTTATCCAACAAGATATACTTCTCCTTCTAACTAAATCTATAATTACTAAAATAAGTTATGAATGACAATATACTTATATACCATATTGTCAAATTTAAAATTAATTAGAGATAGAAATCAAAAAAGATAAACCTCTCGAAAGGATAATAGAAGTAATTTTCAAAATATATTTTTCCTTTTTAATTTTTTTTCAAGTTTAAAAACAATGAGAGAAAAATGCTGAAAGAGATAAATATGGGAGAATATATTTAAGATGCTTCTGTTTCAACAATTTTGTTATTTGAAATTCAAACTCAATAAAGAAAAAAGTCAGGAGAAAACAAATCCAAAACCAAAGTTTATTCATCGAGCTTGAGACACGTGGCAAAACTATGCCCTGTGATCTTGCCACGAGATAATCATAGAAGTAAAGTGAGGGTATCAACAAACTATTTTATTGAAAGAGATAGATATTGGAGAATACATTTGAGATACTTGCTCTTCATTCGTTTTATCCTTTGAAATTCAACTCAATAAGAAGATAAAAACATGGAGATAATAATCAATAAACCAATGTTTATTGGATGGCAAGGCACATAGACAAAGTGAATTGCCACATGGCGATCACAAGAGCAAATACTTTCCTGGCTTTAACCTAATGTTTATTACAGACCTTACGGAAGGATGAAAGTATGAGAAGATGAGCGAATTCATGAACTCTTCCTCCTATTGTGCCTTCATGCAAATGGATGACTTCCTCAAACAAATTGCTGTTTGGGGTCTTACCACTCATTTTTATACATGTTATGAAATTCATATATTGGTTTTTTATTTAATACGAAACACTGGGCACCTTTCAAAATAGAAAACTAGCGATATTTGTATATGATAGTTTTACGCTTAAATAATTGTTTTTATTTTCCAAAATTTGAAGAATAGTTCATAATAAAAGTAATAAGTAGCTTTTTTTATATGCTTTGTGTTGCAATCAACTAGAAAAAATCATATTTGGGTTTTATTGTCAAAATATAAATATCATTTCAAGTTAAAACCCTACTGAAATTTGAGACAAACTTCCATGCTACAAAAGAGTTTTTTTTTTGTTAGACATGTTACAAGAGAGTTTAATCATCAAAATATACAAGTGCCCCTTGACACTCATTAACAAATTTCAAATAGAAATCAATGAAGGGTAAACAATACTTCAAAATTCTATTTGTGTCCCATTTATAGAAATGCAATTGCATATTCTTCATACTCGCTATGATGAAAACATATTCACATCACATAGCCCGACTAATGTCAAATCTATTACATAAATAAAAGATGAACAGGAAAAGGAAACTGCCCGACCGCGAGCGCTTCAACAGAATGAGGCCATAACGTGCCACAGAAAATCCAGAAATTGGTCATCTTCGTGTGTGGAAATCAGCTAGCAAGAAGAAACAGAGACATGGACTTCATTAGAGCTTATGAAATTCTGCCGAACATCATTTAATGTTAAATAATGCCGATGAAAAAAGTTATAAACTGCGCAAATGTAGCTTGAAAGTTTTAAACTGAAAGTTTTGCTATATGGATGTATCGAGAAAAAATTTAAAAAAAAGAACGCAATTTTGAATGTTATTAGCTTCTTCACAAATTTGATTTTGTTTTATCTTAGAGTATGTGGAAATTCTGAATTTTTATGTCATATTCTTCAAATGTCACTTTCGTTCAATCTTTAAATGACTAAGTTAGAGATTATCTCTTCTTTATTGATTAAATCTTTGAACAGTTGATGCCATCTCCGATCATGAGATATTTCTTGTTCTCAACAATTAACACATACTCATAAATAAACACCGGTGGTCACATATATCCGGAAGTTCTGAAAAAAAAAATGATTAATACCACAAAAAACCCCAAACCAATACACTTGTGATCAATTTACCTCAAACTAATTTTTTGACCACAAAAATTCCAAACTGATACAGTCGTTATAAATTTATCATCCGTTAGTTTCCATTAAATTTTACTGTCAGATTGTTGAGTTAGATGACACGTAACAATTGACGGTGTATTTACCACCCACGGGTGGTGGCTATTCCGCCGAGCGCGCACTCTTCCTCTTGCAAAAATTGAGTGTTTGAATCCAGGCGCCGCAGGTGACTTAACCGTGGCACGTGTGTGGTGGCTAGCACGTGTCACCCCCACGGTTTACTCTCCGGCTATCGGCCGTGCGGGGTTCCCTAGGTTATCAAAAAAAAAAAAAAAAAAAGACAATTGACGGTGTATCAATTTGGGGTTTTACTCTCCGTTTATTACATGTGTACTGGTTTGTGGTTCTTTCATGTTATTAATTCAATTTAGTGGAAACTAACGGAGGGTAAATTTGTCACAGGTGTACCAGTTTAGGATTGTTGGAGGTCAAAAAATTAGCTTGTGATAAATTTGTCACAGAGTGTACCAGTTTGGAATTTTTATGGTGAAAAAATTAGTTTATGGTAACTTTGTCACAAGTATACCAGTTTGAGGATTTTTGTGGTATTAATTTAAAAACAAAAAACCCGTATCATGAAGTACCCCTTCATGATGTTGATATTGTTCGGAGCTTTCACGACCGTGTTGTTAATGGTTGTGAAGTTCCTATCCCGTCTTGGCCGACCATGGTGTCAACCAAGACCGAATGGCCCCCGCCTGAGGCAATCAATAGAAGAATACTAAAGAGAAGTAAACCGGCCATTGTTAGGCTAGTGAGTTTAGAAACTGAAAGAGTAACATGGAGCCATTTTCCTTACCTAAAGGCTACATAAATCCCAAACAAAGAAAAAAAGGAAACCGAAATCAATACAAATATCAAATTGGTCCAAGAAGTAAGTCCCCATTTATCACTATATTGGGGTGAATTGATAGTCATAACTCTCGTGAGAGATGATCTATGTCCCAAATATTATTTGATCAAAGTTGGAACAAGAGAAATAAGAGTGTTCGCTCCTTTTTTAGAGGCTAAACAAGTAAATAATCACACAAGAATGAATTGATTTCTCATAAACATAAAGAGCATTTTGGACTCGTTGTCAAGTAATGTGGGACAATATTTCAACACTTCTCTCACGTGCAAGTCACAAGAATAAATTGGAAGACTGGGATCACTAAAAGAAAAACTATAATTTTGGTCTTAGTATTTTGGATGTTCTTTATTTTGGTCCATGTACCTTCACTTGCCCATTGTAGTCCTTAAATGAGTGCTTTTGAGACCACTTTCGCCCCTCTATAGAAACCAAAATAGTACATTGGAATGCCATAAGGAGGGATGAAAATGGTAACAAAACACTCGTTCAGGGACTAAAATGAGAATAGGAACCAGAATGAAGAATGCCCCGAAGAACTGGAATCAATAGTATTCTAATCAATAAATTTCTAGAAATTAACAAACCAAAAAAGTACATATCAGGAAAAGAAAACTAAAGGAGAAAACACGTATCATAAAAGGTTAACGCCGTTATTGCATAGCGCACAAACAGAATCAAAACAATCATTCTCCTCAGCGATCCCATCTTCAATATCTTCTATCCCGACATCTTTAGTATCATCCACAATAAAACTAGGCTTTGCAACATTCTAAAAGATCCTAAGAAAACCTTCCTCGGAGAAACAAATAAAAGGAAAATGGCAGAAATCTCGGAGGAAAGATAATAAGATAAAGCAAAAGTGTAGGATCAAACCTTGCCAAGTTTACTCGTCTCCCAGGGCTTCTCTTCCATTAATTTGCTCAGAACCTACATGAATTTTGTTTCCAGCAATTAATGAACATCCAAATGAACAACAATGGCAATTTGACCCCAAAAACGTCAACAACTAGACTTTTCTGGAAATATATTTTGTCAGTTAATTTCTATTAATGAACACCCAAATGAACAGTGGCAATTTGACCCAAAAATATCCACAACAAGATACCTTTTCCCTGATATATATATTTTTCGATTTGTTAATTTCTATAAATTAAGTGATTGGAATACTATACTTTTGGTTCCAATACTTGGCATTCTTTGTCTGATCTTGTTCTCATTTTAGTCCCTAAATGAGTATTTTACTACTATTTTCGTCCCTCTGATGGCATCCTTATGTACTTTTTTGGTTCCTATACCAGGATAAAAATGGTCTCAATATACTTGTTTAAGAACTAAAATAGGGGGAGAAGAACAGCAGAAGTGTCAAAACTTGTGTACGGCGCTCACTTTAGTGCCAAAAGTTTTCGTCGACTAACTTAAGTGCCAAATCGGAGGAAAAACGATCACTTAAGTGCCCACGGCGATATATTCTGGCCAAAATGTATACGTGGAATTTTTAATTAAATCTTGTAAATGACTTGGCAAATTTTTAAAAAAATAAAGTCCACGTGGACTTCAAAAACGACATCGCATCGCCTACATGGCTTGGGAGAAGAATGCGACGTCGTTTCTCCCTTGATAATTGAACGATGTGCACAAAGAAGACCAAATTAGGGCTCGTCTGGTCATCGTTCAGGCGAAGGAAGTTCCCGTCGCCGTCGCTATGCTCTGTCGCCGTCGTCGTCGTCGTTGGCTGCCACTCGCGTGTCGTCTCTTACCCTCAGTCATTCAGATTTGTCATATTCTCTCCATGGCTCCATTGGATGGCAAAATTAAGGCTCCGAGGGGGCAGTTAAGGCTTTAAGAGCTAAATTATGGCTTCGAGAGTAAAACTAAGGCTTGGGGGGAGAGATAAACTAAGTATGATAGTAGTAGAGAAGGAATTGCGAAATAGTAATTGTGGGGACCTCAAGTTCTGATTGTGAAGGTAAAAGTAAGGCTCGGTGCTAGCTATGTTGCTTCATTTGTACTAAATGACAGCGACTAAGGTTATTTTATTTTGACAATGGCAATTTGTTTAGTCATTTAGTTGCGGTTGTGAGATCCTCCACGTGAACTTGTTGACTTTTGGTGCGTTGTGGTCCCAAAAGGTAATTATTTTATTTTCTTTTGGGATCCTCCAGAGTGTAATACACACGTTTCTTTCTTGTATTTTACTCATATGAGGCCAAGTAAGCGGCGAATTCCACATGTATATAACCGTCACCCTTGCAGTGTCACAACAAAGAATTAGTCAACAATTCAAGAGGTCTGTAGGCGACAGAAGGATTGAATTCCTTGTGAATAGGGTCTCTCCAGAATGGCTATGCACTCCAGGGATATGTGAAATCTAATTGAGCTTCAGAAGAGTGTCAATCTATCCCTATGAAAATAGCAAAAAATCTTGTCAAAAGTTGGCTATGTTTTGAGGGTTTAATTTGAGTAACATCAATGATCAGAGCATACTCAAAAACTACAAGTCTAAATGTTATTTATCAGGTTCTAGTACAAGCATATGAATTATGAACTCAGATGTAGTCCTACATATCTTACGAGATTCGGCAGACCTATGAACATGTTTGATCTGGTGCATTGTAACTCTGAGCTATCTGCTTCTTCATTGGGTTTCATTGTCACTTCACATTGAAACAGCTTGCAAGGGTCTTGACTCAGTCTAACGAGACAATTAGAGCAACTTGTTGGCTTTTGTGCGTTGTGGTCACCAAAGATGATTATTTTGTTTACTTTCGGTGCAGCATGGGCATAAGGGACAATGTTGTTGTCATCATTGTTTGTTATGGTGGGGAATTCATCATTGGCACCGAGGAATGGGAATATGGTGGTGGAAATGAAGGTACTTTTTTTGGATGTAAGGAGGCCATCATATATTGAATTCATGAGGAGACATAGTGCATTATTTACGATGCAAAGTAGATAAATTGCATTATTGTGTTCCTGAGAAGGGCTTGAAGGAAGGATTGAGATTCTTGAATAATGATAATGGTATTAAGGACATTATTTACCATTATCTTAATGATGAGGAAGCTAAAGTCTATGTTGAGTATTACACAGTGACTCTGCAGATGATGAAGGTGATAAGAGCATTGAAATAGGAGAAGTAGGAGAATGTACTCAGGCTGGGGACGAAAGGCAACAGCTGAGGCCGGAGACACTAACAAGTCATATAGAGAGAGTTGAGCAAACGGAAAGATATCCCCAAGTTTCTAGTGAAGACATACCTGGTAAAGAATTGACTAAATTAAATTGGAAATTTGCTCAATCTAGTAAATCAGATGATGAAGTTTTGGGAAATGTAAATTTCCTAAGTGATGACGATGATGATGAAGAACTTGCAGAATCAAGGCAAAAGCAGAGAGACTTTCTGAGAAATAAATTTGCTTCATTGGGAAAATCGCATGAACCACAACTAGTGAATAGCCACTAAGAAGCTCCAGCTGATGGTAATCAGACTGAATATGAACAGAGTGGCGGTGACGATGAGAGTGCTAGCTCCAAGAACAAACTTGAAATTGACAAAGTACCTGTCTGGAGAAGGAAAAGTAAGTATCCTTCCTATGATCTTACTACTGCATGTTTTGTTTTATCTGTAGGAATGAAATTTGACAATGCGAAACTGTTTAAAGAAGCTATTGTCAATAACTCCATTGCTAAACAAAGGAGTGTCGAATTTATTAGAAATACGAAAGAATTTGTGAGAGCTAAGTGTTCGCAACCAAATTATGATGCACTGAATAGGAAAAATAGGTCATTCCAGAGTAGGTCATTGCAAGAGGAACATCCTTGTTCCATTATTTTTTAGAATAAAAGGGTAACAAGTGTATGGTTGTCGAAGCACTTCTTTAATACTATCAAAGCGATGCCCGAGATTAAAAGTCCTCAATTGGTGAAGGAGCAGGTAGGGGTTAATGTATTGAGGAATCAGTGAAAAAAGCCAAACAGAAAGTGATGAGTACACTGATGGGTCGGTACAAAGAAGAATATGGCCAGGTTTAGGATTATGCTTGCGAATGTATGCTTCAAAACCCATCCAATAGAGTATATGTAGAGGTTATTGAGAGGCCATTGCCTGATTGTGGGACTAAGTTCGATAGGTTTTATATTTGCTTTGATGCATGCAAACGAGGATTTTTGGTTGGTTGTAAAAAAATTGTAGGATTTGATGGATGTTTCTTAAATGGTTTATGCAAGGGAGAGTTGTTAGCTGCTATTGGGAGAGATGCCAATAACCAAATGTTTCCAATAGTTTGGGCTGTTGTCAAAGTAGAGACCAAGGACACTTGGTCCTGGTTTCTAAAAAATATAATGGCTGACCTTGAGATAACCAATGGGAAAAGTTGGGCATTCATGAGTAACCAACAAAAGGTAATGCCATTTAAAACTGCTGGCTTTTTAATATTAATTGCATATTTTTTCTTATACGTATTTTTTTGGTTTGAATTATTGTAAGGACTTGTTCCTGCATTAACTGAGTTGATACCATATGTTGAACATAGAATGTGTGCAAGGCACATATATGCAAACTGTGCAAAGAATTATAAAGGGGATAAGCTGCAGAAGTAATTTTGGCATATATCAAAGAGCACAAATATGGCTGATTTTATAATAGCCAAGCAGGAGTTGTTTCAGTTGTCAAATGAAGGTTTTCAAGCATTGTTCGAAACGGAACCTAAGCATCGATGCAGGGCCTTCTTCAGCGAAGAGTTCAAGTGCGATATCATTGACAACAACCTCAGCGAAGCTTTTAATGGCAGAGTACTAGAGGCTCCAGAGACAGAGATGAGGCTACAAAGTGGACTAGACAATATGGTCTCAGGATTGCAAAAGATTGGATGAGAACATAGCTGCTAGTAGGTTCTGTCATCCAATTTGGAATGGAGATGATGGATATGAGATCATGAACAATGCTGATAAGTATGTCATCCATCTAGAAAGGCGAAAGTGTTCATGTCAAGCTTGGCAACTAAATAGAATTCCTTGTGCAAATGTCATTTGTGCCATGCAGTTGAAGCAACTAAATCCAGAGGATTACTTAGATGATTGGTACAAGAAAAGCATATATGTTGCTTCGTACTAATTCATGATGCAGCCTATCAGAAGTAGCAAATTCTGGGAGCCAACAAACCATGAAGCCCCTAAACCTTTGCCACTAAAGAAGAAAATTGGAAGGCCAAAAAAGAAACGAAGAATGCAGAAGAGAGAGATTTCAACTCAGAGGATGAGCAGGACTATTGTAAAGATGACGTGCTCCTATGGCCAAAAGGAAGGGCACAATAAAAAAGATTGTGCATTGAAGAAACAACATCAACAACAACAACAGTCATATGTAGGGGCTGATACAAGGCCAGCCCAAGGGCTAATTGAAGGGATTACTGTAGAGTCAGGTGTAGGGGATGATGCAGGGCCAGCTGAAAGGGCTAATGCAAGGCCAGCTGCAAGGTGAGCTGGAGGGCTAGCTCAAGGGCAAACTAAAGGGTCAGCGCAAGTGCCAACTAAAGGGCCAGCCCAAGGGCCAACCACTGAGTCGACTGTTGAACAGACGAGAAGAAAACATCCTATAAGTTGTACAATTCGTGTTTGTGTTATTTTTTGGGTCGAAGTTTAACATTGATATGTCTTTATTAGGTGAGAAGAAGACCAACTGCAAAAGTTGCTGAGAGTGAGGCGCCACTGCGAACAAGAGGAGCTCTCGAGAAAAGGCTAAGACAATATGGTTATGGCATTTTTACATACGAGCGCACCGGAATGACTATTTTGAATGTAAGTTTTGTAGGACTCCTACATTTAATTTATTTATGGTATTTCCTTTTTATTGACAGTATCGTTATGTTGTTGTAGCCTGGGAGAAGTTCGAAAGTGCTTATCTCTCAAGATGGCCCAACTCAAGAGTCAATGGCTGCACCGAAAAAAGAAACCCAAGTGGCAAGAAGAAAGACAAGGGCGACGGCGCTAAAGACCATTGCCCCAAAAAGAAGACATTAGGTGCAACTCCAAAACAGCCACTAACAAAAAACCCAACACCAATTGCATCTCAACCAAGTGATCCTAGCACCAACATTAACCCTACTCAGAGCTCTCATCAAATGACACGGCCTATAAAGAAAGGCAGCTGCTAAGAATAAGGTATATGGGACAGGAAGGCCAGTTGAAGAATCTGCACGGCTAGTTAGAAAGAGTGCAAGGATTATAAATCAAATCAAACGTCTATTTACAGGAAAAGGAACTGGGGGTTGTTCATATTGACTAATGGAAGGGTGCTAAATATGGTAGTTTTTGTTTTTTATTTGGAGGTTGTGCATATTTACTCTTGGAATTGACATTGTATAGTGTTGAGTTAGTTTAATACTTTTGTTTGGTGGGAAGCCATTCCCTGGATGTGGATATTGTAGTTGATTATTCATATTGACCAAATATAAAAACTAAGTTTAATGTCAATGGACCGATATTTATTTTGTCTATGCTTTTGAAATTTCCATATTTTGTTATTGGTTGTGCTAGTGTGTTAGTTACTGTTGGATGTTCTAATTGTGCTAGTTGTGCTTGGCTGGTGCAGTGGTGGTCGTGGTGGTGCAAAGTGGTGGTGGTAGTGGTGCGGTGGTGGTGGTGGTGTGGTGGTGGTGGTGGTATAATGGTGGTGGTAGTGGTGCGGTGGTGGTGTTGCTGGTGCAGTGGTGATGGTGAGTGGTAGTGGTAGTGGTGCGGTAGTGGTGGTGGTGGTGCGGTGGTGGTGTTGTTTTCGCAAATTTAGGTGGTGGTGTTGCTGCGGTTGTGGTGGTGCTGCAGTGGTGATGGTGTTGCTTGGCTCGTATAGGTGGTGGTGGTGCTGTGGTTGTGGTGGTGCTGCAGTGGTGATGGTGTTGCTTGGCTCGTATAGGTGGTGGTGGTATTGTGGTTGTGGTGGTGCTGCAGTGGTGGCGGTGTTGCTTGGCTCATATAAGTGGTGGTGGTGTTGTGGTTGTGGTGGTGCAGCGGTGGTGGTGTTGCTTGGCTGGTAGTGGTGGTGGTGCTGTGGCTGTGTTGGTGTACTGGTGGTGCTAGTGGTGCACTAGTGATGGTGGTGGTGCAGTGGTGATGGTGGTACTTGGTGGCTGGTGTAGGACTTGCACCAGTAGTTATATATGTCGGTGGAAGTGCAAGTTGCTAATGCGCTAGTCCACTAGCTATGTGTTGGTGCAGCTCAAAAGCATCTTATGCTTGCACTAGCTATATATGGGTGTAAGCACAAGATGCACTCTGTACCAACACATAGCTAGCGCAAGCAAGCATACCAGCTATGTGATTGTTGCTGGTGCAGTATCAGTGAAACGAACATATCAACAACTAGCACTTAAGTGCTCACTTTTGAACAATAACTAGAACTTAAGTTATCAATTTTCACCACGATTGTCACTTAAATGATCACTTTTGACCACGATTGGTACTTAAGTAATCAGTTTCAAAAAAATTTGGCACTTAAATGATCACTATTTACAATGTATGACACTGAAATAAAGACTTCTGAACTTGGTACCACTCCTTCATTTGACAAGCGTTTGCAGCAAAACCAGGGGGTAAGTACAACGCAAGTGTCATAACTTTTGTACGGAAGACACTTAAATGCTACAACTTTTTTTTGGCTCACTTGAGTGCCATAACTTCCAACAAAAAGATCACTTAAGTGCCACTTACGAGCTGGTCGTGAGGGCTCAAAATCGTGGCTTTTTCAGCCGAACAGTGACCTTCCCGGCGAGGCGAGCACCACCAGCTTAAAGAGAGGGTATCGGTGAATCATTACATGGCCTCCAGTCGTGTCGAAATTTCCTTTTTAGCCTCTGTTGATGAAAGTAAAAATACTTCGTAGTCACACAATTTATCGAACTGATTTGTGTGACTACGAAACATTTTTACCTTCGTCAACAGAGGCTTAAACGGAAATTTCGAGACGAACGGAGGCCATGGAATGATTTACCGACACCCCCTTTTCAAGCTGGTGGTGCTCACCTCACCGGGAAGGTCACCATTCAACCGAAAAAGCCGCGGTTTCAGGCCCTCATGACTAGCTTGTTAGAGAGGTTGGTCGTGAGGGCCCGAAACCATAGCTTTTCCAGTCAAACGGTGACCTTCTCGGCGAGTCAAGTACCACCAGCTTGAAAAGAGGGTGTCAGTGAATCATTCCATGGCCTCCGTTCGTCTTGAAATTTCCGTTTTAGCCTCCGTTGATGAAGGTAAAATGCTTCGTAGTCACACAAATCGGCTCGATAAATGTGTGACTACGAAGCATTTTACCTTCGTCAACGGAGGCTAAAATGGAAATTTCGAGACGAATGGAGGCCATAAAATGATTCACCGACACCCCCTCTTCAGCTGGTGGTGCTCCCCTAACCGAGAAGGTCATTGTTCGGCCGGAAAAACAGCGGTTTCGAGCCCTCACGACCAGCTCGTAAGTAGAACTTAAGTGATCTTTTTTTTTAAAATTATGGCACTCAAGTAAGCAAAAAAAAAAAGTTATGGCACTTAAGTGTCCTCCGTACAAAAGTTATGGCACTTGCGCTGTACGTATCCCACAAGCCAGTATCCCATTACCAGCAAATACTGCAGCAAATAATTACTAGCAATACCAGCAAACCATTGCAGCAATCCAAACATCTCAAGCAAAACTAAACAAATAAGAATTGAGAATATACAACTAAGCAAGAGAACTTGTTAATGGTCACAAGCAAGGAATTTCAACCTTCCATTTCCACCATAAATTGCAACAAACTTTTGTTCTATTCAAAAATAGGCTAATACAACTATACTTACAAATTACCCAATACAAGTACATATTCCACTCATCTTCAACTATGGTAGACTCAGAAACTTCTTCTCATCACTCACTTTACATTTGACCATAAAATAGGATACACAATAGAATAACAACACAATCAATGCTCGATAACACTTACTTTCAATTTTCATTCTTGAAACTTCCTTCTTTAAATGATTGGCCAGAGATGCTAACGCCTTCATTTCAGCTTGCATTGAGTCCACATCCTCCAATTCATCCATTAATGTAGGTGGGCGTTGATGGCGTCCTTCAAGTAGCTCCAAGATCAACTTTGTCGTTCAGCTAGAGAATTTCGCATCAACCCATTTGAAATATTTGCATTTCGAGCCTTCTCTATACTTGGCGCAACCATTAAAACTTATTCCGGGATCCAACCGAGTCCAAGATGTTCTTATTAGACTCGGTAACCCGCAAAAACAGTAACATTCGACCTCTTGTTCGCTTCGTTGAAACGAATTTGAGTCACTATCGAAGCTGCTGCTCTCCATTTGCAAGATTGAGCTTGTAACTATCGGGGAGAATCAAAATAGGGTTTCAATTGGGGAGAAGATAGCTAGTTAGGGTTGCAAATTGAGGGATTCTCTCAATTTGGGGATTTAGGGTTCTTATTTGGGGGAAAGAGCACTAAACTGCGTCGTTTTAGGGATGGGATGCTGACTGGACTCTCCGGCGAGCCACATCGGCTTAAGAAACTAATAAAAAAAGGCTACGTCAGATTTCCAATCAAATTGATCGAAGTTGGCACTGAAATGAGCGTTTTTCAAAAAATTTGACACTAAAATGATGCAAATGAAACTTTTGGCACTAAATTAAGCGCCGTACATAAGTTTTGGCACTTCCGCTCTTCTTCTCCCAAAATAGGGAAAGAGAAAGTACAAGGACCAAAATGAAGAATGCCAGAAGTACTTGGACTAAAATTATAGTTTTCCTTTTAGTGATACCAGTATTCTAACTTCTAAGGTCCAGCTTACTCCTAAGACAATCTTTTGGTTGTTTTAGTGCTATTGTATCGTAAAAACCCTCTCCCTATGAGCGTGTTCCTTACATTGGCAATGTTGACCCCAAAAATATCAACAAAAGGTAGACTTTTCCCATAGAAAGCAATAGCATGCATGCACAAATAAAATCTCTATGTATTTATGTTTGTATAATACATTTTTCAACGAATCAATCCACTAAAGGCATCTCATACAAAATTAATTCCACTGATTGCAACATGCTTGTCTTTTTTGTTGGATAAGTACACACAAGTACAAAGGAGTATACATCAGAAAAGTAACAGCAGAAAGAAACTAAAAAGGCTTAACAAAACTTAAAAGCAACCTCTATCACGGAGTAGTCTTCAATGCACAGACTGGTGTTGAATTGCTTGTGATATTTTCATTAGGTTATGTTAGAAGTATGAAAGGTAAAGTGGTCTTTAGGACCTTTAAGGGTTTATGTTGATGTATATATATTAAATTTTACCGCATGTCTTTCAGCTACTTCTCGTCCTTGGATCATTGATTCAAAGGCTTCTGATCACATGTCCGGTCTTTCAGGTATATTGTCCTCTCTTACTCCATCTTCGTCCATAGTTACCCCAGCCAATGGATCATATACACATGTTAAAGGGATTGGCACAATTCATCCAACTCCTTCAATGCCATTGTCCTGAGTGCTTTATCTCTCACAATTGCCGTTTAACCTCATGTCTGTTAGTAAATTAACCAAAAACTTTCAGTGTTGAGTAACATTCTATCCTGATTCTTGTATTTTCTAGGATCTGGCTATGAAGAGGACAATTGGTGGAGGACGTGAGGCAAGGGGGCTGTATGTACTTGAAGATGCTCCTTCAATTGCTTGCTCTAGGGTTGCATCCCTACATCAGATCCATTGTCGTCTTGGTCATCCTTCTCTAAATGGAATTCAGAAGTTAGATTCTAGTTTTCAGTCCCTTTCTAGTCTAGAGTATGAGTCATGCCAACTTGGCAAATTACATCGTATTAATTATCCACATCAAGTCATTAAATGAGCAGCGTCTCCTTTTTTGTTAGTTTATTCATATATTTGGGGTCCTTGTCATGTAGTTTCCTATTTGGGTTTCGGATATTTTGTTACTTTTGTTGATGACTATTCCAAAGTCACTTGGTTATATTTAATGATAAGTCATTCAGAATTGTTTTCTATATTTCGTGCATTTATATCTAAAATTCATACTCAATTTGGTGTGCATGTTAAAGTTCTGCGTTCTGATAACGTTCAGGAGTACTTTTTCTGCGCCCTTCTCTGATTTTATGTCTCTACATGGTATAATCCATGAATCTTCCTGTCCCGATACACTGCAGCAGAATGGTGTTGCTGAAAGGAAGAATAGACATTTATTGGAAGTTACTATATCCATGTTATTTGAGATGAAGGTTGTAACATCCTGAATTTCAACCAAATTCCAAGATCAATAAAGTAGATATTATTTCTCATTTCATTTTAATAAGTCTCGCCTGGAATTGATCACTTTCGGGATACTAACCAAAAGGGAATGGCTAATTAGGAAACGGTACGTGGACCAGGGACCCGATCGCGAATTGGGCACCGATTCCAAGAAACGGCGAGGAAATATTTTGGGCCAATATAGGCCGATCCTAGGAAAGTGAAGGATATGATTTGGCCAACGATGAACGATCGGATCGCGGGTGATTCCGCACAACCGAAAGTACACGTGGCGAACAAATCTCAAACTTAAACCGACCGATCGCGACCTCCGGAACTAGTGATAAATTCTCACGTTATCCCGGTAATTGAGGCCGCCACGACTCGAGTACCCTAGGTCAATACGCGTAACTCCTAGACAGCCGCCCGTTAGTCAGAGACTTTAAAATTTGAAATTGAGCGATTTTGATCGCGGAAAATTGACCTGGACTTGGGCGTCGATTTTCGAGGTTGTATATGACTAATTTGCAAGGCTGACTTCGTTTTAGAGTGGCCACGCATGTTTGGAGTGGGTACGGTCAAAAAATGGAATTTCAATCCAGAAGTGAAAAATTACGATTTTACCCTTCTAGATTTTGAAGTTGATTTTCGAGGGTGTAAGTGACTACTTTGCGAGGCCGACACCGCATTTTTGAGTGGCCACATATATTTGAAGTTGTTATAACCGAAAATTGAAATTTCGATCCGAAATTGAAAAATTACCATTTTGCCCCTAGGCCAAAAGTGGGTATTCCGAATTTTAGACTTATTGGGGGCATTTTAGGAATTAAAAATAGGATAAGATCAGCCCAATAATTTAGCTTTGGGAAGTTACACAAAGGCCTTTGCATTATTGGATGAGATGAAATCATAGCCTTTAGATTAGGGGTATGTTGGTCCAATACCCTAGATCTTTAACACATGTCTTCCACTAACTTAGTATTATTAATCTAATCTAATCTCTCTCTCATTTCTATCATCTTCACCGGCCATTTCCCTGTTCTCTTTCTCTCCCTCACGATCATTTCCTCTCTTGGCCATCTTAGCGGATCATGTAGGATGCCATTGCTGGCTTTGGCAAAACCCGCTTGGCCGTGCTGCTGCCACCGTGAAGCCACCCCATCATCCTCAACCCCCTCCGACCTCTCTCTCTCTCTTCTCTCCTTGTTCTTTGCCGCCGATCGGTACCTAGGCTAAAGACCCGCCGGAATTAGTCGCCATCGTTGTCGAGCACCGTCGGCCACCATTCAAGCATGCCTCAGCCGTCCCCTTGGCCGGGTACTTACCATCCCATTGTCCCTAGCCTTCAGCCCGTCACCACCACCGTCTCCCCTGTCCTCGGCCGTGAGTGGCCGTAGGCAAAATCTTGTAGCGCCATGAGCCGCCCTTGAGTCCCCAGCATTGCCCGATTTCCATTGCTCGCCCGATGATTGTACTCGTTTCCGTCGTCCGTCGATCGGAGATTAGGGTTTAAGTAAGTTTAACCCTAAGCCGTAATTAGGCTTAATTGCATTTTCTAGATAGGATTAGTGGGTTTAAGGGTTAATTAGGGTAATTTAGGAGTAATTAGTGGCTGAATTGATATTGGCTGATTATGTAATGATCTAAATGGATTAAAATGTCGTTTTGGACGCGATTTGAGGCTCTAATGTGGGCTGGACAGGTTTGGTTAAGGGGGAAACCGAATTGGCCTAATTTCTGTTTAATTGGATTCGATCGGGAGATATTGTGATTGATTGAATTAAATTGTTTTGGGTGATTAGTGGTTGATTGATTGTGGTGATGCCATGCCGTGTGTTAATTTGGCCGAGTATGTGCGAGTATAACGGGCCTCGGTGTGTGCTGGGTTATTTGTCCAATGTGCGTGAATTAAATGTGATATTATGTACCGAGCAATTTAGACTAGTTGTGGTTGAAGTTGAGCACGTGCGGCATGGTTTGAGTATTATTGTGGCAGGGGTTGATTATATGCCTCAATGATTTGATATGCTCATTTTGCATCATGGATTGCCCGAGTGCGAGAATTGCCTGGCCACGCATTTCTGTATGCTGAGTATGAACTTAAATTGAGAATTGTGCGAGTATGCGTGTCTGGCATGAGTATGTGATCACTAAATCGCCCTGATGCATATTACGCGGGGTCCAAATAAAAATTAACAGTGTGCACGTGTGATCACATAAAATCCGTCATGATGCGTGTTACGCGGGACGATGCCCGGATTGCCAAGAAGACGGCCAACCTGATGCGTTTTACGCGGGTATGGTCTGTATATGGAGATCTGTGTTGCACCTGATGCGTTTTACGCGGGCTAGAGACACTGGGCCTCATGCGTTTTACGTGAGCCGTGAAGTGTTGTGGTTGAAAGTTAGACCTGATGTGTATTACGCGGATCGAATAAATAATTGAGCCGAGTCTTGAGCCTAATATAATGATGGCATTTGTGTGCATTGGCACGTGTGCGACTCAGTGAATTCTGTGTGAGACAAGCATTAATGAATATATACATACGTGTGGCGACGTGTGGCTAAATGAGTACACGTGTGTGCCGTGGGCATTTTATATAAATTGTCTAACCTGCAGGGTCAAGAATTGTGATAACCTGGGCCCAAGGGCCTGGGCCAATTATTGTTGTTTGTGGTTGTGTGTGATTGTTTTCCTATCAGGAGGTGCACATTTGCCTAATTTAGGTTTAGAGGGCTTACTTACTGAGATTTGTCTCATAGTTATTTAAAACCCTACTTTTCAGACCCCCGCCCTAAGATGGCAAAGGCGCTAGTACATTTCGGGATTCCCCATTTCATCGAGAAGACTATGTTTGTACATCCCGTAGGGAACGGGAATATGTACATTAGATACTATACTCTAGTGTGGGTAAATGTTGGGGAGTTAGTATCTGAGACCCACGAGTACGTTGCTTGGTGTTATAGAACGTTTAATAGGGAAGAGACTGGGCCCCTCCGATCTTTTGATATCCCATTCAACGGGAAGGGTGAGATTGATCCCCAGTGTCCCGATGGTGATTTAGTGGACCCCGCCACTTCGGCTGAGGAGAGTGCAAGTTCGGAGGGTGTACCCGTAGAGTACGAGGCTGATGATCTTGAGCCGATGGATGAGGGGGAAGAACCTGAACCCATGGAGCAGGACATGGAGATGGAGGAGGAGCCGGTAGACTAGGACGAGGTAGATTGAGACATAGTGGAGGAGCCCCTAGACCCTGAGGATGATCCGGAACTTATGGAGCAGGACCTTGAGCCAAAGGCCGTACCGGAGGAGGACAGCTCAGATGGTGGGTCATCCGAGATGGATACCAAGCAAGAGTTTATGGAGTCTGAGCAGGAGCCATCGAGAGTTCATCGGACTCGTCGGGATCCGATCCAGACTGGGTTCCGTAGGTCAGCCTTAGTCTCCCTAGGTCGGGCTAGTAACTTTTTGACCTAAGCCCTACCTTAGATAGTACCCTAGACCGCCCGGGCCATTTACCCCTTTTTGTTGTAGTGGCGTGACCCGTTTTTGTCTTGCTCTTTGTAAATGGATATTGTATAAGTTTCTATATGTTTATAAAAGGGTAAAGTTGCTTTATTTGGTAATCATTTGTGATGTGGCTATCCCTGGTCTCCGTAATTTTTTGTCTGGGTGATATATTTATTTATATATCGTGCTTCCGCATGTGACTTGATCTCTGTGTTGGGTGTTGGGTCGGCGACGCGTCCTGGGACGTCGCACCAAATCGATCTTATTGGGGATGTTCGTGCGCCGTGGGGTTCGGGGCGTGACAAAGGTCCCCAAAATCTTTTGGTCCGATTCTATTCTAAGTGCATGCTATCTCATTAATCGCATGCCTTCTTCTATTTCGAGAGGTGGTATTCCATTTTCTACTTTATTTCCAAATGAGTCACTATTTATCCTACCACCCCGTATTTTTTGTTGTGTCTGTTTTATTCGGGATCATCGACCTAGAGTATGAAAACTTAATCCCAAGGCCATCAAGTGTATGTTTATGGGTTATTCTCGTACTCAAAAGGGATATCGTTGTTATTCTCCATTACTGAGAAAATACTTTATAACTGCTAATGTTTCATTCTTTGAATCCACTCCTTATCATGATGTTCCAATTGCCGTGTCTGAATTGGATAAAGACTTATATGTGACCACCACTCAGTCAATTGCTCCAACTGTCTCACCAATATCTACATAGGAACCACCTCCTCTCTAGATTTATACTAGACGTCCTCAAGTAACTACTACTCCCCCATTTCCTCCCCCGTCACTACTACATCATATTCTACTCTAGGTCCGCCATTAGCTGACCCTCCTCTTGTACCTGATCTTGATCTCTCTATTGCTCATCGCAAAGGTACACGTACTTATACTCAACATGCCATTGCAAACTTTGTTTCATACTCTTTTGTGTCTCCCGCTTTTCGGTGCTTTTTATCTATTGTTGAACAATATCCTGTCCCCAAGTCTCTAGCTTAGGCATTACAAAGTTCTGGTTGGTAGACATCAATGGACGAGGAATTAAAGGCTCTCAAGGTTAATCAAACTTAGGACTTAGTACCTCTTCCTTTAAGCAAAATTGATATTGGTTGTCGATGGGTATATGCTGTAAAAGTCAGTCCCGATGTTTCTATTACTCGTTTAAAAGCAAGACTTGTTGCTAAAGGTGTGCTCAGGTGTATGAGGTTGACTATTAGGATACTTTTACTCCTATTGTCAAACTTAATTATGTTTGTATTTTAATATCTCTTGTTGCCACATATAACTGGCCCTTGTTTCAGCTTGATGTCAAGAATGCTTTCTTGCATGGTACTCTTCATGAAGAAGTTTATATGGAGCAACCTCCAGGGTTTGTTCCTGAGGGAGCGTTTGAGGGACTGGTTTGCAAATTAAAAAATTCTTTAAATGGTTTGAAGAAATCCCCACAGGCTTGGTTTGGAAGATTTTTTGAGGCTGTACTTTCTTTTGGACTGTCTAGATGTGGAAATGATCATTGTTTCTTTTATAAACAGTCAGTGGGAGGCAAATTGTTCTTGATTGTGTATGTTGATGTTATTATCATTACGGGAGATGACTTGGTTGGTATAGCTGAACTCAAAACCTATCTTTAGCAACAATCTCATACTAAGGACTTAGGAAAGTTGAAGTATTTCTTAGGAATTGAGGTGGCACAGTCATAGAAAGGTATTATTCTGTCACAGCGAAAATATGTCCTGGATTTGCTCACTAAGATAGGTATGTTGGGATGAAAGCCTCTTGATTCACCCTTAGAACAATGGGTTAAACTGGTTGCTAAGGGAGGAGAGATTTTTTGTAATCCCGAGAGATATAAAAGACTAGTAGGTAAACTGAATTATCTCATAGGTACTCGACTAGTCATTGCCATTCCAGTTAGTGTGGTAAGCCAGTTTTTGTCTTCTCCTCGTACATCTCATTGGGATGCAGTTATTCGTATATTGAGGTACTTAAAGAAGGCTTTAGGAAAAGGAATTGTTTACCAAATCCATGGTCATAGCATAGTTGAAGGATTCTTTGATGCTGATTGGGCAGGGTCTCCAAATGATAGGCGATTAACCACCGCTATTGTACCTTGGTTGGAGGAAATCTGGTATCATGGAAGAGTAAGAAATAGTGTGTTGTCACCCACTCCAGTACTAAGTCAAAATATTGAGCCATGGCACAAGTGACATATGAATTAGAGTGGATTCTGTAGTTATTGATTGAGTTAGGCTTTAAAGCTTTAGTACCCATGACTCTTTGGTGTGATAATAAAGCCACGGTGTATATAGCTTCCAACCCTGTGTTTCATGAAAGAACAAAACACATTAAGGTTAATTGTCATTTTATTAGAGAGAAGTTGCAAGTGGAGTGATCCTTCCAAGTCATATTCAAACCAGTGAACAACTTGCAGACATCTTTATTAAATCTCTGGGTAATGGGAAGATAGAACATATTTGTAACAAGCTGGGCATGATTAATATCTATGCTATAGCTTGAGCGGGAGTGTTAGAAGTATGAAAGGTAAAGTAGTCTTTAGGACCTTTTAGGGTTTATTTTGATGTATATGTATTAAACTTTACTGAATAATACAATTATTGATTCCTCTTGTAGGTTACAACTTTATCGAAACTAAAGTCGAGTATTGATTTGAAGTTGATCAAGTTGAAGTCCATTGCAATTAGAGTTGAGTGCTGATATGAAGTTGATCAGACTTTCAATGCTAGACTAGTCTAGGGAAGCTCTCAATGGTTGAAAACTTTTGACTACAGTCTATGATTCCAGTGCTATAAGATATAAGTGACCTTGCCTTTTGTTTTCTTTTTACTATATTTTTATCAGGATTGTTTACAAAGGGTTAAAGCTGCTTCAAAAAAATTTGCTTTTATTGCTTGGATTTTCATACATGTTAAGTTTCTAACAAATGATTAGGGAAGCGTGTGTGTACACTCTTATCAGTGGGTTCTAAAGAATTTACTGTTTGATACTCGGGTGTTACAACGCATGTGTGATTTTGCCTTTTCTCAATCTGGTTCATAGGTTTTATGGGTCCGGCCTTCTGCGAAGTATTTGCAGGACCATGTGGCGTTAATTAAAGAGGCTAAAGGGAGTGATGATGCATTGGCAAAATCCAAGGTTGTTCTTGTTCCTGTTATTTCTTTTAGATTCATGTCCCTATTTCTGTGATGACATTCTGGCTTTTGACATGTAGTCGCTAGAGAGAAGTTATAGATTGTTTGTCTATTGCAAATTGTCGTGTCATAGTTCCAATGATGAAAAGTTTAACTAAGACCAAAATTCTAAGCACCATTTTTGTTAATGATTTTTTTGTGCGTGTGGCATGGTAAATGAGCTTGTGTCAAGGATGAGATATGTTTGCTTGTGATATTTTCATTAGGTTACAACTTCATCTAAAATTCCATACTCGCCCACTGATAAGAGTGTAACCTAATTAATCATATGAATGCCTAAGCAACAACTCAAACATTTCTCATCCTTGAAAGCTCATTTACCACGCCACACATGCACAAAAAATCATTGACAAAAATAGTGCTCCAAAATTCAAGTCTCAGTTTAACTTTTCATCACTGGAACAATGACACAACAATTTGCAATAAACAATCCATAACTTCTCTATAGCGACTACATGTCAAAGGCCAAAATATCATCATAAGTACAGGGTCATGAATCTAAAAGAAATAACAGGAAAGAGAACCACCTTGGATTTCACCAATGCATCATCCCTCCCTTTAGCCTCTTTAATTAATGCCACATGATCCTACAAATCCTTCGCAGAAAGCCGGACCCATAGAACCTATAAACCAGATTGAGAAAAGGCAAAATCACACATGCGTCCGTGAAGATGTCAAACAGTAAATTCCTAGAACCCACTGATAAGATTGTACACACATGCTTCCCTAATCTTTTGTTAGAAACTTAACATGCATGAAAATCCAAGCAAAGAAAGCAAACTTTTTTGAAGTAGCTTTAACCCTTTGTAAACAATCCTGATAAAAAAATGTAGTAAAAAGAAAACAAAAGACAAGGCCACTTATATCTTATAGCACTGGAGTTATAGACATTAGACAAAAGTTTCCACCCATTGAGACCTTCCCTATACTAGTCCAGCATTGAAAGTCAATCAACTTCATATTAGCACTCAACTCTTCTTGCAGTGGACTCCAACTTGATCAACTTCAAATCAATACTCAACTTTAAATGCAATGAAGTTGTAACCTAATGAAAATATCACAAGCAATGCAACACCAGTCTGTGCAGTGACGACTACTCCGTGATAAAGGCTGCTTTTAAGTTTGGTTAGGCCTTTTTAGTTTCTTTCTGCTGTTATTTTTTTTTTATGTATACTCCCTTTGTACTGTGTGTACTTATCCAACAAAAAAGATTTTGTATGAGATGCCTTTGGCGGATTGATTTGTTGAAAAAGGTATTATACAAACATAAATACACGTAGATTTTAATTGTGCATGTATGCATGTGCACGCATGCTATCCCTTTCTATGAGAAAAGTCTACCTTGTTGTTGATATTTTTGGGGACAACATTGCCACTATAGGATGCCATAAGAGGGACGAAAATAGTAGTAAAATACTCATTTACAGACTAAAATGATAATAGGATTAGACAAAAAATGCCAAGCATTGGAACCAAAAGTATAGTATTCCAATCACTTGATTTATAGAAATTAACAGACCGGAAAAAATACATATATCAGGTAAAGGTATCTTGTTGCGGATGTTTTTGGGGTCAAATTGCCACTGTTCATTTGGTGTTCATTTGTAGAAATTAACATACCGACAAAATATATTTGAGGAAAAGTATATCTTGTTGTTGACGTTTTTGGGATCAAATTGCCCTTGTTCATTTGGATTTTCATTAATTGCCGCCGGAAACAAAATTCATGCTAGTTTTGAGTAAATTAATGGAAGAGAAGCTTTGGGAGAGAGGTGTAACAGTCCGGATTTTGATCCAATTTTTGGGATTTATAAAATGCATAATTTGTCGGTGTGCTTATAGTAAAATCTCGCGAGAGCTGATCACTCTCGGTTATTATTTTAAACTAGATTTCGCTAGAATCCTTTTCGATCGAATTTTCGTCATTATTTGGACCCCTGAACTTTGCAGTCGATTTTGGTGTTTGGGGCCTTAATAAATTGGAATGGTGTCGATATTCGAGTTGCCGATATCGAGATTATCGGGAATAATGAAAAGTTTGGGTTTTCGGACCGGGTGCAAATTTGGACTAGTAGACCCCTCGTAAAAATTTTGGTCAAATTAATTTGGCCTTTGTCCCTTTTAAGTCACGAGGTCTACTTTGGACCGGTAGACCATTTTCCGTTTTGGAATTGGACCCCGGTTTTCGTTTAATATTTTAATTTCTATAAATTTTTCAAAAAAATTCTCTCTCTCTCTCTCTCTCTCTCTCCTTCCACCCCTCTCATTCCTCCGGACCCGGTCTCATCTCCTCCTTTTCCCCCCCAATTAATTAGGGCTTGGAATTGGGACAATTTGGTGGATTAATATGTTGAGTTAATGGAGGATTAGTGGCCGAGAGGCGCGATGAATGGGTTGGGCAATTTGGATCAAATCGCCCCAAATTCGGATTGTTCGGGGTTAAATATGAGGAATTTTGACGCTACCGTATTTGATTTTGTGGTGGTCAATTAGACTGATACTTGAGGAATATAGTGGATTATTTTGAGGATATTTATAGGCCCAGATTAGTCGGTTTGGAGGATAACCATATCAGGATTTTAATTGGACAAGGCGTGATCAATTCGAGGTTTAATTGTGGCTAAATTGTACTTGGTTGTGATCAATTTCGTGACGTAGTGCCCTGTGCCTAGTGTGACCAAGAATAGAGTATTTTGGTGGGCCTCGGGTGCGTGGTTTCATGTTGATTAAATTGTGCGAATGTTGTGCATGAATTACGTATTGAGTTAATGCCATGGTTGAATTAAAATTGATTGTGCGAGTGGGCATGTTGGTTTATGGAATTAAATAGGCGCGGTGCAAGTTGAGCTTGTTACATCGTAATTCGGGCGTGTGGATGCCCAAGTGTGAATTTTATGACCATGGGTGCACATCTCAAGCATTGGCACGACATTTGCATTATAAGTGTGCCCGAATGATGTGTGCGTAGTGATCACTTAAAATGCCACGATCGTGTAACGGGGTCGAATAATAACGAATTGTGTGATCACCTAAGGACCTACACGGTCGTGACCTTGGTCGATACCGTCCTCATGCACTTTGAAGCGGGGCGATGCCCGGCATCGTCGGAAGGCGACCATCCTCATGCACTTTGAAGCAGGCTGGTTCGCAAAGGAGAACGATGTTGCGCCTCATGCACTTTGAAGCGGGCTAGAGACCTTTGGGCGGATCGGTTCTTTGCGCCTCATGCACTTTGAAGCGGGCTAGGCGCTCCGGGCCGTGAAAAAATTGATGATTTCAGTCGTGTTAAGAATAATTTGGGGCGGTGTGCGGTGTGTGCCGATGTGGGCGATGGGTAGGGAATTGCGCGTGTCAAGTCCATGACATTTGCATACATGATCATACATTGGTGGCATGCGAGAATGTGAGAATCGATTGCATAAGCGTGTGATTGGCATGTGTGTGATTAAGAGTGCCACTTAAATCTTGTGATTACTATACATGGATATGCCTAACTGCGAGGGTCTAGTGGGATTAGATTTAGGCCGAGGGCCTAAGTCGATTTATGTGTTTGTTGTCTTTGTTTTAGTACTTGTCGGGAGGTGCATGTTAGCCTAGTTTAGGTTTAGGGAATTACTCATTTGAGATTTATTCTCACGGTTGTTGTAAAACCGATATTTTCAGATCCCCGGCCTTGAGGAGGACAGGTGTCCCGACACATTTTTGGGAGAAGACCCCGGTTAATTGTAGTACCTGAACCCCGAGCCACTTACCCCTTTTTGTCAGTAGTGGCCTTGAACCGTTTTTGATTTTTGGTAGTGGGGCTGTAATTGAATATTGTATATGAATTCCAGTACTAGTACAAGTGTTGATTTTGGTGGTTACCCTTGGTTATACGTTTATATATGTACGAGTAGTTTTAATTGCTTCCGCATGTGCTGTATATCATTGTGTTGGGTGTTGGGTCGGCGACGTCCTGGGACGTCGCACACGAATCGACCTCTGCGAGGGATGTGGCGCACCGAGGAGTGCGGGGCGTGACATCCCCGTTTGATTTGGTATCAGAGCAAGGTCAGCTCGATCCAATTAGGTCGAAGCTTGGAGTGATAAGGAGCGATGACCTTGGGTAGCCAATAGGTGGACCTCGTGTGCTAAGTGTACCTCCTGACTGTCTGTGTCTTGATTGATTGGTTGCGTTATTGACCCGTGAAGTGCAGGTGCGTCGGGACTCGAGGTTAGTACACGTGTTCTGTGACTGAAGTCCCGTGCTATTTATGCTCAATCGCATGCTGAGTGATTGATTGTTGTAGCGTTAAATTCCTGCCTAGGACCTTAGACCGGTTTAGCTTGGGTTAGGTCTCTAATCCCGATGTGGGAATTATAGCAGGAGAATGGACATGCAAGTTGGAGAGACGAGTAACCCAGGACGAGGTAGAGGTCGAGGCCGTAGAAGAGGTAGAGGTCGAGGTCGAGGTCCTGAGCCGGATCGTGTCGAACCACAAGTGAGAGTGGCCGAGGATCCGAGAGTGGATGGAATCCTTAGGGCCCTTGAGGAAGCTGGGATTCTGGGAGGTAGATTGGCTCAGGAGAGGGATGCCACTATCGCTGCTGCTGTTGAGGCCGCCATTGCTGCTGCCAATGGAGCAAATGGGAACAACGGAAATAACGGGAACAATGGAAATGGTGGGAATCAGGGAAATGTGGAGAATCCCATCCCAGGCCCGGTAAATGTGGCTAGGCCAATGTCGAAGCTGGTAGAGCAGTTCTCGGTTGAAGCCGCCGGGTTCAACGGCCAAGGTGATCCCGAGGCCGCACTCGCTGATCGAGGAACCGGAGAAGGCCTTCGGGCGTCAGGGGTGCACCGAGACTGAAAAGGTGACGTTGGCGGTATATCAGCTGCAGGACAACGCCAATGATTGGTGGAGGGCCACCAAAGGACGGGTATTTCGGGGACTTTTTACTTGGGGCCGATTTTCCGAGAGATTCGAAAGTTCTTTTTTTCGAAAACGGAAAGAAAGGAAGCTGGCAGAATTCATGAGACTCCGTCAAGGGTCAATGACCGTGGATCAGTACGAGAGGGAGTTTGCTAGGTTGTCAAGGTTCGTGCAGAGGATGGTGGAACACCCGGAGGATAAGGCGCGAAGATTCCGGGATGGACTGAAGGCGGACATCCGCGGACAGCTGATACCGGTGAATCTGAAAACTTATGAAGATTTGTATGAGAGAGCTCAGGCTATTGAGCGGGAACAAGTGGATAGGGCAGCCGCCTCTGGATCGCGGTTCGCCCCGGCTAGGGACAACCGCCGTCTTGGGAAGAAACCGATGGCGGGAAATAGGCGATTTGTCCCACCGATTAGAAGGAACATCGAGAAGCCGAACTTTCAGCAAAACAGATTTGGGGCTTGCTTCAAGTGTGGGAGTAGGGACCATCAGATCAAGAATTGCCCCCAACAACACCCCATGAGCCCCCGACATCGCAATGACCTCGAAATGGGAACTACCGGGAGTGCCCCCGCCGCTATAATGAATGCACCACCGGCACAAGGACGAGTGTATGCAATGGCCTTGAAGGGAGGTGGAAAATGCGCCAGGGGTGGTCATAGGTATGGTTTCTCTGTGCCACCATATAGCATATGCATTATTTGATCCGGGAGCATCGCACTCGTTTATATCTGCTCAGTTTGTTGAATTGATTGGATTAAAGACTGTTATGTTAGAAGTGCAATTATGTGTGACTACACCGTTGAAGGATAAGATATGCATATCCCTAGGGTGCCCGACGCGTGAGATGGTGATTGGTGGTGTAAGCGGGATAGACCTAGCTGTGTTGCCGATGTATGATTTTGATTTGATTGTGGGCATGGGTGGCTAGTTAAGCGAGAATGCCGTAATGGGACTGTAGTACCGGGCGATCGGTTTAGCTTTATTTGGGCGCCCTAGATTTGAGTTCGTAGGAGTCGAGGAGGAACCTCGATCCCTTGGGTTTCGTCGGTGGGAAGCAACTAAGTTGTTGGATGAGGGGCATCAAGGCTATTTAGCGATGTGGTCGATCCGTCGCCGGGTGAAGTCTTTGCTTGAGAATATACCGGTGGTGTGCAACTTTCCCGATGTCTTTCCTCGGGAATTGCCGGATTGCCGCTTTAAAGGGAAGTAGAGTTTGTTATCGAGTTGGCCCCGGATTGAGCCAATCTCGCCGCCCTACGAGGATGTCGTTGTCGGAATTGAAGGAATTGAAGGTCCGATGCAGGAACTATTGGACAAAGGTTTTATCCGATGAAAAGTGCGTCTCCATGGGGAGCCTTGGGTATTATTCGGCCGAAAAGAAGGATGGGTCGCTAAGGTTGTGTATCGACTCACCGCCGCCTAAATCAAGTGACGGTCAAGAATAAGTATCCTTCCAAGGATCGACGACCGTTTGATCGGGCTGAGGGGAGCCTCGGTATTTTCTAAAATTGACCCGAGGACGGGTATCACCGATTAAGGATCCAAAGGGAGGATATTCCAAAGACAAAGATTCGGGACTAGATATGGACACTATGAGTTTACGGTGATGCCATTTGGATCGACTAATGCCCCCGCCGCTTTCATGGATTTAATGAACCGGTATTCAAGGAGTTCTTAGATCAGTTCGTGATCGTGTTTATTGATGATATTTTAGTGTATTCGAAGAGTTCCGAGGAACACGAGGTACACTTGGAAAAGGTTCTACAGACGTTAATGAAGCACGCACTGTATGCTAAGTTTAGCAAGTGCGAGTTTTGGCTGAACCGAGTAGCATTTCTTGGACATATAATATCCGGAGAAGGAATCTCCGTGGACCTAAGAAAGATTGAAGCGTTGATGGATCGGCCGAGACCGACGATACCAATGAGGTTCAAGCTTTAGGACCTGGCAGTGTTATTATAGGAGATTTGTGGAACGATTTCAGCGATAGCTACCCATTGACGAAGTTGCTTAAGAAGGAAACCAAGTTTGAATGGACCGAAAAGTGCGAAGAGAGTTTTCAGGAACTGAAGCAAAGATTGACAACTGCGCCAGTACTGACGATTCCTTCAGGACCGGGCGGGTATGAGATTTATAGCGATGCTTCGCTTAGAGGATTGGGATGCGTGCTAATGCAACATGGAAGAGTAGTTGCTTATGCATCGCGGCAGTTAAGACCTCATGAGATGAACTACCCGACCCACGACTTGGAACTAGCGGGAAAGCGATTATTTTCGCACTTAAAATTTGGAGGCATTACTTATGTGGAGAAAGGTTCCAGATCTACACGGACCATCGAGCCTCAAGTACCTATTTTCATGAGAAGGAATTGAATATGAGACAGAGGCGTTGGATGGAATTTTGAAAGACTATGATGCGACATCTTTGTATCACCCGGAAAGGCCAACCTAGGGTAGCGGATGCCTTGAGCAGAAATCGAGCATCGCGCATTCTTTAGTTAAAGAGTGGACCTTACTAGAAGGAGCGCCTTGAGACTCGAATTTAAGTTTGAGGTAGGACACCTCTCAGTCGATGGCGACATTAAGGATTGAGCCGGAAGTGCAAGCCAAGATTAAGGCGTTGCGGTCTACGGATTTCGAGATTCGAGAAAATTCGGAGTATGGACAACTCTAAGAGGAAACCAGACTTTCAGGTGTCGAAGATGGAACCTTAGGTTTCGAGATCGCGGCGTGCCCGGACGATTCGAACTCAAAGAAGAGATTTTGTCGGAAGCTCATAGGAGCCACTACAAGATTCACCCCGGCAAAGCACTAAGATGTACCGGTAATCTTCGCCAAAGACTATTGGCAGGAATGGAATGAAAGTGGACGCGGGCTAAGCATGTGCTGGCGTTTGACGGGTACCGGTGAAGGCACAGCGATCAGAAGCCCGCGGATGTTACACCGCTGGAAATCCTGCATGGAAGTGGGAACACATCACAATGGATTTTGTAACCGGACCCGCTAAGAAGCCGCAGAGGCACGACTTATTTGGGGTGATAGCGGGATGACCGACTGTCAACAGACTTCCCGGGCGGTGCGAAAGGACTTTGAGCTGAAAAAAGGCGTGACTTATACGCATTTACGAGCAGTTCGCTTCATGCGGAGCCAGTATCAATTACTCGGACCGCGGATCCCAGTTACGCGAATTTCTGGAAGAGTCGCAACCGCAATGGGAACGAAATTACGATTCAGTCTGACCTATCATCCACAGACGGATGGCCGGTCCGAGAGGACTATTCAGACTACGGAGGATATCTTTGAGAGCGTGTGTCTTTGGATTTTCGGGGCAAATGGGAAGAACAGGTTGCATTTGGTGGAATTTGCCTACAATAACGGTTTTCAGAAAGCATCGAATGGCACCGTTTGAAGCATTATATGGCCGGGGCTTGCAGGACACCGTTGTGTTGGGATGAGGTAGGAGAAAGAAGTATAACGGGGTCGAGTTGGTTCAACAAACCGGTGGAAGCAGTTGAAAATTATCCGGGAAAGGTTGAGAACAGCCAGTAGTCGCCGAAAAAGTTACGGCGGACAAGGCGTAGACCATTGGAGTTTCAAGTTGGCGACCATGTGTTTCTCAAGATCTCGCCAATGAGAGGACTGTCTCGGTTTGGCAAGAAAGGAAAGCTGAGTCCAAGGTACATAGGCCCGTTTGAGATTTTGGAAAGGATTGGAACGTTGGCCTATCGTCTAGCCTTGCCGCCAAATCTGTCACAAGTTCATAACGTCTTCCACGTGTCGATGTTGAGGAAGTACGAACCGGACCCGACCCACGTGCTGAATTATGAAGTAATAGACGTGGACGACAGAGTGTCGTATGTGGAAAAACCGGTGCGAATCGATGACAGGAAGGAGCAAGTGTTGAGGAACAAGACGATCCCGTTGGTCAAAGTTATTTGGGAACATCACGGGACGGAAGGTGCCACCTGGGAAAGTGAGGAAGTGATGCGACACCAGTACCCCCATTTGTTTGAATAGTCGGGTTGGGATTGTAAATTTCGAGGACGAAATTTTTGTAAGGAGGGAAGAATTGTAACATCCGGATTTTGATCCAATTTTTGGGGTTTATAAAATGCATAATTTGTCGGTGTGCTTATAGTAAAATCGCGCCGAGAGCTGATCACTCTCGGTTATTATTTTAAACTAAATTTCGCTAGAATCGCTTTTCGATCGAATTTTTCGTCATTATTTGGACCACGAACTTTGCGATCGATTTTTGGTGTTTGGGAATTAATAAATTGGACGGTGTCAGTATTCAGGTTGCCGGTATCGAGATTGTCAGGAATAATGAAAAAGTTTGGGTTTTCGGACCGGGTGCAAATTTGGACTAGTAGACCCCTCGTAAAAATTTTGGTCAAATTAATTTGGCCTTTGTCCCTTTTTAAGTGCGAGGTCTACTTTGGACCGGTAGACCATTTTCCATTTTGGAATTGGACCCCCGGTTTGCGTTTAATATTTTAATTTCTATAAATTTTCAAAAAAAAATTCTCTCTCTCTCTCTCTCTCTCTCTCTCTCCCCCTCCGGACCCGGTCCGTCCAGTCCTTTTCCCCACCCGGTCAACTCTCTCTCTCTCTCTCCCTCTCTCTTCCTTCTCTCATTCTCTCTCTCTTCTCTTCCTCCTCCCCCGTCCCCTACGGTTTCTCTCTTCCTTCTCTCATTCTCTCTCTCGTGGTCTTGTTCACCCGAACCCGAATCGACCCGTTCGCCCGTTTTTGGCGTGGGACACTCGGTGAGTTGACCCTAAACCCTAATTAGGATTATTTGCATTTTTAAACAAGTTTAGAGGTTAATTAGGGTATTTTAGGGGTTAATTTAGGGGTCAAATTGTGGAATTAATTAGGGCTTGGAATTGGGACAATTTGGTGGATTAATATGTTGAGTTAATGGAGGATTAGTGGCCCGAGAGGCGCGATGAATGGGTTGGGCAATTTGGATCAAATCGGCCCCAAATTCGGATTGTTCGGGGTTAAATATGAGGAATTTTGACGCTACCGTATTTGATTTTGTGGTGGTCAATTAGACTGATACTTGAGGAATATAGTGGATTATTTTGAGGATATTTATAGGCCCAGATTAGTCGGTTTGGAGGATAACCATATCAGGATTTTAATTGGACAAGGCGTGATCAATTCGAGGTTTAATTGTGGCTAAATTGTACTTGGTTGTGATCAATTTCGTGACGTAGTGCCCTGTGCCTAGTGTGACCAAGAATAGAGTATTTTGGTGGGCCTCGGGTGCGTGGTTTCATGTTGATTAAATTGTGCGAATGTTGTGCATGAATTACGTATTGAGTTAATGCCATGGTTGAATTAAAATTGATTGTCCGAGTGGGCATGTTGGTTTATGGAATTAAATAGGCGCGGTGCAAGTTGAGCTTGTTACATCGTAATTGGCGGCGTGTGGATGCCCAAGTGTGAATTTTATGACCATGGGTGCACATCTCAAGCATTGGCACGACATTTGCATTATAAGTATTGCCCGAATGATGTAATATAGTGATCACTTAAAACACGTGTCAAGTCCATGACATTTGCATACATGATCATACATTGGTGGCATGCGAGAATGTGAGAATCAGTGCATAAGCGTGTGATTGGCATGTGTGTGATTAAGAGTGCCACTTAAGTACTGTGATTACTATACATGGATATGCCTAACCTGCAGGGTCTAGTGGGATTAGATTTAGGCCCGAGGGCCTAAGTCAGTTTTATGTGTTTGTTGTGCTGTTTAGTACTTGTCAGGAGGTGCATGTTAGCCTAGTTTAGGTTTAGGGAATTACTCGCTGAGATTTATTCTCACGGTTGTTGTAAAACCGATATTTTCAGATCCCCGGCCTTGAGGAGGACAGGTGTCCCGACACATTTTTGGGAGAAGACCCCGGTTAATTGTAGTACACAGAACCCCGAGCCACTTACCCCTTTTTGTCAGTAGTGGCCTTGAACCGTTTTTGATTTTTGGTAGTGGGGCTGTAATTGAATATTGTATATGAATTCCAGTACTAGTACAAGTGTTGATTTTGGTGGTTACCCTTGGTTATACGTTTATATATGTACGAGTAGTTTTAATTGCTTCCGCATGTGCTGTATATCATTGTGTTGGGTGTTGGGTCGGCGACGCGTCCTGGGACGTCGCACACGAATCGACCTCTGCGAGGGATGTGGCACACCGAGGAGTCTTGCGGGCGTGACAAGAGGAGTACTAGTTATCTAAATTAATGGAAGAGAAGCCCTAAGTTCCTACACATCCATAGATTTAGGGTCGAGGACTTGATTACACTAAATATCCAACTAGTGCCATTTCGGTACTTAAACTTGATTATTTGTTAAATAAGGTGTCCACCAAATTATGAATGCTAAGATTCTCGTCCGTCCGCTAGTTATCCACGCGATGTTTTTATGTTTATTATGATCCTAGAATGAAACCTAACCACTCAACTATGAAAAGCAAATCACAACTCAGAAAAATAATGTAAAAGAATCACAATAAATTCAATTAAAGATGGTCCGACCCAAAAAAAAATTCAATCAAAGATAGTAATGAAAGGTTGAGTAAAAAAAACGAAGTGCAGTAAAGTAACCCGATACGGGTTGGGCAAAGAATATAATATGGCACTCTCATTAATCCCCCATGAGCTTAATTCAATTTGAGTCCAATTTCCTAAAGAAACTAATTTTCTTATATCTAAACTAGAGAAAGTCATGAATTTTCCGAAACTCTGTGTATTATCTAAAATAAAACTAAACAAATTATAAAACTAAAATCTAACAACCTAATCATGAACTACTTTTCTAACCAATTTTCCACTTTTTTTTGGGGGGACTTTTTTTTGTTTGTTATTCTTTTTTCAACCCTCTCAGTCCCCTCACCAGGGCACGAACTCTCCCTTTTTTTTTTTTAACTTTGTAGTCACTTTCCCTCTTCTAATTGAATGCTTGTAAAGGATGAATTGAGCAACAACACTCCTAAACCTTATGCAGAGAATATTACACTATCAATTACTTCTCGTCATCAATGGATCACCAACATCCGCCACCACCTGAGCATGACTATCAACCACCGCCATCGTCGCTGGCGACCACAGCCACCGTTCGTCAATTAACACGTGTACACAGGAAGAGCAAGGAATTTGAAAATTGATACCATAGAAGCATAAGCCATAAACGTCAACAGGAGTGATCAAGGACTGCACGGCACGTCTTCAACAGTCAATACCGCAGACCATCCTCAGAACATACAAATATCACAGAACCGAGAAGCAGAACAACGACTCATAGCGGCAAATTTCAGTAACCACGACTTACCTCATCTAATAGCACGATTTCTAATCATTCAAAAGCGATCATCACATATTCAAACCGAACAACAACAGAAATTACTTTCACAAAAAAACTCCTTGGACACATTCTGTCGAGCAGGTTACGTGCTTTACCGGAACAAAACAGAATTGGGGAAATAAGGCAATTTTCTCATCCAAAATTCATACAACAACAACAGCTCGAATCACCAGAACGAGCTAAGTTTTCGAGTAATTCTCGTAAGCCTATTCATGGATGTCGGTTTCAAAGCAACGTAAAACAGAGGGGCTTTTGTTTCGTTTTATAAGAGGCAGAGACGGAGTACATGCAATTTACCTTGACGAGGAAGAGTCCACATCTCGACCGGTTGTAAACTAGTAAAAGAGGGAGCCCAGGAAAAACTCGACGGCAAAGATCGATGCTAGCGAAAGAGCTTCGACCGAGAACTGGGAACTTCGAGCTGCTTGGCCAGAAAACAGAGCCCAACGTAACGATACAGACGCGTCCGGTGGGCAAGAAAGTCGATGAAGAAGCCTCTGGAAACTAGGAAAAGACCCACAAATCAGTGCCACGAGTTGAACCAAAATCGAAACCAGAGAAAGGAAGAGGACTACTTAGCTTCACTGATCGAATAAGGAGGAGTCGAGCAGAGTCGTTGTCGACTTCGGAAATGGCAAGTCGAGCGAAGGAATCGCTTCTGAAGACGACTTTCTTCCTAAGAGAATCAGCTGCTTCGATCTTCTCGGCCAATTTACAGGGCTGAACAGAGCGTGAGATCTGCTTCTTTTATATGGGAAATTGCGATTCCGTTCGCAACCCGTCCACCGTTTCTGTTGTTATCTTTATTTTTATGGATTGAAGCCCTTTTCGTTTTCTTATTGCTGTTAGTATTTTTATGTTTATCATCTACTACCTAAAATGCATATTTGAATTCTCGGCTTATATATCTCGCCTTAGAATTTAGGAGGGAACCATTCGAATTAATGGTTTCAATTCTTCATGTCAAGAAAGAAAAATATTGCATCGACTCAAAGAAATTTTGGGAACTATCCTTAATACAATGAAAGAAGATTATAACCGGGACTTAATTAGTCATAAATCTATTGTATATATACTAATTCGGTCATAAACTTTTCAAATTTTGCTATTTGAGTCATAAACCTTTGCACAAAATTTAAATATAATTCTTCTGATCAATTTTCGTCGAAAATTACTAACATGATGATTTAGTTATTGCCTGTCGTTCTATATGGCACAGGCCACATGGGCAATTTTTGGTGAAAATAATTCGGAAGGACTATATTGAAATTTTGCGCAAGAATTTAGAACTTAATTGACAAAATTGGAATTGTTAGGATTGAATGATATACTTACAATAGATTTAGGACTAATTGAATAATTTTCCCGTACCTATCATTATTGAGATCACATACTAGAAAGAATTAAATATGCTGGCTAACTACTGGAACTCGAAAACAATCTCTTTCTTAGGATAACTAGGGTTAGTTCCGCTTCTTCTTTTTTTTTTTTTTGGTCAAATGTGTTAATTTAACTTTCAACATGCCATTAAATTATATCTGTAACAGATCGAATTAGGTGTTCTTTATCCTCAGGCTAACCAAATGGGTTGGTTTAACTTTCAACATGCCATTAAACTATAACTGTAACAGATTGAATTAGATGATCTTTATCCTCACTTCAACTCATTTCTGACTGGCTTGCTTGCATATACATATGTATTTATATATACTAATATAATTTATCCCTTTACTTATATACTAATTATTCACCATATAAGAAATACGAGAGGTCCATATCATTTTTCCCAAAAACTCAAAAATAAGTGGAGCTAACTGAATTTGATAAATATGTCCGATATCATTGGCAAAGATTTTGCTCTCTCCTCTTCATTTGCTAGAATCTCTACATTTGTGTGCCATGTGATTACCAGGTTCAATTCAAAGATTGATGCAGACGTTGACCAGAAGAATTACGGTCGGTCTAGGCAATAATGCAGAAGAATAATTAGAAAAGATATTCGTTGCCATGTAAGGCCACAATCATATGTCTGCTTAGGAAGCTGATAATTAATATATACTTCCAAGAAAATAATAATGAAAATGAAATTGTTTGTTGATTCTCATAGGGTTGAATGTGAAACGGTCTTTGAACCTATGTGAGCACATATCAAAATTAAAAGGGAAAAAGCCACCAAAAACCCCAAACTTTACCCCCTGTGACACATTTACCCCGAACTTTTTTTTGTGACACCAAAAACCCCAAACTTTGCTATTTGTGACACATTTACCCAAATACACTGTAACCTAGGGTATTTTGGCCTTTTGCCCTTTTTCTATTATTTTTCTATTTTTTTTTAATTTTTCCGACGGGGCAGCCCTCGCCGGCGAGGTCTCCGGCGACCTCGCCGGCGCCTCGCCCAACGCTGGCGAGCGAGGGCGAGCCTCGCCGGAGACCTCGCCTTAGAAGGGCAGCCCCGCCGGAAAAATAAAAAAAAATAGAAAAAAATAGAAAAAGGGCAAAAGGCCAAAATACCCTATGTTACAGTGTATTGGAGTAAATGTGTCACAAATAGTAAAGTTTGGGTTTTTGGTGTCACAAAAAAAAGTTCGGGGTAAATGTGTCACAGGGAGTAAAGTTTGGGGTTTTTTGTGGTTTTTTCCCAAATTAAAATAATGATAAAACGAAGGTCAGTCCTGCACAAAATTCAAAAATTGAATAACTTATGCCTATTAGCAGCTATTTTTTTACCATCCTATTTATCACATGACCATTTGCTACTAAGTTTTAGAAATAAAGACCTTGTTAAACATATTCTGTCCCACATCAAATCCATTACATTTTCCAAGAGTAGTGATGAGTAACATCTACGTGGGATACTTCCAAACGCTTTGCTCGCCTGAGACATTTTCATAGTGAAATTTATTTAATTAGTCATTAGCCATATATCTGATGAATCGAAGAAAGCCTAAAAAGTCATAAGATTACTTCTAGCAGCCACGTGTCAATTCAAACTTAATATCTGATCTTCAAGTTGAGTATAGGCTGGATTAAACCAAGAAAATTAGATGATAAAAAAAATGTTACTGAGAAGATTCTTCTTTAATTTTCTGGGAAAAATTGTAAAAAAACACCCGAAGTGGGGCAATATTCGCAGAGGGTTCGTCGTGATGATCCCACGTGTCACAGGCAGCAAAAATTTTTGCTGGAGGATTAACACGTATGTCTCACTCAACGCAAACCACACGGACCACGATGGCACGATTTACAATTACGAAACATACAAATGGATACTATTTGCAATTACAAAATGCAACTTAGATGTATTGATTCGCCCAAAAGGAGAGATAATGGAGAGACAAATCATCCCAAACAAGCAAAAGCAACACAAAAAAACTGTTCCACGTACCATCATTCCATCAGTGTCACATTCAACTATAGTGACTACCTTCTTGAACCCATAGCATTCCCACTCTCCATGTTGCTTCAACAAGTTGGGATTTCATCTTCTCTCTTTTAGGCGAAGGATTGGTATCGAGTGATTCGGTAATTACGGTTTAATTATTTGGAAAATTACAAGATTTTGTATCAAATTCCTAGGCACGTGAGTTGGGCAAAACAAGTTATAAACTTATTGTATTTTTACTAATTTAGTCCAAAACCTTTCATTTAGTCCTAAACATTTTTACATTGGTACCAATCGAATACATCCGTCTAATTTATGCAAGAAATTGTTGACGTCTCAATAGACCCCACATGTCACGGGCGGCAAATTTTTGCAATTTTAGCAATTTTTATTTTTGTTTATAAAAGTCTGATTTTTTCTTCTCTTTTTCTTCTCTTTTTTCTTTTCACAGGCGATAGTCCAGGGTTAATGCATGGTTATTGATGTTTACTCTTCAATTATAGAAAGGAACTGCAATTGATCATGATATTTTCAATAATGCAATGAAAATATTGTAATGTTTGATAATAATCATTCCCAATCAGCAATCACGGAGTCAGGGAGGGCAAGCAGGGGCCGTCCCATGCTTAAATCTTATGCCATTCTTCTACATTATAATAGAAATTAATGCTTCCTTTTATTAAATTCAAGGTAACCAATATCTTTGAAATTATTTCTTCTTGTTTTATTTTTTTAATGAGATAGATATACTCTTAAATCTATAAAATTGGCAGGAACAATGTAATCTCCAATAAACTTGAGTTTCTATTTTAACGCATAACAAGATATTATTTAGTTTTAATTGTATTTAGAAAATGAAAGTTCATAAAATACATTCGAAACATTGTACCAACCGAACATAACCTTTTGATGATACTCTTTTTTCATTTTATTTACATAGTCTAAATTTGATTTTTTATTTTTCATTATGGTCTTACTATTTTATCGTATTTTAGTCAAATATATTTCATTTATATTTTGGTTCCCTTTTGCATTATCAATCAATTAATAAAGTTGATATCACATAGTATTATTGTTATCAAAATTTTGGACTAAAAATGTGACATTCCGATTTTCGACCCATTTTTGGGATTTATGAAACGTGTAATTCGTCAGTATGCTTATAGTAAAATCTCGCCCGGGAACTGATCACTCTCGGTTATTTTAAATTTTTAAATTAGAGATTTCGCTAGAAACGCACTCGATTGAATTTGGCCGTTATTTAGAGCCCAAACTTTAGTGTCGAATTTCTCGGGAATTCGGAATAATTTAATTGGGCCCGGTGTCGATATTATTATTGCCAACCTTGATATTACCGGAAAATGTGAAAAGTGAATTTTTGACCAAGATGCAATTTAGGTGGTAGACCACCCTCGCGGTGTGTTTTTATTAACACAATTTTACCCAAATCCTAAAATTATTAATTAAGATTTTTGGGAACCGTCGAATCGTTTTCGGGTTTAAATCGTGCCCGTGGGATCGCGATTATTGCGATTTTGTCCCTCTCTCTCTCTCTCTCTCTCTCTCTCTCTCTCTCTCTCTCTCCCTCTCTCTCTCCCTCTTTTCCCTCTTTTCCCGCTGCCCCCCTACGTTTGACCTCCCCTCACCTACCCCACCAACTCCTTCTCTCTCCTCTCCCTCTTTCCCTTTTTCTTTTCTTCCTTCCTTTTTCTTTCCTTCCTTTCTTCTTCTCCCTTTTTTTTTGCTGGTCGCCTTCCGGACCCGGCCGCTTTCGCCGGCCTGTCGCCGCCCTCAATCACCGCTTTTGCTCCATGCTTTGGTCTCTCCGCTTCCCCTCTCCCCGCCCGGCCGCGTCGCTCCAGCTTGCCCGTCCGCCCCGCCTGCCTCGGCCTCCGCCACTCAACCCGCATCGCTGCCCCTAGCCGCCCGAGCCTCCCATCGCGGTTCGGCTGGCTATACACGAGCAGCGCCTCTTGCCGCGCCCGCCGCGTCACCGCCGCCACCATCGCCGCCGTCACCAAGGCCACCGCCGACTTCGGCCTGCCACCGCCCCGGCACGGGACACCGCCACTACCTACTAGTTCCGCCCGGAACCGCCTTAGGCCGCTACCGCCTGACCAGCCCCCATACGGGCTGTCTCCTTCGCCACAAGACGTTTCGCCTCGCCAAAGCAAACCGAGGACACCGCGGACCGCCGCCGCCAACGCGCCGCTGTCCTCAAGGCTGCCGCCGGCATTAGCCGAGTAAGTTAACCCCTAATCCCGTGCTTAGGGTGTTAAACTTGCTTAGGGTAGTTTAATTAGTGTTTAGGTTAATATTAGGTTTGTTTAGTTATGATTATGTGTTAATTATGGATTAGTGTTTGGTTAACTGTGTTTAGGGTTTAAGTTATTAATTAGTTTATTATTATTGATTATTATTATTAAATTATTTATTTTCGGAATTTTAAATATTATTTTATTAGTTAATATATTAATTCCGAATTAAATATTATTATTTTATTATTATATAATTAATTTCCGAAAATTAAATATTATTATTTTCGGAAAATTTTCTAACGTCAATTATGATGCCAATGTTGGATTTCGCCGTATAAATTGACGTATTTAGAAAATGATTTGAATTATTTCGATTCGAGAAAATAATTTGAATTTTGGAAAATTAAATTATTCTCGGATATTATTAAATAATTAAATTCGAATTTATTTATTATTACTTCAGAAAATTTTTAATTTCAAATTATTATTTCGGTTTGAATGTTGGTGATTTTTGCCGCGAATCGTCGTATTAAATTGATTTTATGGCAAATTATTTGATCGAAAGTTTCTATGGAAAAATTCTGAGACTTTTGGAATTAAATTATTTTATTCTGTTATGCCAAGTAATGTTAGTGATGCTTGGTGGTTGATATTCGTGTGTTTGATATCGAAGCTTGTGAGAATTGATTGATTTGTTTGTATGTGTGACCATGTGATATTGTTGTATGGCATTAATATGAGCACTATTCATGAACGTATTGGGCTAATTGAGAAGATAATAATTGGCGGAATGCTTGTGTGCTCGTGTGGTCACACGTTGGAGCCGTCTTGCTGTCTATCGCTTGACGATGCCCGATTTATCGGATGCCTGGGGATAATCTGGAGTGCCAATACCCCGGATGCCTTGTCGCGGCCCGAGGCCGGACTTGATGCTCCTTACGAGATACCATCTTATTGCGTATCGTTTGATGTTGTCGTATTGGAATGCCGTCATCCTGTCTATCGTTTGACGAAGCCGTGCCCGACGGGGCGGGACGGAGCCCGGTTTTTACCGGTAGACCGCCATCTTGCTACGTATCGCTTGATGTGTGGTGGCCCCAAGGGAGCGTAATAATTGGAATACGTGTGATGCATAGTGCTTGATTATGGGGCAGAAACGCTAGGCATAGTATGGGACGTGCCCAAGCGGGTTTTGCCTTTATAATCGAGACACGCTGATCGTGTTGCATTAATGCATGGAAAATCTCGTTAAATGCTTTGAGTATGTGACATATGCATTTCATCAACGTGTGTATCAAGGCGAGGTAAGGATGCCCGTGGTTGTTTATTAATGTCTTTGTTGATGTTATGTTGCACGATTAGGGACCCCGTGCGAGTAGTCCTCCTAAGCGAGGCTTAGGCCGTTAACTTATTGAGACATTCGTCTCATTGTTGTTGTTAATCCCTTTTTCAGGCTCTTAGCGTGTTGGCACACCTAGTTTGATTCGGGGTGTTTGGAAGCTGGTTTTGGAGTTCGACCTATTGATGAAGTAGATTAACCCCGGCCTTTGTCTTTTTTGCTGGATTTTTGTGGTAGCGCCCGAAGTGGGCTTGTAAGAACACTCTCGGGGTTAATCAAATGAAAATTAAAATAGTATTGATTGACTGTTGTGATTTGTTTTCTTGATTATCCCTATTTGTTATTTGTCCGGGGATTGTTGTGTTCGTTTCGCATGCGCAATTAAAAGATAAAATGAAGGGTCGGGCGACGAGTCCGGGACGTCGCATCTCAACGACCATAGCGGGGTGTCGCGCCCGTGGGGTTCGGGGCGTGACATCACCATCCCGAATTGGTATCGAGCAAGGACAGCTTGAGTTGAGTTTGGTCGAGACCTAGAGTGATAAGGTGCGATGGGTTTTGGGATAGTGAGTTAGGAAGACACTAAATGCACATACTTGATTGTTAGCTTTCTTGTTTTTCGGAGGGTTGTTCATCAATTCTAATTCCTTGTTGGAATTGGAAAGCGGTTTCTGTAAAGATCTGCAAGATGGACAATCTGAACCGAGGGCCCCTTAGGAGGGAGGGCCGAGCTAGGGTCAGGCTGGTGCGAGAAGGAGAGCACCGGGGGATCCTAGATTGGACGGATCCTGCGGACCTTAGAGACCTTAATAGGGCGGTGGGCTCAGAATCAAGCCCTTTGCCCGCCGCCGCCGTGTGCTGCACCTGCACCTATAGGCGTTCCGTTAGCTGGTAATGGAAATGGGAATCAACCCATGCATAAGTTGGTGGAGCAATTTCTGAAGCTTAAGCCACCCAAGTTCACTGGAGCGGGTGATCCTGAGGCTGCAACCCTTTGGATCAGGGAGTTGGAAAAGGTTTTTGCCTTCTTCGAGATGTGCGGATGAAGATAAGGTGACCGGGCAAATCTATCGGTTGCAAGGTAATGTCGGTACTTGGTGGGAAGCTACCCGGAGGAGGGTATTTCCGAAGGTACGGCCGGGTGTGGAGTGCCGCCGTGGAAGCCTTTTTCAATAAGTATTTTTAGGGATGCGCTCAAGAGCGAGAAGATGAATGAGTTTCAGCATCTCCCAGAGAACCGGGTTGTCGGAGACCAATATGAGGCAAGGTTTGCTGAATTGTCCCAAATATGCCGGCAAGGAGGTTCGGGGATGGGCTGAAACACGAAATTAAGGACCAACCGGTGCCCTTGAATACGAAAAACTATGATGAGCTATATGAGGGGCAAACTAATAGAGAGGAACTTGGCGAGAAGATAGCCTCGTTTGGATCGCGGTTTGTGCCAAATAAGGATAACCGTCGGTTTGAGAAGAAACCGATAGCGGGAGGTAGATTTCCCATCCCTCCTAACAAGAAAGGTGGAGTGAAGAAGTCGGTGTACAACAACAATGGCCCCCTGCCGATCCCTGTGGAAGGCACCATGGATCGCCCCATGCCCTATGAGGACGGGTGCTTGTTTTGGATGTGGCCAGCATGGCCACCACGTGAGAGACCTGTCCACGCCCGAGGCAGCGGGGCGCAAAGACCAATGCAAAGAGTAGGACAACCTGCAAGTAGTGCCTCGCCCGAACCCAGTTCAATCGACCCCAAGTGCAAGGAAGGGTTTATCTTTGTCACAAGGAAGGAGGCGAAGGACTCGCCCGCCATCATACAGGTGTACGGTTTCATTACATGACCATGCTGTCTATGCTTTGTTTGATCCTCGAGCTACGATTCGTTTGTGGCTAAGCGGTTTGTAGAATTAGTAGGGTTAAGTCCGAGACCATTTGGGAGGGAGTAGTCTATAGTATTTCTACCCTTTTAAAGGATAGCATAATGTCTACATGAGGGTGTCTTCGGTTGCAAGTTATCTGTTGGTGGTCGTGGAGGACAGTATAGACTTGATTGTTTTGGTAATATTTGATTTTGGCGTGATTATTGGGATGGATTGGCTTACCAAGCAACGAGCCCGCGATGTAAAGCGCTATCGTAAGACGCATATCGGTTTGAGCCGAGAGGGAATGTCGTTTTGAGTTTGTTGGGAATCGAGGAGGACCTTGATCCCTTTAATCTCATCATTGGAAATCACTCGGTTATTGGATGAGGGTTGCCAAGGCTATTTGGCGTATAGTTGACACTTTGGTAGAGGAACCAATGATGCAAGACATTGCTGTGGTGCGAGAATTTTCGGACGTTTTCCCTGAAGAATTGCCTGGATTGCCCCCAGAAAGGGAAATAGAATTTATGATTGAGTTAGCCCCCAGGAACGGAACCGATTTCTAAGGCACCTTATAGAATGGCATTATTTAATTGAAGGAGTTAAAGGTTCAAATGCAGGAATTGTTGGACAAAGGATTTATTCGTCCTAGTGCATCACCTTGGGGAGCGCCCGTCCTATTTGTAAGAAAGAAGGACGGGTCGTTGCGCCTTTGTATCGACTATCGGCAACTCAATCAGGGTAACGGTTAAGAATAAGTATCCGTTGCCCAGGATAGATGATTTATTCGACCAACTTCAAGGAGCTTGGTATTCTAGAAGATAGACCTGAGGACAGGTTATTACCAGTTGAGGATTCGAAAGGAGGATATACCGAAGACGGCATTTAGAACTCGCTATGGACACTATGAATTTACCGTGATGCCATTTGGTCTAACAAATGCGCCTGCAGCTTTTATGGACTTGATGAACAGGGTGTTCAAGGAGTATTTGGACAAGTTTGTGATCGTGTTCATTGATGACATTTTGGTGTATTCGAGGAGTTTAGAGGAACACCAACAACATTTGAGGATAGTGCTACTGAGACTCTTGAGATCATAAAACTGTATGCTAAGTTTAGTAAATGCGAGTTTTGGTTAACTCGAGTAGCTTTTCTTGGACACGTGATTTACGGGAAGGAATTTGATGAGACCCGACTAAAATCGAGGCGGTTATGAATTGGCCTAGACCAACAACGGTAACTGAAGTTCGGAGTTTCTTGGGATTGGCTGGCTATTATAGGAGGTTTGTGGAAAGGTTTTCTGCTATAGGCATGCCCTTGACGATTCTTCGAAAAAGGACACGAAGTTCGAATGGACAGATAAGTGCAAGCGTAGTTTCCAAGAGCTTAAGCAGAAGCTAACTATTGTGCCTGTTCTAACCTTACCGTCTGATTCAGGAGGATATGAGATTTATAGCGACGCATCATACAAAGGATTGGGATGCATTTTAATGCAACATGGAAGAGTTGTGGCATATGCATCCCAACAGATTAAGACCACACGAATTAAATTATCCGATGCACGACTTGGAATTGGCTGCTATCATATTCGCGCTTAAGATTTGGAGGCACTATACATGCGGAGAAAGATTTCATATCTATACAGATCATTAGAGTCTAAAGTATTTGTTTTCGCAGAAAGAGTTGAATATGAGACAGCGTAGATGGATGGAGCTGCTTAAGGACTATGATTGTGACATTTTGTATCATCCGGGTAAGGCTAATAAGGTAGCTGACGCGTTGAGTCGAAAGTCCTCGATGGCGCATATGATGGTTCGAGAATGGATTTTGCTTGAAGGAATTCGGGACTCGGATTTCAAGTTCGAAGTGAGTCACCTCTCGAGTTTAATGGCTACTCTTAGGATTGAGCCTGAAATGCAAACCAGGATTAAAGCAGCGCAACCTTCGGATCCTGAATTGCAAAAGATTCTGCAAATGGACGCAAGTAAGAGAAAACCTGACTTTCAAGTATCCGAGGATGGGATCTTGAAGTTTCGTGGACGGTTGTGTGTGCCCAATGATGAAAGACTGAAGGAGGAAATTTTAGCGGAAGCTCATCGCAAAGAATAACTACTGATTCACCCGGGCAGCACAAAGATGTATCAAAATCTTCGTCAATATTATTGGTGGAATGGCATGAAAGGAGATATTGCCAAGCATGTGGCTAGATGTTTAACGTGTCAACAAGTGAAGGCTCAACACTGTAAACCTGGTGGACTATTGCAACCGTTGGAAATACGGAATGGAAATGGGAGCATATCACGATGGACTTCGTAATGGGTCTACCAAGGAGTCAAAGAGGTAATGATTCCATTTGGGTCGTGGTAGATAGACTCACAAAGTCTGCTCATTTTATTCCAAAGTGCGAAAGGATTTTTCCATGGACAAGTATGCTGAGTTATATGTAAGGCACATAGTTCGTCTTCATGGTGTGCCGGTGACAATCACGTCGGATCGAGATCCCAAGTTCACCACCACATTTTGGAAGAGTCTTCAAGGCGCCATGGGAACAAAGGGAACAAAGCTGCAGATAAAGACCTTTGCTTTTCATCCGCAGACAGATGGACAATCCGAGAGAACGATTCAAACTCTCGAGGATATGCTGCGAGCCTGTGTTCTGGATTTCAAAGGGAGTTGGGAAGAAACAGTTGCATCTTGTCGAATTCACATACAACAACAGTTATTACCAGTAGTATTAAAATGGCACCTTTCAAGCACTTTTGGCAGACCACTGTAGGACTCCGGTTTGTTGGAACGAAGTTGGAGAGCGAAAAATTTCAGGACCCGAGTTGGTGCAACGTGCCGTCGGATCTTTGTCAAAGTCATCAAGGATAGGCTAAGAACTGCTCAAAGCCGCCAAAAGAATTATGCAGAGACGGAGACGTAGGCCCTTGGAATTTCAAGTAGGAGACCACGTTTTCCTCAAAGTGTCACCGATGAGAGGAATATCACGGTTTAGCAAGAAAGGAAAGTTGAGCCGAGGTAACGTGGGTCTATTCGAGGTTTTAGAGAGAATCGGTACACGGCCTATCGCCTCAAGGCTACCGCCCGAATTTGTCTCAAGTTCACAACGTATTTCATGTGTCCATGCTAAGAAAATATGAACCGGACCCGACCCACGTGCTGAATTATGAAGATATTGAAGTAGATGACAGAGTGTCGTACGTGGAAAGGCGGTCGGGGATTGCTGACAAAATGGATCGAGTGTCATGGAACAAGACAATTCCAATGGTCAAGGTGATTTGGGAGCACCATGGAACCGAAGGTGCAACATGGGAAAGCGAGGAGTTGATGCGACACCAATACCCCCATTTGTTTGAGTAATTGGGTTGGATTGTAAATTTCGAGGACGAAATTTTTGTAAGGGGAAGAGTTGTGACATTCCGAATTTCGACCCATTTTTGGGATTTATAAAACGTGTAATTCGTCAGTGTGCTTATAGTAAAATCTCAACCGAACCGATCACTCTCGGTTATTTTAAATTTTTAAATTAGAGATTTCGCTAGAAACGCACTTTTCGATCGAATTTGGCCGTTATTTAGAGCCTAAACTTTGGTGTCGAATTTCTCTCAATTCGGAATGAATTTAATTGGACGGTGTCGATATTATTGTTGCCAACCTCGATATTACCCGGAAAATGTGAAAAGTGAATTTTTGACCCGGGTGCAATTTGGGTAGTAGACCACCCTCATTGTGTGTTTTTATTAACACAATTTTACCCAAATCCTAAAATTATTAATTAGGATTTTTCGGGGACCGTCGGATCGTTTTCGAGTTTAAATCGTACCCGTAGAATCGCGATTATTGTGATTTGTCCTTCTCTCTCTCTCTCTCTCTCTCTCTCTCTCTCTCTCTCTCTCTCTCCTCCCCTCTTTTCCCTATTTTCCCGCTGCCCCCTACATTTCACCTCCCCTCACCTACCCCACCAACTCCTTCTCTCTCCTCTCCCCTCTTTCTTTTCTTTTCTTTTTCTTCCTTCCTTTCTTCTTCTCCTTGTTGCTTTTCGCCCGTGCACCTTCGCTTAAAGCCTGTTTCTTTGGTCATGGCCGACGCCCCTTTTGGGACCAGCTCCGCTCGGCGCCCAGCGTCACCGTCCTCAATCACCGCTCATTTGCTCCGTGCGCGCCCCTCGGCCCAGCTTCCTTTTCCTCTCCCCTTATCAGCGTCGTCACGGCCACATTTGCCCAGCGATGCGCCCCATTGGACCGACCGCGCCCGGCTTGCCCGTTCGTTATTGACTCAACCTCCATGCGTCGCGGCTGCCCTGGGTCACCCGGAGCCTCCCGTCGCGGTTAAACCACCACCTTGAGCCGCGCCTCTTGTCGGTCCGCCCGCCACCCGTCACCGCCGCTGCGCCACCGCCACCCCAGATGCGCCGCCGCCGTCCGGCTACGGGACACCGCCACCAACTACTAGTTCCGCCTAGAACCGCCTAGGCCGTGCTCGTCCAACCCCATGGCTATCTCCTTCGCCGCAAGACGTTACTTCTCTCGCCAAAGCAAATCCGAGGACACGCGGACCGCCCGCCGCCACCGCCGTCGTCCTCGCGTCGTCGTCGGCATTAGCCAAGTAAGTTAACCCCTAATCCCGTGCTTAGGGTGTTAAACTTGCTTAGGGTAGTTTAATTAGTGTTTAGGTTAATATTAGGTTTGTTTAGTTATGATTATGTGTTAATTATGGATTAGTGTTTGGTTAACTGTGTTTAGGGTTTAAGTTATTAATTAGTTTATTATTATTGATTATTATTATTAAATTATTTATTTTCGGAATTTTAAATATTATTTTATTAGTTAATATATTAATTCCGAATTAAATATTATTATTTTATTATTATATAATTAATTTCCGAAAATTAAATATTATTATTTTCGGAAAATTTTCTAACGTCAATTATGATGCCAATGTTGGATTTCGCCGTATAAATTGACGTATTTAGAAAATGATTTGAATTATTTCGATTCGAGAAAATAATTTGAATTTTGGAAAATTAAATTATTCTCGGATATTATTAAATAATTAAATTCCGAATTTATTTATTATTATTTCGGAAAATTTGTAATTTCAAATTATTATTTCCGGTTTGAATGTTGGTGATTTTTGCCGCGAACTGTCGTATTAAATTGATTTTATGGCAAATTATTTGATCGAAAGTTTCTGTGGAAAAATTTACGAGACTTTTGGAATTAAATTATTTTATTCTGTTATGCCAAGTAATGTTAGTGATGCTTGGTGGTTGATATTCGTGTTTGATATCGAAGCTTGTGAGAATTGATTGACTGTTTGTATGTGTGACCATGTGATATTGTTGTATGGCATTAATATGAGCACTATTCATGAACGTATGGGCTAATTGAGAAGATAATAATTGGCCGGAATGCTTTGTGTGCTCGTGTGGTCACACGTTGGAGCCGTCTTGCTGTCTATCGCTTGATGATGCCCGATTTATCGGATGCCTCGGGATAATCTGGAGTGCCGATACTCCGGATGCCTTGTCGCGGCCCGAGGCCGGACTTGATGCTCCTTACGGGATACCATCTTACTGCGTATCGTTTGATGTTGTAGTATTGGAATGCCGTCATCCTGTCTATCATTTGACGAAGCCGTGCCCGACGAGGCGGGACGGAGCCCGATTTTTACCGATAGACCGCCATCTTGCTACGTATCGCTTGATGTGTGGTGGCCCCCAGGGGGCGTAATAATTGAAATACGTGTGATGCATAATGCTTGATTATGGGATAGAAACTGCTAGGCATGGTATGGAACGTGCCCAAGCGGGTTTTGCCTTATAATCGAGACACGCGCGACTGTATTGCATTAATGCATGGAAAATCTCGGTAAATGCTTCGAGTACGTGACATATGCATTTCATCAACGTGTGTATCAAGGCGAGGTAAGGATGCCTGTGGTTGTTTATTAATGTGCTGTTGACGTTATGTTGCCTGATTAGGGACCCCCGTGCGAGTAGGCCTCCTAAACGGGGCTTAGGCCGTTAACTTATTGAGACATTCGTCTCATTGTTGTTGTTAACCCCTTTTTCAGGCCCTTAGGGTGTTGGCGCACCCCAGTTTGATTCGGGGTGTTTGGAAGCTGGTTTTTGGAGTTCGACCTATTGATGAAGTAGATTAACTTTGGCCTTTGTCTTTTTTGCTGGATTTTTGTGGTAGTGCCCGAAGTGGGCTTATAAGAACACTCTCAGGGGTTAATCAAGTGAAAATTAAAATAGTATTGATTGACTGTTGTGATTTGTTTTCCTGACTATCCCTATTTGTTATTTGTCTGGGGATTGTTGTGTTCGTTTCCGCATGCGCAATTAAAAGATAAAATGAAGGGTCGGCGACGAGTCCTGGGACGTCGCATCTCAACGACCATAGCGGGGTGTCGCGCGCCTGTGGGGTTCAAGGCGTGACAAAAAAAATTGTGCTGGAAATCTAGCCCCCTAAGCCGAATTCCTAACTGTATCACCACAGGTCTATACTGTGTAACATTATCCGCTTTAGGCCCACTGACCCTCATTGCGTTCAAACACATTGTCTTGGGCAGAGGTGCAAACACGTCGCCATCCCTCTCCCAAGCCCAATATTTTCCTCTTTGAAGCGCGGACGCACTGTCATCCCTCTCAAGGCTTTGTTCTCAACACTGCGGAAGGTTGTGTGAAACACGTTTTAAAGCCATGAGGATAAGTAGACCCAAAACAGATAATATTACACAATGTAGATCCGGAGTGTTACAGGTGATATCAGAGTTAACTCCTAACCGTGTGTAGGGCAACAGCAAGGGCGATGTGTCTGTAAGGGGCGGAGAGTGTGATGGCCCAAGCGGCGGTGCGCGGGAAAGAGGGATAGCGGTGCATCCACACCTCGATTTTCAAACGTGCGCAGGGAAGGGAGAGGGAGCTTCTCTTGTCCCAAATCGCCTAGGGGGAGTCCTGGACTAGTTTATAAGGTTAGGATTCTATATCTGTGTAACGCATTTTAAAGTCGTGAGGATCAGTGGGCTTAGGGTAGACAATATTACATAGTGTAGACCTTGAGTGTTACACTAACTCTGCCACGGATCACTCCCCGCCCACATTTATGAAAAATTTGTATCTCGCATTAGGATTTTTGGAGGAACCAGTCAAATTGATGGTTTTAATTCTTTATGTTTACATTTTTGTTACCAGGAACAATTTTTGAAACGTCATTTTTTTCCGCCCTTCTTTATCCTCCTCTAGTTGGTCACCAAGTCTCGACAATGGCCAGCAACTAACTAGAGACAAGGTCCAGCGAGGTCAATCTTGACCAACCACCGGCGAGCCTACCCTCGCGCTGAGGAAGAGAGCCGTATTTGCTCCCTCTAGGATAGGCACATGGGCTTTTGCCACTTTGTAAGGGAGCATCTTTGCGTCCGTGTGCCATCTATTGTATATATTTTATACCTCTCAGCTAAATTTTAATTTCTTGGCTCTGCAAGCTTGAACTCATATGCGAACCACTGCATACATTGACAAGATGGGTTGCATTTAGTTAAAATCGTTATGTATAAATATCCTTTTAAAATTTCAGTTCACCTGCTAAGCACTCCTCTGATACGGTCTTACTCCTATCTCGTTTTAAAAACATTAGCATATACTCAAAAAATCCAACCTGGTCTACCATCTACAAGCTCCGGTGAAAATTCTCTTCTCTAACTTCGATCTTCCTCGTAGATTTTATGTCCTTATGGGCTTTAGACAAATAAAATTTTTGGAAGTGCGAGTGTGTGAATTTTTCTTTGTGGATGTGTATGTGGATGAAATGTTCTTATTGCTCTTACGGTAGTTTATGCTATTTTAGTAAAGTTTTATGGATGTTCTTATTGCATCTTCTACTTTAGTTGGGCATACAAATTTTTAGTTAGATTCATATCTAACAGTTTGTTAGCAATATGGCTGTGACAGAACATGTTTGAGGTCATTTCATGCTAGTAAAGAAGACGGTGAAGACTCTCTCTGCGATTCTCTTGGATTTTCATAGCATGAAATTGATTTAGGATCATACTTCAATTTTTTTTATTTCTTTTTGTGTTAAGAAGTCGTTTTTCTTTTTGCTTAGGTTAGCCCTTTTGGTCTGCTCTGGTTTTTAATTATACTTTTGTTGTGATGTTAACAGGCAAGGCAAACTTTTTGGGCCTATTTCGCAACACTTGTATTTCTTTATTTTTATATTCTTTTATTCTCCGTAACAGAAAAAGAACAAACATCCATTTGATAACGTCAATTAATTTTTCCATTCCACAGAATAGATAAGTGATCAGGGAATAGATTTGAAACCAAAATAAGAAGTAAAAAAATCTATTTTTTTGTTTTCAGGAACAATTTCTAAAACAAGGTCATTTTTTTTTTTTTTTTTCCTTCCTTCCTTCCTTTTTTTCCTCCTCTAGTCTGTCGCTTGACGATGGCTGGCGAGGTCGATCTTGTCGGCCTCGCCTAGCTGGGCGAGGCTTGCCAGAGGCCGATGGGGTTGACCTCGCTAGCCATCATTGAGGCCCAACGACCGGCTAGAGGAGTAAGAAGAAGGAAGGAAAAAAAATGACCTTATTTCAAAAATTTTTCCTGGGAACAAAAAAGTAGATTTTTTGTATTCTTATTTCTATTCCAAATCCATTTCTTGATCACTTGTCTATTTTGGGGTAAAAAATTAATTGATATTACCTAATGGATTTCTATACGTTTTCTATTCCAAAAAATAAAATAACAGAGAAATAGAGAAATAGGAGTGCACCAAACAGGCCCTAAAAGTCGCAACAAATGTAAAATTAAGAACCAAAGCAGACAAAAAAACCTAGCAGATAAAAAGAAACCTAAACAAAAAGAAAACTAACTTCTAAACACAAAAAGAAATAAAAAATGAAGTATCATCCTACATCAACTTCGTGCTGTGAAAATCCAAGGGAATCTCAAAGAGAGTCTTCACCATCTTCTTCACTAGTATGAAATTACCTCAAACATTTTCTGTCATAGCCGTATTGCTAACAAACTCTTAGATATGAATCTAACTAAAAATTTGCATGCCAAACTAAAGTAGAAGATGCAATAAGAACATCCATAAATCTTTACTAAAAGAGCAGATTCTACCCTAAAAGCAATAAGGACATTTCATCCCACATACACCATGAAAAAGTCACACACTCGCACTTCCAAAAATTCTTTTGTCTAAAGCCCATTTGGAATAATCAACAGGGAAGATCAAAGTCAGAGAAGAGAATTTTCATCGTCAAAGTTGGTAGATGGTAGACCGGGTTGGATTTTGTGATTCTATGCTAATGTTTTTAAAACTAGACAGGAGTAAGACCGTATCGGATGAGTACTTAGCTGGTGAACCAGCATTTTAAAAGGATATTTATGTGTAATTACTTGACTAAATGCAACCCATTTTGTCAATTCATGCAGTGGTTCGCATATGAGCTCAAGTTTGCAAAGCCTTGAAATTAAAATGTAACTGAGAGGTATAAATATATATATAGAATAGATGGCACGCAGACACAAAAGAGTGTCCTTCCAAAGTGCCAAAAGCGTATGTGCCTATCCTAGAGGGAGTGGCTACGACTCTCCCTCAACCAAGCTTACAAACTTCTAAAGGCCAAGTCTGGTCAAAACCATATGGTCATAGGCATGTAACAACTGCTGAGAGACACTTGGATAGTCACAGGGTTTAGCGGGTCAAACCCAATCGTGTCAGATTTATTAAAAAGAGTTGAATATAGAAACGGACTACACTCATGGCCGGTTCCCAGTAACCATTGCCACTATAAGGAACACTCTCCCTGAGAGAGGGTGTTTCTCATAAGAATTGAAACGATACAATAGCACCAAAACAATCGAAAGACTGTCTTGAGCATAAATTTGAAGAATGGGATCACCAAAAGAAAAACTATAATTTTGGTCTAAGTATATTGGACGTTCTTTATTTTGGTCCTTAGTCCATAAACGAGTACTTTAAGACCATTTTCACCCTCTATAGAAACTCAAACAGTACATTGAAATGCCATAAGGGGGGACGAAAATAGTAGCAAAACACTCGTTCAAGGACAAAAATGAGAACATGAACTAGAACGAAGAATGCCTTAAAGAACTGGAATCAATAGTATTTTATTCACTAAATTTCTAGAAATTAACAGACCAAAAAAGTATATATCAAGAAAAGAAAACTGAAGGAGGAAGACACGTACCATAAAAGGTTACCACCATTACCGCATAGCGCACAAACATAATGAAAACAATCATCCTCCTTGGCGATCCCATCTTCAACATCTTCCATCCTGACATCTTCAGTATCATCCACAATAAAACTAGGCTTTGCAACATTCTAAAAGATCCTAAGAAAACCTTCCTCGGAGAAACGAAAAAAAAAAAGGAAAAAGGCAAAAGTTTCGGAGAAAAGATAATAAGATAAATAAAAAGCATAGGACCTAACCTTGCCAAGTTTACTCCTCTCCCAAGCTTCTCTTCCATTTATTTGCTCAAAACCTACATGAATTTTGTTTCCGGCAATTAATGAACAACAATGGCAGTTTGACTCCAAAAACGTCAACAAGATAGAATTTTCCTGAAATATATTTTGTCAGTTAATTTCTATAAATGAACACCCAAATGAACAGTAACGATTTGACCCTAAAGACATCCACAAAAAGATACCTTTTCCTGATAAATGATTTTTTTATCTGTTAATTTCTACAAAGAATGCCAAGTATTGGAACCAATAGTATAGTATTCCAATCACTTAATTTATAGAATTTAACAGATCGAAAAAGCTAAATATATCTCAGGAAATGGTATCTTGTTGTGGATTTGCCACTGTTCATTTTGTGTTCATTTATAGAAATTAACATACGGACAAAATATATTTTAGGAAAAGTCTATCTGGTTGTTGATGTTTTTGGGATCAAATTGTCACTGTTCGTTTGGATTTCCATTAATTGCCAAAAACAAAATTCAAGCAGGTTCTGAGCAAATTAATGGAAGAGAAGCCCTAGGAGAGGAGCACTAGTTATCTAAATTAACGGAAGAAAAGCACTTACTTCCTACCCAGCTAGAGATTTAGGGTTGGGGACTTTGATTATACTAATTATCTAACTAGTATTCTTTCAGTACCTAAACTTGATTATTTGTTAAATAAGGTGTCCACCAAATTATGAATCCTAAGATTCTCATCCATTAGGTGTCCACGCAATGTTTTTGTGTTTATTATAATCCTAGAATGAAACCTACTACTCAACTATGAAAAGCAAATCACTACTTATAAAAAAAAATAATAGAAGAGTCATAATCAATTTAGTCAAAGGTAGTCCGACAAAAAAAAAGAAGGGCCACGCTTTTTTCACTTCTCTTTTAGCTTAGACACTCCTTTGTTATGTATTTTGACGATAGTATCCCTTGTGTGGCCTATCATTTCTGGTACAACTTGATCCTTTTTTTTATTATTTGGTCAACCTTTTGTTATTTTGTTTCTTCTTTTATTCCTTGCGGTCCCACTTTCCTTCTTCTTTTTTTCTTTCCACACCTTTGACGTTTCAGTGCTCCGCTATTGTAAATGGTCTCTTTGTTTTCTCTTATATGCTATTCTTTTCTTTCTACTCCTCCCGCTCCTTCTTCGTCTTCTTCTGCTTCTTCCTCCATACAACCTGTTGTCCTCTCTTTTCTATCTATGATGCCAACCCGATCATCATCTACACTTTCAATTATAAAAGGAGCACTGGTTTTCTCTACCAGAAAATGGGAAAAACAGTATTAGAGAAAAAAACCAATAACCCAATAAAAACATGATTTTGAATTCTAATTAGAATTGAGCAATCAACAACAAAATTGATTAATATTAATCAATCACTCTCGTAAAATTAGTATTGTTGAAAAGAAAATTTTCTAAGAAACCTTATTCTTTTCTGCGTTGTCAAGTAAAATCTAGAAAAATTTTAACGTAGACACTTCTTTAATAAGATCACTTATTTATAAACTTTTACTTTTGTTGTGTATATCACCATCACTTGTTTACTCAACAAAACTTATTTCTACGGAAGTAAAATCCAAAAATAAAAAGGAAAATATTGTGCCTTTAATATATATACAGATTACCCACAATAAACAAAAAAAAAAACATGAATTACTTAATTATGGTAACTAAATCCTAAATAGAAAATGAAAATAAAATAATATAAGGAAAGTAAAGGATGAAAAACATGAATTACTCAATTACTCTCTCGTGTTTTTGTACTCTGTAGTCACTTTCACTCTTCTAATTGAATGCTTGTAAAGGATGAATTGAGCAACAACACGCCTAAACCTTATGCAGAGAATATTACACTATCAATTACTGTCCATCATCAACGGAGCACCATCATCAGCCACCACCTGAACATGGCTATCAACCACACCATCGTCCCTGGCCACCACAGCCAACATCGCCGTTCGTCGATTAGCACGTGCACACAGGAAGAGCAAGGAAGTTGATACCATAGAAGCATAAGCCATAAACATCAACAGGAGTGATCAAGGACTGCACCGCACGTCCTCACCAGTCAATACCACAGGCCTTCCTCAGAGCATACAAATATCACAGAACCGAGAAGCAGAACAACGAGCCATAGAGGCAAATTTCGGTAACCATGACTTACCTCATCCAATAAAACGATTTATAATCATTCAAAAGTGATCATCACATATTCAAATCGAACAACAACAGAAATTAGCTCACAAAAACTTCTAAGACACATTTCGTCAAGCAGGTTACGTGCATTATCAAAACAAAGCAGAATCATGGAAATAAGGCAATTTTCTCATCCGAAATTCACACATCAACAACAAAAACAGCTCAAATCACCAGAAATAGCTAAGTTTTCGAGTAATTCTCATAAGCCTATTCATGGATCTCGGTTTCAAAGCAAGGTAAAACAGAGGAGCTTTTGTTTCGTTTTATAAGAGGCAGAGACAGAGTACATGCAATTTACCTTGACGAGGAAGAGTCCAGATCTCGACCGGTTGTGAACTAGCAAAAGAGGAAGTCCGGGAAAAATTGATGGTGAAGATCGACGCTAGCGAAAGAGCTTCGACCGAGAACTAGGAACTTCGAGCTCCTTGGCCAGAAAACAGAGCCGAACGAAACGATACAGACGCGTCCGATGGGCAAGAAAGTCGATGAAGAAGCATCTGGACAATTAGGAGAAGACCGACAAATCAGTGCTATGAATTGAACCAAAATCGAAACCAGAGAAAGTAAGAGGAATACTTAGCTTCAACTGCGGGGGACGTCAGAAGGCAATGGGAAGAGGAAAATCCGAGCGTGAGATCCGTTTATGTTTTTAATATGGGAATGGAGTTGGTTAAGATGAGTGAGAGAAATTGCGATTCGGTTCGCCACGTCGCCCGTTTCTCGCGCGCGTCCCTCTCGCCCACCGTTTCTGAACGGGGGTCTCCTTCTCCTTTTCCAAATTTTGGGCTCATTGATTCTTTTCAACGAATCCAATTGGGCCCGTCGCGGCGGAGGTGTTCGAATTGTATTATTTTCAGCAACAGCGAGCCATAAGAGTGAGCGGTTCGAGGTTTTCTATAAGTACCACTTGAAATCAAGCAGCTTCCTACTAGTCTGGCTCTCGGCTTTCAAGTTAGAACCTGGAAGCATGCTCACCTCTAGCAAGCAACGAGGATCCTCCCATAACCACTTAAGAGGCCAAGTTAGAACGGTTGTTGAGTTTCCTCACGCACGAATGACAGGATCCTCTAAAAGATTAGGATGTAAAATATCTGAAGCTTTTACTGAGAATTTGAAATTGTTGATCAAAATGTCTGCTGGATTTTCCATCCTGCACAATGTTGGCACCGATTTTGTCAGCAAAATGGAGAAATTTTGAATATTTCAGAGTAACGCCAACTAGAAATATTACAGGCTCCGGATATGTTCTCGAAGGCAGCAGCTGCAGCACCTTGCCTCCTCTTTTGCAATGAATTTGATTCCATTGCTCCAAAGAAGGGGCATGATAACACGGGGTTCACTGGCCATGTCATCACTCAAGTTAGTTTCTAGCATTCATAGCACTTACGAGGTGGTCATGTGAAATATGTTTAGGGTATGATTCACTGATGGTATGTTATTAACTGGTCATTTTTTGGGAAAAAAAAATGTTCGAAATATATTTGCGAGAATTTAGGGATTTTAATATTATAGGAATCTAACTGGAAAGAGAACCATAGGATGCTCTCCCAACCACGTGGGTCCTATTTTTACGATGCCCCATATCAATTATGAGGTAGCTATTCCTTGAAATGGATCAATTCCATTGTGGGCCTCACGTTATATCCAGCATAATCATTTCTGATTGTAAGATACCGAGTCAAATTGCGTTGAAGAAAATGTGCACGAGAGCGAGAGCAGCACCGAAGGACTTGAAGCTCGAGGACGACGGAACCCGGGAAAGAAGATACAATGGCGGACGATGGGCCGAAGCTCGCAAGGAGGGGTGAGGAGCGACGAGGATAGGGAGAGGAACGGTGAGGACTAGGCCAGGACTAGGCGCGGAGCGGCTGAGGATCGAGCGAGAGCAATTTGCATGAGGAGCAGTGGGAGAGGAAGAAGAGAACGTAAAAAAACCTACTTCAGGTGATATGTAGCAATTTGAGATTTTCTTCATTTCTTTACCCAATTACAAATTTCAGACAAAATGCCCCAGCCAAATGACTTATTAAATTTTTTTAGAGTATTAAATATATAATTAACATGAGAAAAAGATATATATGCATGCATGTACATAAATTCTTAAATCGTCATCTTAATATGTATCCTTCAAATTCAAAGATCATATGTATTTCAACAAAGATGCGGTTTAAAATTAGATTGATGATGTTGCAACCCGTCCCATCACTTTCACAACTGCATGCTTAATTAAGCTACGCATGCGATTGTTAGATGAATGATTAGGATCGATTACACAATTCGGCAGGTAGATTGGGGTTGGATGATTAGCGCTTAAATAGGAGCTTAACGACTTAACCATCCGATAATGATTTTGACATGAGGTTATTGTTCTTATTGTACCTTAATGTTGCTATGTTTAGGAGACACACCATGCCTTTTGCTGGGAAGTTTGTCAAAATCTTCACCAAATTTCTTCTAGTTAAAGGTAATGAAGAAGGTGAACAAGAGGGACATGTTGGCAGATTCTTGCATTTGAGGCGAATTTCGCAAGATTTTAGGGTAAATTTATTTGCCATCTTTAGGAATCCAAAGGCACTAAAGGTTGTCTTCTGAATCTATGCTTTGGCTTGTGAAGAACTGCGGTGAAACATGAACTTTGGCCACCTAGAGGGTGAAAAAGAAAGAAGGGGCTTGCGATGGCGCGCGGAGTGAAACGAGTGAAAAAAAAGGTGGAAACGCTTAACTTTCGAGGATAGGCTTAGGCTTCCTTTCTTTTTTAGATTGGGGTTGGGAATGAAAGTTCATTTTTCGAATATTGAAGCGGTGTTTGATGTCAATTGTTGTGCATGCCTTCATTGCTTTAGCACTACACTAATGCACACTCAACCTACCGCCAGACTTGGGCCACATATAATACTTACGATGGTATTCAATTGGGTACGATTTCAAACGCGAGTTTGACTAAATACCGAAAATTTCTTTCTTGGTGTCAAAGGTGCTTACTATTGCTGAAATGATCACCAACGTCAAATCCCTTCAAACATTTTGTAAATTGTAATAAATGATTCTAAATGATCATTCTATGATCCTTGAATTGTCTATAGTAAAAAATTGAAGGTTAACTTCAATCTATAGTCCATATGATCAAGGTAGAATTGATTAATCGAAACGCATTAGAACTAGTTTAATTTCGTAAAACCGACGATTGATTGCATGTTATATAAACCTTAGGATACTTGTCTTCGTGTAGCCGTAGTTCGTAGGTAGAGCATGTAGTTCAACTTGAGTCGATTCCATGTTAGTTAGGCTAGAATTCGCACGTTTAGGTGAGAATCCTCAGAAATCTAGCTCACTATGGGTGTTCGAAAAGATGGTGGTGAGTCATCATCATCAGAGTTTCTGTGAGATTTGTGCAGAGAGAAAAGAGGCCAAAGAAAAGTTCCGGGTCAGGACCGTGTCTTCTCACACCTACCTCTCTCTCTCTCTCTCTGCATCAGCCGGCATGTGGAGACCAATGTCCTGGAGATATCAAAGGAGGTATTGCTTTCTCCGCAGCTTCTATAGCTGTCCTAATAATGTCGGAAAAATTTTTATTATTTCAAAACTATCTTTGGTGCTAATATTTACTATGAAATATGCAAATGGTAAAATTTTGTGAATGTTATCAATGTTCCTCTTGTATCATTAAGGATGAGAAACTAGGCTGTAATGTGTGGGTGAACAAGTGCCAACATGAGTGGTATCTCATGGAAGCTTGGAAGCACTAATCAAGACAGTATTCTTGGAAGTCCTTGGCACTGACGAAGATGGAAAGATCATTGATGTGCCGCCCCAAAACGTCACGTGTAACACATGTCCTTTTCAATAAACCTTGTAATTATTATTAGCATGTGGAAGCGCAATAAACACATCGCACGAGAAACGTAAGTTTGAATAATATACATATTCACCTTTCCATTGTCTTCCCTCTTCCAAGCATTAATACAAACCAGAAAGACATCAAAGCACGTCAAACTCAGGCCATTCACACTCAGAAATGCGTCTTCCACCATAAATTGCTCTCTTTATAGCTTTGATCGAGGGGTTCCTGTTTCAAAGGTTTTTAGAGTTGGAGTTTGGAGATGGAGGGTGTGGGCTTTCGGTTTCGGCTTGTTTTGCTCGGCTTATGGGCTGTTTGTTGTTATCGAGAGATAAAAAAAACTAACCTGAATGTTTGGTTAGGTCGATATAATCCCAAACTATCTGTTTTTAATAAAATCAAGAGGTCAAAATTACAATATCACATTTATTACTGCCATACATAAAATAATAAAGGAAACACATAAACATGCCCCCACTCGCCATAACAGTTCACAAACTCCACGTGCTATCGCACGAAACTCTGCTTCAGAGCCAAACCAAGCAACCACATCCGAACCAGGTCAAATGGTTTAAATGAAAATTAAAATAGACTTTTCAAGTCTAGATTACTCAGTTTAAATTCGAAATTTGGCTCCATATTTGATGGTGATAACTATTCCACCCTAAGGAGCTCGATGCAATAACTGCTTGACTGTTCTGCGTTTGGTCGTCCGTATTTCTGGTCAGGATAGGATTGGATAAGATAGGATAGGAAATCTGTGGATTTGGCTATATTCTATCCACTGTTTGGTGAAGTACGAATTTAAAGTCGGATATTCTCATATCCTATCCTATCCTGCGTTTGGTAGAAACTGTATATCAATATAAAGTACATATATACACCTACGTGATACTCATGAAATATTTCGATCTTATTACTATAAAAATAACATTCTCATACACAAATAAACTTGAAAATATGACATTTTATTAGATTTTCAAATTTTTTTGCAAAAAAAAAAATGAAAATAGAAACAAATGAGACAAGAAAATTGTCATCATCGTCTTTCTTCGAGCGCTTTTCCGCAAACAAATCATTCTTCAGCTTCTTCTTAGGCAGAGGCTTCACCGCACCGCACCCTTCTTCTTCTTATTAAGAGCCAGGCCACCCATTGATCTGCAAAAGCATCAAATACCAGGGTTTACACATAACAACGTCGAAAGAACATCTTAAATGGGATAACAAAGATGGAACTCGAATGTGAAATAAAAAAGCCATCTTTTGACATCAACTGAAGCCACGAAGAGCGGAGAGACAAGCTCCAAGTTACCAAACCTCAACTCCACCAAACCACAGAGCATCGCAAGCACAAAACAAACAATCGAAACAGCGAGATGGTGGGTTCCTTCATCGTCCACAATCGCGTTGTTTTTCGAAACAAACAAATCGAACAGAACTAAATCAGCAATTGCAAGGACGAAGGGCCACCGATTCCTTGCTCCATCGCGAACTAGATACCATTCGACGAACACGACGAACGCCATTGACGACGGTGCGAAATTGGAGAGGACAGTCACAATACGGGCAGGAAGGGAGGCGGTGTAGTTGGCGCGCCTAGAAGAAGAAGAAGAAGAAGCAACGAAGAGGTTCGGAGCTTCTCTGATGTCGCCGGCGAGGTGCGGAAAAGCGCTTCTTCTCAGCAAGCTTCAACAGTATTTCCGCGGACGACCACTGATCTCCTCCTCCTACGGGTCCTTCTAGTTCAGCATCTCGACGAGCCGTGTGGGTGAAGAGTGCGTGAATGAAGGGTAGGGTTTTTAAAATTTTGCTTTTTTATGTGACGGATAGGAGAAATCCTATCCGACCTTATCCTACCCCTCCCTCGGATTTTTTTATCCGGGTTATATCCCTCTATATCCGACATTATACCATCCGGGACACCTACCAAACACGGGATAGGATAAAATATATCCTATCCCGAGTTTTATACGGATGATCAAATGCAGCCTAATTGTTAGCCTACACCTTCGGTAACTATTTGCTCCTTAGAGTTTGACTACAATAACTATTACATTATTTTTATCCTTGCTATCGATTTGGTTTCAGCCAGATCTTGCGAGTCGATGTCAATGCTTCTCGACTCTCTCAATTCACATTGGCTTGATTGATTTTAACTCCGGTATTAGTAAATAGATAACTGTTGCCATTTTGTCAACTTGATATTATTGGCTTGTCACAATGAATACTGGTGTTCACAATCAATATGTGATTACATGTGCAAGTCAACATACCGTATACTCCTTCCCTGTTGAAGCCTAACATATTGTATTAATCAATCAACTTGGCTTTGTTTAGTCAATGACTCTGCTTAATCATGACTGCCCGACTTAAGAGATTCCTCTTTTTCTCAATGGTCTTAGAATTTTCTCATTAACATTGGCCCAAGTTAATATCACATTCAAAGTCATAGTCGCAGTACGATTAATGGCATTAATTATAATTAACTTCAGCTCTTTGACATTGTTACGTGTACTTGTTCAAGGTTGTGGCCGCCAACAGTTCAATGGTTTCAATTAGTGATTAAGGTCCAATCTAGGATGATTGATGGCCAATTGAAGTGTCAAATTTGACTTCATATCCAAAGTAATTGGGTTTTGATATGCCTTGATGCCTTAAGGACTTTGCAAAGTTCAAATTACTAAATAAAGCACAAGAAAATGAGTGAAAACTACAAGGAAATCGTACAAACTTTTATTGGATTAGAAGAAATGGCTTACATTCTTGGAGGCTATGGTTGCTCAATGAGTGAAGATGAACGTGAACTGCTAAGAGGGATGACTGTAATATGTATAGAAAGTAAAAAGCTTACAGATACAACTGGAAAGCTTTTATAAGCAAAGATGAGTACCGGAATTGCAAAACCTAATCTAACTCGAATTTCAAATTCAAAGTTAGACAAAATCTAATCTAAATCAATTTGTTACGAATGATCATCCCATCTTCATATCTTCAGTGTCAAAATCTAAAGTATTGCTACCATTTATAGTGATGGCATGATTGCTCTTGATTGTGTGTGTTCACTTTGATTCTTCCTGTATCTTTAAATGGACCAATTCATTATGACTTCTATCTACCGCAAGAATCTCTAACTGTCTCAACTTGCGCACTTCAATAAGGATGATTTGTATCGATCAAAAAAAAAAAAAAGGATGATTTGTAACTTCTCTCGGTTCTTTAGTTACAATTATCCCACAATCGATGGATCCTCCTTGACTTGGTTTTCAACTTCTGTAAGTGCTTCAAGTCAATCGATCTTTGCAACGTGTTATGTATTTCACTGTAACTCTACCCATTGGAAACTCATAATCGATGAGCTCATAATTTATTCCATCAATGGGCTTTGTAGGGCATATATACTGTCATGTCATTCATGATCAAAATGAACTTATTAGGTATCCCATCAATCAGATCTTATGGGTTAACTATATTGTCATGGCATGGTTCAGGCCATCAGTTTCTTTATGTTGGGGCTTGTATCAACATATATGCCCTTTTTTGGCCCAGTGCTGATTGAGTAATGGGTGAAGTGCAATGGCATGTTCTATTTAGACAAACACATATTTAAGCCTCGAAATCTCTGCCTTGAGTGCTTAAACCTTTGACAAAGTTCCTTCTCTCTTGATCACAAGGCCCAACTCTTCATCTCCTTCATTTCAAATACTCAATCAATGGTTGCAAGCACGACTGATTGCTTCTGTGAAGCTTATTGATGGTAACTTCGCGCCAAATGCGATGGTGAACACACCAGGTGTGAGGAAAGGTCAAGGTCGATGATTTCAAGCAAGTTTCTACTACGTATTCTGATGAGAGGTCAATGATTATGTCGCTAAGGCCATTTTCGACCCGGACGCCATAGCAGTAAAGGATGCTCTGAGTAAGAAGTACTTCAGTACCACGAAGCTTCCTCTTGTGATGTTGCTCAAGCAGTTGCGTGATTTGGAGGAAGCTTAGAGTTAGAAGTAGTTCAGTACCAGGAAGCTTCCTCTTGCGATGTTGCTCAAGCAGTGGGGTGATTTGGAAGGGTGGAGCACATGGACGACTCTGTTCGGCCCCTGCTAATAGTCACTATCTGAATCGGGTCGCTCGTTCGATAAAGCAGAAGGGCCCAAGTTGGGCGAAATTGCCTATCGCCTGTTGATAGAGAAACAAGACTTCTAACTTCCTTCTCTGCACTGGTGGTGTTCTGGTACAAGTGGTTCAACTACTTCACGTTTCCATGAGGCACGATGTCCATTACCCTTTGGCTATGTTGCAGCGCTCACAGGCCTGACTGTCCATGGCATTGTGGTTCACCCATCCTTCCAGAATCAGTTTGGCTACAAGGAGAATGTCGACAACAATCCAACGATTTTGAAAATATTTTTCGGTTATTCATTTATTTGTACGAAAATATATTCAAAATAATTAATTTTTCGACGACACACTATGTAATGACACAATTCTTCTACTAAAGTAATCTCTTTCTCTTCGACCAAATAATCCCTTTCTCGGGTTGACCTGCCTAAAGTGGCCTTTTTGCCATAAAAAATTATTCTTTCTCAATCTGGTGGGTGTCGATTACAGGAATTCTGCAATCTTAGCACCTAGAATAACACCCACAAGGCATCACAATGAAGCTAAGATCAAACCAAAAATTAGAAAGAATTCACAGGTATATCCATGCAAATGCAATGCCACCTTATCATTGTTACCAAATGATGAAACAAGCTACACACACAACCCAAGGCGCCCATGAAATCACACGGGTAAAACCGGCGACTCATCCACATGGGCGTCTACCTGCTCGCCACGGTTATTAAGAGCCTCGAATGCCCTAGTGCAAGTGCTCGAGAATTCCATCAACGCCCAAAAAACACGAGGCAGGCCATTGTTGAGGTGGTTCAGGGCCCTGGCCTTGGTGACCTCGACCGAGTTCGCATACTTGACATTCTCATCGTCCACCCGTTTCTTCAAGGCCTCAATCTTCGCACGCTTCAGTGTTAGAGGATGATTAGGACCCAAATCCAAAGTTGGGTTGTCTGTGGAAAAGCCTCGCTCGAGCTTTTTCTCCATTTCATCCACTGAAGATGACTCTTTTTGCAACTTCTTTTCGAGCTTCTCGATTTTCTTTTGCAGGTCTAGCTCCTCAGCCTGTTGCAAAAGGATAGAGCGGACACCCAATAGAAGGCTCTTGATGGCATCTGAAGCCGGCTGTAAAAAATAAAACAGAGAGAATAAATGCTGCCCATGAAGAAAAATATTGCAGACGATGATATATTCTGAAATGTCGGGATCATCTAGATTACAAGTTAACGGGAAATTCTTGATACCAGCTCGTCACACAAAATTTCTTGTAGACTACTCAATAGTTAATATCCCGAGTTCCAACAGACAATCAATCAGGGCCACTTCCATCTGGTACAATCAATATCAAGTTGACCATACATGTGATAAGCAACAAGAATGCTGCCAAACAAAGATATCTCGGCAGTAACCCACTGAGCGGTATATTTTATGATTTGTCACATTATCAAAATCTCAGTCCATTATAGGACATGAAACAAAAAAGTCAACCGTGAAAGAAATTGGACAACTTCCAAAGCTCAAGCGTGCAGAGCCCCAAGGCATGAGATAATTGACATAAGAAACAATAATAGAAACTTCATGAAAATAGAAGAACCCATTACCATCCACATTAAACCAGACAAGAAGAGATAGAAGTAAGGAAAGATGCTCTGAAACAAAGTACGTATTTAACAGATGTCATACTGTACAAGAAAAAAATAGCAGACCATGTGTCCTAACATTGTCCGTACAACTGCAACCGTTACTAGATAATAACTATATAGAAGATACTACCAATGACCATGACTTTGCCCGTGTCAAGCTTGGTTTTATTATAGTCATAGCCAGCATTAACCATCCAAGAATCTATTACACATCCAGACAGCACATTTTACCACAATTGGCAAAGAAAACACCAAAAGAACGTGAACAGACCAATCAAGTAACTGTATCAATTATCAATATACGGTTTCCAATCAGCCAAGCGATGGTGTAGTTCATTCTTATTCAAAATAAGCATTTCAATTCATGCATCAGATTCTAAATTAGCCATTGGCATGACGGGGTTATCAGGTTAATGGCACTACCTTATCAGGTACTCTGTCAAGGTGAAGCTGCCAATCTTCGCAAAGTGTACAAAGTGCAGAAGAGAAATTACTCTGGAGTTGATCATCCGCAAGGCAATCCGTCGATTTTAACCAACTGTAGAGTGTTCTGACATAACCTTTTTGAGATGTAACGAGCGTGCAGAAGCTGTCGTACCATGATTCCACCTCAGTCTCAAGCTGTACAGCAGCCTGGCGATGGAAGTCTGAAGAAAGCTTTGTTACTTGATTCACTGAAATATGATTTAATTGGAGTGCAATATGGTTCTGAACTTTATGGCATCTATACATTGCTCTCCACATGTGCATCAGCCTGTAAAACAAAATAAGATGGAGGCAGAAAAGTAGTGATGCCAATGTTAGATTCATGTTACAAACAGCAACATGAAAGCAAACACCAGAAAAGCATACCTAAGATGGCCTTATTGAAGGTTGCCATTGGGGCAACTTATACCATAATTAGTGAAACAAATGGACGTGCATAAGTTTACTTATTTATTTTATCCCAAAACATGAAATATTAAGTACGTTTTATGGTTCCTTGACTGTTCATCTTCCTATTTGCTTCTTTTCTCATTTAATCCCACATCACATCATCATTTCAACAGTGCAAAACTACACAGGAGTCTGAGTCGCAATCTACCTCCTTTTTTTTGGCAACACATCATGCTATAACTACTTTAACTTTTGAGAGCTTATAACTATCATTTTCGATATGAATAGGGAACTCAAGTAAAATCAATGCTTAACAACTTTTACCCCGAAGTTAATGCAACCAATTGAGGGTGGAGCTCCTCATCTATTAGAGTCAGAATTACTGCACAAGTTCTACTAATGGATTGCTGCAGAATAACCAGGTCAGACTCCAGACCCTCCACAGTCAATCTGGTTTTGTCCGTCTTGGCCCAGTCATGGTTTTCATCTTCTTGCTTTTGCAGTAACAATAATTTTCTCTCGTACTCTAGCTTCGCATTTTCTTCTTCCTGCAGAACATATGATGGAGAGAAGAGCATTGGAGCGGGAACATGGAAAAAGCTAGAAACTAGCTATTAATATGACAATCAATCATTTGCCATTGTAAATCATAACACATACATTTGGGAGAAAAGTTACTTGCAGTCCTAGTCCACTTGATGCAAAATTAATCATGTCAGGACCATGTTAATAAGGTAAGTGCAAACAGAAGCATGTCTCTGCCAACACTTAATCTCAACAATGACAATGCTTTATTGACATTTACATTCAGGACCACTTTAAAATGAATTTGCTATGACCAAATCTTTTAAGCAAAATCATCGAAGTCCTGTAGTGTAATGGAAAATTTCTATAGAAAACCATGCATATACACTTAAACTGCATTCAGGTAAAGAGATCAAATTTCCAAGTTCAAGTATCAACATTCAAACTTACACCAAGATCACGTGCCTATACACTTCACTTGTGCTTGAACTTGATTAACATAAATGAATATCAACATGTGTAGCAACTTTCTCCTACTGTAACTGCCAATTCACACTTCCAATTTAGCCTGTGACTCCTAGATCACAGCACTATGTCAAATTGACAAAGGATCACTCACAAGCTTTAATCAACTATCCAGATTAAACTAATGTGCTCATCTACATAATTGCTACTTCTTGACCTAACAGTATGCAGGGTTATTAGGTTACATTAATAGCAAAGAGAAAATTTTGAATTCATGGTTTAATATGGGAAAGTACATTCTTATCCCACATGTTCAGGCCACTGGATGTTAGAACTCGATATCAAATATTTCAGAACCATGCTTTTAGTAATGTGGGACTTTCTGAGAAATAAATAAGCATGACCAAACAAAAAAGTTAAGCATGCACATACAGAAATGGCTACGACTCGGATATCGATCCGCCTACATTCAGAAAATTTTCCATATAAAATCAAATTATAGAAATGTTCCATTATGATTCCGAGGTGTTGGTGATTCTGATATGGTCAATACGATCCTAACTTCTCACTGTTGATCCCGATTCTTGTTATCCTAGTCTGATTGTCATATTCCTACTAACTAGATGGGGCCTTACTTTTAATTCCAGAGATCTATAAAATGGGAGAAAATGCTGGACTTCAATGAGGCAAGATGCCCCATTTTTAAGTGGCACTCTTACTAGAGACTGGAAAAGAAACTGGACAGGTACAGTAATGTGAAGTTTGAAAGAGGCAACAGACACCAGTCATAACTGCACAGAGAAACATATTTCACGTACAATAAGGCCATAATTATCTTGAAAATGAGCACAGCCATTTACCTCTCTAGCTAAGCTTTAATTGTACACTATACAGTATATATCTGAACGGCTAGAATCACATATAGGACATCTTCTCAATAAAATTGGAGAGCAATCATGGACGAAATCCTACCTTTAAGTATTTATAAAGCTTATGCTCTGCAGTGAACAACTTTTCAATTGTAATCCGATGAGCACCCGGCATGCAGGGTTCACTAGGACCAGGACACTCAGCAGCATCTCTCGTAAGCTGAAGTGACTTAGAGGACCAGTTCCATGAAAGAGCACTCACAACCTTAGCGGAATTGCTTCTCTTCCCTGTACAAAGTCGAGTTACTTTTAAGCACCTACGGGAAAATTTAGCAAATGGTAGGTGATGGTAGAGCAAGCAATAGACTTGGAAAGTAATGGAAGCAGAGCAGAGCTAGCTTGAATTGTACTGGACACAGAAACCTCAGATCTAGTTGAAAAAGATTAATCCAAACCAATCCAGGTAATTAAGGAAATTAGGGTCAAAATATGAGACTCAAGTTTTAAGTAACCATTATAGCAACATGGACAATGACTCGAACACGTGAGCTTCCTATTTTAAAGTGTACATGCTCTGGTCAACCAAACACACTAGAATATATTAGGGAACCAATTATGTGCTGCATCACATGACTAGAAACACGCTGAAAGTAAGATACAAATCCAAGACAAATTGAAGTCAAAGGGAGTAATTGAGGAAAACTCTCGACAGATAACAGCAAAAATAAAATTCACTAAACGTCAATATACTCAGTCAATCACATCAAAAGTCCACTACTTGTTCTCTCGATGTTATGGCCTCAAGATTCAGAGGAATGACCCATCTTTGCTTAAGAATCTTGGTTTGTGAAAGAGTTTCACACCAAAACGACAATAAAAACACAAGCAAAAATCGTTTTGCATGCTGGATCAGATTTGAGCAAGAAGAGGCCTCATTGAAATAGCTGAACAAAATCATACTCGTCAGAAACAGGAACCCGCACTAATCTAAACAGACTTAAGCTCTACCATCACATCAAAATGACTATTGAACTGCAAGGGGAAAAGAGGCAGAATCCAGTAAGAAAAATATCAAATAAAAAGAATTAGCATCCAAATATGGTACTTACTCTTGTGTTCTTTTGTTTTCTTGGGTGGGAAACTATCCAGTGAATTGATGTCCACAAGAATAGCTATATCCCCACCAAGAGCTGATGCTTCCAGAAAATACTCATCCAAGTTCTTCACAATACCCTCCAGGGACTTCTTGCTTTTCCAAACTTCCATGGTCATATCAGCACTTTCCTTACCGTTCCAGCTCATCTGCGATGAAGTATCATCAACCAACTCCACAGGTTGTTCCTTCTTGGGCAAGAGATCTACCATCCCCCTTTCCAGAGTTTGCTCTATCCCATCTTCTCCCTCAAACTCCGTTTTACTCTCCACCCAATTCTCCTCATAGTTCGCTTCCATTGCCGCTTCATTCTTTCTCTCGTGCAACAGCAAAGAAGCCTCAAAAGGTTCCCCTAATTTCCAGGACGAGATAGGGAAAGGCGGAGGGGGCGGGGGCGCAAATAAAATCCTCATCAATGTCTATACTTTCTTCTTTGCTACTAATCTCTTCCTTACTTTTATTGGGCCTCCTAATATCCGGACTGAAAACCGGCAGAGGTGGAGGTGATGGAGGCAAAGGGGGAGGAGAAGAAGGAGGCGATGCCAGGCCGCACAAAGTGTTCTCAATCTCCAATGACTCCGACTCAGTGAACTGCCGGAGTGTCGCTCCCGTGTTCTTCAGTGCTCTTAAGTAAGCCACCAGAGCATCAGCAAAATCCCCCCTAAACACCAGCAACTGCTTCATCAACCTCTTTCTCTCCTTGCACACCCGAACCCTCTCTTCTTCATCAATTCTCGAAGCAACACAACCCATTACTAATAATCCAATATTGCAATTCTAGTCGGGGTTCACCTACATTCACCAATTCAAGGTCTTGAAGCACGCTAGGAGAAAGTCACTGCCCTGAACAGACCACATCCCATAAATTTTGCTCAGCTCACGCTGATTTCAAGAACCAAGAACCAAGACCCAGTTCCCAACACAGAATGCTATTCGCATAGATCACGGTTCCCTCACCAGATTCCGCTCCCTTCTAAGTAACAAGCGCCACAACAACCGGAACAATCTATATTCGAATTCCTTTCTCGAACACGGAAAGTACAGCAGAATGAGCTAAAGGACCTTCCCAGAGAATATCCCAAAATTCTCAAACACAGAAAGTCATGAGCATTATCAAGAAAAAGAATTTCCCAACAAGCCGACGACCCACCTACAACTTCAAGATCGTTTGAATTCCCACTCAGCTACGAACCATCTCGACCTCAAAACGCAACCCACCCAAGATCGAGAAATCCTATCCGAAAAATGTATGCAAAAAAAATAAAAAAAAAAAAAGAAAAAAAAGCCGTCCTCCGTCCACCTCCTCCTCTTGCTCACTAAAAGGGAACAGAGAGAGCAGCAACGACGACGGAGCACTACCAGAAAAACCCAGAAAAGAAAAAAAGGGAAAGAAACAATATCCAGCTCCTACAGAGTCCACCAGTCCAGAGAGAGTACTCTTCGCTCTCGCCAGACTTCTCTGCTCAGAGCAGACACTCTGACAATGTACTATTTAATCCCAGAATAATGAAGAAAACCCAAAAAAAAAATAATAAGGAACAGAACAAGGTGAGGACAAGAAGAAACGTTCGTCAGAGCCTGACCTGCAAAATGTCCGACGAGGACCGCTGTCTCTTCCTCGCTCGCTGCTTTCTTGATTCCCTTAACGAAAAGAAGGACCGGATGGGTTTTCTTTAAGCATTTTCTTATCTCCTTGCCCCCGTCCCTTTTCCTTCTGAGAATGTGGCGTCCCCAAAGGGGAATCGCTGACTCGAGGACCAAGAGGAAGAAGAAGAAGAAGAGGAGGAGGAGGAGGAGGAGCCAGGGGCCCGATCAAGAAGAAGAAGAAGAAGAAGAAGGTATCCAAAGCAATTCGAGGAGGACGACTTGGAAGAAACTTTCTTTCATTATTTTTTCATTATTTTAGGTAACGATGGATCCATACCATTACTAGGAAATGTCGGTACATAGGATAGGAGATGATGTAGCATCATCCTCAGAAAGTTCGGTTGGCGACCCTCGTACTTTAAACGGACGATATTACCCTCGAGAGAGACCATTAGGTTGGTTAGGAAATTTCCTTTCGATTTTTTGCTAGAGGACAAGGACAACCACCAACCGCACACCCCTCTTAAATAGCAATTTTCTTTCTTTCCAACCCTCGTCCCATCTTACTATTCATTATCCACTTGCGTGACGGGCGAACCGTTCTCTGTCATCTGAGCTGGCATTAGTCGTCCGTCGGAGTAAAGAAATGTTAATTTTTTTTATCTGCACGTTGTTCATTTTATTTTCCCCCTAGATTCCCTCCTTCATGATCGTGAATGTTTCGACCCCGATTCCTAGTGCAGTTTATTGAGATTTTACTTGAAGATCGAATATCGTGTTTGATCTGAACACTGTACCCGGATCATTGTTCATGTTATCCGTTTAGAGAATTCGATCCTTACAATTATATGTACAAATGTGAAAAGTCTGGAAATGGCCCCGTTAAGATCACAAACAATTTAATGTATTTTGCGTTTCTTAATGGCTAAAACTTCTCATTTAATTTTGAAAGTTGGCTCATCTTTCATTGTATTATTTTTTGTAGGGCAATCACTATGGAAGGCAATATTTAAGAGGACTCAAATTGCTTAAATGTATTTATTGATGATGAAGATGCGAATGGGGAAGGGCAATCATCAATCATGCAATAATGACATGAAAAACAAATAAAAAGGACTATTAAATTCACCGGAAAGAACGAAAGTTGAGCGGTTAAAGTATGCGAAACATAGCGTAATGACATATACTAAAGTTTCAATTAAACCAAATGCATTCAATAATACTAATAGACTATTCTTTTCACTCTTACTTGTGCTCATGTTATGTTTAAAATAGTGGTTTCGTGGTATAATATACAACTCATTAACACAATAACTCATTAGCTATTTGACAAATAAACTATTTTTTTTTTATAAAAGAGGGACACCATTTTCGTCCCAAATGGAAAAAAAAAAGCCAAAAAAAATGAAACCAAACAAAAAGAAGGAGAAAATGTAAGAAATAAGCCAAAGGTAAGAGTGAGCCCCAAAATTAACCTCGTCGTCGTGCCGGTAGAATTATATCGAATATTTTTAAGTTTCAAAAGCATGCTAAAGTGTTACCCGCGGGGAATAATGTGACCAATACAAGGTGGTGGGGGGTGTCTACAGTTAAATATGAGGTGGAAAAGTGCGAGCCATTCTTAGTATCTAAGATCGGGTGAAATACTAGAAAGGAACCAGTGCACAGGAAGATGTGAATATATGAAATCTCAATTAAATAATCTTTCGGAATTTTGTATTATGAATTTTAGATTCATGATTCCGTCACTACGTAAGTCTAGTATGTTTCTTCTGGTTATATATTTAAAAAAGTAAATTGTCATGCTCCAACAAAGAAAGTACATGTTTTTGCCAAAGTTTAACTTCTGGCACTCATAATATACCACTTTATTATATGTCAAATCACATATTATCCACTATGGCTGACCACTTAAAGACAGACCACATGATTTTGCTTTAAATTCATTGTTTTTTTTATTAAATTGGCTACTTAATTTTGTTTAGTTTTTTCAAATAATTAAGTGACAACTACATAGTTATTGAGATTTATGAAAAACCAAGAATATCCAGATGACTTTTTTTTTGGTCGAAAGGATATCTAGATGATGAGTTAAAAGAAAAGTTACAAATCGCTATAAAGTTCAGTAGTAACCCCATTGCATTGTGATTTCTTGGTAATTCTTGTTGTTATTTTATCGACCCTTTTGCTTTCGACGACATCAAATCCACAAATGCATGAAGCTTGATAATAAAAACAATTAGTTACGAACTGTACTATAGTGGAATATTCAATCCGTAAACGTACTTGAGTTTAACTTAATATACTTGGCATGTAAGAGGCTTTGAAACCTGTTCATAGTAAACTATTCTAACATGAAAAGGAAAAAGAAAAATAAACAGCGGTTCGTTTGGTTTCGCAAAAAATAAATAATTTAAAACTATTTTCCAACAAATGATTGATTATATTATTTAAAATAATTAGTCAATAAAAATATTATCGTTATCAACAATAATTTATGTCTAAAAAATTGAGTGGGTGATGAAAATATTTTTTATTCATTTATTTTTTTAAATGATTCAAGTTATCATTTCTTAGAAAACATTTTTCAAATTATTTGTTTCCGCAAAACAAACATACCTTGCATTGGTTTTTCGTTTCAAAGAATTCGATAATGCTACGGTCCTATTGAATTGAAGGAAATGAAACTTTGTACACCATACTCATACAATTGATCACTTTACATTATTTGTTATAATAATCATATTGTTTCAAGTGTGAACATTAGCACATATGGTTAGTTTGAATGGACCAACTATGAAGTAGTGATCTGGTCCATTCGAATATCGATTATATTTATTAAAGCAGTGCTACTACTGATTATTATTGTCGGAACACCCTTTTGCAAATGCTGACTAAAATTAAGAAGTAAGCAAAGTGTGAGACTGAAAGAAATTTGAAAAAAAAGAAAAACAAAGATGCCTCAGACTTCCACCCATTTTGAAACTTAGCAGGAAAGGAAGAACACATTGCACGTAAAAAGTAAAAAAGGGGAAAAAAAAGAGGAAATCACTTCCACTGTGTATTATGGAAAATACTTTATATCACCAAGTCTTGTCTACTTTTTACTTTTTCTTTTAAAAAAACGAAAAAGGCAAGCAACTCACTCAAAATGCCACATCACTCATTATCTATTCACACCTCATTATGACTATCTAACCAAGGATACTTGGGTGGCAAGACGATTAGATAATTGTTGTGCGAAGCACAAATCAATCAAACAAGAGCCAAAGCTCCCCTGTATCACCCCAGAGGCAAGAAGCAACTATATATGCCTACTCGATGGTAGCCAGCTCTTCCTTTTCTATTCATAGGCCCCTCAATTTCTTCCCGTTGTTTTTCTAAATACGGAGAGAATTTACGAGGAGAACCCTCCACCATACCGAGAAATTCCTTCCCTATCTCTCCTTGAGTGTTTCAAGGACCTACTCATGTCCAAACTTCCACTATGTATTATAGAAAATAGAGAAAATAACATAAACAATACATGAATTTTGACTCAATATGCAATTTGATCTCTGAACTTTTAATTTGTTCAATGTAATCTCTGAACTTTAACCCAATATTCAATGTGGTCCATGAATTTTAACCCGATGTTTAATGTGGTCCGTGAACTTTTGGTACATGTTCAATATAGTCTTTGAACTTTATAAAAATATTCAATGTAGTCCTTCAATTAATTCAAGTTCAAGGACTATATTATATATTTTCAGGGGATAAATTTAGGGATAAAAAAATTCAAAACATTAAAGAAACTAAAAATTCAAGGACTACATTGAACATTGAGTTAAAGTTTAGGGACCACATTAAACAAGTAAAAATTTTAGGGCCTATATTAAACAAATAAAAAGTTAGGAGATCAAATTACACATTAAACCAAAAAATTGATTATTATTTGTCATGACATAGAAATAATTTATCTCACAAAGTCTTGTCTATTTTTTACTTTTTCTTTAAAAAAAACGGAAAAAAGCAAGCAATGCACTCAAAATGCCACATCGCTCGTTATCTATCCACACCTCGTTGAGGGTTGACACTTTGGGAATTATCAATTGAGAATATCTGTTTTCATTCAAGCCGTATGAATCTCTGTGTTTTTTGCACAAGCTCGAGGTGGGAAAATGGACTCGAGCCAAGAAGGGGACACTTGCTTTTTGGGCCGAACAATGGGCCACACATTACATAGCAGGCTCTCGATCTTTGCTTCCCCAAAATCATTACTCTTGAGAGAGAAACATATCTCCAAATGGAACATCAATGTGGGAATGTGATGATGCTATGATTTAAATTCAAAGATATCACCAATTGACCCGCACCCGTAAGGAAAATGTGATTAATTAGATAACAATTTGGCTCTCTCTCCTCTTTTGACTACCAAAATCATGTAATATTTTGACTGTTGTCAGCACTCATTGCTAATGTTGCCAAGCAACGTGTTGACACCGGCAGTCACAAAAACATCTATACTTCTATAGGCCACTTGGTGTTAAAGGGTGAAGAGAGATTGAGGTTTAGGAAGGGCCAGTTGGACAATTAAGATTTCCCAAGCGTGAATTCCATTTCATAGATAGATGGTTGGAGGATTGAGTATGGACATATTGAATCCTATTGTAGTTTCTTTTTTGAATATTGAATGTGTAATTTTATTTTTTCAACATAAAATTGACAGTCGGATTAGGGTAGCAATATGGCTTTCAACAGACTCACCTTTATGAGTATAACCCATTTATGATGTCTAAAATGCGTTTTATGCGTTGTGTATTATCGGTCAAATTTTGATCAAATCTTGGTCAACCCTAGGTCAAAAAATAATTGTCTATACCATAAGAAACACCAAAATTGAATCTCGTGTTAGATTTCGCTCAGTAGACATCGTTTGTAATTGCAAGTTTTTGTCCTTTGACCTCTACTTATAATTTGTAGCAAGGGAAAATTTTTCCAACAATAATAATTGTTTACAGAGAGAGTTGTAATTAGCATCTTTGGCACAAAAAAAAATAATAAAACCCATAATTTGCATCGCCATTAATCTACGAAGTGCCTGAAATTGATATTAAAAGTAAATACAAAAAAAAATGATAAGAGATTAACACTCTCCAGAGGGAATGAATCCTCTAAACAAAGTAATGAGCTAGCATATAAAACCAAAACGAGAAAAGAGGGCAAAAAAAAAAAGAGAAACCAAAACAAGGTAAGCTAGAAAAGACTTAGCAGTAGTTTGGAGAACTGTTTCTCTCCCAAGAGTAAGGAAAATGCTATGATTCTCCTAAAAATAAAGATTGAGAAAAATGCCAATAATCTTTGAAATTTTTCAAAGGTTTTGTGATGCCACCAATCGGATGTCGGGTACTTCTTATATTACTTCAAATGTTTATTTTGAGAGGATAGCTCATTTGTATAGATATTTGAAAGATGCGGCGAAGGTTTTGGATCCTAAGGTTGAAGCTATGGATGCAAAAATAAAAGAGAAGTTTGACAAATACAATGAGAGTTTGAAAACAGTATGCTATTGTTTAGCTTTCATTTTGTTTGATTGAGGGAAGAGTTGACTCTTTCCCATGTGGGAAGGATTGAGAATGAGATTGATTTTTCGGGGATTTCTTGATAATGGAAAGTGCAGGTTAATGTTTCAATGAAAGATGATTTATTAATTGAAGAGAAAAAAAATCGTTGTTTTGGATTATTTGGTTATATAACAACATTTCAATGAATTAGGGTGTTCGGTTCTCATGGAACGCAGTGCTTATCCTTCATTAGACATCTCTAATTGAGTTCTTTCGGCTGGTTCAGATTCTCAGTCTTTGTTGACAGAGTGAATTTTATTTACCTTCTCACTATTCTTGCATGAAAGACTGCATCGGGAGGAGAATTGGGTTATGCTAACTTTTGAGCATTTTTGGTGTGTATGTGACATATCATTTGTAATTCACCATGTCCTTTTAAAGAATTAAAAAATAAGAAACAAAAAAAAAAGAATTGACCCGTTCTTGGATTAATTTTGGACTTGGCTCATTCCGATAGATTCAGTTTTAAAATCGGTTACAAAATCAAAAAGATTGGTTCCAAGTTCCAAAATCTAGGAATTGGCCATGACATGGAAAGTTTCAGTTTTGAATCTACCCACCCTAGAATTGATCATCTCTAAGAGTGTGCACCGGATTCATTTCAACCCGAGAATTGGACAAAACCAATTTGGACTGACCAATTCAAAACCTATTTTAGAGAGAATCGATTCTGTACCCGATTCTGCAAACGGAGAGCTAGTCCACAAACCTAGAATTGGTCTAGGACTAGTTTAGTTCCCGGTTCCATGGTAGGACCAATTCTGAAATCTATTTTAGAAAACAAAAATACTTTGATATCTATCGAGAATCGAACCATCATCTTTAACATAAACTAACAACATAATCACATAGTGCAACTTTCAAATTTATCTTCAGAATTTGATTTTTAACACAAAACAAGAGGTGGCCAGTTGTCGGTTGTCGGTTTAACCGGGAAAGAGAGTTACAAGGACAATTCCCAATTCTAGGCTGGGAACGATCACCCCTAATTTTCACAATGAAGCTACTAATCATCTCTCTTCTAAGGGCGATATTTTCTCGTCAATCTAAGGAGGGAAGAGAAACTTCTCGTGAAATCGAATAAATTTATCTGCGTTTTTATGGTGTCAAAGAAACGGAAACTCAAGGACAAAATGCAAAGCCCGCGCAAATGGTGCCTTACTCCATCCGTCCATCGCCACCGACAGCTCCATGCACGGCGACTGTCGCAAGCACGATTGCACGTGATCGTAAGCAACATTCATCCGACAGTATCAGTGCACCCAAAACGAGGATGATCCCTCTGAGGCGAACACAAGACCGCACAGGTAAGGGTCTTCTCCGCATGCGTTCCTGCGATGCAGCGGGGACAATAGGACAGACCTCCTTGCCTCCCAGCAGACATGGTCCGACAACTGTCAAGATGATGCAAGCGTTCGCGAAACATTGGACCGGGTCTTGGCTAACATAGAATGGCACACTCCATCCCTACTCGCTGAAGCATGGCCCGTCTGTTAGTATCACTTTGTAAGAAGTGCTTTAGGTTTTGAAAGAAGAATGGAATCACCCATCATCTCAAAATAGCTCAGAGGCTCACGGAAAGGAAAATGTCAGCACAAATTCGGCAGTTTTGGCGTCCAGAGGATTTGTACTAGGGTTTGCGATTGCGTATTCGATGGCTAAAGATGGAGATCACAACTCCAAATTCTATCGCACTTCCACTATCCAGCATAGACAGCAGAACAACATATCTATACTTATGGATAATGTGGGGGAACAGTGTTGTGATCCTGAATGGCTAAATATTATGACAATAGACTTCTTTCGAAATATCTACAGTCATTCTAGGGACCCAAGATATGAATGCTATCCTCACCCAGCCCTCATGAGATCAGGACTGCATAGATCACGATGGTCTTAATGGCTTTTTCTGTTGGTTGTTTGTTTGTAAAAAACAAATAAGATAGTGTTTTTCCTTATCCCACATAGGAAAGTTTTGATTGTGTGGACCACTATATTAGTGTGGATGTCTTCTAACTTATTTAGTTGAAGACGATGGGTTGTAGTTAGATAACACGATGCCTGCGTCACTGCGTGTGCACTTAGCACGTTTGCTTGCTCACGGATGATAATTAGCACTATCCTCATTTATTATTTTTTATTTATTAAATTTCGAGTTTATTATTGTAAAATAACGGTTTTATCCTATTACAACAGTTTGATTGCTCGCAATATAGCTAGAGTTGCGATTATTATTTTTTATTAATTAATTTCGAAATTTATTATTTTGCCTAATGATTATTATGTGTTCTTACAACTTTTTGAAGAATTGTGTTCCTTCGGACATAACTACTTTTGCTTTGGAAGATTATTTCTTTTTGGACATAGCTCCTTCATCTTTAAAAGATTGTATTTTTTCAAAGAGTATATTTTTTTCAGAATTTATAAAATTCGAAATAATTAAAATAATTAAAATAATGTTTTTTTTTTTTTTAATCTGAATTTTTTAATATGTTTTTGAGAAGGCATCTTTTCGCATTCGGTTCGAGAAAGACTGAAATATATATTCATGTTATTTCAGTTTCTTTATACACGCAAACTTCTTTCTTAAAAATCATACAATCATCTTTTTCAATTGTTTCTCTTGAGAGATTTTGGAGAAATACCAAAATTGCTTTTTGGTATTCTCAATTCTGGTATTCTCATTGAGACTTTGTTGTATCATGGAGGATTTTTTCCGGTAACCATTAGTAATGTTGTAGGGCAAATAATTCCTTAAAAGAGAGTATTATCACGTCTCAAAGTCTTATTCTATTTTCTTCCCATTCTATTTCACACAAACATTTTTCCTAACATATTTTACTAGAAAATTGGAATGTTATGAAGATCTCAATCCTCGAAACCATGAATAAATTTCATAGCTTAGCCTTTTTCAAACATCAGCTAAATCAAACCCACATTACCCTTATACTAAAAGTCCCAAATCTAGCAAGTTGTGCAACTTTGGCCTACAAAATCATCACCTAAACATAGCCAACAAACTCAAATCCATCCTCCCGGAGCTAATCTCACCCACAAAAAGTGCCCTCGTTCAGGGACGTCAAGTACAGGATATCGTCTTCATCGTTCAAGGGGCGCTCCATCAACTTCGAACGAGAAGAAGCCCAAATGAACTGAAGCGGTTTTGAAGTTGGATATCCAGAAACCTTACGATCAGGTGGAAATGCGACTTTTTAGAGGGTGGGTTTCATTTGTGAGTTAGAGGGTGTGCAAAACAGACCACCCAAATCGGGAACCGCTCGGACCGGAATAGACCGATCAGTTTGGTCTGATTTTAAGAGTGTCAGTCCGGTTCCCGGTTCCAAGGGGAATCAGACCGAATTGGACCGACTACGTATACATTTTTTTTGTGATTATATATAGTCGGCATGAAGAATATAATTTTAATTTTAGAACATATGTGTATGTAATTGGTATAGAAAACACAATTCTAGTTTCAAAATATATGGTATCAAATAGTGGAAAAAAAAAAAGAGTGACCAATTCCCGATCTTAAGACCAATCGATCTGGTCCCCAATTCCCAATTTGGGAATCGATTCTCCCGGTCCAGTCCCGATTCCTCAGCCTTAGTGAGCTGTGGCGTCAAACTTAATGGAGAACTATTGAATTATTCTGCGTCAGAGGAGTGTGGTAATTTTCTTTGGCGGTCGTTGGTGTTTGAGGAGGAGGAGGGGTGATGAACTCTCCTCTCTCGGAAGTGCTTCCCTCCACCCTTTGGGGCAGCCTAGCCAGTGGAAACCCAAAATGCCCCTCTTCTTCCTTCCCCAATATAGCTCAGTTACCATGAACCATGAACTGCTCCTCGGTTACCTAATGCCTCGCCAACTCAACACCCACCTACAACCCTTCAACGTGTTTCACTAAAATCACTCTCTGCAGCTAAACTGAACTGTGTAGACAAGTAAATCTAGTGCCCCTTTAGCTCGAGGAACTACAGTTGTTACGATTCAGTTCCATCTCCATGGAGCCGGATGAAGATGCAAACCACAGGTTTTCGCAAAAGATTAGGAAAAATGTGGTCAGACAACATCACTAAGAATGTTCGCAAAGTGAAAGGCAAAGATGGGAGTTTAACTCTAATAGGGCAACTCCTCAAAAACCAAAAAAATCAACTTCCAAGCTTTTCAAAACACAATGCGGAGAGCATAGCGAGTGGAAAATGCAGACTTTACTCCTCTAGAACAAGGTATTTTTGCAATAACCTTCGACTCTCAAGCTATGAGGAAAAAAGTGATGGACCAAGGTCCATGGTCTTTTATGAACAATCTCTTGATCTTGAAACAATGGGAACCAAATACTACAGCTTTAAGCTACAACTTTGACTCGTGTGACTTCTGGGTATATATTCTGGGGCTTCCTTTTGAATGGATTACAGAGGAAGTTGTTCGAGAAGTAGCTGGCAAAATCGGACAAGTGCAAGAAGTTAAAATTGAGACAAGAGGAATGGTGTCGTTTGGAAGGGTGCAAGTTACATTGGATCTGAACTTACCCCTGTAGTCAGGAATGCATGTTGAAAATGAAGGGAAGAAAATCTGGCTAGATTTTAAATATAAGAGGCTCCCGTATTTTTGCTTCTCATGTGGGAAAATAGGCCACTATGCTTCTAACTGTGAAGAGGTGCCTATTAGCGCCGATGATGTGAACACCGATGAGGATAGACTATTCGCCCCCGGGTCAAGGCCGAGGTAAGCAACAAATCCCTTCTTGAAGTTATTTCATGGGAAGGACTTAGTTGAAACTATGGTAGAGGAAAGCATCCCGGAGACACCTACCCACTCTGGACAAATAGTGATCTACGAGGAGAGCAGCTCCAGTCAAATCCAGAAAATTCAGCATATTACGTAGGACAGCACAAAGAATAATCTTACTACAATGAGTACTCCAGCAGATCAAAGTGAACATTTGGGTAAATTTCCTGTTACATTGGCTAGAAATCAGGCCCCTCCCAAAAAATCAGATCTTAGTCTCGTAACAGCTAGTGCCAATAAAAAGAAACAAAGTGGGCAGAAAACTCCCGTTTGCAAGAGGATTAAAAGATTCAGCCCATACAACTCTCAAGGGGGCAAACTGTTACTCATAGATGAAGATCAACTACTTGAAACACCAATCCAGGTGGTGGAAGGCTCGGGACAATGGGCTATGGTGGCTAGCTAATAAGCCACCAGGATCCAAATGAAGATTCTGAGTTGGAACCGTCAGGATTGGGCACACCTCTGACAGTCCAAGCTTTGAGAGCCCTAGTGGCTCAAGAAAGGCCCGAGGTACTATTTCTCATGGAAACAAAAAACAGAGAAGAAAAGATACATTGGATAAGGAGGATGTTGAAATATGATGAGTGCTTTGTAGTTAACCCAACTGGAATAAGAGGCGGCCTAGCAATTTTGTGGAATACCTCTGCTAATCTAGCTATCTTATCAGCTTCAAAGGAATTAATAGACACTGAATGTGAAGAGGACAACTATAAAATGAGAATGCACGTCACATTTGTCCATGCATCAACAACCTACCGGGAAAAAGACAAGTTGTGGGAAGAAATATATAGAATCAGCCATGTAAACCAGCTGCCTTGGGTGTGCTTGGGGGACTTTAATGATATTATGTATCATTGGGAAAAGGTAGGCAAAAGAATAGCTGAGCCCTATAGACTTCATGCTTTTAGAGAGTTCTTGCATAACTGTGAATTAATGGACCTCGAAAGTAAGGGTTGTGCCTTTACCTAGTCAAACAATCGTGAAGGAGAAGAGCTAGCGAAAGAAAGACTGGATAGAGCAGTGACTAATTTGGATTGGAGACTGCAATTCCCTGAGGTAGAAATATATGCATTACTGGCTATTGGTTCTGACCATAGCCCGATCCTATTGTCTACCTATCAAGCCCGTAAAAGGCAGAAGAAAAATTTCAGTTTCGAAGCCTTTTGGGTAGAAGATGAAAAATGCAGAGAAATTATACAAACAGCATGGAATTCTTCGACGCATGCGAATGGTTTGCGGCTGCCTTACAAAGCTGGAGTAAGGAAAAATTCATAAATGGGCACGACAGGATTAAGCTCTTAATGGGACAAATACAAAGGCATAACAAACAAGTCCAAACCGAGAAGGAAAAGAACAACTACAAAATTTCGAGGGATGACGTTCAAAGGCTATGGAGTCAGGAGGAGATGTATTGGGCAATGAGTTCGAGGATTAGTTGGCTCAAGTGGGGGGATCGAAACACTAAGTTCTTTCACGCCTCTACTGTTCAGAGGAGACAACGAAATAGAATTTCTATATCGAAGGACTCGGTAGTGAACTAGATCCGAGACCAAGGACAACCGAAAAGGATGACATATGACCATTTCAGGGAATTGTACACTTCAGTTGGACATCAAGAGTTTACTCCACTGCTTCAATATTGCTCTTGCCGTGTGAAGGAGGAAACGAATCTCAGGCTGATTGAGGATGTAACGCTAGAAGAGGTCGAGCAAGCAACGTTCCAGCTTGGAACCTCAAAGGCCCCGGGTTCGGATGGCTTGAATGGCCAGTTCTTTCAGCATCATTGGGAAGTCATAAAGAAGGAAGTATTTTTAGAGGTCAAAAACTTCTTCCAAACTGGTGTGCTAAACCCCCCTGTTGAATCGAACTCTTATCTCTTTGGTGCCAAAAGTTAAAAACCCAGAAAAGCTGGACAAGTTTAGACCTATAAGTTTGTGCAATTTCGCATACAAGATTATTTCCAAAGTACTAGCAAATAGGCTAAAACCATGGCTCCCGGAATTGATAGAAGTTGAACAGAGTGCCTTTTTAGGAGGACTACAAATCCAATACAACATTCTTGTAGTCCAGGAAGTTTTGCATCAATTACAGGTTCGCAAGCGAAAACAGAAGTTTCAGGCTGTCCTAAAGTTAGACATGCAAAAGGTGTATGATCGGATAGAATGGGATTTTCTGAAGGCTTGCTTGACTACAATGGGGTTCAATGAAAGATGGGTGAATTTGATAATGCAATGTGTTACAACAACCTCTTTGAGTGTCAAGTTGAATGGGGAACCCCAGCCTTTCTTCCAACCAACAAGAGGGATAAGGCAAGGGGACCCTTTATCCCCATACCTATTTATACTGGTTGCAAATTTCCTGTCAATGTTGATGAAAAGAGCTGTGCAAGATGGCACTATCAAAGGAATACAACTAAATAAACATTGCCCTGTACTATCTCACCTACTCTTTGCAGATGATTCAATATTTTTCCTCGATGGTAAGCTACATGAATGTCAGAACCTAGCTGCAATCATTCACCAGTATTGCTTTGCCTCAGGACAAGTGGTTAACTTGAACAAATCAAGGATATATTTCAGCAAGGACTGCCCTAGTGAATTAAGAAGAAATATGGCTAGAGAACTAAGAGTTCTAGAGATTGAGAAGACAGGGAAGTACTTGGGTATTCCTTCTGATTGGGGAGCATCTAAAAAGCAAATGTTTGCTTGGATCCTGGCTAGGGTAAATATGAAGCTTGAAGGGTGGAAAGAAAACACAATGTCTAAAGCGGGGAAAGAAATTCTGATCAAAACTGTTATCCAAGCATTACCACAATATGCCATGTCAATTTTCAATATTCCACTTTCAGTATGTCGAGCTATTGAGAAAAAAATCACAACCTTCTGGTGGAAGAACAAACCAGCAACAAAAGGCGTGCACTGGACGAAGGCCAAAGTTCTCAAACAGAGAAAAGACAAGGGCGGCCTTGGATTTAGGGATTTAATTTCTTTTAACAAGGCCATGCTGGGTAAACAAGCTTGGCAATTAGCACAAAATCATACAACTCTATGCAGCCAAGTTTTAAAGGGTATTTACTACCCAACCAAGAGCTTCTAGAAGGCAGAGAAGGGATCCAGACCATCTTAGGGATGGCAAAGCATACTCATGGGGCGCACATCAATTGAAGACTCGATCATGTGGTCAGTAGGGAATGGGCACAATATTAACATCAGGGAGGACAAGTGGCTCAAAAGGGGAATGATAGGGGGACCGGCTAATGCAGGGGACCCAAAAAAGGTTGATGAATTGATAGACCAAGAGGAAAGCACATGGAAGGAACTGCTTTTGCGACGACTATTCGATGAGCAGGTAGTACGAGAGATCCTCACAATACATATCAGACCACAAATAAATGAAGACAAACTGATCTGGACGGGCACGAAGGAAGGCGACTACACTGTTAAGAGCGGTTACAACACCCTTCGCAAAAAGGTAAACACAGATACTCAACCTGCCTCCTCCTCTCATCACACTCCTACTAAACTCTGGAACAGGATATGGAGAATGAAAACTCCCCACAAAATCAGAAACTTTGTATGGAGCGTATGCCAAAACGCACTGCCAACGAAGGAAAATTTGTATAGAAGAAAACTGGTACCTGATCTGAACTGCCCATTTTGCCGAGTTCATGCAGAAACCACAGAACATCTATTCCTACTATGCAAGTGGACGAGGGAAGTCTGGGATGTTCCTGCACTCAACATCCAGATTTCAAAATACCAAACTTCCCACTTTGATGAATGGCTAATTAAATTCATTCCCAGCAACAACAACTCCCCTGAATTTGAGTTAGTCTCTGTTGTCTTCTGGGAAATCTTGAAAGCAAGGAATAGCCTCGTCTTTAGAAGGCTCCTCCCGGACCCACAGCTGCTGGTTGAAAGAGGACGACAATTGCTAAAAAATTTCAACAGATGAAACAACCTTGACAAACCAATTGAAGTTGTAAAACACTCAGAAGAGGATGTCTGGAGTCCCCCAGAGAGGGGTGAAACAAAGGTAAATATGGATGCAGCTCACCAACCTGGTTCCTTTGAAGGTTCAATAGCTTGTGTATGCCGCAACTCAGCTGGGATCTTGATCGATGGCTTTGCCAAGGACGTCCTTGCCTCCTCCGCCGAGCAAGCCGGGAGCCTAGCCATGGTGGAAACCCTCAAATTCCTCTCTTCTCGTGCGGGTGAAAACCTAATTCGGGAGTCAGACTGCCTAAATCTGGTCAACAACTTGAAGTCTCCAGAAGGTATGCTGTGGGAACATCGTGCTCTCCTCAGGGAAGCACGTGAGCTGCTGGCTTCATTTTCAAACATAAAACTGCAGTTTTGTAATAGGTCCAGTAATAGTGTGGCAGACTGGGTAGCTACAACACATAGGAAAAAAGCACTCACTGAACACTGGTTGACTCATCCTCTGCAGGCCCTTAGAGATCTGCTTTGTTTTGAGACCCCGAAAGTGGGTTCTGTCTTTAATAGATATCAATGAACAGGCTTTTCTTCTGACCCCAAAAAAAAAAAGAATTATTCTGCACCTTCTCGGGGATTGCGGCAGGGGACTCACACTCACCATATACTGTAGTTGTCGATTGAAGAAGGGTCGGCTAATGATGCTGTGGAAGAATGTCGGTTGAAGAGACAAGACGCTCAAATTTAATGGGACAAGAGGGAAGAACTGGGATATACTCTAACTAGAAAACAAAGCATCAAATTCAACAATGACATCCTTGCTGAACAGGCATGAAGACTTGTTTAGTAACCAAACAGTCTGCACGCACTTCTTCCACGCAAAAGCAGTTAAAGGCGGTGGACTTTGGGAGTTGGAAAAGCATCATGCGTGGCAGAGATTTAACCCAACACAAAGTTAGATGAGAAAAGTTTAAAATTTGGGAAGATCGTTAGTTGGAGGGAGGACTGCTCCGCGGTCCCCCAGATCAACATCGGTCCCGCTTAGTTTCTGAGTAAAACGGGACCACGCTCAGACGTTGGATGTCGCACAATAGATCCTAGCAATTGATCTCACTTTGTAATTCAGATTTTGTCGATGAGTCTTGAGAGTATTTGACATTGATTTGCATACGAGTAATGCTACACATAGTAAGACTTTACAGAGAATTAATTTCTTATTAAATGAGATGGCATCTTATGTTGGCATGGTCGTATCATCAATTTAAGTGTGGAATTGGCTTTCAAATCAAAGTTTGTCAAAAAGAGAAAAAAGGTTAACGGGGCCAACCTCAATTAAATGAAATTTAGATTTCTACTTCACCATCATTTCTTCCCAGAGTCGCACAAAGGTCGTTTCAGGCATTATTACAAGCTGTTATTGCTGTCAGCCTGACAATTTTCTAAGCTCTTTGAATGGTTTTAAATTCTTATAATTGAAATGTCATACTAATCGTACCTTTTTACATTGATCTCAATTATTTCACCAATAGATATATATTTTATGAATTTTAATTTCTCTTCAATGGAGCTCTTCATTCAACTTTGGTCTATGAAATTGCCTATTAACTCTTCCTATAGCTGGAAAAGGTTAACTAACTTCGAGGTGTTGCCAAGAACCTTTTGGAGTATAACCTGGATAATGTTGATTCCATCTTTTTATGGTATAATTCTTGACACCCTTTTGGGCCACTTCTTGACAGATTTCCTAGAAGAGTTGTGCATGACTCTGGTTTGAGCATTGATTGTAAGGTTTCTAGGTGAGCATGGTTGGAATTGGACCTTGGCTAGATCTGAAGATCTTGTTCAGCTGCAAGTTGCTTTTTGCAACCTGGCTCCTAGACCCTCTGTTGCTCATCAGTTGATCTGGACTCCTTGCTCCTCTGGAATTCATACTGTAGTTTGTGCCTGGAATGCTATTTGAGAAAAGGGTCCACATGTCGAATGGCACAGTTGTGTTTGGTTTAGTCCTTGTATTTCTAAACACTATTTCATCACTTGGTTAATGATCTTAAACATACTTGCCACTTGTGGCAGGCTCTCTAAATTTTGTTCTCTGCCCTCAACTACCTGCTTGCTTTGTGGACTACTTGATGAAAGTAGAGACCATCTGTTTCATGAGTGCTACTTTTCTGCACTGGTATGGACGATTATTCTGGAGTTTCAAGGCCCCAGCTGCTTGGACTACAGAATTTCACTGGTTTAAATATGCTGCCAAAAGAGAATCTTTCCCTGCATTACTTTTGAAGATATCTCGGTACGCAGCTATTCATCAGTTGTGGGCTGCTAGGAATTAAAGGCTGCATGATGAGAATTACTGGGTTGATGCTAAAGAAAACTCTAAATCAGACACCCCTGGATTAACATTGGAGTTCCAATTCTAAACGATATTGTTACGTCAAAAGGCACATTTTGTAAATTACTTCCAGTTTCACATATATAATTTAGGAACACTCTCTCCTTATTTGGTGTGCAATTTTGTTCATTCCTGCCACCTTCGCCTTTCTGGAAGCCTGATGAGAGCACTTCCTTGTCCCGACCCTCTCGCGACCGGCAATCGCTTCCTGCTCTTGTAAGACCGGATCGTTACACTAGAAGTATTGTTACCACTGTGAGATTGAGGCTTAGTGGTCGTAAGAGTGTTGAGTCCAAATTTTTGCTGTCATAGACAAACTTGTGAAGCTTGGGGTCTCACTTGGTACTTTTGTGCATATGGGGGTTTTTGTTGTTCTGTGAATGAGTGTGGCATTAGAGTGAGTTGGGAAAGATTAGTAGCTGTTACACTTGATGGCCCTGTTACTTGTATTTGTTGTATATTCTTTTGAAATAATTGCATGACGACGGATCAATTATCCCAAATATAAGAAGCTCCTCGTTAGTAAACATATTATAGCGAAATTAAATTCTTAAAGAGAAACCGGAGATGGTTCACTACAAGTAATAACATTCATTGTTCAAAGATGTGAATCATGGAGGTAATATACCACTTTGAATCATATTGCGGTATTATCTCACAAATAAATATATCATAGCAAAATATATTTTTTAAAAATGTTGCCTCTAAGTGTCTCACCTAGGAATGGATACTGCTCCAATGACTCTCTCCTCATTACAAGAGGAGGTTTTGATACGTTCACCACAAAAATAGCCATCACCTAGATACCACCTCCGCTAAAAATAATAATTTACTTAATTACTAAATTGAGTGCTGACTTTACTTTTCTTTCTCCCGTTAATTCCACAATTTAAACCGTCAATTAAAAGTTAATTGGCATTTAAAAACATCTTCATTTAATTTCTATGCATATTTCCTACACTAAAGCAATTATATAACTTTCCAATAGCTTTCTTTTTTTCAGTTTGATTTAATTTTATAGAATGCCAATGAAATTCACTTTGATTGCTCTTTTTCTGTCTTATTTATTAAAAAATTTTCCTTTTTCAACTTTTTTTTCCAACCATCCCTAAGGTCCATCGAAGGCCATTAGTGAGAGAGTTACCATTGAGGCATGTATTCTATCTATATACGTAGCCTATTGCTTTAAATGGGCAAGTCTTATTGCTTTTTGCCAACTCAAACGACGGGTCAATATGTTTTGCACCATGTCATCTTCAACAATTCTCGAAAATTTCTTCCATGCAAAAGTCTTGAAGTAGAGCACTTGTTAAATTTGTAAATTCCAAGTGAATTTTTTTCTCCCGTCATAGTAACTTTTATTATGGGTGTGTTTGTTTATGGAAAAACTTCATGTAAAGGGAAAATGATTTCCCCTTTTCAAGTTAGGAAATTCATTTTCGTAATTCACGGATGATTCTTTCACTCAAACAAAAACACCCTATGATTTAATTTTCGACATTTTATTATACATAAATATCTGTCACAGTTTTATGATTTTAGTTCATTTTCCTTTTTTTTTTTCTCTGTTTCCGCTTTGCTATATCTTTGTTTGATTTTGATCCCAGACCTCACTGACGTAAAGCGCCAACCCCACCCCGGCAATGACCATTGGGCCCAGCGATGGTGAGCCCAAAGCCCAATAATGCCTTCTTCAAAATTGACCTTCAAACCATGTCCCAAAGTTTCATCTCAAAATCGTGCTTGAATGCCCAGGAGTACCTTTCCTTGAACCTCACTATCCAAACTAGGGTTACTTGAAAATAGACCAGGGATCGGAAGCCTGGTCCAGCTCGCGTCGGCTCGTCTGACTCCAATCCGGGTCCGGGATCGGTCCGCGCTTTTGGAGCCTAAATTGATGGTTTTTCCTCCTCCTTAATTTCAGGCTCGACCAGGTTCTCGAGCTTTAAGATCAAGAATCCTGAAGGCTCGGACATGCACGAACTTAATCAAATAGTAAAAGGGTATCTAAAATGAAAATTCATAAGAACCCGAAAATCCCTGGAGAAGCCATAAAAAGAGACGAAATTTACAATTAAGGGGTCAAAAGTACTAATAGACAATAAGGTGCTAGGGTTCTCGAATACGAAAAAAGTGGGCATAGGCACAACAACAGGATAGATTCGAGATATGCACATAAACGACCCCGATCACCTTTGGCCGGAGCCGGCCCTCGGGCACACGAGAGCAGGCGCGATGCATTCGGGCCGAGCCCTCGGCCCGATCCCATCCCGATTCATTCACACCCCTACACATACCCAACTCCGCGAAGAAAAAAAAAAAAACGGTTTCTTCTCCCATTTACATTCGACTCATTCCCACCGTGTGGAAATCTCCCCACCCAAAGAAACAAGTCGCTTTCACCGAGCCTTGAACACCCCCACATTGAATGCAGGGAGCAAAGCATGCCCTCGTAACGCACCCCCACATGGCCTCCCTGTTAAAAAAAAAAAAAGAAAGCAGATGCCCGTTAGCTTAAGAAAGAAACCAGCCGGAAGATTAAAGAAAGAGGAGTAAAAGATTTCATCAATGCACGGTGTAATTTCCTCTCGACGGGTCACTGCGCTTCGGTCTCGCTTTAACGCATCAAACCTCGCGCCGCGCTGCCGCTGCTGCTGCCGCAGGGAAAAAATTGCAATGAGTGTGCCCCCGAGCGATCGACCCCACATGCACGTAATGCGTCAGTCGGGGCGGGGGGGAGGTTGCATCATGCTTTGGGGGGAGGAGCAGGCCCATTAAAAAAAAAAACGACGAGGGACCCGATGTTTCGAGCTTCCCGAGCGTTCCTGCCTGTCCTTTTCGGGCCCCGTGCATGATTTAGCCTACGAAGTCGTAGCTGAGTATTTTTTAGTCGCCGGTGGCGGAGAAGAAGCGCCCTCCGTGCTGGATCGGCGTCTTTTCTTTAATGGGTCTGGCCCCCCCCCCCCCTTTTGTTCTGTGCGAGTCCGAGCTTTGGAATCTTCTTGGGGGTCTTAGGACATTAGTTTAAGGATAGCAACTTTGGCTGGCTTGCCGAAATTCCAAGAGTGGTTCGGTGGGTTTCTTGGAGCAGAGATGTGTCCTGGTGGGGGGACGTGGGGTTGACCTAGATTTGCCGTCTGAGCGCCGGAGGTAACGTGCATTGGGTTCGGAACGAGACTCGGGCATCTGGTGAAGAAGGGGCGGTAGGAGTCCGTGAGTGGAGTTGCTTGGTGGGCATTTTGAGTTTGTTGGATTTGCTGGTAAATTTGGTAGAGTTCTGCTTGTCTAGTGAGTGAGTTTATGCTTTTTTCTGGGGCTGCTCTGTGGCTGGAAAAGGGTCTCTGGAGAAGCTGCATTTATCGTGGGGAGACTTTGAATTTCCTGGGTGGTTTTTTTATTTGGGAGCGGTGTTGAAGACAGATTCTTGTGGGGTACGGCACAGATTGGGTTTACTCTGATTTGTTGGGAGAAATGGCCTGCGTGAAGTTGGGATCCAAAAGTGATGCATTCCAACGCCAAGGGCAGGCTTGGTGTGTGCCCCTTCAATTTGCCATTTCGGTTTTGCTGTGATTCGTAATGCCTGTCTGGTATTTTAGATGGGTGTTGACAATTTGGAATGTGGTGTTGTTTGCCATTGCAATCTGTTGGTTTGATTAGAGAAATTTGGTTCGTAGACCCCTGTGAAGCTTGGAAATACTACGCTTGTATTTTATTTTTTTCATTCTGACTGGTTCATCCTACCCTTATTTTTTGCTTGAATTTTCACAATCAGTAGTCCCGTGAGCTGTCAATTTTAGCTAGCAATCCTTTGTTTCACTTCTCCTCCAATGCTTTGGAAACCTGAATATGAAATCATATGGAAAGTTCAGGACTCCTTTTGCTGGAGTTCAATTTGAAATTGCCTAGTCATGATGCACTTAAATCATTTGCATCCTGCTGCTTAAGTCACAAGGTAAAAACTTTAGGTTATAAGTTGCAATAATCCAACTGTTTATGAGGATCATTTTCCTATGCACAATTTTTTTTTTTGGTTTACAATAGTGAAAAAATAAGCTCCTAATCTTGCAAAGGTTCTGTACTGGACTGTGCATAATAGAGCACAGATATCAGTTCAGGTAGCCCTTGCAGGTTAGTGCAGTGAGTTCTAGTTAGTGTTGTGGATGCGGAGGTCGCAATTATAGTGTGGTTATATCTGAGATATTCATGAGTGTGTGCAGTCGCTTTTCTTGAACCAGATAACTTTAACAATAATTAGTTGTGGCCAAGGTGTTTAGTCAAATTGAAAAGTTAAACGGGATTTCTGAGATCGTAGCCTTAAGTTGGTGTACATCCTAAGTAGCTCCGAGACTGAGTAAGACATGCAATTTATGGAAAGTTGATTTTCATTGGGGGTGTTTGGATGTACATTTATGTCCAAGCCACGTCAGGAAAAGCATATCTATGTATTGTTTTCCTGAACATCACTCTGGAGATCTAGGCCTATTCATTTTTTATTGACAGGAGCAGCCCTTGTTCTGTGTTTAACCTAGTCATCTTTTACTTCAAAACTTAATATCTCTTGAGGTAAAGCAAGCTATTTCAACTTCACTTGAGATGTAATTTTTACCCCAATTAACTCATCTTTAGAGGTAAATCTAACTGTTTCAACATCACGGGAATCGTTATTTTTACCACAACGATTACGGAAAACAAAATTCTGAAGCCATCAGTGTCAAAAGTTGATTGATGTTCAGGTTTGGCCTCTTGTTCTTCAGAGTAGCAGGGGTTGCCTTGGATTGATCTTAGTGACTTCCAACTGCCTATTTAGTTGCTGCTTCTAGATATGCTCCACTTTCTCTGCTGATCTTATGCATTAATTCACCCAAAGGACCTTTCTCATTATGACAATTTTGAAATGACCCTAAGCTCCGGAACCAAGAAAACATCACATTTTGAAAGTTCTTCGACCATGGTCTTACATTTGGTTTAAGTATTCGTAAGATAGTTTGTCTGTATGGCTTAATGCCATGTCTTTGGGACTGGAGTATTTTTAGACACTGCTCAGATTCTGCCCTAATGTTGCTGCTGAGGTAAAACAGCTTATTGATACTGAAATGGAAATATGAACCTGCCTCTTTGCTCAGGATGCTTCTGGATCTTGTGACCTCGTATTAATTTGTATGAATTCTCCACTCCTCCTCCAGGATTGGTCTATCATCTGTTTTTGGCCATCTGACTTGTAATTGCCTTGTCAATATCAGACGCTCCATTCAGAGATCAAGCAGTTTCCTGTGTTTCTTCAGTCATCTTTCTTTTTGTACTTTTCCGTTTTTCAGAGGTCACCAATGCAGATCACAACCTGCAGCCTTGAGAGGAATGGAACTTTAAATGCTTAAGAAGAGTTGTCCAACAACTTGAAATCCATATTAGTTGCTAAAGTTCAAGGACCTTGTTACTCTAGATGAATGGGAACTTGAAAACTCTCACTCATATTATCATGGCATTGAAAGCAGACTAGAAGGGGAGTTCTTTCTGTAATAGGAAATGAATAACATCTGTTTTCTTAATTGGATCTCTTAAAATGTTATGGTCCGGCCAGCACATTCTGTGTGCATTTTGTATTGGAACTTGAATCTGATTATATAGGGTCGATATTTTCTAATATACCGTGCGTCTCTGTCTCTGAATGCTCATAGGTTCTGCACAACTGGCCTTCCCAGCGATCTTGTTGTTGAGGTTGGAGAAATGTCCTTTCATCTCCACAAGGTGATGGTCCTTGCCGATATGATTATCTATTCAGTATTTCATTAGATGAGTGGACTGCATATTTAGTGCAAGGAACTCATGAAATGAGCATATAAGTAAGAAATACTAGTCAATAAGTTTTATGTTAAAAATTCGCTCATCATTTCTGTAAAGAACATGTTCAGCATTAATTTTTACCTGGTATGATGCACAAGCCTTTACCTTTCCTTTTGGTTTTTCAACATGCATCTGTTGATTCAGTCATCTGAAAGAAGAGACGGTAAGCAGGATTTCTTATACAATTATAGTTGGTCTTACTCATTCTATACGAGGTTTTATTCTTGTTGAGGTCATGAATAGGCAAACCGAGAGGGGTGTGAGATCTTGTCTGGAATAAAACCGCCGCAAGCTTCTAAAATACCATTGAAATACGAGGCAGCAATAAGGGCCTCTGTGAAGGGTGCCTATGTATGATATAGCAACGCTCTTCAGAATTCATGATGGGATTGGGTTCTGACTTCTTGGCGCAAGATTTTACCTTGTTCTGACCGAAAACAAGGAAATTGGCATAACTGTGCTTTAAATTCACTGCAAAGAGTGGGCAACACAATGATTTTGCTCGTCCTTTTCTTCCTTTCTGTAGCTCTACTTGAGCACTATTTTGACATATTCTCTCACATAATGAATGGATAAAATAATGCAGAAGTTCCACATAGTTCATGTTGTCTACGGTGGAAGTAGATGGGACTTCAGAGGGATACTAACCTAGTAGTCTAGGAAATGTCTTGTTAGCAATTTATGTAACCCTGCTTCAAACAGGCCTTTTCCATTATGTTTAACTACATTCTTTCTATATCTTGATTATGTTTCAAGAGCAACTTCTTAAACCTCTTATTTGCAGTTTCCACTGCTCTCTAGAAGTGCGGTCATGGAAAGAATAATTACAGAGGCATCTGAAGAGGGGGAAGAAAAATGTTCCGTAGTCCTTTCGGATATTCCTGGTGGTGCCAAGACATTCGAACTTATAGCTAAATTCTGTTACGGGATGAAACTTGAACTTACTGCCTCGAATGTCGTGCACCTTAGATGTGCAGCCGAGCATCTTGAAATGACCGAGGAGCTTGGGGAGGGTAATCTTATTATGAAGACTGACAATTTCCTTGACCAAGTAGTCCTTAGAAGCTGGAAAGATTCCCTAAAGGCACTCTTGACCTGTGATGATCTTATTTCTTATGCTGACGAACTCAACATCACTAAACGCTGCATTGAGTCACTGGCCATCAAAGCATCGACTGACCCTAATCTATTTGGATGGCCTATCATGGAGCATGGCGGACCTTTGCAGAGTCCAGGTGGCGGTCTTTTATGGAACGGGATAAGCACTGGCGCGAGGCCTAAGAATCTAAGTTCAGATTGGTGGTATGAGGATGTGACGATTTTGAGTTTTGCTCTGTACAAAAGGTTGATTTCAGTAATGGAATCTCGTGGCGTCAAACCAGAAATAATCGCCGGATCACTTTCTTTCTATGCCAAAAGGTACCTCCCTGGCCTGAATAGGCGCCGGGGTATTACCGAGTCTAGTTCTAACCTGTCTGCTGTTGGTCCGGCGGCTCTACCGTCCGAAGTGGACCAGAAGAACTTAGTGGAAGATATTGATCGGTTACTTCCTATGCAGAAAAGCCTAGTATCAACTAAGTTCTTGTTTGGTCTACTCCGAACCGGTGTGATTCTTCAAGTAAGCCCCTCTTGCGTATCAAATTTGGAGAGAAGAATCGGGATGCAGCTTGATGAAGCTACTCTTGAAGATCTTTTAATGCCCAATCTATGTCATTCGACAGAGACACTCTATAACGTGGACTGCGTGCAGCGGATTCTTGAACACTTCCTCGTCATGGATCAAGCTACTGGTGGGGCCTCTCCATGTTCGGTGGACAATGGCGAGCTGATTGGATCGCCTTCACTGACTCCTATTGCAGCGGTCGCGAAACTTATCGATGGCTATCTCGCAGAGGTTGCCCCTGACATTAACTTGAAGCTCCCCAAGTTCCAGGCTCTTGCTGCTGCTGTTCCTGATTTTGCCAGACCCTTAGATGATGGTCTTTATCGTGCAATAGATATCTACCTCAAGGTAAGTCTGTCTAATAAAGAGTTGGAAGTTATTCTTGTCTTGTCTTCCCTAGCTGCATGTCGATGAAGAGAACAGAAGATGGATAGTGACTGACTGTTGATAAGAATCTTAAAGAGTTTCTGACTAATCATAATGCCCTCAACAAATATTAATATTTGGTTCTGGTCTCGTAGAACCTGCACCATAGTATGTGGGTCTACTTGTGTGAACCTGGTATGGACCGGTCTGAATTAAAGTGTTTGTTTGTCCATAGTTTCCAGGGTTTCCTTTTCCCTTTCGTCCTCTTTCTTTTTGCGTTTATTTATTTGTTGATAGTGGACCAACTTATCTCGTATTTCCTTTTCATATGATGATGAAATATGCTCTTGGGTTGTAAAATCCAGATGGCATTTCCATGCACTATATCTTCATTATTGCTATATAGTCTTTTCGTTTATGTTTCTTATGCAGTGTTCCCATTCTGCAGTCACATCCATGGCTGGCAGAGTCCGATAAGGAGGAACTTTGCAGGCTGATGGACTGCCAGAAGTTGTCCCTTGAAGCTTGCACTCACGCCGCACAGAACGAAAGGTTGCCTTTAAGAATAGTGGTCCAAGTTCTATTCTTCGAGCAGCTTCAGCTTAGGACTTCGATCGCCGGGTGCTTTTTAGTATCAGAAAATCTTGAGGGATCAAGGCAGTTGAGGGGTGGGTTTGGTGGGCCAGCCGAAGGAGGGTGGGATACAGCCGTGAACGAAAACCAAGTCCTGAAAATCGGGATGGACAGCATGAGGATGCGGGTGTTTGAGCTCGAGAAGGAATGCTCTGAGATGAAACGGGAGATCGAGAAGTTGGGTCAGGCGAAGAGTTCAAGCACGTGGATGAAGAAATTCGGGTTCAAGATAAAGTCTCAGATGTGCAGCGCCGAAGAGAAATCTGTCAGCCAGAACAATGGAAATTCAACCGGTAAGATCGAGAAGCTGAAGGAAAGGCGTGGTAAACACGAGAAAAACTTATCTTTGGACGGATAAAGACCCTTTGCTTTCGTTACAGCCTTTTCCCATAAAATTCTTGCCTTTGGTTGTTCCACTTCAATCAATTTTACATGGTTTATCTTAAGCTCAATCTCCTCAAACAAGGTACCAGATTTGACAACTTTGCTCATTTGTAGCCTTCCCATACTGGCTATGTATTGAACATAGCAAGAAACTTCGCCATTCAAATTGCGTCCATGGGCAGATAAATCCGTGCTTTTTGGTATGTTTATCTATCCTAATGCCTGTTAATGCAACTCTCCCATCTTCCTCAGGCTTCGATATTCTGGCTTCTGTAGTGGGGTCACGAACCCGTATCGATCGCATACCTTTGCTCGTATGGCAATGTAGACGCTTCATCTCAGTGTGGCATTTCTCTTCTTCACCGCTTCTTGCTAGTGCTATTAGGATCGGACTGGTGCGAAAACTTGCTAGAACCGGCAATTCATGATCCAAACGTGGTCAATCAAACCGGTTAGGTCATAATCGACGGGCAGGGACAGACCGCTAGTATCTGTAGTATAGTACACAAGCGGACAGGATGGTCGCCTTGATGGAATGTTATCACTCGTATGGTGATGGACGGTGTATTCGAAGCATAATAGATATCACATGCCTAGATGGAATATGGCATGATGGTCGAGAATCCACCGGCTTCACCAAAGGCAGCCGATTATTGGACGTTGGTCTAACAATTTCACAATCGTTGCACATGCAACATGTCTAGGATCATGGTTCAAGTTAATTTTTCCATAAGTCGTAAAACTTCTACAAGAAATGTTGATCCAAATGTTTTTTGCTTTCCTGATCATTGTCATATATCTCTCTGTAAATAATCACAAAACACTTCTCAGATATTATTTTATCAAACAGTTATCCGAGAAATGAACAATACGACGGATGCCACCTACATAATCTCTAGAAAAGAAACCATGAATCAATATGAAGTAAACTTAGAACCTTCTTTCAAATGTACACCCGAACTGCAGTGCATCTTGTCTCAAATTCCTTCTTCAATCCTCTTCACCTGCATTTCCCCCTGATCCTTTCTCTCCGCAGCTTCCTTGGCGGTGTCATACGTTGCATGTAACCCGAACAGGAAGTAGTACAGCAACAGAAAGCCAGTCCAGATCCCGAACCGCACGAAGGAATCCTTGTCGATGGATCCGAGTAGGAAGATGTTGATGGCGATGGAGGCCGACGGCAACCACGGGACTAAAGGCACTCCCCACAGTTTCGGATTGCGGGCATGAGGAACGAACAACCTCAATGCCACGGTCCCTATTAACCATAGGGGCACCGTGATCACGTATCCTATCCAACCTTCACTAAGGCCCCAGTAAGCGGCCGTTGCAATAGAAGACCCAATTATGAGGACGAGGCAGGCAGCGAGCTTGTTGCGGTCTGCAGTTGTGGTCGTGCCACTGACGTAGTAGCGGCGGACAAGAAGAGCGACCGCCACAACCATGAAGATGAACAGGGTGGAGATGGAAAGGAGGTTGGACAGGATATCAAGCTTGGTAAAGAAGGCTATGACCGCTGTCGCAGAGAGCATGGTGACAGTGGCGTTCACCGGGGTCCCCGTCCTTTCGTTAACATGAGCGAACCAGGGCGGCATCATGTGGGTCCGGGCCATGTGCGTAAGGTACCGAGCCTGTCCGACAGCACTGACTAGCAGTACGGTCGTCATGCCCTTCAGCGCGCCGGCGGCGACAATGTACTTGGCCCAGTTCCACCCGACAGCCTGGAACGCAACTGAGAACGGCGCGTTCTCGTCGATCTCTTTGTAAGGCTGCATGAGGCAGAGTGTTACAGCCATCAGGCAATAGCAAGAGGTTGTGATGACCATTGAGCCTACTAAGCCGATGGGTATGTCCCGGGCTGGGTTCTTGGTCTCCTCGGCCATTGTCGAGACAGCGTCAAACCCGACATAGGCGAAGAAGAGCACTGCCGAAGCCTGGAAGATGCCGCGCGGCCCATTAGGAGCGAAATCAGAGTAGTTCTTCGGGTCGGCTTTGGTCAGGCCCGCGATGATGATGAAGAGAATGACGACCACGTGGATGACCGAGGCGATGGAGTTAAAGATGGACGAGCCCTTGGTGCTTAGTACCGCGATGACACAGATTGCGGCACAGACGGCAACAGCTATGGGGTCGAGCTGGTTGTAGCCCTCGGCGAGGCCGTGCGCCTTGATCAGGAAATCTGTGGGCTTGTGGTTGAAAAGGGTGGCGCAGTAGGACGTCCAGGAGCGCGAGACGGCGGCGCCGCCAATCACGTACTCAAGGAGGATGTTGCCCGCAGCAATGAACGCCACAAAGTCGCCGAGCTCCACTCTCAGGTATGCAAATGATCCACCTGAATATACCAATCTCAGGTTTATTGTCAGTGGCATAAAAATAAAACAAGAGGATGAAGTTCCGGTTCAAAACACGCATGGAATATCTCATCTTTTAGTCAAAGATCATATTTTTCTTCGAATTTTTATTCCTGGGACGTCCTCAAGAACTGGACAGTCCACATCAAAGTTGACGGGTCTCTCTCCCAGACAGGAAAAACTACATAAAAATTTAACCTTTTTCAATGGAAACAGCGCGTGTCCTCACTAGACATCATGAAGCTCATCTTAGAGATTTAGCGACAGTCGTTGTCAAGGAAGCGTGGAAACAACGATGATGGAATCGTTCGTTTTCGACACTCACCGGCCGAGGGTATCTCCACGGCGAACTCGGTGTAGCAGAACACGGAGAGCAGGGCGGAGATGCCGGAGACGACGTAGGAGATCACCACGGCGGGGCCGGCGGTCTCCTTCGCCTCGAGGCCCGTGAGGACGAAGATGCCGGCGCCGATGACGGCCCCGATGCCGAACCAGATGAGGTCCCACCAGTTGAGGGTCCGCTTCATCTCGTGCTGGCTCCGCGCCCTGACCTCGTGGAGCTCCGTCGCGTCCAGCGACCGCGACACCACCCGGTCCCTCAGCCTGGCCGGCGTCGCCCGGAGGGCCCTCACGTAGTTCCCGAAGCTCGCGAAGGACTCCTCGGGGAGGAAGTCCTGCTTCGAGCAGCACCCTCTCCGGCGTACGGCCTCCCCCGCCATTTTTCGACCTGGACCATCAGGAAAACACGACAGACGGAACCCGTCATGACCTCCTCGTGAAACAACAAAACAAGGGAAAAACAAGACGCACGGATCATCGTACACACACACACACACACACACACCCACCGCTGACAACACGGAACACGTCCACGAGCGGGACCGCTTCACGACCCACCAGCGAAACCGGATCGAAAGAACGCGAAAGGATCAAGAAAAACGACGACGAGATCTGCCAAACGGAAGCGAATCTCTCGTGCCGCGTCGCCGAAAGAGTGCAACCTCTCTCGCGAGGAACAAGAAACTAGGGCAAGAGAGAGAGAGAGAGAGAGAGAGAGAGAGATCGAACGAACCGTCGTGAACGGTACCTGGGTCAGGTGAGAACGGTGGCGGCCGCGGCTGGCGGCGGGTGGCGGGGGCGGCGGCGGCGGCGGAGAGGTGGACGGGGGAGGGCGGCGGGAGAAGCGATGCGGTTCCTCGAGAATCTGAGTGAATCTTGGGGATCTCCTCGGAAATATAAATAGTGGAATCGCTAGTGTAAATATAGGCGGCACGTAGGCCAAAAAAAAAAAAAGGAAAATTCAATGCACGGTCTGGAACGTTCGCGAGCTCACAGTGAATCCGACCCGTCGAATCGCGGGGACCCGAGCGATCGGACGGCCGCTATCGGCTGGGAATCCGCCGGCTCGGGGAGCGTTGACCAGCTGCCCGGCTGAGCTGGCGGTGGCGGTTGCGGGGTGCCCGCCAATTTTAGGCGGGTTTACACCAACGCATTTCCCATTTTTTGGCCCCTTTTTTGGGGGGAATCTTAAATTACCAAAAATGATATTTATCCCCCCTTTTTTTGAAATTGATTAATTAATTAATTAGTTAGTTGATATTTTGGTAAATTCGTGTGGCCTCGCTTTTTATGCACTTAGGGTAATTGAGGGGTTGCGTTTTTTTTTCATTCCGTCCTCCGTCGCTAATTAGAGGAAATTTCTTTTTCCGACGAGAATTTATAATGGGTGAATTACCCGTGCAGGTAACACCGACATTTATTTAAATTATTGTAGACACTTTCGTAAGAGTCCCTGATTTTTTTGCCATATCCGGACGTGAGATCTGAGTATAGCATTTTTATAAAGCCAGACAATAATAATAATCCTTGTTGAAAAGAGGGATTTTCATGAGAATGGTATTTTATATGGTAATGATTTTATAATAATTTTATGTTAATTGGATGGAATTATTCATAATTTGTATGCAAAAAAGGGCTTTTTTTTCCCTTGGAAATATCTTTCTTTCTATATTAGTGAGAAAGTTGGGGATCTTATTCATGGTGAATCGGAAAAAGTGCAAAAGCGTTCACATTTTTGTTGCCTTATTTACGTTTGCGTGCGCGGTTACTTCTGGCTTTTGGTTGGTGTTCAATTTTTAGGCTAGAAAATAAATTATTTGGAAGATATCTTTTTAAAAATAATTACTTATTTCCCTTAAAATAATTAGTAAATGAAAAATGTTTTGATTATCGACAACAAGTTAGGACTCAACATTTATGTTAATGATGAAATTTTTTTAATTAGTTTTCATTTTTATAAGCAATACAAGCCATCATTTTTAGGAAAGTATTTTTTAAATCATTTATTTTCTACGAAACAAACACATTGGCTTTGAGAGGGCAACTTGTTAGGGTGAGTATAGTAACATTCATATTCACAGGAGCAATTTCTGTTATATTCATTAGACAAGTTTCTAAGCAAATAAACATGTCTAGTAACTACATAAAATTTATATTCCCAAAATAGAATAAGAACGTAAATGTGTTTGGTAAGACCCTAAATATTTATTTCCTAATTTTTTTCATTTAATTTATATTCCCAAAATAGAAAAAAGAACATAAGTAACAATTCATGTTTGGAAAAAATTGGACTTTTGTAAGGACTTAAATAATCAAGATATTCTATGATGGCCTCAAAATATCCAACGTAATAGTTAGTCTAATTTGGATGGCTAGAAATTGTAGTAGAGAGTTTCACTAATTTATAACTTACGATATGAGGAGGTTCACACAGTAAATCTCTAGGCATTATAATAAACAAGTGCATAGACCTTTAGAGTTTTAGGGTGTAGGGTTTAGGATTTAAAAATTTAGGGTGACGATAATTGAACAAAAGATGAGAATTGGCGTCTTTTATGGGTTTGCATGAAAAAAAAAAAAGAGATTAAAAAGTTATGATTATTGCAAGATTGAGTTAGCTATTTATCTATTAAAACTATGATTTTGTCTTTTTTTTGTAATATTTGATGATAATCTAAATAACAGTGTTTACATGGGCTATTGGGTTCATTTCCTAAAAAATCACAAACTTTAGGTTCAATTCCAATTCTACCTAACACTTTTTTGTCTAAAAATAATCCTCAACTTTCACTCTAGTCCTAAATCTGCCCATATGGCCAAAACTTGCAATTGATTTCTTCATGATTATCAACATCGAGGCTAGTTAGAGGTTCATTATCAAAACTCATTTCTTTATCAACACACTCACTTTCATATAGAACAACAATAGCGTCCCAATGTTAATAATTTTAAAGAAATTAGTGGCAATTTTTGGACACTTAGCAAATTTGGGACTAGGATGAAAGTTGGGATTTTTCTTGGACAAAAAGAAAAGTTCGAGGCACAATTGGGATTGGACCTAAAGTTGAGATTTTTTTTATAGGGAATTAATTAGGCCATGGGCTGTCAAACTAGTTTTCCATAAAAGTTTGTTATTAATGGGTTTTTTTTTTTAAAAAAATTTCCACACTCAATGTAAATGATATGCATCATCAATAGGTCGAAAAATCGGACAGAAATGTACCCCTAAAGTTACAAAGAAGGCTTCTAAGCTGACCATGATAGAACGAAAAATTAATTTAAAACGGTAAATTTCTTCACCTACTAAACAGGTCACATATTCTTATAGCGAAAAAATTTTATGCTTGTGAGAATATGTATTACACAGTAAATGTTACTTGTATTGCAGTAGAAATTTTAATTGAAAAGGAAAAATAATATCAAGAAAACTAAGAAACCGAACAAAAAGTCAATAATGTAAGTTTTTCTAAAAAGGTAGAATTACATATGTAAATTTTTAAGAAATAAAGATGAAAAATAAATTACATATGTAACTCGTAAACACTAGCATTTTACCAAGAACTTTCATTCACCGAAAACAACTTTCATGTACTAAGAACGACTTGCATTTACTGAGAACAAGGTATATTTAGGTTAGTAATAAATCTCGCGAAATACTACAAACGGTCACGAAATTTTGTTGTAATATAATATAAAAATGTCTTGCTATTTATTATTTTAATTTTTGAATTTCAATGTTTTACAAAGACAAATGACTTGCTGCTGTAATCTAGTATTAAATGTTGTCAATATTTAAATATCTAAATTTTTAATGTTGCACGACGTTTTGTAAAAGATATGACATCACCTCGAGTGCGAACCATCATAAATGTTCAACTTTAATTATAATTTTACGGTATTACACTTGCAAATAGGATAGTTTTAAAGATGATTTTTTTTTGTGTTATCTTCTTTTTTTTTTGGTTATGTTGACAATATAAAGGTTTCACTTTTAATAGTTTTTCATACACACGTGTTGTATTTCATTTTAAATTTTAGTATCTGCTTACATTTATAAAGTTTTGCACACGTAAAACAAAACAACTTGCTAATGTATCATATGTCCAAAATAGATTTAAACTATTCTAAAAAATTAAGATTCATATATTTTTCGTTTGGATAATCGTGTAAAAGATCCTTGCCGTTTTTTATGGCAAAGCATTAAAAAATAAACAGAGAGAATAAAAAAAGAAGATAGCTTTAAAAAAAAAAGGCAACTTGTTATTATAGGTTAAGGTGAACGAGAACACGATTCAAAGGAAATACTTTAACCTCATTTGCTTTTTTTTTTTTTTTTGGCTGACAATATTGAAAACGTCCCGTTTATGCAATACAAAACAAAATATGAATCACGATGCTTTTAACTCCGTATACAACAAGAATTTATACGAATTAACATGTTTCCATCGTAAGTTAATTTAACCCATCTCAATCTTTTTTTTCTTCCCCAAAATATCATCATTTAGCTATTTTATAAATATCATATCATTGGACAAATGTTTAAATTAATCCTTCCATTCTATCTTTTATGTATTCCAGTTTTAAAATTTGAATATTTTCTATTTTATAAACAATCTTATCAAGCAAAAAAATTAAATATCAATTTTTCACCTGCACACAAAGCGATTATACTTTTATTACTGACATATATAATGAAAATTATGACATTTTCTGTAAGCACAGAGTACGAACATGCTTATGACAATTCGACAAAAATTGTCTCCCTATTTTCTAATTTAGTGTATAAAACAAAAAGACTCGGCCTGTTTCCCTAAGTGAGAGTTCCGAATATGAATAGTTGACTTTCATTTTGTCTGAAAACTTTTTGACGTGCTAAAACTTAGGTGACCATGACTTATCCATAAAGCAAACATCCTTAAATTTTTACAAACATATCAATTTGCACGATAAGGGGTGAAAGGGTGCTGCACGAGGACGAATCGTCGAAGGCGATGCCTCGCACAAAGAAGGCACTGATGATGGTGGCTGAGGCCGGCGGCAGTCAAGGGAAGAGAGAGAGAGAGAGGATCGACGAGGAAAGAGGGGGGGGGTTTTACAGTTCCAGGGGCCCTTCTTCGCAGAGTCGAGAGCGGGGGGGCATGGTGAGGGTAACGTGGGAAAGAGGGAACGGTGATTTGGTAAATAGGTGGAAGAGGATTATGGGTCGGAGATGCGAGTTGAAATCTAGCAAACAAAACTCATTAGAGGCTTTCATAAGTGAATTGATGTATCTGCACAAACATTAGGACAGTCCCTTTAGTAATTATTCGATCCATCTCAAGGAGCAAAAGGGTGATAACAATAGTCAAATTTGGATCAAGAGGGATCCTCTTTAAGATGGGTGGTTGGACCGAGACTAAGCCAAATATAGTATGGACAGCTTTTGGTGGGTGGGTGATGTATACTACTATTGCAGGAGAGATTTTGCAGACGGATGAGGAGACGATGCTGTCAAACGCCTGGACCACACGTTTTAATATTTGCTTCGAAATGCGATAGTGTTAACAAATGGAACCTGCTAAGTAAAAACACCAGACCATCTTTTGATAGGATCTGGCACCAAAAGATTTGACCAAATATAGAGGCCACATGTGGTCATGTGGGTAAGATGCCTAAGCTCGCGTACGGGATAAAGGAGAACGGAATATACGCATTAAAGCATGCATAGTTCATAGGCTTCTTGACTTTTGTGATGGAATTGAACAACTTTCCTCTGCCAACATGACCCCATTTGATATGACGTGCATACACACCGCCATATAAAGGCAATGTCGAATTCACAAGCCGCCCGATAAGCTGAATTGGACAAAAAGGAACCGGTATGATTTTCCATTTTAGGAGGGACACAACTAAATATAATCATGAGTCTAGTGGTTCAGGACCCACAAGCGACCAAAGGCATCTTTGGGCAGGCCTACACCCAAGTTAGACTCACCTAGCCCGCAACTCATCAATTGCACTTTTTATTGATAGGCAGACTAAGTTGTAATTTTCATTCGATCAAAAGGTCAACGAGAATTTCATTTAGTATGCTTAATCAGTTGCTTGACAAGCACCCATTAAGAGAACTTTAACCTAAATTCATCTTCCTTTTCTAGTAAAATAGATCAAATTCATGTCGATAGCTAAGATTGGCGAGTCATTAATACTTTGTGACATGACTTCAAAATATATAATCGTGAATACATCTATCCGACAAAAGCATGCACCCCTCATCATAACAAACAAACAAAATAGGTTTCAAAGATAATGCAACTCTCCACAGTGCCGGCAAAAGAACATCCGACATTCCCTCGGGTCATATGTATCACCACCGTACGTCACCATCAGATACGGAAGAATATGAAGGCAGGGCAACGACCAATCAAAGTCAGCAGAAGAGCCACCAATCAAAAGGCAAACAAAAAGTCTCCCAAAGACACAGCTCCTTTAGGTACAGGCGAAATGATGGAATTCGTTCTCGGCGCCTGGCTTCCGGCGCCCCCGGAAGAACAGAAAGTCTTGTGCAGAAGGAAGGAACCCTTCGGAAAATTGAGCGAGACCCACAGGAGATCTTAATGGGATCTACGTATTGTAAATGGCGCGAATGCGTATTGGTAAACGTACTAGATTAGCTGAAGTTATCGCTTGGATTCGTGTCGCTAATGGAACTGAAAAAGATGGACAGAGAATGAGAGCAAGCCATGCACTTCCTTTTTAGCCATTCTTATGTTTTCCATCCGGTCCCCCTGATTGAAGCACAGCCACACGATACACCGCGAGGCGATTGAAGATCATATATTGAAGAGAGAGACAGAGAGAGAAAGGGAGAGAGTGCTCTGGTAGCTAAATGTAAAGAATTATTGCTTCCAAAACTATGGTAAACCTTTAAATAAAGAAGTACAATGTGGCTAGAGCTGAGTACCTCAGTACACGAGGGCATAGTACAGGCATACAAGGGAAGTACACTAATGTGAAGTAGCCGGTGTACGTACCGCATATGCATGCATGGCGAAGAATGGACGACGAGGACTTTGAACAAGACTCGGAGACTTCAGCTAACAGCCAAACCCAGCACTCACATGCACACTACTTTTCACTTAGTTTTAGATAGGAGAATAACTTAGGGGAGTGGCTTGGCTTACTATACTTTCAACCATCCCATTTTGCACCAAAGGAAGATTAGGCTGCTGCAACCACCTCTCAAACGTTCTGGTTTTGTTCCAACGGCAGATGAGAGATCCACGCTTATAAATGCCAAAGAGGCCCATGTACAAATCATTCTCGTCGTTGACACCGTGATGTCTTCTTGTTTGCTTTTCATGGTGGTGCCGTTCTCGTCCCTTCTTCCGGTGGAAGGCCTCTTGCTCAAATGAGTATTCCATTTTATCACCGACATGGTGGTGTTTCCTAACGTCGTCGGAAATCAAAAATGGGATGCTCATTAGGGCACGATGCTTTGCATGGGAAGCCTCGCTTCGGCCATCAAGTCGAGGCGTCCGCTTGTCGAGGAATTGAGGAGGTGATCTGCCCTTGAACTTGTCGAGCATTGTCTGCAAAACAGTTGTATATTTGTTGTGTGTTCGTGTGTGCACGTGACTTTCATCCATCTCAAACTTCAACTGTTCATCGTCTGCTTTTCGCCATCCCGTCTCTCTGACTCTTGGGAAGTTTCACCGACCGCTCACTGTTTTTCCACCATTTCTTCTTCAATAACAATGATTTTTTTTAAACTAGTCTACAAGAAGAGAATCTTGGCTTCCATCATGCTAAAAAATTGAGGACATCACCTACTTGGGCAAGTCCTGACTACTTTTTGACTGTACGCGCGTAATAAACAATCGATTTCTTTGATCTTTTTCTCTAGTTATTTTTATGATGTTGCTGCAAATTCGATTCCAAATACTGGGTAACGGAGTCGGCGATCATACAGCGGAAATGACGAAAAAATCATAAATTGGAGAAACGCATATGAGATCACGTGGACCTTTTATTTGCACTCCCTGGTATGGGGTTGTGCTGAGATGTAGTCAACTTGCATCGCATTTGTTTTGAACAATGAAATGTAGCTAATTTATCGACAAACATGAAAAAAAAAATTATGTGGGTCTATCATATCTTGCACACATATTACACGATTGACGAAGTGGAACTAATCAACCGCAATGTCAGCTTGATATGCATTCCAACTAACTATGCATCTGAATTTTAACTAAAAGCTCCCACCTGTAATGATTTGCTTATTTCTTCGCATGTGCTATTGTGAGGGACTGGAGGTTTCAAGACCCGAGCGACAGAAGAGATGGTCAAAATGATTGGCAAGATTTGAAGTGTCTTGGGCTCCAAGGTTTTCATTAGAATCTTAAATTACTCTTAAGGACGGTATGGAAAATGTATATCTGTATTCAAGATATTTCTTGTATTTAATGGTGTAGATAGCAATCTTGAATTTAACAGAGTAGACGGTAGTTGACCATTCGATCAAGGGATGATCAACAGTAGTAATTGGTAGGCCTCATGTATAAATAGGAATGTTCTACCCCCCATTTATATCATCCAACCTTGAATAATACGAGTTATTCTCTCACGGAGCTTCTCTCTCTAAATACTCTCTTTCCGATCCGGTTGAGTTAGTGAGCAAGCGAGCGATCGATCCTTGAGAAAAAGGCTTATAGCTTAGGTGACCCAATGAACCAAAGGCTTATAGCTTAGGCGCACAGTCTCAATTTCAAGTATCAACCCGTGGCACTATCATATGAGCTGTATCCAATGCTCAAAGCACCTTTGCATTATGCAAACCACGTCGATGTTGGAAGCACAGCAAAATTCCAGCAAGTAGTCAAAAGAGGAAACACAATCCCTAATCACACCCGTGTGACCTTTCATGATGTACAGCCCTTACATCTCAATGAAAGATTATGTCAAAAACTCAATCCTCCGACTTGATTTGCAAGCACATACATCTATTGCGCTCGTACCAATTTGTACTTGTTTTTACATTCGGGTGATGTCCATATTGTAATTCGCCGATTAGAAACAAGGAAGTTTGGAAAATACAGCCATCTCTCTGCTTGGCCGAAATGTTGATGTATATACATGTTCAGTGAAAAATGGGTTCATATTCTAAGAGCAGGGTTCGAGCTTATTATCTATAATAAACAAAAGGCTCGAGGGTTTCTCAGATATGAATCTTTATCATCCTACTTCATTAATTTTTTTTACACATCGACTAATCTTGTTTAACATAAGTAGATAAATTTCTATAATCTGAAGTTCCTAAACACCTCAAAACTTTCTGAAATTTCTTACTCTCCATCTTAATTGTTAAATAGAAATCCACTGTTGCTATGACCTGTAGAATATTTGAAGCTGAAATCATTCATGTTCGAATCATGCAAACTAATTTTAAAAGCAAAAACATTCTAGTTGTTTCCTTTTGCGATTGCATTATTCTCATTAATTATAAATTCAAAACCAGAACTCATGAAAAATCACGTGATTCCCTCTAGACATCTCATATGATCGTGTCTTGACTAACAAGACTCGATATTGTGTAATTTCCACCGTTATACTCGTGACCCAAGAAAAAGGAGAACCAAATCACTTCGTCTCATTTTGAAACTAGTTGACCCGACGCAAGCCAAAAGTTTAAGAGCCATATGGGAGTGACCTTATTTTTCTTTTTTCGAATTTAAGTAAAGTCCACCAGTACACTTTCCCTGAGTGGTTTCGGCCGAGTTTTCAAGATTTGGTTTTATATTTGCCGAGTCATACTCAAAACCACTAAACAAATCAAATTCCAATGATATTTCCCGATGCAGATTGCAGAAGCAAAATGGAAGCAGTTGTCTACACAATGATAGAAATCAGCAAATAACTATTACTGTGAATCTTGTTGGAAAGATACACACCGACGTTCAGCAAATAACTTTTAATATGTGATCACTGTCACCAAATATACAACACGGAGACCCTCACTCTTTAGTCAGTGCAAGACTACTAACACTAATTATAGACTCAAACGGCGATGCCAAGAAAATGGTAGGACATGAGAAAAAGAATTTTCACTCGAGCAAGACAGTTTTGCAAGTAACCTGACAATTTCTAAAGTCCAGCTAGATGTCACACCAAAGCAATGAACACTATACAGTCGTCCCTTACACTCATGTTTCTATTTTGAGAAGGGAGTTGAGAGATGTACTGTTGAAACGCTGCGCAAGACCCCGGATGACAAGGACTACTATATCTCGCAAGTGTCTGGACTGCACCATCAAATCTACTTCATGCTCACTATCAACTACGATCCTAAGACTATGTTGGTCACTGCGGAAAAGCTCCACCTGTAACAGAAAATGATGCCCTTAGTTATACAAGCAGAAGCACTGAGAAATCTAACATGCATGTGAGGAGGGAAAGCGATGTGGAGGGTCTTTAATATTTTTTAATGAACTCGAAACTATTTCTTAATCTAAAGTATTAGATAATCTAGAGATGGTATCTATCTATCATATGACAGTAATATGATTTGGATCACTCTGTCAGTCTCTACTGTTTGGATGACTATATAGTCCGCATAGGGCTCTTATCTTGTTTTACAGAAAGAAACAAGATTTCACAAAATAGGTCAGTCTGGTGCGGCTGCTTAAAGAAAGACAGGAACCACAGCAAAGTATGGGCACTTCACTTGTTTCACATGACAAATTGTGTTGAATATGATGCTACGACACCACCTAATACATTTTTTATAGCTGGATTAGCCTGGTCAAGGGAGTCAGAACTACACATGTTTACATATTCCACTATTACATTTCCAAGCAAATTTCAAGCGGCATATAACTTATTTATCATAAGCATCTCAGACCAGTAGTGGACAGCAATCATTAAAATGGTACTCACAGCAAATTGCAAACTGAAATTATCAATTCATTAGTGAGTGAAGGGTCACAAGCTGGTAGGTGGAAGGAATTATGTGATGAGTTTTATGGGCCAGTTCTGATGCGAATATATGCCGTTACTCCATACTAGCATTCACACACTGAGACTTACGTGGAAAGGAGGAGCATAGCTTCCACGAATTTCTGTGGTTGGAAAAGAAGTCTTTGAACCAGGCTTAACAACTTTGACTCTTTTTCTATTGATCTCCAGTATTCTTCTCTCAAGATTTCCCTCACCAGGAACCTGTAACCGACAATCAAATAAGCGTCTGGATTGAAAAATCTCTTTCCCATGAGAGACATCACATAAAAGCAAATATGATAACCTTTTTCGGGTTTCGGTCCTTGTCGCAGAGAACCTGCTTGCAAAGAGCTTAGTGTTATATCACCAAGATAAAGTGAAAAATGACAGTTCAATTATCAAGAGAAAACAAGGAGAGAAACGGCAGGGTTCTATGTTGTTTCACTTTGGATGGGTATCAGCTTGTCCCCAAACACATTTAACATGGCCATACTTAAAAAAAAGATGCATGCTGTTGTCAAATTCAGCACTAAAAACAAATTTATCACACTGAAATCTGAAATAAGAGGAAAGAGATGAAAATAAGAGAACATATGGTAGACAATAGAAGTATGATGTTATACTCATATAGATAGTATTTTCAAGTGCAAACTGATGCTTAATATGCTACTTAAAAAGCTACAACGAAAAATCTTGGTGACATCCAAGTTACAAATCATGATAACCTTTGCCATACCATCAGACTTACACGAACCACAAGATTGAGGCAAATATGTTGCAAAACATTAACGAATTATAATTAGTTACTTTTTTTAGTAGAAGTTATGCTTTTGAGTTAGACATGATTCTCAATTTGCTAAATGAATTCCATCAGTGAACTAAGTTCTAAGAAAGAACTGTTGCTCATCAATGCCCCATAGCCAAAATGAACAGTACCTAGAATCTGGGACTAGGATGATGGTTTCAATACAAAAGGACCAATGAGCATTTACCACAGTAGGACTGAGGTAAGTTTACAAGTCATGAATCATCATAAAGCTACAAGCATCACCTCAAATTTCACTGATCCAAGATCAAGCTTCTGCTTAACTTCTTTAAGGACATCAGGCTCTGCAATACAAAAGATATGGAAAATTCAGTATCTATTTGTAAACCAGATAGATAATACTTTTGAAGATATTCTTAAAGACAGAAACCAAATGGCAACAAGCCAAAAGGATACAAGGACGGATGTGAGGGGGCCTGGGCCTCATCTTGTAGGCACATTACCTTTGTAAAAGTGCAAGAATAATGATAGACATACTAAGACCAGTCTCATGAACTAATGTGCTAAGTGATGTGGCAGATTTCATCGGATGTTAAAAACGGATCACCTGCTCAAAGGCTTGATTATAGCTTGTCACATCACTTCGTATACGGTATGTGTAGTGTCTCAAAGTGTTATTATTAGTGAGCTTTCAAATAAAGCTTTTTAGAAGTCAAGGTTTTTTGGCCACCCAATTCTAATTTACTAAACAAGGAATGTAATTCTTTATTAAACATGCATTTGGTATGCCATATGTCTTTATATCTTCACTAGCTAGGTCCATAGAGAAGTTCAGACGTTATATAAGGGGAACATGATACTCAAATTCAACTATGTTCTTTCATCTTTGGTTCTATGAGGGAAAAATCAGTAACGCTATCTAAATTTTGTCAAATGGTAATCCAATGGTTTATATAGTGACATAGACTGTGATTAAAAGGACATAAGTAAGTAGGAGAATTTAGTTACTTTTGATAGATCACTCGAGAAAGGAAAACAATTAAAGTGCGGATGATCCAACCATATACAACTAACTCCAATGAAGGAAATATTATAACTTAGCCGCCACATGCCATAACTCAAAACATCCCTGCATTAGCCATAATCTTCCTTGGATAAATTTTCTTTTTTCATTTTTCCCTGTTCCATGCCCTGAAGCAAGGATATAAAATCCATGTTCTTTGTTTCCACATAGACAAACTAATACACCACACTCTATAATCTTTCTTGCTTCCTAGGTAATAATCTCAACAGCAAAGTGAGGAATGGTGTCTATCTTCATATCTCCCTAGTATGACTTTACTAGCTTTTTAGAGTCACTGTCATGTTTTATCTCATTTAAGTAGTTTCCTTTCTTAGTCATAAGCTCAATTATAATAGTTACTGAACTGTATGTATTCAAACTTTTAAATTCATATGCCACAAATTACAAACTCAGTCAGCTATAATCTAGTGATCAGGACATCCGAATGAAGAAAAATCATGGTAATACCATCACAAAAACTTACGCATACAATTGAAGACTTCAAAAAGGAAGAATAGCCCAAGAAGATCCGGAAAACTCAAAAGGGTAAAAGATCATTTTCAGCAATACTCATTTCAGTTAGACAGAAAAGGTGCAAACAAATAAGTTAGGGATTTTGATTTGTTTACCAACTGCAATAGGATCTGTAGATGCAGACACCGGTTGCCCCTCAACTCCATCGTCCCTTACAGGAGTGTAGATTACCACTAACCTGTAACCTACGTCATCAACATTAGCTTCTTACATTCTTCCCGTCTCTCCTGCAACATATTTTGACCTCCCAAATCACATACAGAAAAAGCGGATGCAATACAGGGATAAATAAAAAATTATCTACCAAAATTCTTAAAAGCTAGCAGTTCTTTTGGCGAAAAAAGCTTGCAGTCATAAAATCCAGTAAGTTAAAGTATGAGCTCATTTCGAGCAAAAAAAAAAGCATGAGCTTATGAGTGTCTCTCGAAACTTCATCTCAGCCATCAGTGGTCATAACTGGGGGAACTATTTCACAGACTTCACAAAATAACCACTTGACCAGAAACAAGGCTATGGCACTACCATAGACGCATGTTTTAACTGAAGGAAGGGAAGTCACAAGTGAAGGATTGAGCGAAAGCAGAACAACTAAGAGTGGCACAGTTTATGGAAATGATGGAACCTCACAGAGACCCGCAAGCATAAAACAGAGCAGTCCAAAACATCCAAGTGATAGTTGCTCGAGTTTTTTTTTTTTTTTTTTTGGTAAGGTGATAGTTGTTTGAGTTTGAGTTTTCAAAAAGTAAGAAAACATGGATCAGACCAAAAGTATCCCAAATACACGTGTACATAAAGATAGAAGACAAATTGTGAAATCAAACTCTCAATGGAATTGAATTAAACCCAGACAAACAAATGGTCGAATTGAAACACCAGTCTCCACTGGGGGGAAGGGATCCAAACCCAAACACAATCAAACCCAGACTTAACATAACAGTAGCGCCCATGGTGAGTCTAAGCTTTTCGAAGCACCCCATTTGTGGCCATGCAAATCGTTGAGGGTAGTTTTGGATCTTGATCAAGACGACCTATTGTAGGGGATCTATCAAAACCATGGAATTTAGAGGATGGGACCGCCACTAGTCTTTTCTTTTAGGAGAGTGCCACTCAAATAGAATCATCACCATGCCCAGACATGTCTGTTTGTAAGGATCTACCGAGCACAAAGATAGTATGCTTGGGAAAAGTTCGTGGCAGGACTATTACAAAGAACACCTGGTCACGAACCTTATCCAGTAGATGCTTTTTATTTGCATTCACGCCTTTTTGAAAAGAGCCACTAAATTAAGTTCAAAACCAGAGGGTAAGGGAGAAAGCAAGGAAAGTATTATTCATTGAAGGTCCAATGTCCCCACCCATTCCCTTCCAAGTAGTGGATTTTTCATGCACACTTGAACCAGGTCCTCCACTTAAGAAAAGTTTCGATGTCATATCCGTTTCAGCCAGCTTATATTTTCTGTCAAAAAACAAAAACTTCTTCACTACTTACCAAAAGAAAAGACAAAAGTTGACCCCTGTTAAACCTTTGAATGCATTTTTTTCTTTCCAAAAATTTTGAATGATAAGGCTTCAAATGCAATGGTATGATCAAGGAGTTTTTCTCAGAGTAAAGGTGATGCAAATTACCCATTGTTTTCAAGGAAATATTAACTCTACAGCTAATAAAAACACTAAATAATATCAGTACTTATAAAAAAACAAGTGTTTATGGATATTTTTTTTAAGTTAACAATTACCATCAGTTGTAATGTCCAAATTGCAATTTCTAAACATGCTAGCAATTTCTTATCCACACCCCGGTTCAGAAAAAATTATATGAACGTGCCCAACCTACTATAAAGCATAGCCCTTTAGTTTCCAGAGCCTTAAAGGCTTACCTCCATAAATCATACCATGCATCGCAGGCTATGTACAATGGAACCAAGAGGTACTGTTGAAGTATTATCCCACATCGATTGACAACGGATTCTAAATGCTCTTTATATTTATGTGGTCTCCCTCTACCTAATAGCTTAAGCTTTTTGGTTGAACTTTCTAACATGGTATCAGAGCCAATGCTATTCCCCTTTCGCAAATGTGCGTGGTAAAAATTCCACACGAATGTGCATAGTCAAAATTTCACATGCTACTCGTAATTTGGCTTGCACGTGAGTGGGAGTCATGAAGTATTATCCCACATCGATTGACAATGGGTCCTAAATACTCTTTATATTCATGTGGTCTCCCTCCACCTAATAGCTTAAGCTTTTGGGTTGGACTTTCTAACAAGTACATAGTGTATCTTTCTCTTAAAGTGCATCCTCCCCTAATGCTAAGGCTTGCAACTTTATATGAAGAACAGACAAGGAAACCAGGTTTCTTCATGAGTAACCATAAGGGGACAAATAACATTTAATGCTCAATAGACTTAACCGTTAGTTTAGAAGCGAACACAAAGACCAAAAGAATTATTCATGGGGATGACATGCCTTGTATGGAGATAAGATCTGGACTTCCAACCATAGACCTAAGCCACTGAATCTTGCTTTTCCCTTCCTTCCCACCACTATAAATTCCTCGAACAGCATACAAATTTGTGTGGAAGCCCCTGCCCTCAATTTCCAGTCTATCTATTTTGGGAGAACCTGAAGAAAGATGGCAGATTATACAATAAGAGTTAGAGAAAGAACAAGATTTTCACATTGAAGAAAGATCGATGGCAGATTATCAAAAGATCTTCCCTTAACTTGGAAAGAAGAAAGTATAGAGAGGAAAGAATCGCACACTCTAAAAGAAGCCAAGACTTGTATAAATGGACGTAGTCTTTTTGTATATCACCAAATTGACCAGGGAAAGGTACCAGCAAAGCAGCTTTATAATCCTAACAAAGTATCTAAAGGACCATGGAAAATCGAAACAGGATTGACATTGTATCAACAATGCCAAGGTGCAGAATCCTTTTACTATAAAGAACCACCTATGTGCCTCAACATTAAATTCAAGAGAACACCAGATCACTTCTCCCAGCCCACAACTCGCAACAAAAGCATCTAACAGACTCCATTGTACATTGAGAAACTGACAAAATATCCATTACTATGCAGTACTGATGATGTTCATATTGTTGACCCGGAGCTTCACAGCTCGGACAACTTTACCTGGCACAAATCACCATCTAGTCACTGTAAACAATTTCGGGTCTGTCTGCAGTAACCCATCTCTCTCGCTCACTCGCTCCCACGCATACATTCACACGTGTGGTCCAAGCGCAATGAGTGATGCAGCAATAAAGATCAGTACGTAGGTAAGATCCGCAGAACTATTGGGGGCTGGTAAGGCAGTGCAAGGAGCTGTGGAAGCTGCCTAATGTTATTACAAACATCTCTGATGAGACTTTTCATTTCACCGCTAAACCAGTGTGCATCGATATCCTTACCCGCAGATACCATTAGAGGCCACTACTCCCCACATTTCAAAACCATGTTTCGGACCACTACATGATAAGCTGAAACCTAAGGATTTACTTTATTAATGGGAATATCACAGTACAGTATGCAACAATAGTCTATCAAAATATCAATGGAGGACCAGTGGAGCGTGACCAATGACAAAAAGGTGTGAGCCAAATACATTCAAAATCTCCACAATGTGAGGTACCTGGTAGAACAGGAGCAGTCTCAGCATATGCTGGTTCAGTTGATCTTCCAAAGATATCCGTTACTATGCATTCACATCTGAGGCATCGACCGATATCCTCAAATCGAACCTTGTAGGAGCAGGACCGTTGTGTAGTTAATGGTTCAAATAAGTCTTGATCTACTGCCGATGAACAGAACCTATAGAAAATTGGAATAAGTAAACAATATACGATTACCCTAACTCAATCGTACCAAACATTAGTAACTTGGAGAGGATTCTTTGCATCCATGAGAAATGACCACTGGGATATATGCAAAGCGACTATAAAATTTTAAACTGGAATTCACTTTACCAATTAGAGCTTCAAACTAAAATTTCAATTCACAAGTGTCCTGTTTTGTTCAACAAAAGGTTTGGATTGGTATGGCTCTTTATATTATTCATATTGCAATAGAGAATCAAAATTCCTCTGAGTATACTTCGTTTAGAAGGATTCCTCTCCAGCAGGAATTGAATTCTCTTAAGAAAGTTCCAATTGTGGGACTTAAACGCATATTGAGACATTTTTTCTATAAATAGGACAGGACACCACTTTCTAATCTACGATAGAATCATTGATTAATCAACAGCACTAAATAAGTAAATTTGCGGAGAGAAGAGAGTGAATACCATTGATATTTGACATCCTTCTTGTACGTGCTCCATAAATGTTGTTGGGTTTCATTTTCTGGAATCACTTCGACAGCGGTGAGTACATCGCGTTCAATGGCCTTCCCAGTGAGAGCAAGCATCTCTACTTTCAAATCCTCTGACATAAAAAATTGACAAATTTAAATTTGAATAAACTAGTTAAGGTATCATTCAGTTGCAATTCAATTCTCATTGTTTCAACTAATTTCAACACCAATGACCCCAGCATCAAATGATCAAGATTTAGCACTCCCAAAAATCAGATGTTGATAACATCAAAGTATTATAATAGAACATATTCATGTAATGCTTACAGAAATTCAGTGTCAGGTAGTGACTACGGAAATGCAGTGTCTATGACATCAGAATCTCTCTTCTTTTTTTTTTTTTGAGTAATTCAACTACCTGACAATTTCGACGAAAAAAAAAACACCTGACGTCATCCCACATTCGGATAAATTACGCTCTGTGCTCTCTTTACCCTTTCACAGACAACCAACAATCCACTCTGTAATTGCAACGTTATTGCAACGTACTTTTATATGTCAAATACACAGTTACATCGCAGCCTCTGATTCTTATAAAAACTATGCTCCTTTGCTCAGATTTCACTATCAAGATGAATATCTCCCAGTCCAATATTGAATGCTCATCCGTTACCAAGTCAATAGAACTTTGAACTGCAATGAGATAATCTGCTTTTGACGGACAGAATACTCGAAATAAGAAGCACTTTAAAGGCAAATGCTTCTGTAATTCCTTACTAGTGGCCCTTCTCTTTTTTTTATAGGAAAAAAACTAGTGGTCCTTCTCATTGTCCAATCTAGATATAAGCGGAATGGCTCACCAGGGAAGATAATGTCTGTCCGCTCAGACAATCTGAGTTCCCCAACAACAGAATCAGAACGAACTGGCATATATCTGTCAGACACAATTTCAAGATCAAGAATCAGACAAGAATTAATAAATTTATAAGCATAGCACTACATACTGCTTAGATTAGCTTATTACTAAAGAAATTGCTCCTTACAAAAACCCAATAGAAAATCATGATAAACACCCTAGTTTCAAGACAGCAATCGATAGTTCTTAAAATTAACCCTTGGCAAACAATAATCAGTGTCATAGAACCAAATAAAATGAGTTAAACTGTATATAAAACTGTGACACAGATGTTTCTCAACTTTTGGAGGAGTCACAAGACTACAATTTGACTTAACTGTTTGCACAAAGCTATATCCCTTAAAACTTCCATTATGTAGGCATTTCAGTCGTACTTGGAGGCAAGGCAAAGATTGATTATTAACAAATGACCACTTTCAAGCTTATATTGTTGCCTAAAATGCATCAATGCAGAAAGACCAATAACTTCAAGGTCATTTGAGAGACAGAAGCACAAGGGCACAGTTTCTGAGACTCAGGAACAGCAGTGTCTGCATCTTTCTTTTATGCATTTAGGCAGAGCATCACTAGAATATGAATCTAGTGCAAAATATCAAGAAACAGTCACCTTTTTTCGTAGTTTAATATGCACAACTAAAATTTTTCGAAGATTCACTGGATACTTTATCCTTGTAAGACACTTGCAAAATAACATTATACGGGAGAGGATTTGCTGAAAATTCTACAATTAAGAAGTACTAAAATTATCCCACTTTCAGTGAACAACAATCTTTTACAAAATCAATGGAGACACTAAGAAAATGTCCGATAAAGAATACAACTTGCAATGTACACCACATTAAATATTAAACCACGTCTTTTAATATTTTTAAGCTTTTAAATTGAAAATAGTCCACAAAATATTACATGCTATCAAAGCATGAGGTCCTGAAGTCAAATCCTGCCTACAAGTGAGGTGAGTAATACCATATTAAAATATTAAACTTTGCTTTTATTTAATAGCTTAAGCTTTTATAACAATATAGTCCCGCAAATTTTATGGTAACCCTTTTGTCTGGCTCAAACAAAATCTTTGGCTACCAAGAATTGAGAATTTAGTCGAGTACTGATTTCCAAAGTTTCAGATGAAAAGTATAACACTTACCATAGTTTTCATCGATAAGGCAAGTTAGCAAAATAGGTGTCAGCAAGAAACTTACCCGAATAATAAACGGCAATTGTAATCTGAATCTGACACTTCATAGGTTTTAGAATTTGCACCATTTATGATGTTGATTGTTCCCTCTGCATCTTCTCTATACCAACTATACAGACTCAACCCCTCATGTCCACCAAAGTAGTCTCCTTCTCCAGAATAAATACTCGAAGATAATTTCTTTATGCAAACATTAGACACCGCGGGCAAAGCTGGCATAACAATTTGCAAGAAGATGTTTAGAAGGGATGTCCAATCAAACTGATGAAATAAACATTGTCATATTGTGGGTAAGACTGACACAAGAGGGCACCTTTATTGTACATTGTCACTCAGAAAAGTATCAGTACCATTGGTCTGTTTCCATTTCCAATAATGCTAAGGAAAATAGCATATCATATGCTTATGCAAACTAAAAGAAAAGAATTGCAATTTAATCCTAAGTCCAAAATTGTTGTAAGAACATCAGACGGGTGAAAAAGAGAAAAAAGAAAAATGACTTGCTGCAGGGGATTGAGACCAGCACTTTGCATATCTTAACATATATAAGAATAATACTGGATGATCTCCTACCAGGGGAAACTGGAGAGGTGGAAATTGCAACTAAGGGATTTCCACATTTCCCGTCTGCGCGAGTAGGAAGCCAGTAGAGGGCCAAATATTCACCTACGTCTGCAATTGATGGAGTGTAGGTTCTGTACAGGAGTAGATCTATGATCAACATCTACTCTACAAAATGAAATTCTGGAAGCACAACATTAATCACAGATTGCTGAGTCTTGGAACTTACAAGGCTCTACCACATTCAATAACACCTTCATGAATATTAACAATATCCAATAGTTCAGGCTCATGCAACTTGTCCTTGACCCGGAACCAGATATACTCCCCAAGACCTTGCATGCCGCCAAAATAGGATTTGTTCGGGACTACTTCCTCATTCTCACAGCAATCAGGAATTAAAAGCTCCATCCCAACAGGATCCGCTGTTACACCAAAATGCCAACAAGATGGGAGACTCGATCAGTTACATACTTCTTTGACTAGCTTTCCTCAGTGGGCAGTTATTACTCAAATTATTTGAAGCAATGAACAAACAGTTATACTCACCAGGTCCAACAATATCAGACAGCAAGCCACTCGGATCGCCTTTCATTCCATCAATCCGCACAGGAGTGTAAACAAGTTCAATGCAAGTTCCCACATCCGCCAGTGTCAAATCAAGGAAATCTGTACAAAGTAAAAGAATATCTGACTGCATAACCATAAAGGAAAACGTGGATAGCACACACTGCAAAAATATAACTCACCTTCAGTGCTTAATTTCTCCTTAGCACCGTTACCTCTCAACCTGAACCATTCAAATACGCACTGGCCTCTCTCCCTGAAACAAATAATAGTTCTGTTTCAGGACTAAAATAAATAACAACAACAAAACCAAGCATATCCCACTAAATATGGGTAGCTAAATGGATTCTATTATTTCCTTGTGCTTGATCCTATGAAATTACTGACAGATTCTCATGTATCATACCCTCCACTATAGGAAACTGCAACACTTAAGCACTGTCCTTCTATCAGTGATCCAACGAACTCTAGAGAATGACAAGTTGGGGGACCTGCATCAAAATATTAATGCAAGATTATTGTCAACTCCAATAAAATCCTTGGTACGTTGGAAGAATAATCCCAACATAAAATATTCAAAGACAACATTCTAGCAAAAAGTATCTCACAAGACTCGGACAAATTCAAGAACATAGAATGTAAGAACTTAACTAACCCGGTGCAACTGGGCCAATTTGTTCAGAAAGAACAATTGGCCCTCGAGCCCAGTCAGCTCTGACCGGCTCACAGGAAACAGAGATGAAGCAACCAATTTCATCGAATGAGGGCATGTACGATGAAGAAGTTGCACCTCTAATTTCATACGGTGTGCCATCTGGGCTTGTCTGCATTAATTTTACTACAGTTACATAATAAGAATAAAAAGCTCTATACTAGGGATCATGCAAAAAAAATTGAGATGATGATCTGTTGACTATGAAAGAAAGTTAATAGCATTTTATTTATCAAAAGTACCCGGAACCATCTAAATATGGAGTCTCCTTCTTCGCCACCCCAATATCTCTTATCAACACTTAACAGATTTCCTTCAACTGCATCTCCAACTATTTGCAAAGAAAGCAATTTGGGACTTCCTGCATGGCAAAGCAGCATTGAGAATAACAGATAACAAAAGCATAAATAATAACACCTCCTTACATTGAACTATATAAGTTCACTAAATTCAAATGGTAAATGTTGAATGCTGCATTGAATTTGGATGATAATAATGAGAACAAGACAAACATATATCTCTTATATTTACTTGTAAGTAATGATGAGTCAAAGGTTATACCATTATTCATCTGCATATAATAATCTTTTAAAACAGAAAATATTTCTTTTCATGTTCAAAAATATGAAGGGAAATTCATTAATACTTAAAAAAGGTTGAGCCAAACAAGCTCTTACAGATTCATTTTCAAGAGACAGTATTATGATATTATATTAAAAATCTTACATCTGTTCATATATCATGCATTGTAGATCCTCTGCCAATCTAAAGTAGTTTAACAGCCTTGGCAAGAGCTCCACATAGAAAGAGATTGGTAATTTCCGCATTCTCTTAAAAGCGCTTTGTTAAAGCGGGAGGATACCAGTGAAAGAATCTGAACTTTTGAACGTGAACAAAAAGGACTATAGGCTGATGTGTTTTTGGAAAGAAGTAGCAGTGCCGGATAAATAACTCTTCCCACCCTTAAAAGGTTAGACAAAAACCCAGGTGCTACATCCGATGTGCAAATATTGGATGATGAAGGATTCTGTCCCAGGTCAAATATTGAAATTGGATAGCATTGGAAATTTAAGGATGTGAAATTGATATTCGCTCCATCTGTCTTTGAGCAGAAGTAGGAGCGCAAGTACCGGGTGATGAAGGATTCTGTTGCTAGTCAAATGTTGCAATTGGATAACATAGGAACATTAAGGATACGAAATTGATAGGACTATTCACTTTATCTATCATTGAGCTGGAAGATGCTGGATACCGTATGCAAATATTGGTGATGAAGGATTGTGTCGCTGGTCAAATATTGCTTTAGGAAGACATGAAAATTGTGGATTTTTAGATGGAGAGAAACTCTTGTTCTCATTCTCACATTCTCTGCTGCTTTACAGTATTATATTTATAGGCTAATACACAGAGAAATCCTAGCAAACAAAATAGGAAACAAATCCTAAATAGGTTAACAGCTACAATCCCACGATTTGTGGGATTTGACCAGAATCGAAAAACTCCTTAAATAGGAAAACCCTACTCCTAAATCAGTCAGTTTTCCGACATATTTACAGCCAGATAATCTGGCTATTTACAGCTCAACAAAAACATTAAGAATGGACAATTGAAAGAATTTTGCACTGTCTTTGAGGAGAAGTACATGGACGTAAAACCAACTTCACATGAAAAAGGATCCAGACACAAGACAACCATTACTGATGCATGCTTAGAGTGCTTTATTTGGGTTACTGCACAAGCTTCTCATGTCAAGTCACCACCCTTTTATGTATTAGACTGTTTACACAATTTCTAACTTGTTCTGTTTAAGGGGATGGTACCCTTTGGTCCATGATATAGGTTTGTTGATCAGAATGATACATTGAGATGATTTTCCATGATTAGAGATGACAACCTACCGGGACGTGTGCGTTCCTGTCCCATGCAGAGTCTTGGTTCACCAATGACACCATCATCACGCACTGGTGTACATTGAAAGGAAATGAACTTGCCAATTGCATCTTTCGATATGCAATATTGAAGACGCCCTGAGACCTCAGCTACTAAAGCACCAGAGTCAGACTCCGCCTGCAGATTGCCAGGAACATGTTAGCCCCAAGCAGCATTACACATTCTAAAGGCAAAGAAGATGTACTATAATTGAATGACACATTCTCTCACTAAATTCCATTCAGAAAAAGGCAAGTTTCCTGATATTAGCAATTTCCAATTTCATGTTCAACTGCCTTATCATGAAGCCTCAAACAGCAAAACAAATAGAAAAAAACAAAAGTAAGAGGTTTCTGCAAATTCTCTAATGACAGTATAGACTAAAGTTCAGTAAATACTAAACCAACGGCCTCAAAGAAAGAATTTGTTTTCTGAAGCTACATGATGACAATGAGGCCAAATATGTATAACGATTACCTAATCTTTCTCCATATCTTAATAGCCTCGAAAGGTATTCTTTTGGTGTAAACTACAATGACACCCCTCAAATTTTCTGGAATTGCTATTGCACCCCTCATCTTTTATAAATATTGAATCTGTCGCCCTACGAGAAGTTATTGGATCCCAAATGATTAAATTATGCTGACTTTTTTGGGTTTAGCTAGACTACAGCAGTCGATATGAAATATAATGAGTCAATGACAAGCTTAAATGCATTGGTGAATGGATTGTGGTCAATCTAACTAAAATACAAGTGATTATAATCAATTTATACTATAACAAAGTGCCAAATATTTGACAAGGACATCAACTAGAGCCCACAGACTTCAAAAGGATTAACTAAAGCATCCTCCACATATTTAACTATTTTGAGGTCCAGCTATTACTGAATTGGATGTGATTGTCAATTCCTCTATTTATTACAAACACTGTGCATCATTATAGTTTTCTAATAAAATAGGGGTACCCTTGCAGTTTACCGACTACTAGAGGAATGCTACATAGACTTGCTAAATAGGGCATGGCAAGTCGGAGATAGAGCCTAACTTTGTTAACAAAGTCTCGCCACTCGCAAAAATATGCATATTAATTTCAGGGTAGGGCGGGCCAGCAGGCCAAGTCAGACTTTCATATGTAAAATACTTTCCCAAGCCCATCCATTCACATTTTTAGCTTGGAAAGGCTGAGCAGCAGCATACTGGTCCAATCCGAGAAAAACCAGCAAATTTCAAATATGAGTGTCAAAACACAGTATGCAGTTCGGAAGGTCTTTTAGAACGAACCTCCTCTTTCCACTGAGAGCCACACAAGCGCAACACTATGAATCATTTAATTATGTTTTTCTGTTTCACAGTATTTGTCATCACATATTTCAATTTGATGGAAACATACACACTAACTGAAAGAATCTGTGTCACTGCACAATTAGTTAAGTTGATTAACTTCAAAGAGTCTGTAATACAATGGAAGTCCGCTGCCAAAAAAAGCAGCTATTAAATATGAAGTAAACATAAGTCAAGAGAATGTTGCTTGCTTGCTACTGTTCCTCCAGCAAATTTTTTGACATATTAGAGGGATAAAATTTCGAGGGATTTTGAGAGTCAAGAACCCGAGGGTCTATTTGTGGCTGTGAGAGGAAAAACCTAAAGACCACTGTACCCTTTATACTTCTAACAGTAGCAACTTTGGCTTTACCAAGACTCATACATTTTTGTTAGTGTTGATGATTGAATTTATTTAATACTAAAAACCTTAAATCTTTAGAATTAAATAAGTCTAAACATTTTCCTAATTTCTTACCCAAAAAAAAATTTTCCTAATTATTTAAAATTAAAACATTTTTTCATTTTGGTGGGAAACTCAACAGTAAGAGGCCACAATTTATTAATGTGAAGACAGATAGTTACAACTTTTGAGGTTTCGGTTTACAGAAAACCACTCTCCAATTTGGATTATTGTTTGACTTTGTAACACTCCTTCACCATCTCGTTCCCCCCCCACCCCCCGTTTCCCTCGCCTACTCTCAGGCTAAGAAATGGACTGGAAGCGAGCATGAAATGGTATCCAAATGGAACCTTGTAGAAACTTCCCTTTATAGCTTATATAGGTGTGTGCGTGCATGCTCTAAACATAAATGCAATTAAAACGTTTTCCTACAAAGTTCCTACAGACAAAATAATTTAATCAATTACAAATGGAAAGTGTTCAAGTATTATCCTACATTGATTGACAACGGGTCCTAAATGCTCTTTATATTCATGTGGTCTCCCTCTACCTAATAGCTTAAGCTTTTGGATTGGACTTTCTAACATGGTATCAGAGCCAATGCTATCCCTTTCGTGAATGTGCGTGGTAAAAAATTCCATTCGAATGTGCATAGTCAGAATTTCACATGATACTCGTAATCTGGCTTGCACGTGAGTAGGGGTGTTGAAGAATTATCCCACATCGATTGACAAAAGGTCCTAAATGCTCTTTATATTTATGAGGTCTCCCTCCACCTAATAGCTTAAGCTTTTGGGTTGAACTTTCTAACAAAAAAGGCACCTCTCACGCATGGTAAATACGTAAGCTATTATCAAACTCTATCAATTCTTGATTTAACTTCATTATATGTGGATTATAATATTCTATACTGCAGATTTATAGCACGAAGACATTTCTAATTAGCGACTCAAACTATCAAAATGGAATTGTTATCGTTTTCATCTATCTTTTCTTCTTAAAGATCACAAAGAACTTTAATTTTTAATCATTGCATCAGTCAAATTGAAGTTTCAACATAGTTCATGCCTTGGAAAAAGTTCACACTCAAAAGGCACTTTGCGGATATACTGTGTCAGCTGACTATTAGCTAGCAAATTTGTAATTTTGACCTCATAGTAAGACAACCATCTGTTCATTAGTTTATTGTTACTATGATAGGTCTTAGTACAGTCAAGATCGAAACATTCTAGGATTTAAGTAATAGTGCATATTCAAGTGGTTCAACCGTATCATTCGGTTTACAGGTAATTGGTTTCCCATTGACTGGTCACTATTTAGCGTCGGTCAAAAGACTGTCGTGCATAATATAATTTTCCTTCTTTTCACAGATGGGTTTTGCAATGGATATTACACATTTCTTTTGAATGTTATGATTCACTATTAGTGTGATTGAGCCAGCCATGATCTGAATCTGCACTAAACTCAATTAACTGATAGACAACTTAATGAAAATATGTTCATGTATATTCCAGAGAGAACACAGATGCTAGGAGAAATCAGCTTATTGCACCAAATACGGAACTTCCACAAACACGGAAGTGAAGTACCACTCACAAGCAAGACAAGATTTACCTCATGAAGATACCACTTGTAGATACTTTTTCCTTCATGGCCGCCAATATAACCATATGATGCTGTCAGTATCCCACCTTCCATATATTCACCAGTGATAGACAGAAAATTCAAGCTAGGAGGAAGATCTGTAGTAAATATAACAATAATCAGGCATGTTGGTAGAGTAAAGTTGCTGAAGAGTTAGGAAATTCTAACCAGACTACATAACCAATATATCCAATATTGAAGCAGACTATGTAATGCCATCTGACCTTAAAGTAGACAAGGTAAATCAATCAAAAGCTGGCTTTTTTCTCTTCAACAAAGCAACCTCCTTGTCACCTCATTGTAAAATCCTTTTAGTAATCCATAAAAATATATGGTTGTGCAGAAAACCTGGTAAATACTATCACAAACAAATATGATTGTGCAGATTGTCTAAGACCAATCAATTTGATAGCTCAAAGACTTACTTATTAGGGCATGCTGGTTATGGAATAGATGATAATGAACCATAAAATAGGTTGAGACAACTAAAGGCACTTCCATCCCCTTAAAACAAATTTAATTTTGAAGTGCTCAGCAATAGATGTAGCACCATGAGATCAAATACAACCAGAAGAACGATATCTACTGAAGACAGATAAATACATTCATCTTTCAAGAAAACAAAACAGAACTGAAATAAGCCAACAAAACCATTTTTGTATTATATCTTCTGTATTGAGACAATGCTAAGTCAAGATGGAGAGACATAAAACTTACTCTCAACGGCTCTTTCAGACACAACATAAGCTGGTTGACCAGATTCACCATCTGGAGTCATGGGAATGTATTTTGCGACTATGTGATATCCAACAGCCCCCAAAGGTATGCGGAGTGCCTAGAAAACAGGAAAAGCAAAAGTAAGAATTTTCATTGAATAACCAACAAAACAGACTTATAAACACATCCAAATTAATCATACATATGATCTCTCCAAACAAAGAACAATTTACCTTGGCAGTTTTTGAAGCGCTCAATGCTTCTAGACCATTTTCTCCATCCAAAATTGGAGAACTTGTTTTAAACCATTGCACTCTACTGGAGGCTTCAGTTCCTCCAGTAACATAGCCAGTAACTGTAATCTTACTGTTCTCTCTCAAATCACCAATTATTTTCACTTGTGCCACTTTGGGGGGGGAGCTGAAATTTAGTCAAGGTAGAAGCATTAGAAATGAAGGAAGCCAACAGAATGGTGTAGAACAACATCAGCTCCACTGAGAACATACTAGCACGGGGGTCGAGAAAGAAGGTTGTTTTCAAAAATTTACACATGGACATCAACCAGCTACAAAGACAATACTTAGAAGCCCATGTCCACAAATTCGACTAGAGATAAAATAAGTCCCAGACACTTCACATAAAAGAGGTGGGCACCTCAAAACACCGCTGTTGGTATCAGCTCGATAATTCCAGATGAAAAACTTCCTAATGGGTGATGGACAAAACTTGCTGAACTATGCAAGAAAAGAGAATCACTATCGGCTGCCTAACATAAGACATATAAGACTTCCACAATCTTCATTATTGGCACCTATTGAGCACAGTGATACATCTATGGATGTACACACCTTCAAACTCATCATGCCTGCCAATTGCATCTAGTTGTTGTTCTTGGATCCATAAGTCCTAGAATAACTATGCGCCACAATATGGTACAAGACCTGTTTATTTTCTCCATAGTCCAGAAAAGGAATAGTTATCGTTCAAGTCCAACCACACAAAGTCATCCGTTAAGCTATTAGAATCATATATGTGCACTGCTCATAAAAATTAGTCCAGGATTGAGGTTTGATCATCACAAGGACACATAGTTGATGGCTCTTGCAAGCAAATAAATGTTATGTTGATATAGCTGGGTCTCAACAGCTGGCCAAGGATTCATTGGGACAACATTGTCAACAGCCTTATCAGATGTACCGTGACAGATGGTATAACTAAAACAAAAATATCATTAGGTGAGAAAGAACATACAACAACATATCTCTTAAGTATTAGAGCAAATCAAAGTTACCTCGTTTTACTTTAGAAGACAACACAGAAACCGATTCCCCTTCTTGTCCTGAAAATTAGCAACCGCTTTGTCAGAAAAAGAAGAAATAATAAGCTTTAAAATGAGTAAAGATCATAACAATTATATACTACAGTCGCAAGTGGACCAACCCTCAAAATTTATCGGAATATAGACAAAATTTAGTCTTCGCCCAACATCTTCCTTGGTCAATGTATACTCAGATGTTCCTCTGGACACCAACACAAAATCTCTGGGAAAAAGATGCAAATGAAACAGATTATGTCAGAATCATTTCTAGAATTATGTAGCATGCACAATGACAGCACAGTTAGACTAACTTCAAACTTTTAACATAGTTTTTGGTGCCATAAAATTTACGTTTGGCTATGCAGTGATATTCTCATGCCTCTTCACGGTGTTGGGAAGTTGTAACCATCCAAAACATTCTGACTATAGGTTTATATGGAGAAGTGTGAAATTAGCGGCAAACCATAAGATGAATTGGCATGGCCTGAATGATGAATTGGCATCGCCCATATTCAGGTGTTAAGATCTGTACAACTCTCTTTTGTCTCCCCATCAATAGTCACTTTTACACTTTAGTCTCAAGCCAAATCCTAATTGTGCATCAAGGGGATCATAATAGCATTTAAATATTAAATCACAACTCCTTCTATGACCTTAATTTATTGAACATATTGTCGGTGGTACAGCTTAATTTCAACAAAAAGAAACAAGTATGAGCATATGTATGTCCTTACACAATATTTTGCGTACTTCCAATAACAAACCTTAGAATTTGCCAAGTAGTGACTAAAACTTTCAAGGAAATAGAGTACAGTACAAATTTGTATAATCATGTTTGATATTTTAATAACCATACAAGGACTTTAATGCTACTACGAAGAAAACATATCTAGAAGAAGAAAATAATAAAAATGCAATTCTAAAAACACAATAAGTAACAGATCTAACCCAAAATTTCAAAAAGAGATGATTAAAATAGTGTAGCAAATTCAGAAATTTTTCTAGCCAAAGGGGAATACACGCATGAACAGAATGGTTATACTAGCCTGTTGTCAATGTTCTCACGAAGCCACTCAAACATACTCGGACCCTCACGTCCTCCAAAGTAGTCTCCAACTCCCTTTATTGTATTCCCTTCAACAACCTCTCCAATGATTTGAACATTATTCACCGATGGAAAAGCTGTTAGAAGCAAGTACTGGGATCATTGCCACATATCATAAAGATTTCTATTCGCTCACATGAAAAGTACAAAGACCAACAGAAGAACTGGAAGAGATATTGTGACTAATGGAAAACTAAGAACTTCAAACGCAGACACATGATAAAAGAGCAAGAAAAACACTAAACCACCGAAGGTATCCAGAGAGAAGCGAAATAGCTCTTATTATATGTCACGTGCAAATTATCTGGTACCTAAGGAAAGAAAGGAGGATAAAAGGGAATAAAATTAACCACTCAGACAGATTCATGAGAATACAAGAGGGACTTTATATCCTTCATGCAAATGCTATCAGGACAATTTCAGTTGTAAAATGAGAGTGGATTTTTCAGGTCAATCAAGTTGGAAAGTGTTTCACAAGCATAGACCTTTTTCCTTTTCTTTAATCGTATTGTTTTTACTTCTCCTCAGTGGGGGAAGTAAGATCTAAGAAAATGAGCATTTAAAACAAGTAAAAAATTAGGAATATGCTGTTGATTGAAAAGAACAGCATAATCAGGTCCATGACTGCTAAAAGACCAATCTTCAGGGCAGGATGCTCCATTTTTAAGACGGAAAACTACAAGTTCTACGACCAGAACTTATAAGTTCTACGAAAACAACTATAATCATTTCCACCTGCTTTGATGAAGTCAGTGTACTTATACTGTGGCTCTCCTTTGGCACCTTCCTCTGTTACCGGTGTGTACATAAAAACCAGACTTGTATCAATGTCATCCAGGGTCAACTGATATTCCTCCTCCTCTGCCCCAGGTATAACTGTTGGACTGCTGTTCCACTTTCTTCTTAACCAACTGAAACATTAAACATTATTTTCTTCAGATACTATCAAGCAGACATGCACACACAACAAATCCTGCATGCATTCAAGAAGCAAACCCACCTGGCAACACCTTTTCCCGGGATTCCACCACACCAAGCAACCTTTGCATGGCCCCTAATTACATTTCCTTCCACCAACTCACCATGCACTTCAAGGCTAACAACCTTTGGGATTTTACATCCTATTGAAAGGACACAGTCAGGAAGGGAGAACCTTAACATGCCAGATATATTAAATGAATCTGTCATTCTTGAGTAGCTGAACATTCTTCATTTCCCAGGTAAGACGGGACACAGTTCCTCAGAGAAGAGGAAAAAAGAAAAAACAGATGTAAATGGCCATCAATGTTCCAACTAGAATCGAAACACAAAATAGAAGAGTTGTAGACATTAGGAGAAAATGCATGTCTGATTTAACACAGCAAAATTTATGCCCGAAAGAAGCTGTGTGAGATAATAGAAAGAGGTAGAGTCATGCCAACAACATTTCACCAAAGAGGATTCATTAATCGTAAGGGAAAGCTAAGCAGTTAACTTCAAATATTCACTGTAACAAATGAAAAACACGCCATTGGAAGATATCTCAGTTCTTTCATGAACATCCTGGCAGGAAAAGGAAAAAGGAAAAAGAGGTCCCATGTGCAATTGATCAATATTTCATTTGGTTTCTGAAATTAAAAACTGAGTGAAACAGTGGGAGGGGGACCAAGGAATTTGTCTTGCAAGTGCACCAAAAGTGAAATTTAATCATACTTGCCATTCTGTGAAGATACATTCCCAAAATGATTGGTTCCAAACAAAAGTTATACAGTTTACCTGGTGAGACTGGTGAGGATATGGCAAAAATAGAAGGATATTCAGTTTCCCCCCAACACAGGAGTGCACTCCACTTTCAGTATTTTACCAATTTCCTCATTCTTTGGCAAATAAACCTGACCAGTTATAGAAAGAGCTTAGAAAGGAAAGAATGAGAATACCATCAGCCAGTATTAAGAAGCTTAATAAATACAACACCTCCTCAGTAGCATCAGGAATCATGGTAAAATTCGATGGTGTTCTCTCTCCAACAAACCACTGATATTTCAATCCTAACTGCTGGTCAACAGTCAGAGTGCTGTCTTGAACAAAGGTGAAATGGCAGCGGCAAACATCTTCTTCGAATGGTCGATCAACAGAGGCTTCTTTGAGCAGGTAGCCCGGAGGAAACTGATCCTTCCATTGCTCCAACAGAAACCGAAATGTTGAATCTGCTTATGGGAAAATACACTTCATGAAGAATTAATGGTTGCATGAAACTAAGAAAATCCAAGATTAAGTGCATAGAACAATATGCACTAGCAATAAAAATGTAGAAACAACCGACTTATTTGTCTTGTTCCATCTTGACATCACTATAAATGCAAATTTAGATACAAAATTAATCACCATTGATGATTCATCCTCTTACAGGAAGGACGGCGATTGGATCCTTTCACAACCATTCCCAAGGATACGGTCAATTAGAGAGAAGAAACTAGTATCTGAGTAAAAAAGGCCACTTTCTTTACAAGGAAAATAGCATACAACAAAATCTGGATTCCAAAATTTGAGAGAGAAACTAAAGTCGAAAAACAGCCCTTGTTAAGTCCAAAGAATCAACAAGTCTCTGTCATTATGCAAGTGGAGAAGCATATGGACGAGGAAATTCATTAATGGGAATTTGACAGATGCCAATTAGAAGGGCAGTCCTAGATTTGCATAGAAATGTGGAATGGGTCTCAAAGCAAAGACATTTCCAATATCTTACACAATTATCTTTTTGTTTGGTGTGGCAGGAAGTGACTGGAGAAACTACAAGGAAATTGAATTGTTTTACTGTTACCAAGCTCACTAGGCGCACAAGAATAACACACATAAAGACTCCATGAAAGAACATCCCTAATAGATCCGTGGTTCACAAGTTTAATCAGCAGATAGTTTAGTCTGCAATAATAATAATAATAGAGTGCAATACTCATAGTTAATAGGTATGGAAATTTATTTCAGTATACTAGTTAACATTCATTTAATGTCTTACAACAATTTAGAGAGAGAGAGAGAGAGAGGGAGAGGGAGAAGGAACCTATTGCCATATCTCATATTTAATATATAGGAACATCTTCAGTTGCGAACCAAAATGTCATCCACACGAAGCAAGAATATGTAAAGAAACATACAAATGCCATCCAAGGAAAACATGTACTTTAGATGGATAATTACGTCCACCTTGCAAAGCCATTCACCAGGTTCGCTAATATCAAAGCCACAGTTAGAAAAGGATGGTACTGAAGACTGAATATCATATGTATTTTATTGGTATATCTTGTAAGTGAAGACATGAGTGTACTTAACTACCTTATCAGCTCTTCAATAAACCTTCAGGAATCTAGATATGCTTAGAGAGCGATCCAAACAAATTGAGAGGTTTTACTTTTTACATAAAAGCTCAATCCAAAGCCAACATGTGTTTACAATAATCAATTCAACTGACGTTTTTCAGCATAAGACCTGCAAAAAGTATGGTATAAAGAAGCCATACCAGCCGCATGATCTGAGCGGCAGAACTCCCATCCATCTCTGATGCACAAAGCTGCGACTTTGGGATAACGCTTTGCAAGTACCACCTCCTCACGTGAAAGATCTATTGCCAAATTGTATAAATCAGTACAACGGGAAAATTAAGAAATTCAGCACCTAAAGCATTGGCTAGTTGATCCTGGCCAATAATGAACTTACTGAGCTGAATGAAAATTTAACTTACAGGATCTACCCTAACCCAAAATCTATTTAAAATGACTTAAAATTGGGTTGAATTGAATGCTAAGGTTGAGCTGCCTGTTGCCCAACCACCGACTCCCTTCCAGTATCTCCAATATTTCTTACGCTTGACTGACTATAAAAGAAGCCTTAATTGCATTGATTTAAATATAAACAAAGTAGCAATTACATATATGTCACCTAGATGTAAAACTTCTTATCTTAGACATGGAAAACTGCAGTTACCTCTGTCATTGAACTTTTTCAGAGTAGGACCCACAAGTAAGATTGAAGCAGCTTCCAGATGAGGCATTTTAAGTATGGGATTCTCCTCTAGTCGTAGATGCTACATCACAAGACAGAAACAACAAAATTAAAAGCAAACCTGCACAGTTATCATTAATGTTCCTTGGATTCACTGTTGGAGTTCAAAGAAACAGACTTAAGACATATTTCTGCCAAAATATAGACGTTAGCTCAAGGCTTTCTAGTAGTTGAGCCATAACGCTCATCATACAGTACACTAAGCAGTGTCCATTACCAAATATTGAAACAAAACTACAGTTATTGGTCTGGTCAGCAGTTGATTAGTTAGAGTCGGCCTGCGGAAAGAAGAGATATTAGTCAACTCCCCCTGGATTGGGCCAGGTAAGTTAAGTTTCCCAGTCTTCCATTCCACAATCATGGATTTTTTAAGATTTCACAAACCGCTGAATCCCTCCGACCGGAAAGAGGAGGAGCTACAATCAAATCTATTATCAACTATCCTAAGACATTCTTAACCTTGCCCACCACACTTTGGGGTGAACACCCATCCAAACAAGGGTCAATAGTTCAGCATTTAGGCCGTAACATCTAGCTACCTTCCCCTAAGCTCCTAGGCTAACACATCCGTTTTCTTGCTTTAAAGAGTTCCTTATTCACAAGTAGTACTGTTAGAAAGAAAAGAAGATATGTGTTTAATATAGATATCCCCAACCTTTAAGTTTAGTTGGGAAGGGAGGTACTTAATACTTGAAAACCCGCTCATTTCTCATGCATATTGTGAATTCTATTGCCAAAGACAATGATATCTGTTGAAGAATTATCCCACATCGATTGACAACAGGTCCTAAATACTCTTTATATTTTCATGCGGTCTCCCTCCACCAAATAGCTTAAGCTTTTGGATTGGACTTTCTAATATGGTGTCAAAGCCAATGCTATCACTTTCGCGAATGTGCGTGATAAAAATTCCATGTGAATGTGCGATGTCAAAATTTCACGTGCTGCCCGTAATCCGGCTTACAAGTGAGTGGAGGTGTTGAAGAATTATCCCACATCGATTGACAATGGGTCCTAAATGCTCTTTATATTCATGTGGTCTCCCTCCACCTAATAGCTTAAGCTTTTGGGGTGGACTTTCTAACAATATCGAAAAGCGTGGCAAATACTCAAGACAATCAAAAAAGAGATTTAAAAGGATGCTAAAGACTCTGGCCATTTAAACCAAATTGCAAGAGATAAGACTGACATTTTGAAGAAAACAGGATATGTAAAAATTGGGAGCTGGGAGTTATTTAAGTAGCTAGTGAGGTTTGTATGTAACCGTTACATGGCTAAATAAGTGTGAAGCATATTGGCTTCCTTGATTCAGAGCATGAAACATACAGCTGCCGTAGTAAAAATATGGATCGACTTGTACTTATTATAGAACACAGAAAAACTGAGGACATAAGTATGCCGATTGCCAACCCACCTCAAGTACAGGCAAATGAGGGAACCCCTTTAGAGTGGAAATTTTGTTCTTGCTAGCAGCTAAAACCTGCATGAAAGATATATAAGAAACAATCCAGTATGATCTGCTTAAGAAGAAGGAATGGGGTGGTGCTATTGGCAATACAATCACATAAACTTGTACCTACCTGTAGGCGTGGTTGACTTGCCATTGCCAACGACTTGAGCTTATTTTGAGCAACAGAGAGAAACTAGAGGAAGATAGAAACACAAATAAGTTAATGTGAGTTCAAACATCAGCAAAAAAATAATAATAATTGCAACCATTGATCACAAGATAAAGTAATGTTCCAATGAATTACCTCTAAATTAGGGAACTGAGGAAGACTTGCTAGGGAAGTGATTTGATTTCCAGCCAAATAAAGTTGCTGCACAGATTACATCTCTATCATGACAAAGGACATTAACCTCCAGAGCAGCCAACAGATTAAATACTGAAAAACATGCCTGTAAAGCCTTGCAATTTCCAAGCGGTTCAAAGCCAGGCCCTTTAAAATCATTGAAACTCAAATCAAGAACCTGAAAAGAAAACTTAAAATGCTTAGCATTTGCTGATTAACTCACTTAAAGGCCCATTTGCAAGGAAGATGTAACCAACCACAGTAAATGAGGAGACAATTTGCTCGAACTTTTAAAGTTTGTTAATATTGCTGAACAGAATCAAGTAGCTTGAAGCACGATGACAGACCTTGACGCGGCTGAGTATCTCAACCCCTTCAAGTGTAGATAAAAGATTGTCTCTGAGGTAAACAAACTGCAAAAGAGGATTGTAAGTTGTACAACAAAAAAAGTAAAACCTCTTTCTAGTGCTAGAGCTTATATTTATCTACAAACTGGAAATCTTGCTATTGAAATATCAAGAAAAAAACAACAAGAAGCAAATGTTAATAGAATTTTGTTGAACCTTCAGAACGAAAGAAGTCGATGTTGAGGACATTAAAAGTCATGGATGAATAGGAATAGCACCATCCAATCAAGAAATGTGCCATCCAAAATTCAAATTCAAAGGGAAATCAAAAGATCATGTATAGAAAATGAGATCCAACCATGAACCAAACCAGTTACCCAAAGTTCATCAGACATTTTGGAGAATAACACATGATGTGCTCATACCTGCTAAATCATGATTATACAAACTTCTTCTAATTAATATCAGAATTTAGTGCCAAGAATAATTTGGATCCCAATGAGAGGAAATACATGGTTCAAGTGTGAAGGGGAATATCTCTTGATTAGTATAAGTGAATATTTAATGTACAGTAGCATACTTGTGATGTAAACAGTCATTCATTCTTTAGAACAAACAAATAAGTAGCTGCACAGAAAATATACCAATTCAGTCTCAAATCTTTTTCTTGTCTCACTTTGGCATGAAATTAGAGCCATGGCTTTTAACATAACATGACAATAGATCTAAGTTTAATTGCCATCATGCCCCCCCCCCCCCCCAGCACAAATTTTACAAGTGCTTCTTGTTTATCTCATTTCCTGCTCTTCATCAAGGCTGCACATGATGGTGGGTCTTAAATTTATCTCACAATGTTTAAGGGAACTTATTCTGGCCTTTTCTACATTTTATTTCCTCCACCTAATAGCTAAAGCTTTATAATTAGATCATTTACCATAATATAGCATCAACCATTTGATGTGGAGTGCGAAACCAAAAAACAAAGCTCTGGCTTTTACTACATGCTATCCGTGCAAATATAACATTGTCTAAGAAGTCAGGATTCAAACACGCAGCGTCTGCATTGACAATGTGTGATCATTATTAGGCTGCATAACACAAAACGCCCAATTCAGTATTCTACAAAAAAAAATATTGACTCCACTTCAATAGAGAGAAGTTGGCTCTTGGTGAAATTGCACAAGCCTTCATGAACTTGCTAATTTCTTAATTATCCTCAAGTAAATTTCATTGGTTACAAGCTGAGTTTAGTTGATATAGATGCTCCAGCCATAAGGACACCTGTTTAGGATATGTTTATGAAAGGATGTGTATATGAAGCTGATTCTGTAAATAGTCATACTTTGTTTATCAGGGATGAGCTAAAATTTTATGGAATTACTTTGGGAGCAGATGTAAGCTTCATTTGGTTCAACCAGGTATATCTTGGGAATGGAACCATGATTTATTTATAACATGATATCTTGTTGGGTGTCCAAAAAGCACGACCGACCTGACAAATCAAACCAAAGTGAAAAGTTTTGATTACATTACCATCCAAATCAAACTCAAGTTCATAAAAGTTTCAATTCAGTCATTTTACACCACCACCCTCCCTTCCCCTGATGTTGCATGTCATTTTGGCAACACAGCCAAAATCATACTTCAAAGCTCTCTATCTGCTAGATTAAAACATTTTAGTTCCAACTGAGGTCTGGTCTCTCAAAGTGACCCACGATCCACCAAGTGTAAGCTTGAGTATTAGCACATATTATTTCGAAACCCAATCCTTTTGAAGTTACAGAGCAGATCATCAGCTTTTAACAGCCTCACATTCCCACACCCTCTCTAACATCTGTTTACCATCCCCTCTCTCTCTCTCTCTCTCTCTCTCTCTCTCTCTCTCTCTCTCTCTCTCTACCTACCTACCTACCTACCATTAAGAATCACCCGTAGATGAACAAAACTCTCCAACCAACTTAAATAACTTTATCTTTGAGACAACACTATCACAAGTACGTGCGCTAGGCAACAAACAGATGCTAAAATTAAACAGGATCTTATTGAAAATCATTGTCAAAAACATTGTACAGTTAGTTTACAATTTATCAACCAGAAGGTCAGAGCCATCCAGGAGCCACCACTAAGAGAAGCCAAGTCAAAGGGATAGTAAATTCTTTAATGAACACCAGTAAATTGTGACTACAGTATCCAAAAAGCTCGAGTGAAAGAAAATCTTTTACCTCTAAATTTGCTGTCAAGTTCAGGCCACCAGCACTGAGAGTACGCACTTTGTGACCCCTTAGATCCAATCTCTAACAGGAAAACAGAGGATGTTATATAGATGATGACTCATAGACAAAAACAATACTTCATGGTCAATTCAGTGGAAAATATTAGGTCATTCCAAGTTTGGGGCCAGGCATGTCTGAAAGGATATGAGTTGCGGAGAACAAAGAGGGGCAAGGGGTTTGATTTATCAAATTTACTGCATGCTTAGCATTTTAAAATAATAACAAAACATAAAATAATCAGGCAAAACGTACTCAAGCATAATCTAATTAAGCACCCAGATACCAACTCTCTTGCAAACACTTAGTTTCCCCACTTTTCTTTCTTAATTTTGATGACACAGGCTATTGAACCTTTCAGCTAGACTAACCCCCACGAAATGCACACAACATGCCTTCTTCACAAATTTGTCTCCCTTTTTTTCACAGCAAAGGCCTTACGAGGGCTAATTTCCACACACGGATGACTCTTAGGGCACAGGAGGTTTGCCCCACAACATCAATGCATTTAAAATTCTGTAACTCTTGTATGTGATCATCAAGCGACTATTTTCGGTTTCAAGCCATTCAATGCCCGTGACTGTTGAGAGTTGTGCTTTTCTCACTGGCCTTACATTTTGATCAGTTTTCCTCAGAAGGAAAAACAAATGAATACCTAAGCAACCAGACCGGTCTATGCTAAGAAGGAAAGTAATGATAACATCTGTTCCAATTACAATCTATTAAGGGCCTGTTTGTTTGCCATTAATCAAAAGCAGGAAGTTCTTTTTTTTACTAACCCACAGAAATTTAAATTGTTATCTAAATCTCGAAAAAAGTCATTCGAGATTATATGTTAATTAATATGTCAGCATTCATATGTTGTGAAAGAGTCAAGTATTTTGGGTTAAAAAATTCAAAGTGTGTAAGCCGCAACATTTTGATTGAGCAAAAAGTAAAAAGCAAAAGTCAATCTAGTCACGCCTAAATCATCAAGACATAAAAACCATTAATCAAATGAGTTCAATTTCATATCATCAACCAAATCAGATTTGCTTGAGTGCATATGCATATAATAAAGTTTACAAAAGCTTCAGCAGAGACAATGGACTTCCAGGATGCATAAAACTGAAAGGAGGCATTTTACCACATAGTATAATCAGAACATGGAGAATGGATAGTGAATTTAAATGAAGCTTTCATGATAAATAACGTCAAGCTCCCAGCCACATACTACTAGCAGCTCAGGAAGACAAAAGATAATGTCATTATTTTTCTCCCCCTGGCTATGAGTATAATGTACATCAAAGTTCATCCCGAAAAACTGATGGCACGTTTGTAATTAAATAATTATTATGCTAAAATAGAATAGAACTGCAATAGCTATTATGTGATTGGTTTAAGTAATGGAATATCACTATTTGTTGGCTTGACAATGTAATAGCAAACATATAGAGATGAACATCAAAAAGGCCTTTACTCTCTTGTTGGTGGCAAGGAGGCTTTTCCTTAGAATGCCATTTGTAAAGCAAGAGCGCCAACTAGAGTTTCATTTTTGTTTGGGAACATATTCTTTCCTTAGACAATTTGCAAAATAGAGGGATCGTGCTTGTCAACAGATGCTCTTTTTGCCAAGAGAGGCAAAGGCAGTGAGAAGTCTCCTCCTTTGCTCTCCGTGGACAAGATTGATCTAGGTGGCCACTTATGTGTGCACTGGGCTATCTTGGGTTATTGGAGGATCTATTGAACAAGAATTATGGACTTGGCAAGGTCTTCTTTTGCCTTGTGCTAAGAAAAGGAGAATTTCTTCAATCCCTGTTGCTGTTTTTGGTAGCGGAATAAGAGAGTTTTCATCGAAGAGGAGACACCCGTTTCTGTAATTATTGAAAGTTGGTTGAAAGCCTTAGACTTTTGGTTCAGTGGAAAGTTATGTCTGGATGTAAATGCTTTAATGGACATAGTAGATGATTTGTCTAGTAATAGAGCTCTTTTGGTTCTGAACTATTTTTGTATATGGGTTTGCACCACCTTGGTGCCCTATAGTAATCTTTTCTTTTACCTATCAAAAAAAACTGGCCTTCGCTCTCTGGTAAAATAATAACTTTTACTTGTATGTAATAATCATATCACAAAATTAAGGTCATATTTATTGTTTTAAGTAATTACGTAAGCATTAATAATGTTTATCATCATACTACGAGATTATGAATAAGATATTTTTGTACTTTATGTTGTTATGGTGTATTATAATACAGTATAGTATACTGCTAAAATAAAACAATTATTATTAAAAAATATTATACATATTAAGCTGTACCAGTCACATAATAGCTACTATATAAGGGTCCTATAGCAGGGACTCTGCTTTGGTCGCAATAGGGACTGAAGCGCAATAACAATTACCTCAAATGAACACCTAATAAGTAGTAGGGCTGCAGTAGCTAGCCATTACTGCAACCAAAAGTTCTATACATGTTATGACCAGACAAATGCAAGAGCTAAAAGTTACCAAAAGTTGTTGCTAACAAATTGATGACACCAATCATAATAACTTTAAATGAATGTAACCTATACACAATGAAAACATATGTTTGAAATGTAATGAAATACTCTTTTCTTCGGCCTAAACCATTCGAAGGACCATAAAGTATGTAAAATGCTATGTAGCCAGATGAGGAAACACATTGATGAAGCTCCTAAGAATTGTCAACGCGACCTCCAAGAATTTCCAACGCAGCATGAAAATCCAAACAATTGTGGGGCACTATTTTCCTTCCATGAACATCACAAAGCAAAAGGCTTACCACATCATTGCTAGCTTTAAGCTCCACTTGAGGAAGCATCATAAACTTCGAATCCTTACTATCTGGTGTCAACATTCTCCGCCGGCCTGATAAACTAGAACTCCTATCCATAGATGAGGACAAGGAACCCGGTTTAAGTCCACCAGAGCTAGAAGGTGTTCGGGCAGATGGGGACGAAACCTTTGAAACTGTTTTCCTGGTCCCACCACTGCCCACGCTATCCACAGAAGTAGAAGCAACTCTCCTTACAGAAGGTGATGAAGCTGGCACAGCTCCCTTGACTGCAGACTGTTTCATGGTTCCTTGCTTTGCTCCCTCGGCTCCTGTTATTGCTCTTGAACCGCGTCCAACCGGTGATTCCACAACTGCACTCTTGGTATTTGAAACACTTGCTCTGCTGGCCGTGGGTTTATTCACCACAGAGGGCAATGAGGCCCTCCTTAGTTCTGGGAGAGATCGCCTCACCGCTTCTGGAGCTGAAGGAGATGCAGCCTTCTTGCCTCCAGCTGTTCCCACATTGCTCTTCGGGGGAGAAGTCTTTCGGGTCAAACCTCCCGTGCTGTTTCTTCTCGTCGCGGGAACTAAATTTGAAGTCTTCCCTGAGGGAGTACCAGCAGCTGGCTTGCTTATGCTGGAATCTGAATCCGAGACGCTTCTCGGGTCCATTTTCTTCCTACTAGACTCGGTGGGTCTTGCGAACCCCGCAGTTCCTACAGAAACAGCTTTCACACTTCTCGCGACAGATTTCGGAGTTTCGCTCGGAGTAAGAGACAACTGTTTCTCCGAACTCGCGGAGTTTTCCACTGCACGCTCACTAAATTCTCCTTCTGGATCGTCCATTTCGGCTCAGCACAAAGCAGGTAAACGAAGTAAGGGGCTGAATCAATCCAAGACAACCAACAACCGACGTGAATGACTTCTTCCCTACTCAGCAGAAGTAGAATTGTTTCTTAAACTTAGAAAACAAGCAAACCCATCACCACATCTGCTCGACTAAATATCAGATGGGTCACGTCCCCGTATCCTAAACGCACAAGATACACTCAAATTTAATACTCCCCTAACCCAAATTGTCAAAGCTACCACTCAAAGTAGCTCAGCCGAAACCGCATTCTCGTTCTCGAGCACCCATTCCACAAGAAAACGAACAACCAAACCAACCGACGAGTTCCGGGAACTTACCAAAAAAACCAAAAGAAAAAAAAAACACGGGGGCCGTACTAAACCGCCGGGGACCGCAGCGGCGGGCACATCGCGGCCCCGGATCTAGCGCGGAATGCGGCTCCGTCCACCGCCCGCCGGGCAACCTACACGACCCGAGCCGCGGAGCGCCGCGTCAGGGGACGCCGGGAAAGGGCCCCCCCGCCGGACGGGGAAGGGAGAGGGGGAGCAGGGAGCAATGCGGCCAGATCTAAGGTGGGGGTGGGAAGCGAGGGTTTGCGCGCGAGCACAGCGAGAGCAGCGAAAGGAGTTAGTGAGAGAGAGAGAGAGAGAGGGAGGCTTCTTCTTCTTCTTCTTCTTCTTCGCAGCTTTCGTTCGGACCAGACAGGAAAAAAGCGAAAAAGCAAGAGAGAGAGAGAGAGAGAGAGAGACAGGAGGAGGGAGGAGTGTCGGAGAAGATGAGTTTTTTGAACGTACGGTGGAGTGAGGTTTAAGAAATTGGTCTTTCTTTCTTTCTCTTTTTCCTCTTTTTTTCTTTTTTCTTTTTTTTGAGATTTTTTTATTTCTTTTTAGAGTTAATACCACGAAAAACTCTAAATCGATACACCCGTGACAAATTTATCGCAAATTATTTTTTAATCACTAAAAATCCTAAACTGATACACCCATGATAATTTTACTCCAAGCTATTTTTTTGACCATCAAAAACCTTACACAAATATACCTACGACAATTTTACCCACGAACTAATTTTTTAGCCACCAAAAATCCCAAATCGATACACCTCTATTTGTCACAAGTTTACCAATTTGTGATTTTTTGTGATATTAATATAATTTTTTGTCATAAATATATCAATTTAGGATTTTTAGTGGTCAAAAAATTAGTTCGGAGGCAAAATTGTCATGAGTATCTTAGATATAGGGTTTTTGTGGTCAAAAAAAATAGTTTGGGGTAAAATTATCAAGTGTACTTGGTTTGGGGTTTTGGTGATTAAAAAATAGTTCGGGGTAAATTTGTCACAGGTATATCAGTTTGAAATTTTTTTCGGTCAAAAAAATAGTTTAGGATAAAATTATCACGGATGTATCAATTTAGGATTTTCCGTAGTATTTATTTTTTTTTTAAAGACGAGGTTTCTTCTGTCAGGTTATTAAAAAAAAAAAAAAAAAGAAGGGGGTTAGGTTGTCAGTAGTCAGAAGAGGAAGAATTTCGAGATACAATAATGAAATGATTTTTTCTTTTTCGTCTTTTTCTGTTTTGAAATGGCGGAAAACGGTCGGGTGCCGTGTGGAGGGGGGGACGAAAATTTCGGCGCGTCTTGCTTTTTTTTTGAAACCACTGTTTGAATGATTGGCATGACCGTGACGCGCGCGGTGGATCGGCGGCCAACGCCCCCCCCCCCGTTTGACTTCCGTTCTGGACCACCGGACTCGTCGGCGGCTGCCGCCGCCATGAACATCATCGCCGGACGTGACCGCCGGTGCCGTCGCGCTCTCCGTTTAGGGGGAGGGGGGAGGTGGTGGAGACGGGGTCAAATCCCGGTTCGGGTTGGGGAAATCGGCGTCGCGATTGGTCCCGCTCCCGCTCCCCGGAAATGCCCGATAAGTTCGGGGGCCTCTGAACTGATTTTGAGCTTGGTTCATCCGACTAGGCCTTTGTAGTCTCGAAATATAGACAAGGGGGTCGGTCCAATCTACTTAGCTCGTATGGATTTTAGAGGAGATTAAAAAGAAAACCGCCATACGAAACGTTCCCGAGGCGACCAGCGATGCGACGTCGTTTCGTGTGGAGGACGAGGGGGTCGTTTTCTTTCCCGGCTTCCGGGTTCTACAGGAGTCACCTGGAAATGGAAATGGAACTTGGGGGACACAAAGTTTGGACGTCGGTAGCCTACTCCAATAAAAAAAATTGGGAATGATTTGGACGTCGCACCTAAGCATCTCACGGGGGCATCTGTTTGACAGGACTTTGGTGGGGGCCAATTCTGTCCCTGTCAAAACCATTTCCCGATATCCCTCGCGATCCGGGAAAAATCACCAAAAACAATTATAAACTTATTAAATGAATGTCAATTCAATCTTAAATTTTTCAATTCAATTAATTTAGTGACAATTCTTTTAATGAGTTGTCAATATAGTTCTTCCGGCCAAAATTAACAAGAAAATTGCTGGTGCGGATGTCGACCGTATCGGTCTCACGTGATATATCCAGCTTTGGCATGGACAATTTTTGCAATTTCTTTTATTTTTCCGAGTTTCTCTACCAAAAAAATTTTTAAATGGGTGAGGGTCACGACGCCTTCGCTGGCCACGACGAGGGCTCGCGCAATTCTGGATTAGGCGAGGACACCGCCATGAAAAAAAGAAAAAAAGGAAAATAATTCAGAATTTTTTTTTGAAAAAAAATTGTAAGAATTATACATGTCGATGCCAACCGTCCACGTCGGACGGCCTATGTCCAAGTCTATAATTTTCTGCTAAAATTGATTAAATAGATTGTATTTGCAAGTTATCAAAATATTTATGATTAAATCGCCATCTAATTTATGACTCTTTTAATGATTAGCCCCTCATAATTGTTTCCGTATGATGAAGGCAGTGACCGTTAACCACAATGCTTCGCACTTCAATGGACCACTTCATGCATTAATTCCTGGTTTTTTTTTGTCGGTCCTCTTCTATATGCCCCACTCATGTCTGGCATTCAGTTTTACGTCCCACCTCTTACAGGGCATAGGCGTCGAAACCCACATCTTAAACTACGCGGCCCCACCCCCATCCCCCTTTACAAAGGTGGGGATTCGAACTCCCTATCTCCCCCTTTTCAAGTGAGAAGGATGGCCACTGGGATAAACCCTAGTAATTTTCTTGGTTGTTGTGTCTCATTCGCTTTTTGCTTACACCGAGCCTCGACCTCTTTCGTTATCCATTGCTTGTGCCGCTTGTGTTTCTGAAGTACCCATAGGTCTATATGGTTCTCTCCTCTTTGCATGTAAGAAAAAGAAGGAAGAACGAAGAGAAGAGGGCACAATGAGAAATGGGGTCTAATCGCACTCGCTCTTGAAAAGGCACAAAAGATCCGAGACCCGACTCTAGAGATGATTTCGATGGAAAGACGAATCTTCGAAACAAACGGAACTCAAAACAATCGCTCTGAACAGGGGTCGTCTTCGGTGGTGTCGCCGACCGAACACGAAATGTGGCTCCCCGACGATTTTTCCATCTCGTGAGTTCCTTGGGTTATGTAGTCGTGCCCCGAGGGCGAGAAATGACGGCCGATTTAAATTTTGCGAGAAGACAAATCGTTGTAGCTACGTGATGTCATCGAGACGAGGAACCGCACTTCACGATCCCGAGCACATTTTCAATTATGGCCAAGCCAAATTGAGCTCGCATGACTTTATCATTAGGTGTTATGTGCATTTTACTACGGGAGTGATAACGTCCTCTTCTCTAAACCGAATCGACGACGGTCACACCTTACACCGGGGCAAGGAGTCATAAGGTGTTTGAAGGCACAAAAAAGCCAGTGCCGCGTAAAAGTACAAACGATCTTATGCAATGTTAAATAGAAGTTCGAGTTCAAATGACTAGTGGAGTTCTCGCAGAGTTCGCAGCGGAAGTACCAAAGGCATCGTCCGCTTAGCCTCGGGACAAGCCCCATTCTAATCGAGGATCGTGCATGACTAAACACATTTCAAATCCTGAGCTAAGGAGAAGGGATCCCCTCTTCATTTCGCAATTCCGAAAGGAAAGTTACTAAAAAAGTCCTTAACCTATTGTACGAATGTTAATTCGATCATAAATTTTTCAATTTTTTTGCAATGTAGTCAATCCGGCTAATTCTGGCCGACAATTGCTAATATAGATCTTTGGTAGTCCTACATGACATAGGCGATGGTCTAGTCGTCACCGATCGTTTCGGCGTGATACCAAAAGTCGGTCGAACATTTCGATTGGAAATTCTCGCAAAGGCTCAAAACTAAATTGGTAAAATTAAAAAGTTCACGGCTGAATTGGCATCCGGACGATAGATCTTAAGATTGATTCGGCAATTTCTCGACGGAAGAACCATATTTTGACTTATCATGTGCGTGTGCTTCTGGCTGTTACATCACTCGCGTGTAATTGCATCTCCTCAACGTGTTCTTTTGCTTGTCGTGTCGTTTAAATTGCTCCTACGTTGTTTTCCGTGCATTTGTGTCACGGGTCCTTAAACGATACGAGCGTCTTCTTGCACGTTTATTTTGAACGCTGACTGGTCGTGATTCACATGCTCGATCCATCTATACTGCACGATCGAGCGGATGATCTGACGATCCCATGCTTTTTACCGTTCTTTGCACTATTCCTGACTTGATCAATGATTGAATGGGCTAAATTTGACTATCGTTGTACGATATGATGATAAAATGTCATTCTTTATGATTTTCCGGTGCTTTGCGCGCCTTCCGATGTCTTTTCGAAATGATCGTCGCGGACCCGAAAAATGAACCTTAGCCAGTCGCGTGCCCGACGAATTCCAAAATTATGATCTCGGCGCCCTCGCGTGCCTCTCGATGATTTTTCGGAATATTATGATTTCGGTGTCGAATCAATTAAGGCCTCTCCGACCCTTTCGCTCAATCGATCGATTAGGACCTCTAGGACCGGATTCCCTACCGTCCTATGATTGTCGTTCAAGACTACTAAGAGTCGAATCCCTACCTATTTTCATTTAACCAAATTAGGACCTCTAAGTCAAGGGGCACGTGGCTGTGCTGATACATGGATTGGTGGTGGGATCGGAAAGTTTCAGGTTTGGGATTCGATCCCCGTGAGCACCGCATACATAAAAGAGAGGAGCGAGACAAAAAAAAATATAAGATATGTAGAAGTCGAGTCCCTACCATACTCCACTTAAATCAAGTAGGGCCTCTAGGAATAAAAAAATTCCCACCGCCCTCTAGTTTCTGCTTCTAGTTTAAGTTTTGAAATGATGATTTTGGCGGTGCACATGGATGGTTCAAATCATGACTCCGCTCAAGGATTCTGAAAACCGATGATAGGGGAAGGCCCGCCTTTTGTGATCAATTTTTTTTCTTTAAGAATTTGGAATAATTACATTAGAAGTCCTAAAATTTGTCACGAAAATATAATTAATTCCTAAAACTTTCAAATAATGCAATCATATCCTAAAACTTCTTTACGAAAGTGCAATCATATCCTAAAATTTGTTACGAAAATGCAATCAGTCTTAATATATTCAATAAGTGCAATCAATCGAATGACTTGATTGGATCAATTTGATAAGTTTTAGGACTCAATTGCACTTTTTGAAATTTTTATGACTCGATTGCACTTTCGTAACAAAATTTAGGACTTGATTGTAACTTTTAAAAGTTTTAAGACTCGATTGTACTTTCGTAACAAGTTTTAGGATTTTCAATACACTTATCTCAAAAAATTTCCCCTTATGGTTGGCTGGCACTTGGCCTGCATGTTCGATCAATCGTTTCAAAAAGTACTCTATCAACTTAAAGTGGGGACATATGCTCGATAACTGATTTTAAATGTCTTTGCTTAATTAACTCGCACGTGACACGCATCTAAAACATCTATGTATCACTATCTACTTGCCTTAAACTAGATGTATACATATCGACCCAAAAAAAAAAAAAAAAAACAACTGCGCGGATGCATGGCATGACAATGGCTGTCGTATCATTAAAAGAAATCATCTAGCAAAGAAAATAGCAATGAAGGAATGACAAGATTGAGAGAGAGAGAGAGGGGTGGAAGGCCAAGTGGCCGCGGCGATGCCCCCTAGAACCGGTGAGGATCTGGTGTGCCTCGATCGGCTTATAGATGTAAGCGCTATCGTTGCGGCCGCCTCGTTAGACATATGAGAGAAATGGAAGAAACCTAAGTTACAATTGCTATGAATGTGTCGCGACCTAAAATTCCTCAGGCTAATGGATTGTTAAGATTAAGCCTAACTCGAGCCCCCTCCCAAGTCTTACCAATTAAGAACTTAGGGTTTAAGTTTTTAATATGCAAAAATTTTCATACTTAGAGTCGCCACTAATCTATTTGTGATAGGTCGATTAGAAACCTAAATAAAACATAGGGAGATATATTTTATTCCTACGAATCGAAATTTTAAAGCTCGGGGGACTTGGTTACGCTAGATCTAGTTTAACGCCCTTTCGGTACTTTTTCTTTTAAAAATGTTTATGCAGACAGTCTAGATCCATTTTATTACCTAATGTCTAACATGTGAGGTCTTCATGTGGGTATGCAAACCACCAATTTAACACCATGAAAGCAATAAATAAATTGCAAAGATAAGGAGGAAAACTTACTTCAAGCAATGAAAGCTTCGCAATGTTAGCTAGAAAATCATATTGATAACCCTAATATGATTTCTAATTAATATGCAATTCCACTCAAATCTATTTTTAGGGTTTTCTTTTATTTAAATGAGAACTAATCTATATGCAATGCATGTAATACAATTACTATAATGCGATGACGTACAAAGCATGCCTATTCTAATGTGACTTGTAATTTCATGATCCTAACATATAATCACTAAATGATATGCAAGCAACGACATGTCATAAATGATGACACGGCAAGTTAGGAATGATGTTGCAAGTTATGAATGACGTGATAAAGATGATGCGGCATAGCATATGTGAATGACATAGCAAGAAGACACGCAACGTGGCATGTAGCAATGACATGGCAGTGATAATGCAAGCATGATGCAATTAATCTATATGACATGCACATGATACCCTTTTTGTATTTTTCATTGAAATTCGAAATTATAAAATGATGAAAATTCATTATCTAGTGCAAGATATTATCCAATTCATTTTAGGAACTAAACTAGGCCAAATCCTAATTTAAATCGGAATGTTATCCTTAATAGATAAACCCTAACCTAGCATGCAATCTATCTAGAAAAATTTACCTTGATACTATCTAATCTTTTTGGGATTTTTAAACAGAGAATCGAATCAAATCAAACCAAAGATCAAGCCAAAATCAAAAATAGCATTCAATCACCCAAGATATCATCCATATCCATTTAAATTTGGAAAATAAATTGACAAATCGTATCTCGGGCATGAGGATCGGATTGGCCAATTCTTTATGCAACCATGAATCGTATCTCGGAGAGATCGGATTGACGATTTTCCGTGCGATCGCGAGCCGTATTTCGGGCATGAAATCGGACTAGCAATCATAAGCACGTTGTGAAATAAGGAAAATATCCCAATTCACGGTTTTCGAAAATATTTTTTGGATGTGATCATATCGACACGACATAATTGAGATCACAATGAACTCAAATTAGGCAACTTAATATACCGAAATTAAGTCGGATGACATATCACCTAATTCGAAATACTGCACGGATGACGTTTCCGAATTTGAACAATGGATGGCAGATGGGACGCAGTGCTTCACGGCGTGGTGCTCGCGGTGGGGCTGTACGATGGCGCGGCTCTCGTTCGTGAGCGTGGCAGCAAAGGAGCGGCTGCGAGGTCCCAACGAGCACGATAGTGAATGAACGTTGATGCGTCTTGCGGGTGAGACCACTTTCCTTTTTCTTATTTTCCTTTTCGGAATCCTCTGTTCCCAGAGTCACGTGGTTATGGAATTTACTGCAGGAGTGGCTATCTTCGCCGAACAACCTGCAAGGAAAACTTGCCGAGCAAGCTAAAACTTTAATTGGGACTTGCGGTTGGGCCAAGGAGTTCGCCAACACAAGGCCCCAACAAAATTTGTTATATTGGACGAAAACTGAGAGCGTTGACTTGAGTGCTACGAGGGTGTTGCAGTGTTGCAACAGCTTCGTGCAACGATGGATTCACGGTACAGGACCCTCTCGGCCACAGATCAGCAGGTCGCCATCGGTACAGCAAGGACTTCCACGGTGACTGCCCTGTCGTCGTCGAGGAGTGTGAGTGGCTTTGATGGGTATCAGACGACGGTGGCGAGGTGGTCAAGTTCGCCACAGCGACTACTCACGGTTTTTTTTCCCTCTCTCAACGGTGGCCGTATATGTCAATTCTGTGGCCTCTTCTCTCTATGCTCTCGCTCACGATTTTTTTTGGTCCCCCGAGGAAACGCCAGGGAGCCCCTTTTATGCGCAAAGGCTTTGCGCATAACCCATCAAGGAAAGAAACAAAATTTCTTTCACTCTTTTTCTACATTGACCAGATTCTTCGTAGGGGCGGGGAAGGTCCATCGTTTTTATAAGCCCGCTTTTCCCTTCTTGTCCGAATTCCAGCTTTGTCCATTCTTTTCACGTGTATTTCTCTAAGGAAGTTGGATTTCTGGGAAGATATCTCAATATATATTATGCCCATTTTCCGCGTGAACATTGTTATCTTGTGCCAAAATCCTTCCTTCTCCATTTTATCTGATCATACCGTGGAGAAGGAATCTCTAGGGCCGCCAAACTTTCGGCCATATAGCATGGGCTTTTGGCCAATTTTATTTAGCTCCCGTGGGCTTAATTAAATTAAGCGCAGGACTATTCATTTAAGTCCGTTCGCCGTCGGTCCGAAAAATATGCAATTAATATAATTAAACTATATGATAAATGCTCCTGAAAACTAAATGCAGTTTAATTATTATTTTTGCCAGGTGTCGGAATCGACTCCTAATTTTTCTATGCAATATGTACTTATATGGATCGCTAAAATTTAGGTGTCAACAGAATGCATACTTGAAATGCATGCTACAAAGGGATCCTCTCCTCTTGGCACCTCATGCCAAAGATGATTGTCGAAGCTAGTGAGTTCTATGATGTGCGCGGGAAGGAAATGGACCTTGATGTTCGGATCTTCTTTCCATTTGGCCTCTCTCTCGTCCTCCTCCTCCTCCTCTCCCTCTCTTTCTTTCTATCTCGAGGATTTGTTTTTTTTGGATAAGCGCACTGCGGGTCTTAAATTTTGTATTGTGCAATAGAGTTCTGGAACTTTCAGAAAGTGTAGTTAAGTCCTGAAATTTATCAAATTAATAGAATTAAGTCTCCGTCAACTCTGTCCAACTCAGTTAATGAAAAATATTGATGTGGTTTTTTTTTTCTTTCTCCTATATGGCATTAAGCATGGAGGATAAGACTAAAACGATATAGTTTTAGTTCAAATCCTAATTTTTTTAGCACATATTTCGGTTAAATTACAATTTTTAAAAATAAAAGGCAAAGAGTTAAGAAAAAAAAGAAAATGAAAAAAGCCCACAAGACATGCCTCTCCTATGGGGTGTCGCCGTGGCCCTACCATCGCCGGATAGGATCGGTGGGGCCGTTGAGATGGCTGGTGACACTCGTCGATCACAAGTGAGGGTTAGTGCGTGGGCCAAATTGCTAGTTCTAAGATGGGGTCACGACCCTCAGTCACCTGTTTATTTTTTTTAGAGGTTAATATTACAAAAAATCCCAAACTGATATATTTATGACAAATTTACTTAAAATCACTGAAAGTCTCAAACTCATACTTTAAAAATAAATTTATCATCCATTAGTTTCCATTCAATTTTATTTCCGAGTTGTTGAATGACACATATATTTGAGGGGTTTTATCCTCCATAAGTTTCATCAGTTTGTATTTATTTATATTTTTCGCGGTGTTAATCAAATTTAATGAAAATTAATAGTGGGTAAATTTGTTATAAATGTACCAGTTTGATAGTTTTAATTTGAGGTAAAATTGGCATAGGTATATTAGTTTGAGGTTTTTCGTGATATTAACTTTTCCTCTTTTTCAATAATTTCCCACAAAATTGCCCAAACGGATTCGTGCGAAATGCGCACGTGCGACGAGCCTGTTCTAATTTTTCACCGGCGATCGCAGTGGCGGCGGGGCGCGAGCTGTTTCGGAGCTTAAACCCTACACCAAAAAAGCCTGCGAACCTCTTCCCAAACCGCCATCTCCTTCGCCTCCGATGGCCGCGGCCCGCTCGCTCCGCCGCCTCATCGGAACCCTCGCCGGCCCGCCGTCGCGCCTCCCGAGGCCTCCGGCGGTGCAGCGGCGGCGGCAGCAGCAGCAGCACCGGTCTCTCCACTCGTCCCCTCCTCGCGCGCCGTCGGAGAGTCGCGCGCCGCCTCCCGGTCGCGCCCCTCGGGCGCCATCTCGATCCTACATCTCGGAGATGCGCAAGTCCGCCTTCGAAGGCAACATCCTCAGGCTCCTAAGGAACGAGATCCAGTGCGAGCTCGAACGCGCGCCTCCCGCCCAGGTAGTTAGTGCATTCGTGCCTTTTTTCTTTTTTTTTTTTTTTTTTGGGTTTTGGATTTCGTTCTTTGCTGGTGCAGTGTAGATGTTTGATTTTGGTCCATTTGCGCGGTAACGGCAAAGTTGTTGATACAACTTGTCTTTGATGTGAAGAAGCTGGCCAATTTGATGTTTTGGGGATTTCTGTGTGGGTGCGCGTGCCCAAGCGGAAGATAGTGTAGTTGTTCCTGGATTCAGCTGCTGAATTTGATTGAGGAAGTCGGGCTCCGTTGCAGAGCGCGTAGAATTCGTGCGGGGTTTATGCAGCTTTCGCTCTTTGATTAGTAGTACAGTTGATGGGAGACTCTCTGCAGGATTGGCCGAGGGTATATCTATGTAACACTACTAGGCTGATGTGCTTTCTTGGGAAAGACCTAGATGGGTTGGTTAGGACAATATCTCATATCGTCATTGTTCAATGGACTGGATAGAGTTAGTTCAAAGCTAATTTCTCTTGTTTAAGAGTAAGGTTTCGAAAGATCCTTTCAAGAATATGGAGATTGGGCTTTCTTGAAATGAGATTAGGAGACAATCTGTCTTGGGGAATTGGTTGTCTCGGTTCCTTTCACTGTTGAGGGGATTGGATTTATACAACTGATATCTTCCGGGGTGGTCCTTTACTAAAAGTTTCAAATGTATTACTTAGCAGTTAGCACACCATTGCAAAAGAAAAAGTCCCTCCATGTGCACTGCAATCAACTTTATTCAGCCTTTTGTATAATTTAGCTTATCTTCTAGTTGCCCTTATGCTTTTCTCTTGTCATGGGAGAATTGAGGTTTGAATCTAGATTCTTTGGAAGCTTATCTGTTTCCTGATCTACAGCTGGACATGTTCATCGTACATTAAAATACCCATCTTTTTCCTTATGAATGGGACTTTTGCAATTTGACCTCCTATTTGGGAGGATTTGTACCTTAAACTGACTTGCATCAATAGTTAAATAATTGAATTTAGATCTTGGGTTCTTAGGTTGATTGGAACACTGAATACTTAGCCAGACATGGTATCTCATGTTTGGTCTCAAAACAAGGGAGCCTCTTCCTTGTCATATTTGTCCTTGCTTATCTATTCGCTAGATGATTCAAGAACCAATGTGTATTAAGGCTTGCTCATAGTTGAAATCACCGTATAGCATGACTAATGTTTTCAATCAATAACAGGAGATTTTTTAAGATGCACCAGATTTACGATTTTATGATTGATTTCAATGGCAATGTAGTTTTTGCTTTGGCGTTCAATCTTCTAGTCTTTGGTAAACTGTCATTGATTTGGCTGACCAATTTGAAAACCATTTCATTTTATCAAAGGATTAAATGGTGGCGACTTGTCCTAAATTTGGCGTAAATTTAAATGACATCTCTTATGGTTTTATTATTTTGAGATAACTCATGACAAGTGACAACGATTATCAGAATAATCCTGAGATATCCAAGAGATTAATCCGCAATTTTGGTCTAAAGTCAAGGGGTTTCTTGATAATTGGCCCTTTCTGAAGTCACTTCTGGAACTGTACATGCTCTAAGAAACTCTGGACTGTCTGATAAATGACAGATGTTCTTTCTTTTGAAAGATAGTGAGGAGGGAAGACTCTATTTCTGATTCTGGTCTAATATAAGAGTTCCTTTTCCACAGCCAGTGGATAGATTTGGGCCCTTCACAGTTGATGACCGGCCAGGAGAGCAATGGATTAGATTGAAAAGAAAATTTGGGGAGAATGAAGATATCAACATTGAAGCCACCATGTTTGATGGAGCTATTCCTGCCTCGAAAACTGCTGGCGGCCTTGGAGAAGATGTAGAACTCCATATTTCTTTTGTTGTCAATATCACGAAGGACAAAGGCAGTAATGTCTTGGAGATCATGTGCTCTGCTTGGCCCGATAGTATCGAGATAAACAAACTTCTTGTCCGTGGTTGTCAAAGAATGCCATCTGGCTTGTATACTGGTCCTGGATTCAAGTATGTCGATTTCTTTCTTCTTATTTTATTTACTTCTAAATTGCAAATTCTATATGGAAGGAGAAGGAATTTTGCCAATGCTGTCATTTGTTGGCTTGAATAAGAATTTGCTTGTGTCGTCTTTGAAAAGTTCGATTTTGTGATCTATCAGGTCAGTGATTATTTCAATTTGCAGGGAATTGGATGATGAGTTGCAGGATGCACTTTATGATTTCCTGGAAGAGAGAGGAGTAGATGATGAACTTGCAGTTTTCATGCATCAGTACATGGCGAATAAAGATAAAACCGAGTTTATCAAGTGGATGGATACAGTGAAACATTTTGTTGAGAAAAAAACAACATGATCAAATATTATTTGACAGACACAGTTTGATCATATTGTATTCAATCATGATCTTATTGGCGGGTATCAGTCTTTAGGGCATTCGAGCAAATGCAATGGTTGAATGAGTACGTGGATACATCAAGCAGCCAAGTTGGCTTAACTTGACAGTCGAATTGCTGTGTGGTCGAAGATTTTTCCTTGGACTTTCCTGCCATGTTGGAAGAACTTGATAAAGGATCGGGACGTTTCAAGAAGTATCAGGTTCGACTGTAATCTCTTGAGATCTAGTCACGAGGACATAATTCCATTCGTTCTGACATGGAGAGCTTGTCTTTGATTGGATTGAGGATGTGCGGTTATCATCATCTTGACGGTAATGCTTGGGAGAGAATACTCTCATTCTGTTTTATCTGGGGATTTTTCTTTTTATTTTTAGTTTCCCTTAGCATGGTAGGAGGAAGGAGCAGTTTCTCGAGGAACATATGCCGGATAAAAGAGCAAGAGCCACAGGTGGGGGCATCTTTCACAAAAGCAAGCAGCATCTGATATTGACGATGTTGCTTTTCTTCTTTCTCTTATGTTATCTTTTCTTTATCATAGGGAACATTCGAGCCTTATTTACACCCCTTATTTGGGGATACTTTTGCTTTTCATTTTTACTTAATTCAAATCTTATTGTGAATGCACTCGGGCCTTTTTGGGACTCAAAAATACTTGCACGTGAATTCACACATACTTTTAATATACTCTCTCGAAATGTAGATGATAATTCGAGTTTTCGGCGGACAACCGAAAAATTGTTTGCAACGTTTGAAGCGCATACAAACATGCCCGAAATGTTTTGAACTTTGCCCTGTTGTAAAAGAGAAAGGTATAGTTCTCTCTCTCCGCGTGGCATGTTCGTGTTCAGAAGCCATATGAAGAAGGTCCGGTACTCTTCTTGTTGTACAAAGACAAATCTGTCCAATGATTAGCAAGTTCATCCAATTTCGTCTACGTTATATTTGATCAAATGGAAGTGTAGGTAAGGCAACAAGGACTAACTTTGTAAATGTAACTGTACCGAGTTAAAAATGAAATTGTTTTCCCGTGGGTGAAAAGCAATTTACGGAAAAAAAAAAGGTGGTCTCTAATTGTTTAAGGTATCTTTAAATTACTATTCACGAAACCAATTTGAAAAAGTAATTCAATTCATAATCTTAGGAAGATGACCTCAACGAAATGTAATTCGCACTTCTCATTTCGTCTTAATCAAGCCCCTCCACCCCTCCCCCACCATCAATCGTGGTCGGCTCGTTGCCGTGTCATCGACCGCCGGGAGTCAACCAGTGCGCACCGGAGGATGCCTCCATCAGCACCGATTGACCTGCGGACCACATTTGGTCCGCTGCCCGAGCATCGATGTTGTCGCCATCGCCCGCGGTTACCTTGACCCAACATTTGGCACCATCAGTTGCTTCATTGCCATCGATAACCGAGCGCCACTATTAATACTTGCCTTGCCGAGGCCAACACCCTGCCGTCGGCGGTTGCCGCCTCTTCTAAGCGACCGCAATCATTTAATATTCATTATTTTAGAAACCCTTCAAACCGTAAGGTAACATCTTTCCAATTCACGTCCCAAAAGACACAACATCGGCCTAATATATTAAAAAACTTCAAACTTTAGCTTCCGTTCCAATTCTATCTTTTGTTTCATAAAAACTTTTAACTTTAGGTCTTGTTTCAATTTTACCCTAAGCTTTTTTTTGTCCAAAAAAAAAATCCCAACTTTAGGTACAGTCTTAATTCTATCCTAAATTTTTTTTTGTTTCGTAAAAAAACCCTCAACTTTGAGTCCAGTATCAATTCTACTCCAAAATTTTTTTGTCTTACAAAAAATCATAGCTTTAGGTCCAATTCAATTTCATTCTAATTTTTTTTGTCTCATAAAAGACACACTATTACTTGAGTCCTAAATCTGGTTTCCATTAACCCTTCGTCAAAATTACTTATAGCGATTTTGCGCCTGGTCTTCGATCGAGCTCGCGCTCGGGAGTATTCCATCTCTCGATTGTCAATGAGAAATTTTGGACCGAGATTTAATGGGGGTAAATTTGTGACTCAAGTAAAAATTTATGGTTTTTTATGAGACTGTACAAATTTTAGGATAAATCGGGATTGGACGGTAAAATTGGGACAAGATCTAAAGTTGAGGGTTATTCATAGAACAAAAAAAGTTTATGGTAAAATTGGGACATGATCTAAAGTTGATGGTTTTTTATGAGATAAAAAAAAGTTTTTTGTAAAATTGAGATATGACTTAAAGTTGAAATTTTTTATGAGATAAAAAGTAAAATTGAGACAAAAACTAAAATTGGAGGTTTTTAGGGTATTAAGCCAAGCAACATCCTTAAGCAAGAGGATGGCGCTAACGATTCGATCCTTCGTCGTTAAAAGATATAAATTTATACAAAATCGACAAGATCAATCGATCGAGTGACGTCACGCGAGAACCGACCTTTTTCTCCTGGGCCTAAGATCGTCGTCATCTCATCATCGCACCAGCGCAGCGACGACTCCGAATAGCGAGAGAGAGAGAGAGAGAGAGAGAGATCGCTGTGCTCCGGTTGGAATCGCCTGTCCCGATCAAATGGCCGAGCTCGGCGGCGGCGACGACGACAGGCCGCTGAGGAAGATCGGGCGGTCGTTCAAGGAGCTCGCGGCGGCCGTGGACTCCCAGGCGGCGGCGGCGGGCGGGGGCGGCGGCGTCGGCGTCGGCGTCGAGGTCGCGCCCTTCTCCACCGCCTGCTCCCTCGTGTCCCCGCTCTTCGGCTGCCTCGGCATCGCTTTCAAGTTCGCCGAGATGGACTACGTCGCCAAGGTATCATCGTCCGATTCCGAGGGCCGCGACTTAAAATGCGTGTTAGATTCTTTTCCCCGGCTCCCTCGCAATCATCGAGGTTGAAATTCGTTAGGTTGGGGAACCGTATGGCATCAGGGTTTGACGGCTGAGCTGATAGTCGATGAAGGACTTATGATCGAACGAATGAATTCTAATGGCCTGCGAATAATCTTGCTTTGTTAATGTAAGGAGCTGGTCCTAACGACTAGCTTCAGGCGTCTTCCTGCGATTCTGTAACTCTTCTCCTGGAGAATGATATCCACTAGAGGGGATTTTTGGGTTTGAATGGGGATTTGCTGATCACCCTTCTTTGGATTTTGCAATTTGCACTGTTTGCCATTTCAAGTTTTAATCTTTTGATTGACCATTTATGTGATGGATGATCATCTTGCTGTTGGTGCCCCTCACTGCAATTTTTTTCCTTTTCCTGTGAAAAACAGGTTCATGATCTGGCGGACGCATCCAAGTCGATCGTGACCTTGCAGGCTTTGCTGGATCATGATATGGAAAGGGACTGCGTCAGGAAAGCAGGTAGCCATTCGAGAAATCTTCTGAGGGTGAAGCGTGGCCTGGACATGGTCAGGGTACTCTTTGAACAAATTCTCGTATCAGAGTATGTTAACAAAGTTTAAGTTTCTCCATGATACTTCTTTGCACACAAATGAGACAAGTTTGTAAATGCGTGTTTCCTGAACTATTAATGATATTAAGTAGCGGGGGAAGGAAAACTGAAATTGTGTTATATCATTTGCTCAATTTTTCATTGTCCTTGTTGATTCCATATTCAACTTGTTTCGAGTGAACATGATTTCATGAAGCCCAGAAGGGCACCTCCTAACAACCCATTGACCCCCGTTCCAAAAGAATTTTTATAGGATAGAGACTTTTGTGGAGCAAGAGAGGAGACAAAGTTCACTACGTTGAGAATGGGATGGGAGGGGCTCATTTAAAGTGGTTTATACACCGGATATGTCTAGTCAATATGCCTCTACAAAATGTAGTTCTACAATGGGGACACTACAATGAGAGGAGGACGAGGAAGACATGAGATAGAGAAGGATGTCGGTTTATGGAGTTCAGGAAGGATTAAAACTAAATAGTGGGTGAAAATGTTTTGGATCTGTTTGCTTATTCCATCTTATTTCCAGTAATGCACTTGACATTGCTTTCTTATGTTGTTATGGGTGATCTTTATGGTTTGTTAATCATTTTGGTAGGGGGAATTCCTTAAGGGATCCAGCCTCCAAGGCTTACGCACAGGTTTTTGCTCCTCACCATGGGTGGGCTATTAGGAAAGCTGTAGCTGCAGGCATGTATGCCCTTCCCACAAAGGCACAGTTATTGAAGAAACTCAGTGAGGATGGTGAGTTTGTATGTATTTATAGCACTGTTTATTTCATTCCTCCCTCCTCTCTTTTTTTTTTTGTTTGTCGGAACAATTAGGAAAATTGCCCAGAGATACATAAAGCATGTTTTCTGGAGTGCTGGTTAGCTCCTCTGTTTCTGACATTCTGTTTCTAACATCAATTATCTTTATGCCAATCCATTGATTTTGGAGCCATTCTGCTATTTGCAGTACACTATCTGGGTAGAGGAAGAAAAGTAGGTACATAGAATCATTATCAACGTATCATCTGCTCTGATCAATTATTAAGTGCTTAAAGGAATAAATGTCAATATAGAATAGATGCATGATCAGCTTTAAAATTCTCTGGCTCATTATTTGCAAGTCTCGCAATGATGTTTTATTTTGGAAAAATCAAGAAGGTATATGATGCGAAAGTGTGGATTACCATTGAAAGCTGTAGCATCCAGGGCAAGTATGTGGTTACTCCTAAACTGTAAGATGCATAGCTAGAAAACAAATTTGACAATCATATATTAATGTAGTAAGCGTGGATTAATCCTTGCATCAGTTGTCAATTTCATACGAAGGAATGAGCCACTATATTTAGTACAGGGGTCTGGGTGACACCATTTAAATATCTTGTAAAGCAGGGACGGCTTCAATGAATGACATTATGCTTTATTTGTTCTAGTGCTGAGCATCAGTCTCTGTCATGGGATCAGCAAATTCGCCAGTGTGGCGTTATACCAAATTGGTGTTATTTGTCCTATAAAATAAAAGGACTTCTGGATCATCTGAGGCATAGAAAATGATGATTTTTCGTGTCATCAAAGGCTCTAAGAATTTCGTTGATCCTACGGGGAGAACGCTGATTTTTAAAAGACAAAACATCTCCTCTGGATTTTTTTTTCCCCATGTCTTTTCTCTGTTGGGAATCCTATATGCCCTTGGCCTTGTCTAAGTGCTTTTCTTTTTTGGGAAAAGCCTGGAACATGTCCACATGTAGCTTTGAACCCGCTTCTTGTTGTTGCAAACAAGAAGCTTTGCCACTTTGGCAAAATTTGATCCCTTGTCCATGTGTGTGAGAATTGAAAGTAAATTAAATACAACCTTTTAAAGAACTCCGGGCCTTGTTAAAAAAGGAGAAAATGGTGGCCATGTGGACTTGAATCTGTAGGTGCATTCTCTGAAGAAAATGCTTTGTTGCTGCCATTTTCACCAGACCCAAACTTCCAACTATGTGGAGGCTTCTTTTGATACTTGATAATGGAGCTAGAATAAGTATAATCTTTTAGTTGCATAAAAGAAGATAGATAGATGTAATAGTATGTTTGAACATAGCTGAAAGACCACTTCTTTCACTCAAATTAGAAACTTGTTAACAAGTTTAATTTCTGGAGATAGAATTTCGATACAGATAATATATAGAAGGCAACATGTACTCCAGATTGACTATGTTTGAGGAGTAGTGTGATGGTTTTCATGTTAGTAAGGGCCAGATGGAGTGAATGAAGATAACTAATAAAATTTTTGAATGAAGATATGAGATTGTAGTAAGTTTATTCAGAGATGTGATGCTGCCCTACTGCTTGAGTTTGTATGACTGGATTCAATAATGGTGGCTTTCTTCTCAAACACGATTCTTCTCGCAGAGAACTCGGCGAAGACTCATATGCAGGATTACATTGTTGCTTCAGAACCCGTCATTCTTTACATCAACAGACTCTTTCTTTCAAGAGAACTGGGGATTGATTGGTAAAACCATGGTGGGAATTTGCAGATTATTTTCTGATTTATTTGTGATCATGTGTTCAATAGAAGAAACGTAACCGACACCTGATGTATCAGTATTTTCTTTACGAATCAAATAATGTAAAGTTTCTCGGTAGATTAGAATTGCTCGGAGTGCTTTTCAAGATAATCTCTTTTAGTTGCTTGAAAGCCGCCTTGTCCTATTTTTGCAAGTTCTGTTTCTCTTACGACTTGCGAAACATACTATACGTATACGGCCGTATTCGTACATCTATGATTGCATAGTTGACGGGTCAGTGTTCTGAGAGGGTAGTGGGGTTGCTCTTTGGCTGGAGTGTCTGTTTTTAGGCTTCAGGTTTGAAGTAGAAATATGTGTTAGAATTGTAAGATTTAAATCGTATGTAACATATGGACATTACGTACTTTAACCTTTTTTTTTTCCGTAAAAATCACACGTGAATAATTCGTGCAACTGGCCTCTTTGGTTCTCGTAATTTTTCGAGTTTTCATATTCGTTTGAGAATTATGAGGTTTTGAAGATGGGGTTTTGCAGCATTTTGAAACTATTTTCGAACAAAATGAAGGAGCTTTGTTCAAAGTTAAAAGTAATCGACGACCATTCTTCGATGCTTTTAATTATTTTGGTTCCAAAAGAAAACACAGGAGTTTGGGATATCAAATAAAGTCTCTTTTGTATTATCCATCGAGTATAAATCATATGCTTACAATTTTTAATGTCGATGCAAAATTTGCATTTTCATTGACCAGATATGCTTTTTTAAGAAAAAAATGAAAATAAAAACTATTTTCATTTCACGATATAGATACTGAAAAAGGTTCTTTTTATACGAACAAACTGCAATTTTTTACGGTTACTTTTATTTAATTGGAACAAACAGCCCACGGTTGCCAATCGCGCCAATATTTCAAAAATACAGGAAAAATTGTCTAAAAAGCCGTAAATTTACTGTACTTTTATCAATTCATTTTAAACTTTTTAATTGTGTCAATTGAAACCTAAACCTTTTTACCTTTTGTTAATTGAGTTTATTCGGCTAATTTTGATTAGAAATCGTTGACGTGGGCATTGACCTTTTGACATGGCATGATTGGAGTTAATGCGGACATTTTTTAATGATTTTTTAATATTTTTGAATTTTTTTATAATTTTTTTTGTTTCTTTACTTTTTATTTGGATTCTCGTTAGCACTAGGTGAGGGCGTCGCGGTCCTTGCCGGCTTTGGGCAAGGGCCGTGACACTCTCTCATGGCCACAAGCTCCTCCTGTGTTCTTCGGTTCTTTCCTTTTTTTTTTTTTAATAACTTTAGCTTTTTTTCTTTTTTTTGATATTTTTTTATGGAAAAAAAAAAAAAAAAAAAAAAAAAAAAGGAAAAAGATCAAAAAAATTAAAAGACGAAAGTGCTCTTGATCCCGATGAGGTGAGGACTTTTTTGTAGAATGGTTACTTCAAACTCTTATTTGAAATAAAGTTCGTTTCGGGCTCTTATTTGAAAAATATATAAAGTCAACTTTAGATTATTATTCAAGAAAATTATTGCATTTTGGATTTTTATTTGAAATTTTTTAAATGTAAATTGAAATATCAACATGGACCGTCATGTCAGTGTCAAATCATCGTTAGTAGGATAATTTCTGCCATTTGGATTAAAATATTAGCAATATGAAACAAACCCAGAAGAGGGAGAGGGGAGGGGGGGTGCGCGGGTTTGTGTGGCACCCAAGCACGGCAAAAGACCACCGAGTGAATTAAATACATCTAAAGTGTATAAACAAAGGCCTAACATGCCTCTAATAGGATATGTCCAATGTTGAATTAAATATGCAATTAAAACATGCAAATCAACTAACCGTGCAATCAAGCATGGTATTTACCATCGTACAAGAAAGTGAGAACAAGCATATCCAAAGCCCAATTTCAATTTTTTATTTTCTGAATTTTTTATTATTCATTTAATATTTCGTAATACTAAAACAATAAATATTATATTATATTATTATAATAATCGGACCGGGTCGGATCTCCACATCCGACCCTGGTCGAGACGGACCCGGGCGCGCCTACCCGGGTCCACGCGGGACTGGGCTCAAAGAATGAGCCCAGTCCGTCCGACCTAAAAAAAAAACTAAAAGGGAAGGCCCAACCCCTTTCTATATTTTCTAAAGAACAAAACCAGGCCCAAACCTATTTCTATTGTCTAAGCCCAGCCCAAAAGGAGAAAAAAGGATCGGGTCGGGCTCCTCGCCTAAACCGGATCCGACCCGGATCTCCCCCCCACAGACCCGACGCTCTGTGTCTTTCGCGTGGCTCTTTTTCCGTCGGACGGCCGAGAATTTTCAACCAGGCCCCCACGGCAGGCCACGTTTTGCTTTTATATTACGGCCGACGGGCACGACCGCCGCCGGCCGCCTTCGACTTATCTCGAACCAATGAACGAACGTGTAACGGACGTTGACCGGGATGGCAAAAGGGAATGACTGTCTTGGATCGGCACCCAGGATCAGCACGAATGAGTTAAACATGCCCTGGAACCGAACGAATGCAAGGACTACTCGGTTTCAGGGTAAAAAAGGGAAGAACAAATAGAAAAAAAAAAAAATTTTGTCAAACACCTGGCGGGTGTCGACCGGGAAAAAGATATATAGGGATGAGGTTGATCCACAACCAAATCTACAAAAAAGCAAGGACAGCATACCAAGGTAGCCCCAAAACTTCCCCTCTTTCCGAAATAACAAAAATGGGGTCGAATAACATTTTTTGGGCTAACATTTTTCTAATTAGCCCAAAAGGAAAAAAAAAGAATGGGTGGCTCCTCGCCTAAATGGTCAAAAACATTTTTTTTTTGGTTAGGATAACTTACTTATTAACATTTTTTTAAGCAGGGATAACTTTGAAAAGAGGAAGAAAGTACGATAAAATAGTGTTTTCCCCTCAAATGCAGAAGAGGCTTAAACAATAGAAAGATGTAATTAAAGCAACCACTCGACAAATAACCAGAAACTTATAAAGATATAATGTTGTCATTCGCTATGCTCACTTTTTTCATCCATTTACCTATAAAACTCACTTAATATTTTTTTTGGAGATTATTATCATCCGAATCCGAAAGCTGAATTTCTCGTGGCTAGTTTTATTGCCGGTGCATTGCACGCATTTCTTTTGAAATTATTAGCAAAATAAAAGAAAATGTCCTTTTAACAAACTAAATAAATATATGGGTAATTCTTTTTATCAATTGATTTCGCAGTCCGACATCTATTAGCATAATTTTATAGTAAACAAGAATGACTCAATCAACAGAAATTATCGGAAGAGTACAACTTTGGGAGAATTGAAAAAGAGAATTTAGTTGGGTCGGCAGAGAACATTTGTCAAGATTTATACTCATTTTTATGCATTGAACATGGTAATAATAGAAAGTCCAGGAATCGGTGATTTCTTTGTTAGTGAGAAATATTTATCAGTTTTTTCTCGTTGTAATTTACAAGGTTCAAGTTTAATTCGGAAGAGACGCAACTCTTCACAAATGAACTCTTTAATTCATTTTGCTGGAGCTATAAAAATTTCAAAAATTCGGAAACAATCGGACGATTATTATGGCTCCTCTTGTTATATTACTTTTATGCATTGTTTTTCGAATTCGAGCTCAAAATTTAAGAAAACTTATCGCGTTCGTATTATGCATGTAACCTAGAAGTAGTATTTCTGCTTAAGCCGTTCGAATGGTGGCCGGAAACAACTATATAACTTCCGCCAAGTTTTCTTGCCTCAATTTGATTATCCTATAATTTATTCTTTCGATTTCCTTTACTCCACATAAGGTGGGACGACTACTCTTTTGAGAGTTACCATAATAATCTCACACTTATTATGAAATGCTTGATTTGAGCAATGGTCAGGAAATCTCTCTATATGAAGTAGCGAATGCACATGCGCAAGTTGGCCATGGATTTTACTTACGACATGATTTGAACCTGTGACCTCGTGGCACTGGGCTACCATGTTCAGTCCATGCATGTCGACCTCCTCTTCGAATACGATAAGGACAAGGGAAAACTAAAATATTCAAAAAAAAACAAGAAAAAAATATAGATGTTGGTATTTTTACCCACAGAATAGGCTTTTGAAACGCAGAGAGGTAATTAAGTAGTTGCAAGAGTCCCACACAAGGGATTCACCCATAGGAGAAGACCTTTCTAACTATTTAATGGAGACGTAATCTCGAAAGCATTTCTGCCCGGCGAATTTGGCTGAGAAAGGTCTTTTGAGGATTTGAGCAACCAATTTGATTGATGACTTGAACCACAGAACAACTTGAACCCCAGCTAAATAATTTGATTGATGACCACGTGGATTCTTCATTGTGTTTACACCATCGAATTGTTGAGATGGACAAGCATGTGCTTACGGCACGAGCATTAGTCACTCGAATGTGTGAACATTGTTACACATGTGACATCCGGCGATCATGAAGACTAACGGTCGATGCTGATACATATCCTGGTACATATTTGGTTGTCGATATACGACAATGAATAACTAGTACTTAGTAGTAGCTATTGATACAGATGGGCGAATAGCAAAATGCCAATAAAGTCCTTTGAAAGCATGAAAAACATAGGAGTTCAGTCACCGGTCAAGACAAAGCAATTAGGATGATGAAGCCGCTAGCAGATGTCTACTTGAAGAACATCGAAATGTGACCACAGAGTTCAAAATTAGCAAAGCAGCCGAGATTAAGAAGAAATGAGCTGACACTTTCGGAGGGAATAGTTTCTGCTTGAAGATAGGTTCATGAAAATGTCAATAACCATCGAGGACAAGATCGTGGGGCAGTTATCATGTAGTATGACAAAAGCAAAGGCTTAAAAGCATTAGTGTAGCATCGTGAAGATGTTGACACCGAATTTTCAGGAATGGAGGTGAAGGCCATCGATAGAAACAACTTGAGGAAATGCGACTGCTGGAAACTATCGGAAGGCAATTACTACTAGATCATTATAAATACCACCAGACATCCAACTAGAGAGGCTCCCCTCGCCCCGTTGCATAAAGCTTAAAAGTCTATTATCTTTCAATACATTACTTTCCTACATTACACTTTATTTTCTTAGTTGTAGCTTTTCAATTTGCATCGTCGATTAAATTCCGCCTTATAACCTCTATCCCAAATGCTGTGTCATCGATTAAATTTCCGCCTAATGTCTCTTGTGTATTCAAACGGTGTTGTCGATTAAATTCTAACATAGTTTGTTTACATTTGATCGCTTTCTCGAGTCTATATTTTTCGAATTGTGTCGTCGATTGAATTCTAGTACAATTCGTGTCTGTATAGACCCATTATGTATAAAGTTGTCGATTTCTTTAGTCGCCCAGATATTTTTTGTCCAGAGTTAGCGCAAGACCCCGATCTTCTTTAATTAAAAGCCGAATGAACTACCTTCGGTGAAAGTATTTCGTTGGGGAAAAATTCCGTCTAAACATGTAATATTTGGCCTTTTAATTGACTGAGTCAAAGAGGTGGGACCCACCTTTTATAAACAAAAAAGAAAAAGAAGAAGAAAATGAGGTGTTTTAAAGAGGAAAAGAAGACCAACGAGAGAGGAAAAGAAGACCATTGTGAGAGGAAAGAAGAGAGAAAGGAAAGGAAGAAAGGAAGGAGAAGGAAGAAGAAAGAAAAGGGAGTTTTCACCATGGGGGTCTTGCCAAACCGATTCAGTTATGTATCGAAACGCTCGGTAAGTAGTCGCCCCCCCGTTCGTCTAATCGGAGTAATATTTAAGGGTTAGGGCACAAATTTGGGATTTTGTGGATTTTGAACTACGATTTGATTAAGGAGTCGTTGAGTTTTGAATATATATAAAAACGATAGTTTAGGGTGGTGGGGCAGTAGCATTTTATGAAACTTGATTTGGACTTACTATTTGCACAAAGCAAAATTTTGAAGTTGGCCGCAAGCGATAAATAGTGCGTGACAGCAGCTTTCAAACTGGATTTTGACATTTTTTAGCTCGATTTTGGATCAGCCAAGTTTTTAAGTCTTTTAGTACTTTGAAAGATGGAGAGGCGGGTACGAGACAGAGGGCGGAAAGCAACACAGCGTCGAGAGGGGTTTCTTGGTCAGGGGGGCAGGCCGGCAACGATAGGAAACTAGGCGAGCCGGAGAGCAAAGGGGGCACAAAAGGAGGAGATCTGGAAAATTTTCTAGGCGGCTCTCTCTTTGGTTTCTTCTCTGAATCATCTTCAGATCCGCCATAGAGTATCGCGGATTCATGGTTGTCAATCACCAGTGAGCGCATACATTGAAGAAAGAAGAAATAAGAGAGTAAGGGGGAGAGACGGCCGAAGAGTGATAACACAAGGATAGACCGAGAGAGAGCTAAGAACCGGGATAAGGAGCTGTAAGCAACAGAGACGGTGAGAGAGTGAGAAGGAGTTCTCCGGTGGCTTATCCACACTCGAACCCCGTTCGACGAGCCCTGGCCAACGCCCTCCCGTCCATGGCCTCCCCGGCATCACCTTTCCTAGTAAGGTTGCACATAGTAACCATTCTGTGCCCAAAAATAGATTCTGAATAGAAATGATTTTTTTTTTATTTCGTGCTCGAAAACAATTTCTAAGCATTTGAAGATATTTGGTAATTGCCCAAAATTTCTGTTATTAGAATAGAAAAAGAACAGAAATGGGTTTGGTAACTATACAAAATTTTTTTATTAATAATATTTTAAATATTTGAATATTTCTTTTTTTTTCCTTTTTTTTTTCTTTCCTTCCTTGGCCATGGCTGGCCGTCGGTGCAGGCGACCAGCCATAGGCCAGGGTCGACGAGGGCGTTGTGGCCCTCGCCGGTTGCGATGGCGAGGTCAACCTCACCTTGGCTGGGCGAGGCTCGACCTCGCCTAGATCTGCCTCGTCGAGATTTGGCGAGGTCGATCTCGTCAGATCTGGGTCGGCCTCGCCAGATGTGGGCGAGATCGACCTCTGGTGACGGTGAGGTCGACCTCGCCTTGGTTAGGCAAGGCCTCACCGTCATGGTCGTGAGCCACCCTCATCGGCCCTGGCCTGTGGCTGGTCACCGGCGGCCAGCGGGTGGCAAGCGAGAGGCCGAAGAGCAACAATAAACCAAAAAACAGAAAAAAACCAAGAAAAATCAGTTCTGAAAAAGTTGTTCCAAAATCAAGAAGCTACTTTTTTTTCTTGATTCTGTTTCTAAAACTGATTCTGGGCACAATTTTTTGCAAAATTGTGCCCCGACACAAAAAATTTAACGAACGGATTTCTGTTCCCAAATTGATTTTGAGAACAAAAGAACAAAATCAGTCACTATTTGGCAAGTTGCCAAACGCACTCTAAGGGCTTGTTTGGTAACGTGACAAATAGTAAAATTTATGTTCTTTTGTTCCCAAAAATAGTTTGGAAACAGAAATACGTTTGGTAAACCTTTTGTTTCCGGGCACATTTTTGCAAAAATTTGTGCCCGTAAATGTTTTGAAGAGAAACAAGAAGTAAAAAAAGTTGCTTCTTGTTTTACACAATTTTGAGAATCAGTTTTTTTTCTTCTTTTTTTTTTTTTTGTTTTCCTCTTTTTGTGTTGTTCTTCTTGGGTTGTGGCCGGTCGCCAGTGGCCGGTGGCCGGCGACCGGCCATGGCTAAGGAAGAAAATGGGTCGAAAAAAAAACCTTAAACAATTCAAAATATTATTAATAAAAAGAAATTTTTGTGTAGTCACTAAACGCATTTCTGTTCTTTTCTATTCTAGGAATAGAAATTTTGGACAATTACCAAACGCCTTAAAATGCTCAGAAATTATTTTCGGGCACAGAATCAAAAAAATTTATTTCTATTCAGAAATAGTTCCCTGGTACAGAAATATTCTCATACGCACCCTAAGTGTTAATACTTGATTTTTAGCCGACGTGTCATAAAAAGGTAAAAATTTGAAATTAGGATTTCTGATTGTGATGGAACCTAATTCTCAACCAAAAAAGTCATTTAACACTTTTTTCTTGCATTATTCCTTCAATTCTTTTTCATTTACGCCATAATCTTAAAAAGTTAAAACGTTGACTTTTGAGTTGTTTTTTAATCAAACTTTCCCAAAAAGTCAATCCTAAGTCAAAATTTGATTTTTTACGTGAAAAACACCAACATAATGTCAATTTCACTTTTGCATTGTCAAATTTTTGAAAAAAAAAATCAAAATTTGACCAATTAATTGACTTTCGATCAACACTTTGTCCAAAAAATTGAAAAAATTCAAAACCCTTAAATCAACTTATTTTTACCTTAATTTTACTTCGGCATCATCAATTTTACAAAAATCGGTTTAGAACCAACATTTTCCCAATTCGTGGATTTTGGTTCAAAATCTACCAAAAATGAAATATGTTTTTAGTCATCTTTTAGGATAGTTTCTTTCATGATAATTATTCTAGAGATTTTTTTATATCCAAATTGCAAGCCAATTTGAGAATTCCAAGTCAAGGGTAAAAACCCCCAATTTGAGCCCTAATTAGAGAGTTCTGATCGGTTCTTCATGATTTGCGCAATTAAATCGCAAATGAGTTTGATTTCTTATATGCAACATAAATTCAACATCAATTTTGACAAATTCACACAAATTTGACCTAATTTGATCAATTTGGCGAATCAAAAACTTGCAAAATCAAGTTAGCTTAGTTCAATTGATGCAATCTAACTTGACCAATTCCAATTTAGGGGTTAATTTGATAGATTAAACTTCAATTTGACGATTAAGCTTCAATTTCCTTTTGTAGTTTAATTCGAGCCATTATGTGAAAGTTAATTGGATCACATTAGTGTATTTTAAACCCATTCAATTGGAATGACACCGGAAGTTGAAAAGTTTCTCTCTCTCTTTTCTCTCTCCATCGTCTTCTTCGAGTTTTAGCTATGGGGGAGGGTTTGTGCTAGTCTCACCCTCCCTTCCCATTGATTTTGTTTGAGTTTTTTTGTTCTTTGCTTTTTTTTTCTTTTCTCTCAATCTAAATTTGGGAGCTCTTTTCTCCCGGTCTAATTCCCGGTCTAATTCTAAATCCAAGAGTTTAAACTCTCTTAATTTAGTTCTAGTTCTAGGAGCTTTTTTTTCCCGATTTATATTTGGGAGTTAATAATATTTTCGAGGATTCGATACCCTCGTACTCTGTCCATGTGCAGATCCACTATTTCTAGTTTTATTGATGATTGTAAGAGTTTTGATGTCTCGCTAAACCATGAAAATTTTCTTTTCCAAAGGCTAGATTCGTGTTTTCTTAACTAGTTTTGGTTGTCTCCATCTGACAATAGTGTAGAGGAAGCCGAATCTAGGCGTGTACTGCCAACAGGTAACACCGTAGTTATTGGAGAAGGACTTTCCGGTATGTGCTCATTACTTATGGTGATACGAGATCTAGTGATCGGCCGTCGATTATTTTACTTGACAGATTCGTTTTTATGGAATGAGTCTATGTTTAATCCTGCCGGTGTTCTGTTTTTTTTTTTTTTTTGTAAAGATCCTGCCGGTGTTCTGTTGATCTTCCTTATTTTCTAGATTTGGCTTTGTTTTATTGTATTTTGGGATTTGCTTTGTTTTGATTTTCTTTACCATAAAAGTCACTGTACATTTCATGTATCCCTTTAAGTAATGAATACAATTTTCTTTCGACTAAAAATATAAAACCCATTCAATTGAATCAATTGAATGCTTTTTAAGTCAATTGGATTTAATTGAAATCAATTTTGTCAATTGAGAATCAAAAATTGCAAAACTTGCATTGATTGATCGAAAATCCCCAATTTGTATGAGACAAATCAATTGAGATGGAATTGATATCACCCATGATGAAATTGGAACAAATTCATTCAATTGAGAAGTTAATAATGAGTTTAATTGAGTTTAATCTATTGTATTTGAGTTGTTTTATTTCAATTTGATTCATTATTTGATAATTGGTTAGAAATTCTTTGCAATTAGGTTATCTAGAGATCAAATTGGAATAAATTGCATAAAATTATTGTCCATAAACCGATCGAATTGGCTGCAACCGGTAAAAGTACATAATCCGGCGAGAATGGCCGGATTCCGCCATTTTTCGGCCACCTTCAGCCGTGACCGACCAAGCCCTTTCCCTTATACATGAAATTACCAAATTGTCATTGAGTAAAAGATTCAGATCAGATGGGGCTGCAAGCAAATAAATGACCATCAAAGCTCCCTCATCTTTCGAGTTCTTGCTTCTCATCTAAATGAAGTTCATGAGTAATCCATGCATGTTTAAGAGATTGTGACATTCTGGTTGAGTATCCTGAAGCGTGAGTTTAAGTCTGGGCCGGATATCTTGACAAAGTTTATTTTTGAAGAGGAAGACCCATGCAAGTGGGGCTATACTCTTGACTGGCTTCTTTTTAATGTGTACCATCTAATTTCATCCGGAGGCCTGGAACAATGGCACATGCCTACGGTATCATTTCCGTTACCGACTGAACGTGTTGGATTAAGGGCTATATCGCCGTAAGTGTTTACTATATGCTGAATTCTTGATCGTAAGTGTTGTTCATGCCTTGAATGGGCTGCGTACATGATTATATGAGCTGTCCATGTTTTGGAATTGTTTGATATATGTTCATGTATGCTGTTAGAGGTCATTTTTGTACAAATAATGAAGATTTGGTTTCATTTAGATATTATTGGCTATAAAAATGAATGAACAAATGTATTAGAAGTTCTAAAACTTGTTATAAAAGTGCAATTGAGTTATAAAACTTATCAAATTGATTTAATCAAGTCCTTCCTATCTGCTTGGTACAAGTGTTGGTGGAGCTCAACGGTTAGACGGTTGCCAAATGTGATGGGGCAAGATCTGTCTGTAGTGGTGGGTGGTCAGGTGGAGTTTTCTGATTTGTTGTTGGAGTATTTGGCCTTTTTGAAAAAAAATGAAAACCAAAGGTTCTGTCAATTGGGGGACGACGGCAAAACCCATTTCATGTTCCTAATATCCAGTGGGCTGCGGAGGACGAAGGCCTGCTAAGAAAAACGAAGCCCAAATCAAATCGGATGTTCGTTACGGGTCATATTAAACTCTGGTCTTTTAAGAGTTGGCGATTGGTGAGGATGAGAGCGATGGCGATAGTCTCGGTCTCGGTCGATGGCAACCGGTCCAGGTTAAGGTGGTCATGGTGTTGTCACTCACCGCAGTGATGAAGTGACCAGAAGATTTAGTAGGGTGACCATGGTCTGAATTGGGCCGGTCCAGCACCTAAACAAAAGACCAACTTGTACAGTGTTGATTCCCAATTTTTGACACTGATGACCAATCCTATTGAGCTTGGGACCAAGGACCGGATAGATTTTATGGGTCCGGCTTGGTACTAGGGTAAACCTGGTACGAACCGATTTTTTTTTTTTTTTTTTTGGTTTCATTTTTGTATTCCTTGAAAGGACACAAACTATTTCAATTTACATATCCATCAACGATGCTACATTGAGCAATCAAACTATAAACATAAACTTAAATATAAGATAAGGTAACAACATAAATTTCACACTTGCTAAAAGCAACAAATTATGAAAACGAACACATGAAATATAATTAAACCATAAGAAGTTCAAAATACGTAGTATAAATCATGAATTATACAATTTTATATCTTGTTCATTCTTAAATGATCGTTTTAACTTCTGAACATTTGAAAACAAAAAAAAAAAATAGCACACATGATTAATACTTAACAAAGTATGTTTGTCTAGCTGGGTTGCGCTCATGAGGTGAGTAAGGAGAGGCTAGAGGCGAGTGGTGAGGCGAGTGACCAGAGGCCAGCAACAAGGCTAGCAAGGCAAGCAAAGAGAGATGAGTGGCGAGAGGTGAGTGAGGCGAGAGGCAGGCGAGGGTTTCTATTTTTTCTCTTGGTTGAATTAGGGTTCGGTTTCTTTCTACTTTCTAATTTACATGACAAACTAAATTGCATAAGAAATAAGAGAACAAAGGAAGAGGCACTAGGGTTTAGAGTAGACAAAAAACATATCATATAAAACATATAATATATAATATATACATGATTGATCCGGGTTGAATCAACCCTAAACTCTTAGAATTGAGGACGAACCCGCACAATGCAGGGTCCAAGGGTTTTAGGACCAAGGACCAAGCTAATCCCCCTAGGAACTGAACCAGGATTGGCTGGGTTGGGCTGGCCTAAGGTCGGTCCAGGGTTGACCCTGGATCGATGCTCACCCCTAAGACTAAGTGATGAGATGCGCTTGACCCTTTGTGTTCAGGCCATGCTGATAGCAGATGGCACCGCATGTAGTGTATTCAAGATAGATAAAATAACGAAAGACTACAAATGTGTGCATTACCCTATCAAAGGTGAACAAGTCACGGACCTGAGTAAAAAATAATATTGTGAATTTTGAAAAATTAAGAAAACACTATATTGATAAAAATATCATATATGATTTTGACGTCAGCTTCTGTACAATTTGTTTTTTTTTTTAAACTCATAGACATATTATAAGGTTTAAAAAGTTTTGTATTATGCTCGTGAAAGTTGGCGGTGAAATTATTTATTTTAGAAACTCGACCTTAGTAGAGGAGCATAAATTTTTTTGCAATATTGTATGCTTCAATAGAAAAAAAAAATGTAGAGAAGTAGGTCAGCCTATTTTTAATAGATGAAGTCGAGATATTGAACGTTTGTTTTATGTTTTCATCCATGACTCTAGACTATCTTTGCGATTGAGCAACGGCGAAATATCTGTAGACCCTCTCTTGAGCCAATGGCTATGAATTCTATCGATAGATAAATTTCAATAGTCGGAGGTCTTTGTTGCATTTCTAGAAAGTTCGAAATCGTAGTAGAGTGGAGTGCAAGCATAATGTACACATGATACGCACATTCCTGCGTCATAACAAGGACATCAAGAACGTGTATGAGATAGTTCATGTTGAGGACTCTACAATGATTAGAAATAAAAAAATTTTGTTCAAGGGAGCATGTATCTTCCCAATTTTCTATCAAACATGAGTGAATTTTGCAAAAAGCAGAAGTGGGAGTCCGTAAAATTATGACATGAGATATACATACTTATTGACAGTGTGATGAGTCTCTTGAATGGCCATCGGTTATATTTATCAAGCATCATCATAATACAAACAGCGACTTCCTGTCGCCTTACTGTACAATATTACTAAATGAGTGTTAGAAAATCGAGAATTGTCACATACTATATGTGAGTATTTTTGACACTAGAATTTTTGCCAGCAAATTAAATATGCATTTTTGTACAAAAAATAAATCACAGAAAAAAGAGATAGAGAGAGAGAAAATAATAAAAAGGGCAACAATTCGGTCCTAATTGAGAGGGCCTGGTCCAATTCGCACAGCCCAGACCTAGCCAACAAGAGCAACCATTAGCCTAATCCCGGTCCACATTCACCAAACATTTCTCTTTCTTCCTCAATTGAGAGAAGCAAAATCAGGGCACGTCTGCTCTCTCGAAATTTGGGTTGATTAAAAAAAAAGCACCAACTTTAAGTCTAAGGATAATTTTGCCCCGAATTTTTTTTTTGTCTCATAAAAAAGCCCCAACTTTAGATCAAGGGATAATTTTGGCCCAAACTTTTTTTTGTTCCGTAAAAAACCACTAACTTTAGGTCGAAGGACAATTCTGGCCTCAACTTTTTTTTTGTCTCATAAAAAAGTATTGACTTTGACTTAAATCCCAAATCTTGGCCTCCATTGACTTAGAACCATTGATTATCTAATTTGACTATTCCACTTTAACAGTAAATTCATGTGGCTTGCTAACTATTATTAAAGCAATATTTATTGTCTTATTCTCTAAGCCACAATTTGAAGAATAACGATAAAATTGTTTATCTCCTTCACTTCACTTCACTGACAAGTCAAAAATATCTATAGATTGAATCTCTTTGGCCAATCGTAATCTGAAACTGACCACTGCCTATCGACAGACGCCATAGACAAGATTCGCCAAACTCATTATCATAACCTTCTTTCTCAAATAATGGTGAAAGTCAACAAGGGGCCAGATTTGGGATCATGATGAAAGTTGATAATTTTTAATGAGACAAAAAATATTGAGGCCGGAATTGTCACTCAATCTTAAGTTTGTGCTTTTTTATGGGACAAAAGAAAGTTCGGGCCAGAATTGTCCTTCGACCTAAAGTTTTGTCCCTCGACCTAAAGTTGATGCTTTTTTATGGAACAAAAGTTCGGATCAGAATTGTTTCTCAACCTAAAGTTGGTACTTTTTTTTGGAATTAGGCTCTTGAAATTTTCACTTGGCGCCAAGGGGGAGGACATTGAACGCATCACAGAGAACCATTTCTGAAAATACCCCACATAGAGAGATAATATATATAATATGTGGAAGAGAGAAGTATGAAATTTGTGTATATTTTCAACATCTCTTGAAGAAGAATACATTATATCAATCAAGATATATACAATAAAAAGACATATGCGTACAATGTTGAGAGTAAGGGTGTCAAAAAAGCCCGTGCCGGCCCGGCCCGACCCACGCCAGCTCGGCCCGACCCTAAAATTTGGGATATTTTGGGGCTAGATCTTAGTCTTTTTGGGGTAGGGCTTTTAGGTATGGGTATTATTAAGGTTGGGGCCGGTTCAGGCCCAACCCATTGACACCTCAGGACCACCCACACATCTCCTCCCCCCCCCCTCCTCTCTGGTCTCTTTCTCTACGTGACGAAACCCTATATCTAAGCCAAACGATGGGCGACGCAACCGATCGCTCCCTTCACTTGCCATAGACTTCAGGCGACTGGTAGCCTTTGCCTCCCTCACCGTTCGCTTCCTTCAACTCCACACTGTATGGTGATGCTGATGTTGGTCCCGATATGGTGGTTCTCCATTCTTAGCTGAGCGACCTGGGCCCTCAGATCGTCCAGGTGCTTCTGCTTCCTCATCCAGGACCACCGTGTCGACTTGTGGCTTGAGATCATATTCTTCCTCTTCCTTTGGTCCATGACAACCTGCAATTCCTCCTTGGGGCCGATTTCTAAAGCAGGGACGACCCTGAAGATGTCCCACAAGGAGATGCCATTGATGCAGATACAAACTACAGTGTTTTGTGCGCCAGTAGAGGGTTGAATCATGAGACATAGTAGAGCCAGTAGAGGAAGACAACCAAGAAGGATTGAACAAGGTGGGTCTTGCGCTTGAATGAAGAGGAGATTATCTACCCACAGAGAAGGATCCCACTGAGAATTGGAGACATGGGTCTCAAACATCAAGATGCGGGTGATGAGCATGAAGATAGATTTCTTGATCAAAATCACCTGATTTGTTGGGGGAGGTGAACGGTTTGGCATGCGAACCAGGAGGCTCCCCAAAGCCACATTCGGGACAGAGAGGACTTTGCAAGAGAAATAGAGCAGAGGAGGAATTAAAGCTGACCCGGCCCGGCCCAGCCCGACCCGGCACATCTCTTTGGAGTGTTTATTGAATGGGGTCTCGGGTCGGGTCAAGCACAACCCTCTAGGTTTCGGGTCGAGTAGGGTATTATGAAAGGTTGACCCGACTCCATCCATTGACACCCCTAAAAAGAATAGAAATATTCGAATGATCTCTAACAAAATATCCTAATTATCTTTAACATCCCCTACGACAGATTGAGTTTGGATAAAAAAACTAAGAACGTCGGTTCTCCAATATGAGCAATTGAAAGTTGTGAATCAAAGGAAAATAACAAGTGGCCGATATGGCTAGCTTTGCTAACGAAAATAGTAAATGGATGAACGCGTCTGATGCAACTGACTTTGCTTTCTAAATAGCTATTGAACGACGCAGCCTGTGCAGCAAGCGTCATGACAACCATCATGGAGAAACGGAAGCGACGTGGCCTATTTGGCTGGCGTCGTGAACTCCACCATGGAGAAACGCGGCCTATGTGGCTAACGTTGTTTTGGAAACATACTCAATGGTGCTTCCTCAAATAACAGGGCTCTGCAGATTATGTGACAATAGAACATGTTGACATGGGCTATCGAACGAGACGATTAATGTTGAAATCGACATTGACTGGATTAGGACTCAACCAAAAAAAAATGACAAGATGGGAGATCAGCAACATATGCGCACTCAAGTGGACACCGGATGCACTTCAGGATTGACTAACTCTGATATCAAGCTAAGAAATATAATATGTGGAAGAGAAAAGTATATAATTTGCGTTTTATTATATAACTATCTAAGATAATATCAATCAAGATAGGCACGTTCAAAGGAAGATATACACGCAATCTTATTTATATAAACCTTATCATCTTGTCAATTTCCTCTGGTTGATCAAACCCGACACATTCATTAATCATCATAACGTTGGAACTCAAAATTGAAAACGACAAGGCAATTTACAAAAAGAGCTCCATGTATAAATATGCAGAAATGGATTAAACATATTTTTATGCAAGTTTCCCGTAATAACTTTTCTTGTAAAAATGGGTACTACGGCTTTTATAAGATCTTGTGCAAATACGTCCATAGTTGTAGCTAATTAAGAAGTTGCCTCACCCATACCCACCATTAGAACTTATCAATTAACAAGCGTACAAGTGCGGTCACGGCACAACAAATACACTACATTTTAACCGCAGTTGCATCAAATTGGCTATAAACTCATCAGAAATTGTGTTGACGTCAACTTGACTACTCAAATATGTCTAAACGTGCCGTAAATGGATTTAAAAAAATAAAGTCCACATGACACATTTATTATTCATGTGTGACAAGTTGATCCGTTTTTGATATGTACATAATAAATCTTAAACCTCTTAACTAGGTGGTCATTTGAAATTTATCAACTCTACGTCATAAAAATCATGTTAAAATTTTCAATCTTTTCATATGACGAGGATAACCATTCAAATTTTCGTGCTTCTTTGTGGCAATGTTTAAATTAAAATTTGATCGAATTTCCCTGACGGAGCGAAAATCTAAATTAACCCTTGTAAAGAAATAGTGAAATCACGGATCAAGATAAATACGAGGTGAAAAATGACAAGTTCTCAAAGGCAAATTTTTTTTTCTGAACCATAGAAATCACAGACACTCCCTGCAATTACTCAAACACAAAAGCGACAGGGGTTCGAACCGAATGCTGAGTAGAGACCCACGTGATTGCCCCCTGAGCAAATGGCGTCGCCGGCTTTGCTTTCCTTGAAAAGTCAACCTTGTAACTCGCTGTCTGGTTCGCCTTTGTGAACACCAGATCACGCGGGTGCACGCTAATTGAGTCAGGACCCATGATGGGGTCGATGACCAACTTGTAATGCGACTTTGCAGGTCCAACGTTTCTCACCGTCCTCGTCACACTCACCTCTGTCACCGAACCCTCGAACCTCACGCTGATCGATGGATAGTTGAGCTGGTAATCGGGTATGCTCCTTATGCTCGAGCATGTGACTTTTTTTCTTAACTATGAGCTCGATGTCGGAGTCAGAGTAGTTGAGCCCACAAAAATAAGGAACGTAATCTCCTGGTCCGATGTCATAAACGAGACCCGGGTCGACGGCCTTTGATGGGTTGATGTGTCCTGCACCGGTGGTGAAAATGTCCGCTGTATGGAGCGTCTGATCCACGATGGGTCGACCCTCCATGTTGGAAGTGGCGGCAGTGGTCATGATGGCGGACTTGATGGCTGCTGGCGACCAGTCGGGGTGCGCGCTCTTGAGCAGTGCCGCCACACCACTGAGGTGGGGGCAGGCCATGGAGGTCCCGGACATCACTTTGAATGCGTGCTTCTTGTCCGCAGAATTGTCTAAAGGAAATGGCCAACTGGCGAGAATGTTCACGCCCGGGCCGATGATGTCCGGCTTGAGGATGCCTGGGCTTTGGATGCTGGGGCCACGGGAAGAGAAGTACGCTACAGCCGGGGCGACCGATCTCCTGATGAGAGTGCCTTTGAAAAGGATGGTGGCCATCGGCACTGACGCCGTGCTTAGGTAGTTCTTGATCTCTCTTCCTGCAACATATCTCACATTGACGGCGGGTAGGACATGCTCATCAGCAAATGTGGTGTATCCCTCAATGGGACTGTTCACGAGGATCATGGCCGCGCCACCTGCATCCTTGACCTCTTGACCTTGCGCGATTGGCACACTTCCTAAGTCACACACAACCACTTTTCCACGGAGATCAGAGCGGTCTATTAGTGTTCCGGGAGTGCAGTGGGCAGAGTCTATATCTCCATTTGCTCCCGGATAAACCAGGGGCAGTAGTGCCGGATGGAAGTCGTGCGGTTGGTACAAGGTCTCCCCATCGAACTCCAGCCCGTTTCCGAGCCGCGCCGTGGCCGTTATGCTGCGGTCGATGCTGCTTGCTCCAACAGTGAGAATCCAAGGTGCCTCGTTTGACATTGTGCTGTTGCTGGGCCCGTCATTGCCCGCGGAGCAGCTGACAAAAATGCCTTTTTGGGTGGCGGCAAATGCACCCACTGCAAGAGAGTCGGCGAAGAACGGTTGGGAAGCTCCTCCTAAAGAGACAGAAAGCACATCGACACCGTCCTCGATGGCTGCATCGAACGCAGCTAATATGTCGCTTTCTATGCACTCGATACCACAAACCTGGTAAATTGCCAAATGCGCAAGAGGCGCCATGCCTATGGCCGTGCCTTTGGCATTACCGAGCGCGCTAGCATCCCTCACAAAAGCACCGGCAGCTGTGCTGGAAGTGTGTGTGCCATGGCCCACACCATCATATGGCGGATTGCCGCCCATGAAAGACCTTGCACCAATTAGCTTGTTGTTGCAGGACGTGCCGTTGAAGTCGCACCTGCCCTTCCATTTGGCGGGGGGCGGAGGCATCCCCTCGTCTCTGAAGGAAGCGTGGTCCGGGAAAATCCCCGTGTCCAGTACTCCGATAATCACGCCCTTACCGAAGTTTGAGTCCTTCCAAAGCCCGACTCCTTGGTGCAATCCCAAGAAGTCGGGGGTGTGAGTTGTGTGTAGAGAGAGCGCCTTCGCCGGACGCACATACAAAACACCATCCTTCTCCCTAATAGCTTTAGCTTCCTCGGCTGTCAATTTGGCTGCGAACCCGGATATCACATGTCGGTATGAGTGAACCATTCTTTGCTCTTGGTTAGAGCTGGTTGCTGTTGTAGGTAAAACTGTCCGATACAAAGTATCGAGATCCTCTGAAGTAGAGAAATGTTTGTCCGTTGGCCTTCGTACTTGGATAATATAAGTTGACAATGCGCTAGTTGTATCAGCTACTGCAATAGCAACATTAGCAGGGGAAATGCTTGGAATGTAAATGAGACAGAGAATGAAAATCGTCAATGTGGTCGGCGACAATCTGCATTTCTGGTCTTCCATCTCGAATTTGCACAAGAAACGGAGAAATGCTTGTTGCTTCTGAGTGAAAGTTGAACTATTGTACATAGGAGAAGCCAAATGAAGAAATGCATCGGATAACATTGGTACTTTTTATCTTTTGAAGAAAACTATCCATAGTGATTTTTATTTCCTAACATGCATATGCATTTCCAAGCAAGTATTGAATAAGACCTGTTATCCGTCAAGGACGGGGCACCGTCCATGCAAATTTTGCTAAAATAGACTATTCATGAAAGGAAATATAAATATGCAGATTTAAGATGCATACCAAGACGCACCCTAAATAAATTACTTTCCTCAAATGAGCTTCTAAACAGGAAAATAAAGCCCAACCAAAATTCAACGGGTAATGCAATGTAATTTTGCATTTTTATGACTGTCAAATTATGCACAAGAGGAAAGTTCATCTACTCAAAATGATGTAGACATGCAACTTTACCGTTAATGCAAGCGCAATCTTGAAGTTAGTTTTATGTGATTTGCTATGAAGATGCAATTTAAAACTACTAATATGAAAGAGATTCTATATTTTTATTTTTTTATTTTCACGTCATGAAAATAAGGCACATAAACCAAAAAACAATCTAAATGTTCTACTTCTAACACTAAAATATTAATTCACGAAAGTTTCTACCTTTGTAACATGGCATTTATGATGATGCAAATATCATACAATTGCTTAAAAAGGTCTTAAAACTATTATACTTTAGCCAAATAAGTCATAAACCTTTTAATTTGGCCAATTTAGTCCTAAACTTTTTGACAATTTACCAATTAAATTTTTCCGGCCAATTTTTACTGAAAATCGTTGTCATGGACATTGATTGTCCTGCGTGGCATGTCAATTTTTTTATACATTTTTTGAAGTTTTTTATTCTATACTTTTCTTTATTGTGGCGAGCGTTGGTCATTAGAGACCCTCGCCGACTGTGAAGGCCTTACTCAGATTACGTGAGGGCCGCCTCGCCTGCAGCCATCGAGGTTGCGAGGGCTGCCTCGCCAGACTCTCTCGCGACCAGCGAGGCTGCGGAGGCTCTCGCTAGATCTAGGGGATGGCCTTGGCGGCATTGCTGGCAGTTGGCGAAGTTGCCCTCACCTAGATCTAGCGACGGTCTTCGCGACCCCACCAACCACAAGCGAGGCAACTCTCAACCAGTCTAGGCGAGGCCTTCCCAGCCAGCAAGGGTCATTGGCGAACCTCATTAGAAAAATGAAAAAAAAACAACAAAGAAAAAAAGAAAATTTTCAAGTTTCAATTTTTTTCAAGAAATTACAAAAATTGCTCAAGTCATCACTAATCATCTGCGACCCTTGCAGGAAAAATGAAAAAAATACAAAGAAAAAATAAAAATAATAAAAATGCAATATTTTAAAGAAATTACAAAAATTGTTCAAGTCATTGCTTGTCGTGTCACGTAGGATGCGAGGCGTTAACGTTAGGGATTTCTAGCCTAAATTAGCTAGAAGTACTGAATTGGTAAATTGTAAAATGGCTTAGGACTAAAATGGCCAAATTAAAAGATTTAGAACTGAATTAACACAAGTGCAACGTGTTTAGGGCTTGGTAATTTTCCCTAATATGACACCCTATTATAATTTGCCAGAAACTATGGAAATTCTTAGATATGCCCGAAATATGCAAATGAGAACACACTTAAATTCGCAAATGTGAACTTTTCTAGATAAGTAAATACTCAAAATGCAATTCCTTAAACATAGAAAACCTACTTAATGTAAACATGTGATTTTATTAAACATGTCCCAATTAAGCAAGTCTAGAATATAATTAATGCTTACAACACACTATCAATGACTTTGGGGAAGTAATAAACATGCAATGAAAATAGATAATAATACAAACAGTTCATGAATTTTGGCCCAATGTTCAATGAGATCCCCGAACTTTTGATTTGTTCAATGTCATTCCTAAACTTTTGGTACATTTTCAATGTAGTCTCCGAACTATATGAAAATGTTCAATGTAACTCAGGGACCACATTGAATATTGGGTTAAAGTTTAGGAACCATATCGAATAAATTAAAAGTTCAGGAATCACATTGTACATTAGAGCAAAGTTTATGAACCGTTTGTGTCATTTTCGCCAATGAAAATATTAAATCACGGATCGGAACCTTTTCCTCTTGTAAGGAAAACTTTAAATACAATTTTGAGTGATTTTTGTTTCCTAACATGTATATACATGTCCATGCATTTATGGTAATAAATCAAACATTTAAAACGTTACCAAATTCATAAAAAGTATGTTAAGCAGTAAATAATTGAATAGTAAAAGGAAAGAAAATAGTTACTCGAGCCGGCAACAATTAAACAATCCTTTAGTATAAGGAAAACAGAAAACAAAATATTCTGAAATATAGTAATGTATTAAAGCAAATATATATATATATATCTGGGGGATTATAAATAGAGAATGAATTTATATAGAAAGAGATCAATTAATCTATACGTTTACGTTTATTATGAAAAACTATTGGAGAGAAATGTAGTAGATATATAAAAACAAGAAAGATATATGTGATATTTAAACGTTGTTCTATTCGATTAAAATATTCAATATATTGGGAAAATAGATAAAGAATATGAGGTATGTCTCTTGATCTAGCAACGGCGAATATATAAGTTAGTATGAAAGTGCAGATTTCTACACAGAAAATTATTAAATAAATAAAATTAAATAAAAGCACGAGCATTAAGAATAATAAAAAGACCGTAAGCAATATAAAGAATGACGAGAAGAATAATTAGAAATTCTAAACCAACCATGAAGGTGGTATATATGTTAATTGCAGAATATTAAAGTACAGACTTTCCACAGGCGGTTCGACCTGCCGTTTGTGGGGTATGTATATGTAAATGCAAGGAAGGAGATAGAAATTGCTTGTATATAAATAATGCTGGAAGATTACAACAACAGTATTTAAAGATTACACAAAGTAAATATTGAAATACAAGTGCATAAATTTGGTAGAAATTCTCCCGTTACTCAGACTATTTGGTAGTCTAGAACGATAAGATTTTCTACACTATAGGAACTAGAAACGGTTTTGAAAAGATCTTGAAAATATGAGACAAGATCTTTACAGGGGATAAAAACTTTCTTTGGATATGGAAAGGTTCTAGAAAAGGTTGGGAGATTTGTGCGAGACAAATGATCTCCTTTATTCTTTAAAGAAGACTGAAGGGTTTTGAGAAAATTGAGGAGGTTTGAGAAAGGCTTCCGAATGGTTCTGAAGGTATTGAAAAGGATGCCCCCTTCGGGTGAATGAGGTCTCCTTTTATAAACAAGTGAGGTTCCTGTAGAAAATTATTCACGGGTAATCAGTGAGTGCACAAAGTGTTACATGTTGAACGATATCGACAGGTTTTCTTAGAAAAGATGGAAAATAGTACATGGATTCTTTCGACATAGGTCTTCCACCGACAAACTTCCTTCTTCTTAGAAATGATGAGAATATTGACGATGGCTAAAGTCTCTTGTCTTTTCATCAATTCTTCAGCCGCTTCATGATGATATTGAAAATGGCTAGAGTTTCTTGTCCTTTTGTCATGGTTTGGACAAATCTTCAGCAGCATTGTCTCTTCTTCTTCTGCTACATCTCCCCATGGGATCCTTGGGAGGATTCCGTAGGAATCGTCTTCATTGGAATTCCCACTATGATGAGGCGGGAACTCTCTCGAGTCTTCTAATTCGAGGAAAGAGCCTGTCAAACATTCCCGCCAATTGTTGGTGGGATTGTGCCGAGGCTAATTTAGAAAGAACAAATCCTCTATCATGAAGAAATGGAGTAGTTTCTCCAAGAGGAGGAGGACAGGCAGGAGCAATTTGTCTAGTTACAAGAAATTTGTCGACTGCCTCTATGGATACTCTGTCAAAAAATTTAAAGCCATCCCACCATTTTACTTTGAATCTTCTTACCAAAATAGGGATGCCCGTAAGGATGTCATTTTTATAATCAAAATTCCATCCTAGTACCCATGAAACTCCAAAGAAGTAGAAAAATAGCAAGAGTCTGGGGAATCTTTGCTCATGAGGAGCAAGATTATTGAATCTTTCACAGAAATGTGGATAACTAGGTTTGATTTTTGGATGAAGGATTTCCTCGATAGGTCCAAAATGTACCCACCATTGGAAGAACCAGTAGGGGACTCCTGTTATTTTGAGGTTCTCAAAATAGAAAAGCCATGTATGGGTATGGTTGGGGTTTTGTCTCCGAGAAAGTATTCCACCAGGGCTTGTTTATAATCAAAATAGGAGTATGATGTCCTGTATGGAAGTGAATCAGACATCTTGATATTGAATTTTCTCATAGACCAAGGGTTTGGTTTCCATTCTTTTGGATGGATAACTTTATGAATGATGGCCTTTGAGTAATTGATGTGTCCTTTGTCTGAAAAATGTTTAATGGTGATAGATTCTGTTTCTACCAAAATTCTTTCATAAAACTCAATGGTTTTGTAAACATCATGTGGGGTGTATAAAAAGTTTTCAGAAAACATGTTTTTAGCAAATTCAATAGGATTTTGATCAAAAATCCTTCTTCATGTTACATATGTTTGCAAAATCCTTTTTGAAATAGAATTTTGATTTTGGAGGGGTTGACATTGTCGATTGAATAACCACCTCGCTAGAAATTCTTTTTCCCAACTGTTTTTGGGTAGCAATAGGGTCAGGACTTACCATTGCTGTGGATGATTGTGATGGACTATTAAAGGCTTGTTGAAGAAGTTGTAGAGCTTCTTCTGGAGAAATATTAGAAATATCGAAAGAGGGTCTCAGAGATAATTCAAGGTTTGGTTTGGCTTGTTCAGAAATGGTGGTAACATTCAAGGATGGGTTTGATGGTGACTGAGTAGTTGCCTGCAGCCACGTTCTTATGTTGGTGAGGCCAGGGGACCTTCTTTCTGAGGATGGTTCAGCAATTTCTTTTCCTTTGTCTCTCCTGGTTGGTTTGTTGGGAGGTTTCGGGGGCATTTTCCCTGTAAAAATTCTCGCGTGAGAAAACCAGGAAGAGAATTTGAAGAACCATTTATGAATTCGATATCAAAATCAAAAACTGATAAGATAGCTTGCCATCTGGCAAAAATTTGTTTGGAAGCAATATTTTGAACATCTTTCCGCAAAACATCTTTTGCAGATTTGCAATCAATTCTTAATAGAAATTTTTGATTCAAAAGATCTCCTTGAAATTTAGAGATAGAAAGTACAATAGCAAGTATCTCCTTCTTAATGGTAGAGTAGTTCTTTTGGCAATCATTCCAATGTTTAGAGACAAACTGAACAATTTGTTCTTTATTGTCTTTAGATTGCTTAAGAATTCCTCCATAACCAATATCAGAAGCATCAGTCTCAACAATTTTAAAAGCATTTGGATCAGCAAGATGTAAACAAGGAATTTCTTTAACAGTTTGTTTGATTTTCTTTACAATATCAGTGTGGACCTGAGTCCATGGGGGAGGATCTTTCTTGAGCCTCTGGTGAAGTGGTTTACAAATAATGTTAATGCGAGGGAAAAATTCAATGATATAATTTAAACTTCCAAGAAATCTTTGTAACTGATTTTTGTCCCTGATTTCGTCAGGAAATTTTTCAGAAAATATAATTGATCTTTCTATGGGTATGATAGTACCTTGATGGATGTAATGTCCTAGAAATCGTATTTTTGTTTTAAAAAGGGATATTTTAGTAGGTGAGACTACTAAACCATTTTCTTTTACAACATGAATGAAATGATTGACATGTTTAAAATGTTTTTCTATGGAAGTAGAAAATATTAAAACATCATCAATATAAACAATAATGTAATCAGAACAATGATTAAAAATATCATTCATAATCCTTTGGAATTCAGAAGGAGCATTTTTTAATCCAAAGGGCATGACATTCCATTCATATTGGCCAAAAGGAACGGTAAAAGCTGTTTTGTACCGATCTTTTTCGCTGATTTGAATTTGCCAAAATCCTGATTTCATGTCAAACTTTGAAAAGATTTTTGCATCATAAAGTCTATTTAATAGATCCTTTTTGTTAGGAATCGGATATCTTATCCATTTTAGGGCGGTATTCAAAGGTTTATAGTTTATTACTAATCTCGGAACTCCTCTTTCTAGTTCAGCATTTTTGTTGACATAGAAAGCAGAGCAACTCCCCAATGAGATTGGCTTTTCTTAATAAGTTTTTTCTCAAGAAGTTCTTGTATTTCTTTTTGGCAGAAATTTAGAACTTCATGGTTCATCTGAGAGGGTCTAGCTTTAGCAGGAATATTTTTCTCAGAAAATTCTGGTTCGTAAGGTAGATCAACAATATGACTTTTTCGAGACCAAAAGGCATTAGGAATATTGGAACATATGGAATTTTTGATTTGGTTTTCAAGATTAGAAATTCTTTTTTGAAGACTTGCTTCAGGAAAGGTTTTTGTCAATCCTTTTGTATTCAAGATCTTCCTTAAGAAATTGGAGATGAATTTCCTCATCCTGAATCATACAATTGATTTTAGAAATAGAATGTTCTTGAAGAGTATTCAAATTTCTGGTTTGAGGTTTTGAAATGAAATTAAAGCAGATTTTCTTGCCTAAGGTTTTGGTTTCAATTCCTTTTGAGAAACTTTGAAGGGCTGTAGTAAGTTTCTGAAAGGTGATCCTAAAATAACATTTTGTTTGATATTTTTAACAAGAAGAAAAGGAGTTTTGAAAGAAATTTGGTCTTTCACAATCTCAAACCGGGGATTTTGTAATTAATAATTAATCTATCACGGATCTTTGATTTAAGAGATTGGGAAGTTTTTTTCAAAATATTTGGTTGGTATAAGACCTTCTTTTATACAGTTAAGGTCTGCACCAGTATCAAAAAGGGCTGTCGTTTCCAAAATAATTTCATTTTGGATTCTAATAGAAATATTGATAATCCATTTTCTAGTGGTTATCTCAGAAAGCATTAAAAGAAAGCTTGTATCAGAAGAAGAAATTTGAGGAATATCATTTTCTTCAGGGTCTTCTACCCTTTGCTCTTCTTTTAGAAATTTTAGCTTAATATCTAAAATGTCTTTTTCCATAGAAATTTGGGCCGCTTTAAGCTCTTGAATTTCTTGTTTTTTGTTTATTGATTTCGTGAGTAAGATCACTCATAGAAATTGGTTTGGAAACTCCTTTTCTAGTTTTGTTAAGGATAGTAGAAATATTATAAGAATTATCGGATTGGATAGTAGGTTTTGGTTTTTGAAAATTATTCAAATATTTTATTTTTGTTTCAGGATCAGTAATTTGATCAAAAGTTTGTAAAAGAATTTCTTCTTCTTTTGTCAAAACATTTATTTCAAAATCATTTGATTGTTCTTCTTCACTTTCTGAAGTTGATGAAGAAGAGGTTTCTAAATCACAAACTTGTAATCCTTCTTCAAAATCAGATTCTTCGGAAGAACTATCTACTTCAATCATTAATTGATTAAGTTGATTAATAGTTTCTTCGTCTAAATCTAATTCATTAACCTTTTTGCTAATTTTGCAAAATCGGGAAGTATGGCCTTTCTTGCCCAGAGTTATAGCAAGTGACATTTTTAAAACTTTTCTTTTGGGTTTTGGGTTTTTCAGAAATATCCTTTCTTTTCCTTTTGAAAGTCCTTTTATCAAAATCCTTTTTGTAATGCTTTTTGTAAGGTTTTTTATAAAAATTTTTGTGTTCTTTTCTTTTAGAGGAACATTTTCCTGAACACTTTGATTTTTCAAAAGACTGAAAAGATGGATCATATTAGGCACAAAATTCTCCTAATCCTTTTCTAGAAAGTTTTTGTTCTTTCTTGATTTGTTTTTGGAGACGAATATTAGTGCACAATTGTGTTCCTACTTTATAAACATAAGAGGTTAATTCACCATAAGAAAGATGGTCATATGGAATTTGATTTCCATATTCTTCTCTTATCTTACTGCGAACTTGTTCTCCTATGAGTTTTGGTAAACCAGTAAGAAATTTTTCTTTCCAAAAAGATTGATTGCAATCTGATCTTTGAAAGACTCTTTGCAAAAATACTTCTTTGTATTCTCGGAATTCTCCTAAAGATCTACATTTCATATTGGACAAGAGATCTTGATTTTTGTCGAGAATATGGGAAGAGTCTCCTAGGAAATGTTGGGATATGGAGAATATGAGAGTATTCACAGCATCTTGAATGGGATTTTCATTTTCATCAAGAATATTTTGACCAAAGGGATCGAGTTTATAAGCATTTAGGATTTGAGACCTTTGCTCTTCATTCAGGTAGTTATCCCACCATCCTTTGAGTTGGCCTGTGAATCCAGCTATTAAAAGATATGCAACAGAATGATCAGTAGTATCTGGAATGGTTTTATAAGTATTTGCAAGCATAACCATTTGGGTTAGAACATTTATAAGGTTTTGTTCAGAAATACCATCTATGTTCCATTCATAGATAGCATCAGAAGAATATTTGTTTTGGACTTTAGAAAAGGTTTTTTCTGAGAGAATATCAGGAGGAGAGGCACGAGAATAACATAACTTTTGAGGATCCTTCCAGGTGATACGATTTATCTCTGGGAGAGATTCAGTATCAGATTTATCTAATAGATTGATTTGGTTGGAAGGTTCGACACGATCTGGGGTGTCTTTCACACTCAGATTTTGAATTAAAGGTGTATCTAAAAATATGGGATTTTTAGGGATTAAAACTGCTTTTCCCTTGAGAAGTTTTTTTCTTTCCTCTAAGGCTTTAGCAAACTCAAGACTAGGATTTTTTGGAATTTCAAAATTCTTAAAAAGTGGTGGTTTTAAATCCTTTTTTGCAATCGTTATAGAAGAGGACGGAAAACATAATTATTCTATAGCTGAAGGATCTTTTCAAGCCCTATCAAGTTGTTTTTTATAGTGTAAAAAGTGTTGATTTGAAAAATTATTTTGTTCAACAATCTTTTAAATTAAATGCCATCTAGAGAAACCCTTTTGAAAGGAGAAGCAATTTTTAAAGCAAATGTTCAATCTTAGGACCATTCCTTGGGGGATGATTGGATTGGGAATGTGAAACCGTCATCTAATTTCCATTTATAAAATAGTTAAATTAAAAATTGTTTATCATTTAAAATATATTTTCAAAACATCAAAGAAAGAATAACTATCCAATTTCAGACAAATAGATATTCCTAGAAATTCTTTTGATTTCAAATCTATTCCTTCATGGCATTATTAAAGAACCATTCTCTAATATGTTGGTTTTTAAAAAAATGTTCCTATTAAAAATGATTTTATTAATCAAAAGCTAGGAAGCATCCGTTGATTTGCTGGTCTTTTCCATTTCGGAAGGAGTGGGATAATAGGTCAGGAATATGGTGATAGGTCTATCACCATATTCGACCTATTATCTACTCCTTCCAAAATGGAAGAAAAGGAAATCAACTTTTGGAATTAGCTTTTGAATTAATAAAGGGATTTTAAATAAGGTTCATTTTGAGTTTAAAAACCAACATATTAGAGAATGGTTCTTTAAGAATGCCATGAAGGAATAGCATTTGAAATCAAAAGAATTTTATGATTATCTATGTATTTGCATGAAATGGATAGTTATTCTTCTTTGGGATGTTTGAAAAATATTTTTAAATGAATTTTGAATTTTTAATTTAGATCAATTTTATAAATGGAAATTAGATGAGGGTTACATCATTGAATCCAAATGGTCCTAGGAAGATTAAGATTGATGCTTTAGAAATAATTGCTTCTCCTTTCAAAACAAAAAATAGGGTAGGCATCAAGAAGAATTTAAACAAAATAATTTTTCAACCAAAAACGTAATCTTGACTTTGTAATAGGAAAACAATGAGGGGATGGGAAAAATCCTTCACTATAGAAAATTAGTTTTCCGTCCTCTTCTATAACGATTGCAAAAAGGATTTAAAACCACCACTTTTTAAGAATTTTGAAATTCCAAAAATCCTAGTCTTGAGTTTGCTAAAGCCTTAGAGGAAAGAAAAAAAACTTCTCAAGGGAAAAGCAGTTTTAATCCCTAAAAATCCCATATTTTTAGATACACCTTTAATTCAAAATCTGAGTGTGAAAGACACCCCGGATCGTGTCGAACCTTCCAACCAAATCAATCTATTAGATAAATGACATCTTTGAATCTCTCCCGAGATAAATCGTATCCGGAAGGATCCTCAAAAGTTATGTTATTCTCGTGCCTCTCCTCCGATATTTCTCTCGAAAAAACCCTTTTTAAAGTCCAAAACAAATATTCTTCCGATGCTATCTATGAATGGAACATAGATGGTATTTCGAACAAAACCTTATAAATGTTCTAACCCAAATGGTTATGCTTGCAAATACTTATAAAACCATTCCGGATACTACCGATCATTACATTGCATATCTTTTAATAGCTGGATTCACAGGCCAACTCAAAGGATGGTGGGATAACTACTGAATGAAGAGCAAAGGTCTCAAATCCTAAATGCTTATAAACTCGATCCATTTGGTCAAAATATTCTTGATGAAAATGAAAATCCCATTCAAGATGCTGTGAATACTCTCATATTCTCCATATCCCAACATTTCCTAGGAGACTCTTCCCATATTCTCGACAAAAATCAAGATCTCTTGTCCAATATGAAATGTAGATCTTTAGGAGAATTCCGAGAATACAAAGAAGTATTTTTGCAAAGAGTCTTTCAAAGATCAGATTGCAATCAATCTTTTTGGAAAGAAAAATTTCTTACTGGTTTACCAAAACTCATAGGAGAACAAGTTCGCAGTAAGATAAGAGAAGAATATGGAAATCAAATTCCATATGACCATCTTTCTTATGGTGAATTAACCTCTTATGTTTATAAAGTAGGAACACAATTGTGCACTAATATTCGTCTCCAAAAACAAATCAAGAAAGAACAAAAACTTTCTAGAAAAGGATTAGGAGAATTTTGTGCCTAATATGATCCATCTTTTCAGTCTTTTGAAAAATCAAAGTGTTCAGGAAAATGTTCCTCTAAAAGAAAAGAACACAAAAAATTTTATAAAAAACCTTACAAAAAGCATTACAAAAAGGATTTTGATAAAAGGACTTTCAAAAGGAAAGAAAAGGATATTTATGAAAAACCCAAAACCCAAAAGAAAAGTTTTAAAAATGTCACTTGCTATAATTGTGGCAAGAAAGGCCATACTTCCCGATTTTGCAAAATTAGCAAAAAGGTTAATGAATTAGATTTAGACGAAGAAACTATTAATCAGCTTAATCAATTAATGATTGAAGTTGATAGTTCTTCCGAAGAATCTGATTTTGAAGAAGGATTACAAGTTTGTGATTTAGAAACCTCTTCTTCATCAACTTCAGAAAGTGAAGAAGAACAATCAAATGATTTTGAAATAAATGTTTTGACAAAAGAAGAAGAAATTCTTTTACAAACTTTTGATCAGATTACTGATCCTGAAACAAAAATAAAATATTTGAATAATTTTCAAAAACCAAAACCTACTGTCCAATCCGATAATTCTTATAATATTTCTACTATCCTTAACAAAACTAGAAAAGCAGTTTCCAAACCAATTTCTATGAGTGATCTTACTCACGAAATCAATAAACAAAAACAAGAAATTCAAGAGCTTAAAGCGGCCCAAATTTCTATGGAAAAAGACATTTTAGATATTAAGCTAAAATTTCTAAAAGAAGAGCAAAGGGTAGAAGACCCTGAAGAAAATGATATTCCTCAAATTTCTTCTTCTGATACAAGCTTTCTTTTAATGCTTTCTGAGATAACCACTAGAAAATGGATTATCAATATTTCTATCAGAATCCAAAATGAAATTATTTTGGAAACGACAGCCCTTTTTGATACTGGTGCAGACCTTAACTGTATAAAAGAAGGTCTTATACCAACCAAATATTTTGAAAAAACTTCCCAATCTCTTAAATCAGCATCTGGTGATAGATTAATTATTAATTACAAAATCCCCGAAGCTGAGATTGTGAAAGACCAAATTTCTTTCAAAACTCCTTTTCTTCTTGTTAAAAATATCAAACAAAATGTTATTTTAGGATCACCTTTCATAAACTTACTACAGCCCTTCAAAGTTTCTGAAAAAGGAATTGAAACTGAAACCTTAGGCAAGAAAATCTGCTTTAATTTCATTTCAAAACCTCAAACCAGAAATTTGAATACTCTTCAAGAACATTCTATTTCTAAAATCAATTGTATGATTCAGGATAAGGAAATTCATCTCCAATTTCTTAAGGAAGATCTTGAATACAAAAGGATTGACAAAAACCTTTCTGAAGCAAGTCTTCAAAAAAGAATTTCTAATCTTGAAAACCAAATAAAAAATTCCATATGTTCCAATATTCCTAATGCCTTTTGGTCTCGAAAAAGTCATATTGTTGATCTACCTTACGAACCAGAATTTTCTGAGAAAAATATTCCTACTAAAGCTAGACCCTCTCAGATGAACCATGAAGTTCTAAATTTCTGCCAAAAAGAAATACAAGAACTTCTTGAGAAAAAACTTATTAAGAAAAGCCAATCTCATTGGAGTTGCTCTGCTTTCTATGTCAACAAAAATGCTGAACTAGAAAGAGGAGTTCGAGATTAGTAATAAACTATAAACCTTTGAATACCGCCCTAAAATGGATAAGATATCCGATTCCTAACAAAAAGGATCTATTAAATAGACTTTATGATGCAAAAATCTTTTCAAAGTTTGACATGAAATCAGGATTTTGGCAAATTCAAATCAACGAAAAAGATCGGTACAAAACAGCTTTTACCGTTCCTTTTGGCCAATATGAATGGAATGTCATGCCCTTTGGATTAAAAAATGCTCCTTCTGAATTCCAAAGGATTATGAATGATATTTTTAATCATTGTTCTGATTACATTATTGTTTATATTGATGATGTTTTAATATTTTCTACTTCCATAGAAAAACATTTTAAACATGTCAATCATTTCATTCATGTTGTAAAAGAAAATGGTTTAGTAGTCTCACCTACTAAAATATCCCTTTTTAAAACAAAAATACGATTTCTAGGACATTACATCCATCAAGGTACTATCATACCCATAGAAAGATCAATTATATTTTCTGAAAAATTTCCTGACGAAATCAGGGACAAAAATCAGTTACAAAGATTTCTTGGAAGTTTAAATTATATCATTGAATTTTTCCCTCGCATTAACATTATTTGTAAACCACTTCACCAGAGGCTCAAGAAAGATCCTCCCCCATGGACTCAGGTCCACACTGATATTGTAAAGAAAATCAAACAAACTGTTAAAGAAATTCCTTGTTTACATCTTGCTGATCCAAATGCTTTTAAAATTGTTGAGACTGATGCTTCTGATATTGGTTATGGAGGAATTCTTAAGCAATCTAAAGACAATAAAGAACAAATTGTTCAGTTTGTCTCTAAACATTGGAATGATTGCCAAAAGAACTACTCTACCATTAAGAAGGAGATACTTGCTATTGTACTTTCTATCTCTAAATTTCAAGGAGATCTTTTGAATCAAAAATTTCTATTAAGAATTGATTGCAAATCTGCAAAAGATGTTTTGCGGAAAGATGTTCAAAATATTGCTTCCAAACAAATTTTTGCCAGATGGCAAGCTATCTTATCAGTTTTTGATTTTGATATCGAATTCATAAATGGTTCTTCAAATTCTCTTCCTGGTTTTCTCACGCGAGAATTTTTACAGGGAAAATGCCCCCGAAACCTCCCAACAAACCAACCAGGAGAGACAAAGGAAAAGAAATTGCTGAACCATCCTCAGAAAGAAGGTCCCCTGGCCTCACCAACATAAGAACGTGGCTGCAGGCAACTACTCAGTCACCATCAAACCCATCCTTGAATGTTACCACCATTTCTGAACAAGCCAAACCAAACCTTGAATTATCTCTGAGACCCTCTTTCGATATTTCTAATATTTCTCCAGAAGAAGCTCTACAACTTCTTCAACAAGCCTTTAATAGTCCATCACAATCATCCACAGCAATGGTAAGTCCTGACCCTATTGCTACTAAAAAACAGTTGGGAAAAAGAATTTCTAGCGAGGTGGTTATTCAATCGACAATGTCAACCCCTCCAAAATCAAAATTCTATTTCAAAAGGATTTTGCAAACATATGTGTAACTGAAGAAGGATTTTTGATCAAAATCCTATTGAATTTGCTAAAAACATGTTTTTCTGAAAACTTTTTATACACCCACATGATGTTTACAAAACCATTGAGTTTTATGAAAGAATTTTGGTAGAAAAAGAATCTATCACCATTAAACATTTTTCAGACAAAGGACACATCAATTACTCAAAGGCCATCATTCATAAAGTTATCCATCCAAAAGAATGGAAACCAAACCCTTGGTCTATGAGAAAATTCAATATCAAGATGTCTCGATTCACTTTCATACAGAGGACATCATACTCCTATTTTGATTATAAACAAGCCTGGTGGAATACTTTCCGGAGACAAAACCCCAACCATACCCATACATGGCTTTTCTATTTTGAGAACCTCAAAATAACAGGAGTCCCCCCTACTGGTTCTTCCAATGGTGGGTACATTTTGGACCTATCGAGGAAATCCTTCATCCAAAAATCAAACCTAGTTATCCACATTTCTGTGAAAGATTCAATAATCTTGCTCCTCATGAGCAAAGATTCCCCAGACTCTTGCTATTTTTCTACTTCTTTGGAGTTTCATGGGTACTAGGATGGAATTTTGATTATAAAAATGACATCCTTACGGGCATCCCTATTTTGGTAAGAAGATTCAAAGTAAAATGGTGGGATGGCTTTAAATTTTTTTGAGAGTATCCATAGAGGCAATCGACAAATTTCTTGTAACTAGACAAATTGCTCTGCCCTGTCCTCCTCCTCTTGGAGAAACTACTCCATTTCTTCATGATAGAGGATTTGTTCTTTCTAAATTAGCCTCGGCACAATCCCACCAACAATTGGCAGGAATGCTGAAACAGGCTCTTTCTGAATTAGAAGACTCAGAGAGTTCCCGCTCTCATCATAGTGGGAATTCCAATGAAGGCGATTGCTACGGAATCCTCCCAAGGATCCCATGGGGAGATGTAGCAGAAGAAGAAGACAATGCTGCTGAAGATTTGTCCAAACCATGACAAAAGGACAAGAAACTCTAGCCATTTTCAATATCATCACGAAGCGGCTGAAGAATTGATGAAAAGACAAGAGACTTTAGCCATCGTCAATATTCTCATCATTTCTAAGAAGAAGGAAGTTTATCGGTGGAAGACCTATGTCGAAAGAATCCATGTACTATTTTCCATCTTTTCTAAGAAAACCTGTCAGGATACTGTTCACTGTAACACTGTGCACTACAGTACTACCCGTGAATAATTTTCTACAGGAACCTCACTTGTTTATAAAAGGAGACCTCATTCACCCGAAGAGGGCATCCTTTTCAATACCTTCAGAACCATTCGGAAGCCTTTCTCAAACCTCCTCAATTTTCTCAAAACCCTTCAGTCTTCTTTAAAGAATAAAGGAGATCATTTGTCTCAGACAAATCTCCCAACCTTTTCTAGAACCTTTCCATATCCAGTAAGTTTCTTATCCCTGTAAAGATCTTGTCTCATATTTTCAAGATCTTTTCAAAACCGTTTCTAGTTCCTATAGTGTAGAAAATCTTATCGTTCTAGACTACCAAATAGTCTTGAGTAACGGGAGAATTTCTACCAAATTTATGCACTTGTATTTCAATATTTACTTTGTGTAATCTTTAAATACTGTTGTTGTAATCTTCCAGCATTATTTATATACAAGCAATTTCTATCTCCTTCCTTGCATTTACATATACATACCCCACAAACGGCAGGTCGAACCGCCTGTGGAAGGTCTGTACTTTAATATTCTGCAATTAACATATATACCACCTTCATGGTTGGTTTAGAATTTCTAATTATTCTTCTCGTCATTCTTTATATTGCTTACGGTCTTTTTATTATTCTTAATGCTCGTGCTTTTATTTAATTTTATTTATTTAATAATTTTCTGTGTAGAAATCTGCACTTTCATACTAACTTATATATTCGCCGTTGCTAGATCAAGAGACATACCTCATATTCTTTATCTATTTTCCCAATATATTGAATATTTTAATCGAATAGAACAACGTTTAAATATCACATATATCTTTCTTGTTTTTATATATCTACTACATTTCTCTTCAATAGTTTTTCATAATAAACGTAAACGTATAGATTAATTGATCTCTTTCTATATAAATTCATTCTCTATTTATAATCCCCCAGATCCTAGGACACTTATGATATATATATATATATATATATATATATATATATATGCGTGCGAGTGCGTGCATGCAGATGTGACGTGCTATAAAAAAACATTGCTGAAATAAAATACTTTTCTAAATGAGCTTTTAAACATGAAAAAAAAATCCAACTAATCTCTTACGTGGGATTTTAAGTCTACTGTGTAAAAATGGTAATTTAGTAATTTTATGACTCTCAATTTGTGAACAAGAGGAAATTTATTCTACTCAAATTGTCCAAAAAAATAACCTCAACAAAAATTGTCGAAAAATTCATTAACTTATCTAGGATGACCAATTGGAGCTCAAAAAAAAAAAATCTAGGATGACAAATTTAGTCATAAATTTAAATGATTTGCCAATGGAGTCCTTCTAGCAAATTTCATTTGGAAATTACTAATTTGGTGATTTTTTGTTAGCACCAGCCATCTTATGTTTTTAAATTTTTTTGAATTTATTTAAACATCATCGGCATCAGTGCCGGTCATACCACAATAGGATGATTGATGTCTATATTAGCTATTTTCTAACAAAATTGGCCAAAATTACTACATTGGCAAATTGTCAAAAGGTTTTTGACTAAATTTGCCAAATTGAAAAGTTTATAGCTAAATTGGCCACCGTATAATGGGTTTGGAACTTTTTGGACAATTATCCCCCAAATGACATAAATACACAACTTTAACTTAAATGCAAATATGATTTTAAAGTTATTTTTACGTGATTTTCTATGAACAAGCAATCTAAATCAATTAATATGAAAGATATTACGTTTTTTATTTTCATTTTCATGACATGGAAATGAGGCGCGGAAGACGATCTACATGTGCACTAAAATATTGATTCACGAAAATTTTCTATTTTTTGCAGGATGGCATTTATGATGATGCGAATATAATACAGCACCCTCTTCTAATATGTAAAAATGTGCAAACTCTTAGATATGCCGAAATATGCAAATGAGAATACACTTAAACTCACAAATATGAAACTCTTCCAGATAAGTAAATATTCAAAATGCAATTCCCTAAATGCATAATACCCAATTGACCACGCATGTGAATTTATTAAACAGTCCCCTGTTATGCATGTCTAGAATATAATGAATGCATATAGAGTGCGAGGAATAACTTTTATGGAACTAAATTAATTTCAAAAAATCACCAAATCAGTCTAAAATCTATTGTTAGGCTACAAATTTAGTTTTGAATTGTTCAAGTTTACAAATGTAGTCCTAGACCATTTAGTAAAAGTTCAATTTTTTGTTCAATTTTGCAAATGTAGTCCTCAACCATTTGGTAAAAGTCCAATTTTTTGTGGTTTGATTATTCAATTCCAATTAAACAAGCTCGGGTCGCATCTTTTCGTTTCAAACGAGAGAAAAGTTGAAATACTCTCGTCTTGGGTTCTACGAAATTCGCAGTCTACACAGGCAGCCTTTCATTATGAAATGGTGTCAGTAAAAATGGAAGTAACATGGAATTCCTAATCTTGATGTCTAGCTCTTACTTCATGGGATCTCGTCGTCGATGTCCATTCTGCTAGTCTATTGGATTTTATACCTTTTGAAATTAGAGATATCACTACAAAAAAAACGCATTTTTGCCACGAAAATTTTCCAACGAAAAATTAGAGATATGCGACAAATTTTCCAACGAAAAATAAAATTCGTTAGAAATTTCCAACATCTTCGAAAAAAACTCGTCGCAAAAATTCATTGGAAATTTCCAACGAATTTTGTTTTCTTGGAAAATTAGTTGAAATTCTTCTTGGAAATTTCCAAACGAATTTTTATCTTGAGAAATTTCCAAAAAATTTTAAATTGGGAAAAGTTCAGTGTGTACAAAATCGTTGAAAATTTCCTGAAAAAAAATTCGTTGGCAATTTCAAACTAATTTTAAACCTTTTAATTTTTCAATTATACAAATTCAGTCATAAACTTTTTTTCCAACAAATTTTCCCTAATTCAAAAACCCGTACTATTAGGCTTTTTTATATTATTCAGGAAAAAATTCTTTTTTTGATTTGTGCCAAGTCCATCCATCCAGCCTGGCAATTTTGAATGTTTTTTAGCCACAAACAATCTCAATTTTTTTTTGGCAATTTTGAATTTTTTAAAATTTTTTTGAATTTTTCCTTTTTTGGGCTTTGCTTTTCCCTAGCTGGTCCGGACTCCCGGAATTGGTGTGGGGCAAGGACCTCGTCGGCCAATGGTCTAGTGAGGGTGAGCTCACAGTGCAGGCCAATGGGCGTCCAATCTGGGAAGGAGCTCGCCATGGTCGGGCGAGCTCGCCATGGCCCCCTCGCCCGGCGACAGGCGCCCCGGCGAGGGCGATTTTAAAAAAAATTTCGTGGGAAAAAAAAATTTCCACGATTTTTCAACCAAAAATATTTGTAATTTTTCCAACGAAAAATTTTTCGTTGGAAAAAATTTTCACCGATTTTCAAAAAAAAATCAGAAATTTTTACTAAAATTTTTTGTAATTTTCCAACGAATTTAGCCACGGGTTTTCCAATAAATTTTCCAACGAAATAAAATTCGTTGCAAATTTCCAACGAAAATTGAAATTTTTCGTTGGAAAAATTTCCAACAACCTATTACCAACGAATTTTTTTTCGTTGGAAAATTCGTTGGAAATTCCCTTTCCAACGAATTTTCCAGAATTTTTCGTTGGAAATTTTGTCGGAAAAAACTGATTTTTTTGTAGTGTATGATTTACATCTTCATCTTCTTCTTCTGTCTCCCCCTTATCTTGAGATCTAGCCGTAAAACCCGAAATTGGGAAAATTACCAAAATAGTCCTAAACCTCTTACAATTATACAAATTCAGTCATAAACTTTTTTTTGGGCCAATTTAGTTCTAAATCTTTTGGATTTGTGCCAATTCAGTCCATCCAGCCAATTCTGGCCGGCCGGTCGAAAATGACGTGGCAATTTTGAATTTTTTTAAAATTTTTTTTGAATTTTTTCCTTTTTTTTTTGGCTTTGCTTCTTCCCCTAGCTGGTCCGGCAATTGGTGACCGACCAGGGGCAAGGACCTCGTCGGCCAATGGTCTAGTGAGGGTGAGCTCACCTCGGCGTCAATGGGTGTCGTCACCCTCGCCATGGCTGACCTCGCTTGCGACGGCGAGGTCGCCCAGATCTGGCCATGGCTGGGCGACCCCTCGTCGGCCACTGGTCTATCGTGGGTGAGCTCACCTCATCGTTGCTGGGTGTTGTCGCCTTCGCCATAGCCGACCTTACCCGTGACGGCGAGGTTGCCCAGATCTGGCCATGGCTGGGCGACGACCTCGCCGTCGTGAGCGAGGTCGGCCATGGCCAGGGCGACGGCGCCCAGTGACAACAAGGTGAGCTCGCCCCTGCTAGACCAATGGCTGATAAGCCTCGCCGGCCTTAGCCCTTGGCCAGTCGCCGGATCAGCCAAGGGAAGAAGCAAAGACAAAAAAAAAAAAAAAAAAAAAAAAAATTTTAAAAAATTTTAAAAAATTTAAGATTGCCACGTCAGCGTTAGCCAGTTGGTTGGCATCCACATTAGTGCCAACTAACCAAAATTGGCCAGATGGACTGAATTGGCACAAATGCAAAAGGTTTATGACTAAATTGGGCAAAAAAAAGGTTTAGAACTGAATTGGCACAATTGCAATATGTTTAGGATTGTTTTGGTAATTTTTCCCTCGAAATGGCCGACACAAAAATCCCCTCCACTGGCCTCAACACCAAATGAGTTAGATCTGGGCAAGGCGGCTCGCCAGCCATCCGGATATAACCTTGACGGCTAGCCATTGAGCCTCCACATATAGAGGCTTGGCGTAAGATGGCCAATGAGTTCTCCGAGATCTTAACAGCCACAGAGGAGTAATGGCCAAGCTTGCCGAAATTTAGAGGCTCGCCCTGGCCTTCAAGCTCGCCAAGTCACCATGGTCATCTCCATTGTCAAGCAGTGATGGTGGACTCGTCGGTTTTTAAGAGTAAGAAAATGAGGAGCAGTAATAAAAAAAGAACGAAAGTAAAGAAAAAGCAGCTATGGACTATCGGTTTTTAAGAGCAAGAAAACGATGAACAGCAGTAAAAAATCTAGAAAATTACCCAAAATGACGTCGTTTTGAGTAACTTTGTCCATTTAAGATCGTTAGTGTATCGTTGGACGGTTGACAATGATTGTACTGTTACGTCGACAATTTCAGATGAAAATTGGCCAAAAAAACTAAATTAGAATTTTGCCTAATGATTTAGGATTATATTGACAAAATTAAAAAATTTAGAATTAAATTGGCAGCCGTACAAAATTTCTGACTGATTTGATCATTTTCCCTAATTAAACATGTAAGGAAAATATGATCGGACTCATTTAGTGATATGCAATTTCATGAAAACTTTAACATGGACAATATAAGTAGTCAATTGAAATAATCCAATTGTACGTTCAATAGAATTTATACCATGCGCATGTATCACCTAACAACAAAAACTAGGCCTAAACCTTGTCAAGACTCATTTCTACAAATAGAATTAATCACAAAACCAAATCTGACTGGCAACTTTTAGTGCCAATTTCAAACAATCTTGCGGTCTGAATCACAAGCTAAGATTTGATTAGGCATGCGATCAGTTCCTAACACAGACTAAATGGCCTAAACATCAAATAAACCCCAATTTTCTCTCTTAATCTAAAATTCCAATATGCAAGTCAAAGCCAAAACCTCTCTCTCTTCTCTATCCATCGTTTTCTTCACCCTCCTCTCCCTTTCTTGTTGATTTTGTTTGCGTTTTCTTGTTCTTCTTTTCTCCTGATCTAGATGTGAGGGCTCTCTTCTCCTAATTTAGTACTTGATATGAGAGTTTAAACTCTCTTGATCTAGTTTTAGTTTTAGGAGCTATCCTCTTCTGATCTAGATATGAGAGTTCAATAAATATGTCTTTGTGTATTTGATACCCTTGTTCTCTATTCGTGTACATGTCATCTAACTCTAGCTTGAATGGAGATGGCAAGAGCTATAGCATCTCGTTGAACCTCAAAAATTTACTCTTCCAGATGTTAGATATGTTTTCTTCAAAAGTCCATAAATAGAAAATCAAAATTATTATAATAAACATGAAAATGATGATGAGTTTGCATCAATTATATTATGACTGCGGAAAACTTTTAATATACAACCATTTTTGATCAAATTTATTGGATATTGGCACCACAATTTTATTATTTGATGCTCCTTGGGGAGATCTCAAGAGAATATTAATTCTTTGTCATTTTTGAATCTTGGGAAAAATAAACGTGAGGGCATGATTCCCGAAGCTTATCCTAGCGGTTATGCGTTGAAGATAATTGACCTCACACAGAATTGACTAGAAAGGTCTCTCCCAAGATCTTTGGCGAATTGCACGATGCTGGAGTATTTGAACCTTCATTACAATCAAATTCTCGATGGGTTCCCTTTAGGGCTATTAGAATTGATCGAGCTGAAAGATATTATCTTGAAATCCAATAAGTTCCATAGTCCAATAGAAGCATATCGAAGCCAGTTTAACTTCAGCAATTTGCACTTTCTAACAATAGTTTCAGTCGTGAACTTCCTTCCAAGTTGTTGCAGAGTTTTCGTACCAGGAAAGTAATTGTTGGTCAAGATCATTTGGATTACATGGGTAGTTGATAATATTATATGTCCCATAGTGCAATATTTATTATATATGAAATGAGATTGATGAATAAAGGCACACAGAGGAAATATTTGAAGGTTTCGTATGTTCATATGGGAATTGACCTCTCCAATAATAAATTCGACACATACCAATCTCTTTGGAGATTTGAAGTCACTTGCTTGGCTTAACGTTTCAAACAAATTCTCACAGGTTGCATTCCACCTTCCTCAACAAACCTAACAATGCTCGAATCTGTACATCTTTCTCAAAACAAGCTTTCTCGAAAGAATCCTTAAGAGCTACCCTAGCTTACATTCCTTTTATCTTTCAATGTCTCTCATAATTGACCATTGTGACGAATACCGCAAGGGAGTCAGTTCAACACATTAGGGATAGGTTCATATGTCAAGAATGAGGGCTTATGTGGAAGTTCTTTGCCAAAAAACTGCATAACGACTGGGAATATATTACCATTATTACCGCCTCTTGATGAAGAAAATGGCAAAACAATCTTCGTTTGACTCGGATTAGAAAGTTGTGCTAATTGACATTGGAGGCGGTTTTGTGATCAATGTTGTGCTAGGGAACTTGATCACTGATGAGAAGAATAGGTGGTTCTTGCACTACTCCAAGAGAATAGAAAAAAGATGGAAAACTTCGGGAAGGCACTAAACAAGAAGGAGTTGTGCATGTAGTCAAATACTTATTCGGCACTGATCAATAATTGTTATGTGTCTAGCTTGTATTATAAATTGTTACGAATTTTTATGATTCGGATGTATGTTTGTTTCACGTGAACTTGTGTTTTTGGTATGTTTTTACATGTAGACCGTTAATACCTAAATTTTGGCTAATCATTTATTGATAAATTGCATAGAAAATTAGGAATTAAACTCTAGCCCCTAAACAAAAATAATTTATTAAATTGCATATCATATAGTTTAGGAGTAATCATCGCATATTGCATTGAACTTGGCGGGGGTAAAAGGACTTGAATTGATCACATGGATTGGGCCAGCATCTAAGCAAAATTTGGCCAAGCATGAGCAGTGTAGTAGTGGCTAAAAATTACTAGCTGAAATGGAGAGTTACGAGCTTTAATTGAGCTAGGCTAGGCCTTTTTAATTAGAGTTAGAATTTATTAAAGGTTTTGAGCCTTATTCGGCCCATGAACATGCAAAATTCGGCCAAGCCTTTACACACTAGGGTTGGCCAAAATTTGTTAAGAGGAAAGGCCATCGAGCCTTAATTGATTTAAGTTAGCCCATGAGAGCTTCAATTAATGAAAAACATAAGTTATTATAGCCCGTTATTTCAATAAGGCCAAAGCCAAGCTCGGTTAACTAATCTAAGTTAATACTATAAATGCACGATATTGTCTCATAATTGGAGAGAGAGAGAGAGGCATTCGGCCAAGCCTTGGCTGAGCCCCCCACACCTTCGGCCTCGCCGCCATGAGTGGACGCTATTGCTCCATGTCGTGCGATCCACCATCCTTGATCCCTCGTTGAAGCTGCTGACCAGTGTCGTGACCTACCCCTCGAGGGTTGCCTTGGGTGTAGATTTAGAGGTAATTATTCATGAAAATGTTTCAAATAACATATTCCAAAAGACGGTTCAAAAAGGGTCACTCTTTTGTTTATCCATAAGGTCTATTAATCACAGACATGGACTTTCCCTCAGTCCACACCTCGCATGACACAGGATCATTTTTATGTTTTTATCAATTAGGAGTTGTTATTAGCCTTTGTTGGGAGTTGGCTAGATTATCCAATCGAAATGCGGGAGTTTCCTTTCAATTTTTACGAAATCAGAGATGTCTGGGTACGGGGACTTGCTTACATTAATATTTTCACTAATATCCTTTGGGTACCTCTAACTTAATTGGTTGTTATCTAAATGGTTATGCTTTTGTTTTTACCATTTTCATGCCAAAGTCCTAATCCACTAAGTGCCAATGCATCTTGTTTTTATGCTTTTTCCATTTAAGATTCTAGACTAAACCAATCTTAGTGTAGAAAGGAAAATTAACAAACAATGTATTGACAGGCGTTGCTTAAAGTAAACACCCTATGAAATGAAAAGCGAGCTATTCTAGTATGCAAAAAAAGAAAACCCGCAACTTGTTGGGTGATTATCACAAAGCAAATTGAAAACCCGAGACATTGGGTGACATGAATTGGTACAAAGTTAGACCGGATTGGACATCGGTCTTTAATCTCCATCCTCAAAATTCTCAAAGACTTCTTATAAAGCTCAAAGTGGATTTTAAAGTCTAAACCTATCCTAAGCAAGGAAATAGGTCCCATTTATGGTTAAGGCCACAAGGAGCTTTATGTTTTCACTTATTCAAGATTGGGTTGCCAATTCCAATCATTGGATAAAGTGCATTATTAATTCGCTACCGAGTAGCCTTGAAGCTAATGACGATCCAAATTCCCCTTATTCATTATAGGGCATGTGAATATGCTAGAGACTACAATTGATTCTTTCAAGGTTTTTAGTGATCTTTCTAACTGACCAATTTTATTAAAGCCTAAGCTACTCTTGATTAAGTTAAGCTAGCTTTTACAAGCGATTGAAACCGGATGGGACATCGATCTTTTGCCACCATCTTTAGTGAAGTGGCTAGCAAGAGTCACCTAGAGGGGGGGTGAATAGGTGATCCTAAACAAATCTTTAATATTTGTGCGGAAATAAAATAAATAACTGAAGAGTCTGAATAAAAATTCAGATTCAAGTCAGATCATATGGGAGATGTTCTGATGTGCAGAATGTAAAGTAAGAGATAAGGAATAGAGAATCTGCATACAAGTTTATAGTGGTTCGATTTATAGCAAGCCTACGTTCATTCTCCCACTCTTACAGCCTACCGGCTAGATTTCACTAAATAATCAAAAGGAATTTACAGATTCTAAGTGATATCACTCTCATGTATGATAGGACTCTCTATCTTGCACAAACACTCTTCCAAAGTAACCCTCAAGTTCTAAACTTTTTGGCTCAGAAAGACAAGAGAAATGATTGGATTATGCTCAGACTTTGGACTTGTTGATTCTTGATTCTGTACATCCTTCTACTGCTCGTTGATCTCCTTAAATACTCCTCTACTTCCAATCTAGCCGTTGGACAGCTTTCAGAGGATTGTCTTCCAATCTTCACCTTGGACAGATTTGAATATTAAGGATTGAGTAGCCGTTGGATGACAGATTCTGAATCCCGCTGATTCTGGTCGCCCATACAATCAGAATCTTGATTTCCATAAGTATAGCTTTGTCCGTTGTAATGCATTCTTGTTGAGATATTTGATTGTCAATCAATTTGATTGAGATTGATACAATCAAAACTTTCCTTCTGTGAAATCCATACCAAATCACTAGCTGTTTATGTTTCGTTCTGAATTCTGCGTCTGAAGAAATTCTGCGTCTAGATAATTTCTGCGTCTGCATCTTCATCTGAATAAGTTTTTGCATCTACATCTGTATCTAAATAATTTTTTGCATACATCTAACTACTTTTGCGTCTGAATCTTAGAACTTATCTTATGTGGGTCTTCGTTAAGATATATGACATCATCTGAAAAAAATGTTTCAAAACTAATAGAATTATTCTAGCTTGTAAAATCTGAAGAACTTCCTTCTGAGCTTCCACAGAACATATATTCATATATTCCTGAAATAAAATAAATCAGAATAAGTATCAGATTTACAATTATCATGGAAGGTTTTGTCAACTTCAAAATCAATAGGAGTTTTCCTCAACATTTAGGAGCCTCAACCACCTCCTCCTTGGATCGCTTTGCTTGGCCAACATCCATGGTATCAGTTTTCATTTATTCACATTCATTTATATAATTACATGCAATCTTTCAAAACAATCAAGCAATAAAATTTAGCGAATTCAGTCAATGGATTGGCCTTGGGGTCGGCCTTTGACTTCCATGCATTTTAATCAGCCTCCACTCCTAATGACTAAGATTAATTGATTAATGGTTCATGATAATCAACCATAATTTGCATTCACAAAACGATGTCCAATATCAATTAACCCTTAAAGTCGGTTCTAAGTGTTTACCGTAGACTACCTGCTGAACACACATTGTACCTAAACATTCATCTAGCAAAAACATGCATAAGTAATGAAATAAACATACAATTTAGTCGTGTGACCTTGTTTCTCAATCAATCACACAAATGAAAGTGAGCCTCGTGAGGATCACTAATTCGATTACAGCTCAAATTCAAGCAGCTTTTGTCTAGACCAAATTAGCTTAACAAATGAAGTCCGATTGACATGGCTCAAGTGGCATTAGAAAGCTTAGGATGTGAGGTTCAAAGTTCATGAATACCATTTCAACTGGTTCTTACCCGATTTTTCCAAAAATCGAGATTTGACCCAAATACCCCAGACTCAACCCGTTTTTAGCCCATGATTTGAAAAAATATGGGAAAAATGGAAAACAACATTGAAACCATGTAAACTTTTACAAAGAGTTGGGAAAATATGTGATGAACAACTTTCATGTTTTAATATTTTTCTAAAAACTCCCTTATTTTTCCCAGTAATTAAATTTTTACCTGGGACTCAGTTGCGAAGCAATTTTCAAGGCCAAATTGACCTTATCCGAAATTTAAGCCAAATTGGCCTCTAAAATGTTACTATTATGCCCTTAAACTTTCCATTCTACCATTTAAGACCCTAATGAACAACTTTGAAGTTTTGAGTTTTTGCAGAAAATGACTCAAACTTTACGAAAATTGAAAAACAAAATCAATCACTATTATTGAAAATTTTTAGATCAAAACATAGTTTCGTGATGTATTTTTCAAGCTTGAATCGTATAGATTAGATCATCATGACATTTTATTAAATTTTAAGATTTAAAATATTTGGATGTGATCTACAATTTTGATAAAGAAACATTTTCCAAATTTTAAACAAAAAAAATCAGATAAATCGAAGAACCGGACAAGGTCGATCAGGCCCATATTTAGAAAGAACTGAGAACATAATTTTCAGAGTCTAACTTGAAGTTTTGAAGATAATTTAACATAGTAAAACATACTCAATTTCGACACGCAACCTATCAAATCGAATCTTAGAACGTGCTTTACAAATCACTAGTTAAGCTCATTTTGAGAAAACTACGTTTACTAGCTTTTATCATCGGTCAAAGATTACTGGTCCAGTAGATATACGAATTTTCTTAATCATGAAATACATGCAATCAATCATCTAGCAATTTACAAGAAACTTCTACTCATTATAAGCTTCTCAATCAACTTTCTAGAGTCCATATTCAACGTCCACAACATCAACATTGGTCTTCATCAAACCTCATGCAAATGAGCCACATCATCCAACCATCTCAACCTAAACTAAGTTTAGAGGGACATATCTTGATCAGTGGACTTCTTGAGTTCAATTGAGCAATTCGGCCACCAATGAACTTCACAATGGCACCGGGAATAACTCTCTAGGGTTTGAATTGCAATACTAAAGATCGGAGCGTGAAAAAGATTTGGTGAGATAGAAAGAGCAAGTAGTAACTACTGAGAGAAATCAAGCTAAATGGAAGATCCGGTGGCTATTTTGGTGGAAGCCAGCCACCACGGCCTCAAGGAAAAACTGAGGAGATTGATCACAAGGCTTGGACCGCTAAGGAATGGCCACTGATGGTTGAAACAACCGATGGAATTACCGAACCAGCAGTACCGGCGTGTGAACCGGTTATGATGCCAAGAAAAAAATCGAGCCAGTTCATGGCTCTCCAACAGTGTTCGGGCGAGGATGAAGTTGCTACCGGCTAGAGGTAACACCAAGGGATGTCGACAAGGCAAGGCGATGGCTCTCTAGAGGAAGGCTGGTGGACGGCCGGTTTGGGTAGAGCAACAGCCTAGCCTAGAGAGAGAGAGAGAGAGAGAGAGAGAGAGAGAGAGAGAGAGAGAGAGAGAGATGAGAGTGTTTCAAAGTTTAACAAGAGAATTTAGATCTGAAAAATAGCTAGCCCGCCAAATTTTGGAAGAATAAAACCTTATGTACTCCCCTAAGTTTGAATAAGAGCTCTTGGATATCATTTGTTTGTTGATTAATCAAGCATTTGATTGGCCAATTTTTATTCACTTTGATCAATGACATGTCGCATTGGATGGCTAAGATAAGCTCCTGATCAATGGCCAAGATTATTTGCTTAATTATTAAGGCAATGCTCTAATTGACTTAAATTTGATGACATTGATTGATGCTATGGCATTATGGGCATTTTTGTAATTTCACCCAAGGGCATTTTGTTAATTTTTATGCACATGGGAGAGGGCTTGGTCGGTCATGGTTTGATGTGGCCGGAGGTGCTTGAATTTGTCTGGAAAATGGCTGAAATTTAGCTTGTTCACCAGTTGGGCTAGTTAGACCGGTTCGATATGTTTCAATAGGTTAAATTGGTTCCATGACAATCTAATTCCAAAAAAAAAAAAAAAAAAAAATACTAACTTTACCTTGAGTGACAATTTTGGCCCGAACTTTTTTTTATCTCATAAAAAATCACAAATTTTCACTAAAATCCCAAATCTAGCCCGAAAAATAAGAAAATTTTACATTATGTGGGCTAGATTTAGGACTTGAGTAAAAGTTGGTGCTTTTATTAAGACAAAAAAAAGTTCGAGCTAGAATTGTTACTTAAGATAAAGTTGGTGCTTTTTTTTTTTTTCAAATTAGCCCATTCCCTGACCAAAGTTTTGTGCAATTTAATCCACTAGCGGATCTAATTGCAAAGAACTCCAGACCAATTATCAAAGAAATGAGCTAGATTGAGAGAAAACAACTCAAATCCAACTGATTAAACTCAATCAAATTCATTATTAACATCTCATTGAATTAATTTGTTCGAATTTCATCATGGATAATGCCAATTTCATTCAATTGATTTGCCTCACACAAATTGAGGATTTTCAATCAATGGATGCAATTCGTGTAATTTTGTTCCCAGTTCACAAAATTGGTTCCAATTAGATCCAATTGACTTCAAAAGTAATCAATTGATTCAATTGAATGAGCATAAAACACTTCGATGTGCTCAAATTGACTTTCACATAATGATTCGAATTAAACTCCAAAAGGAAATTGGAGCTTAATTGTCAAATTGAAGCTATATCTATCAAATTAACCCCTAGCTTAGAATAGGTCAAGTTGAATTACGTCAATTGGATCAAGCTAATTTGATTTTGCAGGTCTTTGGTTAGCCAAATTGAGCTAATTGACTTGGATTCATGTGAATTTGCCAAAATTGATTTTGAATTGAGTTGCATATAAGAAAATGGACTCATTCGTGGTTTAATTGCATAACTCATGAAAAATCGATCGGAAACCTAATTAGGGCTCAAATTGGGGGTTTGCATCCTTGGCTTGGAATCGTGAAATTGGATCGAAAATTGAATGTGAAATAGACTCAAGATTAAATGTCATGAATGAAGTTATCCTAAAAAATAACTAAAAACAAAGTAATATCATTTTTGGCCTATTTCGAACCAAAATCCACAAATTGGGAAAAAGTTGGTTCTAAACCGATTTTGCAAAATTGATAATGCCAAAGTCAAATTGAAGTAAAAATGAGGCGATTTGGGGGGTTTTCAATTTTTTTGAAGAAAGTTAGTCAAAATTTTAATAATTAGGTACTAAAATGTCAATTAATGGGTCAAAATTAGGTTTTTTTCGAAAATTAACAATAAAAAGTGAAATTGACATTATTTTGGTGTTTTCTATAAAAAAATATTAAATTTTGACTTAGGTTTGACTTTTTGGTCAAAGTTTGACGAAAAAGCCAGCTCGAAAGTCAACGTTTTGACTTTTGAAGACAAAGTATAAAAGCTTGAAAATGAAAGGCTAATACTGGAAAAAGTGTTAAATGACTCTTTTCGGTTAAGAAATGGGTTATGTCGCGATTAGAAAACTTAACCTCAAGTTTTTACCTTTTTAAGATGCGGTTGCTAAAAATCACATATAAAAAACCAGTGACTGCCTGCTACTACACCATGAGCAGACCCAGTCGCTCGCCACCAAGTTAACGACCCAGCTTGCGTCATCTCTACCTTGTTCAACAACATAGCATCTGCTTTGTTTCCTTGTCCTGACGAACGCGCTGCTTGTCGCCCAAGTAACTAGCTGCTAATCCACGGATTGTGACGCTACTCCAACCTGCACCAAGCCATGCTAACCGTTGCTCTGCTTGCATTCCTACTACTTCCTGATCAAGCTCCATTCGCGACAAACACCGATTGCTTCCTGGCGAACTATTCTACTTTCTGTTTTGCAGCCGGCCACATCTCCGACATCCCCTCACCGAGAGCATCATTGAGCACCTCAGGTACCACCACCGCCCTACGCCAAGATCCCTCTTGGTCAAGCCACTAGCACCTCAAGTTCAATTCGCTGGCTGAACATTGTAAGCTCCATCATCATCGTGCACCATCGTCGACCAGCTACCAAGCCAAGCACTGCAGGTCACTGTGATCCACCACTATGATTCCCGTGATCTGACTCTATCCAAATTTGGAATCAACATTTGCAAAATATCAAATTAGGTAAAAGATCTCATCCAATTTGATTTCCTAACATTTATTACCTAATTTGAATATATTGTGATTCTAATTAGATGTTGTGTCGATATTGTCATATCCAAAAGATTTTTTTGAACATTCGTGAATTAGAATATTTTCATAATTTCACAACGCACATTTCATGCTCGAAATACAACTTGCGATCGCGCGAAATATCAGCCAATCCTATCCGCATGCCATCGGATACTATCATTGATTTCTTTCTAAATTCAAAAGATATAGATGATATCTAGGGTAGTGGATGCTATCTATTATTTGATTGATTTGATTTTGTGCTTGTCTTATCCAAAAAAAAAAGAAAAGAAAAGATGTAGTTAGGATTAGGGTAGATATCGGATAAGATTTAGGGTAGATTTTAGGGATAATGTACAATATTTCCTAAATTTTGACCTAATGTGCAATTTGGTCCATAAATTTTTAATTTGTTCAGTGTAGTTCCTAAATTTTAGTCTAATATTTATTGTGCTCCTTAAAATTTTAATTCGTTCAATGTGATCCATACACTTTTGGTACATATTCAACGTGGTCCATGCACTTTTGAAACTACATTGAACGTTTTTATATAATTCATGGACTACATTGAACATGTATTAAAAGTTAAGGGATGACATTGAAGTTCATGGACCACTTTGCATATTGGGTTAAAGTTCAGGGATCAAATTGAATAAATTAAAAGTTTACGCTCCACATTGCATATTGGGCCAAAGTTCAAAGACGTTTGTGTCATTTTTCCAAGATTTTAATTGAAAACATTGCATATTCGGATAAGATTGCATGTTTAATTTGATTCTAGATAACCTTTTAGAAATCAATTAGAACAAGTTTAGATAGCTTTTTCTAGATAAATTGTAGGTTAGGGATTATCTAGTTAAGATAACATTCTTATTTAAATTCGGATTTGATCTTGTTTAATACCTAAAATGAGTTGGATAAGATAGTTAAATTCTAATATTTTTTAATTCCAAATTTTAACCAAAAATACCAAGAATGTCACGCCCCGCACTTCCTGGTGCGCCACATCCCTCGTAGAGGTCGATTTGTATGCGACGTCCCAGGACGCGTCGCCGACCCAAACCCAACACAGAGATTCAAAGCGCATGCGGAAGTAATCAAAACCACCCGTACATAAATGCATAACCAAGGATAACCATAAAAATTCACACTTGTACTGGTATTAGAGATCATTTACAATATCCAGGTACAACCCGAACACCAACAAAAATCAAAAGCGGTACAAGGCCACCACTGACAAAAAGGGGTAAGTGGCTCGGGGTTCAGGCACTACGACTAGCTGGGGACTCTTCCCAAAAATGCATCGGTACGCCTGTCGTCCTCAAGGTCGGGGATCTGAAAAGTCGATTTTTCCACAACCGTGAGAATAAATCTTAGCGAGTAATTCCCTAAACCTAAACTAGGCTAACATGCACCTCCTGACAAGCACTAAACAGCACATAAACACACATAACTGACTCAGGCCCTCGGGCCTAAATCTAATCCCACTAGACCCTGCAGGTTAGGCGTCAAATCAACAAAAGTAACTACACGACATAATTTAATCACAACACATACACGCGCATTTCTATGTCACAACGCATGTTATGCATATGCTAGTGCTCGCACTCATGCTCATGCCTCATCAATGCATTATCGCACACTTGCACACTAGCACTCAGCCATTTCTCAATTTCTCCTCCGACCCGCGTTAAACGCATCAGGTCCGACCCTCGTAAAACGCATCAGGTCTATCACCGAGATCGATCTCCGCCCGCGTAAAAACGTGATCACGCCCATGACACATTACCCGCGTAAAACGCATCAGGTTGGTCATCTTCCGGTAAACCGGGCATCATCCCGCGTAACACGCCTCAGGAAGGGTTCACTACCCCGCGTAACACGCATCAGGGTTCATTGTGATCACACATTCACAAACCTCAATTTTATCCGAACCCGCGTAAAAAAATCAAGGCAATTTAGGTGATCACAATGCACATGTCACTCGGGCACACTTATAAATGCAAATGCCGTGCCAATGCTTGATATGTGCACCTATGGCCATAAAGTTCACACTTGGGCATCCACATGCGCGAATTACGATGCAACATACTCAACTTGTACCGCGCATATTCAAATTCATAAATTAACATGCCCAAATCAGACAATCAATTTAAATCAGCCATAGCATCAAATTGACACACTATCCACGCACAAATTCACATAACCGGGTCAACAAGCACTCGCACATTCGAGGCCCACTAGGCTAATCCATTTCTAGTCCCGCTAGACACGCGACATGGCATCATCAAATTACCCACAACCAAGGCTCAAATAGCCCGTCAATTGCACAGTGCAAACCTTCCCAGAAATTTCACGGCTAAACCTCAAATTTATCGCGCCTTGCCCGAATCAAATCCAATCCAGTCCATTCGCGGCCAGTCACTAAACCACAAATTTTAGGCCGATAATTATTCTCAAATACTCCATTATAATCCTCAAGTATCATTCCAATTGGCCCCCACAAAAATCAATTACGGCGTGCATTATAATCCTCATATTAAACCCGAACAATCCCGAATCCGGGCCGATTTAATCCAACTGTCCAGCCCATTAATCGCGCCTCTCGGGCCACTAATCCTCCATTAATTTATCAAACTAATCCACCAAATTAGCCACAATGAGAGAGAGAAAAGAGTGTAAATTTTAACTTTAAGCGAAACAACGGACACGGTCCGAACTAAAAATCGACCTATCGGTCCCTATTTAAAATCGAAAAATGGCCTAACAGTCCACAATAAATCCCAACAATAATCTAGGGAAAAAGGCCAAAATAAAATAACCCAAACTACACTACGGGGGAGGTCTACCAGTCAAATTGCACCCGGTTCAAAAATTCACTTTTCCACTATTCCTGACAATCTCGATACTGGCCACAATAACTTCGACACCATCCAATTTATTTCGTCCCGAAACTCTCGGAAATCGACTGCCAAGTTCAGGGTATAAACAACGGCCAAATTCGATCGAGTGCGATTCTAGCAAAATTTCAAATTTTAAAAATAAGAACCCGAGAGTGATCAGTTCCCGGGCGAAATTCCATTATAAGCGCACTGACGAATTACACGTTTTATAATTCCCAAAAATGGGTCAAAATCCAGAATGTTACGAAGAACATCATCTTAGAATAAATTAGATTCTTTTGTAGGACAAATTGCATGTTTCAATTAGGGTATTTAATTAATTTCAAATTTCATAAAAAAATACAAAAAATGTCACGTGCATGTCATATAGAATTAGGTTCATAATATGCACGTCATTTTGTAATTGCATGCTAGGTTTATTTAATTAAATCGCCCGTCATGCAGATTAATTTAATTATAATTGCATGTCACATTGGAGTAGTTCAATATCAATTTTGCCAGTCGTTGGAAATTCCCCGTTAGGTTATTTAATTAAATTGCATGTCATCTTAGAAATCTCATGTCCAAGTTCATTGCATGCCCTATTAGAAATGGAATATTTAATTGTCGCTAGAATTAGGACATTCAGATAAGTCATCTGTCGCATGTGATGTTGAATTAATAGTATGCATTGCACATAGCTTAGTTTTCATTATATAAGAGAAAACCTACAATGATTTGAGCGGAATTTTTGTGTTAATTAGAAATTATAGTTAGGTTGAGAATGTGATTTCTAATTAACCTTGCAGATACTTACGTTACTTCGAAGTAAGTAAATTCCTTCCGTACCCTTGCAATTTATTCATAGCTTTGATTATTGGGTGTTTCATTTCTGGTTGCATACCTGTATGATCACCTCACATGTTAGTAAATATGTCTAAAATCAATCCAAGTTGCCTGCCAAATATGTTTTGAATAAAAGAGAAAGCTACCGTTCATTTGACTAATAGTTTTAATTCGAAATTTTTGTTATCTAGAGTAGAAATGACTTTTAATATACCGTTCGTTTGACTAATAGTTTTAATCCACGCACACACTCCTGCTCATTAATTAACCTATAAACTATAAAAAAAAATCTAAAATAAAAGGCATATATTTATTGTTTTCTTTGTATTAACTTGGATATACTTCAATTTATAGCCTATTAACTAAAAATTCCAAGATTAAAAAAACACATATTAAATATTGTAGTTTTAAACGAAGATAATACAATTGGACTCGTTGATTTAGAAACTCAAGTGTGATCAAAGAGTTCGTGTTCATCTTTCTTGTTAGACTCATCCCATTTCTGGAGAAGTGAGAAAAGTCTCTTCATTTCTAGAGAGGGAAAGTGATATAACAAAGTCAAGGCCAGAAATAAAATTGGATTAAAAAAGCTGACAATTTCGCTATAAACCAAAGAAAAGTTCAAGATGAAAAAACACACAAATAAAAGGCACTGGATAACAATCTACAACTTTTTTTTTAAATTATATTTCCAAGAATCAAGAGAGACATATATAAAAAAAAACCGAAGAGACAGGATATCAATGGAGGATTATTCTTTCACAAGAATCCAGTTTTTTTTTTGTTGCAAATTCGACGAGCAAGAGATTATTGTTGGTATATCGTGAACATATAAAATTAATTGCATCAATAAATGATGAATTAAATTTAAGTAATAAAATTTGTTAAAAAATGTTTTTTTTTGGTAGAAATTTTTAAGATAAAAGTAAAAAGATCATCTCCTCGAATCCATTCTTTCGATCTATAATCAAAGTGGTTGGTGACTCTCCAAAAGCCCAATGATCACGTCATATCACCTAACTCAATCGGTTGATTTTCTAAAATATGCTAATAATTAATGTCCCTATTTTCAAAGGTATGGCTTGAGTCTTTCATTCTGCTTTTTAAGTTACAACCCTTGTACTTTTTATGTACATGTGGTGTTCGAACCCCTGTACTATTGGCACTCTATGTTTCTCCGATCAGGCGAGGTGAACATATAAATGAATATACTTAATTTCCCATTTTGCCTCCTGTGACCTTCTTAAATTAGTATTGATTTATATTATACTATACAACACCAATGAAAAGTGATCCGAAAATCTTAGAGACGTTGTGTAGAAGCTTTTTCATTATCTGTGATCATGCATATGAGATCCAATCAATTAGAAAATCTAAAATCTATGAAATCGTAGTTAGTAAGTCTTCATATACATAAAATTGACTCCTTATCAAAGAGGCCAATTAGTCATCAAATACAGAATCTATTAGATTATTAATGTTTTGTTGCAGATAAAAATAATTTATTCACCCATAGTTTCATACACAAGTATATAAAGGAAGTAATTTGTCCGGGAAAGCTAAAGTTTGACAATCTCAAATACTTTCTACAGAACGCCATCAACATATATTTGCGCACGCATTTCATTGTTGTCACATTGTTCCTTCACTAAATCATAATCACATCATAATGAACATAACTGACCAATTCAAGTTGTACCGCTCGGAACTCTACTCAAAGCGTCGTGTCTTAGTTTTAAACATTGCACTAAGATGGACTCTTGGAGTACTATTGGTAATTCATAATAAATAAAATCGACCAATCAAGTTGTATCTATCGTTCAATCTCAATTTCTGTCAGTCTTATGATGGGTCCTTAAGAATCATTTGACACTTAAATTTATAGTTATAGACATGCAAGAGCTATTGTTCTCTAGCAATCTACTTTGCGGAGAATACATCAAAAACAATTCTTGCAATGAGGAGAAGGTATCTCTAACTATTTACAGCCTAGGTGTCAACTTTCTAAGAATCTCTTATAGGGGCGAATATGCAAATATAATATATATATGTATATTTTATAATACCAATAGTGTCTTCAGAATATATATAAAAAAAAAGAGATTAACGTAGAAGATTTTCAAGGTTCAATCGTAAATTCGTAGGTGGTTTCTGTGGTGATTAACATTTTTTCAATCGATATAAAAATTGACAAGATATTAACTAAAATGAAATTAAAATAATTCATAAGAACAAAATAAAACTAGAAGATTAAAATCGTCCACAAGGGCGGTAGTCCGCATTTAAGTGTGGTATAGTAAATTTAATAAAAATGGAATGTGACCTTCCACAAGGATAGTCCGTACTCGAAGGAGATTCCTCTGGTACTTAAACTAATGAAAAAGATTAAAATGTGGCTATCCAGTAGTCCTTGCTCAAGGGATATCCCCTTGTTATTTAAATAAAAGAAAGAGATCTAACTATCCGCGCTCAATAGTGATCCCTTTGATATTTAAATAAATAAAATAGATCTAACTATCCACAAGGGAGAGTTAACTGGATCACAAAATGATTAAACCAACCATGATTTGATGGGCAATCTTTGAATTGATAAAGAGACTTACAAGATGAAATGATCCGAAGTGATACAAAGTTTGCAAGATACAAGTGACTTTGGAGAGGCTACAAGATGACGTCATTTGAAGGTGATACGAAGAAATACAAGAGGAAGTAATATGAGAGCGTTACTAGAATGGGTAATCTTTTGGGAAATTGCCTACTTGTATGTTAGAGGGCAAAATCGCGAGCTTCGATGTGGAATGGGTCGAATCCAACAATACGTCAAATGAGTTAATCTAGGATGTGCAAAATAGCTAAGAGAAACTAGGACAAGTTTTTGACCTCTGAATGGGGCAAAGAAAGTCGGTTCACCATTTTTAACTGGGAATGTACAATATACAGTTTTGCTTGGACTCGATTGATTGCATATGTGCATCGATTGTATATCTTCATTTCCTATCAATTAACCTTAACATTAATGTCCAAATCAACTCTGTTAAGTTATGTATCGGGTTTGAGCTCATGTGAGGAACCCAAGAAATCCACTTTCCTACGTGGATCAGAATATATTTCTCCAATTATCTAATGAAGGGGGCACACGTATTTGGATGGGTCTTCGGTTTCTTTGATCGGAGGACTTTGCGCGTTTGCTTTTTCTTTATTGTTGGAGATATTTATCCAAGTTTGACCGAGATGGTGGAGTGTGGCGAAGGCGCACTTCCTTTCTTGGCCTTACAAAAGAAAACGTGTGGGGGTCAGGAAGTGGTGAGAAATAGAAAAATAAAATAAAATCAAAGGGTTTTGTATTTTGATTTTCTTTTTTCCTTTTGCACAGCTAGAAACATTTTGGGTTCGGCTGTAATTTAAGCGTGAAAAACATTCGAGCTTACGAGAGATTATAACTCCACATATTATATTATGAATATAGGTTTCGGCATTCGAACCGAATAACATAAATCTCCTTCTCCTTTATTATTCCTCGTTCATTTATATGGTGATTCCGCGTCGACTTAAACTGCAAGGTTTCTGCCTGTCAGTTTCCGCGTTAATTCTCCATTGGCATTCTCGTCCTCTGCAGATATTTATCGGCTTTTGACCTTGCGGTGCGCATTAAAAGAACCCAGCCTATTTATGCATCTTGGATTTATTACCTGTATTGAAGAAAGAGGGGAATCTGCAAGTTTATGGGTATGTTGTGCATGTGCATGGTGTCTACTTTTATATGGCTCACTCACCGGCTGACGACAGACACAGAGGCTGAATTTCACGCAGAAACCAGGTCCTTTCCAGGAAGAGAAGTCATGGACTTCCCTGATAAATCAAGGGTTCCCTTATCCCTTGCCAAAAACAATTTTCTCACCATCTTCTTCAAAGTTTGTCCTTCCACGCGTCTCTCCCTCTCACCAGTGAACCAATCTACTTATATATAAACCCTCTTTGACACGCACAACATCCAAATAACTTCTAAGCATCACTCATTATGGCCACGCCCTCACATCCTCTTCGAAGCTTTTCCCTCCTAGTCCTTCTCTTCTGTCTCGTAGAATCCGCCTTTGGCAGAGGCGGCTTCACTGCTGACCTGATACACCGCGATTCCCCATCCTCGCCGTTCCATGACCCCTTCACCACGCACTCTGATCGCATGCGTGGTGCGGCCCGGCGCTCGATCTCGCGTGCCCATCGCCTCTGGGCTGGACATAGTTCGAAGATCCAATCCGAGATGATGTACAGCGATGGCGGATACTACATGAAGGTGTTGATCGGGTCGCCTCCCCTCGAGACGTTCCTGATGGTTGACACGGGGAGCGATCTCCTGTGGACTCAGTGCGAGCCTTGCGTTAAATGCTACCGCCAGAAGCCGCCGATCTTCAACCCGCGGAATTCCTCCACGTACAAAACCGTGCAGTGCGGCACGGGGCTGTGCAAGTCCCTAGACGGGGCCAGGTGCGGCGGCGATGATGGACGCACATGCGAGTACTATTACAAGTACGGTGACGAGTCCTTCACAAGTGGTGCCTTGGCCGTGGAGACCTTTAGGATTGGAACACCCCCCGGCAGCACGATCACTGTCACGTCCCGAACTACTCACAATCGATACTTGTGACCGATCATGATCGCAACGGGCCCGTGAAGCATGAAAATTTATTAGAACGTCCCGTTGATTTATAAATATAATAAACATGCGGAAGCTATTCAACGAGACAAACCAAACAATAAAGGCAAACGGTGCACGTTATATTTACAAGATAGTTTCGTGCTTATTTACAAGCCCTTCCTCGGGCTACCAGTCATTTTAAACGATATTTGTTACATGCCTATTTCAAAGGCACTTTCGAAAAACAACAAACAAACAAGCCATTTTTACAAACAAAATTTTGGCTTGGGTTCTAGCTTCACTACGGTTAGTCCTCCCTCGTCCTCGTCCTCGCTCGCTCCTCCCCGTCCTCGTCCGCCCGTCCGCCGTCACGCCCCGCCCGTGGCCGGTCCCGGAGTCGAACCACCCATGCCGGTGAACGGCCCATTAAATCCTCGAAGGGGGCCTACCCGGTCCCGTCGGCCGGGCGGTACCAAGCCCTTAACGGGTGCGGGACCAGGTCTACCGGCCTTCATCCACCATTACATAGGTGGTGATTCTACGGTAGGCCCTGATTTTCCAAAGGCGTCGATCACGAAATCAAAGAGTTCGGCTCGCATCTCGACCAGGTTGCCAAATCGGACCGGGGGTGACGCCATCTCTACGGACCTGAAAAGAGGAAAAACAACGGGGAGTGAGTCGAGGAGACCCAGTAAGTAAGACGTTATTAACAGGCGAGGACATATCAATCGTCATTTTCACGAAACATTCTTACCGTACCGGCCTCGGTGGCCGATCAAACAACAACGGACATAGAAAGCACAAAACAAGGAGCCCAAGCATGGCTAAGTCACGGTTTACCTCACGTATCGCGCCTCGGTTCTATTTTGAATAACATGCAAAGAAAACCACGAAACAAGCAAACTCGTTATCGGAACACAACATCGGAACATCAAAACCGAGCACGGGGAAAGCTCATAATACGACGTATTTCAACGTCATTTCCCGGTAATAAAATCCCACTTACACTTTTTAGTAAAACAAGAACTAAAGTAGAGAATGGCGGGAAGGGTGACGGGTCTCGGTTTTTGGAATAACTCTCGAGAATGGCCTCTCTCTTTCTCTCTCGGCTTTCTTTTTTTTCTCTCTATTTTTCTCTCTCTTTCTTTCTTGTTGGTGGTGTACGTGAGAAAAGTGAGACAATTCTCACTTGGTGTCTTCCTTTTATAGAGAATTAAAGTAGCTTGATGATGCGTGCGCCTGGGTCATCGGGGACTTGAGGTATGCACACGTGTCATCAATCCGATGAGGTAAGCGCATACCTCATCCTTCATAAATGCTCCAAGGCCAAAGTCCAAGAAATGATGACAAGGGCCATAATTGTTCTCTTTTCTCTCTACTCTCCAAGTTTAGGCGTGGATCTCTCCTCCCCCCTTGCTGGTCGAAAGCTTCTTCCCCTCTTTCCTTGGTCAATAATTGAAGACAAGGCCATCAATTGCTTCATAAATGGCCATTATGGTAGGTTTGAAAATGGGGGCCAAGCATTAAATGAAGGAAATGATGATGGTGATAAGGTTTGACCAAGTCAAATCTTCTAGGACCCTCTCAAATATGCTGAATCAATCCCAATTAGTCCGGACCAAACGAAGTCATCGGCATAACCATCGTCACTATGAAAACGCTTGCTTCATACCCGTGTCAAGCAAGAGCCGTGTCGATTGCCTAAAACGAGCCCCGCACAACAATTATTCCCGAACCTTTCCCGAGGTTTTCCATAAAAAAAAATATTCCAATAATACCCTTATAAATGTTAAATAATGCAAAAATCCCATATTTTCCTTTGTGCTCCAACTTAGCCCTTCTAAACTCCAATTAGAAACTAGCCTTGCATGAGATTATGCTTTAAAGTAGAGTTCCATCTTGGATTATATTTGGTTTTGAATGAATTTCGGAAAAGGAGATCCATTTCAAACCTATGATCCCTCCTTATATTGCCTTTCCATTTATTCTTTGGTAGATTCATAAACTTTTAAAAACTCAGGTTTCATTCTGAACATACCAATAAAAACCATACCCTCCCCAGACTCTTAATTTACATAGCTTGGCTCATTTCCACTCCTTTTGAAGCCAAATTTCAGAAAAATATGTATCTATTTCCTACCATTGCTAGTCATATAAAGGCTTTCTTAAGTTTATAGACCTTATGCATGAGACTCTCTTGATTAAACAAAACCCAAACTTCTACATAAACTTCCTCACTTAGTTCTCCATTAAGTAAAAAGGAGGGTTAACATCAAATACATAAACATAAATTTTTTCAAATGAAATTGATACCCTTTATGACTCATTGTTTCAAACCTTGCCACGGGAAGAAAAGTTTCTTCAAAATCTATCCCTTTCCTTTGTGAGTAGAACACCACTAGCCTTGCTTTTTATGCTTTAGGTAGAGTCTCATCTGGATATATATTTGGTTTTGAATACCCATTTCAAACCTATTATGTCTTTGGTAGATCTCAAATCCGTTGGATTCTTAAAATATGTATCTATTTTCATTTCTCCTCCATTGCTAGTCTAGATTTGCTTTCTTCAGTTTATGAAGGTTCTTGATTCAACTACATCAAGGGAGAGCAAATTGACTCATTGATCTCCCTAAGTGACATCAAATTGAACATAAAGCTTTCATAGGTGGTGTCTCAGTTCATCACCATCATTGTCTTCAAAATCTCCATCTTGTGAGTGGATCGCACCTTATAGAGTTCCAGAGCCAATTTGGACTTGCCTTTGGTGAGTTGAGGTCTGAGATATATTGCGACTAAATTTTCTTGATGCTACTCCGCCCTCCGAGCCATTTGACTTTCAGGTTGAGCAAATTTGCATGATCCATCATGTCTTCTAGTCTATCTCCCTACTATGAACTTCTTCACCATCTTTGATGTTAGACCCTGAAATATGCGGAGCTTTTCCTTTGTCTTCCCATTGCCTAGTCTCCTTACTATGACCTTCTTCCTCATTGAATGAGCTTTTTCCTTTGTGTTCACCTTATAATCACTTTACCAGTTGTTTGGATTATAGACCCTATAAGCCTTAGTTTGTGAGCAATAACCAATAAAAATGCACTTAATTGATTTTCCTTCTAGCTTATGTCTTTCATGTGCATTAATCATCACATACACAATGCACCCAAAAATTTTTTAAGATGCTCTGTTGAAGGCTTTTTACGACCATGCCTCATAGGGAGTTTTGTTAAGAACAGCCTTTGTTGGTGAGATATTTATCAAATATATGGCAGTAGTCACTGCCTCCGCCCAAAAACTATCAGGTAGCCCCTTACTCTTTAGCATACTTCTTGCCATTTCAACAACTGTTTTGTTCTTCCTCTCCGCTACTCCGTTTTGCTCTGGAGTGTAGGGTGCAGTCAGCTCTTTGTGTATTCCATGCTTCTCACAAGTATTGATTGAACTCTCCAGTGAACTCTCCTCCTCTACATCGGTGCGCCAATGTCTTTAGGTTGCTCCCCTTACCTTTTCTACAAGAGCCTTGAACTTGACGAATTGCTCAAAGGCTTTTGACTTAAATCGAGAAAATACACCCAAAGGCTCATCCCCTTGTAATCATCAACAAACAAAGTGAAAATATTTTCGCAACCTAATATTTCGGTCTTCATGGGGCCACACAAATCAGCATGTACAAGCTCCAATGGCTTAGTTGCTCTCCAGGATTGACCAACAGGGAACGGCCTCTTGCTTTGCTTCCCATACATGCATCCCTCACATACTGCCTCAGCCATCTCAATTAGTGGAAGACCACTTACCATCTCCTTTTGAGTTAGCAACCTCAAACCAGCTGTGTTTAGGTGACCATATCGAAGATGCCAAAGTTGAGAGGCATTCTTAGACATAGTGACCATTGCGTGACTTTCTAGTTTGCTGAAAACCAAGGGAAACATGTGGTTTTCGGCCATATTTACTTTGGCCAAAACATGACCTGTTGCTTTCTCAGTAATAGTGCAGCTTGTTTCATCAAATAAAATAGTAAAACCACTAAGTAAAAGCTGTCCCACACTCAAGAGATTGTGAGCCAAATCTGGAGCATATAGAACATTAGAAATGAGTTTACTTTTCCCAGAAATAGACTTTACCTCAACTGTACCCTTTCCCTCTACTTGGATTTGCTTGTTGTTCCCCAAACGAATCACCCTTCTTTGAGTTTCATCAAGCTCTCTAAACATCTCCTTCATCCCAGTCATGTGGTTAGAGCAACCACTATCTATGAACCATACAGCTTTTTCTTCCTTTCCATGCTCCGTTAACGCCATGAAGAAAAGTCTTCTTTGTTGCTTCAAATTCCTCGGCAGCAAATTCAGCTTGATTGCTACCGCGCAGTCTCTTGCAAGATGACCTTGCTTGCCACCGTGTAACATTTCCTTTGCTCCACCCAACCTCTGCCTCTGCCTCTGCCTCTTCCTCTTGAACCGCCACGTCCTCTTCCTCTGCTGCTACTGTTGTTTCTCCCTTCGTCTTGAGTAGAATCTCTCATGGCAAAGGCTTTTTCTTCACTCTTCTCTTGTGATCATTCAATCGATCCTCATGTACTGCAGTGACCCCATGAGTTCATCCACAGTAAAGACTGACAGATCCTTTGACTCCTCAATTGCTGCAACCACGTGATCAAACCTTGGAGTGAGACTTCTCAAGATCTTTGCAACAACAGTCCCATCCGTGATATTCTCTCCATAAGACTTCATGTGATTGACAACTGCTTTTGTTCTCGATAGAAAGTCCTGAACAGATTCGTTGGATTGCATTGACAGTGTCTCAAACTCCCTTCTTAATGATTGGAGCTTGACCATAATGACTTTGGATGATCCTTGGAATTCAGTTTTCAGAATCTCCCACGCCTCCTTTGCACTTTCTGCTGCTGAAATTCTTGAGAAAACACTTTCATGAAGTCCTTGCTGAATGAAAAAAAGTGCTTTTGCATCTTTCTTTCTATTCTCCCTTAACTTTGCTTCATCATCAATCTCACTATACCCATCTTCAACCACCTCCCAAAGCTCCTGAGACTTGAAAAGTGTCCTCATCTTGATCCTCCAGAAATCGAAATTCTCACCCTTGAAGATTGGAATCATTGAGTGCATTGAGTTGGATCCTAATGAGGCCATTCTTTGTTCAAGTCGAGGAAAGAAGAACCTGGCTCGATACCAAAATGTTAGAGTAAAAGAGCTTTATAGGTGATAGAAGATATGAAAAGATAACAGAACAAAGTGATCCTTCTTCATTCAACAATTAGAAAAATACACACTTTGAAATATAACAGAGGAACAAGACCAGAACAAAACGTGACAGAACTAACTCTTAAAATTAAAACTGACTCCTAAAAAACAGAACAGAACATGACAACGTGGGATCATGTTCCCACTACATAAGGATCACTAATGACAATTCCTACAATCATGGGATTTTCTAAAAAGATCACCAAGACCACTTCCAGCTAGCCGTTAGTGATTTGAATCACATTCCTAACAGTTTGGGGAGGAGTTTGCATTTGAAAAATAATGGCTTGTTTTTATTTTTCTGGTTTATGGTCGGTATTTTTACTCAACAGCTATATAGATTAAGATGGTTGATTCAAATGTGCTTTATCCATGCAAACCAATCATTTCGCTTAACACAGTATTATACTTGGGTTGCAATATTCGAAAATGCATGTTGTTGCAATCCGAGTTACCCTTATGCAAGAGTAACCGTAAGAGCACTTGCACATACAAAAAAACTCCCTAATTCAGTGAATGAGACCTAAGTAGGATGACTTGAACATCTGGAGTGTGACGTCAAATTGACCATCAATCCTCTGCTAAATCTCAAACTCTAATAAGCAAGTCAGACGCTGATTTACCGATATATATACCTAAGAAACTGAGATCGAACGACGTATACAACTTGAATTCGTCGATTTTATTTATTATGAATTACCAATAATACTCCAAGAGTCCATCTTAGTGCAATGTCTAAAACTAGGACACGACACTTTTGAGTAGAGTTCTGAGCGGTACAACTTGAATTGGTCAATTCTGTTCATTATGATGTGATTATGAATCAGGGAATGAACAATGCGACAACAATGAAATGTGTGCGCAAATATATGTTGATGGAGTGCTGTAGAAAGTATTTGAGATTGTCAAATTTTAGCTTTCCCGGACAAATTATTTCCTTTATATACTTGTGTATGAAACTATGGGTGAATAAATTATTTATAACTCTAACAAAGCATTAACAATTTAATAGATTTTGTATTTGATAACTAATGGACCCCTTTGATAAGGGGTCAATTTATTAAAACTTAAACAACTACGATTTCATAGTTTTTAGATTTTCTAGTTGATTGGATCTCATATGCATGATCAATGATCATGAAGAAGTTTCTACACAACGTCTCTAAGATTTTCTAGTCACTTTTCATTGGTGCTGTATAGTATAATATAAATCAATGCTAATTTAAGAAGGTCACAGGAGGCAAAATGGGATATTAAGGGCCTGTTAATTAATGTTTCTGTTTCTCTATTTTCTGTTCTTTTGCTCCCCGGAACAGAAAAAGAACAAAAATCCATTTAGTAACGTCAGTTGGGGTCTGTTTAGTAACATTTATGTTCCTTTAAAACAATTTCTGTTCAGAAATAGTTTTTTTTCTATTTCTATTCCCTAGACGAGTTTTTGAGCAAAAAAATGTGTTTAGTAACTATATAAAATTTCTATTCCCAGAGTAGAAAAAGAATATAAATGCGTTCGGTAGGACACTAAAAATTTCTACTCTCAATTTTTTCATTTAATTATAAAATTGTCGATGGAGACTTAACAATTCATGTTTGGATAAATTAATTATTTTTCTGATACCTCATAGTTCATTCCGATTTCTTTTATCTTATTCGGGTTGTCTCGTTCGTATGCACCTAGCGGGCCTTTAGGTTTTTATTGATTTGCTAGGGTAGTCGACAAGTTTTTGGACTTAATTGTACTTTTTAAAAGTTTTAGTTCTCAATTGCACTTTGTGACATGTTTTAGGATTTAATTGCACTTTTTAAAATTTTTAGAACTTAATTACACTTTCATGACAAGTTTTAAGACTTTTAATGCACTTGTCCTTTTTTTTACTACAAAGTTCGAAAAACATCTATAATATAAAAGGTGAGTATTAACTTTTTATTAAAAAAATGGAAATTACTTTATACATTTTGTTTTCTACAAAGTGTGAATGATGAAGGTGGCGGCTCTTTCATAATCTATTTGACACTTGAAAGGTCGCACTTTACTATAGTTTTCACAACATTTCGAAGCCCAAAGGCTTAAATTATACACCCTTTAAGCACTTCATTATTTGGATATTTAAACACACGATTTCCATGCCTACAAAGAAGGGAAGGAAACATATACTGAATTTTAAAGCTTTGTTTGTTTCGAAAAAATAAATTGTTTGAAAAACATTTTCTTAAAAATAATAGCTTATATCACTTGCAAATAATTAGACAATGAAAAATATTTTCATTATCGACAACGATTTATGTTTAAACATTTTGTGAACGATGAAGATATTTTTCGTTTATTTATTTTTATAAACGATTTTAGGAAAATATTTTTCAAATCATTTATTTTCCGTGAAACAAACAAATCTTAAGTGAGTGAACAAAATCCACAATCGGATCTCATGAAAGGTCAGGTCAGAGTGTTTCCATGAGATTGAACTTGTGCCAGAGGTTGGCGAGGTCGACCCTCGCCTGTGGCCGACCCGACCATCAAAGGAAGAAGGAAAAAATAGGAAAAAAAAAGAAAAAAAGAAAAAAAGAAAACAAAATTTCATAATTTTTTTTAAAAATAGTCACGTTAGCGCCGATCATGTCATATAGGACTACCGACGTCCACGTTAGTGATTTCCAACCCAAATTGACCAGATGGACTACATCGGCAAATTGTCAAAAGGTTTAAAATTAAATTGACAAAATTGAAAAGTTTATGACCGAATTGTCATAAGTGGGATAAGTTTATGACCTTTTTATTTATAATTTTCTCTAGAAATTGAGTTTAGGAGACGCAAATTTTTCTTTAAGTAGATGCCATATATAAATAAATTTTTAAAAGTTTTTACCAAAAAAATTAAGCGTTTCTTGGACTAGACCCCTTAGGTCCGCCGCTAGCCATAATATTGAATAAGACAAGTCAGGTAATCGAACGTTTCAAATATTGGGTAATAAAACCAAATTGGTCAACAAAATTCTCACTTTCATTACGGAAATAATTGGTTAAAGTAATTTGTCAAATTGAGTCCTTTTTTACGGTGTACAACTAGATCCTTGGCAGGCGAATAGGGGGTATCCAATTCGAGATGGATTTAGATGAGTTTTAGAAGAAAATATCAGTATGAATTTCAAAAGGTAAGGATATGTGCTTGTAAAAATAGATGATTTGTTAAGCAAGAGCCTAATGATATTGAATCTTAATTATTAATGACATATGATATTCTCTTCACGTTTCCTATATTGAGATGGAAAAGTGACGCTAACAAAAAGTTGGCTTTACATATGGTATAGGTAATAGAAAAATTATTAGATATACCGTTGGTATAGATATATCCTTACACAGTGTTGATTCATAATTTTGTCGGTACATATTCACGAAGTAATATGTCTTAATTCTTTATATTGCTTCTCGAATTTACTAACAATCACCATCATCAGGGATTTGTTGCGGGTTTACTTCACATGAGCAATGCTTGTGAAGAAGGGATAATGACACAAACAGTCCATTAACTTTAACCCAATGTGTAATTTAGTTCTTGAACTTCTAATTTATTTAATGTAGTCTCTGAATTTTAGCTTAATGTTTAATATGGTCTCTAAATTTTTAATTTATTGAATGTGGTCACTAGACTCTTGGTACATATTCAATGTAGTTTCTGAACTATCTGAAAATATTCAATATAATCCCAAACTTAAATTAATGAAAAGACTATATTGAACATCTTCATATAATTCAGGACTAAATTGAACCTTTATTAAAAAATTCAGAGATAATATTGAACAAATTAAAAGTTCATGAAGTACATTACATAGTGAGTTAAAGTTCATGGACTATATTGAATAAATTAAAAGTTCAAGAACCATATTGTAAATTGTGCCAAAGTTCAGAGATTCTTTGTGTCATTTTCTACATCAAAAATGGCTCGAATATGTGTCCGGATCCTAGATTATTCTCATTTTGTTTGTGATGTTTTAGAGAGTCTTGGTTTGGTGAGCTAGGAGGTGGGCTTGTTAATCATTGCCAAGTTTATTTCCCAACCCTTTCTAGTGGGCTTGGTGCCAACTCATGTCCTCCGGTCAGTCGACAGCCCATAATCGGCACATGTGCCCTTATGCCGTGATTGCCATATAGCATAATCCCATAAAAACAATCTTTTGATCCTCTCACTATGAATACCCCCACAATTCACTCGTTTAGAATAATTTTGGACTTTTGCAGCGAAAGTCTTAAGAAATTCACCAACACAAGTGACTCCCCATTCCTCGCCTATCACATGACATTCCGGATCCACTAGAATTGCCCGTTGTTGGGGTTACCCTCACTAACCCCTTAGAGAACCTCGAGAGCATAGCTTCTCAACACACATTCATTGTTGGAAGATCGGCGTGCGTATTTCCTGTTAGTTTTCAAACATATTTCTTCTATATTATGGGTGAACATGATACAGGTTGAGCCGGTCTAGCACCTAATCCAGAGACCAACTTGCACAATGTTGGTCTCCAATTTTTGAGACCGAGAACCGATCTTGTTGAGCTGAGATCAAGGATTGGACCAACCCTAGGGTCCGATCTGATTTCAAGGTCTACCCAGGACCAATCGAGAAATCACATAGCTTGAAGCTCTCAGATTAAGTGCAAACTGGGAAGTGAAAGTGAAAAATAAAAATCCAGTATAAATTGAGAACTCACATGAGCTTGAAGCTCTCAAATCAAGCACAAAATGGGAACTCATCAGTTGAGTTGCATTTGTGGGGTGAGGGTAGAGAGGTGAGCAATCTGTGCTTGTGAGGCAGGCCTAGAGAAGCAAGTAATTTTACTAGCTGAACTATGCTCATGAGGCGAGTGATGAGAGCCCAAAGGCGTGTAACAGATGTGAAGCGAGTGAATAAAGGCTAGCGGCAAAGCGAGCGAGGCAAGCAAAGAGAGGCGATTGGCAAGGTGAGCAAGGTGAGCCAGGCGAGCGAGGCAAGCTAAGGGTTTCTATTTTTTTTTTTCAATTAGGATCAAGTTTCTTTTTACACTCTAATCTACACGGCAAAACTTTATAAGAAAGAAGTGAGGAGGCGCTAGGGTTTAGAGTAGACAAAACTATATAATATATAATATGGGGATAAATGTATTAAAAGTCCTAAAATTTGTTACGAAAGTCCAATTGAATTCTATAATTTTAAAAAAGTGCAATCCAATCCTAAGATTTATCACGAAAGTGCAATCGAGTCCTTAAACTATCAAAAATGTATAATCAAGTCCTAAAATTTATTACGAAAGGCTCAATTGCACTTTTGCGATAAGTTTAGAACTTCTAATTCACTCATTCCTATAAATATATAATATATAATATGTACAAGGTTGGTTTGGTTGGACGAACCCTGAACTCCCAGAACTAAGTATTAACCCGTACAATGTAGGGTCTAGGGGTCTTAAGACCAAGAACCGATCCAATCCCTTTGGGAATTGGACCTTGATCGATTGGGTTGGGCCGATTCGGGTCGATTCAGGGTCAGCCCTGGATTCTGGCATGATGTTCACCCCTATGAATCTATCCAATGCATAAATTATATTATATTTTAAAAAAAATGTCATGAAATTAGAACTAACAAAACCTTCCCCAAATCCATTTTGCATTTTGCAACTAATAAATTCCCTTTAAAAAACCCCCCCACCTCCTTCCTTCCTTCAGCTGGACCGTACGTTCTCTCTCCCTGAGAGTCAAAACTTCAAGAATCTCTCTCGCCCTGCCATCAAACAGCCCTAAAAAAGCCCCGCCTTTCTGAAAGAACTCCGAGCGTTCTCGCAGCAAATGGAGGACGCCGACGGTGTTCTCAGCTTCGATTTCGAGGGCGGCCTCGACGCCGGCCCCCCCAACCCCTCCGCCTCCGTCCCCGCCGCCCACCACCCGGATCCCTCCTCCGCCGCCGCCGCCGTCGGGGGACCGGGGGGAGGGGGAGGAGGAGGAGGAGGCGGCGGCGGCCCCCCAGCTGCCGGCGGCCCGGACTCCGGGGCGGCGGCGGCGGGGGGCGGCGGCGGCAACCTCGGCGGGAGGCGGAGCTTCCGGCAGACGGTGTGCCGGCACTGGCTCCGCAGCCTGTGCATGAAGGGCGACGCCTGCGGGTTCCTCCACCAGTACGACAAGTCTCGCATGCCGATTTGCCGGTTCTTCCGGCTCTACGGGGAATGCCGCGAGCAGGACTGCGTGTACAAGCACACCAACGAGGATATCAAGGAGTGTAACATGTAGGTAGTTTCTCTCTGCCTTGTGGTCCTGTCTGGATTCGGATTGTTTTTACATCCTCTGTGATGTGTTTAGTGGGTTTGAGGTTATTTCTTTAAATTGGTTTTGGTATGGCTGGTGCTGGTGTCATGGGAGGTTTCGGTTTTTTAAGCTTTGGCACGCGAAGTGAGGATAACTGGTCATGGTTGACATTTTGTTGGCTAGCAACATGGATCAGTGGATCGTATGAGGTTTGAACTATTACTGTTTTGCTGAAGTTTTTTCTTCAGAGTGAACTGGTGGAAGGGTTTTGGTGCTCGAGACAACGATAATATGCCCAAAGCTTGTTCGAAAATATTGCGATGCAAGAGCATTAGTTTGTTGTTTTTGGGTTTTCTTGTTCTTTTCTTGTCAGGAGTGTGCTGTGAGATGTTTGTTTAGGATGGGGAGGGTGTTCAAAGTTGGGTGAGTGTATAGATTAACTGTCTCTGTCTGAGTTCTTTGGTTATGTGACTGCAGGTACAAGTTGGGTTTTTGTCCAAATGGTCCTGACTGCCGATATAGGCATGCGAAGCTACCTGGACCTCCACCTCCCGTGGAAGAAGTCCTTCAAAAGATTCAGCAATTGAATTCGTACCATTATGGCAATTCAAACAGATATTTTCAGCAGCGTAATGCAAACGCTGCTCAACATAATGAAAAAGCTCAGTTTTCAGTAGGAACCAACGCTGTAAATCAAAGCGCAATTGTAAAACCTTCTATGACGGAGTCTGCTAATTTGCTGCAGCAGCAACAGCAGCAGCCGCCGCCTGTTCAGCAGTCCCAACAACAGCTCAGCCAAACGCAGCAACAGAATCCTTCTATCAGCACGCCTAATCTGGCGGGCAGAGGTCCTACTCCTTTGCCTCCAGGAGTATCTAGGTGTGTTCAGATTTCAGAGTCTTAGGTCTCTATGTAAATCATTCTTGTATTTCTCCAGGACATTTTGGTTGGAGGTTTGTCAATATCTAATAATCCTCTTTAGGAGGTTTGGCTGAATTTAGCCTCTTCATAAAATCATAGTTTTCACATTAAATCCAATCTGCACTTCTGGGATATTTATACTTGTTTTGATGAATGAACTTCTCTATTTGACTTTCTTTTGAAGATATCATCATGTGTTTCTTTTGCTATCAGCATCAGTAGCATTTTATTGTGGTAACTGCATTTATTCATATGATGCTATTGAGGGAGACAAGTAATGTCATTAACAAGGATGTACTATTTTCTCTTGACTTTCGTTTGCTAATCCCTGAAAACTTATGAACCTATGACTTCAAAACTTTACGTGACATACTATTGGTGTTAACTAGTTTTTCCCTCTCTGCTTTACCTATTATACTGTGAACTAAATTTTCTTTAGTATGATTTAGAGAACAAGTGGCTGCTTAAGGGTCCATTTGGTTGTCCAAACAGATATTCTGTACTCTGGGTGTGCCGTATTAGATAGCAGTCTATGAACTATCTATTAGAAAAACAATGACCGGTGTTTAAAAATTGGTCTAGTCCTGCCCATATTGAGAGATCCACTGAGAATTTGCATTGATGACACACTAGGTGGATTCATCAATCTATATGTTGATAATTGCAAACAAAGAGTAGGACTACACTTTTTTGCCTTAAATGCAGATTTGGGTGAATAAAATCAGGACACACCCGAAGTCCATGATGCAAAAGATGATGTGTCATCAGTGTGGTTTGGTGAAAGGCATGTTTTTACCCTAAGAAAAATGGAGAAAACTTTTTTGAAAGGATTCACATCATTATGTTCATACAATCTCATTATTCTGTGATCAAAATCTACCTTGAAGTTTTCAGAAATGTGTTTTTCTAAAACATTATACTTTTGACCGTTATAGATACTATAGGAACTTCATTATTTGGGAATTTTAGTCCATGTTTTGAAGTGTATTTTCCTTTTACCTTTTAACTGTTTCCTTTTCCTTTATTGTTTGAAATTTGATTTTTATAGATATTGTACATCTCAAATCTTCAACAAAATATAGACTTTGGCAATTGCTGGTGTTTAAGATGATGTAGAAGTTCTTTTGTTTTTTAAACCTAAGTAATATTTTTCCCTTTCACTTTGGTAGGACTTTCTTAAAAGCTGCTCCATCTAGGCACTCTTAGAATATATTTCAATCAGTGGTAGAGATTAGGGATACTACTCGGGTTGTCTAAGTCACTTGCATAAAATCTCTGTACTCTAAATCGCACTATCATTTTCCTGAAATGTCTGCTTATTTTTCCTAAGACATTATCCTCCATATTGCTTTGACAGAAGCACTTCTTTAGTTTCAGTGCTTAAGTATCTGTGTAGTCTCTACATTCTATTAATATGATCCCAGTACCCTCCTAAATGTTGCAGCTAACTTCAATCCGCCTAGAAAATTTTAGAGCCCATAACTCATCAGTCCAAAAGAACCTTGTTTTAAAATGAATATGAGCCTATTATATGTCCATGAGGATGGAGGTCTCGTGCTTTTCGAAATCTGTTAGAAAACTTTACTGCAGTGCAGAGTGCAGTGTATCTATGTTTGTTAGATGGTAAAATCTCAAATTTAACATTACCTGGTGGATAAGATATCCTTCTTAATTAAAATGCTTCTAGGTTGGCTTGAAGCCTTCCGTGGATTTCATTGATCAAACTGCAGAGAAATTACATTTTTCAGCCCTTCCAAAGTCAGTAGTTACATGTACTGGTTACGTTTCTTAAAAATGCAGTGTTTAGATATAACTTGGTCGACACCTGAAAAAGATCATGAGGGTAACATAATCTTTAACTACTGAACAGTTCCTTGAAAATCACTTGAATGATGTCTTTCTACGCCGTGGTCTATTGCTTGCAAATTGTAGATTTAGCATTCTGCATTGTCGTTGCAAGGATATCATTTTAATTTTGAGATGTATAATCTATAAATGTATTTGGATTTTGAAATGTGGAATCTTAGGTATTTCATTGTTAAAAGTTGTAACCGTGAAAATCTGGAGTTATCTGTACAACAAGGAGTATGGGCAACTCAGAGGAGCAATGAGGCTAAACTGAATGAGGCATTTGACTCTGCTGAAAATGTGATTTTGATCTTTTCCGTCAATCGTACACGTCATTTTCAGGTAGTTTGACTTATTCTGCTTGACAAGCTGTCCTTTTTATGCTATTCATGTTTAAATTTTGTACAAAGGCAATTCGGCTGTCAGATTTGTCTGATATTGTGTTATTCTGTTCTTTTGTATAGCTAACATGCAAAATTGGGTGGTTTATCAGGGCTGTGCAAAGATGACGTCAAGAATTGGTGGAGCTGTGAGTGGGGGGAACTGGAAATATGCACATGGAACTGCACATTATGGGCGAAATTTCTCAGTGAAGTGGTTAAAGGTGCATTTGTAGTTTGTGCTTATTTTTCGTGCACTTAACTTGCCCCTTTCTTTTTTATCTTGCTGTACATGGTATTCCTCTGCTAATAAGCATGGGCACCATTTCCGCGATTTGGTAATTAAGCCAAACTGTCACCAACTTTATCCGATTGCTTATCTTGAAATTGTTCACTCCATCATGTCAATATCTTAGGCGATCTTATAGCCAGGAATTTCTTTGTTTATCTTTCTACCTCTCTCCGCACTTATTGGTTGAGGAGATATGGTGTAGCTTGTAAGATGTTTCAGCATAAAAAATTTCTAGAACGTGGATGGTTTCAAAAAGAGATCCAAAACCTTTTTGTTGGAGGCTTTTAGTTTGCAAGAACGAGAAACGTTTTGTTTCCATTTCTTTTGGTATGGGTTTAGGGGTGGCTTGGTGGGTTGAGGGATTCCCATTTTTCCATATGTGCATACATTGTGAATCATGACCTCAGCTGTAGTATTTACCAGAAGTACATTGCACAAACTGCATAAACTGTACATATAGAAGGCTCTACTTTATTCTTTTAGTGTCTGACAAGATATCGTGTTACTGGCTGATTCTAATTTAACTGTCTGCAGCTGTGTGAATTATCCTTTCAAAAGACTCGCCATTTGAGGAACCCATACAATGAGAACTTACCAGTCAAGGTAGAATATTTACCCTTAACTTAAGCTTCTTTGCATGGCTGGGGTGGAATTGAAAGTTATTTGCTGGTGTTTCCTAGTGTTTTTGCTTTTGCTCTCAAATTCTTGTTTTTATCTCTACCTTCTGAAATTTCAAATATATTTACTGGAGTCTGGATGACAAGGGCTGTGTTCAATTTAAACTGTTTAAGCATAATCCTAGACCCGAGGAATTAGAACTAGCTCATTAGGGGGTTTCTTTCTGCTTGTTATTTTGTGAGTTGTTAATGTAGCGTTGTCCTTTGTGCTTTTACAAGAATTAATATTGGTTCATATGTCCAACTTCAGTTAATTTTTGTGAGTGCACTATAATTCTTTTTCTCTCGTGTACGCTCACCCTCTCACCCGTTGGGCTTGAATAGATGTAGTGAATGTTGATTAGAGGTAAGCTCTTCAGGTATCTCATGATTGCTAACATTGAAAAGTAAGTCCATGATTCAAGGGGAAAGAGTGAGTATTCTCAGCTTATCTGAAACTGCTAGGTGTTGGATGATGTTTGTTAGACAAGGAGGCTGCAGTAGGATCTCAAGTCTCAGCAAGATTGGTTAGGAAGGCTTGGAGAACTGCCTATCCAATTTTCCATGATCCCTTAGAGTCTTATTATTATTATATATATTTTTTTTGTGGTGAAGTGATTTTGAAGTATTTCGTTGCACTTGGTGGTGAAACTAGGAGAATCAAGGGCAATGGCTTTAAAAAGAACATTGGGCTGGTGAATACCTTTTTCCCAAGATCTAACCAGCCTGATTTTTAGTGACAAGCTGGAGATTAGGGTCTCTGATTTCTGCTTAAGGACATGTGGTGCCAAAAGTATTTTGGAAGAGGATTTTTGTGTTCAAATTTATCTGGTCTTGGGCCTGGCCAGCTAAGCCTATTCATGGACCATGCTTTTGGTGTGGAGCATTGAAGCGTCTTCCTTTTTTTCCCAGAATTACCATATTTCTTCCATGGCTGAGGAGCTTGCCATTCAGGGGCCAGTAGAGTTCACAAAGGTGGAGGTTGTCGTGATGATTTGAGTACATCAAAGTTAGAGTTGCTTTTCGCTGCTTCCATCTGTGAGGGCCTTGAGAGGTGAAACTATGTCCATGATCTACCTTCGAAGGAATTGAAGGTTGTAGAGATGACAGAAGTTAACTGGAACAGAAGGTTAGACTGGGAAAGATGATTATGTCTGTAGTGAGACAATTGCAGAGAGCATGAAGAGTCTTAGATCTGTTGTCGTGAATACTGCAGAAAGTAAGGTTGGAAAGTGGCCCAAAAAGAAGGCTGGTTGAAAGTGGGAGGCCTTTCATTGTAATGAAGTGAAAGGAAGGGTTTTGATCTTTTGGGTTCAAGAAAAATATGAATCTGAAGAAAAGTTAGGCAAAAATTTTAAAGAGATTGTCTTTGTCTAAGAATAATGAACAAGACTGATGTAGCTTCGAGAATCTTATGGGTTGTGCAGCAATTTGGATGTTCCCTTTTAGTGATGTTGGGGTACAGTGTTTCTTAGAATCTTGAAATTAGGGGAAATGATCAAATGCTAGGTTTTCTCTGAATGGACTTTTGTGCAAGGAAGAAGCTGCAGTTTCGATGCTAATCCTTTGTTCAGGAGTATATGATATAGAAAAACGTTGACTAGTGAGAAGCAAATAATCAGAAAAGATCTTAAACGGACTAGCCATAAGGACAGATAAACGCGCATTTGGTGCGATTAAAGAACTGATAATGGAAAGTGGACCAAAAATAAAGTAGCAATGTAACACAATGGTTAGAAGGATTAGTTGAGTATGTCCTTGACTACTTAAAAGTTGAAAGCAACAAAAAAAGATGGAGACCTGGATCTTTACAACAGTCTCTTATTCTGTTCTCTCAAATGCAGCACATGAGTCATATGTGGGCAGCAATTCAGGATCTCCTGGAATGATGAGACATGGTAGGAAAATTCTGAGATACCTGAAGAAAGGTTCTTGGAATAACCAGCAGAGCTGAAAATGAATCTCCAGGATGGTTGAGCATAATCAAGTGAAGAATTATGTCTTCAGTGGATTCTCTTGATGTTTTAGCCAAGCAAACACTAGATTAAAAGGAAATTTTGTCTCTTATAGATTACCACTGATGATGATTCTATCCCGAGTCACAATCTAGCAGAAAAAAATAATCTTAGAATGTACACTGGAAAGCCACATAGCTTTAACAAGAAATTGACTGGAAGAATTGGCAGAAATTACCAATAGCTAAGCAATTAGATTCACAGAGTACTCTTTTTTTTTTAATTAAGTGTAGAATATAAGATTGTCTTCCCTGAGAGTGCTGTGACTTGGCATTTCAAAGAGAAGTAAGTAGCAGGCAGAAGTTCCAGTTATTGTAGTGCCTGACAAACGCTGCAATTCAAAAGGCACAACCTGATCCAAAGCGCGAAAATTATTCATTAATGCATCCTGATTAACAGATAAAGTGAAGAGAGAAGGAAAATCATATTTAATAGATGCATCACCCGACTAGATTGTGCCAGAATCAGCTATGTCCATCAAAACTGATCCATTGTGTAAAAGAATCCCATTCTTCTCAAATGCGTTTCCAGACACCAATGAAAAGGGGGGACCGCTTCGTTAGTATGGTAGTTGCTGAAAAGAGCGCCATATCACCTTGATCATCTCTTTTTTGTTTTTCTTTGGCCATACACCTTGATCATCTTCACCCAAGGAGAATAGATAACATTGTATAATTTCCTTTGCTATTATCATTGGCAGAAAAAAAGAAAAGAAAAGATGATGCAGTAGTGTTGGATTCTGGGTATTGCAGTTAAACTTTCGGCTTATTTCCCTATTCATCCAGCATCTTGTGAATGCAGATCAGCAGAGATTGTCAGGAGCTAGAGCCCTCTGTTGGTGAGCAGTTGGCATCCTTGCTTTATCTAGAGCCTGATAGTGAACTCATGGTATGTTTTACTGTTGAAATATTACATGTAGTGCTTTAGCAAGGCTCAAAATAAACATTTCCCTTTTATTTTAGCTTGCTAACGCAATAAGTTGAACTTGTTGGGTGTCATGATCAAATAGGAGATCTTTCTTGAAAGACACTTTCAGTTGAAGCATTTCTTCCATTGCAAGAGATGTGTTTTAATTGCATGTGAGCAAAAGTATTTCCCATGAAGCCGTATCTCCTTGACCTTTTGAAAAGCGAGTCTTTTTAAAAACTAAAATATTGATAGAGATATAACTATTAAAGAGAAGGCTGGTTTGTGAATCTTAATGACAGTACCTATTTTTACGTGTAAACGTGGAATGCTTTCTGAACATTTTCGAGATGAAATGACTTAAGAAAATCTGGTGGGAGTAGTGGGCAATTTATAGTCATGACATGATGACGCTGGGCACTTCCATTGTCATGATCTAACTTTAGGCAGTTCACAGTATGCTGTAGCTTAGGCAGCAATCTGATGAATCTTTGGCTGAAAGGTTGTAATGAAGGAAGTAAAATATTATGATAGTGAAAGAGGAGGTTATAAACAATGTTACAATTAACTCGTATGTGAGAAAATGTGACTATCTGCGAGTAAGTTCATAACTTCATATCCTTGTCATATTTTTGGTCAACTTTCATACATAATCATCTTAGAAGAAGTTAATGGAGTTTGAAACAACAGTGGGGTTAAAAGGAAAATAATCGGGAGCAGAACATATACGATTATCATGCATCTCTGCTCGATATTTACTAACTGCGTCAAATAAATTTAAAGAACTCTAACTGAAATCCCTGTTTTATCATGGCTACAGGCGATTTCTCTGGCAGCAGAATCTAAACGGGAGGAGGAGAAGGCCAAAGGATTAAATCCTGATAACGGGGCAGAGAATCCGGATATCGTTCCATTTGATGACAACGAAGAAGAAGAAGAGGAAGAGGAAGAAAGTGAGGAGGAGGAGGAGAGCTATGGTCCGCTTCTTGGACCAGCATCTCTTGCTAGAGGAAGGGGCAGGGGAATGATGTGGCCGCCCATGCAACTAGCCCGTGGAGCCCGGCCAATCCCTGGGATGCGGCCTTTTCCTCCTGCAATGATGGGTGCTGATGGTTTTCCTTACGGTGGTGTTGCTCCTGATGGTTTTGGAATGCCCGATCTCTTTGGTGTGGGTCCCCGTGCTTTCCCTCCTTATGGGCCGAGGTTTTCGGGGGACTTTTCAGGTCCTGCATCCGGCATGATGTTTCCTGGACGACCAATGCAACCTGGCTCAGTTTTTCCTACTGGTGGGTTTGGGATGATGATGGGTCCTGGACGTGGTCCCTTTATGGGAGGAATGGGCCCTGCAGGTATAAACCCTGCAAGAGCTGGCCGACCCACCGGGATGCCTGGATCTCTTCCACCTCCACTTTCTCAAAACCTGAATAGGTTAGTGAAGAGAGATCAAAGGCCATCTCCTGGTGCAGGTTCAGACCAGGGTAGGGATCAAGAGTCAATGGGGCCGAGTGAAGGTGCTGATCACGAGAGATCACATCAGCCAGGACCACGGGCTCATCATGAAGATAACAGCTTAAGGAATGAAGAGAGCGAAAGCGAGGATGAGGCTCCAAGGCGCTCGAGGCACGGGGAGGGGAAGAAGAAGCGACGTGGCGGGGATGCAGTTGTTGCTATGGCCCCCAATCGCTAGCGGGAGTGTTTTGACTGCCCGATCCATTAGGCATTTTGCTTTGTTTTTGTTCACCCATCTCCTGATTTTTTTCTTTTATATAACTAAAGTCTTCCGTTCCAGTGACTCAGCTCCTGGATCAGAGAGCCCCGTGTGAAGTTGTAGAAACCAATATGATTATGGCCTCTTTCTCACCATTTGTCTCCGGAGATCCATGTTTTGTACGTAGTACATTATTGTAACTTATAAAGAACATGAAAATGACTAAAAGAGCATATCACATTACAGTAGAGAAAATTGTCCAATCCTAAATCTATTACACTTTTATCAATTGAGTCATTAACTTTTATACTTTTTGTCAATTGAGTTTATTCGATCAATTTTGGTCGGAAATCGCTCAAGGGGATGTTAGCCGGCTACGTGGCTCCAATGTGGATATTTTTAAATAATATTTTGAATTTTTTATGGTTTTTTTCTTTTTTCCTTTTCTTTGCTTTTTTTTTTTTTTGGATTTTAGAGTTGGTCAGCGAGGGTGATTGGCCGACCCTCGCCGGCTCTGGGCGAGGGATGTGACACCCTTGCCGGCCAAAGTGAGGGCGTGCGAGCCCTCGCCCAAATCCGGCAAGGGCGTTGGGCTAGGTGAGGGCTTGGCAGCCCTCACTGGCCCTAGGTGAGACACATGGCAGCCCCATGCCCTCGCCTAGGGCTGACGAGGGCCGACGACCCTTGCCAAATTTGGGCGAGAACTCGCGCGTCCTCACTTTGGCCGTTGAGGGTGTCATAGCCCTTGCCTGTGGCCGGCGAGGGTTGGTCGGCCACCCTCCTCGCCAACTCCAAAATCTCCCAAAAAAATAGAGAAAAGGAAAAAAAAATCATAAAAAAATCAGAAAATTATTAAAATATTATTAAAAAATGTCCACGTTAGCATCATATGACCGGCTAGCTGGCACCCACGTCAGTGATTCCCAGCCAAAATTGATAGGATGGATTTAATTGGCAAGAAGTGTAAAGGTTTAAGACTCAATTGGCAAGAAGTGTAAATATTAAGACTCAAATGGTAAATTTAAAAAGTTTAAAATTGAATTGGTAAAAATGCAACAGTTTAGGGCTTTTTGGACAATTTTCCTCATTACAGTATGGCATGCTTCTTTTCATTCCTTTGCTCATTCTCTTTTCCCGAATAGTGATGAGAAGTGCGTTGGTTTAGTCTGTTATGTCGCCAGTGAAAGGGTCGTTAGGTGGAATGTGTCGTGAGTCCGACTCGATGGAGTTGCTTATTTCTCTCGTGCAAGCGTCTATGCTAACTAAGGTTTGAGCTAGGGACTCCATTACGTCGGCGGACTTGGTGCTTAAAGTAGAGCTTATTTTCCGTGGTGATTTCTCTTACCGAAACCACTGACTGGCAGTTCTTGCAGTTAATGATGTTGTGCAATGGGGATGTTCTCTGTAAAAGTTGAGGAGACTGGTGTCCCGTGCTTGACGTGCTCGGGCCAACCTTGTGTAGGACGTGCTGCCTGTGGCCGATTAGGGAGAACACTAGTTGGTGAACATGGTCAATGCATGAGTAGACCTCTTTCTTCACGTGCTTATCGCATTCTAGATTTCCTACAAATAATCCCGAATCCTAATCACTTGATTGTGCATGAGCCCGCGACTCATAGGGCGTTTGTCTGCTCGAATAGGCTAGTGTGCTACTCGAATGAACGTAATAGTACCCGCTGCTGCACTGTTCTTGGACCGAGGTCACTTGCCAGGATCGTGACAATAGGTCCAGCTTGTTCTGAAATGTTCTTCGCCTCCTTTCCGATAGGTTCCTTGTCCAACTGAAAACTCACCGTTGGCGATAGGCGAAAATTCGACAATATTGCATCTCAGTATTTACTATTTACACCGAAGCTAGCACATTTATCATGTACCTTGTTGATTTACTTGAAGAATACTATCTCAAGAATTTCTACGCTGAGTCACTGTCCGATGAAAAGAATTGCTTCCAAGAGACTACTTATATACTACAACGCCTTTCTTGCAAGGGCAGAATCAGTTGAGTACACAAACAGGATCGTGAATGTTTTGATTTCTTGAATACCAAACATGCCGCAATCGTTCTTATGCTGATCTAACATTTAGTATAGTTTAATGAAATCTTTGTACATTGCTCGTTGGAATCTCAGGTTATATTCAGTTTCATTCCTGCCCAAGTAAAATGGAATTGCCGAGCATATCGCTTTTCCTTTATTTGGGTTTAGAAGAAGGAAACATATTAACCAGAAACAAATTAAAAACACAGCGTGTTGTGGGTTTATTACTATTTTCTTGTGTGTGGATAGGTGGAGAGATTGGGGATAGTTTTGGAAAGAATTGGCAATATGGTAATTCATTATTACAATATGGAGTAGCTGCAGATGTAATTTGATTTATGTGCCAAACTTGAAATTTTGCCTAAGTCATTCATCACCAGAATAGGAGCTATATAATCTACGTTTTCGTTCCTGCATCAGGAAAAGAAAAGATGAAAACTCTGCATAAGCGAGTGGTAGAACAAAAAAAAAAAAAAAAAAAAAGGGGAGCTGAAGATTTGGCTCCGTGGATAGAACACTACCCGACATCCGAAAAAAATGCATCACCTTCGTAGATCAAAATCAGCTGGCATCTTCCTTAAATCACACGGGTCTGTGCGAGACATCTACATTTTGCCTTGTTCCTTCAGAAGCCATTTGTCCTATGACATCATAATCTTCCTATAATCGTCTAATGAAGGCATACTATCCACAGAAAAGACCCATGTCTGCAGCAGCATGACGAGTTGTTGACTGGAGGTGCTGCACAACTGCCACAATGACAAAAGACACGGACGCTGAAGAAGGAGACCAGAACACGGGATCCGCAAACAGCAAGGAGGCGAAGTATATTGACTACAGAATGCTCAAAATCTAACCATACAGAGGAGTGAACTACTTTAGCTTTGAATGGATACCTGTACTGTTTTATCAGTATAAGCTTCTGTTTGAAGCATCGACTTATCAGACAATACATCAAGTTAACTTTAAAGATTCCCCAGTCAACTCTCTTCTCACAAGCTTCAGGACCTCCATAATCTGCAAGAAGCAAGGCAGAGCCAGCGAGTGAAGGATTAGAAATTCCATCTGAAGTATATGTCAGATGGTAGGTCAATACAATCTTTACACTGCCCGGAAGATGGACATATCATTTTTCTGAGAGCATTTTTCTTTATAGTTCGCTCGCCCACAGATTCACTTAGAAAATACCTCCAAGTCTGAAATCAAAATAGAATGACACTTCCCCTAAAAGCAGAGAAAAAAAAAGGAAATCTCTTCATTGGAAAGACAACAGCAGCACAATCAAATGATCTTTCCTCTCTTTCTTTTTCTTTTCGAAGAGTATGGCTAGCGAATGGGAGGGTTGGGCTAATACTGGAAGGTTGTTTTTTGATGGCTCCATTTTGCCAGATGGGCACTGGCTCAGAAGCCCTTTGCGGTAACAAAAATTAGGACAAGTTTATACTATGATGAATAGTCAGACCCTAAGATTGTTACAAGACAAGGAAAAATATTGCTATAGAGCAACACGTCCTGCCCATAGCCTAGTTTGGGTTCCTCCAGGAATCCACCTGCCAATCCTACTAACCCACCTCCACAAGCCACACATTCTCAAACTGCTCAAGCTCGCCCAGCACCTTTGTCCCAACAAGAGCAAATTCAAGGACGATCTTAATTCCCTGGACAAGGACTTTTAGCATCTTCAGTGCTGCAGATGTCTTGCACTAGATGCATATGTAGAGGCATTGACATTCCTGTCCTATGTAACATCAGATCTATTACACATGGAAAATACGACAGATTTGAATATGTGATAATTCCTCTTAGTAACATCAGATTAAGTGATAAATGTGCCCACAAGTTTTTTTTTACCAGTTGTACACTTCAGATATTATGAACTCTATACTATCTAAATGAAATCCCACCTATGTTTTATATCCCAACGAAATTTAAAAACATATACAGCGATGACAAAGAGCAAAATCAACTTACTCCAGGATAATGTTGCAAGATTGGAGAGTAGTGATCCAAACCGATATAAATTTTCTCCATGAGATTTGAAAGTGTATCCACCTGGTCTCCTAGGAGATCAACCTGCGGATTTAATTAACGTTCTTAACTTTCTCCACTGGTGACGTCTATCAGATGCAATATATTTCCACCCTTAATAATGCACCCAGCTGACTCTCCCATATCAATTTGCCCTTCAACTCTAAAAGTGAGAATGAGAAAACAAATGCCCCAGAAAGCTCAAGCCCGGACATGAAGGAAAGACATTCATCTAAGGAAATTTAACGAAGAACAAGAAAGCCCAATAGTGTCCAAATTCATTATTAAACACGTAAATGACCAAAAACCTATTGCAAGACAGGCACACAAACACAACCAGAGATCTTGTGACGATATTTTTTCACACTAAATTTGTTTTCAAAATTTCAGCCACAATTAAAGAGCCATGTGAAACTGCAAAATATCAGCAAACAAAGAAAATATCAGACAAAGTTTCCTATTTAAGTGGAAAATTAAAATGAATCCTCCGAAAATGCTCAATGAAAACAAATACTTGATAAGCTCCTCTAGATTTGAACGCACCCTTAATTTCTGGCATTTTCCAGGAAAAGAGGTCAGTTAATTACTAACCTGTTTTCAGTAATGAAAGCAAGACGTGCAACTAAAGGCGATCTTCAGTGTAACATACAATGACTTGCATATCAAGTAAAAATGCAATGGTAAGTCTCGCTTACTGAAAGTACTAGCTTTGTGATTGGCTTACCTCAGCTTCAGCTTTTTGGAGGTCTGAACATCTTCTTTCAAGTCTCTGCTGCTGAATAGATCCCATTCTTCTAATTGCAACAGCCTTCTGCCTAAGGGAACTCAGTTGGGACCCCACAGTACCCAACCTAGAGAGAATCGAAACACAAACAACTTTAGTCCAAAGTCACCACAAAACTTGCAGATCAAGACACCAGCCTACCACAAATCTTATGCATTAAACAAGCTAAAAATGAATAAAATAGTGAAGTAAACCACTTTGAATAAGTATTTAACAGGTCTATTGTTGAGGAAATTAAGAGAAACCCTATAGTTTCCCTAGCTGAACAGTCAGCAAGAGCTACCGCACTTGCATGCTCAAGTTATAAAAAAGGAAGGTACAGACATTTGTGATCTGCAGATGGAAAATTGTCGCATCCAGAATGAGTCCCAACAACGGGTGAGCCTTGAAGTTAGAATAAGGACATTTCATTGTCAGGGAGGTCATGGTTCAAGGGTGAAAAAGCACCACTGTTTGGAATGCAGAAGTATGTCTGAGTTACTGCACCTGCCAATTTATTAGAATGCAGAATAGTCTATACATGTGTGACGAAATGATTTCAACTTACAAGATTAATGTTGTGTTCAAAAGGCAGCTTTGCTAGAGAACAGTACATTCTAATGACTTCCTAGCATTTCTCAAGGATTTGAAAATCACAAGAATAATGATTTGGAGAATTTAAGCATGTTTTCGCATGGGAAAAGTGTCAGAAAAGTTCTAAACTTATTACATTTGTGCCGATTTAGTTATAAACTTTTTAATCGTATAAATTTAGTCCTAAACATTTTGATCTAGTGCCAATTCAATCTTTCTTGCTGATTTTGGCTGGACATTGCTGACGTGGATGGCTGCCGGCCTATGTGGCATCGCCGACGCTAACGCTGATGTGGACAATCTTAATAATAAATTCATATTTTTTCAATATTTATTATTATTTTTCCGATTTTTTTTTCTTCTTCCTGCAGGGGATGACTAGCCATCAGCCATGATTGAGCGAGCTGGGCTTGCTGGGATGAGGGCCGCCGTCGCTTGCCACAAGTGAGGCCTCACGAGGGCTCCTCTTGTCAAATTTGGTGAGGTTGGCTCTCGCCCCAGGCAGGGCGACCTCGCTAGGCATCACCCGACAAGGGCTCCTCTCGCTAGATTTGGCCTGGCAAGGTTGACTCTTGTCGGGCCTCGCCAAATCTGGCAAGGCCAGCCCTCGCCCAGGCCAGGCGGCCTTGCTAGATTTGGCGAGGGGACCCTCATCGGGGCTCACCCTCGCTTGGTTGGGCCTTGTTTTTTGTGGGTGACAGTGACCCGTGCCCAGGCGAGGCCATCCCGCGTAGCCATGGCCTACGGCTGGTGGTTGGTCACCAGCAAAAGGAAGAAGAAAGGAAAAAAGAAACAAATCAAAAGTAAAAAAAATATTATAAAAAATTATCTACATCAGCACTGGCGGTGCTATTTAGGTCAGTTAGTGTTCATATTAGCAATATCTGGCCAAATTAGCCAGAAGGACTGAAATGACACTAGGTTAAAATATTTAAGATTAAATTGACACAATCGAAATGTTTAGAACTAAATTGACATAAATACAATAAGTTTATGACTTCTCTGACACTTTTCCCGTTTTCCCTTAGTACTAGTTATCCAAATATTCAATCTCTAATCCTAACAGCTGGTAAATGCAACCTTCACTCTTCAAGAGTATTACTTACCACCAATTCCTCAAAAAACTATACATAGTAAAAAACCAAGGGAAACTCTAATTTTCCACCTTAAATGGCTAACGGCGCATCCTTTCGAAGCTAATTGACGAAAATACCCCTAAAATCTGCCCATATCGTGGCTCTCTCACACTCTCTTCTTCCTCTCTTGATCTGGTAATTTGTTTCTCTAGATTCCTGCCAAATAGATTATGGCAACGGAGGCTTCATACAAACAATACTCTCTTCGTGTCTCCTTACTCACCTTAGCAATGTTTTTCACACTTTTAAACTTTTTCTCCCCTGACCCAAGTCGTTGACAAAGCAGATGCAACAGAAATTTCAAGTGGAGGCAGATTTTATCTTGTTTCTATTAAATTATACCTCGAGTTTGAGTTATTTACAGAATTCAATTTGGTTAGATAAGTTAGGAATGAGTAGGGTCAACCCTGAATTGGACTAGCCTCGCTGGTTGTGGTCCAATTCTAGGGATTGGGCTTGTTACTAGTCTTGGGGTCGCTGGAACCTGTACTATGCGGGTTAGTCTTTAGACTTGAGGTTTTAGGGTTGGTCCAACTTGACCAACTTTGTAAATTTTTTTTCCAAACCCTCGATGTATAACCTAAAGTGCCCTACCTTCCTTTTCTTTCCCCCTTTCTTCTCCCTCTCTACAAGTCTCACTCTCACTCTCTTCCTCAATCTCTAATTCTTCTCGATGTCCGGTTTGATCTCTTTTTCTCTCTATCGCTCTCGTTTATTCTTCGCCAATGTTGATCATCAGAAATGACGACTCTAGGATCTTAGCCATTTAAATTGATCATCATTTGCAGTCAACATTTGCATCTCAAAGTTGTATAATTCATGGTTTGTATTATATATTTTGAAATTTTTATTGTTTAATTTTATTTCATGTGTTTGTCTTTTATGGTTTGTTACTTTTAGCAAGTGAAGATTTCTATTATGGCTTTATCTTAGATTTCTATGTGATTTGTACCGGTGTTCACAATTTGGTTGCTCAATCCCACATTATCGATGGATACGTAATTTCAAAGAGTACGTTTCTCTATTTAAGAAATACAAAAAAAAAAAAGAGATAGTTAATCTTAGGTTAACCTCGAACTGGACCAAGCCCATAGGATTAATTCAGTCCTCAGTCCTAGGCTCAACAGGGTCGATCTCCGGTCCCAAAAATCAGGGAACAATATGATACGAGTTGATTCCTGAGTTAGATGCTGGATCAGCTCAACCCAGATCTTGTCTCCAAGTTTAACCATGAACTTGTTGCTCACTTGTCTTCTCTAGACATAAGGGTTTTCTTTTTATCGTGAAAAGGACCAACCGCTACAAGACAAAAAGGGGCTCACATATTCTATTTGTAACTATTTTGCTTGTGGACCCAAGTAGTAACGAGAGAAAAAAACAAACACCAGGTTTGCTTTTTCTTCAAAGTGCCGCCCAGTGAAGAAAGTGTTTCGGTTCTCTAGCCTTGGTGAAGGAGCCGCACGAAGAACAAGGAAGGGATTAGGGTGGCGTGAGCTAGGCATGGCCACGGGCCGGTTTCGGCCCATTGGTCAGGCCCGCAGTTCAGAACTGAAACTGGAATCGCCCGGAAACCGCAGGTTCCGGATCCCGTTCCTAAAAAAAATTACAGATAAGTGGAAAAACTCTTTTTTTCTTCAAATTTGATTACAATGTACATTTTGATTATATTTTATATTGAATAATTCATTATTTCATAATTTGATAATTTATTATTATTTTTTATTTTTTTAATTTTTACTGGCCTGTTCCGAACTGTGGCCATGTCTATTGTGAGCTCTCTTCAAAGAAAACGAACAGCTCGAAGAGGAGAGAAAGGACAAGATGTTCTTTTTTGGACGCCCAGACATGAATACGGTGAATTTTGTGTCACAAGGTTTTTACAACCAAATGATTTGTTTATTTGAAATTTAGGTGTAAAAAATACTCGAGCATGTGAGTGAGCGATTGTAATTTTGATTCTCCGATTATGGTAAATTATATGCTGCAGGCTCTCTCCGCGAATATAGATACCGATACTCGGACCGAATCACATAAACTTTCGGTGTTCTTCATTGTTCTTTGTTTATTTCTTCAGATTTTTCGTATTGAATTAATTGCGAGATCCCGGTTAGCTTCTTTATGCCAAAATGACCATTGAACGAGATAGTCTTTCAAGTAATCTCCGTTTTTTCCCCTTCGGAACGAAGGTAATGTATTTCAGATTGAAGATGAACTTCCCTAAGCCCTCTTCTTCTAATGGAGTCACGGAACTGAGATAGAGCGTTTCTTCGGGAAGCCCCTCAACCGCATTATCCATTACTACTGTTAAGCCTGCAACCTGTCCATAAATTATAGGAAGGTTTCCATCTTTCTCCGGCAAATGTGGGAGATGTTTCGCCAGCTTGGGTATAGCAATGGAACAAGTTCCTAGGGTGTCTTCTGGTGTGAAAATCAGAACTCTTGGGATCTCGGGAAACTGCCTCCGTTTGTTATAAGGAAAATGTGAGGTTTTAATAAATTAGGAAAATGATAATATTTTTCGATGCTCGACTAAAATCTGAAAATGAGCTAGAAAATAATTTTTATAGTTTGGTGTCTAATTTGATTTTTTTGGGAAAAATTACCAAAAAAAGCCGATTTTTAACTATTTTTCTCTTTTTTCCTTTTCTTTCTTTTTCTTTTTGCTTCTAGCCGGCGACTGGCTATAGGCGAGCTTGAGCCTCGCCATAGACCGACGAGGCTCAAGCTCGCCAAATTCCGACGAGGTCGCCAAAGGTCAGCGAGACTCTAGCGACCTTGGCCGACCTCGGGCAAGGCTCGAGCTTGCCTATGGTCAGTTGCTGGCCGAAGAAGAAGCAAAAAGAAAAAGAAAAAAAAGGTAAAAAAGAAAAAAAAAGAGAAAAAAATTAAAAACTTGATTAAAAAAAGAAAAGAAAAAACAAAAATAAGAGGTAGCGGTGTTTGGTGAAAGAAAGTGAGGTGAAGAAGATATGGATAATGTTTTCCACTTTCTGAAAAATGAATAATATTTTCTCCACTTTTGAATGCCTTGTTTCCATTGGCAAAAAATGTTTCCCTTGACTAATTTATTTTCCGTGAACCGAACGCCGGAAAATCCGGAAAAAATTTTCCTAGAAGTTTTTGGTCCTAGTTCTGGAGAATGTGGGTTCTTTCTTATAAGAGCCCTATACTCAACCTTAAAAGCTATTTATAATAGTTCCAACAAATAACTGATTCAGCACAGCAGCTTGGTCAGTCAACTCTCTTTAACCAAACGCAGCTCATCTAAATGCTAAAAGAAAAGCAAAGACAAAATATGGGCTGAAAAGAGATGTGGCTTTCACTTTTCCAGATACATAAATATTAGCAATCATGCAGAACTCAATAAGACAGCTAATTCACCACCCGAGATTGTTTCGCTAATGTCTAGTTCAGAATTTGAGTCCTGAGAAGAATATTTTACCAGATGACATTTCCACGTCTCGACCTTTTTGGGATACTATTTTCATTTACAAGAGAAGATTTCCTTAGCTTTTGGCAAAGATGACTCCCATTCGTTCAAGATAAACCAGTCCTTTGTTTGATTCACTAAAGGATTACTCAGAGATGTGATGGGCGATACCGACAACAGATGTGCCAGGTTAACTTCCCATCAAACTATCAGAGCCTAGTTCAATGTACCAAAGACACTAAAGCAGCCTTGCTCCCCCACTTCTGCAATATTTAAGGGATCATCAACTTGACTGTTCCATTCCCTTCGTCTACCAAAAGCCAGAGAAAGAATTTCTATCGTTGGACAAACTTATTCAATTTTCTCCCCAAGACATTTTGTAAATAATGTAAATCCTACAAGTCAAGCACATGTAACATAAGGTTGGCTAATAAAGAGTAGTTATTCTACAGTACTAGATATAATCTAGAAAATGAGCTGAAAGCTTCAAGATTTTTGCTAAGGAACAAGATAAAAACACATGAAGCACTCTATAGCAGCTTCTTAAAGAACTGTACCTGTCATAACGGTAAACAATAAAGTAGATGAATTTTAGTACGTACCTCATGTTTTTCCTCTGAATGTCTTCTGATATACTATGTTCAAAGTCAGCTACTTTCTTCAGCAATTCATGGATAGTTCCAGTTGTTGACTCAAGCTGTTCCAAGTTCTCTCTTTCTTTAACTCCAAGCAACAGTAAAGCATTCTCCTTCTCTCGAGTAGCCGCAAGAAACAACCCTTTCTCTTCATTAGCTTTACTCAACTCTTTGACTGCTGAATTTAACCTATCATTCAGATCGTTCAACTTCGTTTCGTATGTTTTGATTTGGTCAAGTCCTTGAGCAAGGTTACCTTTCATGAGTTCTGATTCTTTATTCATCTCTCCAATTAGGATTTGCTGTCCACTTGATTTGGCTCTCAATTGGTCAAGCTCTTGAGAAATTATTTCGCATTGTTTCATCTGTATAGACAATTTACTAGCTGTTTCCTGAGCTAATTTCTCCTTTTCTTCCACCAACACTGCCGACTGTGTTGTCTCCTGCTTTAGCTTTTCATTCTCTGAAATTTTCGATTCCAGTGATCTTTCTCTTTCCTTTGCTTCCCATTCAAGTAATACTCGGAGCTTCATTTCATTAATATACAAGAAATTCAAGTGACATAATTTCTCCTTAGCATCTTTCAAAATTTCTGCAAATATCATCCCATCCAACCCTTGCAAAATAGCAGACTCCGTATTCAAATTGTCAAATTCAGATTGGCACGAACATTCAGCAACATGAGCAATTCCATTAACATCTTCCCTAATATTTTTCTGATTATACAAATTGCCAGAAATATGGTGCATGCTCACCATCATCTCCTTGATAATGCATTTGTATACCTCTTCAGAAATGGAAGCTTCAACTTTCGCCTCAGCGGAAGAATAAGAAGATATTTGCATTGCATCATCAGAAATTTGTGAGAGAAGACACTTGACCTCTTTTTTCTTATCAGAAAGAATGCCTCTTAGCTGCTGATTTTCAGCCAGAAGATCTTCCAATCTCGCCCTCATAGTGCCCAAACTGCCAGCATCCCCATTAGATTGAGGTACGCTGTTACCTTCCAGCAAAAGGCCATCTAACTTCGAGACTACCTCAGGGATTTTTTTCTTCAATCCTTCAAATTCCTTGTCCTTTCGTACGGTCAATGAAGGTCCTCTTTCCTTCGAGTATTCTCGCTTCAGACTAAAACACTTTTCAGTCATTTCCTGTACCTTGGACTCATGGTATCTTTTCATTTCGATCATCTTAGCCCTGAACTTTTCTATCAATTCATCTTTTGACATTTCTTTTAGTTGTGCTGGGTCGGGTATAGTGATTATCAGCTCATCATGCTTTCCACTACCCTCCTCCAAGGACTCTTGAGAAATTAGCTGCCCATTATCATTACCGGACAACAGATTAGAAAGCACAACCAGTTCCTCACGTAGAGGAGCTGCTATTTCTTTTGTCTTCTTCAGGGAACTGAGGTTTTCACAACCGCGAGAATAACTGTTAAGATCCCAAAGCTTCATCTCAAACTCACTGCGGAGGCTCCTGATGTAGTCGGTTATCACAATGGCCTCAATTTCTGCTCTTAGTTCCCACTCCTGCTGCATCTCGCGAAGTGACGTCTTGGATATGTGAACCATATTTTTCAGCTGGCTGAAGAAAGAATCTAGTATACTCTGGAGACCATCGAACGTACTGTCCACACCAATCAATCTTTCAGACACCTCCTCCAGCAAGATACCACCCAACCCTACCAACTCATCACCTGAATTAATTCTCCCGCAATGATTTCCGCCTTTAACGTTGTTTACCTCTTTCTTGAGTTCTACTAGCTGCTCTTTCACTTCACTTATACGGCTCCTCAGAAAATCCGAATTTCCATCACGGTCTTTATGAAGGTTTGAGATGGCTAAAGATGAGTCTTGTTGGGTATTCCCCTCATTCAAAGGTGATGATGGAATATGCAAAAGCTTATCCCGGTCCTCCGTGGTATGATATGCACGCAATGTTTCCTTCAGTCGAGCTATCTTCTCCTCAGCCTCTTGCTCCACCGCGCGTGCCATGCCCTTGATAACAGAATCGCTCACCATTCTCGAAATCGTAAGTCTATCATCGATGTCCTGCAAATAAGATTCCAAATCCGCCAAAAGTTTAACACCCAGATTTTCGCTCTCTTTGCCATTACTCACATGGTTCAATGGCCTATCATTGCATGAGGCGGCACCATTGTCTGTAACTCCAAAGCTCTCCAAACCACCGTGCTCCTCCATAGATTGAAGTGAATCGTGAAATCTCTATCTCCAACTTACACTGCAGAGAAAAGGAAAACAAAGATAAAAAGAGGACAAGACATCCATCAGCAAAAAGAAGAGTAATGAAAAGAAAAGTAAACAACCGACAAGCATGAGAGACAGAAAGAGAGACCACAGTAAAGAATAGACAACACTCCTCGATACTAGCTTTTAGCTGCACAGCAATTACGCTAGTTAAACCTTTAAGGTTACTTAACCAAGTCCCAGCACATGGAAGCTAACCAAAGTCGCACAATCTAACCAAATCCGTAGCCCCCAAAAGAAACAAACGAAGAACAGAGCCATCGTTTCACGGCAACGGCAGCAGACTGCTTCACTTCTTCAGCCACAACACAACCACGCGCACACAAGTCCTACTGAACCGAAACCCAAACTCGAGTTTCCAATGGATGCGAAAGGCATCATTGAAATTCCTGAACCAGAGCTCCAACTGACGAGCTTCAAACGAGACGACAAAAAGCAGAGCTACAGAGAACCGCAGAGAGCCGGGATCGAGGACAGAGGCGAACTCACCAGCGAATGGGGCCTATGCGGAGGGGACCGCCATGAGCGAAGAGCTTCGAAGGTCGCTGTCCGCTTCAGTGATCTTCGAGTGCATTGTAGTGTGCGAGATTGTTAGCTTTCTTACAGCGAAAGAACAGGGGAAGTCTTGTTGGTGAGGCGTGGTGGCGTGAGCGGGAGAGACAGACGGGGAAAGTGAGTTGACCCCCCAAGTCAATGCTTACTTTTGAGGGATTGCCATTTTGTTGACCTTCCCTTTTTAACTGCAGAATCCAATGAGAGTAGATTACCTTAAGGAGTAAGGAATGCCCCATTTCATTCCTTCCCTATGTTAGTATATATTACTAATAATTGTAATCTTAAATATATTTAAATGAGGATTGCAAATTAAGTTAGTTATTTACAAATTAAATGCAAAATAAGTTAGAATTTCATTGAATTAACGACACACGATACTTACGTATGTTAAATGGATTATTTTATGGATATTACAGTAAATTAATTCTTCATTATGTAAAGGGATATTATAAAGTGTGATTAATTAAATTATGAGATAGTTACGGATTATTCTGTTATAAAGCATATTAATAAAAGGACATGACTTCCCATATGTCTATTTCCTCAAATTTGATGGTATGAATATGATGTATCGACTATTTCTATTGATAGTGATACTTGTGAGCATGTTCCAGACTGAATTTCGATGATATATTGCATAGTACTTTTCATCTGTCTTTCCTCTTTTTATCATCTACGTTGTCTTTCAGTACTGTTAGAGATAATTGAAAGATATTAGGAGATTTTTCATATATTCCTTGATTTTCTATATCTCCCAGGATAATGCATTATTTCACTTGATTGTGCATACGTTTGATTGATTCTAATTGATTATAATTTATATCCTAATATCTTACATTAGATAGTTATCTGGTTCATGTCCACTTATATATAAAAATTACACAATTCTCTTCAGCATATTCTTCTAGTAACGATATTAGACAGTATGTCCCACATCACTGTGTTCTCTGTTGGAAGCATGATTACTGTCAACATTATTTCAGAATGATTGAGCAGTGCATGAATGTGATTCATAGTTCCTTCTGTGAAATTTATAATATTTGACATGGTGATCTTGAAGATCGTAACTTAGAACCTGATCTACATGGTGACCTTCATTCACACATTTTCATCTCATATAGGTAATAATCTCGCTATTTCCTTGACTCTTGTTGTTCTTCATCGCCCGATAGTGTCGGGACAGACTCCTCAATCCTCGTTGATTAATTCCACGTTTTTCTGGCACACTCCCGTTGGGCTCGATTTACTTTTTCTTTTGTCCTGTCAAACAGTCTCTGCTTATAAAACATGACACGTTTTGCCGGACCCCGTTGCTTGATGTGTCTTTCCCCTTTAGCTTTTGACGTGTTAAAGTCGACATGGATATGAAATGGGGCTGAAGCTTTTCATTGAACTTTTATGTTGTGCAAAGCAGTTGGATTCATGAGCTCGTATTGGCTTTGTAGTTTCCACATTGATTCTGTGAAATTAGTTTGTCTCTCTGACTACAGATTTCATTGTATCAGCATATTTTAATGTTTGGGTTTTTTTTACCATGATGAGCATTTATTCGCGGCGAGGGGTCAGAAGGGGGTTTATTGAGGCTCTTTTTGGGTTTATTTCAGAGTTAGCAGAGGGTCGTTTGGATGTTAGGGGTTTTGGATCATATTCTTCGATTTGTACCATTTAAATTTTGTTATTTGAGTTTTGTGGAGTGTTGATATAGGGTCTATAATTTTGGTTTATGGGTTAATTGAGGGGATTTTGATTTTATTGGCTTATTTTGAGAATGAGTTTTTTATGTGTTCAAATTGTGTTATTTTAGACTAATTTTGAGTTTATTTGTGGGATTTCTATTTTTAGGGTTTTGGGATTATAGTTTAGATGTTATTTGGAGATTGTGAGTTGTTTAGGGTTTTTCGGTCAACCAGTAGTTTCTTTGACGTCGTCTGGTGTTGAGGATTTATAAAGGGCTTAGAGGTTATATTGGGGGATATTTGTGGCTCATTCTTGGTTTTTTCTTTTTCATCTTTTTTGCAATGTAGAAATGTCGGAGTTATTTTACGGTATTTTGATATTGGGGCTATTTTGGTGTCGAGAATGTATTAAGAATTTACGTGTTATAGTGTTATAATGGGTTTATTGGAGAGTAATTTGAGTTTAATTATGACATTGTTGACACTCAAAATTACCCCTGATGGGAGTGGGCCGGTTGCAAGTCACAAAGGACATAAAACACGGCCCACATAGCATGAATCCTGAAAAAGGCCGTAAATCAAGCCCAGAGGCATTGAGAAGATTTGGAGCAGTTATCGACAAGACACGTCATAAAAGTGTTGACAAGTCCAAGATTATGAGCTTTGCACGTGACGTCGACAAGTCTAAAATCACGGGCCTTGCACATGACGTCGACAAGTCCAAAATCACGAGCTTTACACGTGATGTCGATGAGTTTGAAATCATGGATTAAATACATGGTGACATGTGGTAAAGAAATTCATTTCCACGCGTCAAAAGGTAAAGACATGATTGTGGGCATGAAGATCAAAGAAGTTAAGGAATGAAATTTAGGAAACAGCAAGAAATAAAGAGACACGTGGAAGAAAATCAGCTATTACGTAATGCTCAAGGAGCATAAGCAATATCGACAAGTCAGGAAGCAGTTAAAGTGCGAAACGTAAGGAAGTAAAAAACGATTTTCAAGGAGAAGTGGCCAGTCAACGGTTATCAGACTGATCTATAAATACTCAAGGATTTCGACGTAGAAACCTCCGAACAACACAACACATCTTTTATCTATCTTTACTTTTAGCACATTAGGAGTAGTTGAAGTTGTAGCTTTCAGATTCTACGTCGTAGATTCAATTCCGGCAAGAGTCTTTGTCAGGTGCAGCTTTGTTGATTAAATTCCAGTGTTGTGTCACTAGTTCAATGTTGTCGATTAAATTCCGACGTTATGCTTGGAATATAGCTGTTGATTAGATTCAGCCATACTCTCTCAAGTCACGTCATTGATTAGATTCTGGCGTACCTTGAATTGCAATGTCATATATTAGTTGTGTTGTTGATTAGATTCTGATACAGCTTGGTCTCAGCATTTGCAAGTTGTCATCTCATTGTTGGTATTGTTGAGTTTGGTGTATTATCGAGTTAGGTTGTAAGACATAAGTTGGGCTTAATAAATGCATTTGACATTCTTTGTCCGAGCTTGATTCAAGACCCTAGTCTCCTCTAATAAAATCCAAAACACAGCGTTTGGTGAAAGATTTTTGATGGGATAAAACCGCGAAACATCTTTTTGGCACGCCCGGTAGGACATCTATTGAGTTAAGTGAAGTGAGTGTTATGCCACGCACCCGAAGTTGCACCAACTCGGATAATACTACTAACGAGCTAGCTGCATTGATGGCGGAACATAATACCGTCGTTGAGACATCATCCGCTCAACTTCTTCATAACGAGGTCGCTAATCAATCTCGAGAGGAGATCATAGATATGTCGAGGCAGCGCGTTGAAGATAGAAGGAAAATTGAGCTTACACCAGTTGCACTTTCTACTATGAGGCGAACTATTGAGGAAACTCAGAATAAGTTCGTTGATTATGTGATAAGGCGCATGACTGAGATGGTTAGGCCTTTGATCATCAACACTTATCATGAATATATTCAAGGTCAATATGGAGGGTCCATCGCGTCGATTCAATCGAGAATAGGATCTCCATCAACATTGGGAGGTCCTACAATACAGTTTGGGACGATGACCCAAGGCACATCGACGATTTAGCCCATTCGAATATTACCAAGGGGAGAAACCTTGGCAGTAGCACCTGGTGAGAGGTTTCCTCGGGCTAACGTGGGCCTAAATGGAGGAGTTGCTCGACAGACGATGATCGATGAGAACTTCCATGGAGGACATCAAGTTACTCAGGTGCAAGGTCCTCCTATGATCCAGGTAAATCCTCTACCTGGAGTCTTAGATATTCAGAATCCTGTAACGCTTTTGTCTAGGGGGCAAGAACAGCTTCAACAAATAAATAATCGACCACAATGTCAGGTACCTCAGCCTGCAGTGCCTAACGAAAATCAACATTTTCCACCCCCCTATGAGTCCAAATGTTCAAGTCCAGCTACCATTGCCAGGATATTTAAACCCACCAGTTAATCCCTCTATGATTGCTTATAACGTATCACGGATCATGCAGCCGCAACCTCAACAACAGCCACAGTTACCACAGTAGCCATTCTACCAATTACCTCACCAAAATCTAAACCAGCCATTGCCACCTAATTATGTTGTAGCCCTTGCGCCCGTCGTGGGTCAAGTACGAAATCAATTGGTAATGGACTTGTGATGAGGGAATATGACCATGATATGGGATAGCTCCTAAATATTTATAGAAAATCGTATCCTGATTGGATGGATACCATACCATATCCAAGGGGTTTTAAAATGCCAGAGTTTGTGTTGTTCACCCGGAGAGGAAGATCAGTCCACTTTTGAACATGTTAATCATTTTCTTGCGCAATGTGGCGATGCGGCTCATGCTGATTATTGGAAATTGAGGTTATTTCCCTTATCTTTGTCGAAAATTGCGTTTACTTGGTATATTACTTTACCTGCAAATTCGGTTATATCATGGGAACAAATGGAAAGATTATTTCATTGTCAATTTCAAAGAGTTGTGCCGGATTTGTCGGTAGCTGATCTCTCGACTATGAAACAGTTAGCCAATGAATCTATCGATCAGTTCATTTCCAAATTTAAAAGGGCAAGGAAAAAATATCTAGTCCCTTTACCTGAGAAGACTTTTGCGGACCTCGCTTTTAACGAACTAAAGTTTGAAATCTGAGAAATGATGGTTGGACAATCTTATTCATATCTATTTCAGTTGTCAACCATAACTACCAAGCACAAAAGTTTCCTTCAAGAAAAAGACAAAAGGTATGTTCGACGAGGTGAAGTTCGTTGGGCTGATGTTGTCAAAAGCGAGGATGAAACTGAATTAGCAGATATAACAGATGTGGCTCTCGCTAAAATGGTGATTGATAAACCGTATATCTGCCAAGCTTTAAAGCCGGCAAAAGTTAAAGAAAAATCCAATCTCATGACTAAGGTTAAGGAACCCATTTTTTATTCTTTCGATATCAATAAGACAGAAAATATTTGACTTGTTAGCTGATGAACTGATCAGACCGACGGAGGGTCAGGTTTTACCTACCAAAGAAGAATTGGCGGGAAAGAAGTATTGTAAATGGCATCATTCATAGGGCCATGCCACCAATGACTGCCTTGTATTTAAAAGAAACGTCTAGAAAGCTATTAAACAAGGGAAGATAAAATTCTCGGAGGACAAAGGTAAGTCTCCGATAGAAGTTGACGTTGATCCTTTTCCTGTAATGACAGGGATGATGTCATTAAAGACAAAGACCAAGGGACATCAGCCGTATCATTTTTGCGAAAAGTGTAAACGATTGTTGGAACGAGAGAAATATTATTCCAACAATCGAAGACATCCGCCTAGTGAAGTTGTTGACGAATTCCGCGACTTGGTCCTCACTGATTCATATGATGAACAAACTCCTTCTAGGGGTGTTAATCATCATAGGGGCCATCAAGGCCGTAAAAATGCCATTAAATCATTCAAGCAAAGGTACGAAGAAGGTGATCGACCATTAGTACTTTGGGAGAGCCTAGTAGTAAATTTGATTATTATGCTAGTTATGCTTTACCACCTTCATACAATGGGAAGATTGAGCCATGTGGATGGGGCTCGACCTCTCTGATCAAGAAGATCTACACATAGACCCTTATCCACTACGTTGACAAACTCTGAAAGTACCAAGAGACCCACTTGTAGGTCAATGGTATGAGGCCTGAAGAACTCAGAATTGCGGCTCAAATCTAACGAGGATTCAAAAAAGGAGAATGCAGAGGAAAAGAAAAGAGTATCAGCTCCAACAACAAGTGAGTCAAGTTCACATCAAACAGGTTAAACCAACCCTGATCGCAAAATAAGAGGTCAAGCCAAAGTACCCTAAGCGTGGGAACTTAGTCTGAAAAAGAAAACCACGAATTCAAGCGCCGACATATGGTCGACTTTAGTAATTTTCACCAAAGAGAGACGTTCAGCTTGGCGCAGTATGATCGTCGTTGAGTTCTTGCATGGTTCGAGTATGCCTTCCATCGAACCTCCGGGTTATGATGATGGAGCCAGATCATCTTGCTAGAGGTCACAATGGATGAGGAAGAAAGAGCAGAATTTCGCTTTGATATCGAGGAAGTGGTTGAATTTGAGAAACCTCCACCCAAGGGTTCGAACCACTTAAGGGCTATGAATATTAATGCAAAGATTAATGGCTAACCTTTATCTTGAGTGCTAGTGGATGGCGGATCCACATTGTGACATTTTGAAATTTTACCACTTAGGATTTATGAAATGGATGATTTTATGAACATATTTATAGTTAGATCTCACCCAGAACTAATCATTCCTGGGATAGTAACCGTTAGGGAAAAGCTAATTGGGGATTTAAATTAGCGAGACCAAAGAAACTCAATCGTGAACTAACTTTCGACCATAGAATTCTCGAGGTGACATTTTGAGCCAATGTAGGCCGATCCAAGGATAGTTAGGGATCAATTCGCCACTGTCATATTAGTGGATCGAGGGTGATTCCGCTTGACCACGAGATGAGTTGACGAATGACCCTAAACCTATACCAAATGATTGCGTCCATTGGAACTAGCGATCGATCCTTGTGATTAAGTGACAATCGAGGTTGTCACAACCCGAGTGAACTTGAACGTGGCTTGATTCAGTATCGGCCACGGGTCAAAAGTGCGAATTTCCCCAAAAGCCACCCGTTAGTCTGAGATAAGCTCAAGTTACGTTATTTAAAATTTAGTCATTAATTAGAGAATAAGTTGGGCATTGGAAATTTAGAAAGTCACGACAAAACATTTGGACGATGTTGTTATTAGCATGACCAGCCTTAGAATCTTCCAAATCCTTTAGAAAAAAAAAATCGAATTTTGGCAAAAATGGAAAATGACCCTTTTACCTTTAGGCCTTTGTTAAGGCAAAGTGTAAATGGAGAAGGGCATTTTGGTCATTTTACCCTCACTTTAAAAATGAGAATTTTTGGACAATTTTGCCCTTGAGCTTTTTGTGAAATCCCCATTTTACCCTTGGATATTTTGAAAGAGATTTGATCTCAGCCGTTGATCTCAAGATAAGAACAAATCGTGACCGTCGATTGGAAAATAGAAAGAGGGGTAAGATGGTCATTTTACCACAAGGGGGATAATTATTGGTGTATTTAAACCATTTTCTCTCTCCCCTCCCCCATCGGCTGACAGTCCCCTCTCCCTCTTGCCGCGCGGCCGTCACCCGGCTATCGTCCGCCCCGTCACCGCCCTTCTAGCACCGACTTGTAGCAATCGCACCCCTACCCTCACGCCGCCGTCTCTCTATCCCTCTCGGCCGATCTATCTCTCTATCTCTCTCTCTCTCTCTCTCTCTCTCTCTCTCTCTCTCTCTCTCTCTCTCTCTCTCTCTCTCTCTCTCTCTCTCTCTCTCTCTCTCTCTCGTGGCCGTGACTAGTCGGCCAAGCAAGCCGCCGCCGCCGTCACCAATCGCCGCCATTCAGCCGGACCATCGTAGCCGTCGCGTTCTAGCTGCCTTGTCGCCCTTGGATAGGCTGTGCTTGCTTGGAAATTTCAAGTAAATTACAATCTAAACTCTATTTAGGATATTGGGTATTAACGGACTAGTTTAGACGAGGTTTAGTGTAGTTTAGGGGCTGATTTGGATTAGGGGCCTTAGGGATGAATTTGTGGGATTTTGGGGGAAAATTAGAGGCTAAATAAAGGCTGAGAATGATAGGTTTGAATGCTGAAAAATTCTGTTTGGCGCGTGGAATGGATAGTTTGATTTGGCAATTAATTGCATGAAATTACCATGTAACGCCGAGTGATTGTTGTGCTATGGTTTTTGTGGTGGAAAATAGTGTACTATATGATGGTTGTATGTATGTATGTGGGCTGAATTGTGACAGTTGAACCGGGTGCGTTTGAGTGCATGTACTTAATGCCCGAGTATGTGAACGTGTGAGATTTAAGGCGTGCAATGTGCGTGTGATCACTAAAAAGTCCTGAGGCGTGTTTACATGGGGTACAGATAAAATATGGCGTGTTGGCATGTTCGTGTGATCACTAAATCCCTAAGGCATGTTTACGCGGGGAATTGAACCGGCCTAAGGCGTATTTATACGGGCAGTGATACGATTGTGAAGCCTAAGGCGTGCTTATGCAAGCTGTGGAAAGAGAATGAGAATGAGATGTACAATGTGGCAAGTGAGAATGTGATCGGGCTTGAGGCATGTTTACGCGGGTCGCGATAAGAATGCGGGGCGTGAAGCGTGTTTACGCGGGCCAAGGGAAAGAGATTGAAAGTGAAATGTGTGATATGGCAAGTGAAAATAAGATCGGATCTGAGGTGTGTTTATGCAGATCGTTGGTAAGTTAAATGAAAATGGTATGATAGTACATGAATGAGTGTGAAATGTGGAGTTCGAAAATTTCATGTGTACGATATGTGCTTTTGGGCATGAGAAATAGCTTGGAATGTGCATGTGGTTTGAAATTCGTGTGTTTGAGACTAATGTGCAGGTTGAGCCTAGGTAAGTGCATTCGTGTGCGTGATACGTATGTATTGAGTGATTATGTGTTTGGACCTGTCTGGAGATACGTGGTAGCTTAAGTGGGGTTTAGGCCGTCAACTTATTGAGATTCGTCTCATAGTTGTTTAACCAAATCATTTGAGAACCCCGTCGTAAGCCATGAACCTACCAACGTTGTCGCCCTAGCGTTTTGGGATTCCGATGCACACCGATTATAATGTTGTAGAGTACCCGATAGACGATAATATGACCTGGATCAAGCACACTATTGTAGTCTAGGTAGACATAGGGCTCTCTTTGGCAGACCCACACCTATACCGCCTAAATGTTTACGGACGGGATGGATGAGTTTGGCCTCGTCCGTGGCTTTGATGTTCCGTTTGATGGAGTAGGGAATTGGGACCCCTTAGCCATACCCCCTCCTAACGATGAGATGACTAGTCTGGATACTAGTCTCGCCCAATTCGGACATCAGCCTGCGCCTGTAACACCTGAACCGTTAGTAGCTGAGCCCGATCCGGAGCCAGAGGAATCATAGGCAGGGTATGATCCTATGGAAGTGGATCTAGGTGTAATACTAGAGGGGGAACCCGGAGAAGAAGACCCTCAAGAAGAGCCTAAAGAAGTACTGGAAGAAGAACCCAAAGACGAGCCGGAGAATGAACCAGAGGAGGAGCCGGAAAAGGAGCCTGATGAGGAGGAGCGGGTAGAGGTTCCACTAGAGTCGGGTGATGTGGATAACTTGATTGAAATCAAGGCTGATTTGGAGTCCTCAAAGGAGCGAATCGCTCAGAAGGGTTCAGACTCGAGTTCTGACGAGTCGGATTCGGAGTGGATGCCATCTCGAGGGCATAGGGGCTAGTTAGGGGTTAGGTAAACCTTTTGAAGTGTTCCATTTTTGGATATAGGGTATACCCAGGCTACTGATCTTTTTGATATCGGTGGTTTATAGTTTAGAAGTTCGGTGTGCATGTAAATTATGTGGATTGTATATGATGGATATTGTATAAGTGTGAATCAATAATTGATGGTTATTCTCCCTTTTACCCCTAGTTATTATTGTTTGCGTGTTTGTGGCTTTCGCTGGTGTTTTATATCTGTGATGGTTTGATTTGGATCGGCAATGTTTCCTGGGACGTCACACTAATGAGACCAAAGAGGGGTGCCACGGGTTTGATGGGGTTCGGGGCGTGACACACACTTAATCTCATCCCATGTTGTTTCTATAAGAAATTGGCAAGGCGCGATGAGGAGATTATCCCATCAAACATCCAATTGTTTGACTTTACTGGAGAAGTCTCAGAGGTTAAAGGAATTTTCGTCGTTGACCTAATAGTTGGTACTAAGACTTCAGGACGTCCTTTTGTGTGGTTAATGTAGATGGGTCTTACAATTTACTGTTAGGCCGAGATTGGATCTATAGTAACCAATGCGTGCCATCAACTCTCCATTAGATGCTAGCATTTTAGAATGGGGATAAGGTAAAATACGTTAAAGCAAACACCAAGTCACAGGCAACCTACGCACATGCACCTTTAACTCACCAATTGATACTGGAAGACAATATATCTATCAGTAAGCCACTTCTCGTTGACCCCAATAGTATTGCTTTCTGCCGTTTTCGACAAAGGGATCGTTGAGTGGGTCCTGAAAAGTCAACTCGCAGTGCAATTAAGTAAGGTTGTCCATGGAGAACCTTACATTGTCAAAAGACCTCATTGAGAGGTACTCGGCCTATCGGGCCGAGCTTGCAAAACAATCCACAGAAGCTGTTGATGGAATCCTTGAAATCGAAGAGTCACCTATAAAAGAGATTGAAAAGTTAATTGAAGCTCAAGACCCGTTACAAGAGGTCAACCTTGGGCTAGGCAATGAACATCGACCCATTTATGTAAGTTCGTTGATTAATGATGACTTCAAAGCCCAGTTGGTAAGACTCTTGAGGAAGTATAGAGATTGTTTTGCTTGGGACTATAGAGAAATGCCAAGATTAAACAGAGACGTCGTCGAATATCAACTACCCATAAAAAAGGAGTTCAGGCCTCATAAACAGCCGCCCAATCGATTCACTCCAGAGGTTATCCTTAAAGTAAAAGAATAAATGGAGCGATTACTAGCAGCAAGATTTATTAGGACGGTGTGGTACGTTGAGTGATTATCTAACATAGTCCCGGTAACAAAAATGAATGGGATGTTACGTGTTTGCATCGATTTTCAAGATTTAAACGTAACCACACCCAAGGATGAGTACCAGATGCCAATGGTGGATATGTTAGTTGATTCGGCTTTTGGAAATGAAATTATGTCATAATGGATGGTCATTCAGGTCAAGTGATACTTAGTTATTCCACCAGTATTGATGCCGCCGAGAGCGGGTCAACCATTGAAATTATACCTGGCTGCTACCGATACTATCATCGGATGTATGCTAGCGCAAGAGAATAATGAAGGCAAAGAGCAAACGGTGTATTATTTGAGTTGGATGTTGAATGATCTTGAAATAAGATACACTGTAATTGAGAAGCTATGCTTGTCATTATTTTATGCATACACAAAATTACGTCATTATATGCTACCGACTAAAGTACATGTGATATGTAAAATAGATGTGATTAAGTACATATTGACTCAACCTATTGTTAAAAGCCGAATTGCCAAGTGAGCATTTGCTTTGACTGAAATAAATTTGGTCTATGTCCTGCTTAAAGCAATAAAAGGACAAGCTATAACAGACTTCATTACGGAATATCCTAGAACACGAGATGAAAATAGTGATGAATACATTCACGTGGTCCCATGGCAACTTTACTTCGATGGATCCAGTACTCCGGGGTCTGCTGGGGCTGGGATCATGATAATATCCCCTCATGGACAGAAAACGAAACTTGTATTCAAAATGAATTTCGAGTGCTCCAATAATTAGGCCGAATATGAGGCCTTAATTGTTGGCCTAAACATCATGACCAACATGAAAATACGTTTTGTCAAAGTTACAGGGGATTCTCAATTAGTGATAAAGTAATTATTTGGGGAGAATCAATGTCTTAATAAAAATATTATATCTTATTATTCACCGGCTAAAGAGCTTCTAGATCACTTTGACGACTTTGAGTTGGTACATATTAAAAAAGAACATAACGCGGAGGCCAATGATTTAGCACAAATGGCTTTTGGTTACAAAATATCAAAAGAGCTTGCTGACCATATTATTACCTAGACTAAGGTTCTACCGTCGATGAATAATAGAATTATGTTTACACAATCGACAGAAACTCTTGTCGACAACATGACTGTCGACAAAGTAGCAACCCAAGATTGAAGAACTCCATTTATAGAGTATCTCAATAACCTAGTCTCTAGTGATAAAAATTTCAAAATAAAAGCCTTTAACTATTTGATGATTGGAGACGAGTGATATCATAAGACTGTGGATGGGCTGTTACTTAAATGTTTGGGACAGCAAGAGTCTGTGACAGCAATGGCTGAGGTGCATGAAGATATATGTGGAGCTCATTAATCAGGGACAAAAATGAAGGGGTTGCTCCGTCGATACAGTTATTTCTGGCCAACTATTACTTGAGACTGCATAAGTTATACTAAGGGATGCGAAGCTTGTCAAAGGCACGGTCCCATTCAGCATGTTCTTGCAGCCATAATGAAACCTATCATGAAACCTTGGCCATTTAGAGGTTGGGTGATGGATATAATAGGAATAATTTACCCCTCTTCATCAAGGAAACATAGCTTCATTTTGGTTGCCACCGATTATTTTACCAAGTGAGTTGAAGTGGCCTCGTACAAGAGTATAACACAAAAGACAGTGAAAGAGTTCATCGAGGAGCGTATTATCCATCGATTTGGCATCCCATAATCTATAATTACAGACCAAGACACACTCTTTATTAGACAAGAGGTGATTAGTTTTGCTAAAGCTAGAGGCATCAAGATGATTCATTCAACTCCTTATTATGCCCAAGCCAATGGTCAGGCTGAAGCTTCCAATAAAGCCATCATCGCACTTATTAAACGACACTTTGAGGATAATCCCAGAGAATGGGATGTGTTGTTGTTGACCTTATTATGGGCTTATAGAATATCTAAAAAGACTGCTACAGGAACTAGCCCATATATGCTCACTTATGGACAAGAGGCAGTTTTCCTTGTTGAAGTTACGGTTCAATCCCTATGAGTCAGACTCCAAAACAACTTGGCTAAGAAGGAATATGATGAGTTAATGTACGCCAACATTGATGAATTGGGAGAAAACAGAACGATTGCCTTGAAAAAGTTGATCCTCAGAAGGATAGAATTGCCAAAGTATATAATAAACATATAAAACCTAAACAGTTTGAAATTGGCGACCTAGTCTGAAAGACCATTTTGCCAACGAGTTTGGATAGTAAAAGTTTGGTAAATGGTCACCAACTTGGGAAGGACCATTTATGGTTACCGAGGCATTTATCGGAAATTGTTACCGATTAATGGATATTGAAGAAAAGGAGTTTCCCCATGCTATCAATGGCAAATATTTGAAGAGATACTATCCTACTATGTAGGAGATGCACGGGACATGGAGGAAGAATAGACCCAACTTCAACATTATCATTTCCAAGGCGATTGATGAGGAGTTTGGATTGCTCAAAGGTTGTAGTATCCTACGGCATCCTCGCAAGTCCTCCTATAGAGAAGTCTAAAAAGCGGGTCAACTACATTTTCTTCTTAATTATAGCTAGTTTTGATTGGCTAGAGTGAAGCGACAAGTCGTATAGATTAAACGCCAAAATAAATTCAACTTCGTCTATGGCGTGCATGGCCTTGCCCAGATATGTAGCTGATGAAGTGGCCGATTGATGGTCAGGCAAAGGAGTTGATAAGACGGTGTCGATGATAAAGTCTCAGCAAGTAGGATTAGTCATGAAAGTCGAGGCTATGAGCATTGGAGTGGACATTGACGGTGAAGCTGTGGAAGGATTGACCATAGTGGCTGGAGTAGTGGTTTGTTGGACCATGACACTTATTGATGGACCACATGCTGTAAAACCGAAATGATATCTTAGTATCGGGGTTAAATAAGAATTGGAGACAAAGAAATGTTTGAAAGACATGCACCTGTCTCAAGCATAGCTGTCTCACGACCAGTTAGATTAAGAGCAACAGTGGTTTCTATAATGGAGTTAACGGTTGGAACAGTTCGAACAAATGGAGGAATAGGAACAATTGCTTGTTCAACTGAAAAGAAAAGGAGAATAAATAAATCAAATAAAGTAGACAAGCAGTAAGCGCTAGTCAAAACAAAAGCTTACCAAGGGTTACAATAGTGGATGAACCAGGCCAGATGGTGATTTGTACTGAAGATGCCATTGATTTGGTAACAGAGGGGCCGAAAGATACCAAGTCGACTGGGGCTAGTATTGTGCTGGAAATGTTAGTTAATGAAATTGAAATGTTGCTGACTCGCTTGACAGAGTGAAGACCAATTGATGCCAAGACAATGACAGGATCCTGGATTGTGGAAACAGAGATGCTATCTCCTTGACTTTAATCAAAAGGAGTAAGGAGTTCTGAAGAGGCCATATTTGAAATGTTGTTGACTCGCCTGACAGAGTGAAGACCAATTGATGCCAAGACAATGACAGGATCCTGGATTGTGGAAATAGAGATGCTATCTCCTTGACTTTTATCAAAAGGAGTAAGGAGTTCTGAAGAGGCCATATTGTGTGTAGCCGGCTCAATAAATGGCTTGACAGATAAAGTTTTAAACTTCTTTCTGGGAGAAGGAGGAGAAGACTTCTTCCTTTTCTTTTTCAACAATGATATAATTTCTTCCAACGTATCTTCTTCATTCAGTCCAGAGATGATGTGAAGGGGAACAAGACCTTATAAGTAACAAACCAATATAAAGGAAAGGATAAAGTGGGCTGACATAGAGGAAGAAAGATAGAGGCTTACCATCAAGTAGGATTTTCAGCAACATCAATACCCTCTGTGTCAGAATCCTCTTCTGTTTTTGAGTTAAAGAATGAGAAAGTTAGGAAATGCACAAAATTGAAACAGAAAAGGAACGTAAAGTGATGGTACCCTTACCTTGGGTAATCGGCTTTTTAGAGCCATTCCGCTTCACACGATTAATCGCAGACTAAAGGGCCTCTTCGTATGCACTTTCAAATGCAAAAGAATACTACCAAGTTTGCCACTCAGCAAGGTGTCTTGGATGGGCTTTGAAACCATTAGGAAGGTTTGCACTATAACAAGTGCGCATTGTGTTGGCAATTTCAATACAACAGAGAAGTGGACTTCGATTCTTGAAGGAGTATTCTTTCTTCTTGATTCCTTCCGAGAAGCCCATTGAATAAGGAATTGGCATGGGAATTGCTTGCCATAGTCCAAATTGCCTAGCACAATATTGTGGAGAATATACCTCAAACCTAAGATAGAATCGACCCTTTAATGAAGTTCATATGAGAAGATCTACTGTAGACAAGGCACAAATCCAGAAAGGCCTGTAGAAGTTGAATCGAGCCGGATCGAATAAATAATCAAATTATCCATGGTCATATTTAAAGAAAATGACTTGGTCATGATTCAGTTCAAGAAAGGTTCGAAGATAGAAGATAAAAGGAGGCGCTTGAGAAGTGATATGTCGAGGGGCACGGCTCAGCAATCGACAGCCCAGAGGTAAAGGAAAAGGTCTTTTATACCCTTGCTAGAGACAGATGGGGAAGATGACGATCACCTCTATTAAAAAGAGGAGGGAATGAAGTATCCAAAAAGCGCCCGAGATGGTTTCAGAATCCCCAAACTTCATTACCCGAGATGGGTAAAGCCTTTATACAAAACTGCAAGAACAAGAGGGGCCAATGCAAGGCGTTTTCCCGTGGCTAAGGCTGCTGCAATTTACAGATAGTCTTTGCAAACCTTAAGGGCAGGACTAAAGAACACGTATTTTGATAGCCAAAAGAGCAGGAAAAGAAGATGCTCGTCCTAGGTAACAGGACCTAAAGTTCGGTAAAATCGAGACAAGAAATTGCTGTATGCCAGAGCATCCTCATAAATAAAAGGAGTGGACAGTACAAGCAAATCCTCGATAGCATGACCGACCAGTTCAAAATCCGCTATGGCGAATACATTGAGCATAGTGATGGACATGTGTCCCCAGGGAAAAAAGAAGCAATTGCTACAAGAAGACTAGAAAGTGATAGCGGAGCCCAATAGCCCACGCTCTAGGTCATAAGATGACATACTAACCTTGAGAGCGACGTTGATCCTGGCAGCTGTCCATAAAAGTTGAGTTTTTTTATCAGCGTTCAAGCAAATAAACCATTTGCGAAAATCCTCTTCGTAAGAAGGGAAACTTCAAAATCGAGAAGACCCGTGGACCACACATGCGTAATAGAAGAATGTTGTAGTGCCAAAGTCTCACTGTGCTTATACGGGAAATGGAATTGAAGATTCACAGGAATATTGAGATGGTCCATGAAGCTGGGGCCTAGAGAGAAAGAGTTACATTCATCCTCGACAGCTTTCAATAAATGAAAAGAGCAATTACCAGCGCGTGGATCTTCTTTGAACTTGTCAAAAGCCGCGATGAAGTCGCTGGTAGAATATTCAGGCTTTTTGGACTCCATGAGAAATGATAGATCAAGATCGGACAAAGGTTCAAGAAGGGATTATTAGGGTTTAAAGAAAAAAGATGAGACGGTGAAATGAAGCTTTTACGAAAATGCAGAATGGAGAAGACTATTTGAAAAGCCACAACTATTTGAAGAAAATACAAGGTGACGTGTCCAAAGAATATTGGATGAGGAATTCGTATTGACTGCTCGAAAGGATGTCAAGGGACAGAAAAACATGATCATCGCCTAGGGATTCGTACATGGATAAGGTATATCTTTAAAAGAAATAAATTCAAATTTATTCCTTTTAAAAGGGGGCATATATTGACACTCAAAATTACCCCTAATGGGAGTGGGCTGGTTGCAAGTCACAAAGGACATAAAACACGGCCCACATAGCATGAATTCGGAAAAAGGCCGTGAATCAGGCCTAGAGGCATTGAGAAGATTTGAAGCAGTTATCGACAGGACACGTCATAAAAGTGTCGACAAGTCCAACATCACGAGCTTTGCACGTGATGTTGATAAGTCTAAAATCACGGGCCTTGCACATGACGTCGACAAGTCCAAAATCACGAGCTTTGCACGTGATGTCGATGAGTCTGAAATCATGGATTAAATACATGGTGACATGTGGTAAAGAAATTCATTTCCATGCATCAAAAGGTAAAGACATGACTGTGGGCGTGAAGATCAAGGAAGTTAAGGAATGAAATTTAAGAAACAGGAAGGAATAAAGAGACGCGTGGAAGAAAATCAGCTATTATGTAATGCCCAAGGAGCGTAAGCAATATCAACAAGTCAGGAAGCAGTTAAAGTGCATAAGGAAGTAGAAAACGATTTTCAAGGAGAAGTGGCCGGTCAACGGTTATCAGACTGCTCTATAAATACTCAAGGATTTCGACGTAGAAACCTCCGAACAGCACAACACATCTTTTGTCTATCTTTACTTTTAGCACATTAGGAGTAGTTGAAGTTATAGCTTTCAGATTCTACATCGTAGATTCAATTCCGGCGAGAGTCTTTGTCAGGTTCAGCATTGTTGATTAAATTCCAGTGTTGTGCCACTAGTTCAACGTTGTCGATTAAATTCCGGCGTTGTGCTTGGAATATAGTTGTTGATTAGATTTCAGCCATATTCTCTCAAGTCACGTCATTGATTAGATTCTGGCGTACTTTGAATTGCAATGTCATATATTAGTTGTGTCGTTGATTAGATTCCGATACAGCTTGGTCTCAACATTTGCAAGTTGTCATCTCATTGTTGGTATTGTCAAGTTTGGTGTATTATCGAGCTAAGTTGTAAGACATAAGTTGGGCTTAATAAACGCATTTGACATTCTCTATCCAAGCTTGATTCAAGACCCTAGTCTCCTCTAATAAAATCCGAAAGTAGCGTTCGGTGAAAGATTTTTGACAGGATAAAACCGCAAAACAAACATATTTCAAATTTAGGTACTGTGAGTTATTTAGGATGTTTAGATTATTTAATGGATTTTTCGAGGATCATATGGTGTTGAGGATTTAGCAAGGGCTTATAAAGGTCATATGGGGGTTTAACGGAGGCTTTTCATTTTCAAGGTTAGGGGTTATGATGTGTTATTTCGTTTTCTAGGGTTGTGGTATGATTCAAGGGTTGCTTTTTTTACTTTAGATGGGGATATGAATAGCGCAAGTGTCATAACTTTTGTACGGCACTCACTTGAATGTCGTAACTTTTTTTTTCGCTCATTTAAGTGCCACGTCGGAGTAAAATCAATTATTTGAGTTCTATTTTCAACAAATTATCTTACTTGGATTTTTTTCATTAAATTTCCATCTGATGTGGATTTTTTTAAATTTTTTAATTAATTAATTAATTAATTAATTTTTCTTTTCCTTTTATAATTTTCCTTTGTTTTCTTTTCAGGGCCAGGCAGCCCTCGCCCAATCTAGGCGAGCCTTCACAGCCGGTGAGGAAGGCTCACTGATGACCCTCACCAACACTAAAAAAAAGGAAAACAAAAACAAAACATTCAATAAAAATAATTCAAAAATTATCTACGTCATTGCTAGTGAAGTCACTTAGAACAATTGGTGTTCACGTCGGATTTTTCAACAAGACAAATCGCCGATGGTACTCAAATGATCTATTATTCAAATTACTGCCATTCAAGTGAACAAAAAAAGATTATGGTACTCAAGTGAGCGCCGCATAAAAGTTATAGCACTTACATTGTTCTTATCCCTTTTAGATGTTATTTAACAGCTGAGTCTTGTTTACGGGTTATTTTGAGGGTATTTTGATTGGTGGGGTTGTTTCGGGATTAAGCATGTTATAGCACTTCATTTGTTTTGTGGGGCTATAATTGTTTTGTTTGAGGCTCATTTGAGTTTAATTATGAGCTATTTAAGATTCAGGACGTTTTTCCATAGGCGTTAAAGGGTTGTTTTGACTAATTTTGAGTTTATTTATGAGCTTCTCATTTTTAGGGGTTTGGGGATTATATTCTTTATTTATTTATTTTTTTTTTTTTTTGCAATTAAGATGACATGTGGGGATTGTGATCTGTCTATGTTTTTTTTGTTATCTGATAGTTTCTTTCGAGGTTCATGTAGTGGTGAGGATTTATTAAGAGCTTAGAGGTTATATTGAGGGTTACTCGTGCAGATTTTGATTTCTTGTTATGATTATTAATCTCTTATTTTGATTTTTGAGTTTTTCTTTTTTTGTTTATGATTCAAGACAGTACCTTTTAGATGTTGCATGTGGCATAAAGTTTGAGATGACATGGTGCTCGAACTTTTAGTTGCTTGAGATGCTTTCCTGCTGTGTATTGAAATGTCACTCGAATTTTGCTGCATTTGTTCTTGGGCCTAATTCCAACAAAAAAAAAAAAAAAAATAACTTGACTTTGAGTGACAATTATGGTCAGAACTTTTTTTCATCTCGTAAAAAATCACAAATTTTGACTAAAATCCCAAATCTAGCCCTAACAATTTGAAAATTTTACATCACGGGGCCATATTTGGGACTCGAGTAAAAGTCAGTACTTTTTATTGAGATAAAAAAAAAGTTCGGATCAGAATCGCTACTCAAGGTAAAGTTGGTGATTTTTTTTTTTTTTTGGAATTAGAGCCCTTTGTTCCTGTGGCTGATTCCCTTCACATTGGACCTTCACTTCTGGTATGGAATTTGATTAACGATAGAGGTAGAGAATATAATTAGTCTTGTTTAAATGCACGTCTATTCAAAGTCTCAAGTTAATGTTTAAAATTAATTTGTGAGATTAGACATTGTCACATCTTGCAGGCGGTCCTACGTTCGAACCACTGTACGGCATTATGAAAAAGGTAGACGAGAATTGGAATGAGTTTAATGATATCAAACAAACTCATCATCGGATTTCCACTCGGGACAGAATATAGCATCTCATTTTCACATCTTCACGACAATGAGCCAAAGTAAAGCTTGGTGTATATCAGGTCGCGTACATCTCATTTCATCGCTCACAGGGGTCTCGTTCCGAGGCATAATAACAAGGCCATGTCTAACTATTGCCCAAGATGGCTTGGATTGATTTCTTGTAATTGCACGAAATGGTTGGGTTGTTTTCTATTACTTGATTGTTTGTCGAACTTATTTGGTTGATATTCATGATAGCTTGCAGTTTGTATCCGGGGTTCTTTTTCAGTTTAGAAATATTTGAGAAGGTTTTTTTTTGGTACGAAAATATTTCAAAAGGTTAATTGGGTACTTTTTGATCGATATGAGTTATTTAGGATGGAGTTATATAACCTTAAATATCTGACCAAAAAAAAAATCTTAAATACGACTTTCCAAACTTTTTTCCTCCTTTACATTATTTTATCTTTTTTCCCCCATTGACGAGATTGAGCATGAGTTGTGATTTGTGTCAGTTGCATTTTTTTTTTTCACCCTCTCCATTGATTGTAAACCTTCTTAAAAGAGTCGTTATAAGATTATTATAGGAAGCTGCCGCAAGTGCACGCATACAATATCAAGGTTCAACATTTCTTGTCTTATGCATTCCTTATTATAACCCGCTCATTGAGCTAATCGCCACAATGTGGCAAAAAAGCATAGAGAAGAAACATGAGCAAGCAAAGGAAGGAAGACCGGCATGCCACGTCAGCGATTTTCGGTCAAAATTGGATGGATGGACTTAATTGACAAAACGTGAAAAGGCTCATGACTCAATTGGTATAATTAAAAGGTTTATGACTGAATTAGCACAAATGTAATAGGTTAAGGACTTTTTTGGTAATTCTCCCAATCTTTATCATCTTGTATTCAACCCACCATGTATAACATCCTCTAAAATTTGATGCCTCATTTATAATTTATACCCTTCTTCGTGAGATGACCAATTTCACTAAAACCCACTTGGTCTCCCACTATATACGGCACGTTTGAGGAAGAAGCGCGCAAGTGACTTTCGTCTAACTTCCCTTGTTTGGAATAGGATAGAATTTTTAAGGGACCACTTTTATAGTAAAAACACCATTCTTACAAGGGCAGAATCAGCGGAGTACACAGAAACAGGATCGTTAATGGTTTAGATTTCCTGAACACCAGACATGCCGCGAACGTTCTTACGTTGATCTAACATTTTTTAGTGTGAACTGAGGAATAGGATAGCTTTGGAAAAGATGAGGCAAGCAGGTTGGAGTCATCAGTGTTATCTAATGAAATCTTGGTACATTGCTCTTTGGAATCTCACGTTACATTCAGATTCAATCCTGCCCAAGTGACATGGTAACGCTGAGCATATCGCTCTTCATTTATTTGGGTTGAAAAGAAGGAAACACATTTACCAGAAATAAAAGGATATACTTCGTTTCCAGGGTTTATCACCATTTTTTTTTTTTGTGGATAGGTGGGAGATTGGGGTAGTTTTGGAAAGAAACGGCGATATGGAAATTCATTATTACAATATGGATTAGCTGCAGATGCAATTTGAAATGCACCGTGAAAACTCAGGATGGAAATTGTCTACTTTGAAGTTGATATGCAAATTGATATAGGTGCCAAACTTGCAACTTTGCCTAAGTAATTTACCAGAAGCACAATCCATCACATCTTAGGAGCTACCTAATCTACACTTTCTTTCACTGCATCAGGAAAAGAAAAGGTGAAAACTCTGCATAAGCAAGAGGTAAAACAAAACAAAAAAGTAAAAATAAGATGGACCTGAAGATTTGGTTCCAGTGGACAAAAGAACGCTACTCGATGTCCAAAAACAATGCATCACCTTTGTACAGCAAAAATTGGCCGGCATCTTCCTAGTTTCTTCCTCAAATTTACATGGGTCTGTATGAGACATCTACATTTCGCCTTGTTCTTCAGAAGCCATTTGTCCTATGACATCATAATCTTCCCTATAATCGTTTAAATAAGGCATACTATCCACAGAAAAGATCCATTTCTGCAGCAGCACGACAAGTTGTTGACTGGAGGCGCTGCAGAACTGCAACAATGACAAAAGACGCAGATGCTGCAGAAAGAGACCAAAAGCATGGGATCTGCAGACAACAAGGAGGAGAAGTATATTTACCACAGAATGCTCAAACTCAACCATACATGGGAGGAAATTATTCTTCAGCTCCAAGATAGATGGTTCAGCGTCCAGATTTTCATTTAACAAGAACAAATCTAGCTATAAATGCATACCTGTACTATTTTATCAGTCTGAGCTTCTGTTTGAAGCATCGACATATCAGACAATTTGTCAAACAAACTTTAAAGATTCCCCAGTCAACTCTCTTCTCACAAGCTTCAGGACCTCCATAATCTGCAAGAAGCAAGGGAGAGCCAGTGTGCGAAGGATTAGAAAATCCATCTTAAGTATATGTCAGATGGCAGGTCAATACAATCATTACACTGCCTGGAAGATGGACAAATTATGTTTCTGAGAGCAATTTTTTTTTAATTGTCCGCTCACCCATAATTTCACTTACAAAATGCCTCCAAGTCCGAAATCAAATGTCAATCGACGCTACCCCATAACCTAAAAGCAGACAGCAGCACAATCATATAAACTTTCCTTTTTCGTTTTGTTTTCTTTTTGAGAAGGATGATGGTGAATGGGAGGGTTGGGCTCATATTGGAAGGTTGTTTTCCTATGGCTTTATTCTTTCCATGACATCGGCTCAAAAGCCTTCTGCGGAAGCTAAAATTAGGAAAGTTTATACTATAATGAATAATCAGACCCTAAGCTTATTACAATACAAGGAAAAATAATGCCTATAGAGCATCCTGTCCTGCCCATAGCCTACTTTGGGTTCCTCCAGGCCAAGAGAATCCACCCACTAATCCTACTAAACCACCCCCAAACACCACCCCCCCCCCCAACAAGCCCCTGAAACTGCTTAAACTCCCCTCAGCACCTTTTGCCCCAAAAAGAGGAAATTCAAGGATAACCTAAACACCCAGGACAAGGACATTGAGCTTAGACTTGGAAGGTAGCATCTTCAGTTCTGCAGATGTCTTGCAGTAGATGCATATGTAGAGCCATTAACATTCCAGTCCTATGTAACATTGATTTATTTCAAATGGAAGATACGACAGATTTGAATGTGTGATGATTCGTCTTAGTAACATCAGATTCAGTGATAATGTCCGCACAAGGTTTTTATCAGTCATATGCATCGGATAACAAATAATACATCATAAAATCTCACTTAATTTTTTTCAATCTAAAATTTAAAAAACATAGGAGATCAACCGAAAGGCAAAAGCAACTTACTCCAGGATAATGTTTCAAGATTGGAGAGTAGTGATCCAAACCAATATAAACTTTCTCCAGGAGATTCAGAAGTGTATCCACCTGGTCTCCTAGGAGATCGACCTGCAGATTTAAATAACGTTTTTAACTTTCTCCACTTGTGTTGTCTATCAAATGCAATATGTTTTCCACCATTAAATTTGCACCCAGCTGAATCTTAATTATCATTTTACCCTTCAACTTCAAAAGTGAAAATGAGAAAACAAAAGCCCCAGAACGCTAAAGCCCACACAAGAAAGAAAGACATTCATCCACGGAAATTTAACAATGAAGAAGAAAGCCCACTAGTGTCCAAATTAATTATTAATCACGTAAATAACAATAAAACCTGTTGCAAGACAGGCACCCAAACACCACCAGAGATATTGTGATGATTTTTTCACTCATTTTAATTTTCAAAATTCAGCCATGATTAAAGAGCTATGTTAAGATAACAAAATATTGGCAAACAAAGAAAATGTAAGACAAAATTTCCTATATAAGTGGAAAATAAAAAAGAATCCTCCAAAAATTCTCAATGAAAAACATATACTTCATGAGCTCCTGTAGGCTTAAATGCACCAACTACCCTGTTTTCAATAATAAAAGCAAGACATGCAACTAGAACTGTTCTTCATTGTAACATAAAATGATTTGCATATCAAGTAACAATGCATTGGTAAGTCTTGCTTACTGACGCTACTAGCTTTTTAATTCGCTTACCTCAGCTTCAGCTTTTTGGAGGTCTGAACATCTTCTTTCCAGTTTCTGCTCGTAAATAGATCCCATTCTTCTAAGTGCAACAGCCTTCTGCTTAAGGGAACTCAGTTGGGACCCCACAGTACCCAACCTAGAGAGAAACACCACACAAACAACTTTAGTCCCAAGTCACCACAAAACTTGCTGATCAAGACACCAGCCTATCACAAATGTTATGCGTTAAACAAGCTATACCAGTTACGAAAATAGTGAACTAATCCCACTTTGACTAAGTATTTAACAAGTTCATCATCAAGGAAATTAAGAGAAACCCCATAGTTTCCCCGCTAAACAGTCAGCAAGAGCTACCGCAATTGCATGCTCAAGTGATAAAAAAGGAAGAGTACAGACATTTGTTATCTGCAAATGGAAAATTGCTGCATCCAGAATGAGTCGCAACAAGGGGTGAGCCTTGAAGTTGGAATAAGGACATTTCATTGACAGGGAGGTCAGGGTTCAAGGGTGAAAAAGCACCACTGTCTGGAATGCAGAGGTATGGCTGAGTTGCTGCACCTGTCAATCAATTAGAATCCAGAAGAGTCCATGTCTATGTGACAGCATGATTTCAACTTAGAAGATTAATGGTTGTGTTCAGAAGGCAGCTTTGCTAGAGAACATTACATTCCAATAACTTCATAGCATTTCTCAAGGATTTTAAAATCATGAGAACAATGATTTGTAGAATTTACTCATGTTTTCCATCAGCACTAGGTATCCAAATTCTCAATCTCTGAGCCTGATACAGCTGGTCCACAGGTAAATGCAACCTTCACTCTTCAAGAGAATTCATAAAACTATACTACAGAAAAAACCAAGGGAAACTCTGATTTTCCACCTTAAATGGCTAACAGGGCAGCCTTTTGAACCTAATTAACGAAAATACCCCTAAAATCTGCCCTTGCGTTCACTTTCTCAAACACTCTCTTCTTCCTCTCCTGATCTGGTAATTGGATTCTCCAGGTTCCTGCCAAAAAGATTATGGCAACAGAGGCTTCACACAAAATAATATTTTCTTTGCATCTCCTTACTCATCTTAACAACGTTTTTCACACTTTTGAACTTTTTCTCCCCAACCAAAGTCACTGGCAAAGCAGATGCAACAAAAATTTGAATAGGAGGCAGACTTGTACTTGTTTTGGCCAAAATAACCCTTGAGTGAGTTAGTCTTTGCGTAATCTCTTTTTTTTCTTCAGAATGAAGTCTATGAAGGTTCGGGATGAAATTGGACAAACACATCGATCACAATTTTCACATTAAGAAATTTGATAAACATCATCTTCCCTTGCACTTTTTTCAATGGAGTCACAGAACTGAGATGAGCATTTCTTCAGGAAGGCCCTTAACCGCGTATCCATTACCACTATTAGCCTGCAACAACTCCATAATTATCGGAAGTTTCCATCTTTCTCCAGCAAACCGCAGAGATATTTCGCCAGCTTGCATATAGCAATGGAAAAAGTTCCCAGGGTATCTCCCGTTGTGAACATCAAAAACGTTGGGACCTCAAGGTAAGTGGCTCATGTTAATCGGGGACAATGTGGTTTCTTCTTATAAAAGCCCTGTATTCAACCTTAAAAGCTATTTAAAATAGTTCCACCAAATAACTTATCCAGCACAGCAGCTTGTTCAGTCTATTTTCTCAACCAAATGCAGCTCATCTAAAAGCCAAAAGAAAAGCAAGGATAAAATACAGGACAAAAAGATATGTAGCTTTCACTTTTCCAGATATAAAATGCATCCTGAACTATTGCTAGAGGATATGGCAAAGAATCTAATTGCTAGAGGGATCTTATGTTCCATAGCATGCTACTTGATCTTCAGATATTTTAATACTCAATTAGTGTTCTTATGGGGTGTCGGCCCCATGTGTTGTGCTCGCCAATGAAAGCTCTATGTTTTCCTCAATGAAAATGGTAAATGATACAGTTTCTTAAAATCCAAGTATTTAAATGGAAAGCTGAATCCACATGTCCAGGCAAATAGCTCAGCAAAAAAGAAATTTGTTTTTACATTTTTAGGCACAAAGGCATTAGGACACTGGTTAAAAGTCACATAGGTAGTAGGTATTGTATAACTGAGTGGGGAACTGCAGACGTTACATGGTATGCAGTGAGGAGCTATTAGCAATCATGCATAACACAATAAGACAACTAATTCACCAACCGAGATTGTTTCCCCAATGTCTAGTTCAGATTTTGAGTCTGAGAAGAATATTTTAGAAGTGATGTTGCTTGGGTTTTCACTTTTATACCAGACGAGACAATTCTGCCAAAGTTCAACTTTTTCGTGATCCTCATCTATAAGAAAAGAATTCCTTGGGAAAAGCTTTTGTCAAAGATGACTCACATTGATTCAAGATAACCGGTCCGTTGTTGGATTCACTAAAGGATTACTCTAAAAATTGGAAGATGAAAGGAATGGCGGTTGCGGTGGATGTCACTGTGGGTATTTAAAATCCATGAGCACAAGTGATGGTAACTATCTCTGATGGCAAGCAGCAGCAATGATCTCTAGATGATTTCAAACTACCTTGAAAAAGTTACCAACAAATAATAAATCAGCTGACAAGTATTAACTAGGCGCTAGTGGGAAATAGCTCATCAACCCTTGGGTAGCAATTGCTGGTCAGTCCAAACTCAGAAACGTGATGGGCAATACTGACAATAAATGTGCCAGGTTAACTTCCCATCAAACCATCAGAGTCTAGTTCAATATACCGAAGCCAATAGTGCCCATGCTCTAAAAGACATTTAATCAGCAGCCTCACTCCCTTCTGGAATATTTAAGGATCATCAACTCGACTGTTCCATCCCCTTTGTCTACCAAAAGCCACAGAAAGAATTTCTATCGTTGGACAAACTTATTCAATTTCTCCTGATGACATTTTGTAATAATTTAAATCCTACAAGTCAAGCACATATAAAATAACGTTGGATGTTAAAGAATAGCCATTCAACAGTACTAGATATAATCTAGAAAATGCATTGAATGCTTCAAGATCCTTGCTAAGAAACAAGATAAACCACATGAGGCCCTCTATAGCAGCTTCTTAAAGAATTTTATGTGTCATAAAGGTAAACTATAAAATAGAGGAATTTTAATGCGTACCTTGTGTTTTTCCTCTGAATATCTTCTGATATACTCTGTTCCAAGTCAGTTACTCTCTTCAGAAATTCATGGATAGTTCCAGTTGTTGACTCAAGCTGTTCCAAATTCTCTCTTTCTTTAACTCTAAGCAACAGTACAGCATTCTCCTTCTCTTGAGTAGCCGCAAGAAACAAGCCTCTCTCTTCATTAGCTTTACTCAACTCCGTTTCATATGTTTTGATTTGCTCAAGTCCTTGAGCAAGGTTACCTTTTATGAGTTCTGATTCTTTATTCATCTGTGCAATTAGGATTTGCTGTCTACTTGATTCAGCTCTCAATTGATCAAGCTCTTGAGATATTATTTCACATTGTTTCATCTGTATAGACAATTCACGAGTTGTTTCCTGAGCTAACTTCTCCTTTTCTTCCACCAACACCGCCAACTGTGTAATCTCCTGCTTTAGCTTTTCATTCTCCGAAATTTTTGATACCAGTGATCTTTCTCTTTCCATTGCTTCCAATTCAAGTGAAACTCGGAGCTTCATTTCATTAATGTACGAATCATTCAAGTGACATAATTTCTCCTTAGCATCCTTCAAAACTTCTGCATATATCATTCCATCCAACCCTTGCATAACAACGGACTCGATATTCAAATTCCCAAATTCAGATTGGCACAAACATTCAGCAACATGAGCAATTTCATGAACATCTTCCCTGATAATTTTCCAATTAAACAAATTGCCAGGAATATGGCGCATGTATGCCATCATCTCCTTGACAATACATTTGTATACCTCTTCAGAAATGGAAGCTTCAACTTGTGCATCTTCCCGTTTACATGTGAGATTTCTAATCGTTTCCAACAGTTTTGCCTCAGCGGAAAAATGAGAAGAGATTTGCTTTGCATCATCAGAAATTTGTGAGAGAAGACACTTCACCTCTTTTTTCTTATCAGAAAGAATGCCTCTTAGCTGGTGATTTTCAGCCAGAAGATCTTCCAATCTCTCCCTCATAGTGCCCAAACTGCCACAATCACCATTAGATTGAGGTTCATTGTTACTTTCCATCAAAATGTCATCTAACTTCAGGACTACCTCAGGGATTTTTCTCTTCAATCCTTCAAATTCCTTGTCCTTTCTGACAGGCAATGAAGGTCCTCTTTCCTTCAAGAATTCTCGCTTGAGACTAAAAACCTCTTCAGTCTTCTCCTGTATCTTGGACTCATGGAATCTTTTCATTTTGGTCATCTCAGTCTTGAAATAACCTATCAATTCATCTCTTCCCATATGTTTTAGTTGCGCTGGGTCCAAATTCTCTGGCATAGTAATTATTAGCTCATCATGCTTGCCACTACCCTCCCAGGGAGAAGCTGATGGCAAATGGTTACCTGACAGTTTCCGATTCAAGTGATCAGTTCTTTTATTAATCAAACATTCTTCACCATCGTCCAAGGACACTTGAGAAATTAGCTGCCCATTATCATTACTGGACAATAGATTAGAAAGCACAGCTAGTTCCTCACGTAGAGCTGTTATTTCTTTCATCTTCTTCAGGGAACTGAGGTTTTCACACCCTCGAGAATAACTGTTATGATCCCAAAGCATCCTCTCAAACTCACTGTGGAGGCTCCTGATGTAGTCGGTTATCACAATGGCTTCAATTTCTGCTCTTAGTTCCCATTCCTGCTGCATCTCGCGAAGTGACGTCTTAGATATGTGAACCATATCCTTCAGCTGGCTGGAAGAAAGAATCTAGTGTATTCTGGAGACCATCGAACATACTATCCACACCAATCAATCTTTCAGACACCTCCTCCAGCAAGATACCACCCAACCCTACCAATTCATCACCTGAATTAATCCTCCTACAACGATTTCCACCTTTAATGTTGTTTACCTCTTTCTTGAGTTTTGCTAGCTGCTCTTTCACTTCACTTATACAGCTCCTCAGAAAATCCGAATTCACGTCATGGTCTTTACGAGGGTTCGAGATGACCAAAAATGAGTCCTGTTGGGTATTCGCCTCATTCAACAGTGACAACGGAATATGCAAAAGCTTATCCCTGTCCTCCACGGTATGACATGCACGCAATGTTGCCTTCAGACCAGCTATCTCCAACTGTTTTTCACCGATCTTCTCCTCAGCCTCCCGCTCGACCGCACTCACCATGCCCTTGATGACAGAATCGCTCACCATTCTCGAAATCGTAAGCCTATCATTGATATCTTGCAAATAAGAGTCCAAATCTGCCAAAAGTTCAACGTCTAGATTTTCGCTCTCTCTGCCATTGCTCACATGGTTCATTGGCCTATCGCTGCATGAGGCGGCACCATTTTCCGTAACTCTAAAGCTCTCCAAACTACCATGGTCCTCCATAGTTCAAGATAGGTAGCGAAATCTCTATCCCCAGCTAACACTGCAGTAAACAAGGAAAACAAAGAT